>CM040742.1:22291630-23674130 GCA_022829145.1 Albula goreensis
AGAGCCTTCGTCTTCAAAGCAGTGTTATAGTGACAGATCCCCTGTGTGACTAAATATGCCTGCATGCAGTGTACACTCGAATTATGACCCGTGAAGTTAGTATTTATTTACATTCACATCATACGTGTTCTAAAATGAATTACCGAGTAAATGACATGCGAAAGAAACAGTAAAGCTCCGACATTGTGAATGCTTTTAAATCTGTGTTTTTTCAGTGGGCATTTCGTTGAGATTGGTCATCCATGCACTTTGTAACTGATGAAGCTTTAAAACTTGTGTAGAAGAGTACATTTGGTCTCAAAATGTAATGAGCTTTGTATATAACTGTTCCTTACTGTCTGTCTGTCTGTCTGTCACTTTCCTTCACCAGCACAGAACACTCACTTTACTGCTTTTATGAAATCAAGGCCCATTTTCTTTCATAATTGTTGGCATTATTATTCATTGTACTTGCTGGTGTATATTGCTTGACAGAAATTAATCAATGAATGTGCATGAAATGTTTGGCTTACATTTAAGCGACAGCACAGTTTGATATATGGAAACCTTATCTAGATATATGACAGATCAATGGCGCAATTCAATTAAATCTCAAGTCATATAACGGAAGTCTATTTTGTTTGTTTGTTTTTTTCGTATAAAACTCCGGTTACTTCTGTAAAAATAACAGTAATGTATAATCGCAAATAGTTTACCTTTTCTGCCTCTGAGAATGAGCCAACCCATATTGTACAGTTGTTTTTCAAACATATGTTACACATAATAAACTGATGTATTGTAGGAACAAGAGAATAAAATGAGATGTTTGAAATTATATTGGGCCATGTGTTCCTTTTATTGAGATTATTTTCAACATATTTAACTGGGATATCTTTGCAGTTATTCATATTATTCAAACTTTGGTGTAATACATTCTTTTTGTTCTTATATCTTCTCAAAAACCTTTGAAGAAGCGTTAAATTATGTCGCTAAATATCGTATTTAATGGAAACCACGCACGTGCACCGTCAAGCAGCTGGTGGCCTGTATTTTTTCCTCCACATATTGTGCGCCAGGGCTGGCAAAGGTGTTTGCTGATTGGGCCTTCAGCTCACGTGCTTCCTCGGATTTTTTTATTTATATTTTATATTATTTTTTTTAACATATTATGAATATGCACAGACATAGTGTATGTATAAGCATTGTTATGGCTCAATGGAGAGCACAGAGCACCCTCCATGATAAGAATGAAGATATTTAATTGAAAATTCTACTGTATATACTGTATCATTAATTATATATACACATTTTCATTAAAGTGTGTGTATTCTCTTTGATCAGGCTGTGTGTGATCAAGTCGATTGCATTCTCAATGAGAACGTGCCTGAGTTGCACGGTGGCTTTTCGCAGCTGCAGTATCTATGTATGATGATTTCAATATTAATACATTTAAAAGAGAATACATTTCAGGTTTCCTGGAATGAAATTAACTCGTTTAATGAAATTCAATTAATAATTTCTGTGATTGGAGAAATGTGCTGGTATGGCAAATGGATAACTGCTCGGACATTTAAAATAGGGCTGGCTTTTTATGGTTTCAGGTTTATCATAAAGCCATTTTATCAGTGCAGAACAAATCAGTGTCACTGATGTATGTATAGTTGACATTGTAAAAGTTTCATTTGATAGTTATGTTATATTTTACATGCAATCGTTTAGGAGCTATGGAACTGTCAACGTTAAGATGAATGAGTGAATTGGGAACCTGATGGTGATTGCAGAGGAAGCAGCTAACTGATTAGTTAGGATCAGAGCAACTTCTGCTG
This sequence comes from Albula goreensis, assembly GCA_022829145.1. NCBI lineage: Eukaryota > Metazoa > Chordata > Actinopteri > Albuliformes > Albulidae > Albula > Albula goreensis. The sequence goes on from CM040742.1 coordinate 22,293,436, forward strand.
CATTGATGCGACAAACAGATGTCCCATAACTTGTTTTTTTCCGTTGTAAGATGTATCAAGTATGCTGGAAACGTTCTTACGCAGGTATAGTGTACTGGCCTTTCCACTACTCCCAGTCTATACATTACAGTTGTAGACGATGACTATTAAAAAAAGTGATCGCAGAGAACGATTTTTCTCAAGACGTAAGTCAAATGCTACCCGCAGCTCACGTAGGTGTGGCCGAGTGGGATACTTTTCTTAGAATTTAGTTTTAAGATATATTACAGTACAATTGTTTTAGCGGTATGTCCTTCTTCTTTGCGCTTTAGATAAAAAACAACAGGTCAGCTAAACGATGAAGTGTATTTTTGTCCTTTTTATGCTGTGCTTGATGAGCGAAAATTATGTTTTTTTTCCCCAGTCATCCTGTTAGAGGTAATGAAAATACAACATGCTGCCTTTTCCTTTTTCATACCAGATTTTCGCCAAGATTGATGAGACACATGCAACACAATATTTTCTATAGTCATTTTTACACTGACGCATGTATATAATAATAATAATAATAATAATAATAATAATAATAATAATAATAATAATAATAATATGCAGATTTTTGAAGGACTTGGTTGCATCAGAGAAAGAGCTTCCATACCAATTCTTAAGGTTGACTCTTGAGGTTGAGCTTTGGATATCGCATGTAAATAATAAAAACCAAAAGATTTTGTAAATAATTTGATATGTATTTAGTAAGTATGAAAGGTGTCACCAACAGGACTGCTTTCTAAATAGCGGAAATTTCTCAGTGAATTTCCTTTTACTACAATATACTTAAAAGGCAGTTTTGCGGAAAAATGTACAATTTTGTACAATTGCGCATCAAATAATTCCAACGAATTACAAAGTAATCAACATATTTAGATGTTTTGTAGTGATTTGGGTGTAAACTTGTCTTAAGCAATTTTTGAAGTATTAAACTACAAAAAATCACAGTTTGTTGTTGTTTGGTTTCCCATTATTTCTGTCTGTAGATATGATATAATTTGCACTGTAACAGTTAAGCGTTGAACCTCAATTCGCTACTTACGAAGTCCCTCAGACTTCGTTGATCATTGTAAGTGATCTATTCTTTCAAATGAGCTGAAGGCATATGTAGTATTATTTATAACAGTTTTGTGTCATTCCATAATGTCTTGACTGGTAAGACAATGCCACCATGGAAATGTGAAGTAAAATCTCAAAGTCAAAAGGTCCTCTTTCCCAAAATGCCTGACGTTTGTGTTGGAAGGTGGACTACAAAACCATAAAATGCATTGCAAATCTTTAATATCACACACAACTATTAGGGTATTGGCCTAAGCAGTCTCTGAAAGCTGTTGTGGAACTAAAATAAAATGGGATTGGTCCTTAAATTTGTCATTTGGATTTTACCAATGGACAAAACATTTAGAGTATCATTTGAATGCCCTCTGGACTGCCATATTAGCCTCTTTATTGCAACTGATGGTATCCCAAAATGTAACATCCATAAATTCTGCCAACTAAATAATTACCAAAAATCTCAGTGCTGTGGCATCTACGCAGCTGTGTCAGTTGTTGAATAAAGCAGTTCTATTCTATGTTTGAAATTCTATAGAAATGCAGGGCATTCCTTCGTGTACACAATTTCTTGTTTTTCACCAGGGCATTTTTTTAATTTGTTTGTTTTATATTGTAACCAAATAAGGAAATAGACATTAACAACATACAGCCATCTGTCTGTAATTCTACACAAGTCACACTGGGGCGGGGGTGGAGGGGGTTTCAGGGGGGCTCTGAATTAATTACCGTACCACTTTGTGCGACTAGACTGTATTGTAGTCATTCTTTTCTGTTAGAAGAGAAAGTAAACATGTTTGGTTGGACAACACTGGATTTCCACTTTTTTTTTTTTTTTTTTTTTTTTTTTTGAGCTCCAGGGGTTTACAGCCAGAAGCATGAGAAACCAGAGGAGAAGAATCAGTCCTTCACATTAACATTCACAGGTAAAAGAGTCCATGAAAGAGAGAGTGTGAGGGATAGAAATACATATTGGGGAAAAGGGCGTGGGTGGGAGAGATGTAGAGGAGACAGCAGGTCTCCAGAGCTGGGGTGAGAAAGCTAGCTGTGAGGTGTCAGTGTGCTCGTGTGGATTCAATAGTCTGTACATCTCTCAACTTGTTTTGTGATGGATTGAAAACTGCACCCAGAACCTCCGTCTGTCCTCCTCCTTTAGTTTGATCAATGTTTCTGTGCAAATCAGTCCAAATGCACTGGCACCAGTGTCCATCCTTTGACCTCAGAGCCCTGGAATCTGTCAGTCTGGCTGGCTCCCTGGCACCACATTGTGTCTCAGTGGGACAGAGCAGGACAGGGCAGGACACAGCGCTTGCAATTGCCACTGGTGAACTTCAAGTTGGGAAGGCAGGGAATTTACCTTTATTTAATGAATCACCTCAGCCTGGTTTTAGTTGTATTGGACTATTAACAAGTACTGCAGACTGAATAAATGCCATGCATTAGCTGCTGCTTCATTTATACTGGGTGTCTTAATTTGATAACACTACCATTGTGTGTTTAACATGAAATCTTTCTGGTTATATTGGAAAAAAATATTTTATTTGAAATTAAAACCCATTTCTGGTTTCTTTGTTATAGTTGACATTATTTAATATATCCCTGTTTTATAATTTAAATGATTTAATATGAAGTGCACTGCATTACTGTAATATGGCATTAGACATAATTAAGTTAAGTGGGATCAGCTGCTAATGGCTGAATCTTATTTAAAGTGCAAATCTGGTAATTATGAAAAACAGTCAAAAATCCAAAACAGGCACAGCACAGTTATCCATAAATGCATTTTTTGCTAATATTTTCTTTCTCCTGGGCTTCCTTTGATCTCCTGTAGCCTTAATATTTTGTCATATTCCTCTGCAGCTGTTATAAACCACTACTGTGGGACCTGGTCAAGAATGAGGCTGAATATCATTATGGTCCAAGGGTGATTTACAGATAACATGGCTGTTGAACTGGATATTTGGATATTTTTTCAGCCTTGCTTTCTCAGGTCAGGAGTGTCTTTGGTCTATGCATTAGCAAACATTTTTGTAATTAATATCGTTATTTGCTTTAGGAACAACAATCTCAAGATAGAATAGCAATATAGCATCATAATACCCCCCTCCCCTCCCTCAGATGAGCAACCGTCCGTCTCCTATACAGACCTATACTGAGTCTTAGAGCAGTCACATCAAAATGGACCTTCATCCAGGAATTGTTGAGGATGAAACATGATTAATCCTGGCCATATCAGGACCTGATTTCTTAAAGAATTTCATATGTGCAAAACTGTTTTGCTTGGTGGAAAAAGAGATCATATGATATTGGGGCAGTTTGTTTGCTCCAATCGGAAATCAAGTCACTGGAATTGCATGTGGAACAACCTTAAAATGAACCTATGGCCTTGAGAAATCGACCGCTAAAAGTATAATGTCTGGAAAAAACAGTAACCGGTTTTTACAGGGCAACACATGCAGAGGGCTCTAGGCTTGGGCCAACAATGTTTCAGCTGCACTGATGCCGGCTAACAATGGTCTTGATTGTGAGAGTGACATAAATATGTGTAAATATGATAAATATGTAATATTCCTCCAAAAATGAATCACATTTGGACATGTCCACAACATATGCATTCATATGCCTGCAAAACCCAAAATCAGCTAACCTGAATTCCACTTTCTGCACTACTCCCCTCTACTGTCTCAGCTTGCTTGAATGTTTCCTCATGGTTACCCCATCCACAACTCCCTCCAGTCTAACCCCTTCTGCTGTTTGTCTCCCACTCTTGGACATCAACAAAGCCCTTCAGATGCCCTCCCTCATGTCCAGCAGCTGTTTCTGCACTACCCTGTCCCACTCAGCTTTCCCCCTTTTAATCTCTTACCTCCCCCAAACCCAGTTGCCCCAACAATATTCTGGTTTGGTTTTGCCCCATGTCTTATGCTACTGTACATTCTGAAGAGCATGAAGAATGTCATATTGGTCAGACATGCGCAGGCTGGCTGAAAGTCATTGCATGTTCAAGGGGTGGCAGGAAGCTTGGACATGGCAGTGCCACTAAAGAAACACAGTACATAAAGAAAAAAAATGTTATTTCTTAATACCACTTTGCCATGGTTCCTCCCTGCATTTCCTTGAGATAGTTTTCTTACTTGTGCCTCCAAGGTGTTTTTTAAGTAGCAATAACTGACAACTTGACAACTTACAACCTTTAAAAAAACATTTGTAGGGTTTTGTGTTGTGAGAGTAGACAACACAGTGTTCTCTTTTTGATGTATTTAAGTTTGTTTGGTAAGAAAACATGCCACATGAAAACGTCTGAAAACGTCAGAATACAGAACTAATGACACGTTGGAGTCTGATCTCCTGTATCTTGTCTCCAGCTGCAATATAGTTTTGTGCTGCCAGGGGTGCCAGTCTTACATGTAACATAGATGGCACTAGTGCATATTAAAACAGTCTCCAAGAGAACATCAAATATTGACTTGTTTTTAGAGCAAACATATAAATCTGAATTCCCTGACCCTGAGTTTAGAATGAACCTGTCCTCCACTGACTGCCACAAAGTCAAATAATGTGTGTATGATCTGATTTCTCTGTTCATAAACTTTTTTTTGGACTTTCTCTCCATTTTCTTTAAGAAGTTGGTGATCTCTCTTTGTCTTTATTCATGTACTAACCATTTGCTACACAAGACATATTTCTGACAGTTTCTGATAATCTAGATATCTGGACAGTTGTGAGACAGTAGAAGTCCATGTCCAGCCAGAAAGGGATGCGTATTTCAGGTAACCTGCCTCTGATCATGGCAGGACACGACAGCAGGTTGACAGCAGTTACAAAAAACCTCAATATCAATAGGGGGAGAACTTTACGCTTCCTCTTTTCGAAATGCGTACACCTTCAGGTTTAAGTGAGGTAACTTGATGTGGCCTGAACAGTGAGGTAGTCCTTCTTCCTCTCAGAGTGAAGACTCACTCCCTTTGCTCAGATCCTCTTGTTTTTTATGTTCAAGACCTGTCGAATTGATGTCCTCCAAGCCTTGGCAAGGTTAATCGACAGCTATCAAGCTTATTCTGGCCCAGACAAATGCATTGATTTTCAAACTGGAAATTTCAGCTTATGCTGCGACATTGCAGCGGAAAGGGTTTTTCCAGTATTTTCAGATGGTCATTATATTTTAAAACAAGGCGTTACTTTTTAATAGCTCTTCTTAATGATTTACTTTATGTGGAATGCATTTGAGTACATGTGAAAGAATGTTAAAATTGCTTTGATCAGAGCACCCAAAGAAAAGCCCTTAGATTTGACACACATAGTGCCAGGAGACCTCAAGAGACTGTTGTCTCTTAACAGCATCAGATTTCTTTAGTAGCTGTTTTTCTTCTTTCTTTTTTTTCTTATTTCAAAATCATTCAATTTTATCTGTTAGGAAGGAGTTAAAATAAGTGATCTTATTGATAATTGATTGTGGTATTTTGAAGTGAAATGTAATGATGGGAGTTCAGTTTTAATATGTAGCAGGTTATGATGGTGAGGGTGATTTCTAATAATCTGTGAACTGAACATCTGACAGAAGGATGCCTTGTCTGATCACACCCCCGCTGAAATCCATCAATGTTCCAAATGAGACTGTTGAAGTTGCCGAGCTTGCTGCTGTCACAGGGTAAATTAATATGTACTTGACGAGGTATCTTTAGCTATCTGCTGCTGTCATACGTACACATGTTTTGACCCTTGGGGCTACGGTTTAGGAAACAATAAGTGGTGCTCCGCAGTGGTGGTCGTGCTATTAACCTCTCAACGTTAGTATAACACCTTCAGGCCAAATAGTACAGTGATGGATGGGAGCGTTTGTTAGGGGGTGGAGTTGGGGGGGCTGGACAGCAGCACCAAGGAATTCCCCTCAGGCCATTTCAATTACAGTTTGATTAAGCCCTCCCGTGACTGTGATGTGTTGCTTTTAGACCATGACATTACTCAGGGGGTCATACCAGATCACAGCAGCTGTGCTGACACTCTACCCTGCCCACCCCCTTCCAATATCTATTGGTGAGGCACATGTTAAATAGGTCATAAAATTGAGGGGAAGTTGCCAGGTTTGAAGACCTATAGATCAGAAGATTTTCTGATCTGTCCCACTTCTCATAGCTAGACCTTAAAACAAGCTTTAAAATTTCTAAAACTTGGTACTAATGTATGTGCTCCTCCTGTGACCTAGTTCCTGTAGTAAGCACAGGAATTACATGATTAAGTGCATACAAAACACTGTATAGAGGCATTATATGCATCTCAGGTTACCTCTTGTGTTGAGTGTTTATATTTGATTTGAGGTACTCTTTAATCTAATACACATAGCACAATTGTAGCTACCATTTATGTCTTTTTATTGCTGTGCATACTTTTGCCACAACTCTTTGTAAGCTCAGAACATACACATTGAAATCATCCCAAAGCTTGACATTGTGTCAAGCCTATAGGTGCTGTTTATTGCCCCAGAAGGACCTTTCCCAGCCATGGAGAAATATTACCTTTGCCACATTAGTGTCAGAAAGTTAACCTATCCTTTCTCGAAATGGTTAAATGGATGTAGAGGCGAGCCTGTTACAAAGTGACCAATGAGGTGGACTGGTACAGGGCCACAAGGGTGGATATATCAAGGGCTGTGAAAGTGTCCCTTCATCTGTTTGCAGACAGTAAAACAGCCAAACCTGTTGCCCACTCCTTGGAACTAAAAACAATACAATTCTGGCATCATCTATTTGACCTCAAAATCTTTAAGCAATATCATATCGGTTTAGCAACTCAAATATAAAAGTTGTGATTCTAAAAATCTTTATAGTAGAAATATATTGGTAAATAGTATTGACATTTATATACAACACATGTGAAGACTACTTTTGAATTGCAATTTAGCTACTTTCATATATAATCATTTATATTTGGTGTTTGTATACCCCGTGTATAACTATTTTGGCAACCAGTGTCCCTTTGTCAATGCTTGGATAATGAATCCTTGTTTCAGACACAGATGACTTAGAAAGAAAATCCCTCCAATATGTAAGTGCAGAATATGAGCTATTCCATCAGCCTGTTATTAGAGGAGGATATAGCAGGAATAATTCACAGCTCTATCCTCAGCTCTGTGCAGATCTCCTCCTCATTAACATAAACCTACTTTAGAATGTTATGCCTGTCATAAATGACATTGTCATTATTATGTAAGTGACAGAATTATGTAACTTATGTAATTGGGTGGGATCCTATAAGTTAAATCTGCAAAATAAGAACGTAAATGTAATTACATATGGAAATTCGTAGTGCAAAATAATTACATGAAATCCCTTTTGGCTTGACATATCAGGTCACTAAAATACCAACATGGGTTATTCAACAGATGCCCAAGAGAGAAAGCTCCTCATAAAATGACCTTTGTGGTTGCAATGTGCACTTTACGATTACTGTGTTTTGACAACTGACATATTTCTTCCAAATATGTATTCATTTTTAAAAAATACACATTTCAGCCATCAATTCTTATCCAATGCGCATAAAATGTACATTTTTATTACATGCTCCCTTTACTGCATTATTATTGGCTTATGGTTAGTGACAACATGAGACAATGAGAGAATTAAAGTTTGGTACTGTGCTAATAAATGCAGCAGCTGAGAGTCACATTTCCGGCATACACAAGTAAAATATAGTGTACACTGAAAAAAACTGTAACTGGACAAGATTCAGTCCTCTTGAACCTGTTGTTCTGCCATCTGATGTGCTGTGTCTTTAAATCTGAGTAGAAAATATGTACTGTTTTTTTCAGTTTGTAAAATGATGCATTAATTGCATGATCTCCCTCTTACCAGTAGTGTAAATAAGCTCTCACTTTCCTAATATGAGGAGTTCTTTTTATTCTTGGGACTATCAATGCCTCTGAGAGAGGTAGCCCACACAAGCCCCTGTGCAGAAATAACATGCAGCATTCATTCTTCTTTCTGTGCTGATTAAAGGGCTAGGCCAAGTGATGTGTTATCTCAACAAGCAATAAACTGCTAGGCTTAAAATTCAATCTTTAATTGGGTAGATGAAAAAAAAAGCTATTAGTTTCTCTCAAGCAGTGAATGTCGGCTTCTTCAAAAATCCTCTCTTTCTCCAATAATCAAGAAGAAAATATCAGAGCATTTATTTGTGTTTGAAAAATATATATTTCTGTCATGGGCTTTGATCTCTTAGGACAGCCCTCACCCCCACATTTGATTTTCTAAAAAAAAAACTTGTCCATGCCCTTGTAAATGTCTGCAGAAGGGTGATGAATGAGTTAGCAGGCCATTCTATGAGCCTATTATCAGATGTGAAAGTACAGTTGGTTATTAAGCTGTAAATCAGCATGGCTCTTGTGATAATCAATCACACATAGATCCATAGATGTGGTCACCATTTTCAGCAGCAAAGCCATCTGTATCTTAAGTTAGTCAAACTGGATCTGTTTTAAGCCACAAGCATCACAATAATTGCTATTTTTACATTGTAAATGGTAATTCATGTGGTGCCATGGGTTATGCCATAACTGTCATTGCAGTGATATAATCTGTCACCTCCATGATCTCACACCACCTCGCAAATGTAATCTCAAGGAAACATGCAGCTGCACAATGCGCTACATTTAACGGCAGAAACACCCATTAATTAAGAAAGAAAACATGTCTATAATGGAGATATAATGCAGTATGTCTTTTGATATTAAACAAATAGGTGATGCAATTAAATACAGCTAAAGCAGGTACATATGCGTTACATTATAATATGTCTTGGTCTTACCAACATTATACATTTGGTTAGCAGCGTCTCAAATGCACCATCCAGACTGCGACAGCGATCATTGAATCTGCACAACCGGAAGGTTCAAAGGGATATTTACCCTCGCCCCGAGCGTGTTACATTTGGCTCCGTATCTCTTTCAGGCTGTCCGCATCAAAGTGGTGTAGTAAACATGTTTTACCAGTAGGGGACCAGACTGGAGACAGTAGCGGGTCTGCAATCACATTTAAACGAAAGAGTTCTCTAAAAGGAATAAAACCAAAGCATGGCCTAACAGTTAGGACGTTTGGTGAGGGTTCTTTTTTTCCGTCGCGAGTCTAACGACCCTTCATAGCCTAATTTCAGTGCTGCGCCCACAACTGTTTTTGAGTATCTGGTGACAGGGCACATTTAATATTTTCCTCTTATTTCATGTTTTTAAGCCACTCTGATAGAGCACGTATAACAAAGAGTGTGGCCTTATCCATGGAATAGCAAACCATAGCTATCAAGTAATGCATTAAAACCGTTAAAGGTTTTTACAACTACAAAAATGTGTAGGCAATATCAAACAATGAACCGTTAAATACAGATTCTCCTAAACTAACCCGATGAATGTAAACCCATAAACGTCCTCCTGTATTGGATCTAGTCGCCCATAGAACAGCGAACTGCTTACTGATTTGTACCAGCCACTGTTGTATAGTCCCTTTGCTAAAGGATGATCTTGCATCTGCCGTTTTCTCTTACCTTCCTTTACCCGTCTTTTGACATGTATATAGTTCGTAGTTAATGCTTTGTAGGGAGTGTTCTATTTATTTAATACAATTGTACTTTGAATAGAGGAAAAAATAAACAGACGAACTAAACATACGATTCTTCTTTATGTGCTGAAAACTCTGTGTATGGACACAAAAGGGGTGGTTTCACTGAGGAGAGTAAATTCTTTTGAAGTGGAACTAATCATCTAAGGGATGGTTTTCGTTGTCCTAACAACGCAGCTGAATTGGAAAGAAACTCCCTTTTTGTAGAAGATATGTTTTCTTTCTGTCATTCAGGACTGATGATGATACTGGTTTCACGCCCTGTCCTCCCACATTGTCTGTCCATACTTTTTTGGTCGAAAAGTCTTTACTTGGCGACGCCGAACACACGGCGGGTGACTTCTGTGCCGTGACGTCAGCTTCGTCCTTCTGTTCCACTGGCTTTACGTTTTTCAATACAACTGTGCTGAAAAGAAAATACTCTTTCTCCGAATGTTCCAAAGTAAATGGCGTTTTCAAAGGTTCCGTCAATTCACCCTTTTTGTTTCTTGTTTTCTCTATCAGCCTATGCTTTTTAAGATAGGCTATTATGTAGCCCCTTGCCTCATGTTTTACCGTTATGTCTGGCTTGCCCCATTCTGAAGAAAAAGTGAATTTGATTACTTAAAATACCTGTTGTTAAAGTATCTGTCTTAGCCAATGATTAGCAAATGTTGCTGTTGGCTGTATGAGTGGCCTGCACTATCAGATAGAGGCTCGTTTTCGCCTGTAAAGAGTATACAATTTATCACAAATGAAAACAATACGGCCTTTCATGTTCAGATGTGTATTACAAATTTGCAGCCATTAATTTGCACTTAATTTTAAGTTTTGTACATAATTAAAGGAGGTACTGTAACGCAATTGAGACGCACAGTTATGTACAGTACGGACGGTTAATACAAACAGCAACTATACAACGCCTCAACTTCTGTCTCCAGGGTTGGTCTGAACAATGATCTTATGAGCAGGTCTTGAATTAATTAAAACAGCATGACATTTTCTTCACTTCCCTCAAAGCAGTTGGCTGTTTCTATGCATGAAGAGTGTGAATTAAACTCTGTGAAGGGACTTAGTTTGAAAAAGAAACAGACTAGGGTCAACTTTGAAAGGGGAAAACCAACCTGACACTATCATGTACCTGTCTCCAATTTGAACTATATTAGAAGGCTGTAATGGCCTTGTTTAAAACTAAGATTTCACACTCTGTGGCTGTAGCCACTGGAGCTGGTAAGGATCAGTTTCCCCCAATTTATCTACCACATCACTCTGACCATGGTATCTCTAAACAGTCTAATAATACACCCCTTTACGGTACATTACAGTATTGTATAGTGGGATAATATAATGGAGCTCCATATGTAATATACAGCAATGTATTTGGAGGAACCCCCAAATTCATTCAGTTTTATGTAACACATTAACTAGCTGAATTTTGTAATTCAGGTGTTAGATGAAATTTCCCCATCAGTATAATCATATAATAATTCTGTATCTCCCTCTTACCTGCAGTAAAATATTAACTTTTTCTAATTCGACTTTAGGTCATTAAACCACATTTTGGCAAATTTTGGACATTTTTCCCACTTTTTCCATTTAAAAAACAATAAATTATAACCATGCTCTTCTTGTAGAGTGAGTACAAAGATATTCCACACATTTATTTCATAATTTTTATCTCTTGTTTTAAAGACCTCGCTTGTGGGAAATCTAGAACTTAGGTCATTTAAAAGAAAATGTTACGGGTAAGTCTATAGTGAGGATTTACGGCCAACCAATTTTATTTTTAGATTATTTTTCTTTACAATTTAAAATAAGTAAGCCACTTTAAGTCATCAGTTGTTCACTTTTCGACTGAATTAACTCTCCTAATAAATTGATGCATTTTTCTTGTCCTTTTCACCCTTAACAGTATTCATTGTCACAAAAATTGCGTTTTTAAATTTTCGTCAACGTTACTTAATTTATTTATTTAGTCTCATTATACCGTTTCTATATGACGTGATTCAGACTATCGCTCTTTTACCGTTCCTTGTGATGGAGTGCCGAAGAACAGTTAGCCAGCTGCAGTGGTCCCTGCAGTGTCTGGTCACAAATGCATGATTTCAATTTTATAAACTGAACGTTTCACGAGGCATCAATGTCAACCGGGTATTATTATTATTTTTTTGTCTCGTGGGTATATTATTACTTCTAATTAACAATAAAGAGCTTCATGGTTCAATTTGTTTGTTCAGCAAGGAATTGTAGAAAATCTTTATAAACATACAACAGCATCAAGTCACTGAATAGTGCACATTTACAGCTTCCAGAAGGATACCCATCCATGACCTAACGATACAAGATGGGTATGCTGAAAAACAGTAGTTTTCCAGCATACCCAAAGTAGTTTAGTGGGGTTTTTGTGAGAATTTTCTTGTATAAACACAAAAAGAAAATGATAAGATCTGTAACAGTGTTCAGAGAATATTGCTTTTCCCTGCATCATTCCACATAATAGCCATTTGTTAACTTTCCAAGTAAGAGAAGTTCATAGAAACGTGTATTTGGATTCACATTCACATTGACTGGTAAAAGTCAGCTCAGTCACCAACAGTACATAGTAACTAAATAATTTATGGTTGCCTCTTTGCACCAGAATTCTTACTACTGTTGGTTACTTCTCATCTGGGGATAGGATAAAAGATTTAGACAGGAATGTGTCATTATTAGGTATTTTTAAGTACCAATTTCTGAAAAACTTTACATTCATAAGAAAACCATAACAATGAGTTACATAACTAAACTGTAAAGTATCATAATTTAGAATGAAAGCAAGATGTAGCCTGAAGTGATGAGTTTGAACAATATGAGATGAACAATAATTCAGCTGTCCTGACCCCTCAGTGGGAAGTTCATGACTGGCAGGTATGGGTACACAGGGAACGGGCTGACTGTCACCTTGTGGTTTCAGAATGGAGAAATATAGTCTGTGTGTAGGGTTTCTATCTTTTATTTAATGAATGGAGATATATAGTCTGTGTGTAGGGTTTCTATCTTTTATTTAATGAATGGAGATATATAGGCTGTGTGTAGGGTTTCTATCTTTTATTTAATGAATGGAGATATACAGTCTGGGGGTAGGGTTTCTATCTTTTATTTAATTAGGTAGGTGAACTGAGAACCTTGGAAATCAATATGGGGTAGAGACAGAAAAGGATTGCATAGCCAATCAGATATACTGTATGTGGCCAGATGTAAAGAACTAATAGGTTTTTGTGGAATAAGACCAGGACACCAGGGTTAATACCCATACTCTTTTGATAGGGCCATGGGATAAATGACCACTGTGAGTCAGGACCTTGGTTTAACACCTCATCTGAAGTCATCTGAAGGACAACACATTCTACAGCACATTTCCACCATTGCTGTGCTGGGGCACTGGAGTTCTCTTTGGTTCAGAGGGAGAATTGCCCTCTTTCTGCCCAGGAACATGTCTTCCAACAGCAACCTAGTTTAACCCAGGAGGACTCCTGTCCAAGTACTTAGAAAGCCAAGTATTCACCTTAGCTTTAGCTATTTGTCATAATATGGGTTGAGGGTGGCACGGCTGCTGGCGAGTTTAAAGGTAGATTGAAGGTACACTGGCACTGGAGCTGTTCAACTCACTACCTTGTAAGCTAGCACTAAGCTTGTAAATTTGTGGCAAGCTTTGATGAGTAGCCAGCGATATAAGGAGGGGTGTGACATGAACACGCTGGAAAGATGAGTTGTGCATTCCGAATCAGCTGAAGGAGTTTAGAGATACATGCAGGGAGGAGTGAGAAGGGAGTCACAGTAAGGCAGCAGAGCACCAGGGCCTGCATTAGGAGATGCATAATCAAGAGAAGGAAGGGGCAGAATCTTCTCTTGTAACATAGAAAGAATTTGTATAACTCACTGCCACTACAAAAGGAGAAGGAGACTTGGTCCTCTAGGATTACCCCTTGGCTTCTTGCAGTAGAAATGTCCTAAGTATGCACTTTATTGTCTGATTTTCTCAGAAATTTGAGAGAGGCTTTGCAGTGGTGAGGACTTGGAGGTAATGTAAAGAACCTCAGCCCTGCTTAGACTGAACGTCAGGTAAGGGTCACAGCTCACCATGTCCTTTAGGCAAGATGAGCTGTGCTGTGAGGCCTGCGTGCCACATGGAGGAAAACAGAATGTCACAGGAAAACCTAAGTATAATTTGCATAGAAGTGGTATGAGAGGCCATGGAATGATGAGACAGAACAAGTACATTACATGGAAAGAGAAAATTATTGAGCCTTGGGGGAAACAAGCAGAAAGGTCCACACCATTTTTCTACAAACCACAAGACAGTGGCCTCTGGAAATGACCACAGAACCGAATACACATATCTGTGACTTATATTCAAAAACTGTTAGGATTTTCACAAAGCTGATATTTATTCATAGTGGAAACCATTTATAACCAAGGCCAATGTATAACAACATATAAGCTGGTGCAGTGAGCATAGAAATTGGACTTCTGAGCAGCAGAAGAAAGCAATATTGTCTAATCAGTTGTCATTTGCTCTTTGTCATAGATTTTGGCAGGTTTATGTTTAGAGAAGACCAAAAGTAACCCACTTTTTCTGTTTTGAACTTTTAAGCATGGTGGTGTATCCATCATGGTAAGGGTAGTCACTGGGTCTGAATGTCACTCTGCACTATAGAATTATGGATAAAGATTATAAATGAAGATTTGTAAGGCTTTATGAAACTTAATGTAACCACATAAGACAAAAGCTGTTTCAGCAAAGTCGTGTACATTTTCTGAAGTTGCTTCTCACAAAAGTGTGGCACGTAGCTGTCCATCACAGAGAAGGGTGGGAGTGGTCAGAGGACAGACGTAGTTGGAGCAAAGACAAGTGTAATATGTTCGCTATTTGTTTGGTGGGTTTTTATATTTCTGCCTAATAACACAATAAAAGTGAGATGATCATTAACCCCTGGGTCTGACCAGGTGCACACCATGGGACAAACATTGCTTCCTCAAGTTGTTCCTTGCAGCCTGTTCCAAGATTATAATGCCCAAATTCAAATTTTTAAATGGGCTCAACATGAGCACCAGCATTAAGCTAAACACCTCAAATGGCTTTCCAATCAGACTGCCATATCAGAATATCTTTTAACCTTTACGATAACAACAGGAACATAGAGAGCATTTCACCTCTATCTCTCGAAGAACTGGAATCATTCCCTTAATGGTCCATTAGCTTATTCAAAAGTTACATAAAAGCACTGAAAGAAACGTTTGAGGCTTGCCTGGAAGCTAATGTTGGGCCAAGCTCTTATTACTTAAATAACAGAAAAATAATAATAAGGGCTGGAACAAGCCACACAGGACACAAAATTTGAATTTGAACAGCAGTAAAAGATTAATTCAACCATTACATTCAGATGTTACCCTACACTGATAATATAGCTTACATGTACTTTGCTATCGCTAACCAGCGCCACCATGCATACTGACAAACATTAGTTAGAACAGTGTCTTCAGAAGTTTTTGCTCTCTGGTTTCATTGCACTACATAGAGCATGGTTATAATTAGCTATTATTTAGCAACACGCATTAGTGGATACATTGTACTATCTACAGCTTGGTAAAGTTACTAGCTTGTAATTTAGTTTAGTTTAAAAAAAAAACCTTTACAACTTTCTGCATTAATGTATGATTTAGGAAGTTCGATCCTCTTACTTCAGGCCTCTCATCCTCTCATCCTTTACGAATGGCACTTTTTTTTTTTTTCCAAATCCTCGTATTTCTTACTAGATTTTACATAGGCAACCCTCAAATATAATACGAAAACGAGAATAAATCATTTTTAATATTGTATGGAGCGTAGTAGGCGGATATGAAATCGAGATGTATTGAGATGGAGATGTCTTTCATCACCCCATATATGTGGACCAATTTGATTAAATAGAGCATAAAATGTTAAAAATAATATTGTTTGCTTTACTACACCCCCGCACTATAAGGAACGCTGAAGGCTCCAACTGTTTGTTTTTATGTGCGACAACTCAATCGATGTTCTTTTCCTCCAACGTGAGCTACACTTAAGTTTGCACTTGTTCCGCAATGTGTAGCCAAATGTATATTTTGCTGCATTTTTATTTGTTATCCCTTCTTGCGCTAATTAGCAACAGATAACTGCGATAACCTAAAAAGAACCTTCCTGGGTGCTGGTGGATTTGGACTGATACTGTCTTAGGCCTCCAGAACACAAATAGGCGATGTTTAATTTGGTAATGTCATCTTAAAGAATCTGTGATTGGAAGAGTGGTGAAATTGCTCTCCCTAAATGTTCAGGAGAGTTCACTTTTTGCACATAATCAGACACCCAAGGAGGACATCAGTTGAATCTTATTTGAAAACTGGTCAGGAACAGACACACAGTTTTTCTACGAAAACGGCTAAAGTAACCCTATACACACACACTCAAACACGTGTGTGTGTACATACTTTCATATATATATAATATATATATATATATATATATATATATATATATATATATATATATATATATATATGAAAGTATATGAAAGTATGTACACACACACGTGTTTGAGTGTGTGTGTATAGGGTTACTTTAGCCGTTTTCGTAGAAAAACTGTGTGTATATATATATATAGGATTGCAGTGAAAAGTTAGGCTTCTGCTTCTTCGAATCGAGGGTTATATTATTACCAAAGGCATTTACCCCGTCTGGTCTCACCCGTTCTGTTGCACGGGATGTCGAGGTAGGTTAATCTTGTTTCCAATTAAAGACGTGGCATGAACCAAGTGAAGCACACATCTAATCGACTTCAAAACGCATGTTTACAAGCACAAGATGATACGTTTGGAAAAAGGTATAATAAAATGATTAAGTGAGAGATACGTGTATTGCTATTCCACGACATACGGGAACTAACAATATCTAGATAAGGTATGCAACATAATTTTGTGGTCAGTTTTACACAATGTAACGTTTATTTTATATTATAAGCTTTACATTCACTTCTGATTTTTTTGCCATCATTATTTGTGAATGAAGACCAGACAATTTTGTGCCTTTAAAATTACCCCTGTTTCTATGGAATCAATTCAACCTAATATAGAGAATGAGGAAAGCGACAGATGTGGTATCATAATAAAAGTACCGAGTGCAACGCAATAATACTGAATAAATCACTTGAGCAAGTAAAAATAAACCATAAACTATTAAAACACCTCTCTAAGGTAAACTAAATAGGATTTAACTGCTCGTTTGAATGGGATATATATGCATTCCGCCAATTACTAACTGAAAATTCGTGCAATAATATGGCTACATTCTCATTCACAGCATTTTGGTGAAATTATATTTTGAAATGATTGATTTAAAGTAACATTATGACTTTTGACTGCTCTGGTTTAAGAATAACTAAAGTTTTTTGGGAAAACAAAAATAACAAAATATTGAATGGTCGCATTTTTAGTTATTCATCTACTTAAGTCAGAAACCACTTGATATTTGCCAGGAGTTTACACTACTTTGGCTTTTACACTTTATGTGACCGTAACATACACGGTATCTTGTTGACATAGCTGCCATGGCAGACGAGGTCTGGGGAGTAGAGTATACTTCAGCAGTGCCAATTGGCTGCTGCTTTCGAAAAGAGCGTACAGACGCAGCACTATTCTAATCTTAATCTTTAAAGACAGGAAGGTCACTCTCGTGGCGATTATGGCTTTGATTTTTTCCCTCACCCATAGTTGAACCATGTCATATGCCTACATTTTGGCCACGCGAATTTGATTATGTAACTCCGCTTTGCAATAAAAGGGGCATTTCTAGACGATGGAATCTAATGACTATACATGTTAGCTATTTTTCTCTGCAATATAGTTAAGGGCTAAGCAGAAATCAATATTACTATAGGATGTTCATAATCAAAACTGCTCAAGCTTAAAAGTCAGAGAAACCATTATACACCTATCATTACAAAATATAATGGAAGAGTAAACTGTAAAAGCAACATTAAATAATCCTCAGGGAATGGGCACCAGGTAGAATTGAGTTTAAGTCTCGTGTAGTGAGTGCCAACAAGCTTAAGTAATTTATAAAAGGATTTGCAGACGTTTTAAAGTTGGTGCTATTTATTTGCCAGGGATCAGTGATTTAATTTCAGTGAAGTACTCTGCTGACACGAGAGAAAGGATACACTGCATAGACCCTCGTTGGTTAGTTCAAGTTGATACCCAGAAATCCTTCCAGTTTATTCCCTGAATGATTTCCAGATAAACATCATACTGCAATACAGCATCTACTACCAAAAGGTGTTCATGTATGTTCAGGGTGGGGCAAAGGGCAGCCTTGATGGAGTTTTACCATTTTTAAAAATATGCAATCTGAATAACTGGTTGGGTTTGCAGTGCATAACTAGTTAAATATCCCTAATAGTAAAATAGACACCATCTCATTCTGACACGAGTATATTGTAAGTTGAAGTCATATGAAGGATCATTTTTGGGGCTCCCGTTGTGTAAGTAAAATCTCAATTAGATCACTAAAATGTCAGGATTGTTCATTGTGAGTCATTGTGTGATAGATTGTATGTGAGCACTCCTCCGGTAAACCAAATACACATGCTTTTAATGCTGGCTAAAACGCTGTGGTGCTGCGGTGCCTCTAACAGCCACATGCAGGCAGCATCTATCACCAATGTAACATTCTGGGTGAAAGGTGTTCCAGTCAAATGAGAATTTCTCTCTCCCTTTCTGTCTCTCCCTCCCTCTCATGCATACACATGCACACACACACACACACACACACACACACACACACACACACACACACACACACACACACACACACACACACACACACACACACACACACACACACACACACACACACACACACACCAATTTGGTTTACCAATATTCCATATGCTGTCTTTTTCAACACATATTACTTTATTATGACTGTATTAATAGTGAATGCATAAGAACTTGGACAGGTTAGGATGGGAGATTTGGGCATGAACAAGATGTTAGAGCAGAAAAAACACATGTGGCTTTGTCTCTCCAAAAAGCACAATGAAAGTATTTGTAAACCATCACACAAACAATCAGTGCGCAAGTCATCCAACTTCAGCACCATAATTACAATGCTGCACAAATGAGTTATACTTGCCAAGCAAGCGCCAAGGTAAGAAGCCCAAATGTGAATTTTCTTTACTTTTTAAGTTGTCTGAAAATGACCCCCTCCCTTGGGTGTTATTGCAATGAATTGAGACATGACAAATATATTTTTATTACAATCGTTCAAAAATTCAATTTTACCAAACACTCTATAAAGTACAATGTCATATTATTGCTGCAAGCAATTTTTTTTTCAGGTATTCATACCCCTTGGAAAAGAATGCTGCTTTAACTCATCTATATTAAGTGAGCAAGAAGTGTGCATTACAGTTCTAAAAAGACACATCCACTGCTGCTGCACTGCAAGCAGCACACACCATGCAAAGTCAGTTAGAATGCATCACTTCGTGTAACTGTTTACATGTGAGACTTGCAAGATAAGCAAATAAGTATAATTTATGCTCTTTAATGAACATTGGCACCTGTTCTCTAAGTGACAACAAAAACATTTTTCACATTTTCTAACAGTAATAAAATATGAAAATGCAGCATGTGTTTCACTACCAGAAAAGGAGCCCTGCCTTTTGCTGGAGGGAATACTCCTACCCACCGGTAACCTCCCTTAAATCCAAACACATGATATTTGTACTATTGATGCAAGTTCATACATGGAATACATGAATCCACGAGCTGACAGATGGTCGTTTGCTCATTTTTATCACTCTGTCACAGAAATCTAGTGACTAATACAAGTAAATGAATGATAAAATGTATCAAAGTGAAATAGTGGGGTAAACATCATTTGAAGAACACAAGATGTATAATTGATATATGATACTAAAAAAACTTTCCTGATTCGAAACAATGAGCTTGAGCGCTATTTTAGTTGGAGTACGCTGTGCACTTTGATGTCCCTATCTAACAAGTGCCACACTCCTGTTAGTAGCTTTGATTTTATTTTCTCATCCACTGTAAGATTGCTGAAAGGATCTCCTGAAGCAGCCTCTTATCAAAATCACATTGGGCTTAGATTATACTCACGATCCGTGTCTTTCTGCTGCTCACTTATTGATGTTACTTGCATCTTTTGAAACTCAGGCTACTAAAGGCCTTATTTCTAATTAAGCATTTTGATTTGATTGTAAATATTTGCACATAATCTTGAGCTGCAGTTTGCTGAGATACTCCTGAAAAAGTGACACAGTCAGTCTTCATAAGAATGTATATTCTGCAGCACTTAGTTGCAAATGTTTCTTTTTTTGCAATTTTGCATTTTAGTGTATTATATTTGTAAATTATTTGAATTTCACATGATAAAAAATATGTCACGCCTGTAAGTGTTTAGATGTGAATGGCTTGTGAAACATCCAGAAAACACATTTAATCAGCATATGCACAATTTATTAGGTTTTGTTTCTGTAAGAACAGTAATTCAACATGAATAGACTTCAAATTCCTCAGGTCTGCTCAATGGTAGTCCAGCAGTTTAATCAGAATATGCTTCGGTTTAATCAGAATATGCTTTCACAATGGACAGAATTCCTTAAGAAGCTGATGGATGTTAATATATGCAGCTCTGTTGCCAACAAGGTTACGCTTTACAAGCGTATTAAATTCAGCCAATATTTGAAATGATTATCAGGTCTCTTTGGTGTTCTTATGTGTTTTAATAAATTCACATGAGGAAGACTGAGGAAAAGAGACTTTTTAAAAAAATTGTCCACAACTGCCACATATCAGTAAATATATTTTTAGGGGTCTGCTTAAGAATGCCCTCTGTAAACCATTTGGGCAGTACACAAATACATGGTAGTCTCATGACATGTATTTTGAAAATGTTTTTTGATCTCCTTCTGCAAGCACTTTTGCCTGTCTACAGGTCTCCTAGCAACGGCAAACAAAGGCAGGGCATATTTCGAGATTCCCGGGGAGCAGCCGGTCAGGCGATGCCTTTGATCTTGGACTGGAAAAATAGCTGAGTGGGCACTTTTCTCCCCGTTTCCCCCCTCCTGGAAATGATTTGAAACAGCCTAATCTTCATCTGTCCTAAGAATCGAACACCCATGGAAATTAACCAGAGAAATGGTTTATTGACATTGTTATTCTTGAGAATATAGATCTTTGCTTTTATCTTGCATAAGGTAACTACACTGAAAAAAATGTGAAAACATAGAAAAAATGTATTAACAATAAAGAACATGTCAGTATTTTTTCATCTAAGTCTACCACCCCTCCTCCCCCCCATGTTCCTTCACCTTCCAAATCTTCCATAATTACTTAGGGTAAGGTTGCCCAACCCCTCCCTTCCTCTTTTTATGTCTTTTCATTGAGTTGAAACTTCTTACCTCCAAAGAAACTGCAGGTGTCAGGAGCTTAATGCAAAAATGGCATCACCATTTTCAGGGTCATGGAGTATCCATAGATTCTCCTCAGTCTGACCTCTCTGTAAATCTAGATCTACTTGAAACATTTTTTAACGTTTGTAGATGCAAAATAAGGTTCTATGAAAACAATCCACTTTAATTGCATAAATGCATGCTGGTGTGACCAATGACAACAGCAGTAATCAACTGTGATTGTTTTTTCTCATCTGTTTATTAATTATAAAAAAAGCATGTGCTCAGCTTAAATTGTGTTTTTTTTCCATTTTTACATTTTAAAGACATTAAATATAGCAGCTGCATGCAAGTGTTTGCAAACACAGTTTGGCAAGTTCAGCAATCACTAAATTCATCCCATCAAATTGTATTTGCAAAAAGATGAAAATGTATTTGCTAATCTCAATCTAAGGATAAATCCAGGCCCATGTGTCAGTGTGGTCAATGACTTTGACTTCAGGTAGTCTCCACCTGTCAAAGTTACTCTGTAGTAGACACCTGCCAGGTGGAGACATTCAACCTACAACATCAATAGACCCATCTCTCTAACACTTGAAAAATACAGAAATCTTACCATTTACATTTAGCCTCTGTTCTATTGGCCCTGTTAATTTTGACCCTTGCCAAACATAAAGTTAACATTGGACAGGTGAAACTTTTAGTCAGCTTGTGTTAATTCACTCACAGATTTTAGGATGTACTGTTAAATCATAGCACAGCCCCACTTAATGATTTTATTAAATTTTGAGATTAATAAGGTTAGGGGAACAGTTATTTTGGTGATTGTGCAGCACATCTTTTAGATCAACCAGTGTAGATGATGAGAGTCATTCAGGCAAATATTGCCAAACCACTCCTAATTCCACACATGGGTCCTTTTCATGCACACGCAGCTCCTCTGTTCCAGTGAAACAGTAGCTTAAATACAGAAGGAGAGGGGGTGGGGATGGTTTTATCATTGCTCTCATTGAGGTACAAACTAGACTCCTAAAAATGTCTGTTTGTGTTTGGATCCACACATTTTATTTTTGAAATGGATAAATCTGTTGAGGGACCTTGAGATCTTTAGACTATCAATGGTGTCATTGGCAGAGGAAAAAGTGAAACAGAATTCCCACCCCCAGTCCTTCTGTAAATGGCTGGTATGTTCCAGGATACAAGGTGGGAGTGTGTTTTGACTTGATTATCAACCAGCAGATGTGTCAGTGGGGGAAAATGTCCCTTTCTTTGGATTCAGCCTCCATTTTCCCTTTCAAATATGTCATTGTACAGTCCCTACTCTACGCATGATTAGCATAGTCAAATTACAAGATGCTAGTCAAACTTGTGTAATGAAGGTTTATAATCAAAAACATACAATCCCATGCTTGGAATTAGACCTATTACCAGTAAAGGATATTGAGAGGTCCCTGATACAAGCAATTAAAACAAATAATAAAAAAAGGAGCGTGTGTGCATGTGTGTGTGTGCGTGCGTGCGTGCGTGTGTGTGTATGTGTGTGTGTTTGGGGGGGGGTCTTTTATGTTCAAACAGCAGTTAATGATGCCCAAATGGGATTCCTTCCCTTTCCTGGTCCAGTATATGTTCAGAAAAAACATGGTAATGTATTTTTCCATGACTGTTTCCCTCTTTTCCTTAATGGTGGGGGGAAAAGAAAAGATGTCTTATATGGTGTCTTATTTACTTGTCAAAAGAGGTGTCAATGGTAACTAGGGTTGTTCCATGAGAAGATGAAACTCAGAAGCAGCAGCTGCACAGACACACTAAGCATTATTACATCAGGCTTTGAAGGTATCATTTACCTCTGCATATGAATGGTATGTTGAAGCATATTTCTCCCTGCAGTCCATATTCTTATTGATTTCTTTGTGAAAATGAATTTTACACTCCAGTCACATATACCTACAGGGCAATTCCAAGGAAATATACTAATCATGTTTCAGAGACAAGCCCTTGGTGCCCTTTACAGTGAAATAT
This sequence comes from Albula goreensis, assembly GCA_022829145.1. Lineage (NCBI taxonomy): Eukaryota > Metazoa > Chordata > Actinopteri > Albuliformes > Albulidae > Albula > Albula goreensis. The sequence continues at coordinate 22,316,591 of CM040742.1, forward strand.
TCTCTCTGAACATTCTCATTCATTTCTGTTACATTTATAGCTGGCATGGATTCAGACCAAATCAGCAGAGGAATTATAATTGGTCACATACACCTGCACCTCTTTCACAGACAACATCACACTGTAATTTACATAATGACTGTTTTACTTCTGAATTATCTGAATGAATCCCTGATCAACTATTAAAATGGTGTACCCACCCTGACAAAAAAGAAGTTTATAAAAGTATAAGTTAAAGGAACATTTCACCTTGGTAAAACCTTATGATCTGTAGTTTCCTTAGTGCTGGTGTGTCTTTGTGAATGAAGTTCAATCATTTTCTTTTCACCCTCTTGTCTGAACAAACCAGATGTAACCCCATCCACACAGAATTTACAATATTTATTTTTGCCAACACATTTTGTGCACTTCAAGTATGCTTTTGTAAAACTTAAAGTGTAGTACAGTGTAAAAACAAATGTTGTTATGCACTCTTGTTTTTTGGAATGGAAAACATGGTCATTGACAGAAGGCTGCCATGTAAACATTGAAGAGTACCCGAACCCAAAATGTATTGTGTTACATTTATACCCGCATTTCTACGCTGACATTGCTGAGACTGAGTTAATGAGTCCTTACATTAGTCCTTACATGTGCACTCTGTATGTATTGTGTTTGGGGGGTCTTTTATGTTCAAACAGCAGTTAATGATGCCCAAATGGGATTCCTTCCTTTCCTGGTCAGTATATGTTCAGAAAAAATGGTAATGTATTTTTCCATGACTGTTTCCCTCTTTTCCTTAATGGTGGGGAAAAGAAAAGATGTCTTATATGGTGTCTTATTTACTTGTCAAAAGAGGTGTCAATGGTAACTAGGGTTGTTCCATGAGAAGATGAAACTCAGAAGCAGCAGCTGCACAGACACACTAAGCATTATTACATCAGGCTTTGAAGGTATCATTTACCTCTGCATATGAATGGTATGTTGAAGCATATTTCTCCCTGCAGTCCATATTCTTATTGATTTCTTTGTGAAAATGAATTTTACACTCCAGTCACATATACCTACAGGCAATTCCAAGGAAATATACTAATCATGTTTCAGAGACAAGCCCTTGGTGCCCTTTACAGTGAAATATTCTCTCTGAACATTCTCATTCATTTCTGTTACATTTATAGCTGGCATGGATTCAGACCAAATCAGCAGAGGAATTATAATTGGTCACATACACCTGCACCTCTTTCACAGACAACATCACACTGTTATTTACATAATGACTGTTTTACTTCTGAATTATCTGAATGAATCCCTGATCAACTATTAAAATGGTGTACCCACCCTGACAAAAAAGAAGTTTATAAAAGTATAAGTTAAAGGAACATTTCACCTTGGTAAAACCTTATGATCTGTAGTTTCCTTAGTGCTGGTGTGTCTTTGTGAATGAAGTTCAATCATTTTCTTTTCACCCTCTTGTCTGAACAAACCAGATGTAACCCCATCCACACAGAATTTACAATATTTATTTTTGCCAACACATTTTGTGCACTTCAAGTATGCTTTTGTAAAACTTAAAGTGTAGTACAGTGTAAAAACAAATGTTGTTATGCACTCTTTTTTTTGGAATGGAAAACATGGTCATTGACAGAAGGCTGCCATGTAAACATTGAAGAGTACCCGAACCCAAAATGTATTGTGTTACATTTATACCCGCATTTCTACGCTGACATTGCTGAGACTGAGTTAATGAGTCCTTACATTAGTCCTTACATGTGCACTCTGTATGTATTGTGTTTTTACCTGCAAAAACGGCGTTTTTTCTTTCACTCATTTCAGCTGTAGAAGAAAGTGGGGTGTCACTTTCTGAGTGAATCTATATCTTCATAAACTGCATATTACCATGTATGTAATCCAAATGTATCCTCTTCAAGCTGAGCTTTTTTGTGTCATCTAAAAAAATGATGGTGTGAAACAAAATCAATCAAACTGAATAGAAGAACCAAATTTTTTTTTATTTAAAATGACAAGATTCCATCTCCTCCTGTTTAGCACGCTGAAACAAAATTGTATGCAGTAATCCTAAATGGAATATGTCCACTTTGTCTTTATAAAATGGTACTTTCTGAATTTCATTTTACATGAAACAAGGTGCATCTTGGAAAAACATTTCAGGATCATGCCTTTTTGTGGCCTTACACATGCTTTGTAAGGTGCATACTGATGAAGCAGTACTGTTCTATGTATGTAGTTGTACCTTATAATAGTTTCTATTAAGATGATGAACTGCCCAAACTGTCCCCCTGTCATATCTGTAAACAAACCTCTTCACAGGCTAGTATGATTATATGAGTTGTGATTACCTGTTAGGGCATTGGACATGGCTGTTTCACCTGTTATTGTACATACTTACATGTTCCATATGTATCATTATGGACCAGTACAGTTACCCAAAACCTCAGGACAGACCTTGCCATCTAAGTTCCCGCAGAAATGTATGGATCTACAGGCTATAATACAGGCAAAAGTGGAGGTGCAACCCTCCATACATTCCATAATAGTGGGGACTGCACTGCAGCAAAGCGCCTTAATGGTTAAACTTGGCCTACAGTGGTCAGTCAGGTGACTGTTAAAATCTGCAGTCATCTGTTCCCTGCATTACTCTGATACTATTCCAGGGGAGTGAACCAGCTCAAGCCATGTGCGACACATGAAAGCAGGGGGATGTAAAAGTCACAGCACATCACTACGACACATCAATGACATTTATGGTTGCATTGCAGGGTATTGGAACACTGTTCCAGATCAAAGTTTTCTTTGATTCCATTGTTTACCTTGACTCATGCCATGGAGCCAGATCCTCACATTGACAAGGAAACACGTTTGCTAATGGAAGCACTTCAGAAAGCATTCTCATGTAACTGTCCTTGGTTGTCCCAATAAAATATATATAATTCTTACTACTTCTGTCTCACTGTGTATCTGTTGACCCTAGTTAATTTGTTTACATAGCCAACACCTGGATACTTTGCAGGTATTACTGACATCTGGTATGTTTTGGCTGGGAATGGGAATGGGAATTTCATTATTTCCTAGTTAAAATTGACTGTTTTGAAGTCCCCAGAGGTCTTCCTCCACAATTATTTAAGTGACAGACTCCCTCTGTTTCACACATAAGGAACTTAAAGATCAACACAGTCTATATTTATGAATGGGTCCTCTGATTTGTTGAATGTTTCAGATTTTCATTTGGGACCTACATGAACCCTCTGTCTCATACATACTTCAGTCCCCATTACAATGACGTATTTTGGTCTTTATTGCTGGAAGTAAATGTAATTTTGAGTTTGGCACCCCCACTAGATCCTGACCTTGTGTGTTTCTACCATGTCAGGCTTAGTCTTGGTTTGGTCACTGGATGATGGTGTAACTCAGAACAATCGTGACATAATCCGTCAGCACAGTCCTGGTTTGTCCAAAGGCCCTCAGGTCCCCCCCTGGCTCCCCTCCTCTGATCTTTGGCTGGATCAGTGGCCTGGACCCACTGAAGCAGAAGGGCTGGGTCATCATCAAAGGCCCCCTGCCTGTGTCCTGGCCACCCGGCGCAATGCTGAGGTCATGTACCATGGCTGCTCCCCCAATCCCCCTCAGTGCCAGCCATGGATATGAGGTAGGGATACTGTCACTGTATGGAGCCTCTTCCCCATCACCCCCACTGCTTAGGTCAGAGGTCAACTCTATCAGTACCTCTAGGGTTAGATATTAGATATTCATTCGATGAACAAAGGTATTCCTTTCTTTCAAGAAATAGGAAGTCTGATTAGCTGTTGAGTTTCACTTTCTGTCTGTTTCTAAAGAATAATATTATCACACTTCAAGAAAGCGTTGTGTCAGAAATACATTAATAGTTGCATTCATTTGAATTTTAGTTGAATTTTATCCGTCTTATTTGAATGTGTTAGCAGATGCAAACTAGATAGAATATAACATACCTCACAATTGCAATACTGTAGCAATAGTTGCTGTCCTTTGCATTATTGGGCAGATTAATTAATGAGGTCAAAGATGAGGACGTGGGGCTTGCACATTTTCTGGCATCATCAGAAATGCAGCATTTTTCCAAATGGGAACATTTACTTAAATAAGTCAGAAAAAAAGCATTATTTCATTATTTTCAATTAGCTTTCATTTCATGAATCTTAGCCAATATTCCTTATGATGCATTGTATATGTATAAAGGAATCATTTAAAAAATCTAAAATAATAAATAATCTTTTCCTAGTAGGACATGCTTCCCTATCCTGCTAATCTTGCTACATTACATTTGGTTAATGTAATATAATTTTGGAATTTCACTTGATATGCATTCAATTTGAATTAATCAGTGTTCTCCCATAGATAGTGTACACATGAACAATCAAAACAGTTTTCTCCAAGGTTCATGTGTTTCCCATTAGCTGTAAAATACCACTAAGATGATACCAATATCCACTGGTATTGTTCAACTTCAATTGCTCTGTGTATGTGAGGCAAGCCAGATTTTTCCTTGCAGAGCAACATTTATCATGCAACGTCTTAAGAGTATTGTCGCTGACAAAATATTGTCTGCCCACACATAAATCTAAGGATATGTACATCATTGTAAATCTTCCTATTTTAAATTAAAGAGTAATTCCTGATATCTTCTATTAGATGCATAAATAAAAAAGTGTATCCCTAAAAGATTTTCATTGGTGTTTTTGAAGTGAAGCATTCACAATTTATTATCTGCAATTTATCAGTACATTGAAGCAGACTCACATACAGCGAATAGGTTTCTTCAATGATGATACACTGTGTAAAATCAAATTGGCTTGCAGCTTGAATTTCACAAATATTTGTCTCTGTATAATAGTAAGTTACTTCTTATAGCTTCAATGTATACATGTATTGTGGGACCATCTGAATAACGAATCTGGCACTGACAAACTCAACTCTGTAATCAGTGCTGTAAGCAGAGAAATTTTACTCTTCTACAGTTTTAATACAGCAGTTGTTCACAGTTATTCTGGTCTTCATTTGAAGAAAATTCCAGCTGAAGGAAATTTGGTATTCTACATCTAAATCCCCCAAAAGCAGGAAGGATCCAGAGAGGGTGTGTCTTAGCAGAATGCACCACCCGGTGGGTTTTTGAACAGAACCGCACTGGGCTAGAAATGCAATCAAAGTCTCATGCAGTCTGGCTGTCACTGGCACTGCAAATATAATGCTGCTCATTTGTATAGCTGCATTAAAAAACAGACCTGCTGATGCATTCTGCTTAGACACATGGACTTTTCACACCTCCTGCTCTGCGAGATAATAATGTTAATATTCCTCTTTTTAATGGCTGCAACATGACAGAACAGCCTCAGATCTCAGTCGGAGACATTATTTGATATTTTCTCCAAATTGCGTTGGCAGTCCTTTACGTTTCATAAATGTGGATAATTTACATATATAGAACAATCATGAAGGCTCCACTAATAGAATTCAACACATCCATTTGTGGCTGGTGTTACAGGTATTCAACTCCCAGCCCCATGACACTGTTCTCAGGTATTGGTATGAAATGGTTATTATGAATTTACTTAATTTCAGGTATGTCTCATCCTTTATATGTCTATGTAATAGGTAGAGTACATTTTCCTTAACTGTATATTAACCTGAAAACCTACACCTGTTTTTGAGGTTGAAATAAACAGTTTTGAAAGAAATGTAAAACAAACGGAGTGATAGAAATGATTGTATCACATTTTATGAGTGCGTTCTATGCTTTTATAAAGTTAGGTTAAGAAAAGAAAACCTTTCACAATAAATATGTAATTAGAATTCCCCTTCAAAGAGCAATGACCCATTATATCCCTAAATCCTTGTGAACAGGCATGGGGCACGGAAGAAAGGAGGGGGAGGTAGAGGAGGGTCTGATGAATTTGGCAGGAGAGCCGAAGGGGTGACAGATGGAGTGAAGTCTGTGGATCTGGCGTTGCTCACATGGTGCTAAAATGCTCTCCGAACACATTCCAACAAATCCAACCGGGAGGCTCCTGTTTGCCACGCCGCTCCCTCCATCTGAATGAATCTCAGTGCCTTTTCCCATTTTCCAATAAGTCAGTCTAAACAGACTAAGGTGTCAATACTTGGTAAGGACTTTATACATATAAACTTTCACTCAGTACATTACAGTGTGCCGTTTAGTGCGATTATGGACCCCAGTGGTCTCGAACCCTGGGAATCAAAAGGGAAAGGAGAAAGCCATCAGGGAGTAAATAAATTGTATGACAGGCATTCTACATAAAACTTACTGTATCAAAACAGACATATTAACATTTTAATATTCATGTGACTTGGTACACTTGCAAGACATGCTCTCTACTCTATAAGAAAATGTGCCTTTATGCTGACCATATCACCACAGAGCTCATAAAATCAACCACTGTTGATTTTATGAGGAAACAACAGAACAGCACGCATCACTGCAGACCTTAACTGTAGACCAGCCGAAATGCACGATGGGGTGAAACTGACGTCAGCAGTGTGTGAAGATGAGTAAAGAGATTTCAGGAGTTAAAACTGACCTTTGAGGACAAACAGCAAACTGATGATTTGCAAGGACAGACCCAGGACTGTGTAGGATATAGCTGAGAATGATTAATGATTGCATGAGTGTGTTGTGCCTGTAAAACTGGAAATTTAGCCATAAGGGTGATATAATGTGAAATCAAAATGTATTAAAAGGCACTACAGGTAGTTACCCACTGAAGATAAATGACAACATCCGGATTAATGATGTTACCTTAGCTATACCCAGCAGTAAATAGATATGGTGCAACAAATCAGTCAATAAGTAAACAATATTAACAGTTTAAAATGACTTTCAAGCACAAATTACAGTTAATGCCGCTAACTTTGACTTATGGCTATGTGTCTGGTGTGCATTGTAAATAAGCTGCACACTGTCAGAATGGTAGCTCTTCCAGCTGATGTAAACAAATGAATCCTTGGACTGAGCCTGAATGTAAATGAATGTAGTCTACAGCACTGAATGTATTGGGTAGGCTGATAATGTCAAAGAACCCATTTGACTGCTATTTCTTTTTGTGTGGTGTACGGAAACTGAATATACTTGCATGTTACCTTAATAATTCCATTTAGTGCACCTGGAAATATGTGGCTCATGGAGGGCTAAGATACTCCTGACGAGATGCTAGTCTTTGTTCGAAAGGTGCTAGTCACCACGAATGCTGAAAGTCAACATCATTTGCCATCCAAGCCTTATTTAAATCAATTCGGATTGCTTCATTTAATTTACTTAATATATATCAAAATAGTTGTTCAATCCAAATAAAGGAGAAATTAATGAATAAATCCAATGATAACAGGAAAAATAAAAAGCAAGCTTATTCAACTTTTTTTGCATTTACACACAACATGAACAGTTTAGGGTACTCATGAAATTAGAGTCTTTGGATCCTAAGAACAAAGTTATACACTTACAACTTTGATGAATCCCACATTATTCATGAAAATGAATTTACAAACAATTCATGGTCAAATTTTTCTGGCTCCTGAAAGATAAATGAGGCCAAATAAGTGGAAAGCCAGAAAAAAGCATGCATACATGCATTATGGTCCATTAGACACTGTTTTCGATGAAACGCTCCTGACAGCTCTTTGAGTGAACTGTGGCCTGGTGCATGGAGGGCAGAGGAGGAAAAAGAAGGGATTTTTTAGTTAATTTCACCTTCTCTCATGACTTTTGCAGTAATGCAACTCACAACGTATACGATAAAAAGAAAGCCAAACAAGCTGAGAAAAATGTCAGTATGTAGATGAATGGAGTTGGTTTAGCTCTCAAATTACCATTAGCATTAAAGCCTGAATGGCCTGAATTATCATCTTGAGCCACTGACGTTTTGCAAGTGCAGAAGATTGTATTGATATAATTAGTTTCTCTTCCTGGCTCAATATGATACTGTGCCTCCTAGTTAGAATAAGTGTGTGCTGCAGTTATGTTATGTTCTGTTCCAAGAACATATCACCCTCTGTTTGTATGGGTTTTCTTATTATCAAATCATCTGGCAAATGTTCAACCTCAAAGGTCAAAGGAACTATCATTTTTAAATACTTACAGTCAATGATACTAAAAAGAACAAACTCTTCTTAGTTCCTCTTTGAAGTTTTGTTCCTCGTGCTGTGCTTCAGAAATATTATTCATCCCCTTGGCAAGCAGTTCCACAAGGGTTCGGTAATGTACAGACATTACTCTCTGCATACACAGATGAATTCATTTCTACCACAAACCTTTACCCTAGAGACTTGGACCCTCCTCAAGAGTATAACAGTGAGCTCCCATGTGGGAAACCAAACCAGTGCTGTAGTGGCCAGCCCCCCAAAAACAAATACATGTTGCTCAATGGCGCATCTTGGATTTTTTGTTTTTAGCACCAGATGGGGGCCAAAGACTTATTTTGTGGGGCAGCCAAGGGTGTCTTATAATAGCCTAATTACACCCCCGCCCACAGATACAGACACTCAGACACATGCTCAAAAGCTTTAACTATTAAAAAGTTAATAGTATCATTGAATTTCATCTTTTATTTACTCAATTTTGCTTGTACCAAATTTGCGTATTGTTGTGACAGTAACACTCAGTTATTACATGTGTAGGCTTAACATTAATACTACATAATGCTTCTGCAGCTGCATTTATTAGTTATGACTTTTTAAATGTGATTTAGTACAATAATGCCCCAGTTTACATTCTGACCTTTCAGTCATGTATGATTTATTATTATACTTGAGGAGATGGGCAGTGATGGGAGTATAATATTTCACATCATTAAAATGCTATTATCATTGCTAGTCATACACATTGGTTCATGAATGACAGAGATTTTAGGTTTGCTGCTTGGGAGTACATTTTCTCACTCTCAATATTCTGACTAATGTATTTAAGGGCAACTTATATTCTTATTTTCATTTCTACTCTGTTGCATAGCACTCAAATGATTGCCATATTTAAAAAAAATGTGTTTCAATGGAAGTGGTGGACCTGATAGAATCACCATAACCTCAATCATTTTAGCTTTAAAACAAGCTAAGCGAAATGAATATGACCTGGAATAACTGTTGTGACAAATTTTAAAACAGCAATCTCCAGTGAATTAAATGTTACTCTCCCTGACATTGCAGTAATAACCTACCATTTCAAAGGGAAAATTAAATAACAATTGATTATCTAAATTAAGTCTTTGTGCTGTCAGCTTAGCAAATTAAAGTTGACATGCTTTAAAAAAGACACAATGTGCTTATTTCCTTTATTGTTGTGCTCAAAGTGACAGAATATTCTGATTCTATAATCAATGCATACGTAGTCCCAGCACCTATAGATTGTGCTCAGGCAGCCTTGGTGCTTAAACAGAGAATAGCGGTACCAAGAAGCAGGGGCCTGGTGCTGTTCAGAGGACCCAAAGTTCCCATTTGGAATTTAATCAATTGAACAGCTATCTATCACCTGGACCTCTGTCAGAGACAGCCATAAATGCCATTTCATGTCAAACCGCCTGTTGTCTCCAGTCATAACCTTATCAACTGCCAACTGACTGCCTTTGGTGCCAAGCCTACCTGAATGAGTGCCCTAGTATCCTATGAACTGCATAGGTGCTGAGACTGCCTGAGCAGCACCTGTAGGCACCCATAGACTGCCTATAGTGGCATGAGTCGGTAACAGAGCAAGGATTATCTCCATGAGCATGTGAAATGATTGGGTGTCTTCAGATACTAAGTTACAAATCTCAATATATCACATCTATCTCCAATAAATAATGTGGAACTGAATGTAAGAAAGTTACCCTAAAGTTCTGAATCTGGTTAGAAAACAGCCCCAACTCCAGCTCTGAGACATGTGACACACCAATGGGTCTGGCTAAGACAACTCTGTGCCTTCTGCATGCAGCCCATTATGATGGTAGCTGGGTCCCTATTCTCATTACACCTAACGACCAACAGCTGTGTAAACTCATCTGTTTTTCTTGAGCGCTGCCCGTCAGTCTCGCTGAGTTGTTGTTCACCAACTCCTCCTCTGCCTCCACCTGCTATTCTTGGCTGGGTTTCTCTGCCAATGCCCGCTGCTTGCTGTTGGATAGACTTTTAGAAAGAAACACTGAGTGTCTAACTCCTGAAAGGAGTGCCCAAAAGCAAATTCGAAAGTCACTGTGATCATATTTGTGTATTATTTTTTCTCAATCAAATTCTTTGAGTGAAATCACAAGATGAGACTATTATTGCAGAAAATGAACTGCAATGACATTAAAACCAACTCAATCTTCCACAAGAGCTGTTTCTGGAGCCAAAGGACCTCCTTATAATTCACATTTAATAGAAAACATTACATATACTTTATGTAGTACATTTGGTTGCGGACCAAAATGATTTTACATGATTTTTAAAGGTCAGTTTTTGGATAACAGCGCTCAGGGAGAGACCTCATCGTTTATTTTGATTCTTTAAGGCATACATTTTATTTATATGAAGTTTTTGTATGGAATATCAAAAGGATGTTTTTAATGTGTGGTGGCAGCATGCTGCCATACGAAAGCTTGCTCAATTTGTGAGGATGGACATGTGAAGTATGATCTGTGTAGCAATGTTGAAATGAAATACAGCTTTCCATTGACTTGATGAAGACTGATGAACCTGTGTTGGTTTATTTCTTGCAGACTAATTAGCTGTGGGTTGGCTCCAGAAAGAATTAGTTTAAAGGAATTTAAATGCTCATATTTTAAGACTCATGAATACTTAAGAATTACTTCCATAATTACCGTCAAAGAAAACAAGATTCTCTGAACAACCTTTGGGGTTTCAAGGTAATTTGTACCATAGAGGAACCCAAAAAGGCTTCTTGATGAACAAGCTGGAAAGCAAAAGATAGATTACTCAAAACTTGGTTATGCAAAACTATTGTTGTGTTTATGTTGATCAATATCCCCTACAGGCTACTTTAAAACATACATTTTAAAGGCACTGACCCTCTTTTGATTTGCACTCATAGTTACCTGGCACATTTCTCTGAAATATTCTGAAGTATTTTCTCCTTTTTACATATTAAGTAATGCGTAATGTTTTCACATTGAAAAGTGAAAAATTAAGAGTATTCTTTTCTTTTTTGCATTTTTCAACTACCACTGTAGCAGAAGTGTGCCCATATACGTTGACAAGACCTCATGCGGCTGGTTTGATTGTTCGTAGCTGCAAAATGAGTAGCCTATAAAAATCGACAATTATATCAAATGATTAAGCCTATTTAAATGACGTTAATATTTTGACGTCATTTTCAATAATCTTTAAGTGTCCTGAGGGTTTTGGAAAGGATTGCTGAGGATCCATTTTTATGAAGATGTAATATCAATTATGTAAGTAATGTAAGAAATGGTTTCAATCAGTTATTTTAAATGAATTTCATTACATTTATTTAAATTGTATATTTTGACATCACATCAAAGCTGAGGTTCTGCTGAATGTTTTCACTATCTTACCATATTTCCTCCTTTTAGAGGAAATTCCCCTTGTGAAACTACATTTCAATCCCTAATATATAATTTAAAATAACATATATCAAGCAAGAACTTAATCATTCTGTTTATTTTCTGATTTTAATTAAATTATGTATCACAGTGAAAAGTGTAGTGCTGTAAATAACAGGGATTACAGAAAGAGACAGCTAATTCTTCCTCTTCTTCTTCTTGTTATTATACACCAAACATCCATTCCAGACTGGTCTATAACAAATAAGACAAATACATGCAAAACCTTTAAGTGGAATTTACTATTTAAAATGGTGCTGAAATATACAATCTTCTACATTGTAGTCTGGCTCCTGAGGGGAAGAGCTCTGTCTGGTAGTAAGAGCTGACCTGACTGCCATTTGTGTAAAGTCTAACAGAGGACCTAATAACTCCCAGATGTAGTTTCTGCCATGTGTCTGCCTCTACACTTTGAGGGAAAGAGCAGGTGTGGGGACTGTTTGGCCTGTTGGTCTGTAGAGAGTGCTCCATTGGGGATTCCTCAAGTTTAGGTCAGGGCAGGCCACTGCTTGGCCCGACTGCTAGTGTCCTGCGATGTGATCCCCACTGACCTGTGGCACCACACAGTCCCAGTATTAGAGTCATGTGATGTGCTCTCCATTGACCCCTCATCCTGTCATGCTGGTGCCTTCTGCCACTCCACCTCTTCAGCAACAGCCTGTTGACTGGACACTTCCGCAGCTGTTTGGTGCTAGCAAGAAGTCTGTGCCCTCTGGATTTACACCAAATACATGTAGCCAAGGAATTCACACCCACCTGGTTATTATTGAGCTATAGCATCTTTCCACACCCTGCTTCTGCAACCACTGCCTCACCAGTTTGAAGGAATACTCTGTAAGGGGGGAACCAAAAGAACAACTTCTCTTCACATCTCTATGATTTTAACACACTTTCTATAAACCAGCTCAGCAGAAAAATTGGCAGGAGATCAGTTTCAGAATTACTATTCCACATTAATGACATATTCTGGAAACAAGGGACAATTTTATTGCATATTGCACTGTATGGTGCATGGCAAAGTGAATTTCTTGTGTTGTGTGAACTATGTGATAAAAACAGGTGACGCCTTCAAATGTGCACACAGGGCAGACCAGCTGATCTGAATACATGCAAGTGCAGCTATGGGTGACTGGCCCCTCACTTTGGGAAATGGGGCCATGTCTGATTGGAAACAGGGCCTATAATTAGAGAGCACACTATTTGTAACCACTTGGCTTTTGTGTCAGTATGCAAAGCTGCTAATCTGAGGGAAACCATTTGTTTTCTTAATTACTCTCATAGGACAAAGGCGAAGGGGAAGTGGGAAGGCATAATGGGAAAAAAAAGTGAAATGCTAACATGCTGGAGGTGGAAAAGATCTCACAAATACAGCAGAAAACCCCTGTACAGTGAAAAATTGGGATGTGGTAGCACTTAAATGGGAGCTGCATATGATATGGTAAAGATGAGGTTCTCCACTTTTCTTCTTCCTGGATGAACCTTCCCACCTCACATGTAACATGCCCCAGAAAGGTGTATGAGGTCATGTCAGGTGAAGCAGAGGTGGGATTATGGGTTTTACAACCCATATCTCTTTCAGATTTCGCTCCCAGTTCCCTTGCATACATTTTACAAAACATCGCAGAAAATCTACCGGTGATATATTTTTAACTCCATTGGCACGGAACTCGATGATAAGGATTTTATCAAATAGCGTGTTTATTTCCATTTCGAAAAAGAACGTTTGACGTGTAATTTAAAAATAAGAAGCTCCGGTCTTTTTGTAAAGTCTCGAGGTAAAACGCCTACCACCAGTGTCCTCATCCGCCTGTGTAATGTTGCCAAATCGGTCTACTACCGATATTTAGAAAATAAATATATTAGTTGTATAGCATGTCATCAACTTCACAAAAATATAATAAAGTTCTGCGTCCATGGCTTTGCTCATTAAGTTGAATGCATTGAGGTGAATTGGAAGCTGGGATAAGGCCTCAAAGACTGGCACAAGACTGTTCATGCAGGGCGAACAGAAAAAAAAACTACCTGGCTGATGAAGAAACACCAGAGGTAAGTAAACTACAATTTCGAAGTCGCTTCAAGTGACTTAATATTTAGATTTTTTTCTTTACTGACCATAAATGTTCTGTTATTTCAAAGCTGTGTTGCAGGGCATGTACCTGCCTTAATAAAAGTTTGAAACTTGATTAATCTCCCCTGCAGACCACAACAAAGCACATTTTAATGCGTTGGTCCCTTGATTTACACTCATCTGTTTATGTATTACTTTTATTGGTTAATCGCTTTTGGCTTCCCTGAAATGTACACGTGCAATTTTCTTTGCTATTGCAGGTTATGCTTGTAATGTTTATATATTTTTTAAAGCTAAAGACAGACATTACCTTTTTTTTGGATTTATCAGCTAATGTGTGTGTCTGTGTTAGTTGATGGACCTCCAACTTCTGGTGTATTTACTACAAAACAAGAATTGTCTGTTTAAAAATAACACAATACTTATGCTACTATCAGTTTCAATCAGTTGAGTAAAACTTCTGAAACTGCATTTTGACATCAAATTGAATGACCTAAAATTACTATTAATCTGAACTAACAAACAGTTTAAAATTAAACTGTATTATCAATGTTCCACTCAAAGTCCTTTGCAATAATTATGAGTCATTGCTATTGGTCTGTCATTCTTAATTTCCCACCTAGGGAAGAACATTGTACAATTTGCATGACATTGCATGTACATATTAGAGGATAACTATTGTGATAAAGTAAATTATCTCATTGTCTTACAAGTTTAAATGGTACTCACACCTGTCTATATCAAATAAATATCAAAATTTGCCATTGACTTTCAACCCAGTGTAGTAATGGGTTTAGATACACATGCAGAAGTGCCTATACTTATGAATGAATGTGCATGTACAGGATAAACACAAAATAGTATGAACACTAAATAATAATCTCATATTTAATGAGCAGGAGGCCTGCCATTTGCTCCCAGAACAACTAACGTCCTTCTTAGATTCCCACTTACATGTTTTAACTGTTTCTAGTGTGACGCTGGAGTTTTTTCAAGAAATGAAGCCTTTTTTCCCAGTTTTTTTTTCAATTAAACCCAGACATGATGATTATATTTCAGAAATTGCATTTCCCATAAAAACTCAGTAATGTTTAGATCTAGTGATTCGGGAAGCCATCTATATTGTATGACTTCATCCTGGTGTTCATGAAATTGATTTTAGGATGGTAAGGAGGCTATATTGTCTTTAAATATAAGGGTGCCTTAAAGTTGCTGCATGCTTTATATGTAATGTTGGGTGAAGGCTTCCTTTGGCTTTCTACAAACATAACCCCATACAGAGTTAAAGATGACTCATCAAAATATCTGCTCAGAACTCTGCGTTTTGAGGTCATCACTCCAGGACAGGCATTGTGTGTTGACCTTGGTGAAAAGAGATTTCTGAAAGGTGGGCCTACCATGAATTTCAACTGCTGAGGCTTATGGTATGCAGTTTTTTCTTGTGGTTGGGTCACAGAGGTGTAGATTCAGTTCTATGGTAAGTTACTGGGGTTTTTAGCAACTATCCTGTTAAGTATCCAACCATCGTCATGGGTGAGCTTCAACTTGCAGCAACCGTGCCCCTTTCCTCATGCAGTTTATCCCAATTTGGCTAGTGCTCTCATGATTTTTGAAATTGTCCCTCTTGACATATTATACCATTTTACTATTTCTGTGACTGATGCACCTTCTATTTGGACAACAACTGTTTGACTTCTCATGTTGCTTCTAGAAATGTAAAAGTATTTATTTCACATGTCTTTTACGGCTAAAACATATTGATAATTAGTATTCACATTAATATGAAATGCATTTAGACTCTCTGTTACTTGCTGTTTAATAGCACGTTTTCACTTGGTGGTGGAATGGAAAATAATTCTATTATTTTTCCCACCCTTTGTATCTGTTATAAGATATAACTGTAATATACACTATGAAAGATAAATGGTATGGAAGAGATAATTTAAGAGTTAAAAGAGTTGAAAGAGTTTTTTTGTCCCTCATAAATAAATATCATTTCTGGGAGCTGATACATGCTGCGGAGTTAGTCTAGTTGTTCTGAAACATTACTTTATTTTGTATTGGACTTTTTGTTTTCATTGCATGTTTTGAAATCTCACAAATTAATTATTTGTGTTAAGTTTTTTAGATCTCCTTAAATATGAACAGAGCTGGAAAAGTTTATGACAGCTCTATGTATTAATAACGTTTTTATCTATCAATGTAAAAATGCTGTTTGAAAATACTGCAAACAATATTCAAGATCATCAGTGCTGGTACATGGATGCATTTATCCTGAACAATTTTATTCTAAAGGGGCCAAATTCACCCAAGAATATATGCCTGCTGAGGTCTGTATTATAAAAGTATAATGTAAGTTCTTATGTAATATGTATTGTTATGTATCATAAAAGTTATAGTTCTGGGCAGTCATTTCCCAGTCAATCCTCCAAAGGAACTTTGATTTAATTTTTATGGCATAATAAAAGACGATCGGATCTCAACACATGAAGATAAACATTTAGTGTGTGGTGTGCGAGCGCGTGGGGGAGAGAGAAAAAGAGTGCATTTAATAGGGTTGAAGGTTGAGCTCATGACAATTTTGGTACAGTGAATGACAGCAATACACTGTGCAGTATAATTGCAAACGATATAAAATGTGCTGGACTAAGAAACACTGCTAGTTAATGGTAATGATTTTTGGACATTTTTAATTTCTTACGTGGCATTATGAGAACGTTGTTTAAGAAATTTAAACATTAAAGAAAAACTAATAGTTGCTTTGAATGCACTGTCGTTTAATTGTCCAAGCTTTGATAATGTTTCAACAGAAAAAAACATGACATGGTTAAATCCTGTAATATAAACAAAGTGATATTATTTTTCAATATTTTTCTGTAATGTTTTTATTGTTCTTTCACGAAAATTGAAGATAGTTATGATTACGTTTCACAGACATATATGCAGGAATATAAATACGAAGTAATTAAACCATAACAATAAGTATGATTTAATATTATCCATTGTCTTGTTTATGAAAAAATAAGTTGAAAGTCAGAGGGCTTAAAATATACTATTTCCAGTGACTCATTCAAATAATAATTCTGAAAATATTATATGAAACTGAAATTAAGTCATAACGCTTAAAAACTAAATGATATCACCTAGTCATGCTTGTGTTGAGTTTGACTTGTGTGATTTGTCAGTCATTCACTGATGGTGGTGCAATTCTGTGTTTATCTTAACATTTGTCTCTTCCTGTGCGTCTTTTGCTTAACAGTGTAATCAACTGAATACGGATATATTAATTTGTTAATCCACACAGTTGTCTATTCGAAGATGTTGATATTCTTACTGTACTAAATTAGTGCAAAATGAAAATGAAGTATTTCTTAAAACCCGCCATGAGGGGTGAAGTTTATGGGGGCCTAATTTCCGGCATGACTTAAAATAAAATAAAATAAATGAATAAATAAATACATAACCGAATGTCAAAACATTCAAAGTTACTTGACTTGATCCCTAAAGCTTTTTTCTAATAGCAGTATATATTTGAAAACAAACACTGTCCATAATGAAACAACCAAAGTGATATATCGTGAAGACTATTGATAATTGTAAAATAATTATATCGTTCAGTTCAGCTGACAATTGAAATTCTGCAACTTTATATATTGCTACGTTTTTCATAGCTGTTCTGCTCTTAATGGCCGTTGCCTTGCTGATCAATTACTGGCATCATATACCAGAAACTTAGATTACTAGATTGAAACTAGATTGAGCATTCCAAATACCGGCGGCACAAGTGAAATGTAAAAATGACGTCACCGCCCAGAAAAACAAAGGCACTCTTAAAATGAGTTTTATCATCGTAATCCCACTATATGCAACAATCTATGAAGCATTCGCGAAATATATGGTAATATATAACGGTTAAGGTTTCAATACTTAATAAACGATAAACTGATCATTTTGTAACTATAGCCTCTATAGAACATTTCCGGTTCTATAGTACGAAATTGATTCGTTGAAGGTCAGTCAGTGGTTCTATATATAATATAAAAATGGCTGATATTTGAGTGTCGTGCTATATGTTCTGATGAGAGTATTTCAACCTATTTAAACAGGCCCACATGAAAAAAATTAACTGTTGGCCCTGGGGAATGGTTTCTATTTTCTTTCATTTCATAGAGTCACCTCGTGATCAGAATGACTATTCTGCTGTAGGAAATACAACTTTAAGACCCACCGTGTAAATGCTGGTCGTTAGATATATAACATAGCATAGTGTCCAGATACGGTACATGATTATTTGCAAGTACACTCTTATAAAACACAGTATACAAACCTTCAAGGTAGTTTATAACACCGTTCAAAACCAGTGAATAAATTGGATCACAAAAATGATCGTATCAATTAACTCGTTATACTATTTTTAATCGCTGGGCTATGATTGTATTGATGCAGACAATAATTACAGTGCTGTTATGCTCAGCTGTTACCCAGCTGTTGGGTAAGAAGATAGATGTTGGTATCAATTAAACAACATTTCCTAACAATTTTAGAAAACTGGTATGAAATTTTGAAAACAATATGAGCTAACCTTTCCTTGACGGACAATATACGTGTTTTGACTTGATAACTGTGTGGTTGTTACTGACTTGACAGAACATAGGCCTTGATAATATTTGTTTCAAATTAACCATTATTGTAACTATCTCAACAAACCATATCATTAACTTATAATCAAGCCAGTTTTATCATAGGTCTTTAAATAACAGTAATGTGAACGTATTTGAGAGATTACCTAACCGGTTCCTTAAAAAAAAAAAAAAAAAAATATTGGTTAATGCAGAACGAACTTATTAGACGTTTACCTGCAGACACCTTAAGAGTCGAATATTCACGTGAACAGGAAACGAGCAGTTTGTGCTCTGTAAAATGTTTAAATCTATCATGTTTAAATCTATCATTATACTCTCTTTAACAACATTTGTGAAAAGGCTAGAATCATATGCCATGCTAGACATCAGGAGTTATACATTTTGTTTTTGAAACAAACATTACACCTGCTATTGAACATGCTATTAGCTCAGAAACTCCTGCTCAGTAGATCCATATCCAAACCGATCTACTTTGTTATGATGATGCTTTTTGTTGTTGGTGGCCAGTAATGACAATTAAAAGTTCCAACTTTCAATAAAAGAATTGTGCTTATAACAGCCACTTATAAACAAATATCTCACTAAGTAATGATATATATTAATTTAAATTACACCTCTTCATCTAGATGTTATGCACCCGATCAACAGCAGGCTAATACATGTCAGTGAACGTGATTTTTTAAAATATAGCCCTCTGAATAGACCCGTGCCGTGGGTGAGCCTCAGCCTTCATCTGTCTGAATTTGCGAGAATCAAAAAAATTGAATACGTGTTTTGTTAAGGTATGTTTGTTGGAAAAGTCAGTTAAAACATTTACCGCAGGCTGTCGGATAAATGCGAAGGTGTGAAAGAGACATATATGCTACAGGTGATTGCTTTGCTGAACCACACACAAAATCAAATACAAGATTACGTCTTCAGACAGTGAACTGTAAAAGTGTAACAGTTGATTATAACATCACAACAGTGACTGAGACAACGGCATATGTATATGTATGTGTACGTATGGTATAATTCAGGCTGCACGTGGGTTTTCTGTTGTATTCAAGAACACTGAAGAGATGTCACGTTGTCTTTGGATTCCACATTGATGGAATCAAGCAGACTCAGTAATTTTTCATTATTACTACTGTCTTTGCTGTGAACTTCATAATTTTAAATAATGTTTGTTATTTCCATTCCTATGTGAAATAGATAATATATTTTATATAACATATCTTAAAAGACGGATCTAATATTTCCATTGTAATAATAATTTGATCAAAATGATCGTATTTCCTAATATGTTCGAAACAAATCAAAACCTTAAGTGAGGCTGAGGTATGGTTAGTTCTTTTTATTTACTCTGGTAAGTATGAAAATTATCTATTTATAAAGGGTCATCAACGGCGAATAAAGCGCGTGTTCAATTATACCTGCACAACCGCCTAATTTTCCATTGTCATTGTGCCACGTGCTCTTGAAGTACATACATTCATCATCGTGGATTACAGGCTAATTGGACAGATTACGTTTTCTCGTGAATTACTTTTAAATTAGAGAAGCAGATACAAATGATTTTTAAAATTCTTAGATTACAACACCAGTGACTGAAATTGCCTTTTGGAAAACACCCTTTCACAGCGAACAAGTGGATGAAGAATGGGATGTGGGGGAAAAGAGCGAAAGAAGCACTGTGTGTACATTCAGGGTGTCTAGCTAACAAAAGGGACTTAATCCAAGTGATTTATACAATGTACTCTACCGTGTTTACATGGGCTAGGGAAAAATAGCCCTTTTCCAAAGCAAGCAAATGGAATGGCGCATTAAGGTCATTTTGAAAATAGGCCCTTTCTTAGACATACAGAGAACAGTTCAACAGATTGGATCCTCTTACAGATTTTAAAACTATGTTAAAACCGACCGAGTGGACTGGCTCACATTAGAGTTAAGGATCTCACGTGGCCTTTGTGCTACAAATTCGTCTCTCCTCCATTAGAATCACACGTTTGATCCGTCAAATTGAAATATAGTTGATTAAAGCGATCAGAGAGCGAAATATGTCTGTTAGCAGTTAGTCATTAAATTAAAAATGTATCATTTATTTTATTATTAAGAATTGTGTGCTGTTGGGGGCACTTTGCATGTTCGTCAGAAATAATTTATCAATTATTTCAAACTTAAAATCGATTAATATTAATTTTGCTGACAACACTTTGGATAGTTTACTTTGACAATATCCAACAACTGTCAGATGATATGCTGGAGGAGTTAATAGCACATGGGAAACAGAGGATTAATTAACTTAATACGAATAAGACCCCTGTAATAATTACGTATCATTAAAAAACCATGAAAACATAACTGAGTTGACTTAAAGCGAATTCAGCCTAAAATTAGTTAACAATAATCTCATGTCATACTGAAACGTGTAATTGGATATTATTCGTTTTGAACGGATGTTATTTTATAGTTCATGTGTATTTAATGTGTTCCTACGTTTTAATTTCATTTTGTTACCAGTTCAGAATACGTTATTTGGGGGCCAGAAGTATGATAATTAATGCGTTCCAGGTTGTATCTTGATATGCAATGAAGGCCTTTAAACAGTAATAAAAATATGAAATGAAATAACTTGCTTAGTTTGCAATTATATTGTCAATTGAATCTCTTCTGAAAATACATATGTTTCTCTAAATCTGTGCCTGAAAAAAATGTTTGTTTAAAACCAGTCTGTAATGGTCATTGAATACACATATATTAATAACAATTTTCAATATATACATTATAAAGGGGGATACACGCGTTCTAAAATAATGCACAGCATCTCTTACACTTTCTGAGATATCTTGACTAGGAAATGATCCATATCATCGAAGTTGGAATAATTATCTATACAAGCACATATCCGCATGCAGGCTGCACGGTGAAGCAAAATGATTCCTCTGGTAAATGATTTGTTCTTTCAGGTTCAGACTACCTGTGCAATTAATCTAATTTTATTGTATTATAATACACATCCTGGAGGGAAACTCTCTCCGCAACTGCACTTCAGTTCTGCATGCTATCTCCATGCGGACATTCTTTGCAGTTAGTTGCCATCTTCTTAATGTTACAAAATCGCAAAACGGATTAAAATATCCCATAGTTATAATAGCACATTTTAGAGAGGTGATACATTTTATGCATATTGCAGTGAACAATTCCTTGCCCAACGATTTTTGAAAATTCAGGAAATGCAAAAACTGTGTGACGCCAAACCGGTCATGCTGTACAATTTGTAACAGTGAGCATAAACACGAGTTCTGACTTGTAGAGGTCTTCAGATGTGGACTAAACCGAATCATTTTAGTACTTCAAATCTGCTACTTAGTTTTGGTGGCATTTTGAATGCATGCAATGCCTGGTATATATACGCACTGTTATTTACAGTGCCTTCTCTCACAAATATTGCAAGGTCCGTTTAAAACATGCTAAAAGAGAAAGTCAATATTACCGATCATTATTATTTGAACTAAGAACAATTTCAGTATAAATTGCATGTCGTTAATAATAATAATAATAATAATAATAATAATAATAATAATAATAATATTGTTCTCTGGGAATCAATGTACAATTGTAAATATTCTACAACATAAAAGTACATGGCCCGATCACTTATCAATACCATTTTGCATTCGCATGATTCAAAATATTTTTTTTGGTCTCAATGATTGCTTTAAAGTTACATCTGTGGGTTGGTATGGCTTACCACGTGTAAATGTGATTTAGTCTTTCGTGTTTTACATCTTTTTGGTTTGTGTATTGATGTGTGAAACGATGTCAATCCTTCGGGGGCTACAGGCTCTGCAAAATGAAAGAGGGGAAGCAACATCTATGTAAGCGTATATAGAACTCATTTGCAATTTCTTCTATTTTGTGTATATTGTAAATGAGAATAAACAAATTGTAGATCTGTATTTAAGTATACAATTGTGCACTTATTCATGAAATACGTTCGGTTTAAACACACATGTTAAGTAAATTATATCTTTGCCTTCATTATATTGTCATGGAATGACTCAGCAATATGGGATGCATTTACTTCAAGTTGTATTTAGCCTTCACAAAATACTGAAGTTCAGGTATATTGTTTGGGATTTAGTAAACTTTATGAATCCTTCATTTGTATTGTGTCTGTGGTGGAGACAGTAGTCATGACACTATTGAACTTGCTGGAAAATGTACCAAATTCTTACATCTCTATTACTTAGTGCCAAAGGAAGGACGTCACGCAGAGGTCCTTGCAAGTCCCAGGTGAGGCTCGCACAGCGGGAGAGTGGGGAGCTGTCCTTGGTCCTTAAAGTCGCTTGACAAGTTTCAAGATTATTATCGATCAAAACGTCTGCAGTAAAGATGCTGGGCGCCTATATATTGGAATTTGACCTAATATGATAAACTATTATTATTTATTGTAATATTCCCAAGATATATTGTTCATTTTATTGGTTTATTTACTTGTTTTTCCACTTTGTTCACGAAATTGCATTTTCAATGTTTCACATGATTGTATCAATTTATGATTTTAGGGATGCATTCGATGTACTCTAAACCATGTAGCTCCTAAATAATTCAACAATTGGTATATGGTTGTAGGACTTACTGTAGTGAATATGAAAAAAAACCAAACCTTGATACCTTACGCACAGTTGTGGGAACATACTGAAGTGATGTTGTCTATATTGACCTCTACCTTTACAGTGTTCAAAACATATAAAATCACTATAATAGCCTACGTATGATAAAATATTTTTTTTCTGTGCACTATGTAGGATTCAAAATGAAAGGGTTCTGTGCCATAGTTATGCCCCCATAATATTAAATTAAGATAGTTGATAATATCTATCCTTATTTTCAGAAGCTCAGATACAAATCGTGTTGTATTCAATACTGAGAGTTGTATTCGAACCTGTAACAAGACCACATTTCTGAAGAATGCTTTCTGGACAAAATTCACAATTTTAACATCTTAATTTATTTAAATTAACAGTTTAAACGGTGGTCTCATTCCTAAAATATTTTTGTTTAAACACTGAGATGTTCGAAATGACTCGCATTTACTTTGTGAAAACAAATATTCTGTATTGGATGGATCCTCCAAAAACATTATAAAACAATGCGAAAACGTGTGATATCTCCAAACTGTGCTGTTTGTATATAGAATCTATTCACTGAAGCTTTAAAGTCCATTTATGCGTCGAGTTTTGCCTAATTTATTAAATTAGCCAGTTTGTTTTGTCTGTCTATTATTAGTCAGTTAATGAAATCAAAAAGTCATCATTAACCCTGAATTCAATACATTTGTAATGTTGTAAATGTCTCCGCCAACTTTTTACAGAGAACTGTTTAATTTCTTTCTTCTAATGTTCTGCCGCCCCGCCCCGCCTCGCTCAACACACACACACACACACACACACACACACACACACACACACACACACACACACACACACACACACACACACACACACACACACACACACACACACACACACACACACACATTTACTTCCTCTGACAATTCACCAGCTGTAAACACATTATTGTAATTAATCTACTACTACTTCTACTAATAATAATAATATGTCGATGCTGGGGGTGGGGGGGGGGGTGTAGTTGGAGAATACTTTCATGCACTTTCCTCTGGAAGTTTATGTATGCTCGTAATGTCTCAAAATGTGAATAGACAGAAGCTGGATCTCTGGAGAGCTGCCACATCTATGACAGCAGTTTCACTTGTGTCAACAACTTCAGTTTCAAATGGAGAGCAAACAGTTCTCGATAACAACTTAATATTATTCATTCGTCTGCTTGTTTACCAGAATTCGGTGACACTTGCAATATGCAAGTCATAAATATGAAAGCGTTTGCTAATTAAAGAAGACGATTTTTAATTTTTTGAATTCAGTATCAAATTCTTTTTAAAACATTGGCTGAATTATAGTCTTATAGGTTTTGCTCATGTTCAATTTACACCGCTAAACCGATCAGTTAAAAGTGTGGTGCAACTCTTAAGGTGGTAGAACTGCAGCCAATACATGGGACTTGGAACACCAAGTTCAAAGTGCTTCAGAGGTAGCACAAGGTAACATCTATAATTTTCTGTTCATCCCCAAGTAATGAATCTTATTTTCTGGCGCTTAATTGTACAGTCTTAACGACAATATTACCCAGCATGCAACCTAAACCACAATAAATGTCACTGTTCTTTAAGTGTTCTAATCTACATGCCTGTATTAGACTATATTATCATGTTATTTCTGTAGAACACATCCGACCACATGTTGAGGAGGTAACTGTTTACTGTCACACCGAGGGCCAATATACTGTAGGGTGGATACAAATACATAAGAAGTTAGTTAACGCTGGAGCATGATAATAGCATGATCGATGTGCCCAGAAAGTGAGGCGCAAAAGTTTTCCCAGCAGATTACACAGGCTAATATGCATGTCGCAACCACCAGAACTTCAAACCTTAAATTAACTAAAGTTAAGATTTCATGGCTTTGCGAAAATAAAAAATGTTATTTAGTTTAAGTATAAAAGGTAACACTAACATTGTGCACTTCTGTTGAAAACGTCGATTGTCTTGTGGTAATAAGCTTCGGGACACACCCATATTTAAATTCATGGAAGCTGCAACTTGAGCAAGCATACACCTACATTAGTACTTCAGTAAACGCTTGATTTTTAAGAAACACATCAAGTAGGCTACATGGATACGCCAATTTGGATTTCAAAGCACACACCCTCCTAACACCATTTATCTCTCAGTTAAGTCGTGAGGAGTTTGTCAGTATTTTTCCTCTGCGTCAAAACCATTCAACTTGTAGCTTTTTCAGCACGTTAACATTACTTCTTTTTTCAGGATCCTCATGCACTATTTTGTTTCTGGTCGAAATAGATCCGATCCCCATTCCTCTAAGTTGTCAAATACCAAAGATATGATACATATCATGGGTAATCTTGCTGATTTATTAAATATGTTTTTAATTTCCAGGCAAACTTGCTTAAACTTAAGAGAGCATCGGAGACTGTGAACCCAATTCTATAACTGCGTTTTTATGACCCGAATATTTCATTCAGAGTCTGCATCTGTGAACGTCCCTGATTCTGATATGGTAGCCGTTATAGAGGTTACCCTAAAACAAAACTTAGGTTGTTTAGTCAAGAATGCCGATTCAACAGGTCTTACGCTAGATCTTGTCTTCGGTCGCTACATTCTGAGCGAAATCTGATACCGAAAGCACTCTCCTCTTCAAAGAGGTCGCCTGTTGTGCTCTGTGACCACTAGTGTGTCAATCTCAAGCTTTCAAAGTCTTATCTGTTTGCCAGCTTTGTGTATGATGCCCATGCTCTTTCCTGAAAAATAAATTGAAGGGAGAGGAACTTGCTCCCGGAAACACAGAAACGTCCTCGGTTGCTATCAGTCACTATTTCACGAGCACACACTCAAAGGTGTATAGGCAAACAATTTAAGTATGGATCGATTGCATAACAGCTGCTAAATCGACAATTAATTCGTTGCAATAGTCTCTCTCTTCGTCTCGCTCTCTCTCTCAAACACAGGCATGCTCACACAAGTTGCGAAACATTCTGTAACCCATGGAATTGGTTAGAATAGCTAATCTTTTCTTCACCAAACCCCGTGACTCTTGAAACATAGTGAAAGAGAATTATTTTGTTCTTATCGGAGTTGTGTTGGAAACCGTTATGCTATATATTTCTGCATTATTATATAACAGCATTTACCCTAAACCGTTTATGTTACTGAACTGAACAAAAGTTATCATTACCACATAATCTGTAACGCAGCAGCAGCAGCAGCAGCAACAATACTAATTATCATCATCATAATAAAACTGATAAAACTAATGCTACAACTACTGCAGTACTACTGCTAATAGTAACAATATAACACATATTCACCAGATAAGTAGGAAACTAATTCATTGCCAACGTTTAAAGAGAGTCTGCATAGAAATATGTAGGCCTGTTCGTAAACGTGGGAGGTCTGAACATCTTAGGTTGCATTGAAGCTTATCCACAGATGTCATTCCCATGGGATAAGCCGTGCACGTCTCTTTTAATCTTTCCAAACAAGCATATTAAAAAAAAAATTGAGTAATTACTTTTGTGAAAAAGAATCTCTACTATTGCACTTTCTACGTTTGTCTTTGTTTTATATTAGCTTTACAAGCAACTATCATGTTAATCAGCAATGGATTTGTTTCTCCCAATTGTATTTGCAAAATAGTATTGTACTTGCAAACATTGAAAGGGATATTAACGTACTATTTTTAAATATATCGAGAAGTATATACAGATTAACATTCATGGCCAGTTGTTGAAGAATGCAAATCGCATTCCATTTCAGCTAGTTCTATCGTAAATACTGTTTATACTGTTCTTATATTATACAGTAGGTGATGCTTTATCATTATTATTACCATCATCATTATGTTTGGCAGTATGTAGCCTACTATAACATGTGTACTGGTACTGGTTTGAAACTCAGCTGTTGAGTTTTATTAAGTAAGTACATTTTCTTCTTCTCATGCTGCAATTCCCAGTCCCCAGTTAAACACCAGTACCCTTCAACATTTCTCATCTCCCGTGGTAACCACCCCCTGATCGCTACATCATGTGACCGTAACCTCAACAGCTTTCAGGCATCAACCCGGAAGAACACTGTAAGGGGCACGGGCGTCGCGTTTGACGCGTTTCACAAGCCGACCGCTGAGTAATGTTATTGCTGCTTAATCTCAATCAACAGGTATTATTATTTTGTTTCCAACACACTTAGTAATATTTAGCTGGATCTTTGGTGATGGATGAAATTTTAAATATATATATATATATATATATATATATATATATATATATATATATATATATATATATATATATATATATATATATATATATATATATATATATATATTTAAAATGTCATCCATCACATATATAATTTCTTATTATCCAGAAAAAGATGTGCATTTTTGAAAAGACAAATCATGTACTCTAGTTTAGATGTGCATATACACCAGCAAATTCATTGTAATAATACTACTAGTATTTGGGTTCACAAAAGGTTGATTTTGACATTGATGATACTTTATAAATGTGCCTGTAATGTAAAAGAATTGTGCTCCGATCATATACATTTAGCACTAACATGAAAGTAATGTAAATCCGATCAAACACATTGTTTGACAGCACATTTGGTAAAAGAAGAGAATGTTAAAGAGAAACTGGTGGAACAGTGAAAATAAAAAAATGATATGGCGTAATTCACATGATAATGATCTGATGAAAAGTGAAGCAATCTCAATAAACTTGTCAGTCAGCCTCGAATAGTTTAATCACATCTGAGAGATTTTTCTTTTCACAAATGTGAGCCAGCGCTTCATATCCTAAAGGGGTCCCAGTGGTGTTTGGCTTTGCACTGCAGTCATTCAAGGTCGCAGCCCTGCAGGGAATATGGGCTGCCATGGAAATGGACAAATGGCTTCTCAACGCTTGGCATGATTCTTCTCTAATAGCAAAATAACATGGCCAGATTCTGTCTTTATTGAAATGGCTTATTTGATGGGGACAGACTCCCACCTGTGACGGACCATTGGTCACCAATGTGCAAGACTACGGACTGAGGAGACAGTCTATTCTGAAGATGGAAATGGGGGTGGAGTCTTCTGGCTGAGGTGAATTGTTTATTTTGTAGCTAAAAAATGGCTGTCGCATTTCTCGAACCAGTGAGAGGCTGGGAAACCAGGTCGCTCAGGCTGACATTTTGTCTTTAGTTCCACATAAAATGGAATTCTCAAAGCCAAAATGCAGCTCAAGGACTTACTGCTGCTGTGAAAAAACCGGATTAGTAGAAATGTGTTGCTGCATACCATCCTGAGTGTAAGTAACTAAGGCCATTGATTTTTTGCTCATTGTCGTGGAGAATTACTAGTGCAGTCTATGTTGTACACAGCACTGTCTAAGAAAGAATATTTTTATTTTAGCAAATACAGCTTGCTCACCTCCTTTCTGTGGGTTTTTCTTTAGGATCTCTCCTCAAATTGTATGGTTGGATGGACTCATATAACCTGCAGAAAGACAAATTGTTTACTCATTAATACATTAATAAAATGGGTAAAGAAGCCATATGATGGGCTTGGATTTTTGGAAAGTAAACCTTTTCTAAAACAGTCATCCATGTGATTGTCTGTTGCCCCAGTTCCCTCTTCCTCTGTCCTCAGGGCTCCTTGCTTAGAGTATCATTCTGTGTTATCAGGGCTGACAACATGTTCTCTTTGTGTTCAGAGACCACTGCCAAGTAGGACACACATGCAAAATGCAGGTAGTCTGAGGAGTTACTCTGCGAAGTGCATTGACAGACATTCTTCAGTGCAACTGTTACACTTTAAAGACTGGCAGCTGGGGACTGCGAGATGTCAAGATGCAGAAACACTGGGGGGAGGGGGGAGCGCTGGGGTGTGGGTGTGGGGGTGGGGGAGAACAGTTTGCATGCTATATAAAACTGGGAGGGGGGGAGTGCTGGGGTGTGGGGTGTGTGGGGGGGAGAGCAGTTTGCATGCTATATTAAACTGGGAGGGGGAGTGCTGGGGCGTGGGTGTGTGGGGGGAGAGCAGTTTGCATGCTATATTAAACTGGGAGGGGGAGTGCTGGGGTGTGGGTGTGTGGGGGGAGAGCAGTTTGCATGCTATATTAAACTGGGAGGGGGGGAGTGCTGGGGCGTGGGTGTGTGGGGGGAGAGCAGTTTGCATGCTATATTAAACTGGGAGGGGGGGAGTGCTGGGGTGTGGGTGTGTGGGGGGAGGGCAGTTTGCATGCTATATTAAACTGGGAGGGGCACTGTTGACTGGCTCTTGTCTGCCTGCCAATGCCTGAGTCTGTCAATCCCCTCTGCTCTTCCTGTTGTAGGAAATCACAAAATATCTCCATCTGAAGTTTTTCCTCCTTTGTCTTTTTGTCAGGAATAACAGAGAAAAATATAGGAACCATTTCTGTGTGTTCTACAAAATATGGTGATAATCCTTTACACATGTAAGAATAAAATGTGTGATTTGTGACACTGCACAGATTTCAAGACATGCATGAGAATGTCTTGAATTGACCAGCCACGTTGCACATTGCCCTGCTCTAAATCATCACAGGGTTTTTGTCTCCTTTCTAAAATGGAGCTTCCCACTTTGCAGCTAAAGATGGGAAACAAGAAAAGCATGAGTGGTGTCCTCTCACTGCATATGTTTCGCGGGTTCATTTTTATTCCTACTTCTCTCCTGCCTCATCAGGTGAATCTGGTGCTGCTGGCCGAACGACACGGTTCTGAGGAGGAGGGATGCTCAGCAAGTTGGAATCCACCCCAGACTCAGGAAAGCAGGGTAAAACTGCTGTCGTAAGACACCCCTTGCTGATCCAGCATTCCTTCCCCCCTTTCCCAGCAGAGCCTTCAATAACCTCCCTCCCTCCCTCCCTCCCTCCCTCCCTCCAGTGTGCCCCTGCCTCCTCCCAGCCTCACATGCAGTAAACATGCCTCTGTTTCCTCTGTCCCTGCATGTCTGCAGGTTAGCTCACTGACACCAGTGCTCTGAATAGAAAGTCGGAGAGGATAATCAGGGAATTGTAATCTGCTTTTGGGTGCTCACAGTAATAACCTAAAAGCTCATTTGGTTGGCAGTTGCCAGCCATTCATGCTCATAACAAGCGTCGCGGGTTGTGAGTTTCTCGGGAACACACACCATCTTTTCAAAGATCGTGTTCTGAGATTTCTGAAGTCTCAGCATCGAATGGCACTGCTGTGTGAGGGCACCCAAAGGGTGGCTTTATTAGAACTTAAAGGGAGGTTTTTATCATGTAAATATGTGCTCTCCCTCGTTTTATTTATGTCTTTTTTATCCTTAGATCAGAGCTCCCGGGCTTGCCTGCAAAATCCACATGGTACACCATTGTAATGTGGCTGCCTTGTGCAAACAATAGCTAACTCTCATCCACATCTCTTCAAGATCTGTCCCCATTTTCAATAATGGGGCCTCTATTTTAAAGACTTATCATTCCCCATGTTTGGCTCTCATTGTGGAGTGATTTGGTCAGATGGGTACTATTTATTATAGATAATATAATCGCATCAGGGATCCCATGAGTTTGGGCAGTAGATAGTAAATGATAGGGTGAGGAGCAGAACTGATATCAGCGTCGCTAAAGCAGTATGGTATGTGTGATTGACCAACAAGGAGACGTACTTCACAGGGCCTGCTACTCATTGAAGGGAATCCCCTCCAGATGACTCTGAAGTCTCCTGTTTTACTGGGCCACCTTTCCACATCAAAGTGCTCAGCAGCGCCAGTCTCAAGGACTGGGGAAAGAATGACCTCTGCTGAGTTGCCGGATGCCACTGGTTTTATTTGCCTTGTGTGCCCCACCCCCATCTGTGTGCGGCTTGGGCCTGATCTGACGCCGCCATTGATATTCGAGGAGATCACATGAAGAGGCCCGCAAACCTAAAGGCAAAGAGTGCGCTACACATCCTACCAGGAGCCTAAAAAGGGCTCTATTAAAGAGCGCTCAATATGCCGGTCAGGGTTTTCAAAGTGCAGTGCACCCTCCAGCTCCGGCAACCTCAAAGGGCATTGGTACATGTGCGGAGCAGGGAATTGGGCCCCAGTTACTTTAATGAGTCCTTGGTATTAGTATGCCAAAGCAGACTCTCTTACGCTCCCCCTCCATCTTCTGAGCAGTTTGAGGGAGTGATCTGTTCAGTTACGAGTGGAAAAGGGAAGCTGGGGGAGTGAGATCAATTTCCAACCGTCTGTCCTTTGAGAGCAATTTCCAACAGTTAGGAACTCTTTTAGCAAATCACAATAGTAAAGGCTGAGGACAGAATTAAACATTTACTGCCATCAGGAGAATTCTCCTGTCTCTTTCCCAAGACTTAAAATATAAAGAACACACACACATATTTTATATGTATAAAATGTGTGTGTGTGTGTGTGTCTGTGTGTGTTGGGGTGGACAAAAGTAATGAACCAACAATGGATATTCATTAACTAATGAGGATTTGGTTTGCTCTTTGCATTCAGACAAGTTTATTAATATTTCATACAATCTCAAAATCTTGGAACTCGAGTGTTTTTGTCTTTGTCCTGGTGTTTATGAATGACAATCTTTAACTGATTTAGCAGTAGGTAAGGGAACAATATCGTCTTGGAACATTGAAACATCTTGAGGAAGCAATGTTTTATCCTCAGCATACCCCTACTTGCCAAAAATGGCTTTGGTTTCCATGGGTATGATTATTTCTCCGCATTGTAGAATTAAAGCCCCCATATAACACCACGTAGAGTAAAAATCAGACCAACAGAATCCCTAACCATTTTAGGCAACAAGGCACACCTTGGTGCATAATGACTCTGATAAGATGTCTGCCCATACTATTAGAGATCTACCACTATGTTTCACGGTTAGGAACAGAGAATGGGGGTTGAGGGCTTCCTTTTCCTTTCTTAGATCATCAGCTCATCCAGATAACTCATTCAGGAAAGGCAGTTGAGGACACCTTATCAGATCATATTACTTTCACTGCTCATAAGTCCAGGTTTTGTGTTTATTAGATCACATTTTGTGCTGTTGCTTATTAGGATTTTGGTCTCTGATTGGTAGCCCTACCATAAATATTAACATGTGAGGCTCATGCCATATTATTTTGATTTATTATTTTGCGACTGGGTCACAGAGGTCGTACCCAGTCATTGTTGCCATTAAGGGATGTACCGGATCTGCAGTGATGTGCAGATAATCTGTGGCACTCAAACCTTGCTGTACTCATATCAAGGGACTGAATACATCCCATGAAAACTCACCCTACATCATTACAGCCACACCACCAGACAACATTGTTGAAACCGAGCAGGTTGGATCCACAGACCACAGCTTTTGTCATATCCTGCTTCTATCCTGCATGTTCCAGCTTCTTGTTTTTCACTGACAGGAGTGGAACTTCATTAGGTTGTGGACTGCCATAAAATGACATCCATGACAAAGCATGGAGAGCTGCGCATTCTGATATTCCTCTTTCGACACCAGTTTTACAAAGCTGTTAGTTGACTCTTACTCTGCAGAAGCTGCGTCTGCCTTGTATGTCCTCTTTTATCCACAACCTCTTTCCAGCCACAGGAACACTATTGGCTGGATGTTTCTGGATCGGTGACAATTCTTGATACACCTGTCATGGATGAAAACCCCAGCAGGGTTGCTGTTTCTGATATATTCATACCAGCTTGTCTAGTGCTCACTAACCATGTTGTATTTAAAACCATCAAAATCTTGTCTTGCCCATTCTCACAAGCACACACACACACACACACGCACACACACACACACAATGTGCATAAGTCTATAGGTGTATATCTGCTTACCTGCTTTAAATAGCATAGTCTGATAGTATGAGTCATGACATACCATAATTAATTTCATGCAAAGGGCAATAGATCCTAATAAAGTGGTTTATCAGTGTTTACATAACATGTTATTCAAAAAATTATTTAAGTAAACTTGGCAGAGGGTCAAGACCACATTTTGAGTTTTATAGAAAAAACAATAACAGTTTATTGTAAATTGTAGTGATTTTGGTGAACAGACCTTTGTATTGTCTGGTATTGGGCACTTCATTTGTTCTCTGTAGCTCACTGCTTTGTCTGCTGGGGAGTGTGGCTGCAGAGGCACGTGCCAGTTGACAGTGACCAGTGTTACCTGAAAGAGATTAAACAGACAGCAACATAAGGAGGGGCATGCCAGTCAGGATATGGCAGTCACTGGAGCTAATTAAATGCACAGCAACCGGGTTCTGCACTGTTGAACTTCAAAAGCTTCATAACTCAAAAGTTATGGTGGGGGGTGGATAGGAGGGTCATGTCTCAAGGGTGTTGGGAGCAGCACCGGATGTGTGCGGGGTCCATGAGACTGACCCACAGGCCACCACTGAGCTGATATCAGGTTTGTAGGGCCAGCGGGGAACACCTCTGGGTTTGCCTACCTTCGTCTGAGCATCTGTGTTTCATAGTGTGTTGCCATGGCGATGTAGATGTAAACATGACGCCTCTGTTCTGAAGAGCATAGGGGAAAACCAACACTGCTACTGGTAATGAGGTGAAAGGAGATTTATAAACAGCTTACGTTAGTGAATCTAGTAAACCCACATATAAGGTCTTCATTCTATTGAAGGGCAAAAAAGATGGTTTAAAAGTGCCTGTTTAAGTGAATATTGACCAATAGAAATATTTCTACCAATTTTCTACTTTTAACAATACCACCTTCTTTACTAACAAAAGCATGAAAGCAATATGGTTATACTCTGTCACACTGATGTTTAGAATCAAACAAAACAAACAACACTAGATGCAATTTTTACAAATGAAAATCAATGCCATGGAAATTGTAGGTTGCTGCTTTGCTCTGCTGAACAGCTTTTGAGAAAGAAATGAAGGAGCAGTCTACATGACAGCGGTAAAATACTCTCATTGCAAAAACACCTATGTTTGTCTTTCTTGTCTATTGCATCAATGATGGCTTTGGATTCAGTTACAGAGGTTGTGACAGAACTCAGTACAGTTACAAAAAGCAAATATGAAGGCAATTTTTTTCCAAACCACAAATAATAATAACTTTCATTGGCAAACTTTCACTGGTTGGTACAAAGACATGATTTTCACTTGGCTGTAAAGTCTACATTTTAGATTTGAGATCAAACAATTCACATGTGGTTAAAGTGCGGTTATGCTTTTTGGCTACACCATGCAAAAAATACAGCCCCCCATTTCATTGCAGCACAATGTTTGGTTCAATGGCTTCACAGTTGTTTCTGATAATCCAGGTGAATGGATTGATTCCTTGGTGCAGGTATAAGAAAACTTTCACCATCCACTCGTGGCTCTAGGCTTCTTATTGCCTTGTTTGTCAACATGAAGACCAGAGTGGTGACAATTAAAAAGGAGGCCGTAAAGATGCTGAGACGTGAGGAACAGACAGTCAGAGACAGAGGCCAAACCCTAGGCTTACCAAAATAAACAGTTTCAAACATCATAAAGAATAAAGAGAATACACTGCAAGATGCAAACCATTAGTTAGCTGTTAACACAGGATGGTAACAGTTTGCTAAGAAGTACCTAAAAGAGCCTGAAAATGAGATCAAGATTCACTTGTATCAGAGTGATGGTGAGATCAAAGAGTGGAGCCCAAAAGGACCTGCCTAAGATCCAGAGCATACCTTCTCTGTGAAACATGGTAGTGGGTGTGTTATGGTTTGGTGATGTATGGCTGCCACAGGTACTGGCCCAGTTGTACTCACTGATGATGTAACTGCTGATAGCAGCAGCAGAATGAATTCTGAACTGTATAGAAAGATGTACTCTGCTTAAGTTTAAGCAAATGCCTCCAAATTCATTTGATGGCAAGTCAATGATCCAAAATGTAGTGGCTTTAATATAGACCTGTGTGAACAGCATAATGACTGGCTTTAATATAGACCTGTGTGAACAGCATAATGACTGGCTTTAATATAGACCTGTGTGAACAGCATAATGACTGGCTTTAATATAGACCTGTGTGAACAGCATAATGACTGGCTTTAATATAGACCTGTGTGAACAGCATAATGACTGGCTTTAATATAGACCTGTGTGAGCAGCATAATGACTGGTTTTTATATAGACCTGTGTGAACAGCATAATGACTGGTTTTTATATAGACCTGTGTGAACAGCATAATGACTGGCTTTAATATAGACCTGTGTGAACAGCATAATGCAGACAGCCCTGTTTTTACAATCAATGGCACTGTCCTGCTGGTGCTCATTAAGGTGTCTCTGTTCTCAGTCTGTATAGCCTAGTGAGTTCACACCTAAAACCAAAATCACTTTGGTTTTGCATTGTGTTTCTACTGTGTATACCACCACAGTATTTATGATTATTGCTATTTTTAAAATGCAAAATTTAACTGGCATTTTGTTGTTACAAACATTGTAATCTTAGTTTTAAAGTGCATTTAAAACTGGTTTCAAGTGATGTTCAGCATGGTGTCGTGATTAAAACATTGTGACGATGCCAGTTGTAAACCAAAGGGCATTTTTCATAACTTTGAGCTCTTACAGTTCCAGAACCAAAAGGCCTACTGACATGTAATTTGACATGCTGATGTGGAACAGAGCTTGGTAAGTAATGTCAGAAACACATCTCTAGCTGAATATAAAATGATGAAATACCCATACACCAGGGTGAAATATGAAATTCTGAGTTGTAACATGACTACTTTTTAGGGTCCTGCCAAGTGTGAAATCACCATCAATATGAGTCAACTCTTAAATTCATTCTGAAGTTGGTCTCTGGAACTTTTATGACCAATAGCCAGGATCCAGAGATAACTGCCTACAAGCTTGACATTTGATTTTCTATGTTCTGTCAATGTTCTGAAATCCTAAATTACATATTTTGATTGATTATTTCACTTTGACAGCATGTATTGATGGCACTTTGTATTTGACCATTTAGACTTTGCTAGACTCCAATAATTGATACAATTACAAGATATAATATAATATAATATAATATAATATAATATAATATAATATAATATAATATAATATAATATAATATAATATAATTAAGGCTGTCAATCAGTAAAAAGTAATATAATTAATCACATAATTTGCTGTAATTAATTGTGATTAATTGCACTTTCATACTTTATGGTAATATTTCTTTTAAATACAATAAACAAAATGACATTTAAATAAAATGAAATACTATTGCTAAATAGTATTTAGCAGTGCCCAAATTCCCTATTTGTGTTTAAAGAGCCATCAGAAAACTTTGTGAAATTAAACCTTCCACCCTGAAACTCATCTTTGTCCCACTCTGCCACTAGCAGGGTGTGGATGAACTTAGCCGTGGTGCGTATATCTGTGGCATTACAGCTTCTGCACTTGAAAAGTTTATTACTTTGTGTGAATTTTACATTCAAACATAATCACTAATTTAACTGCAAAAATGCCTTTTCCTTGTTCATTCCTAAATCAGTTGACATGACAAACTTACCCTCTTCACCTAGAAAGAGAAAAGATCTGGATTCAGATATTGTTATGCAGAATGGAATTTAGGAGTTTACAATTGTGTTAGGGACTAATTCAGAAATGTTGTAGGAATCATTATAGTCATTTCTTGATTTTTTTATTGTCATGCTTTCCTTATCCTGCAATTTAGGAATAGAATCTTTATCCTTCCACCCATCCCTCCTTCAATAGGAACTCATTTTGGTAGCCATGGTGTGATATTAAATAATACCTTACCATATGTATTAAATGATGCATCATTTACATGAAACTCTAGATTTGTCTGATATCTTTTCCAGGTCTAGGTAATTAATTAGTCTAAAATGTCTATCCACTATTGTGCTTTACATCCTTTATAACGTCACTGTAGAAGTTTCCTTCCTTATAGATATGTGATATCACCCTATATCTCGAAACACTGTCAGAAAAATGATCTGTTTCAGACTTCTTCTTAATGAAATTTCAGGTCAGGCTACCTTTGACTTGGAACACATTTTTGTTCAGAAAGTTACTGTGAATGCATATTACACCCATTGTGGCTACTGTGCTGACATTAGAGATTTGTATGATATGCCAAACAGGTTTGAAATCAGGAATCGCAGTGTGTGTCACCACCCCAGCATGTGGCTATGACTATCAGCTTACTGTGCCCAAGCTTCTTCTTTTTTGTTGCCAGCACGCTCAGAGGATATAAAGTACGGAACACAGTTAACTCTGGGACACAAAACCATTGACAGTTGCTACGAAGTCACTCGGGTATTTCTATCCACTGATCATGTTTTCATTGTCTGCCAAGTTCTCCCCAGAGCACAATAAGCACCTCATTTTCTGCTCTTTTCAAACATGTGCCTTTGCCTCGGTGCCTGCGCCTTGTTATCCTGTTTATTTCTCATTCCACAGCTCTCTCACCAGTTCTCACAAGTGCAACATGGTTGCAGGAGCATTGCACTTGATTTTTTGGTTAATTTCATTGATGTTTATATCATCTAGATGGCTCTTCTGATTCACAAAGCCTGTTTTGATAGCCATTACTCATACTATTGAAGAAAGATCAGAAAATGACTACAGCAATACCTCAGAATTGATAACAAAGAGGTCATTGAATATTGTTTTACTTTGGCTGTTATAAGTCAACTAACATACCTGACATACCTGAAGAGCTACACCAGTGAGTATACAGTTGCACAAAATAGCTCAGTTGCTGTGTGTTATGATGCCTTTACAAGGTTTTTAAGCCACATTATTTAAGGGAAGGCCATAGATATATGTATGAAAGTGATTTTCATTGAACAGTAACTGATTTCAGTAATGCGCACAACCAGGGTAATATGCCTCTGATACCTTTTTCAACTGATGTGCAAGATATCCCCTTATGTGTCAATTAATGCCTTATTATTTCAAGCCATTAATAAATAAGAAGTATTTGGATGGGAAGTATGGCTTTTATTGTCTCTGGAATTCATAATTATTTAATTTGCAGAAAACAATGTGGTGCAGTGGACATGTACATATCATCTAGTTGTAAAACAGTTGTGATTAAATCCATATACCAATTATTTTATCGTACCTAGTTTTTACAAAGAGCATAAGCAGAAAGTACCTGTGGTAAGTTTACAATCAGATGTAAATATGTGATGGAATACATTAAATCAAACAATAAAATGTTATGAATACTAACTATGCAGCATTCAATTTTTGTCATGATTTTAGCTTAATAACCTAGTAATAATTTTGGATTTCCAGTGTTAGGGGTACAATACATTCATATAAAAACAACTAAATGTGAAGGTTTGCATCTTCACCTCTGAAAACAAAAACAACAATGCAACAATGAAAACAATAAATAAATAAATAAATAAATAAATAAATAAATAAATAAATAAATAAATAAATAATATCCACAGATCAAATGGAAGCAGATATCTTGGTAGCTCTCAAGTTTTCCTTGTTTATCTCTTTATGTCAGTCCATCAGTCTGTCTCTGTATATTTCTGTCTCCTGGAATATATAGAATCAAAGCTGTAGTGCAATTTACCCGCTTCTCAAACGGCACGTCTAACTGATGATGTGCAAATCAAAGGCTGCTGAAGAGCAAGTCAGGATCCTCCTTCAGAGAGCAAAACGATTTTTCTGACACCATGCGAAATCATTCAACTTCACCTCCTATGCTAATGTCAGAAATTGAGAGCTTTTCTCTTTTCTGGCGGCATGTGTTTTCGAGCTTTTTTCTCTTTTTTCCGTTCAATAAATGCTTGTATTTGACAGAGGCGTGCAACCGTGAAATTCTGCCTGCTGGAAGTGTGTGATGCAACAGCAGAGATGTGCTGTGGTCTGTCTCAGTCTGAGTGCGCTCAGCCCTGAGCTCAGGCAGTGGGACTTACATGCGTCCTGTCTCTCTGTCACAACAGAGACTGAGTCCTCCTAATCCACCGCCCACGTGCCCATGTGTGCATATGCTACCTTCTAAACCAGGAGGTGCAAAACCTACAGCATTTTTACCATTGCCACTTATAGCAGTAGCGCAGGTTGTATGACCATGCCATGTTTGTTGAGCCATCCATCTTTTTGCCTGTTAACATAACGTAAAACATGCTATGGATAGAGAAATTATATGCTGTGAAAATATTATCTTGTGTTTGTGTGACTCCATATAGATATAGATATAAATAGTATATCCCATACCATGAAATTGAAAGTATTTGACCCCTGTCTAATTTTCTGTATTTCTGCATATATATGACGAGGAATGTTATAAGCTCTTCCGCCAAAACAGAATATTAGATAGAAGGGAACATGACTGAGCCAATGGCACATTTTCTCATGCATTTTGGTTCATTTATTTATTAAACTAACTTCTATACCCAATTCTCTCATGTAAAAAGACTCAGTAACTGGTTATGCCACTTGCAGCAACAACCTCTGCTTCCAAATGCTTCCTGTTGTTAGTGATTAGCCTTTCACAGCACCGCATTGCAATTTTGACCCACTCTGCAGAACTCCCTAAATCCAGTGACATTTTTTGAGCTTGAATTCTTGTTTCAAAGCCACAGAATCTCAACATAGTTTTGGTATGGACTTCTAATAAGTTGTCCCAAAAATGTCCTATTCTTGAGTCATTTTGACATAGGCCTGATTGTATGGTTTGGATCATTGTCTTTCCCTCCTAAGCTCTTTAGCTTCAGTTTTAGCTTCAGCCTCAGCATATAGACAGAAGGTCTGACATCTTTCTGTGTAAATTATTGGATATCAATGATATAAAAAAAATCATGGTCCCCCTTTTCTCACCCTGAACAAGCCCAAACTCTTTAGCCCATCGCAGGGACCTGCTCACTCACGTGATGACTGGCCCTTGCTTCTTTCCACGCTGCAGGCGAACCACCAATCACACGCCATCTATGTCGTCAGAGGATTACGCAGTCAGTGTATATTCGGCTAGTGCATCTACAGGCAACCAGCCGACCAGGAGTGGTGGCTTGAGAGTGATGAATTAATAAACTTTCAACAGGCCTATACTCCCACCATCCGTGTGCCAACTGTTGCCTCTTGGGTGTAGGCCTCTGGATGGTGTTTTTGGTCATGGAAATGGTTTGGTCCTTCAACAGAAAATTACCACCAAACCATGACACTACCACCACTATTAATAACTCTCAGATGAGTATTCATACTGTTAGTGAAAAGGGGTATATGTCTGACTACTCTGAAATGAATCACAGTTTCCCCTAGTATGTTTTTGATGGTGAAGCCATGAACACTGACCCAATCAAAAGCAAGAGAGGCCTGTACAATCCTGAATGTTGTTATTATAATATTTTGGTATGGTGGTGTCATAATTTCTTCATTTGGGCAAAATGGCTCTGTCTGTGTTTTGGCAGAGCCCCAGCATCTTAGCAACCAGTTTTAAAGCTTTTACACTCAGATAGGATTCAACAGCATTTATACTGGATTGTTGAATCATTTATGTTAAATGTGGCATGATTGGCCTGTGCTGACAGCTTCAGTCTGATGAAAGGGTCAGATTTACAGTGGGTATGTCACGCTATAATCCGGCCTAATGGCTTACCAAAGTGTTCACACTAAAACAATGATCTAAATCTATATATCTGATTACTTGGGTTGCAATAATTTGGGGTGGAATGAGGTGAAGATTACAAGTTTGACTACCTTGCATGCCAAACGGGTGAAATAAGGCAATGACATCTTTCGTTTCTTAGACTCCATCTATGTAGGGATGTATTGAGCTCTGTAATTTTGGCACTGACTGCAAAAGTTCAGACTGCCTATCAATTAAAAGCTCAGTCTGTACTCCAACAGAGCTCTTAAATCACAGTGCAAATTAAGAGAGGATTCTGCAGGATTTCAAAGTGTTGGAGAATTGTGTTACTCCTGGAGGCCCTGGCTTCCTATTTATACAGTGTGAAACAGAGGAGTCTGCTGAATATTTTAGATCCCTTCAGTTGTCAAGAGAGCCAGTCCTGCTCTCTCAATCACAGCCATGTGGCCTCAAACTTCTTCATGGATTCATGGTTAACCTCCCTTGCATCCTGACCCAGAAAGCATGCGATCAGTAGATATCTTCATAGAGAAGCTGTGTGAGGTGAAGACAGGGTGCTCATGGTGATTTTACACTATGAGGCCAGGAGATTCCTTCGGGCTTGTTTTAATGGGCCCTTCTAGATTCTTCTGTGTTCTGCATTATCTAAATGTGAAGCCAATGCCAAGACAGCAACTAGCCTGATAGAAAATACGGCAACACCACCAAGAGATGCATTTATATGCCCGATCACTTTGGCCTTGTTGAGTCAAAGAATGTAACTTAATTTACACATAAAACAAAGCCTGATAACATTTTAAAGTGTTTTTTTTTATTTACAAGAACTTTTTTTCCAGAGTACCCTTCAAGTTACAATTACACAGTAAAGCTTTCTGTTCTAAATTCCATTGCTCAGATATTCTGATACAATTGACATCTCATTGAGTTCAATCTTGTTGTGTAGTTATAAAATTCTATTAAATGGCCAAAACTCTCTCATGCTATTTCACTTTTTAGGATCTCCTGATTCCTTTATATTGAATCTCAGTTTTAGAATCCTGCTTTCAAAACTAATTTTCTTATATTTTTGTTATCCTGCAAGTGTTGGTTTCTTAAAATGTTTGGGTCATTTGGGATTAAGTAATTTGCTAGACAATTGCTAGACATGTAACTAAATAATGAACCATAGCAAAAAAAGTAAGTGAGAGCAGTGGATGAAATATAAAAATTAAATATATTATCTATAAACTATATTAACTAAATTAACTACATTAACTATAAAAATGAACTGATAACTGTAAAAATTATCACTGACAAATGTTTTGCGGACATATAAGAAACTATATAATTGGTATGAAGGTTATATATCTTTTTAATTGGTGTGCAAGGAGGAAATTCATGTATGTTGTTTCAGTACTACAAGCAAACAAAACTGAAGCAAAATAAAAACTAAATATGATTTTCATTTTTAAATATCCTGGGCTGTCTTTTTACTGTCTAAACATGTGATACACAAATAGAAATGTCATAATATATTGAAGAAATGACACAGTTTATTTTGAAACTCAAATTTGTGTCATGTCTGTGTCATAACAAAGTTTATTTTATGGCAGTTAAGAATTTTACATCACCACACACCTGGCGCTGTATACTTCTGTCAAGTTGACACCACGCAATTCTGAAATAAACACTGAAACAATGACTCAAGGCCATGCCCTCCATTTTGACTGTTGCACCATAAGGTTGGGCCTTTAAAACAGAGCCCTCTGTGGTATGTGTGTGTAGGTTGTAGACATTTTCCCTGTGAAAAAGGAGGTGTAAATTGAGATAAGGGAGAGTCATCTTATGATGCAACACTGTCAATCTGTTCCAGGATCAGACTCCTCAGCATGTGGCAGGCAGGCATGGAAACGTGATGTAGCAGCGCCCACAGCCCCAGTGCCAATCATGCCAGGCGCTGCCCCATTCTCTATCACGATGGGCCAGCATGGCTGCACCCAATTTTCACCGCAATGCAGCCAAAGCAATTGAGTATTTGCGGCAGCGAACCATTTCAATATCCTTTCTCTGTGGTGCAGTAGGAACATCTAGCAAGTATAATTTCAGCTAATGTACATCTTTTACATTGTGCTGTTGGCTACTGATGCACTATTGCAGCAATTTCCATATTGTGCTATTTTATTGCACTCTGTAAATTTTTGAATATCATTTAAAAATAATAGCCCTATTTTAACCTTTAACAAATCCAGATAATGACAAGGATTGTAGTATTTCATGTGTTAATGAGGCAGTTCTTAAATGAATTACAAATTTAGTTTTCACAGATGGCAGTTGTGCAAAACAGAAGATTTGACAAGTCTTCTGAAAGTAATCACTTTTGCTCTGGCGAAATCTGTGACAATACCACCATTTCTGTACAGCTATAGTGGACGTTAATATGGTTGGGGGGGCAGGATTTAACACTTCAAATGAAATGCATTCAGCTGAGTGGTGCAGCTTTGCCTTAAGTTACCACTGTTTCCCCAGATGACCTTCGATTCATACAGAAAACAGCGTTCTTTTCTTTAGTAAGCCGCGTCTCTGGCATGAAGTCTCTGGTGGTACATAGGCTGGGCTGGCAGTACAAATATAGAAAAGCAATGAGATAAATGACCTCAAAGAAGCTTGTGTTCTGCATCGCATACTCAAGAGACTTTCCACACAGATCAAAAACAGCGAATGTACAAACTATAAAAAATAATAGCAGTGCAACCAATAGGACAACAACCTGAATCTAGATCAGTAGCATTTCCAGTGTAGAAAAAAATCTGTTTATTTTCATTCAGGTTGCGCCTGTGCACAAAAATATTTGAATATAGTAAGATCTTTTGTAATTAACTCAGCTAGAGAACATAAAAAATTCTGTCTTCATTTTATTGTGCTAAACTGCACCATAAACAGGTCCCCAAAAGGGATGGACACCACCACAATTTGGAGTAAACAGAAGTCAAACAATTAGCTTTTCATTGTCTCATCTCTGGGCTGTGAAAATGTTTCTCAATAATAAGTTTTTGGTTCCCATAGTTCATTCTGCAATGTATCAACAGGGCTACAGCAGAAAAACAACTGCACTTCATTCAGCTTTCATTTTTGATATTTTTTCTTTTAAGTCAAACGACTTGCATCTAAGGATATAAAGGATACCCTACTCGCTCCTAATTAATTCTAAAACAAATAAACAACATGCCATTATGTCCCGATGCCATTGATAAAAAATGTTTTGTTGTAAATTTGTTGTCATATGCCTCCTAGTGGAATTAGTTCACCTGTTATTGCATGACTGATGTATCATGCCTGACTGGACTAGTTTATTGATCAAGATCCAGTGATAATGTGATCGCTATTTGGTAAATTATGGTAAACCTGAATCATGTCACAGCACTGAGTTTCCATACTGTGAGCAACTTTTACTATATACATGAATTATACACACACTTTACTTATTGACTGTTCAAATAAATATACTGTTTGATTAATATGAATTTGTTTGAAAGAAATGTCAGAGCTCAGACAGATTCCCTTGTTAAACCATAGGTGCTGAAAAAGGAATGAACATATTTATTTCCATAACTTTACAATTCTGTTGTGAATTGGTGTTTAGATATATTGCGTCAACATGTAAAAGAATATTTATATTTCAGAATTTCAAATAAACAAGCACATGGTAAAAAGGCCTGAAATGAGATGTGCCCTGGTGTCAGTCTCGGGCTGGTTCCGGCATCTTGACTGCCACCCAGGAGCTGTGACTCTGCAGGACACCCTAATGCCAGCCACATACGACAACCAACCATCACACACACAAACATGCAATAACCCATTGCCCTACTAGTAGGAAATCACTGAAAACACGCCACATGCCTGTATCTTTAATGGGACCTCCAATCAAAGGTCAAAGTGTTGCCAAAGTACAGATTTTCAACAAGAGTGGCAATTAAAGTCCAGACCTTGTGTAAGCACTTGGTAGGCGACCCTGTTAAATGCCTGTTTAAAAGGAAAGGACCCCTGTTTTTGGTCTCAAGGCATGATGAAATTGCCTGTTTGAAAATGATGTGTGTAAAATATATTACAGACCTGAAATTATTTAACGGTTAATATAATACAAATTCATTGCAATGTATAATTTGATATGATATTCATAAACATATTAAATATATGCCAATGGTCATACTGAGCTCTTTTTCCTCACAA
Organism: Albula goreensis; assembly: GCA_022829145.1. Lineage (NCBI taxonomy): Eukaryota > Metazoa > Chordata > Actinopteri > Albuliformes > Albulidae > Albula > Albula goreensis. The sequence goes on from CM040742.1 coordinate 22,361,268, forward strand.
TAAAGGCAATAATTTCATTAGTATTTTTGATCAAGTTTTAAATTATCCCGTTCAAAGTAAGAGAGGCAGAAAAACAAATTCACAGCGGAGTTAAAATGTGTTTACTATAAAAATACTTTGCTCCCCGTCTTAAATTGCATTACTCCTTCTTTTCTTCATTCAGCATTCCATTCCTAATTATCTTTACTCCTCATATCACAAAATTGATTCAGCTGTGATCCCCATAAACCATCTGCAAAAAACCTTGGCTAGCTTTAATGTTAGCTGTTCCATCCAGAAAATTTGCCCTACTACACTGTACCTCTTATTAGCTGTCTGAGGTCTCCCAACGCCCAGGTGAATTGTTATTTGCTTTTGAGAAATAACCAAATATTATTGGCTGGTCTTAAATGGCAAAGTACACAATTATATTGCTGCTGGTAAATGGCTAAAATCATTTTCATAACCAGAACTTCTGTCCATTTTCATATTTACTATCGTGAGAAGAGCGGGTATACATATACAGAATTTGTGAGAATCTGTTCAAATGGATATATATTCCATAGGCAGCATTTGTGGGATGCTGTATTAAATGTATTCAGTGTGTATCCCTGCAGATTAGAAGAGAGCTGGAGCACACACAGCAGAGCAGCTGCAGTTACAGTAGCAGGCATCTTACCGCAATCACCGCCATGTTCTCCTCTCCTGTGTTTCCATATGACTCCACTGCAGGAGACTTAAACTCTGCAATGCAGAAAAATGGTAGAATTATTCTTTTAACATTTATATCATCCAAAAGTACAAAGAAAAATGCTGTCTCGATGAACACTAGGTGTGCAATGGCAACCTAAAAGCAACGAAAACAGCAGATTTAGTCATCCCTCAGTCCTTTATGACGTCTCATGGAGGGGAAGAACAATTACTTTGTGGCAAAAGATGTCCGATGCTACCTTGAATCGTATACTACTCACACAAAAGCATAAAATAATGTTCATATAATGCATTTTCTTGTTTGAATCAATTGATGGTGATTAAATTGAATGTACTCAAATTGATATTTGTTTACATTTGTACCGACCTACATAATGGTGCAAACAGTAGGAAATGTATTCAAAGGATGTAAATAATATGCATTTCTGGTACTCTTTACCTTATATATATATACATTATAAAAATGTATATGTATATATATATATATATATATATATATATATATATATATATATATATATATATATATATATATATATATATATGTATATATATACTCTTTATCTTTTAAAAATTAAATATATATGACAATTTTTATATATATATATGCCAATATGGATGAAATAATTGTCCTCGATGTGTAGGAGACCGTCATTTTTTTTCTTAATATATTCAATGAATAGATCAGCAAGATCACTGCTGATTTTCTTTAATGGGGTTTGAAAGTTATTTTTTCTTTTGATTAAAAAAATGATAAACTAAATCATTTCATGTCATTTCTTAAACTTTAGATATTAAAAAGTTCCATTATTATAAAGTTAGAAGTTATTCATGTAAATAATTGTTTTGATTAACATAGGAAAAAATAACATCTCACACAATACGAACTTAAAATTTCACTTACAATCAATAAATATAAAAATTAACATAGGAAAAAATATTTTAATGAGCTGGCTGACACTTTTGCATCATATGTATGTTATAATCATATAAATGTTCATTTGAAAGTTGTAAGTTATAAGTTTAAATGTGTACTTTTAAATATTGCTTTAAAATGCATTAAAATTTCTTCATACTCATCTTGCTTCACTTCAAATTTAGTACTACAGAACACAATTATGACATCTATTTCAATTTTTGCTAAACAAGATTTGTTCATTTTTAAAAGTTAAACAGAAAAATTAAAAACTGATTATCTAGACTCACTGTGTTAGTGTGATGAGTAATCCATTTCTTAGGGTGTCACCACATAGTACTATCCTCTGCTTAGAGTCAGAGACTTTTGCCAATTGAAGAGAAACAAACTCAGAACTTCAGTTCCCTCACCTCGCAATGTAGCCTCATTGCTAAACTTATGAATAGAAATGTTAATAAGAAAGCGGTCAGCTGAACTGCCTGCACTCAGGCCAGTGACTGCTGACACTAATTTTTAGTGAAATTGTGTTGACACAATTGTACAGTACAGTTTGTTCTCAAAACTCACCAGGCCTTAATTAAAATGAAGAACAAAATTATTTCAAATTGACCCATGCTGAGAGGAAAAGTGTATTTGAAAACAATTTTCATAATTAAAATGGGCCAGTCCTTTGACAAAAATAATGTGCTGCATTGTGAAAAATCATTTTAGTCCACAAGCACAACAATATATTATATATATATATATATATATATATATATATATATATATATATATATATATATATATATATATATATATATATATATATATATATATATATATATATATATATATATATATATATATATATATATATATATATATATATATATATATATATATATATATATATATATATATATATATATATATATATATATATATATATATATATATATATATATATATATATATATATATATATATATATATATATATATATATATATATATATATATATATATATATATATATATATATATATATATATATATATATATATATATATATATATATATATATATATATATATATATATATATATATATATATATATATATATATATATATATATATATATATATATATATATATATATATATATATATATATATATATATATATATATATATATATATATATATATATATATATATATATATATATATATATATATATATATATATATATATATATATATATATATATATATATATATATATATATATATATATATATATATATATATATATATATATATATATATATATATATATATATATATATATATATATATATATATATATATATATATATATATATATATATATATATATATATATATATATATATATATATATATATATATATATATATATATATATATATATATATATATATATATATATATATATATATATATATATATATATATATATATATATATATATATATATATATATATATATATATATATATATATATATATATATATATATATATATATATATATATATATATATATATATATATATATATATATATATATATATATATATATATATATATATATATATATATATATATATATATATATATATATATATATATATATATATATATATATATATATATATATATATATATATATATATATATATATATATATATATATATATATATATATATATATATATATATATATATATATATATATATATATATATATATATATATATATATATATATATATATATATATATATATATATATATATATATATATATATATATATATATATATATATATATATATATATATATATATATATATATATATATATATATATATATATATATATATATATATATATATATATATATATATATATATATATATATATATATATATATATATATATATATATATATATATATATATATATATATATATATATATATATATATATATATATATATATATATATATATATATATATATATATATATATATATATATATATATATATATATATATATATATATATATATATATATATATATATATATATATATATATATATATATATATATATATATATATATATATATATATATATATATATATATATATATATATATATATATATATATATATATATATATATATATATATATATATATAATTAAAATGGGCCAGTCCTTTGACAAAAATAATGTGCTGCATTGTGAAAAATCATTTTAGTCCACAAGCACAACAATATATTTTCTCTATACTGCAAGTAAACAGATGGAGAGAAATTGTCATTTGATAACTTGTGTTTGGTGGTTGGGCTCCACTTTCCAGCGTGTTCAGCATAACAAACTTTTAGTGTATTTACTGTGTTCATACGGCCAAACCAAACAAACTTTTGGTTTTCCTTTGAGCTGCTTTATGAATTGCATCTTATTTCATGCAAATTGTAGCATTAGCTTTAGCACCAATAGCCTGCACAGATTACAGTTTTCCAAAAAAAAGTGAAACTCTATGAAGGCAATTGATGTGATATGTCAGTTATGTTTCATCTTCTTGTTTGTTCATTCACTCCACCATCTGTTTACAAAGACTTCTGTTTGGATGGTTGCGGGGTTTTCTGGTCTTAGAGTGGGAGCACAGCATCCGAAACAAGAGTGGCTCATTTGTTATTTTAGGTCAGATACTAATTGGCAGCTGCTTCTCTCATATATCTGCACATATCAATTCTTCAAGGAAAAATTTCCACGATTATGATATTAAAAACTCTTATTTTACTCGTTTTTGGGGTTGGATTAAGAAACAGATGCTAGATGTTTCTTTGTAGATTGATGAGTGAAACAGTCCAAGTATGTAAAATGGAAGCATACCATCTGTTTTCAGCATGTTTGCTCTTGTCAGAGACATTAAAAACTGTTATCAGTCAGTATGTGCTCTGCACAAGAAGACTAATAGTTATGCCTCAACTCAGGCAGTTATACACAACATATTTTATTTAAAAAAGTAATACACAAAACCATGATAGAGACTCTCCTTGAAAGCTGACATTACTTCTCAACAATTCTGCAAAGTATATGGTGATTTTGGTGTATAAAATAAATTAGGGTATGTATTATGCCTGAAGTTTCATGATTCTTCTTCATACATTTTGCTCAAATACAGAAAACTGTCTATATAATCTGAATAGAACCAGACAGCTCCAGTATACCATTAATCAAGCATATAATTATTGTCAAATAGAAAAGTGTGGCTGTAAGATATGATAAATTAAATACTTAGTATTTGGGGTGACATTATTTATTGACCCCACACTGCTTCTGTCACTGTCCTGTGCTCTGTTATATGTTTGTAAATGAAAGAGGAAAAAGAATCCATTGTTGTATGCACAGATGTCAATTAGAATGGTCAATCAGCCAAAAGGCAAGCTCCAAAATGCGTTTTGATTCATGTGAAAAGTGTTTCCTACAAGCGATGAAAATGATTTTGAAATGTTTTTCAAAAGTTAACCTCTCATGTAGGTGAAAACCCAGGCTATTTGATTTTTTTATTGTTTCATATCATAACAGCTTTCAAGAACAAAAGGCTCAAGACTATAAAGTTCAAAGAGACTTATGTAAGAGGCTCCCCCATTATACCCACAAATAAGCCTTAATGGTAGGGGTGACTTTGAAGAAAAAGAAAATATTCACATAGTGCCCCTGTAGATACTATGATATTTGTTAAAATATGGGGTTCATGTTATTCTGCATCTTCTGAACCACATTTTACTGTTTAATTGATTAAAAAGAATAATCATGCCCAAAATATGATGGTGGACATTTATATTACATATTCATTTTTTCAGATTCTACTGAGCTTTTTCTGAATTCTACTGATTTACAAAATGTCCAGTAGATGGAACCTACCCTCACAGCATAATTTTTCAAATACACTAAAGGGACAAGAGCATGATGGAGCCAGTGCTGCCCTTTTCAATGTGACGGGGTCTGTAAAAGACATTGTCAACTGTAAATGATATGACAGATGTCACAAATACCAATACCTTCCTAAACAGCACACACTAGAGTGTGGCTAAGTTAAGCAATGCTTAAAATTCTGTCCAGTGTTTAGAGCCATGGGTTCTCGGTGTAGTAAGACGTTCTTTGCTTCATACACTTTTTCATTAAGGTGCTAACTGCTACATAATTACAATTATTGCTGCCATATATTTTAAGATCCATTTATAATCATTTCATTTGATGCCAGTAAAAATGATAAAATTATCTTGAAAATATACAGTCAGTAATATACCATAAAGATGGGGTGGAGTATCATTTGTTCTCTCGTTGCTTAACATTCTCCAAATGTTTCAGATGAGGCAAGCCCAGGTGGTGAACTTTAAGGATGACACTGTATGAATGTGGCAGGTTACTGTTTTAGGCATTGGGATACACACAAACACACTTCAGAACAACTAATATTGCTCACAGTTTGAATGGAGTCTCTACTTCAGTAAAGGAACCTGCCAGGCATATTGCAATGTGTCACTGACTCACAATAATTGAGTCAATTCTTAAAAACTAAAGTGTGGGATGTGTGCATGGAGTTAGGTCCATGTGTTTGCACATGGGCACCAAAAAGGATTACGTGTTGCAGATTTGGTGACTTCAGTCTCCATTATCACTTACGTGTGTACTTGCAGTCAAATAATATTACAAAGTAATAGTGTGCTTACAACAATTTTGCTCCTTAGCACAAAAACACCTGTTTTGTGTGACTTTGGCTTTTGCAATGACACACTCTGCAGCACAGTCTGTCTTCATCTAACAACCATGCATATAATAATATTATGACATGTTTTACATGCAATGGATAATTCATAAGGGGCATTAGCAATGTCGAGAGCACTGGCAAGATGACCGCTGTGACTTTACTGCTTTTATTTTAAACTTAGAAAACTCTAGAATGCACTCACTAATACTGGCTAATGATGTATGTTTCAGCTGACCTCATAACATGGAGGTCAGCTGACCAAAAACGAAATGCACTTCATTCTATGTCAAAGCCTACTGAAGCATGCACCAAACAGGACAGCAGGGAAACGGGATGACAGCACTGGTTTACCAAAGGTTACTTTAGCTTGATTAACTGAGAAAGACAAGCAGATCGTAATGAAATGAACTTACAAGCTGCAGTTTCATGCTGACATATCATGCATGTACTTGTACACCCGTCGTAGATAAGGTAAATGTGAAGTTTTGTGTATCCCATGTCTCAATACACTACTCAATCAAAAGGAGGGATTCAGGGATCTCAAGATATGCACTGTCAGAAATAAATTCAGTCTCTTCTCCATCTCAAACTCTTCAAATCTTTATAAAGTCTATAAGGATGTTATTTCACATTTTCAATCAATTACATCTTAGTGAACTGGAAATGTCTTCATATTGATAAAGTTTTTAGCAGCATGTATGTTGTCTGAAGCACATGGGGCCAATCTTATGTACTCTTTCAATATTTGCAGAAATAATTCATTGACAGAAGGTCCACTGGGTGGACATACTTACTATGCAAAGAGGTAAACACATTGGATGCTCTTCAGAGGCTACATACAGGTTTAAAATAATTTTTCTTTGACTGACTACCTCTAGCGATAATCACAATGTCACTTCAAGGGAATAAAATGAAATACCCATAACGGGATGAGGTGTCCACAGCTGGCAAGGCTCCTGTTTGCCCCGGCCCCTTGTTCTGTGATTGAGACAGACAGGGGAGCTGGGGGAAAGAGGCACAGCTGAGGGGCTCATCCACGTCCCATGGGTCCCATGCAGGCAGGGAACACAGCACTTCTACACAGGTCCATCAGACAACAAGCATCACTCACCTGATCTGTGGCCCTGGGAGCCGTGGGGACGCTGCCAGCGGGGGAGAAGAGGGCACATGGGGGGGTTGGGGGGTGGGGGGAGGTTGGTATGGGGGTGGGGGTGAGGGGTGAGGAGGAGGGGTGGGGGTTACAGTGGCACGATAAAGGGAGCCTGCTGCAGCCGCTGGTCTCTTCCATGTTCAGCGTCTCAGCACAAATCCACCTCACGTTAAAAGTGAGAAATGGTGCAGCACTGTGGATCTTAACCAGTCCAGCACAGACATGGGAGGCTCTCACATGGGAGTGGCACTTTATGCTTTTTTTTGAGGGGGGCAGATTAAGGATTGAGATGTACAGCTGGGAAGCTAAAGTTGCACTTTTCTTCCAAACTTGGAGGGGGTCTCCCATTTTTCTGGCAGCCAGCAAGACTTTTTGTAGACTTTGTCTGTTTCAGTTTGAATGTCGTAGGTTCTATTTATTAACTTGCGTAACTCAGCAAAAGAATAGTTATTCTAAAATCCACATTGTGGGGGAAAAAGTGACTAATACATGAATTTAAAACTAGAACTGCATTGACTGAGATTTTTTGTTTGTGTTTTTTTTTCTTAAAGAGGATGAGGAAGAAAGGGAGCAGAACCCCCTTTCACAGGGGTGTGAAGTAAAGAGAAATCAGTGTGCCACCTTCTGGCTTTTTCTCTTCTCTCATTCACTCCCTTTCCTTTTCAGCATCTCAAGATGTGAGGGAAGAAAATCCTTTGAACATATAAGAGATGGAGGGAGTGTTCTCTCTCTCTCTCTCTCTCTCTACCTCTCTCTCTCTCTCTCTCTCTACCTCTCTCTCTCTCTCTCTCTCTCTCTCTCTCTCTCTCTCTCTCTCTCTCTCTCTCTCTACCTCTCTCTCTACAGAACAGGCTGCCTGGACTTTTGTCATCTAATTGAGGGGGTGACTATCAAATTTTCATCTTGTCCACAAGTTATCACTTTTTTATTGCCCACCCATTGCAGCTTTACTGCCCTCTCAGTCCTAACAGATCGATGACTGCATGTCCTTGTCTCTTCTTTTGAAGTGTAGACTGCAGTATTTCCTGCAACACTTCCTGTTTCCTGCTTTCACATCATGAGTCTCTACTGTCAGAGTGAGTGTGTATGTGGAAAAGTGTACATCACTGTTAAAACTTCAGCTCAAGAGTATGCATAAAACATGTCTAAAAAGTTACATTGCAAACCAATGATTTGTTTTATTCATTTCCATACTCATTAAATAAGAGATTGGGTGTATATGGAGTAATTATTTAAATAATATAAGGACAAAATTAATGATAATGAATTAATAGTAATGAGATTCAATTTCACTGTCACAAAATGCAAAATAGTGATATTTTGCTAAATGCAAAATATAGTGATGAATATAAATTATGACCACTCCTCCTCTTCCTCCATTTTAAAAGATGCACATTCCACATTTGTATGGATTGTAATGATCTGAAAGTAACTGCAGCTTTTTTTTTTTTTAAATCAGGCTATTTATTTTTCATATTTTATATCAGTGATGTTACTGCCATTTAAAATTTGAATGTAATGGTAGGTAAACTGGTGACTTGGTTGGGGGATTAAGCTGTTTTTAATCACAAAGACCAGATAACGTAAAATAACAAGCGTTCCATTCAAATTCTGATTATATATCTGCAAAAAAACACATATCACCCATGCATATCTGTAAAGACATGCTGTAGTGGTGATATTTTGACATTAATCTAATGAATACAACAGCTGTGCTGTATTTGTGATATTTTAGGGTTTCCCCCCACTGTCATTTATGTCAGCCTGATTGACAGCCACACAGTTGTAACTGTGTAATATAATACTTGGGGAAGTGGACTCATAGGTTGAAGGTTTGATTCCCATCTGGGGCACCTCTGTGTACAGGATATATTTAATATGCATTGTTGTAGTAGGTATCTAGCTGTATAGATGGATTGTATACAAAAACATGAGCTGTGTAAGTTGCTGTGGATAAGAGATTCTGCTATATGCCTCAATGCAAGGTAAATATAACCACAGGGCAGAATTGTTTAGCATTTTGTTTAGAATTGAGAGAAAAGAGAAATACTAAAATTACAAGCTATATTGGCTTATCTCAGAACTAATGAGATATTGTATCACGATATAAGCCACCAAAAACTGGCATATCTGGTAGAATAAGCATCTCTGCTCTTTGTACTGTTGGATTGTATATCTTGTGAACATAATTTTATGGCTCACAATCCCTGTTAGGCTAGAGCTGACAGTGGGCAGGGTTTAAAGGAAATGTGTTGGCAAGACAAAATTTTAGCATTCCAGGAATTTGTTCATGGTTCTAATTCTGTATGATTCCAGCCGAAAAAAAAAGTGGCACTAAGTAACACAACCAAGTGACCCTTGACCTTTGTCTGGGGAAGACCTTCATACAGTGATGACAAGACAAGACACTGCAAGGCACAGGAAAGGTACCCAAATCATCTGCTCAACACTAAAGCAAGGTCCTCCTAAGCACATGGCTATCGGAGAGGGGCGGGATTACAAGGCAAAGAGACCAGGCCTTCTCTGTCGCTGTGTTGTTTCTGGCCATCCCCATGAGAGTCAACCTACCACTGCAACCTGTAGGACACTGTCTCCCCCAAAGAGGGACAGAGGCTCCAACCAGCAGAGCCTGGAAAAGTGGGGACATAGGCGGGGAGGTGGCAGCGGGGCGTCCCCTGGCTCTGAGCTGCTAATTATGCAAGGGAGAAGCCGATTACTCCCGCCATGAGTGGTATGGCAAAGGGGGGACAGGCCCACACCCAGCAGGGAGGGGAGTCCTGCCACGGGAGGGACCAATCAAGCGTGAAGCAGAGCTCGGACCCTGGGACCCGATTCAGTGGGAAAAAGGCTTGGCCGGCGGTTCAGAGCGCGGCAACTTTCACGGATTAGTTGAGACGCTATTCTGGAGTCTGAAAGGGGAACACAGCACGGTGGCGGCTTCAATGCACACAAAAAACTCCCCAACAGCTGGGAAAAGGGCTGCAGCGCCGCTCTGTCACCATGGCAACAGCATATCTCACATTTTTAGCAAAATGAAGACACTTTGGCTAGAACTGGGGTATTTATTTTCCCACCTTTAATGTGCCTGTTCTTAATAGATTTCTTTTCTTGAGTGAAAAAAAAGAAAACTGAGCTTCCCCTCCAGTGAATAAATGAGAACATTTTGGAAAATTGGAGAAGATGCTGAAACTTTACAGATTTAGAAGAGGTATCTGATGGAAATGATTTTCTTCATTGGATGGACTTTTAAATATATATATAATACACACACACACATATATATATACACATACTGTATACACTACTATATATAATAATTTAAACATTATATATATATATAGGCATTTAACCATCTCCTCTAAACATCACCTACAGCTTGCCCAGTGAAGGACTCGCAATCTGTCGAAGATGTATGCTGTGATGTATGACTTTAGCCCCCTGTGACCCTAATTTGGCCAAAGTGGGTACAGGAAATGGATGGATCAATACCCACAGCTACATGTTAAATGGTTGTGTGGTGGTTTATAATTCAGACCTTTCCCGTTCTTATTCTACATCTCTTCTGATGTGGAAATAATTGTAGTTTGGTTACCCAAAACTATATTGAGGTTCACAAGACTTATTTTGCTATTCTCATTATGAGACAACTTTTATTTTCTTTAATTGATATCCGAGTGAGCTAGTTAATTAGCATACAAGCTAAACTCTGCCATCCTTCCATCACTTTACATTCTGACCTCTGAGCTAGAATAAAAAGTAAAACCATAAATGACAAAATTAGATTGTAACTGAAGCTGACATGCTCCCTTTTCCCATGTGGTTCCCCCATGTGTATGCAACGTAGGTGCAAGGTTAGTTCTTCCTATGCATACTAGCTAAATGCTAATGTCTGCTGGCATGAGGCCAAACGAAAAAGTTAACTGCAATCACATTTTATGAAATAATAAATTCAGTTAAGTCATGAACTCCTTTTTGACAACTGAGGAGAGAACCAAAACTGTTTATCCAACATTTAATATATTAAGGACTTTATGTCAATAATGGACATTTTTTTTACATTTTTTCTTCTGTGACTTTAATGTCTCTGTATTTTCTGCCAGGGGCATATCAAGCATTCTTAAATTTGGGGGTGTGAAGGTGGGGGGATTGAAGCTGTGAGTAGCTCACAGCTAGATCCACACAAACATGAAAGCTATAACTAGCCTAGCCTACATTTTATATAATGCGTCTCATATCTGCAAGGAGGAATTGCACAAGTATTATGATTGTTTTAACTGCCCTTCCGGAACGAACAAATATGAGTACAAAAATATGTAGCCTGTGACATTATGATTAGGCATTGCTCTAATTAACCTGTTGACTGCCCTCTCCCATATTCAATCAAATAGAGATTTTCACCACTCAAAGTTCACTGAGACAAATATAGCGCAGCCGGACTATTATTCTCATATAAGCCTATAATGCATGTAAATATGTACTGGTAGACTGTAGGTTTGAAAAAAGTGTTTAAAATGTGAAAATAGGATATAATTATAGTGGGGCAGTAATGTCACAACCACACGTCTTAGCTCAGTGGTTAGTGTGTCCAATCACTCAACCCAGCGCTACAAGTTTGAATCGCAATGCAGATGGAACATTAGCAAGACAGGTGTATGGACGTAGGTTGGGTTAGGTAATGATCCAGAAAAAGTGTGTGGGGCACATCCCCCACGTCCCCCATGGCTGCAATGCCCGTGTATTCAGCCCTATATAAAGCTCTTTGTTATCATCTAATTTTAAATTAATAATGAAATTTAAAATTGTATTATTTTAAATCCTTTTTATTTAAATTGTTTTCTAATCGATCATTTTGATAGGTTACATATGTGCTGAGACCTGCCATTTACTGCATATTAAGGGTTCTCTGCTGCTATATAACATTATCATACATTATACACCATACTCCCTATCTATGATTCTTGGAAGTTATTATTTTCCTTTCTGTAGTCTCCAGATTTCTCTTCATTATTCAGTCTTTTTCATTGTCATTCAGAGTAGCCCAGGGGCTTGCTTCTTTATGTGTTACAATCTCTCTTCTCGTGTAATGGAAAGGAGAGAGAAGGAATTACGTGGCTTTCACTTGTACATGATGATCATTTCATTATCTGACTGCAATATATTTAGAAAAAATTGATGTGCCATGTAAAGACTTTTCTCCTCTTTTAACAAAATTATTGCAGTTAAACTTGACATTTACATGTATATTACTTGAACCATTGAAATTCAACATCCTTTACAAAAAAATCACACTGTGGTAGTTTGTGCAGCTTCAATACAGTATACCAATGAGAAAACATTAAAGAGACAGGATAGGTTACCACAGGGTAACCAACATCATATAATGAGCAGTATGAGGTTCCCTATCACTTCATTAAAAGCATTCTTTAAACCTATTAACATGCAGACTAGGCAGGAGACATCTCCTGGGTATATTAAAATCTTTATTGAGGCAATGCCACCATGGTGTCACACACTAATACACTCTCCTACTGAATGCTTCAATGGAAAATTTGTATTTATATTGTCACTAAATGTCCCTTTCACATCTGTGATGTAATTAAATGCATGGCAACAGAACCTACACTGAAAGCAGATGAAAAATTAGTAGAATGTGTTTTTTGTGCAAGTATTTATAATGTAAGAGCTAAGTAAGGATATGATGATCAGATATTTTTAAATTTCCCAGAGTTCTTTGTGATCTGAAGGATGCACATATGAAGGTGGGAGTCTCCTCCCAGCCTCAGTTCCCACAGGGATCACAGTGCGTAGCTCTTAGTGCATGTGGGCTTTGAAGCCATGCGTTTGCAGCTTTGATTGCATTTACATTCAGTGAATATTTTCTTTACTGCCTGCTACCTCATGGTTTTTTTCATCTCTCTTTGGGATTACACACAGGGAAAGGAGAAAAAAAGTCACTGTAGAAAGCAATCTGCTTCTTGCCTTTGAAAGAAGCTTCCCAAAATTACAAGTTGTCAAATGTCGTTTCCCTTGTTTACAACCTTTTTTGTGTCTTTCCCACCTCATGTTCCTGTGTTTCACATTTAATGGCACCAATAACACATGTAAGGGTCTCAAGCTCCACGCATGGGGCCAAGGCTTGGTATGTGGGTACGGAAGCTATTAAAATATTTTCCAGGCCTCACAATTTTTATGGGTATAAAGTGTGTGGATATATCCCACTGTGCTACCACCAACTATGGGCACAGAATGGAACCATGCCAAGGCCAATAATTCAACAGAGAGAGAGAGAGAGAGAGAGAGAGAGAGAGAGAGAGAGAGAGAGAGAGAGAGAGAGAGAGAGAGAGAGAGAGAGAGAGGATCAAGTCCTGCATCTATCACAGACATGGTGTTGCAACTCATTTTTTAAACACCAGACCCACCCGTTCTCCTGAAGAACCGAACATATGCTGTGGCTTGAGAATGAGAATGCTATATATTCAATGTATGATTGCCACTGCTGCACACCACCAATCTTCTCAGTTCCCTTCCTCTAGCATGCTCAAAGTCTTCAGTGTTTGATTGTACTGTAGCAGGGAACAGGCAATTTGGGCTGAGGACTGATTTTGGCTTTTCTGTACATGAGCTCTTTCTTCCATTGCTGATAAGTACAGGTTTAATGCTCATTACATCTGATGCTCTGTTATACATTGGCCTCAACTCTGAGCAATAACTTGTGATTTAACTATTTCAAAAGATGTATTTTACATTATTGATTCCATTATTTTATCTACTTCCAGTATATTCAGTCAATGAAAATACCTGTCAGTTAAAAACGTAAGTTTGCGCAAACATGATAGTGTTTGCTGAGGATCCCATGTACATGAAATAATCCTCTCTTCCACTCAGCTGGCCCCCACGACACAACATATTCTTCACTACTTCATTACAACGTTTGTAATTGTGAACCTGTCCATTGTACTGTTTTATTTTACCATGCTGTGTGTGTGTGTGTGTGTGTGTGTGTGTGTGTGTGTGTGTGTGTGTGTGTGTGTGTGTGCACGTGTGTGTGTGTGCGTGTGTGTGTGTGTGTGTGTGTGTGTGTGTGTGTGTGTGTGTGTGTGTGTGTGTGTGTGTGTGTGTGTGTGTGTGTGTGTGTGTGTGTGTGTGTGTGTGTGGAAAAAGGATGCCCTGAAATGAATCGACCCTGCATTCCGTGATCCACAAGGGAGAGAATAGTATAAATATCTTTGCAGGAATCTGAACTTTTCCTCAGGCACCATGTTGCTTATCAACACCAGTAACCTCAGGATGTAAAAACACAAAAATATTGATCTGAATCTCATAACAAAGTTGTCACATGCTTTGCTGAATATGTATCTTCATTTTTATAGGAAAAACAAATGAACACTTTTATTTTGTGGCTATTTTCTTTGACTGAATGAAACACAAAAGCTGAATGTCTGGTTGTCAAAGAAATGACCTTGAGCACAGCAAGGTGTGTATTCCTGACGGGGGACCGTCACAGGGATAGGATCAATGCCCCACCTGCAGCTTATCCTCTGTGAAGAGGGGCACTCAATACTCCCGTACCTGCACTGACAACCAAACTACTCAAAGGCCTGGGTCCATGTGGGAGAAGACAACAGCAGGAAGCACTGACTGTGTGGAAGTACCTTGAACAATAACAAGAGATGATCCTTGAATTAGCTGCATTGAATGACTGGCTAACAAAAGTCAAGGTTGTCATATTCCAGGATGGATGAGATAAACTTCCTCAATGGCAATGGTCATCAAACTGTTCCTGTAGCTGTTTTTGATGAAACCAATCACAAAATGAATGTATTTATGCAAAGAATTATATTTAATTATAATAAAGATGTTTGCTCTACAGTACTTTAAAGCTTGTTCAGTAGCTAAGGGTATAACATATTTACAGTCATTGACCTATAATTTTATCCTTTTCAGCACTCTCAGGACTGTATCATTATTGTACTTTCATCATACACGTAGAAACTGTTGTGCTTTGAGAGCATACATATCATAGAAATATTAAGTAATGTTTTGTTCTCACTCTTTATATTGCTAGGAAAGAATGTTCCTGTTCCAGAAAGACAACCATGAGATAGATGAAACAGTGAAGCTTTTCTTCTAATATGACTAAGCACTGAAAGCTGTTCATTTTTAATCAAGGTTCTCACAGCATTTAATCAAATACTGAGGACACATTCTCTATGTATTCAGTGATATGGAACCCAACAATGTGTAATGAGGAATGTCAAAAAAGCTTAAACTGAAAGTGAAATGCATCTTGTTTTTGTTAAAAAGAACAGCATCTCTGTTCAGCATCTCTCATCACTGAATAATGAATGTAAAATTTTTAAACAATAATGTTTTAATTTTTCTTTGTACCCTATTTTGGGATATCCTTTGGGCCTCTCTCCTGCCCTGGCTGATACTTTCACCGGGAGAATACCTTGTTCTGGTCTGCTGAGTACATGACTGTACTGAGAATCCTTGCTTGAGCTAGATGCACCCCATGTGACAACTGAACTGGGCTTTTCTCAGCCTCCCTATCTCTCTTTGTTTGTGAAATGCTTTTTATTTCCTATGTAGTTATGCGTTTGTAAACTTACTGCCAAAAGCCAGTTAGGCAGCTAGCTAGCTACATTGGCTATGAAAGTAAAAATGTGGATCAGCAGCTTGCTAGCCAGCTGCCACTAACATTGTGGATTTATTGGAGTAGCTCATCTGCAGCAGCTGCGATGGCACCAAGCTCCACCAGGCCAGTGTTTGCGTATTCATAATTACAATGCCAGCAATCACTGATCGACTGACTTAGCAACTGCAAAGTTGTAAATATTCCAGCTGCCTTCTTCAAGTTCTCATGGTAACTGGCCTCCCCTTTTAGTTTTAAGAATATTTCTTTGAGCTGGGAGCAAAATTGGCTGGAGGCGGCCATTAAAGTAACTAAAGTAGTACATTTAAGAGCAACACATTTAAGCATCATTTTAGAATGAATACTCCCTCAGGACACTCACAAAGCATTTGGGTTACAGGGATTCCAAAAGTTCATCCCGTCATTATAAAATCCTCTATGTTCGCCTTGGCCTTTGTGGAGAATTAGGGAAATATAGCTGATAAAAGGCAGCGTTTCTTCTTTCCACTGTTGAACTAGCAAAATGGAGTTTTTCCACTCCTTGAAAATTCATTGAGCAGGCATTACGTCCCCTCTCCCACTGAGACGAAGGGAAACTGTGATACCCCAAAGTGCTCCAGTGAAGAAGTGATTTTCCAGCCTTGATGAATCCAGTATGCTGAAAGAGACGCAGCCGAGCTCAGCCGGGCTCTGTGATCACAGCGGAGCAGTACCTCTTCACTCACACTGACAGCTGAGCACAACGAGGTCTGACAAGTCACCGGCAAACGCTCCTCTCCCGAAGAGCAGCTGAGTATGGAAATTGATTAACACCTATGAAAATAAAAGCACTCAATGCTCATTTGTGCTGTTCTGGAACTGTGTATCCTGTAACTGGACATATTAGTGGTTTATCAAAATAGGCAGACTTTCTGTGAACGTTGAACTACATGTCTGCTCTACTTGCCGATTCAAAATTGGGGGTTGGGGGGTTGAAAAGATTTAATTTGATATTTTCATTGTTTTACAAGGAACTGGTTTTACAGACCAGGCCTTCACTCCAGAGTGAAGTAAAATGCCCTGCAAGGTTCACTTGAGGATAAAATGATGAAAAATGAGTGTGACCCTAAGACCCCTACAACTAAGAGTGAGTAATAATATTTACTTTAAAAGCTATTTGACATAAGTATGTTGGCTAGCCCGAATACCGCAATGACAGAGCAAAATCTAAAACAGGCCTAAAAAGAGGTCCTCCAAATAATTACATCCTTTAGTTTAATGTGTGAAGGTAATTAAGGTAACACTTGATAATTAGAAAACATTATCAATTTCCTCTTCTGCATGTTTATGCTTTGACAAACATTTGGGCAGGCTATAAATAGCTATTAGTAAAACTACCTGTCCCTGGCCTACAGTGTGCGTGGACTTCATTAATATACAGTGATATACAGAGTTTAATGTGACAAAGTATTCATTTGGATTTTATATGTTTATTTCACACATTAGTTTGCAGCAGCTTCAATTTTAGTATCAATCCTCTATTCCATACAATATGGTGCACTTTCAGGTAAAGTTGTGTTTTATGTAAAGTACAGATGACTTGATGGCTTGGATATATCTGGACTGGTCAGTATCTTCACCCTCCTAGGTGATATAGAACCAATCAGTAATGAAATAAGGGTGTACATAAGTGCACAGCAGATACTGGCAAGTGCACACCTCCACAACGCCTCCATTACTGAAAGCATTCTAGTTAAGATGTGTTCTTATTCACTCACCCAAACAAGTCTCTGTCTAAATCAACACTGTCTTTAAAAGTCCCTGTTGTACATATAAAAGCAGCTAGAGGCTTTATCACACACGTGCTCTTTCACACCCTTTCAAGGGGAAACTAAATGTTGAGTTGCTCTCGCTAATTAGTAACTCAAAAAAGCTCACTTCAAAGGCCTTAGCGTGATTGGAAGCCCTCTCTATGACACCCCACCAACCCCCCTAAAAAAAAAAAAAAAAAAAACATCAGGACCAGAGGTTACTTCCCTTAGTGTGAGAAGTTGGGTTGCCTGAAACATAGACCTCAAGGATCCTCAACCCTCACCCCTCACCCTGCTGAAGATATCAAAGCCAAAGGAAGCAGTGGGACACACAAGCGTCCCAAACCCAAAACAGAGACGCTTCAAAGAGCCAGCCAGGGAGAAAAATAAAGGCGCCGATATCAAATTCCCCCCTTATTCCAAGTGTATTCACAAAGATAAATATCATTCATCTTTCCAAGTTGTCATGTGTCTCGGGGGCCCTTGCTGTGTTCAGAGGAGAGCGAGGCGGTTAAAAAGACCGGAGGTTTTTGGAAAGGGCCAGGGAGAAGAAAGGGTCTTTCCTCATAAATGCCCTTAATGAAGTGGCTGGTCCCTCCTTTAGCCACGGCCAAACCCAGTGCAGCCTTTTCTCTGTCTGGATGACTGAGCGAGGCTGCCGAGCGAACCAAAACCCTTCCAAACAGCCCACAAAGAACAGATTGTGAGCCCATTGTTGTGAGGCGAAGAAGCTTAGTGTTCATCAGCAGCATGAAGCCGCAGCAGACAGGATGGGACTCTCCTAGCGATCTGTTCCTCTGAGCGGGACACTGGGAATCCTCACACCAATCCGAGAGAGAGATGGTGAAAGGGTGTTGGCAAGACTGCTGCTTCCACTTGTAAAAATTGTATAAAAATGTGTGGAGGTTGGGATTTTGCATCGTGAAACTGGACTTTTTAAAACTCTCTTTTGTCTATACTATTTCACTTTCACTGTCCACTGTGTATTGTGTGCACTGATATTTTCAGTCATTATGTAGCTTTGCAGCTGCACTCCAGAGTCAGACTGTCTCTATCCATAAACTACGATGCAGAGACACAGTTGTCTCATCCTTTTATGACAGCAGTGTTCCCTCTTGTCTCTGCGGCGTCCCGGAGATATGCCAAACGTTCAGTCGAGCAAGAACAACAATGGCGCCCCCAGCTGTATGCACTCAGTACAGCAAATCTTGATGCCACAAACCCATTTGTTTGTAACACTGAATCCAACCTCTGCAACACATCCAATACACCTCTGTTGCCTTCCCCAATATGACACATGCTCTCCAGCATTACATGCTCCTAAATGAACCAAAGGGCTGCCGTAGCATACTGGAGCCTACATCATGCTCCTTAGTATCTTATTTTAAAATTGTGGACCAACCAGACAAAGTAGTTCTGTTGGTTTTCATTGCTTTTTCATGTTGATTCATGCAGTGATACTTCACCCCTAAAGCTGACACTCCAACAAATGTAAAAAATGAGCATTTCCACACTTTCATGCAGTTCTTTGGCTGGATTTCAGCCCCTGTCCTCTACCCTACACCCCCCACCACCCTCTCTCCTTTGTTCTCACATGAAAATTAGTTCAGTCGTACACTCATCTTAATCCAGTCTTTGGCATCAACAATGGACGCTTACGCACAGCCCTGATAGTCTAACAACCTAGATGATGTGGCTGTCTGCTCAGATTCCAGACCATTCAGGTAACGCCAACTGGGTGAACCTTGCAGCATAAGTGCAGGATGTGACAGGAAGACATTTGTGATCATAATTTCCTGAGGAGCACAAACCCAACCCCCATCCTGTCCCTACACCCCCGAAAGCTTTTAATTAGGCCTGAGATCCATAGATCAGGCATAGCCCCGAGACCAGCCGGCAACAATGGGCATCCCTTTGAACAATGAACTCTGAGCTCTATGGCTAGGTCTCCCTCAGCCTCCCTTTGGCAGAGGGAGACAGAGAGAAACAGAAATAAAAACTGACCATGATGTCAACAATAACAAAATAAGACACAAAGGGAAAACTTATCGTTCATATATTAATATTTTGGGAATACATCTGTACACTGACATCTTAGAGGGATACTTTTTCCAGTGCTATTTAAAATAAATGGAGGGCAATGTCAAGAATAAAATTTTGTCTTCCTCTATTTTGCCACTTGAGATTTCTTGTGAAATAATTTGGAAAGTAGCTCTTGTTTCGTCTCCAGTGCAACAGTTGTATGTTAGACTTTTTATCAGTAGTTTTAACTCTCAGTTACTTTCGTATAAATGCATTACTTTTGTAAACTACTTTCCCTTTAACACTTTGGCAATGTGAAATGCTTGCGATAACAGCTGTTAGTGTGTCTGAGCCGACAGTCATGTTCAGGAGTATACAGTATTCATGAATGTGTGCTTTTTAGCTGCGGGATTATAAGCACTCCCGTGCACCATGAGGTATTGATTTGGTTTTGAACAGGCCAGACGTGCTCGCCAATGTTTATATCCTATTCACAACGTCAATAATATTTACAGGCTCTAGGGCTGCCGGACTCCAAAAATGCACTTTGATGCAGCACTCCTCATCTCTCTACAGACCAAGAGAAAGCACAGAGAGCAACATCACAGCAACATTCTCCCTTAATTACAGTCACTGCTAAGAAAAAATACTGATGGGGAATACAAAGGGCCCGGTCTGTAGAGGAGGTTCTATTACCCTTCCCTCTTCTTACCTTTTCTGTGTTTGCTGAAGAAAAGGAACAAAGGCGGAACCCTACTGATTGAAAACTAGCAGAACAGCGAAACAACAGGACACAGCTGATCACTCATGCATGGCTGGGATTAGGAGAAGAGTAGAAAGAGAATTGAGAAGAAAGGAGACGACAAAAGAAACAGGGGACTGACAAACTTTTTTTCCCCCTTTCTTTTGAGGTGAAAGGGATGAAAAAAGGTCTGGTCATATGAAAAGATATGGAGAGAAAGATTAACAAACAGAAGCAATCCTTTTTACTTTCTGTACGGCTCTTTTCTGGCCCCCTTTAACCAGCAATATAAAGAACACAGAGATAGACTCTCCAGTGACCAATCTAAGACAAGCACAAGATGAAAAAGAATTATTAATATTGCCATTGTTATTTATTTATTGATTAACAGAATTAAAAAGGGTAGATGCTTCAAGATGCCTGGATGTGCAGGAATTGTTGGTAGCAACAGAATGGAACATTGTGGTCCCAGCCAAATGACTTTCTTTCAAAGGCATCAATCACGGACTAGCTAACAAGACTGTGGTCTTTTCAAACACAGCTTGGGCAAAGTGGAAATCATCCAAAACTACTTTGAGCCCTCTGTCTATTATGGATTGAATCCAAATCACCCTTTTTTTTCTTTTTTAGAAAAAGAGAAGCAGGAGAGTGGCTTAACTTCTGTGCTCCCTGATTTCTCCTAAGCATGTGTATAAATAAGAAGGTGAGGTCAAGGCCTCTTTCAGACTGGCACATTGGAGAAGACAGTTTGAGTACCAGTACAGAGGTGAAGAGAAGCTGGAGAGCCCTAATGACAGCTGAAAGTGAATGAGGCAGGTCAGGTCATAGGTTGAGAGTCCCAATCCTGGCATGGAACAGCTACTGTTTTACTCTGAGGCTAGACACTTGAGATGAATGGCTCCATTGTTAACCCAGCTGTATCAATGGGTTAAAGAACACATAAAGAGGCACATGTCATAAGGGAATGAATGAATGAATGAATGAACAAACGAACGAACGAACGAACGAATGAACAAACGAACGAACGAATGAATGAATGAGTGGGTGATACCATTTGATTGCAAGGCATCATCTCATCCCCTTCACTATCTTATCGCTGAGCCATTGATTAACATCAAGGGAGTTATCTGGAGTGAGCCTCCTCCAATACTCTCCCTCGGGCACTGTATGCAAACTCCTGGACATGTTTCAGAAGAGCCTGCTGTCCACCTGTCAAGCACATGTCTCTTTTTGGCACTTTGTGGGGGGAAAAGGCTACCTTCTCAAAGACAGCCTCTAGCTGTATAACATCACACTGTCAATTCAGGCAATTTTGGTGAGACAACCCCTCTCAGGTTACTCCTTCCTTCCTCCCTTCTGACGTTGGCCAGTTTTTTGATGTGGTGTGACCAAATGACCTTTGGAATGGCCTCAGTTAGTGATTTAGAGCATTTAACTGTCTTGACCCTGGCCAACTGGAAAGAGCCTGTCGTTCCTGATCCAGCAATGCTGTTGATGTGCTGGACAAGTGGATTTGATGACTACATACCTTGACGTCTCCCAGCATCTCTAATGCTTTCACGGTGGGAGGGGAAATACTGCACATAGCATATGACCCCCTCCAGTAAGGCATTGTCCCACATTTGCCCAAGGCGATGCAGCTCGGGTTAAATCATCAGTTAATTAAGTGTTAACTGGAGTCCCCGGGGAGGCTGACCAGGGACATCTCACCAGCGGCTATTGTTTGTCCCACTCAATGGAAGTGTGGGGTCACTCTTAGGAAACCCTGTCACAGCCAGGTCACACATGCTGGCTCCCAATACTGACAACGCAGTCATGTCAGCTCCAGCGAGTCTCCAGATGAGGGTTCTTTTCAGTTTCAAAATCAATAAAAAACAAAACAAAAAGAAGCAAAGGCAAAAAAGTGTCTGTGGAAACAATACAGACAAAGAGACGCTGTGATGGAAATCTGCTTTCTGTTCTGTGTCTCTGTTTGGAAAAATTCAGCTGCCTGTGTTGATTCTCTCGCATGGAGCGAGGAAATGATGAAGGAATGGAAATCTTTTTTTCCAGTTTGAAGTCCATCAGTAAAAGTCATTCCAGTCCCCCCAGGTGAGTTACACTACTTCCTCTCTGGGGTCCACTTAATCACCTTGGCGCAAATGTGTGCCAACTGGACCGTGAAGGCCCAATGCCTTGAACACTTTGGCCCGAGTCCCTATTTCATCCCCAAAAACGAAACGTTTGCGGGGAAGTGAGATTGGTTTTTCAAAAGAAGGCGGGCGTGAAGCTGGTGATGAGCTGGGGTCTGAGGTGAGGGTTCATATCTCTTGAAAACAAATAAGCAAGCAAACAGTTTGGAGGCAACATTGTCTGTGTGCCCTCTAACAATTATTTGTTTCTAAAGTGAAAAGACACAACTGGATCATTTTCACTCTACAAACCTTTTTTTTAAAGTTGTGATAAAATATAAACATGACTAATAAAATAGTATATCAAACATGCATTACATGCCTGATTAACTAGGTAAAGATGGTATTTAGTCTGCTTGTTAATGTTGCCTTGTGTATATGTATTGTTTTGTCCTACACAACTACAAACTAAACAAACAGGCCACAGAGAGGGTTTGAACAAGATAACAGATGTGGGCAGATGGGTCACATGTCTTTTGGAAATTCACCCCTGCCCAGTCCTTTTCACTTGACTATAAAACTGACAACATGGTCAAAAACTAGCATAATAAAAGCACAGACGAAAAGAAAGACTGTGTGTTTAGATGGTGCCAGAAGCTCGGTGACGATTAATAAATGCGCCTGAGACTACAAAAGGGACTGACAAAAATGTAGGATGCTGCCCCCGGTCTTGAATCCCTCCTTGCTGGGTACATTTAATGTAATTTGATTCTCACTTGTGCATGTGGACACCCTGTTGCCTCTTTGTTTGTCTGCCTAGTTGATGGGAAAAGAAAATAAGCTCCGTATTCTGTGAGCCGCAGTTGTGCACTGAAAGTTTTATGTTCCTTATACAGTGCTGCACAAATCATTACAGTGGCTAATGAAGGCAAAATATGAGCACAGTTCACAAAATGGGTAATCTAATTTGAAAACCCAGAGCCTGCATTTAAAAGAGAGAAATAACATGTATATTTTGCATTGAGTAAAATGCTGTGCCTGGGTGGGGATGTGTGAAAACATCAAACAAGGGTCGAGAAGAAAGATAAATACTGGCTGTCGATTAAATCCATATTTATGTGGCCCAATTTCCCTTCCGAGGAAATTTGGTGTTTAGGGGAGCTGGCTCTATTTGATCTGCGCTGAGAAAAAAAGATGTATAAACCTTGAGGCCTATGATCCCAGCCTAATGCATTTGCAACAACAATCAATTATACTGGAAAAATTAAGGGAAGAGGACCAGTGGAATGTTTGAACAGCAACATATTCAGGGATGACAGAAGAGGCAAGACACAAAATGTGAGCATAAACAAGTCTGGACTCTCTGAAATCCCTAGTACTTGGATATCTATGTCCAATTACATGAGGAAATACCACTGCCAGTAGGCATACAATTCACTGCTGCTCAGTTTGTTGAATGTTTTAAGAAAATTAGCAAAAATCATGCAAAGCAATGCTGAATAAAAGGAAGTATTTTTTTTATTTGTTTTCTCCTGGTAATTCAACTTTGCAGGTCTAATTTTGCCCTCCATGACACTTAACCAGGATCACATCCAGGGCAAATGATGCAGCTTGATAAATTTAAGCTGCATTGCACAATGTTTTGGAGTATATGCATACTCTGATGATTAAATATCCAGTGTTTCCAAATAGTCTTTTGTCTTGAAAAGTACTGTCTTTTGATTTGAAGAAGCACCATGTGATGGTCAGCAACAACATACACAACCCTTCACACATCAGAATTGCTTATCATATACCTTTTATACTGGACAGAAATTTATTCAGCTTACCTTGCAAATGATAATTTAAATGGTCATGTTTCCTGTTGATTAAGTGCAGTACAGAACACAGTGCTGACCTGTGGGAAGAATATTACAACAACAACAACAACAACAACAACAACAACAACAACAACAACAACAACAACAACAACAACAACAACAACAACAACAACAACAACAACAACAACAACAACAACAACATCAGTGCAGTTAACTGCAACACATCACCACCATTTTACTCACAAGCCTGTTTCACATGTACTCATCTTCTGTAACTTACCTGATGAGCATTATAACTTATATAATATGTTAAATTATAGTAATGTACTATAAGTTGATTTAAATTGATATTGTGCATTTAATGCATGCTTCAAATGGCTCTTTAATAATAAACATAAATAGGGATGGCATCATCTGCACAGATGTGGAAAGATATGGCTGGGAAAATACTGTATGAAAATAATGCCTTAACACCTGTATCCCCACAGACCTCTATCCTGAGGGAGGCATCTGACTGCAAAATAACAAAGCAGAGAGATTTCTTCCTTTTAATCATGTTTTAAAAAAACAGGAATGCTTTGGATATAATCCCCCACTCTCTCTGTAGCAAGGTGGATCAGTGAAGTCATCTCACAACTTAAGATGGAGAAGATTTCATATATTCTTCAAGGAAAGCAGAAGAACTATGAAATGTGGGAATCCCAGGAGATATAAATGATTGAACTGTAGGGATTAGAGTAGATCAACTACTGTGTAATTTTACATGTAGCTTTACAAACACCAGATAAATAAATAAATCATAGTTTATTCTCTACTTAAATACGCAATACACATTTGCATTCAACACATCATATAACATCAGAGAAAAACATTCTGAATTTGTATGAATTCACAGAAATGCTGCCATACCTGCAAAGTATTTGTGTCCCTCAATTCAATAGATTGTGTTGAAATCATTCAACAGATGTTAGTTACTAGATTGCTCTATAAATACTGTATAGTGAAAAGGCAGTTGATTTGTGGATTACCAGGATATTGAAATGACTTAAAGTGTTAACACCCATGCAAATGTAGCCTAACCAAGACATATCCTTGTGAATTGCACATATGGTAAGTTACCTCCTTGTAAGCACCATGTAAATGCAGACTATAGTCACTATTTAACAAGCAGGGAGGGCACTGCAGAGAGGTGGGGAAAATGGCCAAGCAAGATGGGGCTTTCTCAAAAGCCATAAATCTGGACATACCCTGGGGGTTAGTTTGACAATGTTGACCCCACTGATCGGTCTTTTCATTTTGTCTCTCCCTCGAGTAACCTGAAACAGAGGGTCTATAAAACATCATGACCACCAACAGTTTTATAAAGTGTGTGCCAATCCATCAACTGCCTTTTGTCTTTTGCAACCTATGACTAAGGTGGGCTACATTCAATGGTAAAACCAGCAGTTTTCTCAAACAGCGTGAGTTATTTATCTGGGCCTGGTATATTATGAATACACATTTGTGTAAAGCAGCTGTTCATTGTCATTCTTGCCAAACAATATTGCAAAGACAGCCTGCTGATATTTACAGGGAATAGATAAAATAATGAAAACATCAGTGGAAAATGACATTTATTTTTATATATCTAAATTACAAGGTCTACACATTTTTTCATATTGATGTCAATTCTAATAAATAATGTTTCTCTATAAAGTTTAATCATTTATAATTACTCAATTATGCAGGATAACAAAGGGAAAATCATGATAGCATATATAAAACAAGAAAAAACTGCATTGAGAAAGAAGAACAGTGGTCACAAGTTGAAGCTCTCAGCAGGAACAGGCGGATACTTAATATAATAGCTCCTTAAAAACTGCATAAAACAACAACCTCAAATATTGCATTAAAAATTAAATCTACAGCTCTGTTATGTGGTGTCAGAAAAAAGGGCAACCGCTTTGTTGGATTTTGTCACTGGGTCCAGTTGTTACTCTGAATGGTAGAAATGCAGTTGAGGAGTGCAACTCACTTTAGAACACCAGGTGTACCCGATGGTGCACACATTGTTTCCTCAAAATGCATCTGTTTTCCCAGATAATACTGCCCCCATACACAATAGATTCAGGAGTGGATTCAAGAATTCCAGGAAGCCATATACCTTCTGTGGCCTCCTCGATCACCAGATCTAAATATCATTGAAAATTCTTGAACATGAATAATTCTTGAACATTGAAAATTCTTGAATATGGAATACATTTCCTCATATCTCTGAATGAACTGCAGTGTTTCTTCTTGAATAATGGTCCAATTGTGGCGTAGGACAATCCAATGCATGTACAACCACAGTCTGAGAATGAATAAAATTAGTCTGAAGACAAGGAGTGCCACACCTCCTTATTAGTTAATGAATATTCATATACTGTTTGGTATTCTCATCATAATAATTACCCCCTGTATGCCCCTTAATGTTTTAGTAGCAAAAGCTCATACCATATATTCAGTTAAGCAAGACTGAAGAGATTTTAGTGCAATGTTAGGAGGTAGAATACACCCTAATGAAATGTTCAAGGGTGCTTTTAAAGCATAATTGAGACTCCAAGAACAACTCAATACCTCAGCTCATGATTATGTCTGGGCTTCAAAAATGATAAAAATATTGCAAAATCTGTGCAGCAGGTCAGTCCACTGTTTTATCAGAGTTTGTGTGTACAGTTATGTCACCAGGCTGTTTGGAGACTGAAGGGGCAGTAGCCTTTGTCTCTGCCTCTTTAAACTGTCCAGGCAGAGAAGGACCATTTCACTTTTTTCATTTTCAGCAGGTGTGACAAGAAACTAATTATGATGAAGCACATTGCATTAAATGTCATTAATGTCACATAAATGGTATGTGAGATCAGTCAGCACATTGTGTCATGAGATTGATGTCATTGTGCTGCTAGCAATCTCACTTACACCCACCTCTCACCAGCACAGTATGGCTATTCTCATCGCCTCCCTCGAATGCTGGTGGGGGGATGGGTTTGCGGAGAATTAGAAGACTGAATAGACTAGTTATACAATTATCTCCTGTCTCGTTGTCTGGAGCACACCTTGTTATTGTAAGCATGTAGAATTATTAATGTGAGACGGGCTCATTGTGTCAGATTCGCTGTCACTGCAATGCTAGTGATCTCACCTCTCTCACCCTCTACGATGTCTGTCACAGTGATGTCACTGCTGAGGCTGCTAGCGCCTGCCTGATTCTTTTACTTGTACATTTTTAAAGAAATCTGGCTGCAAACTTACAGGCACATCTCTTTCACTATCACAATTATGTTTTTCTGTTTAGAGGTATCTGTTTAGCTGGTGTAGAGGTGAGCATTGAGTTTTACCCAAGACCTTGAGTTCAAAAGATTATTTCTCAGAAAATAATGCATGTATTTTACTGAAGAATGTAATGTCCTGCAATACTGACTTATAATGATGTGAAACGTATGCACCCAGGCAGCCTTCCTCTGGGTCTGAGGATTGTGTGCAAACTGACTTTTGATTCAGTGCAGACCGATTTCTATAAAATATCTGCAATGAACTCTTTTGAAACCATTTGCGAAGCCAGAATAGGTGAGAGGTGTTATGATTGACATGTCAGGATAAACTCACTTCCAAGTTAGTCATCAATCTCTAGTTAAGTACCAACAGCTAGCTATAGTTTAGGGATGGAATTTAAGACAGATCTAGTGACTAGACCAGTTACAACATCAATCTTTTGCATCATCCAGAGTGCATGATGTCCATGGTCTACACATTCCAGACGTTGGCTGGAGACACCCTGCCATTTGCTGCTTATTGATTGGTTAACCTACCATCCTATTGATTGGCTGGTTTAGCCACCTGCAGCCTGGCTCTGTTAGGCACATACATTTGTGGATCATCCTTCTCCCTAAATCAAAGCTTAAATAGTGCCAACATTTGTGTGTCAACAGCTCAACATCCACAAAAGTACAGTGCAGAGCAGATGAAGATTTGAGACTCAAACTGGTCACAATGAGTCAAAATGATTTTGCCCACAAATGAAATGAATGAGAAAAAATACTTGGTTTAGAGAAAAACATATGAGCCTGAACATATGAATCCTCTCTTAGCCAAGCTGGCTAGAAGATGCCTCCCAAAGACCAGCATGTCTGTTTTGAGTGTTCTCAGCAGCTGGGGACATTGTGAAAGCTAAAAGAGTGCTCACACCTCTGAGCATGTTGAACAGTTGCACTTTGTAAGTTAGAACACAAACAATCCCTAACAGCTCAAACCCAGTTAAACTCTCAGCCAGCAGCCAAAGCAAATATAGCTCTATTTTTTATTCATTTTTTAAATATTAGGTTAATTTCAGCATTATTTGAGATACATTTAATTTCTTAAGGAGTTTGCCCTTTGTACATTTTAAATATGTTTTTTTTTATAATTTATTTACTGAATACTTTTCAGCTGAGAGTCGGTGAAAATAAATATTTTATTTTTCATAATCTGGAACTATGTTTTATTTTTTATGAGCTGCTATTTGTTCAAATGGTCCAAGTAGGACTACAGCTCATATTGTTAAGTTTGTGTGTGATGGATTCACTATTCAGTATATGCTCATATAAATGGCTTGTAGAGCATATGTTGTTGGTGTAGACTTAATGACACACATGTTCATTCTGTTTCTTCAGCTCTCTGCTGGTCTTCAGTGTAGTATGCTCAGCCTTGATGTCGACAGGAGAGAGTTGAGAAATTTATATTGAATTTCGCTTTCTTCTTTACCAGCTTCATTCCTCAGATCTGATGAGCAGTGACCTCTCCAGTCTGTTCTGCAGCAAGCCCACCAAGGCTTGATGTGGAGAAAGCTTAGTCATTTATAATGAATTTCATATCCATCATCTACAGCTCCAGAAATAAAAATACATTCAAAGTAAATTTGATTTACTTCTCGCATTGTGTTATGAGTTTTAACAGTTTTGACATTGGTGTCATATAACTGTAATTTGTAATTAGTAATGTCATGATGCATTATGAATTGGCAGTCACATGTTCATAAAAGTCATGAGCAAAGTATCGTATAAAGTGTAACTGATTGTTCAGTATGCTCATGGAACTGTATAATGCTGTAACATATATACATGTGTATAAGGCAATGCTTTTCTGTTTGCCAGGGAAAACAATATCATAAATATTTGACAAAAAGTTATTGCATTTGCAAAAACATTAGTATTTGATTTTTATTAGTTAAACTGCATCAAATAAAGTTGGCAGTTATGGTTAGGGGGCTGGGCTTATTACTCAGAAATTACAAGTTCACTTCCTAGGTTGGACTCAGTCATTGTATTCTTGAGTAAAATGCTTCATTCAAATTGCTTCTGTAGAAATATCCAGCTGTATAAATGTGTAGTGAGTAAAATACACATACAAAGTTTTACAACTCTCTCTGGGTAATAGTATTTATTAGTATTCAAATGCCTAAGAAAAAAATTAGAATTAAACTATTTTTTGAGGAGGGAGGAAAAACAGAATTTATCATGTTATTATTGAGACATTTTATTTTTGCACTTTCAGATCTAATGATGTATTTTTAATTCAATGAATTTAGTTTGCTGTTCAAATAAGCATGGCAGTCAGTCTGTAACAGACAGATTTGTGAACACATTGATACTTTGTTCTACTGTACCAGAGTGCCCCAATCAACTATGTCTTGGCCAATTTATCAGTTATTACTCAGAAGAGATTCTCTGGAGAATTTCAGCAGAAATCACTTGTGGCAGGTGTTCTTTATCATCTGTTGACAGTGCTGCTAGTTTTCTGAAGTGCCAACAGAAGTACTATCTTAAATTTAAAGGGAAATATGTTAAGCACAAGATGTTGGTTCCAGCAATTTTGCATTATAACAATAACAGCCTTTTCTGTTATGAAAGCACTAATGCCTATTTCTACCGTGCAGATAATTGCTACTGTCATTTCACATGAGGGAGCATCCAGTACTGCTCCTGTAGCAGATGCTGATTTGGAAAAACAGAGTGAGTCTTTAGTTTTTTTTTCTACTTTATCTATCTATTGCCTAACAACAAATTACGACACCTAATTACAATCACTTTGGAAGGAAGTGAGAGGAAGGCTGGGCTAAAGGTTTTTTTGTTTGTTTATTTGTTTATTTGTGTTTGTTTTTCTACAGATGGCTTGAGCAGAGTATCCATAAACTAAAAGTAGTCCCTAGAGCCTACAGAGACAGAAATGTCTTTGCTTATTTTTTTACAGGTAGTACCATTGATTTCTAATCTTGGATAAAGGCACCCTCATAAATATGTTTGAAGGTTTCAAGTAAGGGGTAACAATAATCTATTTGTGTTTTTTATCATTAGATCATAAGTTAAACATGTATGCATTTAAATGTATAAATATTGTATAAATTGTATTATGTATAAATTGGGTATATACATAGTAAATTGAAGTCTTTGTTCACATACAGTGCGTAGATTTTACATTTGCTACTTATCAGCTAAGTCCGTGGCCTTCAGAATAATCAAGCTTTAATAGTGTTGTTAAGCTTGTGATGCTACACTTCTTTGGATACAATTTAGTCATTATACCTATCAGAAAATGAAGTCGATAAATGGGTCTACAAAAGATGAGCATTTTGTACGTAGCAGAGACAGAGGCTTAGAATGATACTCAGCAGAAACACAAGGCGTTCCCGCTGTGAGGAATGTGACAGCTACAAAACACATCTGGATCCCATTCTGTATATGTAGCGATTCAAATGCACTTATTATCAGTAAGAACATTATGCAATTGCTTGCATAATTTTTCAAAATGCTCACATCCACTACACATCTACAATAGTGGTGACAGTGGCCTGCCAGTCAGGGAGTTCAGTGTTTTATCCTCTGGGTCCAGCATTGCTTGTAGCATCATGCTTAAAAAAACAAATTGTGTTGACATAATCAGCAAAATAGCTTTTTAGCTGTGCACTGCCATTTTGTCTGTTTGCAAATTCCTCATGTTACATCCATGAAACATCCACATTACTGTCAAAGGGGTTTTAAAATGAAGTTACATTGCCTAATTCATAGATCATGTCTCAGTTATTAACTATATTTCATTTGACAATTCCCTGAAAGTTTATCCAGTTGAGTGTTAATAAATTGTAATTCTGTTTTTGCTCCACCAAATGTCTATAAGTGTTTTCAGCTGTCAAAAGTATGTTAACATCTTAACTATGTTCTGCGATGGGAAAGCTCATAATAATATACCCCACCATAATTCTAGATTAGAAGTTGTCATTTTATGTTCACCTGACTCCATTTCTTTTTTAGCTAATGCATGTTTTGAAAGAGGTGCAACTCAGAGAATGAGAGCAAGCTCGAAGCAAGAAAGTCAGGTGTGAGGATGGACAACTTCAAAGCAATATTTTAGGTGCTAGTGCAAAGTGGAGCACTGGTGTAATTGTGCTGTCATACAAGCTGGAATAATGTAATGGTTCTGTTAGATATGAGGAAAAAAGCACACCATACCACTGTCTTTATCCCCGTTCGTATGCAATGCAGATGTCTAAAACAGGAAGTAGCATGCATTTAGCTACATTGCTGTCATTTACTGTAAAATATTTGACAGGAATTTGCCCATCATTGAATTATTATTAGAGAGACCTGAGAAGGTATTGAGAAAGAATATTGGATAAATACTCCATGAAATTTTTCTTCAGACCATACATGACCTCACAGTCTTTACTCTGAAACGCGTAATAGATTTGTGTTTTGTATACTTGCTGCATTCATGTTTCACAAGCTCAAAATCTGTTGCCATGCTTACGCTTGTTGTAAGTGCATAGTATTTGAACTCAGTGCCGTCCATGTTCACAGTACAAAATTGGTTCTCAACAAGAAAGGTTGGGTTCACAATGTGTTATAGCTAGTCTAATAGTTGTGTTAGATCTAGGTGCATGCAGCTGGATTTCATGGGTAGATTAGGTAGCTGTCTCCACCTGCTGGCTAGATAGTGTTTTGTTTGACAAAATGCTTTTTCTCAGCTCTTTTTCCCATCTGTTGAACATACACACTAAAATATATGTTCCTACCATATTTAAAATTACACTGTTAACTGGAAAATGATAAATCAAAATCTGTTTGCAATTTAATTCCTATATTTATGTGCATAATTTTTAAAATGTAATTAAAAATAAAATGAATAAAACTCATTTGAGTTATAGCCCTGCCATATTGAACGTGAAAGAGAGAAAGCTTAAATGATATATTAGTGTGAAAAATGAAAATGTTTTACATTAAACTTGTGATATGAAAAAGCTAATTTGCTTTTCAAATTTACATTTTAATTATGACTTGAATTATGCACATACATTTATGAATTACAATTTCAAATGTGTTTTAATGTATTTTCAATGTTAGAAAAGAATTTAAAATTAACACAGAGATAGCTTTTATGCTTCATTCAAAAAATGGGATAAATATAAAAAAGTCCCCTGGTGGAAGTCCATTCGTTAGTATTGTCCCCAAAGGTTTCTTTTTAACTCTCCTTTTTTAAAAAAGGGAACAGCTTGCATTTGTTGCAATGATTGCTGACTTTGGTCAAATTCAGATGTCATATTCTGCATTTGTATTATTCTGTGATATTAGGGTGTTAGTGAGTCCTTCCTATGTTCACATCCTCCAAGAACAACTTTTTTTTACATAAAAATATTGTCTTTCAAATGTATCACAGTACATTCCTCCTGTAGCTTCTGTGTGAAATAGTTGAGAGGTTTCCCTTTCAGAATTACTTTTCCTTCCAAGATGAGCAAGGTATTTTCCTTTTTATTTTAAATGCACATGATTTTGTTCTGCTCGTTTGGTATACCCCTGATCATAAAACAACAACAATGGTGCTCTCTTCTCAAACATCCTGGACTCCATACCTCATTCTGCATGCCATGCAATTTGCTGTAATGTGTGGAATTTAATGTGCCTAAGAAATAAAACAAAGTACATACAACAAGAGGCTGGGAATTTATTCAAATGTAATGCCCTTTTGGGAATTTTAAGAGTGAATCTAGGTTAAGTTCGGCAGACTGTATAAAAGGCAGTGTTTGCCCTTTGTTCCATACCAGCTGTAAACCTGACATATTCTCAGTCTGCCCCATTAAGCAGGAAGATCAGAGCAGCTTCCATGACCTGGCAGCTGAAGATAAGCTGGAGAAGTAAAAGAAGTAACTGCACTATTTATTCAGATTTGAGACAACGCATACAAAGTGCACCTTGTGAATAAACATACCCCACTGTACATGAACAGGTATGGGGTAAATAACTGAACATAGCTGTTATATTTTTTTAAGCTTAACACACTTTTATTTGTATGTATTAAGATTTTTGTGCCCATTTGTAGCCCAAATGTGTATGTGATTTGTAATCTTTTGAAAAGTATAT
The DNA here is from genome assembly GCA_022829145.1 of Albula goreensis. Classification (NCBI taxonomy): domain Eukaryota; kingdom Metazoa; phylum Chordata; class Actinopteri; order Albuliformes; family Albulidae; genus Albula; species Albula goreensis. Next base: position 22,395,354 of record CM040742.1, read on the forward strand.
AGTGATCCATTCTATCTTTGGGACTAGTCTGTATTATTGGGGAAAATCCTATTTTTACCAAGCTGCAATATTGAAGTTGAATGGAACTGATGATAATAAAGGAAATAATGTTATATCTTGGAACATAAATAAGCAATTGAAGGTGGGTCTGTTAATTTTTTATTCAAATCTTAGATCTGGCTGAATGCTCATCAATCATTGTTTTTAGGTATAAAAGTGCATTCAAAAGCTATTTGCACACACTCAATAAAGGCATGCGGAGCTATTTAACATTTGGTTGAGTGTTGTTTTTTTGTTCCCAAAAGCACAGTTATCAGAAAGAAGTGAATATGTTTGATGTGACTACTGTGGCAAACAATCATTCAACCCAGAGTACTCAAACACAGAGAACTTCTTGCCCAAGTAGAACATGTTGAAGGAAACACCTTCATTCTGCTGTCCCTCAAGGGTCGGCCTGGTCTAGTGTGGGAGGGAGACCTGACGCCAGGGAATCATCTCACAATGTTCAATGCGCTCATTATTTTTGTGAAATCCTTTATACTCACTCACTGTACACACTGGCAGAACTTTCAACAGCCAACAGACAATGACCAAGTCATCCCAGCCATGGCAGCTTTAAGACCAAGTTAGAATGCAAAACTGATGTGTGTACTAAACCAGCTGATAAGTAATATGGAATTTTCACACATATTTACCTGGCTTTGGCTATGTCAAAATGACCCTTTATGACCCCTCTTTTAGAAAAAAAGGTTCCTTAAAGACACTTCATTGATGTAAATTCTTTGATATGGATACCTCTCAAGGGTTCTCTGTTGAACCATATTGTGACAGTTATATAAACAACCCCTTACATATATCTTTATCTAATTAGACCCTTTAAGAGTTCCTCCAGTAGGAAAAATGAGGAATCTTTAAATGTGCCAGAAAAAACTTCTCTTCTATGAGTACATATGAGTACTATGAGGACATATTATTCTGAATGGTCTTTTTTATTATCATATATGTTTCAAAATGGTTATTCAAAATTAATAGAATTGGATGGTATGTTGCATGTCAGACAAAACCATTTTAGACGATGATTGTATAATATATAGTTGGATCATTTGGCAGAAAAACCCGTCTTTATGGTGTATTTGCAGGAATATAACATGCATATATGAGTTACAGTCCCTACATGTGGTAGACAAGCCTCATGAAATCTCACCATTTAGCTCTTCAGAACTAATTCCAGGGGGAAGGGTAAGGTAAACATATCATAAAATCTATAACCATTACCTATTTAAAATGACATGACTGTAAACATCACCTTAAATTAAATGTTAAGGCACTCTTTGAAGGAAAAAAATAGCTTGAGGCAGTGTGGAGAAATTAACAAATAAGCCAGCCAAGAGGTCAATGGGTAATTTGTAAGATTTAATTCAAGGGCCAAGTAATTCACTAGATGGCGCTCTTTGTCTAAAGGGCAAAGTATCTTCAGAAGGAATGAGGTGCTGTAAATAAGGACAAAGCCAATCTGAAAGTAGCCACAGTGAAAAGCATTAATGTGAGAAAAAACTGCATAAATGTATTTGGAATATATGAGTTACACCCATAGTTATCAAATAAAAATAAAGCTTAGGCAAGATAATGAAGAAAACAGTTCTGGTTAACTTCCTGTATGTGTTGTTTGGTTACTGAATCATAGGTTAGGGTGTGTGTCTTGGTAAGGAAGCAACAACTCTTTGGCCAAGAGCTTCACTGAAATCTACAAGTAATGGTTCTGGAAGTGACAGCCATTAACACTGAAGCCCTCCTTCCTTGTCGCTATTGTTTGCTGACAGCATATCTGCTTTGCACCATGATGGTCTTTCAGCTGACTGTGCCTCCGCTAGCTGTGTGGCCTGCAGAGGGGGCGGCTGAAGAGGCCTGTGAATGATTTCCTGTCCAAACCAATGCCCAGTAACCCATCTGGCCACAGACATATTTATGCTGCATAGAATTATGAAAAATTGTACAATACTGTGCAAAAGTTTTAGGCAGGTGTGAAAAAAGGCTGTAAACTAAGAATGTTTTCAAAAATATAAATAATAATTGTTTATTTTTTATCAATTTAAAAATGAAAAGTGAGCAAACAAAGGAAAATCTAAATCAAATCAAAATTTGGTGTTACTACCCTTTGCCTTCAAACCAGCATCAATTCTTATAGGTACACCTGCACAAAGTCAGGGATTTTTTACGATTATAGACAGGTGTATGACCAACCAATTATACCAAACAGGTACTAATGATCATCAATTTCACATATAGGTTGAAACACAGTAATTAACTGAAACAGAAGCAGCTGTGTAGGAGGCTTAAAACTGGATGAGGAACAACCAAACTCTGCTACCAAGGTGAGGTTGTGGAAGACAGTTTTATGTCACAGGTCATACACCATGGCTAGACTGAACACAGCAACAAGACACAAGGTAGTTACACTGCATCAGCAAGGTCTCTCCCAGACAAAGATTTCAAAGCAGACTGGGGTTTCAAGATGTGCTGTTCAATCTCTTTTGAAGAAGCACAAAGAAATGGGCAACACTGAGGATTGTAGATGCAGTGGCTGGCCAAGGAAACTTAGTGCAGCAGGTGAAAAACACATCCAGCTTATTTCCCTTTGAAATCGGAAGATGTCCAGCAGTGCCATCAGCTCAGAACTGGCAGAAACCAGTGGGACCCAGGTACACCCATCTATTGTCAGGAGAAGTACAGTACTTCTACTAGAAAGATGGGGGAGGGCTCAGGTCACCAGGGTTGACCTGTTCTCAACTCTTCTTCTGATGGAACAGTACACAGGCCTACTACTTTACCACCCAAATATTCAGACAATTATGATAGAACAGTTGGTAGGATTTCACTGTTTTGCAAATGCATTATTCTTTATTGTGCTATATGCCAGATGTTTTGATTTAAAAGTAAACATTCAGGCAAATGTTGAATCGCAGTCAATGTTTTCTACAGATGCACTTGTTACTTCTAAAGCACTACAAAACTGAAATGTTCACAATGTTTTTAGTGAATCACTCTGCACAAACTGAAATGCTTACCATGATATCTCAGTTCATGTGTAATGTATGGATAATGGTTTTCCATCACAGTCGGTTATAAATGGCAGAGGTACACTAATTATTAGCCTCTATAAGTGCATAAGGCAAATTCATAATACTGTCATTGCACAGCACCTACTGGATTTTTTTTTTATTACTTTTGGCACTGATTGCAGCCTCATTTTATAGCAAATTCTTTTTTTTTTTTGGTTGGAAAGAGCACTCATAGTGGGTCATTTATGGAATTTTAGGTGTGAAATGCAGAATTGTCTCTACAGTGCTATACTTACCATTGAAGTTTCAGGAAAAAGGCAGATGAGGTGTCTTGCCATTTTCACAGAAAACCCAATTCCGATAGAGACTCTTATACCTTTCTGACTGCATAACAAGCATATCTCCATCTCGTATCTCAGGAGCTGGTCTTTGAACTCAGAGGTGCTGGGTTTGATTCTGAGGCAGGGCATTGCTGTCATACCTTTGAGCACGGTGCTTTACCCAAATTGCTTAAATAAAATATAAAACAGTATAAATGGCTAAAGAGTGTCTGCTAAATGCAGCACTAGCCAGCACAAGTGAACTGAATGTAAGCCAGAATAGTTAAAGCCAGAATTTCCAAGTCAATACTTCTGTCCAATGGCCAGGCCAGGATGATACTGGGGTACAGAGTGATGAGGCTTCTCCTCAGCATATCCTCTTAAATACATTCAATTAAACTGAATCATTATTGAACTGTAATGTCCTGTCATTTACTTTGACTATCCACAAATGGCATTTGACTCTGGGGGTTCCTACCTTTCTAATGTGTTAATGATGCAGTATATAAGATTTTAATATTAAAATATTGCCAAACTATGACATTCATGATCAGTGGAGAAGGATGAATTCATTTCCCTGATTGTATCCTTGTGGTGCATCTATTATGGTCAGGCAAAGAGCAGTAGCCTTCTGTATTCTATATTCTAAAGGTTTAGAAGCATTTATCTAGAAAATGACTTCATTTTTAATGTGTTTTTTATTTTATAAAAATGGGTGTCACTGTAATTGGTACCATTTGTTGCAAGTCATTAAATATTTAGTAAATACATTTTTGGCTAAATTCCTCTTGTGTGCAATAAAGCTGCCATATGAATCAGTGTAATATGTGTATTGTCAGAGTAATGATGTTTTCCTTGAGGAGGCTTCTCAAGTCTCAAATGTAACCGATTGAACATCTCTATATCATTCTTAGCTGTTAATGAGATTGTTTTACTCTGGTTTGGCATTAGCGATGTGATTGGTTAATTGGCCTCTGAGAGAGCAAAGGAGCCTAAAGCCATCGCTCTGCTGCCATAGTGCCTCACCATAGGTATGGGGTTACTTTGGAGTGGGACTCTGCCTGGCTAACTGGCCAATTGGGTTCAATAAGAAAGTAGGCATTAAACATCAATCTCACCTCAGAACCTGACACTGTCCAATGGGGTTTGCATCAACACTTTGACAGACTATTCTGAAACTTTAAACTTATGTTTTTCACATATTCTGATGTAGAATGGCTGTGTATTCTGGATCATTGTATTGCTGCATTACCTAACTGTGCTTCAGCTTCAGGTCAGAGAAAGGTTGCCTGGCTTTCTCCTGCCAAATTCTCTGATACAGAACAGAATTTGTGGTTTCTTTAATGATTGCCTTCTTGTACATGTCTTGATGCAGCAAAACAACACCAAACAAGGACTTACACTGGGCAGGGCTAGCCTAAACAAGACCTAATTGTTCACAAAGTATTTGCTGAATGTTGACCTTAACTGTCTCTTTGTTTGGATTGAATTAACTAGGGGATCAATAACATTTTATTCTCCCTCTATACACTACTAAACAGATTTGAATTAATTCAATATGAAAAATGAATAATTGATAAAAAGAATATGTCCCATTTGTTCAGGCAGTGGATATTTATTGGAGAGTTATGGTCAATCTCTCTTCAATGCTACATATGTTTTATCACCATTTTTGTATTTTTCTCAGGTTTACTATTTAGAAAAATATGCTTATTCATAGACTCTTACAACCTAAAAATAATGATCTTCAGAAAATTGTAATTGACAGATCTAGCTGCATTCACTTTTTGCATCTCACACTGTCTTATACACCAGAATGAATGGCACCATTTCCTTTCATGTGAAAGCCTCAGATCTATGTCAAATATCCAAGAAGACATTTAAGGAGCTACAGTATTGTTGTCACAGAAACTTTAAAAAAGACCTTTAAAAAAATAAAAGCCTATTTTCCCAGTTCCTTACCAATAAAAGGCATTTATTTGTTTTGGCAGACAGGGACCTGACTTCTAAAAGCACTCTGCCTCCCCGGTTTGTGGACTTGAGACTTGTTTCTTTCTCAGCTGTAGTGCTGTGACAGGTGATAACTGAGCCCTATGTCTCTGCTGCCCCGTGGATGTCTGACTCCTCTGCCTTTGAGGCATCTCAGCTTTCACTCACAGCCAGGACATGGTTTCATCAGCAAAGCATGGGGGTGAAGGAGATGAGAGGAGACCCACAATTCGTGTTTTTTTATACCTGCTTGGCTTATCATTGGTATCACCATCACATACCCTATTAAACACTGAGAATCAGAACCACATATCACTGCGTTAACCAATATTAAGTACCACAGTATCACACATGGGGCAGGAGAGCAGACAGTTAATTGAACCAGTGCCACAATAGGTGCATTAACTACCATCACTTGTACTAATACTATAACTATTGACAGTCAGACTTATTATTACCAATATTTTCCCTTACAGATACCAATATTTTACCATTTTTTACTAATATTCACTGTGACAACATTCACAGTTACATGGCTAACTGAGCAAAATATATTTCTTTAGTTGCACAAGTAAAAATAGCAATACAATGTGACAGCTTGACTCACAGGTTTCTGCTGCAGTATGTAATCCATGGCATTTTTTGTCAAAATCCTGTGCAAAAATCGGTCGTAACTTGGTTTTGCTTTTATGACACACAGGAGATTGCAGTGTCATTCCTAATGTTGAGCACATGATGGCACTGTGGCACTCTAGATGTCAGAGCTCAGCTGAGGCTGCATTTCTCTGTAAATGATACAAAATCTATAACATGTTAGAAAGCCATAATTGAATCCATCCATCTACCTGATAATATTTTTTATCCGTCTTCTTTTGAACATGGATATTTGCTTTTTTGCACAAACTTGCTCCCAGTGCTTGTGCAAAAATAGCAAGCATGGGGTCAGATAATACAACTATTGTACTATGTTTTATGTGAGGAAGTTCCTGGGCAGCTTGCATAGTATAGATACTGTACATAATGCTCCAAATGTAATAACATCAAGGTGATGTGTACTGATGATTTAATTATTTTTGGGACTTTTTGTGAAATTTTACCATATTTCTCATTAATACTGGGAAGTTATTACATCTTTAATACAACTTATTACATACTACAATCTTTCATACATCCATTTTTTTATTTTGCAATTTACCGTGTGTTGACACATATCATTTTCTTGATGGACGTGATGTGTTATTAATGTATTAAGCATTATGAAACAAAATAAAGACTCCATAGCATCACATTTTAGTACTTTCACCAGATAAATGCGCCGTGTGTTCAGTTGTAACACTACTGTATATATTATACCATAATCCTAAAATGGGTGAAATGTTAGAGATGTATTGAGCAACAGTATGCCATCTTAATCTGTATTGTTCATAGCTAAATAGATTATGGGAAGCATTGTCATTTGTAATGTGTTATTTGGCATAATGAAAGGTTGTTTGTCAAACAATTCAGGTTCTCCCATTTGAAATGATGGCTCCCTTCTGTTCAATAAATCTGTGGATACTGGAGTTTATTGCATTATGCAATGAAATCGAGATGGCAATGTGTCTAACAGACACCATTTTTCGAACATTTCGAATGGCATTGACTGTGGTGTTTCAGATGGCTCTTCAATCAGCTCTCTGTGGTCTTATCTCATTGCCACCACAGACGACCCTACAGCATGAAATGGAGCCCCATGAAAGCTCCCTCCCATCGCTGTCGCTCTGCTAAATGAACAAACGGTGATGCTTTGACCTCTCAGAATGGAGGTGGGTGGGTGGGGGGATCTCTGTTGGATCCTTTTCCTGCTGCATCCGGACCCCGAGGAGCCTGCGGTTTGACACAGGCATGCTTGCCCATGCTTTCTGTATGCTGCAAGGAGAGTGTGAGAGAGCGTGGGGGAGTGTGAGCAGTGCTTTAATGGAGGAGGTGTGGTGCTGTGAGGAGGAACGGAGCTCTGGGGATTGTGGGTGGCGGTGCTGGTAAATCTGCCCTATCCACAAAGACCAGAAGCTCTATTGCTTCCGATTACAGCTGGGTGGGTGGAGATGGGGTTGACTCAAAGTAAAGGGCCACCAACACACACCCTGCATTTTTCAGAGGGGCTGTTGACAAGGGCAGGGGCAATTAGTGCTCCTCCCCCTGAGGCACTTCGCTCACAAATTCAGCAGAGTGGCTTCGGCTCTAAGCATGAATAATATAAACATCAGGTGATTTAGTGTTCCTGCTTGTTTTTCTGAGAGTCTTTGAACATGAAACAACTGGATTCCAGGTCTCTGTATTTCCCAGGGGACCAGCTGTCTGAAGGCTGGAGCAGTAGCACAAAGCCTGTCTGACATTTACATAAATCTGTCAGTGGCGCTGAGACAAAACTGACTCAGGCCTGTTATGCTGCAAAAACGCAAGTGCTGGAATGATGCATGCTATGTGTTAGCGCTCCTATTTCTCACTTTGACTTTCATGTATGTGCTTCTAGCACTTTGCTCTGGTGAGGCAAAAATTATGTAGGAAATGTTCCCTCTTCTCACCCCCCTCTCCTGCAGATCCTGTAGAATTCTGTATGTATTGCAGCAGAACTACATTTGTAAGTGTCCTCTGCATTATTCACCTGTGCCGCAGATATAAATGGCACTAGGTTGTTAAGCAGGCTGTCTTTGGCAGGTTTCTCTCTGTCCTCCATTGGGTTTGGCACATTGTGACAGTCAAGTCCTCCACACTCACCTGGCCGCCGATTGTCTCAGTGGTGCCGGCGTCGCTCCCCATTTGGCTGACAGAGGCACGAAGCTGGCACAGTGTCCTGCTTCCCTCCCTCCTTTCCCCTATTTCTCTCTCCTGGGAAACCCTGCTCACCCCGGGTGGCAGTTGGATGTCTTGGCATCTATTTATAACTAATCTGTCCCCAAAGTGTCTCTTCTGCCTTTATGTCCTGGCAATAAACCCCTCACAGCTACCTATGATCCTGCTTGGGCACTACTCCAGCAACTGCCTGCTGTCACTCTATGCACTAAACCACATGTGACCACATCCCCTCCCAGAAGCACCTCTGCTCCTGGCATCTCCTTGGAGATTTCACTGGGGAGCATAAGACTCAAACTGTGACCTAGCTACAGGCTGAGTCCCCCCCTGTTCTCTCAATGCGTCAGAGTAGGTGCAGTGAACGTGATTACACCAGCAACAGATTTACTTATCTACTCCCTGGAGAGCTGCCCTGAGGCCATGGCAGCTCAAAACCAGCACACAGTGCCAGTGTATTGATAGGCTGGCCTTGCAAGCAGCTCAGTGCTACATTCAATACACAAAGTGGCTGCAGAAAGTGCTGTAAAGCACTGCTGGACTGCACAGTGCTGTTTGGCACAGAGTGTACTCTCCTGCACTGTGCTGCTTCAAGAAGCAATAGCATGAATTTGCTTGCTGCTCACAGTGTTACTTAACTTGCACTACATAGCTAGCTGCAATATACAAATACATATGAGGAATATCTGGACATATAAGGTATTCCTCATATGTATTTTCATAAGACATATGAATGCATGCATCTGCACAAGCAAAACCTGTGAGCATAGACAGTGCTAAATCCCTAGCCTCCCTAAACAACTGAACCCCCCACCAACACAAAATAAATAAGACGAGGTGCAGACAGGCAGCTCAATTAAGGTTTATAAGCTTTTCTGACAGAAAAGTAAACATCTCTACTCCTACTCTACTCCTTTGTTATAAACACCCAAACAGTCATCCACATTTAGAAAGTCCATCACTGACTTGCCTATTGTTGAACTGAAAGCAGAGATAAATTGCTGCAGAATGCTAGAGTCAGTAATTACAAATTAGAAGGCGAGGACACATGTCTCCTAAAAATGAATGGATTTCACTCAAACAACAATGATTTGTTGTCCAACCTTTTGGATCAGTCCTTGTATCACATGTGACATTATCCACAGTGTGGCTAATATCCTCAAGCCAAATGGTTTTTTTATGGAAAGCTGTTTTAAGATGTATCCTCTGAGATTTTCTTGTCATAAAAGTTAACACTAGTGCTTAATTTTTTTGTCAATAACTATTTTCATATTATTACAGTTCTGCTTGTTACTGTTAACTTTTGTCAATTTGGGAGTACCTATGACATAGACATTGCTACATAACCATGGTAGTAATTTTTACATTGACAATTTATTAGATATTAGTACTTAATCAACAGTTCAGCAGTCTTTCACTGAAACCAATGGGACCATGTGGCTTAGGTATACATTCTGTATTTGGAATATTAGAACTGCTATTCAATAACTAGTATTGGTTGCTATTGCATTAGTAAAAATGTCATTATTCCTTATTTTTTCCTAAATTTAACCAATAGTTATTGAAGATATCAACATTTTCATTCTTACTAGAGATACATTTTCTTGTGTGTCAAACATCGTGGCAGTGTTAAAAGGAAATACTAATTGTTCAATTTAAGATACTCATATTTGATGATTACTTGCTGCTATTTAACAAAGCCTAAATACAATGGAATGCTCACTTGTACAATTTGGAAAAGCAACCAGTCATTTATGGATAATTACATGTAACTAATGATTAAGGATTAGTAAAATTGGTGGTGCTATTAGTGCACAGTTGATATCTACAAATAGCTACTTGTGAGGATTTGTTTGTAGATATCCTCAAAGTGAATGACATAGTTTGAATAGATTTGCTGACATCTCAACTTACTTTTAGACCTTACTGAAATTTATTCAAATGAGATTGAAAGACTGCATGCAAGATCTACCATCATTTGCAAGGATCCCTTGTCCTCAGCTCTTTCAGATGAATCAGTGTAACATTAGTCATAAAATGTCTCAGACCAGAAAAACCTGGCAAGTCTGTCTCCAGCTCATTGCATTTTCTTTGAATTTGTTGAATCATCTTTACCATTTCCTTCCTCTTTCATTGATATTGCAGTCCTAGTTACACAACGTGTTTTAAACTGTGGGGTGCTGACAGTAAATTATAAAATGGATGGTCCTGGTCCTGGTCCTGGTCCTGGTCCTGGGTACTGATTAATTAACACAGTGTTCCAGCCTTGCTAAAATTCCAGTCTTACTAATGTATAATTAGCTATATTTCCTTTTGTGTATTTAAATATATAACTGTCTTCATCAGTACCAACTGAATTTGTAACAGGTTTAAAACAGAAAAGTAAAAACCTTAGCAAATGTGCAGATGTAAATAAGTTGCTAGACAAATTCAAATTACTTAAATATGAGTCAATAGACTATGTTACTGTTGTTGGAAAATGTGTCGACGAGTTTACCATTCCCTAACAAACATTCCTTTTAGAGACTTCAGCTGAGGTCCTACCTGGCAAGAAAGCATTTTGTCTGTATTTTTGGCTATATGCTGTATTTTCAGAAATGCATCCAGAATTAGTGTGGGTCCCAGCTTTCTGCATTTTCCTGTGGGACACACAGGAATAAATTGTTTTAGTTAAATAGCTGTTCCTGATAATTGTAAATCAATTATATTTCTTTCTTGGATTTGCTCCTTGGATTTTCATTTATTTTCCAGTTTTTGTTCCTCCACATGCATAGCTCCTCAGAAATGCAACTGTTCCACTCAGAGAACCTTACCTACAGAATGATTCATCTCAGACAAAACTTTGTCAATTCATGTAGAGGGCCAGTGACTAGCAGCTGGCAGTAGATAAAGCAGCAGTGCTTTACCAAATCCACCACAGTGACTCAGTAAACGGGAAGGCTGTCAGCTTACCTGGAGAGCTAAAGCCTAAGAAAACCTCCAGAGCATTGGGGGAAACAACCTTGTGAAAAAATGTTAACTGTGCCTAGATTACAATTGGATGAACGTAGAGGATGTGGTTTTTATAACCTGTAGGCAAGGAGGGAGCTTATGTTTTGTTAATTTCTTCAGGACAAGGGTAGGTCAGAACTGTCATTTAGCACTGCTGCCAAAATAAACATAAGTCATATATGAAGATAAGCTATAATCAGTCAAAACAGTGCAACTGGAGAAAGGGAATGTTTGTAGTAAAAAAGCAGCCCCTTTCCTTGCCACTTTTCCTGACTGAGTCCTTCCCAGCACTTTTGGGTCTGGCTCCCTTTGTTGTTTGACTTAAATGAGTGTCTAACTACCTCAAACTCTCCCTCCAGAAACGGGGTCATTAGTCCTCATTAAAGTAAAGTGTGAGGAGATGTGTTTGTGAAGGGGCAGCTGGGAGAGCAATGGCACAGGGGTAGCACCCTGGGCTGTCTCAGACAGCGACAGTGGCAGCTAGGCAAAAGCTAGCATTGGCAAACACATTTGGCAAGGCCCCTCAAACCTGGAGAGTGAATTATTGAAGATGTCATCAATGTCTGGAAGCAGATCTAAGCTAATGTAATACAAAATACAACATTTCTTTTTCAAAAATATCCTGAAATGCCAGATACATGAAGCATTAAGAACTCAACCATACTGGAGCACAAGTGGTTTCAGGTATGCCTGATCTCAAATGATTTAATTCCCATTCCTCCAGAACCACATGTGGAGTGAATCATGTGATGTGCTTGCATTTCTGTAATTTATTTGGCAAAGCAACAAATGTGTTTTCAGCTTTGCACAGTTAGTTTCTGCATAAAATTAAAGAAATTTATGTGTGTGTGTGTGTGTGTGTGTGTGTGTATGCGTGTGTGTGCGTGTGTAGGAGTTATATGTTACATTTACGAGGAGATTCATGGAGACCCCCCAACCCACACACACACACAGAGTCACACGTTTAAGTAACTCAGAGGCCATAGGGGTCTGATTCCTCCACTGTCTTACCCCCAAAACAGATGTTTTGTATCTCTTGAGAGTGACATGAATATACACTGACAAATTTTGTCCCGGAGGATGTAGCCATAAGTCGTTACATAATCGAGACACTCTGATACATCATGAATTTACTGCTGACCTGTTGCCGTCTGGTAACATATGTTGCAAGGAAGCATAGGTGAGCCATATGGAGAAATTTGCATGGTTTGACATGTGAACGATGGCAGTTGGGATAAAAAAATGCCTCACTGCTGTTTTTAATGTAGATTTATCATGCACAGGAAGTTGAGAAAAAAAATCACAGAGTTTGAATACCGTGCTGAAAATTTTATTTATACCCAAAGACTTCAGTCTGTCTGTGCCCTGTTGAGACTCAGCTGCCACCTAATAGGACACGGAAACTCTATGAGTGGCAAGACCATGAAGTGAGAGGGGAATACTGTTAGATTAATCTGAAGAGTGACAAACTCTGCAGACCTTTCTGGAACACTCACAGTCCATTAATCAGTTTTGTGTGGTAATGCTGGTCCTGCAGTCCTGGGCCAGCTAGTTGGATGTTCTGGACCTGAGGGAATGGGTCTGTGCTCCAGAAGCTTCATTTTTTCCTGGCACAAGGGCCCTGTTAGAAGCATTCCATTTTGGCTCCTTTAAACATGATTGACTGGAGGAGGTGTCCAGTGAGACACATATGAAATGGAAGTAGGAGCCTGTGATTCCCACTGCTATGGTCTTTATGCTTAATTGAATTTTAACCCTCCAAAAGACTCATCTATTTTTAATTAATTTGGTCCTTTTCAATGGTTTCAAGAGCCACAAAAAGCTGTTTCTTTCATGAAGGCAACAACATTGTAAGACCTCCCTCACCATCTAATCAAAGCCTTGGTCATAGCATTCACTGCCCACTGCTACATTTGCTATCCATCAGCCAAATCGCTGTGATATCTGTGTAAGAGAAGGCACTGGTGGTGTGACTATGTAGCTGTAGATCAGGCAGTTTTTGGTGAGCAGGAGGGTAACCCTTGAAATTGACTCAGTATATCTTTTTTATTGCTTTCCCTGAAAGTTCTTTATACAGGAAGCTTTGTTAAAGATTAAGCAGTTAGCAGAATGGCATCAGCCATAAACATGACATCAGCTCCCGCTGTGGTCCAATGAGTCAGGGAAGGCAGCAGAGGTGCTATGTGTATGTTTTTTTAATTTTCCTGCCTGGCAGCACCTTGCTGTGCATGTGAAGACTATGCTCTGTCTGCAAGATGGTGGAAGGGGAGGGGGAGTGGTTGTGTTAGACCAGAGGTCAAGGTGGTGCAATAGGGTGCAAATCAGGTTGCTTCAGTGGATCAGGACAACCAGAGATTCAGTTAGCCGTTCGGCATAGTGGGATCTGATGGAGCCTGGGGAGGGGAGCACCGCAGTTGATTGCTATTCCAGCGCTTTCTCTCTCTCTGCTGAATTAAGCCCTGACCCGCATGGTAATGTGGAGCTGCTGGGAGGTGTAACCACACTTCCCCTGTCATACAGATGGGAGAGACATGCAGCGACATTCACTGTGGCAATGGGAACACAAGCTTACGTGAAAGACCAGGCCAGTCATCCGGTTCAAATTTTTAGCTTATGACATTGACGCTGCTGTATCTGGGCTCTGGTGGGCACAACCTTATTCTTAACTGAGGTTGTGCTGTATAACTTAATGCATTTATCCCCTTGTTATAAAATTGAAGAACCTCTGACTTTAATCTGTTCAGGACACAAACATCCCTGTACATATTCCTTGTGCAGGATCCCTGCTTATTACCCATACTCTGATAGTAAGTACCATCAGCGGAGGGGTGGAAAAGAAAAATCTGCCGATCTTGTCACCATGGGAACCAAGGCCAGGAATTGTATTCAGGTAGGCAACTATTGGAAACATAATAACTTGACAATGGAGGAGGGGACATGGGGATTCCTTTGATTTCCTCATTTTCTGCCTATTCTGACTGTTCCTTTTACCATTGGCTGTTCATAAATTGCACCTGAGCAGGGAATCAGCTGTAATTTATGGCCCCTCTATTGGCCCACCTCTAATCTATCAGTTTTGCTGCACAAGGGTTTTTTCCCCCAGCATGCTCCATGCAGGCAGTACTGCTAACAGACCATTAACAGAGGATTAGACGACCCAATCTGATTTCTCTCCTATCAGCAGTAACAATGTGGGCTGGAAACTCCTTTGATGAACGGCCTGCCGTTGTTTAAGGCTCCAGCAGCATGATTTATATGGGTCCCCATTACAGGACCGTCTTCTCCAAGATCCGGGCCGAGTCTGAGCAGCACAGTGCAGGATACAGGACTCCTGCCATCCCGTTCAGTTGTTCAGGGGCGCCTGAGATATGAGCTGGGCAGCCTGCCGGGCGGAAGCCCTGGGATCTGGCTGGAACCCAGACCCATGTATCATCTAAAGTGTCACCATCCTACCATGCATCCAATGGCTTTGCTGCCATGCCCTGTGGTGTCTAGCATGAGTACACATGGGTGGACATGGCACTCTTCAGTAAAGACAGGCACATAGCGTTCTTAAAATGAAGAGTGCAGAGTTGCTGGTTAAGTGCTTGGTACATTGTTTTGATGCATACCCTCACCTCACACAACATGTTCAGTCCTAAAGCCTTCATGAAGAATGTATAGCATCATCATTAACATGTCATAAAATCAAAGCACAATTCACTTCTCAAACAGGAAACACTTGATGTGAGTTGACTGAAACCTTGTGACCAAACTTCCTGCATACAAACACATGACTAATTTATGAAAATGTTATTATATTAGGCATTATAATATATTAGTAAATGTAATGTGTTTGGATATTAGTTAAACTTGTAAGGCTGGATCTTGAGAGAAATTTTGGCTCATTGGGATAGTTTTCTATTGGCCGTGATTAATTAAGGTGAGTGGATCCTGGATTGCGATTGGAATAGGAAAATGTGTTTATACCCTCTGATGGACTGCCATGTCCTGATCTATGACTGTTCATAGGTTGTAGTCAATGTATGCTGTGATGCATCATGACTTCACAATCACAAATGAATCATAGATTTCCAACACAGGGGGAGTGTTGTAATGAATTACCTCAGCCCTGACAGTCCCTTAGGACTTCCTGTTTCAGATTTGGATCCAACACAAATGTTCTGTTTCAACCCACCAATACCATAGAACATAAAAAACTGAATAGCAGTTGCACAATATTTTTCCCCTTGAAACAAACTTTTTTTAGTTTGGAAAAATATTTTGATACAAGTTTATCTTTGTCATGTACTCTACTAAGAGCCAAGAGTACCTGGCTAAGATCCACTTGGATTGCCACGCAATAAAAGTTTGTCTTAGAAGCAAAAATAATATTCTAGCACTATATTTTTTCCTGTCATATTTTCTCTATGCTCAGCATCTAAGGAAGGTGTTGCACATATGTTTTGTATATTGCAAGGACAAAGGAAAAAAGACATTTCTGTATGAGGCCTCCTGGGCTGTCCCCCTTGATGTGGACCTGCTACAATCTGAATAAAGATGAATTCAGACTCAATCCAAATGTCAAGTAGAAAATGAAATGTGATGACTAATTTCACTTTGCTTTAAAGACCCTATTGAATATTTGAAAATATACATATTTTTTTAAGAACTCAAAAATAAAAATCAGAGGAGAGGTTCATCTTGCAGCGTTTGATTATTAAGATTTCCAAAGGGTCTGGCAGTTGATGACATCACAACGCAGGGCTGCAGAATTGATGACTTTACAACTGAAGGGAATAAAATGGTGGCATTTTTGAAGATTCCACCATTGAAAGTCAATGGGAATTTTTCCTCCCAAAAATTGAATATCTTAAAAATTATAATTGGTATCAAAACACTGTTGTCTAGAATACCACATTAGATACAAATGAATGCTTCTGGAAAGTTCCATGAGTGTAGCTCAAAAACTGTAGGAGCAGATGCAGAGATGGCGTTGGTACTACTTCTGTAAGTTAGTTCTGCTAGCATGCGATGTATTAACTGTGGGAGAGGATTTGAGTGCTAATTAGTCTCAGTGTGCATAAAAGGTGTGTCCTTTTCTATTCACACGGTCTCTGAGTAAGGCAGAGCTAAATCGATGTTAGGTGGTGTTATACTCTGATTTTGAAATAAAACAAATTAAAAGATTTTATGGGAGTGCATAACAATTTTCAGCTGAATTATTTTTGGAACTAGAGATATTTAACATGTTTGCATGGCTTCAACTCGACATGTACCTCCAGGAAAGAATGAGATTACATTTACTTGATTGATCTGTTCTTTTCGGTAAGTTCATAGACTGAATAACAACATTTAGTTTGATTACTGTTTTCACTCTGTAGAACTGGTCTACTGTAATTGGAAGAAAAAAAAAACGTGTATTTCCTTAGAACCTTTCATGGAACTCATGTGACAGCTTTTATTAGCCTTTGTGCATGCTATGTCTCCCAAATGTCAGAGATAATCATTTCATTTTTTGCTCGCATTTTTTCTACGTCCTTATGACAATTTTGGTTGCCAGTGTTTTTTATTGCAGGGTCTCAGAAAACCAATCGCACTCTCACACAAGAAAAAAATAATCCTGTGACAAATAATCAGGAGATTAATGCATTTAGTGATTTATACCGTTTTGTGATTAAAACAGTGTCTGTTTGTGAGATTTCTTTATATATTTTGAATTTGACAGTATAAACCCCAGTATTGAAGTTTCAAAAATTGATCATACTGGCAGCTCAACCACTTCCATAGCATTGGCTGGCACATGGAGCTGAAGAAAGATGGGTGTGGGAATTTTAAAAAGGGAAATGTAACTGTAATGGACTTGTCATGAATAGTTAAAGGAGGTTTTTATGATGGCAGACCTGGGGCTGAGTGCAAGGAGTGCTAATGCAACATGGAAAGTTATAGCATGTCAGAAAACAAGAAAATATACTCTT
The DNA here is from genome assembly GCA_022829145.1 of Albula goreensis. NCBI lineage: Eukaryota > Metazoa > Chordata > Actinopteri > Albuliformes > Albulidae > Albula > Albula goreensis. Next base: position 22,412,499 of record CM040742.1, read on the forward strand.
GCACATATACACACACAAATGCAACATGCATGTGCATACATGGGCATTGTCATATACTTACAACAATTCGTATATCATCCTTAAACAAACACATTCATGACTCTTTTTTTCTGTGCCACAGGTCAAGGCTGCAGCAGCTTAGAGAGATCACCCCCTCTTGTGGTGGATTGAGTACTGCTTTAATTTAATGACTTTGCAATTAACTCTGCAATGTTTTCAGGTAGATGCATTCATAAAGCATGGTAGAACACATATTAGTTGCAACTGAAATCATTATTTACGCTGATGAATACACAGCAATATAAAATTTTAAAATATGAAGGCGGTAATGCACTGGAAACAAGACAGTTGTGAAAGCAAGGATTCAAAGCAGGGGCATTCCTCAATGTCATGAATTACAGATTTGAGATAAGCAATTTGAATCAGTGCGTCTTGTTAGTCGTTTTGTAGATTACTCCAACTGCATGGTGTAGAAGGTAAGGGAACTTTGAAATTCTGTATCACTGGAGCAAAGCCCATACTTGAAGGGTTTCTGGTAAAATATAAATGAGAGGTAAGAAGAAAAATCGATGAGTATATACCAGTGGATGTTTCTGTGTGGCTTTAAGCATGTAGGTCCAGGCTGTTTATGTAAAACGTTGGTGAGCACTGGTGATTCAGCACCTCTGAAGTGCAGTACACTATGAAAATCTGAAGCCAAGGCCTCTGAAGGAACTGAGAGTGTATACATGTGAAGTGTATCTCTATTGTCAAAAACAAGTAAAAAAAAAGAAGTTATAATGAATAACATACTGCTCCCAAAGCTAAAACAGGACATATCTTAAAGAAACAAGCTAACTTAACTTTCAAATTTTTAACAAGTTGTTCAAAAAGCATTTAAAACACAACTTTTCTTTAAGTGAAATCCCAAGTTATTAACAAAGAAAAAAAAAGTATTTACATGTAATTACCAAATGAAACCTTAAAACAGCAATGTTGCTAGTACTGAGGATATTATAAGTTCATAAGTGCAGACTGACTATAATTAAAATCATTCTGGAGTGCATGGAAGACTTGAATGTGCATGACATCCACATATAAATATATAATATAGCTGGCATATATTGAGCAGGGATTCCAGAAATTTAGCAAGAAGGAAAGGTTTTGATATAGGTCTTGATACTGCAAGTATTGAGGTCAGAAGGCCCACCACCGTTCAGTCTGCTTTCTTATCAATGTGGATAATGTTGGATAAGTAAAATCGGGTGGACTAAGAGGTCAGGACCAGCCATTTTTCTCGGATCAATGTTTGTTAATGCCCTGGGAACATCAAAAAAGAAACAGGGCTAAAACTAAAAGTTCAAACAGCAGTAGGAGACAGGCCTAGTGATGTCTAATGGCCCCTTAATTTGATTAAATAGAAGACCAGCAGATTTAATATTGAACAAAACAACACTGTAGATCTACCGCTATACATATTACAAATAATAGTTTTGGGAACAGACTTTGGCTGTATAGCATAGTATGTTAAAATCACTCAATTTTGGTGGTAAACTAGGATGGAGTAGACAAACATGTAGTGGTCAGACTGTAAGTCATGGAGCTTCAGATAAAAGGGGAAGTCATTGATGTAAATTGATGAGAAGGTATCTAAATATTCTGTCAACTTTCCTTCAATTAAAAATTATTGCCATTTTGAAAACAGCCGGCTGCAAGAAAAACACTAAAACACAATATAGAGTCATGATATAGAATATGTTCAGATGAAAAGACAGAGCTTAACCATGTGTAACTATTCACAGTATTGGCACCCAGATGAGACGACCAGAAATAGGAAGGACAATATTCTTGCTTGCTGTAATAAGTTATGTGATTGGCCAAATTCTAACTTAATCTTGCCAAGCAATAGACTTTTACAATTCAGACAATTTTTCCTTTTATCTTGAGTTGCAACTGAATTTAGTTGGCTGCATACAAATAACCATGTCAATGCAACTGTGATGACATGAGCGATCGACCAAACTTTTCTTTTAGATTTTAGGCAGTCTGACCAGTCGTTGGAAAGACTCTAGTCCCAATGAGAGCTTTTATGTGGTAATTAAAAGCTGGGGGAAGAGAGATATCTTTATCATAATTTCAATCTCTGATTACAACACGTTTTTTCATAATTTCTCAGACATCTCTATATTGCCTGCAACAGAATTTCAAGGTCCTTACATGGTATTTTAGGGGGTGTTAAAAATAAAGGTTTCACAATCACTGTGGAGGTGCTTCTCATCTGTGATCGAATGGTATTGATCAATGATGTTGCTAATACCAGTACCTGGATGTTGCTAATACCAGTGGAAGTTGTTAATTCATATCCATTTACACTTAATTATACACATTTTTTATGAAAATATTGCTAATGAGTTTTTCACAGAACAAAACCTGAAGTTAAGAGGAAGCAGTTAATCAATCCAGTTAAACTCAATCACAGCATGAAAGCTGAAACCCAATTGAATCAGATTACTTTCTTGGCCCAACCTATATCTAACATTTAACTGGAGACACAACACCAGCCACTATGAATTATTCTTAGTCATGTTCACCATGCCAATGGCAGAACTCTTGTCCTTTTCTAAAATTGGAAAAGCTATCATAATTATTCATCCTGCATCAAGATTTAACATTAAACTAACATTAACATTAACTAACATTTAACAGAAATCTAAATGACCACTTATTTTGAAAGAGAATAATAAACATAAAGAAACAGAAAGAGATAATATTGCTAAAAATTCGATCAAGTAACCAAATGTTGTGCAGACCATTCTGCGCCTGAAAAAGCAATTACACAATTATTGAGTGTTGTGCTCAATGGAGTATTGAACACTGTTGAGTCCAGCAAAGCTGTGGAATATGGGAGAACATTACAGGTAAGAGTAGGAAAAATAGACCAAGGGGCCTCTTGGGATTGTGGTTATTGACCATCATTCTACCATTTTATTCTGAAAAAAAATAGTGTGTAAATGTACAAGGTCAAGAACTGCATTATTTATCTCTTAAGAAACTATATTTAGGAATATCACATATGTTATTGATATCTTGTGAGTGATGGATGTGTAATTATTGTAGAGTGAGGGTACTCAATACTCATACAAGCTGAAATCCATTGTATGGCCCCCAATCATCAGAAATCGGGGTCTTTTTATGATTTAACTGTATCATGATAGAAAACTACCTGCATTGTTTCTGAATGCTTTTATTTCCCCCTGTACTGGGTGAACTTATATAAACCCAGCAAATATTGCCAGACGTTTGGTGGCTAAGAAAAATAGCAGGTAGACCCCTGCCTGCCAAGACCAATTATTGTTTTATAAACACATGAACATGAAAGGAGGCAACACAAAAATTGGTAGGGGTGCCTTTTCTGCCAGCACTTATGTATGCTTTTTTAAAATGTGCTTTTTACGCCATTTGAATGTTTTAATAAGAGGAAATCCCTAATTAGGAGCAGCTAATTCTATGACTCATAACCATGATAATCACTTGGTTATCATGACAATTGATTATGTACACCCCCCCCCCCAAATGACAAATGATATTCAGAAGCTAAACAAGTTTCAACATTTATATTAATTATTGAACGGTGCTACATTGCACCTGTCAAAAATTTATCAACTTAAAGCTGCTTCTTGTCAGCACATCATATACTGTCACCTTTTGCTGCTGTAAATGGAGAGGTGAATGATGGGACAGCCCAATGATACAGATTATAACCGACAGATCAGATCTCGATAGAGGCATAACCTGAAAAGGAGAGTGGTGGCAGCTTCTGATTGGGTATGCAATCAGCAGAGCCCTTCATTTGCAGTTGATTTTCGATAGCCAGTTTACAATTATTTATCCGTGTCCTCATGCTGCAGCTCAGTGTTGTTTGCCTCATCACCATGGCAACAGAGCAATGATGAAAAACCGAGTTCGCCAAAAAAAAAAAAAAAAAAAACATTCCCTGTAACACAAAGCTCACACAGATTTAGCAAAAGCTTCATAGCATGCTGTTCAGGATTGCCATATGCACTTACAAATGTAGAGCAGCTGGCACAGCACAGTGACTTGTGCTTGTTTTTACTCTTACCCTCAGACAGAATATATGAATATTAAGACTAAATCAAGACCCAAAACGTTACTGAGTGAGGTTTCCATGGAAACTCTGATGATGAACTTGACCCTATTAATCTTAGACAGTGGATTTGCTCTGGGCCTGGAGGCAAAGGCGGGTGCCTGGTTTCTCCACAGCCTGACAAAGGAAATGGGGCATAGAGAAAGCTTTACTTCAGCTGCTCAGGAAAGGTCTTTTTAGAAGAAAAATTGCTTGCCTGTAGGATGAGACAGCATGCATCTTCTGCAGCATGTAAGGAGTCCGTGGGTTTTTTTCTAAACCTATCAGTGTCATACTACACACTGCCTTACTCCATAGAGGTCAATCGTGTGAATATTTTATCATTGGTGTGAGACTCATTGTGAGTAGCATGGCAGTCTCATTGAGTTAATGTCCTTGATTTATTTGTGCATTGTGATTTGTGGACAATATATCTACTGCTTGCATTATTTTAGTGGAAGCAGTCAGTTAATCTGAGTGTTTGCTTCTGGTTTTCCATTGGCTGTTCCTGAGGAGTTTTCAGGGTGAAGGCAAACTCTGTTTAACGATTATGGATATCTTTGCCGATTTGTTTGGACTTGTACCTTGCATTCCCAAGTCTCTGTAACAGCGTTTGATTACCATATCCATGTCAGTGTTTCAGCCAATCAGAAATCTCATTCATCTCCTGCGATTGTGGAGCAGGAGGAAGCAGACAGACAATGGATGTCTTCCCATTAGGATAATTCATTCTGCAGAGGCGGCGTGGATCTGAATCGATGGGGATATTAATAATCCACATACTCATCACCCCCGCGGCTGGTTCCAAAAATGGCTTTCACCAGGCAGAGACTGAGGAAGTGTCTTTGATAATGAATAGGTGCTCTTAGCCTTCTCTGAACACCAAAACCCAATTTCACCAGCAGACCTCAAACCCACCATCAGATATCATAGTGTACGTGGGCCAGTGCTGACAGAGACTTTCGTGGAATACAAAGACAAGCACCAATAAGTGGTTTTGTTATAGCTATGTTGAAATGAGTATGGCCTAATCACAATAACCAATGAAAATCTGTGGTATGTGCTGGGGTGGTGCATTTTTATGGAAGTTTAAATATTTTGTTATTCAATTCTGTGACAAGCTGTTTACAAACTTTACTAAAAACTTGGTGAGAATTGTTATACAATAAAAAATGCTGATGTATCATGTTATTTTAATTCACTTTCCTGTAAGCAATGCCATCCTGATGCAAAACACAAATATTGGCAATCCTACTCTGAACAAGTTCCCTAAAATGTTGCTCAAATAACCTAAACTCTTCAGTCCCTTACCCCATGCCCTTTAATGCTGACCTGGTATCATAAATGTGGAGTAATGCACTGCCACTTCCCCTTATTCACATTTCTCTTCATTCCACAGGGGGCATCTCACAAGCGAAAATAAAGTGATGATCCACCAAAGCACTTTTAAGAATTTACACTCAAGACAGCTCAACTTTTTGTTTGGTTGAGCGATCTTAGCGCAGATGATATACGACATCTATGATCTCCAGCTGAGGACCATTAAATCCAGAAATTATTGCACCCTGGGTTTATCCCGCACTAACAATGAAATCTATGTTTTATTAACCAAGTTACATACTCTGCTAAAGAACACTGAGATGGTTTTATTTATAGATGATCTGTACTGTGCTAGTAAGGTTGGTGGGGCTAATGCATAGCCTTGCCAGATACTGAGTTCTTACTTTCATGTCAGAGAGCACTTTCACAGCCCCTATCAGGAACAGGGCCATAACAAACGTCTGTGCTTAAACTGTACTTACATCTATTTTACCCTGTTAAAATGTTGGATTTGAGGTCTATTTTAACAGGGACTGCTCAGTCAGAAGCATTTATGTGTGTGTGTGTGTGTGCGTGTGTGTGTGTGTGTGTGTGTGTGTGTGTGTGTGTGTGTGTGTGTGTGTACACCCTTGTGTAATCCGAGCAGTCTTGACAGGGTAACCTCTCATTGTGGGCAGGGTTAATGCTTTGAAAGGCAGGGTGCCAGTGTATCTGCCACACTGCCTGGTCCACTCTGTAGTCCCGGCTGTTTCTGGACAGGCTTTTCTCCCCCTGGGAGAGTCTCTCACAGGAAGGCCTCTCGTCTGTCTGCTCCTCCTCCTGCAGCTTGGGACCAATTAGGGATGCAAAATTCTCCTGTATGTATTAGGCCTCCTTTGCCTCACTCGGAAAACTTCACCTGGAATGGCTGTGCAACGAAATGAAAACCCAATGAAAGGGGCTTGGATGTAACAATTATTTGTAAATCAGCCCTGTGCAGGTCATTGATTTGATGTACATGTGGTACACGTGGCCTACCCATTTCCCCTTCTTTCCATTTTCAAATGCAGCAGCTCACTTTAGGGAAACTAAAGAGCAGTGTCTAAGTGTGAGTGGAACTCCAGATGATTTTTCCACCGGACAGCCCAAAGAGCTCTTTAACCAATTAAAGCAAAGCTGCCCCTCCCTGCAAAGTGCTAGGCAGCAGCACCTCTCACCCTCCCTGTTACCTTACTGTCTTTGCCTTTTCTTCTTTACCCTGCCTCAGCTTGCATTATTTATGCCTGAGCCTTTCTCTTTGGTATTCTTTGCGTGTGTGTGTGTGTGTGTGTGTGTGTGTGTGTGTGTGTATGTCTAGCGACTTGTATGCCAAAATTTTTGCCCATTCACCCACTGTTGAAATTGCATTACCCTCCTTTAGACTCATCCTCCTTGCCCGGGGAGGTAGCAGTGCTCTCAATTGTATTTTATGTATATCTGAAAGTTGGTTAAGTGTATTGAAAAATCTATAAGTTCCCCCTGGACCTCCTTCAAGTCTTTTGTAATCTCATCTGTTTCTTTCACTGAGAGGACGACTTAGCATATAATGCCATAAACCTGTCATGATGCCACGTGTATGTGGTAATACTAATGTAAACTCTTCCCAAATGTGTTCAAAAGAAAATTCCAGGTAAGGAGTCTCTACATTTTAAATCCATACATTTTTAAGTCAGGTGACTTTTACATTTTTAGTCATTTATCTCTGCACCCATAATTACTGTTATCTTTTCATTTTGTGGGGACATAGGAACATGCCACAGCCACAAACTATCCTTTTCATGTAATGTCTACCCTAGTCCCCAGTTCACAGTGATTATTGTAGTCTTTGTATGGTGACTATCGTGCTGAGTTCCAAAGTTATGGCTCTAAGGACATCAGCCCCCCTCCCCACTCCAGCCTCTTCCCTCCCGACTCTCCTTAATTTACAAACCTTTGGGTCTTTCCACAGGTTTGAGGGCAGGAAGAGTTTTCCACAAACTTCAGTTGTAGGGAAAGGGAGAGCAATTTCACAACAGAAGTTAAACAGACCGGAATGATTAGAGACATTAAGGGGGGAAAAACAAGATTAAAATCTTATTATTTTATATAATGGCATTGATGAATATCAGTATATATAACAGTAATTAATAGTATTTGTTTATGTTTTAGCATTACAATCTCCTATCAAATTGCTTAAAACTTCCACATGCTCTCTTATTTAATTACAATTAATAATGATCTGGCTTCATTTTTTTGTATTACTTGACTTTTTACTCCATTTATAGTCACATTTAATTCACATTTTTTTGTGCATTGTATAGAATTCCTCAAAAGATGAATTTCTGAATTTGTCAAAAATGAACAAAGCCATTTTTTCTGAGTAATGCATTTTGTTTCCCTAATGTTCATTTGGATGCAGAAATCAGGATTGTCTCAACACCTGGTACTGAATGAGAGTGCTTGTGAGTGGACGTGGACATATCCGATCACAAAAATGGATAGCCTGCTCATGAGGTCACAGTCCAACAAACAAATTCTCACACACTTGGCTTTTGGAGTGTTCTATGCCAAAACCAATCAAAATATGTCATCCATGGGTTTTATTTTGGGTCTAGTTTCTGAACCAGCTCATGCAATAGGCCATTGATGAAAGAAGCAACAAAGGTTTTGTCTAGATTTCATCGATAAGCTTTTCATAATGTATCAATAGTTGCTTGGAATCACTAATACCATCATTCCAGTTTTCTGCATGCATATTTTTCCTCAGCTAGTGATTCAAAATGCTCAGCGTAGTTGTGTGTGTGCTATTTCTCTTGGCGCACTGGATCGATCAAAGTTCTTAAATAAAGCCTACAGGCTTGCTGATCCACAATGCTTTTTGTCAGATCTACTACAGTATGTGGGCAAGCTTCATATGCCACCTCGATTAACAATGATCTTGTGGTCTCTGCATGTCCATAGCAATCAATATGGCTTGCCTATAAATGATATTAGCATAAAAGTCCTCTAAATTCAGAAATCAATGTGCAATGACACATTTGAGGAATGCTGATGGGAAAAGAATTGGTCTGAGTTGTTTCTTTGCATTAATTTACCATCTCATCTCACTGGCATGTAATGTATGACCTATGAATGACCGCCCCCACCACCACACACACATACACACAAACACACACACACACACACACAAACACACACGCACACATGCACACACATACACATGCACACACATACACACACACACACACACACCCAAGCTTGCTGCTCCTCCCCATTCTCCAGCAGTAGCACAGATATAAAGCAGGCAGTGATCTTCAGTTCTGCATGGCACCCCAAGTATGCCATACGCTTGAACCCCTGCGCTGTGCTCATTGATCATTCCCCATATCTGGGGCTCTGGGCAGAGCTGCCGTTTATATGTCATCCTGGGGGCTGAGGGTCAGCTTCCTCTCTCATCCCTGATCAGTTTATGTCTGGTTCCCTGCACATCCCCTGCCTCTGTGAGCCTCTGTGCGCCACAGGGTCAGAAACAATCCACCGCAGAGCCTCTCACCTCTGGAACCTCTGCAGATGCAGGAGAGAGAGGGGGAGCGGGAAGGGCGGAGGGAGAGAAAGAGAGAGAGAGAGAGAGAGAGAATGTGTGTCTGCCTATCTGTATGTGTGTGTGCGTGTTTCAGAAATTGGAGCGATACAAAATAAAATCAAACGGTTTTCTCAGGAAGACCACAATAGATGGCAGCAATGCACACAAATTTTGATATAAAATAAATTGCTTAAAACTTAACATAAAACAAATATTAAAAATACTAGTACAAGGTAAGAACTTTCATTTAATCCCATCAAAGATCATTATTTTTTTTAAAAGTAAATAATTAATTAATTTACTCATGACTTGAAATAGCAGGACACAACCTCCAAGTTTCATCAACGCTCCATTGCTGTATTCCATTTGAGACATGATCCAATAATAACTTATATGGAGATTTAATGGCCAAGTGCTCCAGGGCCAAAATACTTGTTCAGTCAATAGTTAAAAATGGGTATGGTTACTCTGCCAACTAGAGAGACAGAGAAATTGAATTGAGGAGACATCTGCTAGAAAGGATATAAGCTTCAATGCTGGCACCTAAAAGCATATAGAAAATGAATCAATTAAGAGAGAATGCAATTTTTTTCCCTTTTGCACGATGAGACTCCATTTAAAAGGTTCCATTTAAAACAAGAATTGCACCTCAAAATTGGGTTGCTCTCCACATTACTGTATATGGCTGCACACACACACACACACACACACACACACACACACACACACACACACACACACACACACACACACACACACACACACACACACACACACACATGCACTCACTCACTCACTCCTGAGTACATTATCAAATCCTGTAAAGCCAGAGAGCTGTAGAAAAATACAGTGGCTATCAGTGACTGTAACTGCACACATGGTGGGCGCACAGAAAACCACAGCAGCAGAATGTTTTCTCTCCACAGCAGGATTGATGGCATGAAAAATATTACACGGAGATGAGTAAACTGATTCTGATTCTTGGTGCTGGTTCAATAGGACTTTAACCAGATATCTTGTGGTGATGCTCCAAGGATATCTGGTTCCCCTAGTGGTTGTATGTATGGTTCTGAAAAAAATCCTCTCTTTAAATATGTGTACATGTGCATGTGTTTACATCTCCTAACCCATCTCTCATGAAAGCATAGGACATCTTCATTCATTGACACAGAATAATCTCCTTCCAAAAGCAAGGTGAATTCCAGATATGGAAAGGAAATCAAACCAGCAAACAAACAAACAAGCAAAAAACTCACCTGCTGTTTTGAACTAAGTCTATAGCTTGTGCATGCATATGGTCACGGTTGTTCTGTGTGTGTGTGTGTGTGTGTGTGTGTGTATGCTGTGACTATGCTGCAGTGTTCTGTAACAGGATAGATATGATTATTTCTCTTTAATTTCTGATTTTCCAGTTTCCTTGTCTTGTATGTTGTCATGTTTTTTCATGTTTGTTGTTTGTTCACTGCGGCAACAAAAAAACACTGAAAAATGAAGGAAAAAAATGAACTGAAAAAAAAAGGAAATAGTTTGTGTTCTATGCAGCCACCAGAAACCCCTGGCTCTCCATCTGGCTTTGGGAAAAGGAAGCTTCTGCCATCCTTGAGCTCTGGAATACAAATGCAGTGCTAATTCTCTTAGACACCATGGCAACTAGCATGCCTTCTGCCTAGCACAATGCTCACCTCCCCTCTGCCTGACTGCTTGTGTGCTACTGGGTCACATCAAAGGAGGCCTGTAAGTCTGTGTGCTAGCTCTCATCGATACGCGTGCACACACACATACACATACATAAATACACACAAAGACATCAGCTCTGAAGTCACAATCTCTTTCAAAATCTTCTGGATCGAGCCAGTGAGTATTTAAATCCCTCCAAGCCACATAGTACTCCAGGAGAGAGATACTGCTGCTTGGACAAGTGACACACAACTGTGGTAACCAGGATTTCCATGGTGACTACGATTACCCTACCCCGGGAAGAAGTGAGGACAACTGTATGTGTCTCTGTCATAGACAGCTTTTGAAGTAGAAATGGTCAATATGCCTCCCCTTTATGCTCATGGTTTCTATTAGGCCAAAAAAATAAAGGTCAACAACCAAAAAATGCACAGTCTACTTTGCAAGAAAATTCCAAGGATGTAACCCTAATATACTTTACAAAAAATTACATCCTATTTTTGGCTAATGGTTTCCTGGTCCTGTTGGCCTAGAATCAATTATTCTGTGGCTGATTGTCAAGAAAAACATAAGAAAACATAAGAGAAGGTAGAGGGATGAGACTGTGAAGGAAATAATAGCGTTGACTCTGAAAAAGGAATGTAAGAATACAGCTCGAGAAGGAAAGCCTTTCAAAATACCTTCATAGAGATTTATTAAATGTGTTGTATTTTTCAAGTCTCTTATCAGCTCAATTGTTAGAGCGCTATAGCTAAAAGGTTTCTTTGTTTCTCCTCTCAGCCTGCTGCCAAGCTTCTCTTGCAGCTTGCTCAGTAACAGTTGGAGGATATCCATGCATTGCTGTGAATCCATGTAAACTGGCTGTCTCCGAATGTAAACATATGTAAAGCTTTGCTTCAGAGAAGAGGGTTTTTTATAATGCTAATTTTATAATGCTAATTTTACACAATCCTGTGTAATGGCAGTGTCAAGTATAGACTTTATGTGTGTTTGTCTTGCTTTTGCACTGTGCAAAACTCTGTCTGACCCTGTCAGTTTCTGCAGCATGCCACTGTAACGTGATTTACAATTGCTTTGGAACTGTCTGTTTTGTTCATGTAGCGAGAACAGGGTACAGTCTGGACGTATCGGTATATCATTCTAACCAGCGCTTTATTGGTTGTCATTCTGAATTATGTTCAGGGTTAAAAATGGAGAAAAAGATAGAGAAAAGGCTCTATTACCCCCAAGTGGATCTCAGAGCTTATGCAAGTACTGTAACCATTACAATTTAAAGAGCTGTGATTCTGGAGGACCTGAGCAGCTTGCATGTACAGCACTGTACTGTGTGGTCCTGCAGGGTTGATGGATGGCTTCTTATAAGGGGGGTGGCAGTGAATACCATGGTTTATGTTACTGTGGTTACTTATTTATACTTTTTTGAGGGGGGGGAGAGGGGGTTGGTTAAAGGGAGTGGGTGGCTCTCTAGTGCAGAGACTTCTCTTGTAGAAATGCTGCTGGCAAGTACAGGAAAGCTGGACCACAACCAACATGTGTGAGGGGGGGCAGGGTGGGTGGGGGCCTCGGGGACTCTCCTGCTCGGTGGTGAACAGAGGCCATGTTGCATGGGATGTGACAAATGGACTGATATCTCTGCCTCTACATTGGCAGGAACACATCCCAGTGAACAGGACACCTCCATCTGTCAGCACGTGTCAGTAACCACCCAGCAAATGCCCCCTTCAAGAATGCTTTTATAACTGGAAACAGTCACAAGGAATGTTGCGGTGCAGGGACTCAAAACATGTCTATGTGCATGTACAAGTGTAGTCATGCATTCACGTGCGTGCTTTTTTTGTGCATGTGTACGTATGTTAGCCTTTGCTCTCAGTGCTAGTTTGTTGTTTTGTCTTTTTGTAAGGATGTAACAACAGCTTTGTTTAGCATCTATTATTTGCAATGAAATGCATTTCACATAAAATATGTATATTTTTCAGGTTTTATAGAGAAAGTAATGAATGAGAAAACCACAGATTACTAGATTGTGCTGTTGACACCAAAGGTATTATTAAAGATTTGTTTTCTTTGCCATGCTTCTTTTATGCTTTTTTAAATAGTACTCATCGCTCAGTGTTTCACACTCAAAGCTTTCCTGATATACCATCTGTCTGAGACATACACAATGCCTTCACATGACCTCTCCTTCACTACCCTGCCATGCTTTACATCTTGTCATAAGGTTGGCAATGTTGGATGAACCCTGCTAATATGTACAGTCAATTTATGAGCAGCTTGGGATGTTAACTAGTTTGATCTCTGAACTGCATTGCTGAACATATGATCAGAACCAGAGTGTAAAGTGAAAGGTGAGCATGTGAGTCAAAGATGTCCAGGCACAGAGATGCTGTGTGGTAATTAGGATGACTGGTCAAAGTCAGAGTCAAGTGTGAAGGGCAGAGGATGCCAGACCAGACCATTAGGAGAGCAGCTTGTGGCTGACGGGATCAGCTTTTCAGATCTCCACAGAGCTGTCATAGCAGGGCCTCAGCAGAGCTCCTTCCCTCTGATAAATGAAAGGCCAACAGCTAGCTGTGAAAGCTCAGCGCAGCCACACTGGGAATAATGTCTGTGCTGTTTCATCATGCATCGTGCGTGTGTGCGTGTGTGTGTGTGTCTGTGTGTCTGTCTGTATATGTAAGCGTGTATGTGTGTGTGTCTGTATGTGAATGTGTGTGTGTGTGTGTGTGTGTTTGTGTGTGTGTGTGTGTGTGGGTGCTTGCTTACACATGCACATGCATCTCCTCAAAGCCAGAACACAGTATTTTTACAAATGCAGCCATAATTACAGATACCTACCTGCCAAAACAAGAGACATCTTTGGGCAAACAAAAAGAAAGAACAGAGCCTTATTTTTGGGGAATTATTGTTTTTATAAGATTTTTCCTCATAAAGCTTTATTACAGCCATTAATACACTGTGCTAAACGTCATTGACAAGCCTTAAAGACACAGCATACCACTAAATCCAGTAGTTATGCAGTAGGTCACATTAAAATAATTGCATTTGATTATTACACACACTGGAAATAATTAATAAAAAAAATATATCATTGTTATAATTAATACTTTTTTATTAAATGGATAAAACTCAAGACCTGGAGAACTGGATATTTTATCTTTGGAATGTTATTTTCTGAGATGAAATCATTTAAAACACAGAAATCATTGTAAAGCAAAATTACAAACCCCCAAATCCACCTTAGTGATATTTGAAATATTAAACCAATTATATGGTGTTACTGCAGCTATGCTTCTTTCTTCTAACTGCTGCTTTTTGGAGGAAACAGAACAGCCTTTTGGAGGAAAACCATACACAAGCTTTGTCTAAACAGAACAAACTGGTGAGCCAAACCTTAGATTAAAAACATACCACTCCTTGCCACATTTCCAAATTCTCTGTAGTGAAATGAGATATGGATAGAAAGACATAGACACATTTTACACATGTTCTAATATCAGTATTAATTAGATCTGAAGTGATACTTGACAATGGTAAAAGATACACTTCTCCTTTAATAATATCTGATCCTGCTAATACAACTCTCAGCAAGGCACCTGAAATTGCAAGCCGAAATGGCACTTTTTAGAATTCAGGAGCTTTTTGAATATTGCATGCAGTCAGCCCCAGAGCCAGGCCTGAGTGCTCGCTGTCTGATAATGGTTACATAATGGAATGCACATGAAAGGAGAATGGAGCATTGGGCATAGCTTGGAAGAGGACAGAAGGTGCTGTGGAGAGATTCAAAACCAAAGCCCTCTTGGGCATCTTCTTGCAGAGAAAGGTCCCTCCCTCCTCCTCCTCTTCCTTTTTTCTCTGCTAACCTTTAAGCTCAGAGGGCATCATATACATACCAGTGTCCCAAGGTCACCATTTAGAGAAGGGCAGCTGTAGTACAATCATTTCAGTATTTCAGGTTTTGCTTCCAACTCAGCATTGCTGATAAGTTCAGTTCACTCATTGACACAGCAGGTTTTCTTACAGTTTAGAAGTTGAAGTTCCATGAATCTGTGCTTCATACTGTGAGTTATTTTTTTCTGTAGACGGGTCCATAAGACTTCCTTGAGGTGTCTGGATATATATAACAAGGGAGCAAAGGTACTTAGTTGGGTTGTTTGTGTTCTTCTGTTTTTGGCACACATTAGATTAGGATCCTTCATTGCCCAATTTAAGAAGGCTGTTCAACCAACATGAATAGTCAACATTAAAAAGTAGACATGTACAAAAATGCAACAGCCCTAATTTACAACTGAACATTAAAAAAAGAGCACATTGCAATTGACACTATGCAATATGAGGCACGGGTGACTATTAGAATGTGTTTCTTCTTCAGTTGGATTAGGAAATGGTGCAAATGGAGTACATCCATTTACTCCATTTAATTTCACTATTGCCTATATAATAAAATGAATTTATTTTACTATGGTTTTGGAATTCTGAACCTGGATTTAAATGAGGACATGCCCTGTAAATGCCAAAACAAGGATGCAAGTTGTTCAAGAAAATAGTACCACTTGGCTGAGTTCTAAGTGTTAAATTTATGGTGTGATATTTCCTTTCTGTCTAGATGAAGCTATTTTACTCTTCCACATGACAGATATGAGAGAGAAAAGGCCGTTCAGCCCAACTAGGCTCACCATTTCCCCACTGTCTAAAGAGTATCCAGTACTGCATCAAGACTGGACTTAAACACACCAAGGGCCTCTGCCCCAACTACATGACCTGGCAATTTATTTAAAGTATTGCAACTCTTTGTGTAAAATAATACTTCCAGATATTAATGCAGGGTATGCTGCTATTTGATTTCCATCTACACCTCATCATTCTACAGACTGAATTCAACCTAAAATCTTTCATAGTTCACCTTGTTGAATCCTTTTATATATTTGAAAACGTCAACTAAATCTCCTAGTCTGCTTTCACTAAGCCTGAATAGGTTACATATCTTGAGTCTTCCCTTTTCCCTGTTAAGTTTCATATCAGTAACCAATTATTTGTCCTTTATATACTTTGCCAAGGGCCTAATATCTTTCTTTTAGTGTGGAGCCCAGAATGGCACACATTATTCCACGAATGATCTAAGTTCATTGCTAACTTTAATTAAACCTCCTCTGATTTCTAATCAATTTGTGATATATCCCAACATTCTGTTGGCCTTTTTTTACTGCTACAGCACAATGCTGCAGCCTCAGTCTTGAGCTTGAGTCTTAAGCTTTGGTCCAGTATTTCTCCCTTGGCCTTTTGTAATTTAAACTTGCTCCTGCAATCTAAAATTCCTATTTCCCACAAGCAAAACTTTACACTTTGCGATATGATTTGCCAGGTTTCTACCAGCTTCTGAATTCTGTTTAGATTTTCATGTATCACCTTAGTTGATTCATAAATCTGAGTATTTAAATATTTTGCTACTGACCTCCATGTCAAGATTATGTATACAGGTAAGGAAGAGCACAGGCCTTAACACTGTTACCTAAGGGAGTACAGGACTCTGCGCTCATATGACTCCTCCTATATTTACTCTTTCTGTCTCTTCTACTGTTCAACCAATTTCAAACCAACTGTATGACTACACGAGATGTTCAAATAGTCATTGAAACCATGTTTTAAGTGATCTGCATTGGCTCTGGCTTTGTACTGCATAGTGCATTGTCACTGTTTTGTAGGACATACAATGCACTTACTCCATATTGCAGTCCGTTGTCCAGCTTTTAAAATTCTTAATTGTCATGCCGCAAAAAAAAAGAAGGCGCACCTCGGCAGTACCCAGAATCACCCATCATTGTCAGTTTCCCTTTTACGTAATTGCATTATACCATTGTGTCATTCACATTAGTGCCTCTGTGCCAGTGGTACCTCTGTCATATTCACATTAAATCATTATACTTATAACAAAGGGATCATTCTTTATTACAAAGGCTAATTAAAACAAAGACATCCATTATTTTTAACCCAAAGCCATTTTTCATTATCATAAAAATGATTGAATTATTGTAGCTATCACATTAGATGCACTCAAGTAAAAAGATTGATTCATATTAGTTTGCACATGAAATGTGTCATGACTTGTGATTATTTTCGGTTATGGTAATGGATATAGAGTTATATCATACTGCAAGCCATCAATCTAATTAAATGTATTTTAAAAAGGTATTTCTTCTTCTAAATAAAGACATTAATAGCCTATCTTTGAAAAATTCTCATTTGCAGGTATGAAAATTTCAGATATATAGACAAAATATGTACTGAAAAATTCTAGTTTATACCAACTGGCATTTGTTTATAATCATTTAAAATAATACCAAATGCAGTGCATTCTAAAAAAAAAAAAGGCTAATTCATTGCCTCACTTATTCAGATCATAAACTGCTACTAAACTGTGCAGCCCTCAGACTCAAGCAATACTTTTAGCCTGCTCTGGACTCATCCTAACTGATTTCCAGAACCACACTTTTGACATGCGACTTAGTAGCAAACACTCCATCTGGTTTAAAATCCAGTCATCACTGTTAAGCATTTAATTCACCATATGGCTGTATTAATAGTGCATCGCATTCAAAATAAAACTAAAATGAAGGAACATCTGAGGGAAAGAGGTCATTGTTAATCATGTTACCCTGTTGAAAGACACCATCCTTTCCAGCTCACACAATAAAGTGCTGTTGCTATACATGGTGCGTTATCAGGATGTCCTTACTGTTTCGGATAGTACCTTATCGTGGTGTTATTTCTGTGCAGGAGGCATTGAAGGGTTGTTTATGGAGATTGTCTGTTTGTTGTTGCCCATGGCTACAGGGAAATTTCCGCTACGCAGAAACTACGAGTTGTTCTCGCAAGCTCTAACCCCCTCTACTTTTTGACGATCTTTCATGGCATTAGTGTGACCAGATTTGACAAGTGCAGACGAGAGGCGCTGCGATGCGACACATTTTGCGACTTCGAAAAAAAAAAAAAGATAGGTTGCTCAATCAAATCGCTATTTACTGCTGTAGTTTCTATGTTAAAGAAAGACATAATTTCGAAAACGCCACAACAATTCACAATCCAAAACGCATTATTTCATAGAGATGCTTTTCCTCAAAATAGCTTCAATTGTCGTTCATTGTCAGAGAAAATCTTAATTGTCAGAGAAAATCAAGTTGTTTCTTGTAGTTTGTACTGTGTATGTTCCATCAGTCCATTCTCCTTAATTGCCTGCGAGTAAAATTACTGACAGAACTGTCCATGTTGGCTTTCACATTGATTTCACTTTTACGTTCATTCAGTCTTTGAGGGAATGTTTAAAATGTTGAGAGTTGCAATGCTTGCCAGATTAAATTGCGTCAGTAACATTTAATTTAATGTATGTAACTCATAACTCATAACATAATTCATATAACAATGACACCATTTACTTATTTCGGGACGTGGGACAAACGCTCAAAATTAGGGACTGTCCCATGATGCCTGGCCACTGTAAAAGGCACTCCCCGCTGAAGCGAGATCACTCTCCTTACCTCTCACTGCACAGGGTAGGTGTTCTGTACAAAGCCATCTGCGACGTTTCGCGCTTCGCGGAGCGGGAATGAAGATAAATCCGTTCCGGCATCGCCAACGGGAAAACAAGAAACGCAGACAATGGTTCTGTCTCGGCCCGCTCCTATTGAGCGCGTGTATCAGTGACGCCTTACAGCAAGGTATTCTAGCAAGCTACCTGCTGAGAAATATACGGTGTGTTTTTGTTTATACAGCATACTAACAGGCTTTCTACTAATCATTTTATAAACATTGAAAATTCAGCTGCCACTCCTGTCTGCTCCCCCCTCCCCAGGGGGTCTGCAGACATTAAAAAAACACTTTGCTTTGGTGGGAAATTCAATCTTCTCCACTATCTCACACACTGCAAGTTTGAAGCCTTAATCTTTAAAACACTGTACTTGTGTGTAAATTGTGCATCATTATGGTTTTCCTCTATATAATATTATCATTCTGCTTCACACTCAGAAACAGGTCACTCTGGTGCAATGAAACTACTGCTGAGTCACAGAGGCCCGTGGTTCAGTCTTAATGATTGACCGCTATCCTCCTACGTTTTGGTTCTGTATATTACATCCACTTTTAGCTTTTATAGTACAGTTTCATGAGGGAATTCTACCCCTATGAAAGACAAAAATGTACAGTCATGAAAAGCAGTAAAACTGAAAATCAGTTTAACTGCAGCAACACCACTGCATTGATGCTGTTTGTTTCAGGGACTCTGAGAGAGGAGGGGTGAGCTACAGCAGTCTCCCCTGAAGGTGTTGGGTGGACGGGAGGGGGCCCCATGGAGAGAAATTGAGGGTGAAATGAAACCAGCTCTGCTGATATAAGTGACAGAATGTAAGTGATCACTCACCATACAGTGGACCACAAAGGTCAAACCAACGTTCACAGCATGCAACATTTCAGAAGGGAATACAAAACATGCCATGTTTGTGCGTCATGTTGTCCTAACCCTTGTTTAGCCTTGAGTTATCTTACTGTTAGAATGTGTGGAAGAATTATGGCTGTACAAAAGCATTTAAATGACTGCATCATGGATTCCAATAAGTTTGAGGCTATTGTATTTTAAATGGATACAAAAGCCAGAGAAAATGCAGATGTTTTAGGAAGAGGGCTAACAAAAAGAAGGCTGACGTGTCTGACGTGTGTTCAGACTCTGGGTAAAATAACACTCTCTCGCCACCCCATGATCGACAGCACTGACATTATTTTATTGCCTGACGTTGTTCTCTCTGATATGAAAGTGTCTTGGCTGGCAAAATGTGAGACAGTATTATAAATATTAACAATCCTCCTTTTCTCCTTTAGCACCAAAATATAGAAAAAAAGCCCCATCTATCATTTCTTCAGGAATTAATTGGAAAAAAATCCTGGCTCATCTATAAAATATAAAGCAATATTAAAAATTAATACACAGGAGATAATAGTCCCAGTGATAGTGATATAGCTCTGTCATATCTAATGTGGGGAGGGATCCTGTAACCTCAAATGGAGCTAATGTCATTAACGATGGTGATGTACATCTAATGGACAGAGGAAACATCTTTTTGAGTCATTTCTTCTTTAGTGTTGGACTGTTGTGATGCAGAAGAGCCAGTCCAGTAATGAGAGCATTACGTGGTTTAACTGAAATGGAGTGAAAATGAAGAGAATGCACATAATCAAGCCCAAGTACTAGTAGAACACCACATGTCATATGGCTGATGGTTAAAATGAATTAGGCTCTGAGTACTCTAAGCAGTTTATGCAATGCATAGAGTTATGTCTAAATTGTTCTAAAGCTTTTTTTCCTGTTTCATGCACGCACACACACACACACACACACACACACACACACACACACACACACACACACACACACACACACACACAGAGAGAGACACACATTCACTAACATGAACATACACACAAGAACCTACCTTTTATCTTTTGGATGCTTTTATTGTTTGTACTTTTCACCTTTTTACATATTTTGCAAGAGTGCAACTATTATATAGCGCGTGTCTTTATGTGTACACATGCATGCAGTTCAGTGAGGTTATGACCCTGTGAATTTGCCTTCGAGGATGACATCTGTCCTTACAGTGCTGTTGTTTAACAAGTGGTCTGTTCAGGCTGGTGAGGAGACTTGTACCATGGAAAATGCACAGCAGCATGAGAGATTAAACTGCTCATGTCAGCTGCAGTGTTATATGATGGATTCATTGCTGCTGCAGCTCTAGGTCTGTTGCATTAGGTATGAAATAGAAGCACGGATTCTACTGACACGAGCCATGCCCACACAGTCTAGAACTAATACAAAATGAAAGTTCTGCATATCTGATAGTATCCCTATGCAGAAAACACTGGACATCTGGTTTAGGTGAATATACCTCTCATCTTACATTGTAGCATAAAAATACCCTTGAATAAAATCTGAGAATCTGTTCTTTAACCACATGGGACTTGTTTAACATCAAACCTAAAATTGTGGAGTACAGATTCAAATCATCCAAAGTTTTTTTTTTTTTCAAACCACAGGCAGCCTAATACTTTTGGTCAGTTCGGCACATTGTGAATAATTTGCATTTAATTGCTTATATTGTCACTAAAGCAACAAAGCACCCTCAGCCCAGTCATAGAAATTGGCCCTGAGCTGGTGGTGATGTTAACATGCTGCATTTTGAGAAGGAGTACTTTTCTCTTATCACAATTAAAATAAATCAACCTACCCCTTAAAAAACTTGAATTACAAAGGATTTGAGTGTATTTTTTCTTTTATACACAACCCTCTTATTCTCTTAATTATAAACTTTAAGTTGTTTAGTGCTTATAACCACCCAAAAACTGATTTTGAGAGCTGGCACAACCAGCCTGGAAGCAAGGGTATGTATGGGGGATGTATAAACTTGTTTGACTACAGTAAAAGCAAAACGTAATTATTCTGCCAAATGTTTTTTTCCAAGCACAGTAAGCTGTCTGGAAAGGGAGCTGAGGTTTTAGTGAGTGTACTCTCAAAGTTAAAAAAGAAACAAAACAAACCATAACAACTTTAGAGACAAGCCTTCAGTCTCTTACAGAACATAATATGCTGTTTCACCCTGTCTGGTCTGGACATGAAGATGAATAGTTTTTAATTGACCAAACTTAGCAAGCTAAGTGAAATCATGTCTGTTTGATGTTGTTTGCTTATGATAGTGATATGTGACAGGCTCACTAGCTAGCATCTAGCCTGAAGACTGCAGCTAGTGGGCTAGCCAGTTACTACCAAAAGTGGTGATCACATTGGTGATGGTGTCAACCATCACTTCACAAGCGCTGTACCAAATTTTAATTGTACCACAGATGCTAGCTCAAATGATATTAGAATTAATGACCTGGTGTAGACTGATAGAACATTTCACGACATTGGCACTTTATCAGTTTATTGTCGGAAAAAAAAAAACAAACTCTGCCATGGACAGCTCTATCATCCCAAGCATTGAACCAAAGACTGACTGAGACATGATACAATGAACAACTCTATACTCAAAGTACGACCGATGAGCAGGAAACACCAGAGCTGTTATCAAAGAGTAATAATGTAATCATTTTCAGTGATTATTATTCAACTTATTCATTTTTTTCAATACAATGCTAAGAAAGTGACACCAACAATTTCAAGGACTGGAGGCAGTACACAGGATATGATGCCATTCAGCAGAGATAGAGACTGACATATGTGACAAGCAGGTACCTATGATCATATGACTAAAGAGAGTGAAGACCCACAAGCTGCAAAAAAAGGCAGTCAGTGAAAATACACTCTGATTCTATGACACAGACAAAGACAAAAGCTAGAGACACATTTATTTGGATGTCAATTGAATTTCAAGGTATGGGTCAATAAAAATAAACATTTTTGGAGGTTCATGCAGCCCAATTGTAAAAAACAAATCCTTTCATTGAGATAGCAGAAAATACAATAGTGCCAGGAATCTTGCATTACCAGGATATTTTTAAGAGGATGTTTTTTTTTATTTAAGAGGATAAGCTCATTTCTAAAATTCTCTGAGATGTTTTCAAGTATTATTTAGTAACTAGACTATAATTTGTTAATTATTCTGTGTCCTAATCAAGTAATTAATTATTCTATAACTTAATCACTTCTAAGACCCCTCCTTTAAGCCAACCTGCACTACTTGACATTGTATTTAAAGCATGTACTATGGTAGTGGCATTGAAAGCTGAAGATATGCATTGGCTGGGAGCAATATTAGTATAAAACAGCAGCTGGATGCATAAGCATTGTGATATCAGCTCCATTTATGTACATTTTTCTCAGCAAAAAACTAACATACGCTGTCAGATTAAATCGGTGGATTAAGCACTGTTGGTACCCTGGAGTTCAATGCAGATCTATTCAAATACATTTGGCCAGCTGTGTGTAACGTCTACAACATTCTGCAGCCGCTCTCATAAAGAGAATGTAAGACATTTCTTTCTGGAAAAAAGCAGTAGGTTTACACTTTTGCAGCCTTTAAATTGTGAAGCTGAATTTAAGTAAAAAAATAATTTGGAAAGTGGTTGAATAGTTGGAGCCCGAATTGCTGGTGTGTCAAATCAGAGAAACTGTTACACAAATAAATTTGATCTACTTTTGTAATTGGGCAAACATTGTTTCCTTAGGATGCTGTCATACACATAGTTTCAAGGGTGGTTTTATGGACGCCAGGATGAAGGCCAACTCAATTGCCTTCCCAGTTGCCTGATATAATATTGTTAAACTTTTAGGTACAGTGGAACCTCGGCTCGCGAACGCCCCTACTCACAAACAAATCGGCCCACGAACACACTTTCTGAACAAATTTTCACTCGGCCCGCGGACAAGCCCTTGGTACACGAACGCACAAGCACACAAACTCGTGGGCTTCCCGCCATAGCACGTCGTGGATAGCATCAGTTGTGCTAAGTATTCAGCATTGTTTGCATCGTTCGTCATTGTTTTCTCCTTTGATACACGTTCCTTTTGTGCTATTTCCATTAAATGTGCCCTCATTATGGCTCCCAAGAAAGAGAAAAGTGCTACTTCCTCCTCCTCCTCTCCTCCTCCTCCACCATCCACCTGTGCCAGAAACTGTCAACCACAAAGGTAAAGTGTACAATTATTATTTTTATTTTAGTATTCATGCATTTTTCTGTAATTAAGGTTATCTTTAATTTCTTTCTATATTTTTGCAACACATAAACCCATTTAGTTTTTAAAAAGTGTTTCTGGGGCTGGAGAATGGATGAATTGGATTTACATTAATTTCAATGAGAAAAATTATTTCAGTTTGCGAACATTTCGGTTCGCGAACAGAGTCAACGAGCAAATTAAGTTTGTGGTCCGAGGTGCCACTGTAAATTCTGAAATGTAAATTTTTACCTCCTCTATTTTTTTAAGAACTGAGGGCTTTTCTTCTTTAAGAATTGTCCAATATCCCAGACGTTATACTAATACAAACTTTATATATCAACATTGCATGGAATGAAGCTTGGCTGAAGTCAATGGGTGTCCCAACTCTGAAATACTCTCCTGCACATGTGTTCTTCTAAACATACTCCTTGACATACTCCTCTATTGTTTGGTGTTTACATTATTATTATTTTGTCTGCTATCTGTACATGATCATAGCTCTTTTATGCGATGCAGCTGCAAATAACTGTCATACATAAAAGTTGTCAATTCACAGAATTCTGGTCAGACCACCCTGGTTGGGAGTACCTTCTTTTGTTTTTGTTCCATTGGAACCTCTAGTTACATAATCAGTTACATTTTTGTCTGTAGATTGGCTTAGGTAGAATACATGTTTTACTGTGGCGCTCTGTGAAAAGCCGCAGGTACCCCTGAGCTGCAGTAGGAGTGAAGTGAAGGAATTTGACTCACAGTTCCCTCCATCAGAGAAGGAGTGGGCAGTGGGGGGAGGGTTCGGGACTCTGTCCTCGGTATCGTTCAACTCTGTTTGGCACAAAGAGGCTATTCCAGGGGATGGATCCTCTGCTTCAAAACACCAACAGCAATATCGATCTGTGACATAAAATGATTGCGTGTGGTACAGCGTGAGCTGGCCAGAGCCTCGGCCCAGCAGGAAATTAAAATGGAGAGACCTCTTCTTTGGTCATTTATCTTCGTCATGATGAGTGTACAGATCTCTCACAAGGCCCAGAACTATGGTTTTATTCTATCAAAAATGATATAGCCTTCACAGTCTAACAGATCATTTTCATTTCAAATTGATGGATTTGTTTTTGCTTGTTTGTTTGTTTTGGGACTAATACAAGGGTGTCTTCTATGGCAATCGAGGCCATATGTTTTGAATTGCCTTAAAGAGCTGAATTCTTATCAGTTTGCTGCTTTGCTTTAAGAAGGTTATACAAATAAATGTATCATATTCTGCTCATAGTTTATATAGCAAATATCAAGAGAGGTCCCAGATGGTTCACAATAACACCAGTCCTCTATGTTGTGGTGAATCAGAAAAGCTGACTAATATCACAGAAAACATAACAGTGATTCCTGATTTGTGAATTATTTCCAGTGTAGTGGTCTAATACTATGTAATTTTGTCAAGGAAAAATAATAGAAAATTTAAAAAAAAAGAATAATTAAAATGTGAAAATCTTGTGTATATCGTGCAATGTTTAGATGTTTGTGTACATTTTTATATTTATTTATGTAATGTGGATGTTAAATCAGGTTTTGTAAATAAGGTTAATTGGTATTCCTTATGAAGTAAGCATAATTAAAGTGTATGTAACATTTATGTGTTGGTACTATGAAGATTTTCGGCCAACAGTCACAGGTTGTGCCAAATTATCTGAACCCAACCATCACCCACCAGCATATCCACCAACATCTAACGTCAGACTAAATGCATCAGATTCACACGGTATACAGACTTCACCCTATAACTCCATTTTGTGTCCTACTCCCTGCTCTACCATCCTTTCTCTGTATCCCATGTGATGACTTAGAAGTTTTTCTAAGGATCTGCTAGCTCTGCAAGTAAAAACAAAGCAATAATGGGAAATCATATATACTTGTCTAAAACATATATCTACAATACTTGTATGTTCACAGGTCAAACATGGCCAAATTAATTAACCATAACCATAATGCTGTTTTGCTACTATTAAATGATGTCATTAAATGGTCACACCAGCCATAAAAACATGAGAATTTAATGCTTCCATGTCTGTTAATCAAGTAAAATTATGGTAGCAAGTTTACAGCCAATATAAAACACTGTCCCTAGCCATGACAAATTGTAACCACCCAAAGCTAATCTAACAGATGTGTGAGAGATAATGTGAGAGGAATTTTTGCCTAATCTAGCAGAGTGAGAGATGAATAGCTCAGAAGCATGGGCTCAGAAGCCATGCAATAACTATAAAGACTTGAAAGACCCAAAAACTCATTGTTCCTATTTCTAACCAGAACTGAAGAAAAAATCAACAGCAGTTTTGATTTCTGGCATTTTCCATGCCACTTTCACTACGGCACTATCCAGTACCTTACAATGACACTGGAGGCACATATAACTTCCCAGTAGAAAGGTCTTTGCTGGGGTGAGGGGAGAAGCTTTGTTGACATTGCTTACTTCCCTTGTGCTCCCAGTACAATTGACTGCACAAGCATTCTGTTTGTTCAATTGAGCGATGCTTACAGAAACGGCAAATGTAGATAAATGTGGAGTCATGGGTGACACACAGTAGAACATCACAATGCTGTGGATGCTGTCCTTTGTCTTTGACCATGGAACATTGTCTTCAGAAATTGCTATGTTGTGTACAATGCTAATTATAAAATGGATCGTTTTGGACCAGAGGGTTGTCACGAGCCAAAGCAGTGTTGTTCTTCATGTCACAACACTGCTAAATTATAATGTTCACACATCATTTCAATATCACTGCATCTTCCACCAACGAACATGTCCTAGATATTGAGATAATACAATGTGCAGTTTACATGCTAAAGTAAAATAACTTCCATCCAAAGAATTGCCTCAGTTTTATTTTGACCTTGCCATTGACAAGGGTTTTCAGCAAATTGTGCACATAGCTATGATGGGCTACTTCATAGTATATGTGCTCACCTAAGATAGCTTTTTCATTTCAGATTCAAACAACCAAATAGATTTTCAACATAGAATAATAAAGGCATAACCATGTAACTATTTTGTCACTATGTTTTCTAAAACATCAAGTGATTCATTAAGTGATGACACTTTAAACAGTTTGAGCTATAGTATTCACTACACGTGAATATAGTGATGAATAGATCAAAGTATATATTATATATCACTTGTATATAAATGAAAGACAATAACATGTCAATAGCCATAAAACATTATATTAAATGACTTGCTATTAAATGCATGTACCTTAAAAGAGAAAGACCTGCTAATTGGTTGCTTAACAAAATTGATAAGTACATGTAACTGCAAAACTAATGCATTCATTTTGTCAGCTTCAATGTATACCAAAAATACATATCCTGGATTGGTTTGGAGTACAGACTGTCAATAGGAGAAACATATGTATTATGTATATGATTAACATTAAGAAATATTATGTTCAAAGTGATTTCTCTTCATCTCAATAGTCATTCTTTATCTCAATAACTATTTCTCATTGGGATATTGAGACAAAATTCATTTCACCTGATGTGACTGTTTGAGAATCCTTACATCAGTTAAACTGCCAGTATAACTCAGTGTGGAGATTAAAGTGTAATGGTTAGGGAGCTGGTCTTGTAGATCAGAGATTGCTGGTTTGATTCCCAGTGAAGGCATGGCCATTGTACCCTTCAGCAAGATATTTCACCTATTGCTTCAGTAAATATCCAGCTGTGTATAAATGCATAGTATGGAATCTATATGTTCCTTTTGATAAGAGTGTCTGTTAAATGCCAACATGTCGATGTGAAAAGAAAAAAAAACTGCAGTGAGATAATTAAGACATTAGCTATTAGGTTCTGCAGACTCTTCATCAGATTAAATGCAAAATTGTTAATCACGATAAACAGATAACGGGTTGAATGCAGTGATTAGTTTAAAAGGGTGAGATGCATTACTGACATGCACACAATCAGCCAAAGAACAAAAAATACAATCTGAAATACCTTTTGCAAAAAAAATGCTTTTCCATTAGGTAAGTAAATGCATGATTTCATATAATTAGTTACATTTATGTACTAATGCCAGCTTCATTACATTTCACTTAATTTATCTGTGTTGTAATAACGACATGGGTTAATGAGTTGAGAGATGCTGAGTCACCTTTACACATACAGCTTGTAGGTTTTGTCTTTCAGAAACATGTGGTGATGTAAATGTGCCATCATTAAACTGTATTCCAGTACATGGAATATTGGGAAAAAAACATGCAAGTGGTCTGAGCGGGGAACTAATTATGACAGAATTATTAGGAAACCTATTTGTTTTATCATTTGCAAATTGTGTAAAATGGATGAAAATCTGGAAGGTATTTCAGCAAGGAATGAAAGAAAACAAACCCCAGACTGATAAAAGAAATACCAGGACACCTTTTAAAAGTATATCTTTATATAAACATTTTATTCAGTGCAATTTTTGTGTATACAACAAATAATAAACAACTGGAAGGTATGAGGCTGGAAGCCTGCTTGTACATCATACGGTTTGTATCCTGGTATACATTGGAACACATGATCCAACGTGGGTTAATACACATAGCCTATATCATGCAGCTCTATTCCTGAAGTCCCAGCTGTCTCCCATGCAACAGATATTCACCTAAAATTAAATTCAACTAAAACATAAACAGGGGCCTCCCTGTAGCATGTATGGAGAAGAGGATATGTTGCTCAGGGGAAAGAGTACTTTGCCCACAAAAGGGGTCCTTGCTCTATACAAGAACTTAATTTGTACATGCCCTGTACAAGAAAGGGAAGGGTTCTCTCTCCTTTTTTTTCCCCCTTCAGTTTTGTTCACTTTACAAATAAGACATAACCTATAAAAAATGTTAAGCCACCTAAAATTCCACAGTATCAATTTTTTTCATACAAAATGGTCACCACTATTCATACACAAAACAGTGGTCTGGCTGGGAAACTCAGCGCATCATCATAGCAAACAGTCAGCCAATGAACTTCCAAACAATGCGAGGGTGGGGCTTGACACAAGCACTCGATTGGTTAAGATACTACAGGACAGAGACAGAGACAAACTGACAAGATCCAAACGATGGGGGAACATTAAACGGACAACTCATACTGCAGAAATTGTACGAATAAAAACACTTCCTTAATACTGAACCATAAAGCCCGCATTGCGTCACCTTTTTTAAATTTACTGTCCTTTCTTTCCTCTTAAAACCTGAAATGTAATGAATGCAATCAAACAGTTCCTGCTGCACATCTACACTGGCTGTTAAAACTGCTTTAAGGGGCTCAGTTACACTCCCATCTTTGGTGTGATGATGCCCCTTTTCACACAGTGGGACAGCAATATACAGTCAGCGAGAAGGGGGAAACGAGGAGGAGGAAAACATCTCTCGGCTAATTCAGTAAATTAGCAAGCAAAAATGGAGGCACAGTTTCTATGTGAGATCCTGACACCCTCCCCTTCCCTTTTTGCTCCGATAAGCTTAATACCAGCTTATTGAGAGCTCTGTCTCTGTGCATAAAAACACTGTAACGCAGGAAAGCCACCCCACTGGCCACAGCTCCTGCGGCTGCAACACAAGTTTGCTCGGCTCTTTAGAAGCACAGATGACACACGGAACGGGTCAAACGGGTCACTTCTCAACAACTGAACCAAGCAGCGACGCTTTTCGCCATCTGCCCTGATGTCTGGAAAGATGAACAGGTTTATTCTACATTACCATCAGGGCCCAGTAAAATGGTTATTCGCAGGAAAAACGAAACACTGGGGCAGCAAAATGGCTTGGCTTTTTTTTTAAACAAGAGAGGCCTATCTTAAAACAAGAAGATCAGTGGCTTTGTTATTCCTGTGTTAGATTATTTAATACTTATTTGTGTGATATGCGCCATCACAGTAGTTTGAGAGAGAGAGAGCACTTGGTAACCTAATTTGTGTCATGTTGCTCTTGTTGTTGTCCTGATGGTGGTTAAGGGGGAGGAGAGTCGTCTGCTTGAAGTCGTCAGCGTCCGGAGGTAAGCGAAGAGATCTGCCCGGGCCAAGCCCCTGTGGACCGGCTACGTGGACTCGTTCTGGCTCACCGCCTTGCCGCCATTCAGCATGGCAGACGCGCTCCGGCTCTTGGTGGGCGTGCCGCTGCCGGACCGGGAGAACTCCGTCAGGTCATGGAGTGAGGGCTCTCTGTACATGGCCACTGCGAGACAGAGAGGCAGACAGGACAGAATGATCAAATGCCAAATAACTACTAACCCAACATGGCATCTAAGACCTACTGCCATAGCCACCTCAGGATGCATCATAGAGAACAAAAACCTACTTGGTGATTACAGAACCAATCACATTACAAAAAGAGCAAAGAACTCTCAGAGCAAAGCAGCAACCTTCAATTTTTAATCCATTTGTACTTATGTTTCCAAGACTTTAGAAAAAGAACACCCAGGGCCAAATTTACTGAGGAATAGTTTCAGTGCAAAAACATTTGCTACACAGTAACACTTTTGCAGTCGCAAACACAGATATTAACAACCAATTTACTAAGACTTGGTGTAATTACGCAATCAAAAAATTAAACACCCTCATGTCGCAATTCTGCGGTAGGAGATGCCCATAAAAAAGCCAGATACGACATGCTTCTTACACATCCAGATAGCAAGGCGATGCGAAATGGATACGGAGCAACCAGGCTTAAGTAGTGAAGGAATCTACAGAAACATTACACTTAAATGTGCTGATCAGGTAATAGATAAAATAGCTAACAAGGCAAAGCTTCTTAATGCCATATTACAGCATAGGAATTAAACACCAACCAAGAAGAGAAAGTTTTGGAATGACTTCATATTCAGAATGAATGTATAATATAATAATAATAATAATAATGAGTAGGATGACAAAACTAACAGTGTAGGAGGTAAAGAAAATATGGCATGATGTTAGGGGGAATACAAAAATGTTTTCTATAACGTAAGGGCAAAAAACACAGCTTGTGGTGGAAGATCATTAACCGTTTGGAATAAGGTTACTACAGCACGGCTAACACATTCCACTTGTTCCACCCTCTCACTGTCCGTAGATGCAACTATACCTGAAAATAAAGCTGCCATGACGTGAACCACAGTAAATCCTCACATACAGCCCTCCCCACAAATATTGTGGTTCTAATTTACAACAGCAGCTAGTTTGTATAAAACTGTTTTTCTGGTGCAAAAAGATTAAAGACCATGTGTTTGATGGAGGTAGTTAATTTGCTCCAATCACAAATTGTGTTATTGAAATTGTTGACTTGAATTCTAATGAGTTGAATTCTGAATATTGAATTCTAACATGTGCTAAAGGCTTCTATAAATGTGTGCTTGCAGGCTCATCTGTTGCTTCTAAAGCAACCCCACAAAATCTATGCACAGTTTTCATCTTGTGTGTAAGGCTGTAGCATAAAGCATCTTCACACACCTTAGTCAATCAATATACCACTCCAGGGAGAGGCTGTGAGGATCGATGGTTGGCTTATTAATGGCGGCTTTATGCAAAGGGCTACAGGATGTCTGGTTAAAAGGTCAGGGGTTCAGCTCCAAGGCTTTGGAGCTACGCCCTTCTGAGAAACTCGCTTCTCAATTTCCATCTTAAAGACTCCCAGTGACAGAGACGTCAGCTCAGGCGCCTCAGGGCAAGCTGTGTTCTGCCATGTACAACTGGCAGGTTCAAGCCCAGCCCCACCCTCACCACGTCAGAAACCAATCTTTTCAACACCCCCCCACACTGGGGGGTCCCCGCTCATTAAATAGTCATCTGTGATGCAGGCGGCGCATCTCTTCCCATTTCCAACACTGGAGCTTTTCTTCCTCAAAGTAAAGCCTGTTTTCACGGGAGTGTGCATTCTCGCACTTGTGTTTTATTGAAAAGACGAGAGCTTGAAAGACTGAAAATGAGTCTGCATCTCGTCAGGCTTTGGATTTTAAGTCCTCAGCAGGGTTGTGGAGGAAGTTGGGAAATGTCTGAAGGGGTGAAACAGTGGATTATGTTTCATGCTCGCTTCAGAAAGATCTCCTTGAAAAATAGCGTAGCGTGGAGCTCTGACACACCATTAACCTCCACACAAAAGAAGGCTGGTGTCTGTTTTCCCCCCTGGCAGGTGAAGCTGTTTAGGACTTCCGTTCATGATTTCACAGTCACGCTGCCATCACCCGCATCGCTCCTTCAAACTGTTCATGCGAAATATTAATAAACCTGCAGCCTCTGAGCAAGACATCTGTTGTGTTATTCAGTATTGTGAAAAGAACATTTCTTCAGGATAGATAAAACAGCCTGTCAGAAATCAGATCTGTCTCCCTCCCCTCCCGGAAAACCAGAATTCCAACCAAAACAGTAATGGGAAGCTTGAGCAGAGAATGCACGGCACAGTCCATGCCAGTAAAATGTAGACAGCTTAGCAAATGGCTCCCTACAATGACCCTGAAAAATAAGAAACTATAATCTATAATTTATAATAAAGTATCTATAATTTAAATTAGGTGCTGGTGATCTTAATGTTCATCCTAAGAGAAAGATGTATGACATCACAGTTGCCATCAGGTGCATGGTTGCTTTTCACCAACATGCACTGAATGTGAGTTTTAAAGCCCTGATGAAAACCTGAGGGTTGGAATTTTAATGAATAACATTTTGTATAAAAAGGAGGTTGAATAAAGTAGTATGAGGAACTTCAGTGTATGGTGTTCATTCTTTCTTTGCTCTACAAAAACCCACCAATTTCTAAATTAGCTACCAGAACAAACAGGTATCATCATCCAAGTTTCTCCAGTCTCTCTCAAATTGTACAAGCATCTAATGTATTCTCCCTGCTTGAAAATGATTATTTTGATTCATGAAAAGTTAGAACTAGTACAGTGAAATAGCATGCAGATGAATTTCATTAACCAAATGCATTTGTGTGAAATTTCTTCCGAAGCTACATGGACCTTTCTGCTGAGGTAAACTCTAGGATCTATGAGATTCCTCGATAAATCTCAATAAATCAGCATTTTACCCCAAGCCCTTGATACCATAATAAATCCCTGGTGTATCCACAGTGAACTTCCAGGCAGTGTCCTCACCCCCTTTTGTGTTGTCGAAGGATGAATGGTCCTTTAACACCAGGAGACACATATATCAATGTCCCTCCTGAAAACAATAAGGCAAAGAGTGGGAGTAGGAGGAGGCGGTGCCAGCAGAGTGTTTCCTTGGTACCATGTGATGTGGAGCTTTTGCGTCCCCACCTTAGACTGACACACCCCTGTTCTCTCATCAGCAGAATGCTACCCCCATAGCTCTAAAATACATTTCTGTCATTTTAAGAAATGACGTTTTCCTACATGTGCTCCACATCCCCAATCACACACACACACACACACATGCACGGCTCCTTTGCCATTGTTATTATTGATATTTTTGCAATTACAGCTCTTTTCTTTTCTCTTGCTGCCATTTCAGCAGAAGCAGTTTGTTCTCCTGCTCATTCATTTGCTAGCTCTGAATTTTAATGCACGGTCCTTCTTTTTTTTGTTGACAGATAAGCCTCTCCTTTACTGTAGATGAAAGAGACATGGCCTTTTCAAGGTTGGAAGCAGCAGCCTCCTCCTCCTCTTCCTGCCTCTCAGTATTCCTTGTTCCCTCTGAGAGAAGGCAAGCCCTGTGCTGGTTTCTGTCTGTCTGGCCCCACCAGCCCTGAATGACCAAGGCACCCCCTGACATCTGTCATTAAACCTCCACACCAGAACATCAGCACAGAGCACTGGTGCAGTATGACAACAGTCCTTAAATAGAATCTATCTTTCAGCAAATCAGTTCACAGGGTGCTAAACCAAGTATGGAAAGAGGTCCTTTCAATGGCACCCCCAGAAAAGTGAAGGCAACTGAAATAAGGAACCAGTCCCCATTCCATTTTTACCCTGACAACATCTGAGACCCTCATGTAGGGATGTTGCTCACCTTTCAGTGGTTTTGGGAGGAAGTGGGCAGCTGGCTTGTTCTTCTTCACATGGTTTCCCTTCATGATCTCTCCCTCTTTGTTCAGACCAAGGTACCAGCCCCTGCCCGACTGCTGCTGCCGGTAGATCATGGAGGAGTACGTCACATAGTAGTTCTCAAACACTGACTCCTTGAACTTGCACTCTGGCGTAAAATGTTCCTGGAAGAGGCAGGGAGAGAAACAGAGGAGTCAGATGGTGAGTAGTGGGGAGGGGGGCTGGCAGAAAGAGAAACACCCTCTGGAGCCTGAGGAAGTAAGAACATATCCATTCAAATGGAATCCTTTACATCTCAGTAGGAGGGATTCTGGTCTCTGACAATAATTAAACAATTCATTCTTTTACATAATTTACAATAGAATGTAAGCTACATAGTATTTCTGTATACACTGTAGTTTGTGAAGCAACTGATACAATGTAAATCTAATAATCTTGTAATTAAACTTGATTTTCATTTTCTGAAGATATTACAGCTTCTTAACCTATTGATAGGGGATTGTTACAAAAACAAGTTTCAAAGTTTTTATAACCACATCAGCCTGCGTAAATAACAGTGGGGCAAGAACCCTATCAAATACACAGGAGGTGGGACCCAATCAAATACAGACTCTTTAAGGGAAAATGCAATTCAATTGAAACAGACTTAACATGGCAACTTGTTTAAGAATTTCATATTTAATGTAATTTGGAATTTAATCATTTTTTATTGTAAAACAGAATATTTCTGAAGAACTAAAGTTAAATTTGATTAAAGCTGTTTTGATTTGGGTTCAGAAAATGTACTAAAAGAATGTACAGAGCTTATGCTTCTTCACACTAGCCTTTAAATTCCAGATGAATTTGGAGTGTTCTTTAGTTCATGTGGTAAACTTGATAAGGTGGCAGAAATCAGACATTGGCTTTCAAGTCAATCAATATTTTTATAAAATGATGACCTGATTTGTGGGCCCATACTCTCACCTTTTCCTTCCTTTCCTTGCATAGTCTGGTTTATATTTATTGCAACTCTGGCTATATTCCACATTCTAGCTCTCAAAATGACAGCATAAACAGGCAGAGAAGATATCACAGTGTGTGAACCTGGAATGTTACAACTTCAAAATGACATCATAGCCTAGCACAGATAGCACAAAAGTGGAGTAAATTAATGATTCCATGCATAAAATAAGCATTTACAACTATCCACTCAAAATAGAGTAGATCTATGCAAAGAGTACATGTATAATCCAATGTTTCTTTTTGATAAATTACAGTAAATTTAATTTGTGAGACTATTCCTCCAGTTGTGTAGCTTGCCACTATAATTCTGGCCAATGTCTGTATGTAATTTAAAAAAGAAAACTAAATCAACATAATCATGTCGGTGACACCAATACTTTAAATAAACATTTTCCTGATAGTATGCTTAGAACACAACTATAACTATATAACTATATAATACAGTGTGTGTGTGTGTATATATATATATATATATACATAAAAACAATTTTTTTTCTGTGCTATTTTGTACAACTGTAATGAATACCAGGATAATTTACTGATAGACCTGAAGAAAGAAGCTGGTTGGATCAGTGCATGTTTAGACAGGTATAAAGACACTTAAATAATGTAATTTAACATATTTATATATAGTGCATTACCAGCCACCTTTTTTAGTTTTCATAGGCATACACAATGCTGTTTCTATTTTGCCACTACAGGATCAATAGCCATGGCTAACACAAATAATGTGTTTTATGCAGCTATCTTAACGTTTTTCAGCTTATCAACACTCAAGTAAAACAGAACAAACATTATTGTTGCTATCAAGATTTAGATTTTAGTTCTGGTTAGCATAGATAATTAGCAGTAGTACTTTAGAGATGATATAGTGATTTAGCCGTTCACAATTGTTTATTCTTAGGAGTCTTATCATGCTTTGTTGTGTCTGTGACTTTGTGAATGTACCTTGAGTGTAAATGTGTGTGTATGTGGCTTGTTCTGGTGCATGGAAAGACCATTTTTTCATGTGGTCACTCCAGGCACTTCGTATTGTAAGGAGAAAGGCCTTCAACCAGAATCCTGCAGACAGGTCAATTTGTGGTTGTTTTAACTTCTATTTAAAAAATGATAAGAAAATGTCCAACCTTTAGATCACACCTCTTCCTGTGATTTCAAGTCTTTATGAGCATAATGGCATGCCAGTATGAGCATAAGGGTTTGTTTGAGTGACATACACCCTTAAAAGGTTTTGAGTACATAGCACAAGCCCTAGAGACTAAGAGCATTTATTAACATCTAACCCTAGGATCTCTATTGGTAGTCTGTAAACACATTTCTAGTATGTTCTTTAAGACTGGCTACAAGCCTGGAGTAAAAACCCAGTTAAAACAGTGCTGCTGTAACTGTCTGGGTGTCCTCTAATTTACACATATCACAAACCTTAACCTGACTTCCAGTGACTAATGAACTGACTATTGTAGCAAACATGCCAAGGCTTCAAGACTTGGGAGTTGCTGTGAGGAGCTTTGTCTGACTGTCTCCAATGACATCACCCCCAACCCCATTTCACTTCACCCTCCCTTTACATTTCTCACACTCAATTCTCCTGCTATCACTCTCCTTCCCTCCATCTTAATCCCCTCTCCCTCTGTCTTTCTCTTCCACCCCATCTTTTCAAATTTTCCCTCCTACCTTCATGGCACTGCAGTTCTTCTCATTGTTCTCTTTCCCCCTTCTGCTCCTCCCTGCCTTTTTCTTCTAACGTGTGACATATTTTCCGTTTCTGCACAAGGCAACACAGCTTTTTCGAGTGGGGCACGTGATTTATAGTCCATGGTGCTGTTTCCATGGATAACTTTGACTTGAACTGCCACTCATACATGTTGACATATGAAAAGGTATGCCTCCACTTGTTTTAAGGTTCTCCATGGCTACCCCAATAATTGGTTTGCTCAGGCTCTGTGACACGTCCACAGATTATATTTATTCATAGCAGCTCACTGAAGCAGAGAAAGGTGTGATGTGTTGTGTTTTGTGACATTGTGAGAAACAATCACCACACCAAGCTCTTCTCTATTCTGTTTGGAGACCTACTCCTCTATTTCTGCGTACTGCACGTGTGAAAAGGCTCATAATGGGAGTTTCAGCCAACCAATGCATTGTTTTTCAAGCTCTCTTCTCCATATGTCAAGGAGTGCTAATTAATTTCAAACAGCCTGGTTTTTGAAAGCTGTTTGACTCATTCTTCTGCTTGGGAAAGATCAATA
Source organism: Albula goreensis (assembly GCA_022829145.1). Classification (NCBI taxonomy): domain Eukaryota; kingdom Metazoa; phylum Chordata; class Actinopteri; order Albuliformes; family Albulidae; genus Albula; species Albula goreensis. The sequence continues at coordinate 22,449,143 of CM040742.1, forward strand.
TATTCAGCCCCTGAGAACACACACATAAATTAGTATGAATGCATGAACACATATTTACCAGTCATGTGGTCAAGGAACTGATGTGGACAACTAGGGGAAACAGTCGTTAACAGATGGAACCTAAAAGCAAATTATTTTGCTATGGCTTTATCTTGGCTTCCTGGCTCAAAGCCAAAGGTTGGCCACAAATTAAAATTCAAAGTTTTCCACTGGCTCAATAACACACAGTACATATTATAGATATGAATGGTCAGAGGGACATGCATCAGTCCCACTGGGTTGTAATGCACTGTCACTGACACTTTTTTCAACACAGGCATGTCATTTCTCATCATGGTGTAGTTCACCGAACTTGTTCATTGATGATGTCATTTTAATGTGAAGACAGCTCAGGCACTGTCCTGGGACCCCCGGTGATGTGGTGAGATGCTGTGGGATGAAATGAGTCAGCTCCTTGGTTTGGTTGCATTACGCTCCATTAATTAAGATGAACTGGACGCTGTTGTGCTGGACTACTCCGTACAGTCCTCCTTGAGTCAAACTGAGCTGCTTTCACTGCGCGACTGGCTGAGATGAGAGCTCGGCTATGTATGCGGAAGGAAAACGCACAAACCTAAAGCTTCATCAGTTGTCATCGATAACCTACTTAAAACGCACGCCACGGATGTCGGTCCGCGTAGCAGTGCTCGGTGTAATCAGCGATGCATCTCAGGGCTGAAGCGCAGCCCAGGGGCAGCTGCGTCGTGACTGCGAGGCAGTCGAAATGGCTCCTCTCGCTGCTATGAAGCACTGAGCCAGAACGTCTCTGCAGAGGCAATATTCCTTCTCTAATAAATATACATCTTCACAGAGAACTGGAATATCTTCACAGTTTAAAAGGATTAGCAAACAGTTTGGCGAGGCTTACATAACTGTTCCTCTTGCTATCGGTGCCGCCGCAGCTGAAGGTCAGATTAATTAACGACAAATCATACATTAATCTGCTTTCAGGGAGGATCGGATTAAACTCTGAAATCTATCTTGTAAAAGATATTTAATTAAGAGTTATGATAACAACGTCAACAAAAAACAACAACAACAACATCGCTAGTGTTGCTGGAAACAAAGGGGAGGAGCCCGAGGGGGGACTCCCGCACCCTCAGAGGATGACGCACATCGCTGCACAGAGGATTTGCACTCCCATAGCAGAGTCACGTGGCTGCACCATTACATGCGGGACGGATCGGCAGAACAAAGAGACTCGGCACCTACAGAGCCAGTAACGACTGCGCCTTTTCTCTAATACCTACTGTTTATGCTATGTTCTATGCTCTCCATACATCAAGATGCCATTCGCTATCGAGCTAGCACATTTTTTTCCACCTGCCGAAAAAAAGGAGTTAGTCAAAAAGACTGAGCGTCAAACGATTTATCACGGCTCTGCCAGAGAGCCTCCATCCTCTGGCGGGCAGGGTGAGCGGCTCACATAGAATAGCTGGATTGCATTAATCACTATGCTGTACTTAGCAACTGAGAGAAAACTGTGAGAAAATGATGAACTCTTCTGCCGCTAAGCCTGGAGTCCTGTTTTTCTCCATTAACAAGCTTGGAGGGCTCCAGTTCTTTCCAGTTCCTTCTAAGACAACATTAATTGTTCCAATATAATGAAAACCTCCCCAAAAGCTAAAGCTGTGCTATCATCTCCCTTACTGTATAGATTACATTATAAGTGGCATCTGTATATCTCCAGGACCCTACATTGTAGGAGGTATGTGATGTTAGAACTCTCTATGCAGCGCCATTTAAACAAAAAAAAATCTAGTGCCAACTCATTTGTGGCAGTCTTTCATGATGTCCAGCTTAGGGTATTTAACAACTGGCTCAGAGTTGCTCCGATTGGGAAAGTTTTTATGATATCCAATCGATTGCTCTTGTATTAAATGGATGATCCACACCTTATCAGCATGCAAAAATATGCAAATTAAAGGACACAAGCCCTCCCTACTTCACCAGGAAAAAAAATATAAGCAGAAATAATCTTGGTCACATGATTCCCTCAAGCTGTCATGGTCACGACCCATTTCCTGGACCAGAGGCACTTTTAGGAAATGTACTTTTTAATCACCCCATTTAGATACATTAGTTTTCATTTGACAGTATTACTGTGACATGCAAAAGTAATATGTGGCTTTTATCCAGCCCATCTACATTACACTAGGTAAACAAGCTTGACCTGAAAAACCTCTTTTCGCAAAAAAAAAGTAAATGGAAGGGAAACAAACAGTCTGTACTGGAGATAAAGGAGGAAGTGGGGTCTGTTCTGTGGCTGTCAAGATATGAGGATGTTTGTTTGGACAGGGGCCACTGCGATGAGGCTGCATGGTTTTTGGGAACCCCAAGGGCTGCCACTTACTGCGGAGCTAATCCAAGCCTGTTGGCGATGGAAAGTGTGAGATACACTGCTCTGCTCACTCCTCAGCATCTCAATGCTTCTCTGCCATTTGTGTGCCTCCTCTCATGCTCTCCCTCAGTGTTCTCCTCTCCTCTCCTCCCCCAACTCCTGCACAGCCAGCAGCCTTGGCTCCTGCTAGCTGCAGTCACATGGCCTGCAGCCTGGCTGTACATCACATCTTATTGCGACACTGGAAATCCCGCAGCCCCCCCCCCCGCCCTGCCTACCCATAGGGTATCCCCTGCCTGGGCTGCTAATGGAGGTGTGTGTGTATGTGTGTTAGATTGATTGTACAGCTGTGTGGGTGTGACGCAAATCTTCATCTGTGTGTGTGTGTGTGTGTGTGTGCAAGCTGCATACCAATGAGCCCTGACTACCAAGCTTCTTCATACCCCTCCTTTAGGTCCCTCTCAGTCCGTCTCTCCCCTGCCTGAGTTTTTACCAGGCTCGTCCTCTCTCTTTAACGCGCTTCCTATTTTCCCTACCCACAAGGCCAAAGGGGCCCTGTTCATGGGCCAGAGGCCGCAGTGAACAGCCCATCTGAAGCCACTTCAGCCCCCCACTGTTACAGCATCTCCATCTCAACAAGTCTTCAAGTGCTTCACCTGCCCTCTCTCCCAATCTCTTTCTCCCCCTTCAAACGCTGTCTCTGCTGTAATCATCAGCCCAGCCAGTGAGGGTGGCCGTGCTGATTCCACAGCCAGCTCTGCGTGTTGTTTGCTATCCCACGGGAGCGACATGATTGGCTCTGCCTGGTTTGCGCCACCATCCCGGGTAAGCTTTTTAGCTGAAAAAGATTTTGACACCTTTGTTGAAATGGAACACTTTCTGTACTTTATACATTATTCACAATCAGCAGTTATTGACTGGTTTTTAAGGGAGGAAATAAACGACTAACATTAAAACTACGATCAGCTACAACAACCTTCATTCTGGGTTGAACAGTAATAGAATAAATTAGAATCTGCCCAGTGCTAAGCTAAGTGCTAAGAACTCAAAAATATGATATAATCATACAGGCCGAGGGAAAAACTCTTTCATGAGGCAGACTGTAGGAAACAAAGGAGTGTTTGGCACTCCTGGTTTGCACTTACATTTTTGCAATTAAATTATTAGCATACTGAAATTCCAATAAATAATGAATACATGTACAATAAATAATAGATTTAAAAAATCTTTTAACCCTCGACATACATATTTCCGGTCTTTTCCCCTGAACAACAAGCTCCTTGGGCATCAGGGATATCTGAAGTTTGCTCAAACCTACTCATGACCCTGATAAGACGAGACAAGATGCACTGTCTCTCCCCAGTAAATCAGTGCAAAAAATTAATTACTGTGCTTCAAAGGCACCTCAGGAGAAAATGACAAAAAAATCACATTGGATTATTCTACACAGGTCTATAAAAAAACTGGGGCAGAATGTTGAAGTACAGAGGATGCAAAAAAATGCAAACATTTTTTAATTGATTCCTGCTCTCCCACACACTGTGACATCGCCAGGTGAATATATTTTCGCTAGTGTCTTCTCCCTCACCCACATATGTACGATCTCTCTTCACCCTCATCTTTCTCACTCGAACACTACTTGAATAAGAGAGATGGAATATGCGCTTTTGAAAGACACACACACACACATACATACATAACCATATGACACTATATAACTACATGAAAAAAGCCAATCAATCATGATATATTTTTGGGGGATAATCCACAAGCCCATGACCAGATTTGATGTCTGCAATCAATGCCAATGTGCACAGTGGACCTTGTGGTTTTCACAAGAGCGTTTCCAAAGTACACACTGGACAGGGAGCAGTAAAAGCTTTGCAAGCAAAGACTACACACAAACAGTCATTAATTTAAAATGCAGGCAGTGATTTACGATTCCTACGAATGCAGATTACCATAATTAAGATTGTAAAATGCAACACATCATTAGCCGAGGAGCAGATCACCCCATGAAGCCCTAATGCCAGCTTATAACATGACATGGTACCATGATATACTGCATAAGCATCCTCATTGCTTCAATCAGAGCCCTTAGGGCCATTATAGAAAGCAATAAAACATCAAAGATTTCTAAAATGGAGACATAAACAATTTAACATGAGGGTGTATCTGTTCAGAAAAATGAAAGATAAAGTAGGTGCGTCTGTCAGCTTGTTTGACGCATGATGCAAGTGCTCCTTTCTAGTGTGACATGCTCAGTCTTTTTCAGCATTCTCTGACCACCTCTGCAACTTGCAACTATGATGCAACTTTTTCAAACATTTGAGGTACAGTTCAAAATAATCTTTTAATGATGTCATGAATGAAGAAAATAAGTCTTTAATATTATATCAATGTCTTTTCAATAACTTCTGTCTCAAGAAACATTTTCCACAGTACATTCTGGCCTGCTATGAGAATCAAGGTACAGCCTGTATCTGAGGAAAATTATTTAAGACCCAATGCACACAGATGACAGCTCTAGTCCGCAGCACTGCTGGACAAAAACTGTTAAATATCTTTGAAAGTGCTTCATATCATTTGCCATTCACTACAAACACCACTCTGGTAAATGCGGCATTCTTTGAGGAACAGCAAAAATATCTCAGTTCCTGTCTTATTGGCGTGTAGGGGAACTGTGGGGTAAATAAACTTTAACTGGAGTATGAGGAGTCAACTTTATGAAATTAGATCTGGTGTGGGTGATAATTCTTAGCTCATTCCAGACAGATCATTAGAAACACTGAGGACGATCACAGGTTTTATTGTGAACATCATTCGTTAGTTGAGGAAACCTTTCTTTTTCCTTTCTTTTTTACAGATTCCCATTTATCATTTTCATTATTTTTGTTTTACTCCCAGTGGACTATTTCTAACCAATAATATCATTTATTTGAGTCTATTGGTATGCATTCTTCACAGGTCCAGCGTCTCTTACCCTTGATTACATCCTCAACTGACTTCAAATTAGAGGCGCTATTTACTGAAACCTTGGACTGATATTAGAACTAGATGACAGTGGTACAGAGCTGTACTGTTTTACTGTAGGATTGAATTCAATCACTTCCTGCAAAACAAACACACATAAAATATGAATACATGAGCTGTGGTTTTTATTTGTGGACATTCTTTAACGTCTATATTGTGTGCTGGTTAGAGGACACATCCCAAGACTTTACACCAGCATCTTGATAGCTCTCTTTGATGCTGGAATTGCTGTGTTGATTTTATCAGTTCTTAGAGCTCCTCCCCCAGCTCTCCAAAATGTTCTTGTTCTTCATATGATAAAAATCCATCAGCGTGAGACTCACTCATCTGAGGAATTGTGGGTTATTTATTCCAGTAATGCCAAGAACATTGTGAAATTCACAGAACTGTTTACACAGAAGAACATTCATTGGCCCAACACTGAAATATTCATGACTTCATAACGCATTTAATCAAAAAAGGCAATACAAGCGGCTGGTGTAGGTCTTATGCACAGATTCCAGTTTATAAATCTTTTCTTTTTTCATATTTCTAAGAAAAACTATTGCTGTTGCTATCTGAGGGATGTCATCCCACTTTTAGAGTGCAGGTTTATTGTATTCAAGCTGCATCTTGAATGCATAATCCTTTGAGAGAGGACAAACAACATAATTGATCTGGCACTGATCTGGAAAAAAATACAAATGAAAAACATCATGAAGGTTTTCGATATTCACTTGTTTTGGGAACAGGGCTGCTGTGTCCAACCAGCCCACACATTTGTTTTTGTGTCGCCATGGTGCCGCACACTTCCTCCAGAATGCGGCACATTCCCAGATCCATCCATGTACAGAAACCTTGTTCCCAGGCCCCACTGACTGTCACACCCCAGCAGTGTGTCAGACATGGAGCTCACTAAAACCTCTACATAGACTCCTCTGGGCCATTTAAAATTTATTTTGCACAATAAATAATTCTGAAATGTGGATACTGAATTCAAATGGCATCCTGGGAGAGGGTTATGGTAATAGCCACTCTGTGGCTAAAAAGGGCTGATAAAACAGAGGGAGGAGGACAATCCTTTCTTGGGTTTTTCTAATCGGCTATTTTACTTTCCATTACATTGCTGTTTAATGAACGGTATGTGGTTGGTACCATTTTGAAGAGCATTACAAAATGCCTTCTGGGAGAACTTTGGATAGACGACTGCATACTAGGGCTGCACAATATCCACTTTGTTGGATATTGCTGTGGTGACATGTTCTACAATAAGTGTGTGCAACAGTGTATACAGTTGTCTTTATCTATCTTTTTTATGTCCTTACTATTTCTCCCTCTTTCTCCTCCTTCCTCATTTCCGCCGCTCCTCTTTAAACTTCTATTCTCGACTCAATGTAAAAAAAAAAAAAATCTCTCACCATCTGGTTTGTGAAAACAAGAAAATCTCAAAAGCAGCTATGCACATATGTTGTTATATGGCTATAGATACTGTGTTACTGTGTTGTACTGTGTTACTAGTTACTGTGGCTATAGGCCTATTTAAAATCAGCTATCACAGTCTTTCCCCTTTTTCTTTGTGCAAATATAAATCACAATTGACAATACAAAAATGATAAATGAGCAGCCCTACCATATACTGTTACTAGTATAAAAGCTGTTATACCAAATGGCTGCCCCCTCGCTCTTATTACTAGTACTAAGATTGGGACACTGTGCTAACGCTGTTGACCACTAACCACAATCAAAATGCACAAGGACATGCAACTTCTCTCTAAATGAAAGGCCCTTGAGGCAGTTTGATTGGGGGTGGTAGTTCTGCCTAGAACAATTTGTTTTATTCCATTTGATTACGTTCAGAGCTTTAGTTTGATTCGATTTGGATAGCGCTACACAGAGAGGGTCGGGCTTTTGCGACACCCACACACCTGCATATCCAGCCAGGCTGTTTAGCTCCAAAGTAAAACTGGCCCATATGTTTGGAGATTAGTCAACCTCTTAAACAGTAGGCATGGGGCTGTGGTTCTTGTGTTGATGTGGTTGGCAGTGCCTGCCCAGCTTTGCTGGGATATGACTTTCATTGTGTTAGGGAGCTAGGGAGGGGAAGACTTCCATCTTCCCTTCATCACTGTACAAAATGTATGGTAGAAAATATGCCAGTTCTCTACTACAGGCCCACCATAGATATAAAGATGCAAAAGCAATGATAAGCAATGAGGTCACTCACTGATGTGTACAGGTAGCCCTCGTTGTTCATGGCCAGGTACAGCTTTGTCTGCACACCCTGGATGGCCACCACCCGGAGCCCCACGGGAATGAGGTTAAACATGGCTGTGGGAAAGAGGAAAAGAATAACACACAATGTGCAACAAATAGGGGATGACCTGCACAGGTAACACATGAGCAATATTATCATCAAGTGAACTACACAAAGGGAGCAACACAAAATAGTAACAAGGGAGGAATAACCCACAGAGCCACATTAGAAGCATTTTCCAGAGGCAAATTGAAAATCGTCTTCACAAACCATAAGATACCAGTCCATATTTGCTATACTGGCACACCTGTATTAAGTGGACATGAAATGTAATTTAAGGGGAGCTGCTGAATTTTGGAGGTTAGTTTTGATTCATATGTAATTGTTGGAGGTTCCAATGTGAGGCTGTGAAAATTAGGAGGTGGGTATGCACATAAATGCATGCGAATTACCTTGTGCAATTTACTGAGGATAGCTGCAAAGGATAATTGCATGTGTTTTTTACCGTCTGGGGAAAGCAGGTCTCGCATGAGAGCACTGACATGGTGGCTGTAATTGTTGCTTGAAGGAGATATTTGGCATCAGAAATGACAAATTTTAATGGACAGAATATTGCTTCAAAAACATCTTTGTCCTCTCAAATTGGAGATGTTCAGTGGAAAACCTATACTACATATTAAATCATTATCTAAATATATGGCCCTTACATTATGTAATACTATGGATACTATAGACATGAGACAAAAGGTAACCAGGTAAACACACACACACACAAACACACAAATATACAATTGCTTCAGTCCTATTGCTATAGAGTTTACATCTTACCAAACTTAATATGCTTTGCACTCTCTGCTGCTGTCGATATCACATGCACATGACTACCTTTTAATAGTGAAATTCAGCACATGTCGTCTATACTACAGGAAAGGGTATCTACCATTGTCTTTACTGATCATGCTAGACAAAACTCTGCTTTTTCTCTACAAATGCAAATTATGATAGGAGAGGTTCATTTTAAACTTTTATTATGTAAAGTATGAGTCAATTCCGTTTAATGTTCACCTTATTGGGTAGTAATAAAGATAAAATGAAGCTAAATATTTGCAGTTTATTTTTCCAACAAGATCATTGCTTGGCATTAAAAAGGAATAATTAGAATGGGGCGTCCAGATTTTCCAAAACAGTATAAGACATTGTAACCTATAGTCTACATGTGCCAAAAACAGCATACCTCATTACAACTCAGTTCAAACCTAGAATCTACTCCAACTTTCTGAGCAGAGTTAGAAAATTCAAGCTATTGTTTTATAATATAATTCCTCATGTTTTGCATTATCATATAATTAAATAAAATTTACATCTGGCAAAACCAAATTGTTTTTAGGTACAAAAGAGGATTGAAATGACACTAAGATGGTGTTTATGGTTTGCTTTCAATGGTCATAGGTAGGGATAAAACATCACAACTTTAACAGATTAATTATAAGTAATGCTTTTGGATATGAAAAGCATTGAACAATGAAATATACACTTACAATCTGCAAAAAAAAATTCTGTAAATGTAACATGAAATTAACCACAGCGACATACATGCAGGAGCACTGGACTACAGTGGAAAGAGCATTTTTATAAGTTGCACAGATATGACCGGATACGTTCTTCCAAATCCATCAGCATGAACAAAAAACAGCCAGTATCAAGTCCCGCTGACAATCACGCAACACAGGGTAGTTAAGCCATTTCTGAATTCTCTCCCTTCTCTGGCCCTGTGGTCAAATGGGAATGTCGGACTTCCCTCTGCCCTGCAGTGGGCATCAAACTTAATTTCATAATGAGCCCCACGAGTGACAGCCATCAACTCCACATCACCTATCTGGCTAACAGCTGCAAATATCAAAACTTTTTCCCTTTGTAAACTGGACAGTGTCACATCAGCTAATATAAATAAACACTTGTGACAGCCCTTCTACTCCTCTAAGAATGGTGTTCTCAAAGCAATACTGATGCCTCCCTTTCCTCGTTAAATACTGCCTTCCACACATACAGCATCCTTGTGTGGTGCCATCATCAGCTGCAGTATCACACACCTGTGTCCCTGGGAAAAGGTTGCTCTGGTTTGCTTTGGGAACTGACAGGAACAAGGAGGCACCATGAGGGGGAGGGAGGAGAGAGGTTGGACAACACTGACCGCCACCTGCTCTCCCTGTCTGTGTGAAAGATGTGTGTCATCAGTGACAAACTGTGTCTCCAAAAATTCACCAGACAATACAGTGCTATCCCTCTTATTTCCACCTGTGAGCTTTATCATAATATGGTGCATGAAACCTGGCATTAATATTTGACAACCTTTCGCAGAGAGAGTGGAAACAGCTGTGGCCATTGAAGCCCTGCTAAGACCCGATAAATACGCCATACATTTACACTCCCTCTGTCTGAGGAACCTCTCTCCACAGGAGCCGGGAGGGTGCTGCCAGGCCAGGCGGAATCTCACTGCAGAGAGGCACCCTTCCCCTGCCGACCCCACCCACAGAGGACAAGGAGCAGACACAGCATGTGCCTCAGTGGGTAAAGTACTGTGGGGGGTGGTGATGCCACAAGGCAGCTCTTATGCTCCGGACTTCACTTCCCATATTTTTTGTTTCACTTGCTACCAGTAGTTCTGAAGCTAAAGATTGCACTGATATGACCTTCATATAATTTTGAGAAATTTATTAAAATTACTCACATAAAATCAGACACCAATTAATATCAAAACACTTTTTGTTATGTTTTGAATGTAAAATGACAAGGCTGTTGAAATGCTATTTTAGAATTATTTTTTAATTGGAATCAATAACAGTATTTAGTGCCACATTTAAACAATTGATAAACCAAAACTTTTTTACTAAACTACTGTTTCTAGTTTGGTTTTATGCACTGACCAATGCACTGACCAAAGGACTTGTGACACTTAAGTAGGAAGAATCATGCAAGGTGCACACACGCCAGCAAGAACCCTCATTTCAAAGGGATTAGAAACCGTCGCCCACTGGGGATTTCCAGGGACAACTCAATTACCTCCACCTCACACTGCACCTGAGTCTGAGTGTGGCTTTCATTAAGACTGAAGATGCTGCTGAAGATGCTGCCGTCTCCTCCCATGGATGACCTTCTGCCAGAGACAGAACTTGAGTGCTCTCTGTCAGGATTGATAATCCTTCCTCTATGTTCCACAAAATATATCAGATGGAACAAGTAATGAGACGGATATCATTCTTCCCATGTTCAAGCCAAATCTAAATGCATACCCTGTAATAAAGCCAATCTTTCCTCTTACCTAGAAAAAAAAACACTTTTCAGTTTTGCCAAAACTTTACCCAGCAAGTATCAAATTGTCTATTATCAAAATATTTTAACCTGTTGTATTTTATTCATCACAATCACATACATGTTATTTTAAAGGGACACTTCACAGACCTTTTACTTCAATATCACTGTCGTTATCACAAGACAGAGGTGAGAAAACAGATATTCTGTTTGTTCTGTACTTACAAAACAAGCAGTTTCAGAGCCGGGAATATTTCTCTCTCACACATTTAATAATCATGGTTTTAGAAAGCTATACTTGACATTCAGAAGGAATTTTTTTTTTTTATTTGAATCTCAGATTTTTCCCCTTTTTTCCCAACCTGAATGTTCAGCTGAACTTTTTGATCTGGTGGAAAAAACAACTGACAGTAGTTCCACCAAAAGCACAGATGACAAACAAGTAAGTGTAGTTTTGGTACCAGCTTCTGTCCAAAATTTTATCAGAACACCATTTTTGCCAAAAAAAAATTCCGAGTGTGCTGTGGCTTATGTATAAAATTGACAAGTTCATATTTTGATAGTTAATGTTACACTTTCAGTTAATGACAATTTCAAATAAATGCCACTTTCCTATAAGGGCACATCATATTAGCAAATTAACACAGATTATGAATAACTGCCACATCAAAAACTGTTTAAATTGCCTTAGATAAAACCCATGGCACCACCGCAATAACACAGTCTCACTATCTTCACACAGTCTACATAGCTTTCACTTTGATTCTAATGTTTTAGACAAGCATTTAAACACCAGACCTTATTCTCAACACAATTTCACTGGTTTAATCCCTTGGCTATTGAGGAATCATGACAATACTGCTTTTTAGGGAGTACTAACACAGTTTTCACCCAGCCCTCATGCATTTGTATATAATTATAGTTATCATCTTCCCCACGGCTATGTTCTCAGTGGTGCATGATGGCAGCTAACACAAACTCTTCTCAAAGGTAAATTACATAACACTGTCCTCTCAGGAAATGTATGTACAAAGAGACAGAAATTGTATGGTTCAATGACCTGGAATTATTTTATATTCATTTGCATTTATACTGAAATATGCAAATACATATGGTTTTACAGTGCATAATGTCATTGGCCAAGTCTCACTTGTGGCAGACACTTAGAAACATTCAATCAGCTAACAACCAGCTAATTAAAGTTATTAGTAGCCTATAACTTGCAAAATCAGCAATGCTTTTCTGATAAACTACCAGTGGCCATACTACTAGCTTTTGTGTGACTAGGAGGTAAAGGATCAAGGTAGGAAAGTCCAAAATGAGAATCAAAATGTACATTTCCTTTCCAGCCTCAACTTCCCCTTTGAGGGATTTTTTATGTAAAATAATTTTAACAGCATTTGAAAATGAGTAATTACATTTTTTCCAAAATCACATCAAAAATTGGCATAACATTGTTTATTGTAAAAGCGTAATTTGTTGAAGGTTTGTGAATACTTTTTTTCAGTTGCCAAATGATGTGAAAAGTCAGGTTTAAATGTTTTGGCAGCACCTACCTTTGTTGATCTGAACAAGCAGTTTGGAATGTAGGCTAGCTAATTAGATCTTCATGTTTTTTAAGTCTGCCCATCTTTTTTGTAATATCCATCTGTTTATGATAGCCTGCTTATGAAAGTAGCAAGATGTAGCATTTTTAATTTGTTAATTGTAACCTGAAAAAGCAGTATAAGGCCATCAGGTTTTTGCTTAACTGAAGGGACTAGAAATTAAGTTGGTTATTCCCAAAATGAGCTACACAGTACCTGCAATTTATAATTATTTGTTTGCTATGAAAAGTAATCATCATTATCCCTGCAAATAATCCAGATGTACCACTGACAGATTTTTGAAGATGTGGTTTCAACAATGTGCAGTCTGTTATTCCAAAAAGCATCACCCAGACCTCACAGTGGAGCGATATTTGTTGTGAAATAGCCAATGACAAACAACATTGTGCATTTGCAGTCATACCATGACAGGTTGTCAATGTTGTCAGTGTCAAGGAACATCAGGCTAGTTACCAGATTTTAAAAATAAAACAAACATGCTGCACATGCAATAAATGTAATGGTACCCAAGAGTCCTGAGTTGTATGGATAACTACTAAAAAATGTATGCCAGCATAACTACATAGCCTGTTATAATTCTGTAAAAATACACCCAAACTATCAAAACACATTAATGAACTAGCCCTGATGGTTTAACCACTGGAAGCTTATTTTGACCTCTAGATCACTGTTCTAGGTTGTTTTAAAATCAAAATAAATGCAATGATTTTACTATTAATTTGGGCCTTTTGCTTGCATAATACATGTATTGCATAGACTGGTCATGTGTGCTACAACTAGTACAAGTACAAGTTCAAGAGGAAGAGGTCACAGTCAACAAACAGGCCAGGGAAAAATTAAATGGAACTGATTGTACTTCTGATTAAGACAAGTGCAATATATGCATCCTGCTATTTAGGGAATTTAGCACCTGGTTAAGTTGTTGTTAATGTGACGCAACAGTGGTAGACAGTGTAAAAGCTCTTTTATAATTTAGGTCTATCAAACTAACTGGTAATAACGCCTACCACTGGCTGCCATTCAATGCTAATGTAAAACACACAAAGAGACCCAGATGGTCAAGCATGACCAATGAAGCACCATCCCAACAAAGAGGTGCTACATAAAGCTACTGAGATATGATTGCCGAACTTTACAGAAATGAGCAGAAAACATACTTATTTATTCATCTGAAGTTTTTTGCGTATGCGCTCAGTTATAAATGTATGACAATTAACCTTTGTCCTACTTTGACTTGTGCTACCAGCATAAGTGAACTGATTTTCTTTAAGTGAGGAGTTTTGATTGTTGCTTAATAGAAAAACTCAGCAAATTCTCAAAAATTAACTCATTTTGGGAATGCCCCTGGGGCCAGTTTGGTGTATCTTGGGGGATTGGAGATGGGAATAATCTATGCAGTGAAGCAATATGAATTCTGGGGCTGAATGCACTTAATGCAATTGTCATTATCGAATCTATATCTCATGTACTGTGATGGTAATTACACATGAGCTCTTGGAAGGGTGGCATAGTCAGTGTAAATTAAATCCTTGCAGCACACCATTTTGGCCAGCATTATAAACCTATATAACCTATGTTTAATGAAGGCGTTGAAGTGAAAAATTAGCCTAATTGCATTATTGCATCAGGTTTTGCAAATAAAGTACATCAGATTTAATTTGACCCAAGTTGAAAACTAAGAGACTGTCAGATGCCTGCTAGATGAAAGTATAGTTTTAGTGTAAGATATCATGTAATTCCTAGAAATATAATAATTATAAAACTAATCAGAAACCATCATTCACAAATGTTGAAAGGTTATAAGTTTCTCTGCCTGTATTATTCATCATTTTGCAAACATCAATGACCAGCCAAGGTTACTTATACAGCCCGTTTTTTTTAATTGGCCATTCTTTTACATACTTCAAAGACTGGTCAATTGCCCAGAATACAGCATAATGGAAGACTGGTGGATAAAGCTGGCATTTACAAACTCAATGTTATCCATACTATTGATTCACAGTTCAAGCCAGTGCTACAAACCCTTCAAACATTAATTAACAATTCAGGCATCTACAAGAACATTACATAATAACCGAGCATATGAAGGTAAGAAATATGTGGTTAGATGAAATCCTCTACACTTTTATTTCTCTTTTATTGTTTCACTTAAAGGTCATGTTTCAACATAAGCATAGTTATGACAGTGTAATTTAAGTAGGTCATCAATATTGCCAAGCAATTGCTGTACCACCATAAAAAAATGTTCATAAACAACTTCAATAAAGTTGAAATCCACCGCTAAAATACGATGTCGCTGCAAAATTAGATGTAAGTAGAATCGCTTAGACATGAGACTTCATCACTCTGATGTCATATTTCAATAATACTGAAGTCCAGGCCAATGTATGACTGTGGAATTTGCCACATCATTAGCTTCATTACAAAGACAAACATTAATGCACTATTGAAAAATACAAAAACAGGCCATCGTACATGGTCATATTTTATTATGTGTGCCAAATCAGACAAACCAAAGAAGCCAGCTCAGTATATGGGCTTGCATCTTCCAAAGGTCAACCACATTCTTCTAACTGAGAATCACACTATGAAAAACAAGAGTGTGCAATAGACCTTAACGATTTCTGAAGACACCCAAATGCGATTTTCGCTCTTTGGAAGTGCAAAATTACAAGCGATAGCATGAGCACGCACACCACTGTGCAGAAAATTAACAAAGATTAAAATCTAAAATGACTCAAGCAGCAAGCCCAGCCAGGAGACATTGATTGTAAATTTGCAGTCAGTCTGATAAATGCATTTGGAAAAGACAAGACCCAATTGAAATGACTCTTCCTGAGCTGACATTCACTGCACTGCATTATGCATATTCGCCTGCCAGATTGGTCATGTGAGAATGGAGAGAGGGCAGGGATCTGTACTTGTTTCAGTTCATATGAAGTGAGGCAGTATAATAACTTCAGAATTGCTAGAGCTTTTTATACCGAGGTCCTGAACTGGTTAGATTCAGGGTACAAATTATTTTCCCTTATGATTTTCACTGATGCTACTTTTTCCATTTAAAACGTTCAGAGGCACCACTGTTGATGCAAGCTACCATTGACAGGGAATACTGGAAAAACGGCAGGTCAAAATAAGCATTGACATAATCAACAACAGGGGAATGAGAAGCTGTCAGTTTCAGCGATGTTTTTGAATCCGATCCACATACATTTTTAAAACAAAGACTGCTTTTTGAGGAGTGCCATTATTAATATACAATTTGAAAAGCATCTCAACGTTTACTGCACCTGAAATATGTGGAAGGGCCCTATTATAAGATTAAAAAAAGCAATTCATGGTATATGTGTGAATTACAAATGATTTGACTTTTGTGTGCAGGAGTTCTATACAAGAAACATGGACAGCCATACTGCTGAGAGATCCAGTAATGAGTATTGTGTGTGTAAGTCAGCCTCTGTGGCTGGAATTACATATGCGTGTTGATGGGAGTATGTTACCAGCTTAATCTAAACTAAATTTCAGCAATCTTCTCAATATTACAGAGCCATCCTTTTACATAAAGCTTTCCTCACTTTGATGTCATTTTGTCAGGCTTCTGTTGGGCTGATAACACTGCAGCTGCCACACCCTGTGTCTACAGCTGCAGTCTTGTATACTCAGCTAAATCAAATTTCTAATGCATTGCAAAGACTAATCACACAATGAATGTAAAATGAGGAAACTGACATTGCTGTGTAACAAAAGAAATTTGTTTAATTGTTTAGTCAAATATCATTCTTCAATTGGTATTGAGGAACAGGATTAACAGAGAAATTCTTGTAATGCTTGAAAAACAAAAAGAGTGACATCTATATCTGGTATTCTATTGCAATTATTTTGATCATAAAAAAAGGCTTATTAGAGAAGTGAAATGAGCCTAAATAGATGTTAAGTCAAAAAGTTATCATTAATAAGCTGTGCGTCTTGTGTAAGCCAGTATATGTGAGACAGTATAGGCTATGTGTGTGTGTGCATGTGTGTATGTTTGTAGTATGTATGCGTGCATACCTGTGACTGCAGGGCTGTGTGACTGACCGTGTCTCTGTGTGTGTGTGTGTGAGCAGGTCCTCACCCATCATCAACGAACACTGAAAGCTCGAAGAGGACTGTGCTGTAGTCGCCATGGAGACAAGAGCACCCAGTTCCTAATAACGCTATTTCCACACATGTTTGAAAGGCCTCGGTTGCTTTCTTCCTGTCTTCACTAGCTTTTTTAATTTTCCCTTCCAAGAAAAAAATAATAAAAAACAGGATGGTTGGCCAGTTGTTACATAAGATAGCTCTTCCATCATTACAGTGAAACTTTCTAACAATGGCTCCAATTACAGGAGTGCAGAGAAACCTAGAGAGAGTTGTGCTGTTAAGTTGGAATCTCTAGGTGCCGATATGCAAGCCTTATCTCTCTCCATCATCTGTAGAGGCCCATGGGAATTCAACAACAGGATCTGAGAATCACAGCACTCCTTTCACCTTTCCTAAGGAGCTGTTATCCCTCTGTTATCCCAGGTCACTCCCCAGCAGGAAACCCACTGGTAGGCTGGTAGGCTCCTCAAAACCAGTGCACCTAGCAGTGCACCTAGCAGAATCGTCTCTAATTGGCCATGGATGAAGTGAAGCGGCAGATCTTCATAGACAGTAATTAAATTAGGCATGTCTGTTTGCCATCATATGATGCACAGCATTGCCAGGTGATGCACACCCGTCATTGCTTGGTCGTCCAGGGCGTCACCCTGCAGACACACAGCAATACTTAAGAAACACAGCGTGTTCTGTTTGCTAGCTGGCACAAGCTTAGACAAGCCACTGCCATGGAAACATAAAAATCATGCAGGTTATTAGCCGTTTTCCCTCAAGTGTAATCTGGCAGTGCTAACAAACAACACCAAGCTAACCCGCTTCACTGATTTAATTTGCCTGCTGAGAAGCACAAACACTCAGCACACTAACTAGATAGATACAGTAGAGGTGCCTTTGGGCCATAAATGACCAACAGGGCCTGGCCTCTGAAAGGAGGGTTCTTGCTAAGAGTGACAGCTGTGTCTGTTGCCACGGCCCAGGGCAACTTGTGTAAAAGGGCTGTTTTTGGCGATGGTGTTTCCTCAGGGGAAGATCGGGAAACTTCTGAAAGTCACCCAGACCTGGACTGCCAGAATCACGATGGCACTGAATTTACACATGACCTGTT
The DNA here is from genome assembly GCA_022829145.1 of Albula goreensis. Taxonomy (NCBI): domain Eukaryota; kingdom Metazoa; phylum Chordata; class Actinopteri; order Albuliformes; family Albulidae; genus Albula; species Albula goreensis. The sequence continues at coordinate 22,466,932 of CM040742.1, forward strand.
CCTCTAAACTACCTCAGCAAATCTCCACTGAGATGACAGAAATGCCATGCAGGTGGGAACACCCATAATCTTTGGCTTTGGAATGTAAACAGAAAGCGAGCTGTGTATTTGATTAATCCTCATTAAAGGGTAAGGCTCTTTCCAGTCATTTTAAAACTTTGATCAGATCCCTATCAATCTGGGTTACAACACAACTCACCACATACATAATAAGAAACATGGTACTGTTAGCTCAATGTCTTCATTCACTTCAGCATGTTAAGTTGCTATCTTGGGTCCCCCTCTCACTAGCTAGAAAGTTCATGATGCAGTAAATGTTATACATTGGCACCACCCACCTAAATGGATTATCCACTGAACCACTGGCATGACCAGTGCCACTAAACAGAAAAGGGGCATTCAGTAGAAGCAATAACCATAGTTTCCCAAGGGTTTAACCTGTGTGCTATGCTTACAAAAAGATATGGCTTAGTTTGTTGCTACCAATCTGTAAGTACCTGTCTATTGAAAAAGTGTTCCGTTGATGCTAATAAGAGTTCCAATGACAGTTGAAAAACATTACCTCTCTTAGTGTCCAATGTTTAAAAAAATGAAAACCTCTGCTTAGGACTGTTTGAAGTCCAAGCAGTCACCTGAATCTGGGCATATGCCAGGATCCAGTCCAATGTCATGTGCTACAACTCTAGCCAGCTAGCTTTGGCTCCTGTTCATGCCAGCCAGGTTCCAACTCTATAGTGGAAAAGGGGTATTATAGTCTGTTTAATATCACAAAATTACTGCTCTGTGTCACACTTAGAACACCATTATGATTGAGAGTGGTGCTGTTTGGCAAACATGGCAATGTGGATCCATTTGGCAAATATGCAGGATGAGCAGACAGTGGTCAAAACTGCAAGGATTGGAAGCATGTCTTTAGTCTGCATGAGAACATGCACTGTCTGGACAAAATCAATAAGCTAAGAACTGCATCATCAATTAGTGAAGTGTTACCTTTTATATAGTCATTCATTTACATTTATTTATATACATTCCAGAGCAACTGCAGATGGAGCTGTTCTCTGCTGTCTGCTTTTGAGTCAGCCCCGCTCTGCTAATTTTCCACTCATTTTCTGTCTATTTGAAAGGGTGTGGAGATCAGCCTTGCAGTGGGGGGGATGGGAAGCTCATTGGCACAGGATTGGGGAAGGGAGGGGGGTGCTCTGGAGCTGAGCTACGGTGCAGAGCAATCAGCTCAAATGAAATAGTGAGAGAAAGATAGACAGAGACAGAAAGGATAAGGAGACAGCAGAAGGAAAGAGTGGCAATCTGCTAGGTATGGAAGAGGTGTGGGAAGAATGTCACATAAGAGAAAAAGAGAAAGATGAGAGACTGCTTATGTGACGTACGAAGAATAATGATAGGTATTTGCATTGCAATATTTAAGAAAATCAACACAATTTTAAAGCTTTGCAATCACTGCAGCTCTTGTTCCAGAGAGGCAAAAAATGGTTATTGTTACAATTATTAACGAGTTAAAGAGTATTAATATATTGTTGCCACTGCTCTTATAGTGTTGCACCTGACTTACTGTAGCCATTGTCCTAACAGGGTTAGAGCTTCCTGTAGCCATTACCCAAAAAATGTTGAGGCAGACTTACTGTAGCCATTGTCCTCCTCCTTTGTTCCATCGATGGTTCCATCTGCCTGGAGCTGCAGATGGAAGCCCTGCCGACTGTACAGCTTTGTGACTATCCCCTTCAGCTGGGGCTCTGTGGACACATAAAGGGTGCAGAGTAAGATTCTGAGGGCTGGAGAGGGGAAATTGCTTGGGGGTAGGGATGGGGGGTTCAAGAGTCAAAAAGCAATGAGGTCACGAGGTTCAAATTAAACTCATTTCTTCCTATCATTTTTCTGAAGGGCACAAAAGATGTCTGAAAATCAAATGCAATGTTGATTTAATTCAGGCTTGTACAAAAAAGTAAGATGGTTCATTGAATTTGTTTTTATTCATAATATATTTTCCAATGGCATGAAACTCAATAAAAAAGGGAATTTTTATGTTATCCAAGTGCCGCTGCAGTGCAAATTCTTTACATCCTGCAAAAACTTATTTTCAATATAATGTGACAATATGGACTTCCAACTCTATGCGACCAGCAAAGAATCCTTTCTCAAGTTTACTGATTTCATATTCCAAATTTGTATTTTTGCCTGGGAGTAAGGTTTCCTGGGTAATAAAATATGAATATTTCTCAGCATCTCCATTTAGCTGTTCCTGGTCTCCCAAAAATGGGAAGAAAGAAGACTGGCTCTTGTCAAGTTTTATTTTTTTGATTTCATTTACAGCACTCCAGAAACATAGTCACACATGATAATGAGTCTTCTGGTCCAATATGTCAGCTTCTTTCCATAATCATCCTGACTGAACTGCAGTTAAAAGCAGCAAACAGAAATATGGATGGTTGTGTCATCACTGCAGCAAACAAGAATGTAAATGCATAGCAATCAACAGACAACAGAGTATCTCTTTACTATGCACTTACAACAGGTAGGCCTATCCATTTACTTAATTGCACTATGCTGACACTCAGTATGGATTATTACTACGAATGGGATTCAGCGTAACACAGCAGTACATGTTGTGCTATATGTCTTTTGAAGAAATTTTTTGTTACAGAGATGCAGAGTATGTAAGTCATTTGTGTCTCTGTCGTGAATGCCGTTAAAGGGTTAGGTTGAGCTAGGAGGCAGAAGTGATTTTGTCTAAGATTTGTTTGTTAGTTGCTCCCCCCTCAAATAACCACACTTCCTTATCCATGACAGCCTTGGGCTTGGTCTTTCAGGCCCAGCACACCTCAAGGAAGTCATCAATAAGACGAACACAAAGACATACATCTGTAAGGAGTGAGTACTCATACAGACAAGTGGTCCAACAATACCTATTTTTTCCTGCCAAAAGAGGAGGATGTTTTCAATGCGACACAGGGCAAGGAATCGGGGGAGGGGGTGGGCTGGTGGGTGGTTCACTGTGGGATGATCTCTTCAGGCTGGGTCCCTGTTGCTGACGGCAGCTTTGGGATTCCCTCTGAGAGAGCAGGCACAGAACTAGCACTGCTGCTACGCTGCAGGACAGCAGCACTACATATGTGTTATGTAATTTTCCTTCTCCCTTCTCTCTCCCAGTCCGGGGGATGGGGGGCCGGTTATGGGTTGGTGCAGGACAGCTCAGGACTTTTAAAGTGCAGTAGAATTAAACTCTAAATGGTTCTCATGAAATGATGTCTGAATCATGGATATGAATTACTGTATCCTATCACAGGCTGACACCTTCATTTTGAGAGACATAAATAAATCTAATTTGGCATAATATACTTCTGACCATTGATATGAAGTAGTACTTGCTGCATTTCTTTTTAAAAGAAACTGTGGTTGGTAGTCACATACAATTTCTCCCTGGTACTAGTAGCTGTAACTAACTGTGTCAGCCCAACAGCATTGGCTCTCTGGGAAAGCAAAACTGCTGTTTACTGGTTATAGTTTACATGATCCATTTCCCTAACTAATACATCACAATGACCTATGAAACTAAGCAGCATCTTCCACCATACAAACCGATAAACAGAATAGTTGCCCTCAAACAGTCTATATACACAATGACAGAAATGTCAATGAGAGTGAATGTCATGAGAATATAATGAGTATTAGCTAATGAACCAGAAGTCTGGCTGAATCAATGTTGAAAGCCTCTTTGCCCAGTTTTAAGCTGCAGTTGGACTGCTCCACCCAGCATCCCTCACCTTTAAATAATACTCTTTCAATCTCACATCATTCTCATGAGACAGACACATCACTGTGGTATGAGGAACCTTCATGAGGCCCAGATGATAACTTAATCATTCATATAAATGACCTTTTAACATGATTAAAGTTAGAATTCAGATACTGGGGTTAGTACTATCAATGGACCTCATTCACCAATATCTTCACAAGTAAGTTTTTTCTTAAATTTGTTCTTGAGAAAGGTCCTAAGAAAAGTCTAGGTCAGATTCATGACCTGTTCTTAAACTGCAGAACTCGCACTTGTGTTCTTATAATTATGAATCCCACTGTCCTCGTAAGTTGAAAGCACATGCCAGTTTTTTCTAATTAGCATAGGTAAACGCCCCGCCAATCCCCATAAAAAAGCATGAGACTGCAGGGTCGTGTGCACACACATAACTCACACACAGAAATTGAAAAGTTGAGAAGTCAAGAATGCCCAAATGCTTACACAGATAGCCTCAACACTGGTCACAATCTCCAAGACACTTAAAGAAATGAATACAAATGTAAAACATAAAGATATGCACTGAAACCTGTTTGATTTTTTTTACATTTCTTTCTTGAGATTAATTGTATGTCATAAATATTCACACTGTAAAAGTCAAATTAATTTTAAAGCCTTTATTTACAAACGAGCAATTAATTGCTGTCGAACTTGGGCAGCAAGTCTGTTGTCCGGTCCCAGGAGTAGGTCGGGACACACAACCTCTTGTTGTTGTGGTGGCTGACAGGGACGTGATAATGCCAATAGTGTGCTCAATGGTGGAGCGAGTATGTGCATGCTGCTTTTTGAAGGACACGTCTTGGTGAGTCTGAGAGTTGGTGTCATTAACCAGGGGTCAGGACATATCGCCAATCTCCTAATATAACAAGTCATTATAGGAATAGAAGCCCGCTGCTACTGGGATTTATAATTACTCAAAAATGTGTACCAATGAGCCATGCATCTCCAGCAGCTCCTTGTTTGAGGCGCATACCCACAGAACTGTTTTGTAAAATGTAGGAGTCGTGTGCACCTCCTGGGAAGCGGGAGACCATATTCAGAAGGTGGTTCTGGGAGTCACAGATGAGTTGTACATTTATAGTATTATTGTTTGCAGTTGAGATATGGGAACAGATCTGGAGAGGGTGACTTAATATGAATGTATGTGCAGTCTATTGTGCCGATGGTGTTGGGTAGACCAGCAATAGAAAGGAATCCTCTCTTGACTGGGATCTGTTCTTCTGCTGTATAGGGGAATTTTATGTATTGTGTGGCCAGTTGATTTATTCCATCCATGACTCATAGGAGAGCGCGGCTAAATTAACATAATTGATGTGAATTGAACTGTTAGCATAGAGTTTTTTTATTTTAAAAGACCATAATGCTTTGTAAAACAATGACAAAAATAATTTTAAAATATTATAAATGATAAAAATATTATTGTAATTTAAATTCTATAATATTATACAACTATAGAACTGAAGACAACGCAATAACCAATTATTTTGCCCAAACATGTCAGCACTCAAATGTGCGTAAGTGTGCTCTTGAGTTTGCGTACATTCTGTTCTTACCTAAGAACAAATCCCAAACAATAAAACATTGGTGAATACCGAATCTTCATGAAAACTGTGTAAGTGGGTTTTAAGAAGAGAATTCTTCTTAAGAATGGTTGGTGAATGAGGCCCAATGTTAGTAGTGAAAGTAATCATAGCAGTGTCTACATACTAATAATTATATTATTATCTGTAATATCCCATTTGTTCTGGAATGGGGTTACTGTTGCTAATGTTTATATTCATTCACATTTGTTGGCACTGCTCATTACTGAGTGGATAGATGGCTGTGCATCTTTGACAGAATAAAGGTGAATCCAGCACCGGAGTGGATGCGTGTCACACATCTGACTCTGTGTGACCACATGGTCCAGCTGAGAGTGGCAATGGCCTAAATGATCCCCTTTTGGACTTAAAACCAAACGCAGCACAAAGGAGGACCTGAAATGTATACCCTGTTAGTGGGTGCAGCCTGATTAGAAAACATGCAGGATGTGACTGTATTTCAGTCAGGCTTTGGTGTGACATAAAACAAACAGCGAATACATGTGTTCACCAAACATGCATGGCTCATGACTAAGTTGGTTATGACTGGCATTAAGGATCAAATACTGCAACATTACCTTGAGGTCTTTTTTTCCAGAATTGAGACACAAACCTCCCCCTTGCATAGATCATGAAAACTCAGGTGTGAATGCTTCAGATAACATTTTTATATTCTGTCATGTAACACAATATTCTAAAACGTTTTACCCCAAACTTTTAGTTATGCTTTTAAGCTATAACCATGGTACTGTGTTATATTACATTGGGGTTAAAACGTTGTTGATTGTGGCTAATTATTAGTTCTATTGAGTCACCTTTAATATTTTAATGGTTAATACACCTCATAATTAGCATTATCATTGCTGTTTGTCGTTGTTATTATTGTACTTTCCATCTAGTCACTGCTACAAATACAATGGCAACAGATGATGTTAATGGATATGACAATGCCCATCGTGAAAAAATAATATCAGTGATGGTGATTGTTTTATGGTGCGAATAAAATAACGGCACAGACAGCATCAGACCTGGTCGCCTTCTTCTCCGCTTCTTGGATCCGAAGAGTTTCACCCGAGAGAACACGCTTAACCTGCTGGGTTTCTCACAGGTACCCTTTCCTTTATTCGGACTGCTAACGCAGCGGCAGGCATTCGACTTCTCCCGCTCCCTCGCCTGCCTTTTCTGCCGAATGAGGGAGCTGGCAATCGCTGCGGCCATCGCCAGTTTGGCGGCTGGCTAATGGTCCAACTTCCAGATGAGAATCTTTACCCACCCACTGATCGCGGGGGGTCTATTTATATAGTTACTATAAGTTTTCAAAGAAAATAATCCAAAATCGTATTCAAATGCGTAATAAAGTCATTGTTGCAGCTGGTATTGTGGTAGTTGAATTGTCGATGGCTACTGCATACACAGCACAGATGGGTCAATTACGTTCCAATATGACTGAAAGCAGAATCACCTGTTTTTAAATGTTCCTGTAATGAACTATCATTTTTAGTCTCTCCTGGGCGTATCTCGATAACGGTGCATTTTCTCGCCGGGAAAAAATAGTCCTCAACAAAATATGGTTAGACGCATCTCCCCCATTCACACAGTACAACTAAGGCAATGCAGGATGCAAAGGCGTGGATTTCACAACTGCAAGCGAGTATACAATTGTCCGACCCACGCCACTAATGAAAGCAGTCATGTTTTCCAAAAAATCCCAAAGATTCTTTGAATAATTCCTCGGCAGCTTCGACAGCACACATAAAACAGGCGCAGATATTTAAGAGCAGCAGCAGATGCAGAGCCGGGAAAACACCGGTTAACAGGTGGATAGGAAGATATTTTTTGTTTCCTTTCTCTTGTTAGCAACTAATATATTTTAAAAAATGACAAATATATGAGACAGAAAGAGGGAGGGAAGAGAGAGAGAGAGAGAGAGGAGAGAGAGAGTGATGTAAGAAAAATGCTAGGAGAAAACAAAAATCTTAATGTAATGAACTGAATAGGTAAATTGGAAGTTGTTGGTGCTGCAGTCTTCGTTTTCCCCCCTTGCTTTTAATGTCAAAGTGATTCCATTTACGTATAAGCGTAATTGGTAACCGGTTCCAGCAGGAGGGCGCACCGTCTCGACAGCCTTCGGTATGAACAGCCCTCTGTAGGAGTGGCGATGTTCTGTGAGCGCTAAGAGAACGGCATCGTTACCCCACCGCAGATCCTGATTTGACAACTTTTCAATTACAATGGTAATTGTTCTATGAAGACATATGGTATTAGGTCCAATTCCAGGTTCAGTAAACCTTAGAAAGAATCATACAAAAAAGCCCATTTCGTATGCAGAAGTCAGATCTCTCACTGCAGATCCTCCCGCGAGGAAAAAGTAGGGGGTGGAATCACAGCTTCTGCAGCTTTGCCAGCTCTTTCTTAATACAATGGACGAATAAAAATACGTAAACGGAATTAAATTCTGAAGAAGACGATCACTTATATGTTGGAGAGCCCGCAGTGGCACTGTAAAAGCAGAGAGGTCTGCTTCCTCATTGAATAGCTGCTCACGGTCGCTCGCTCTGCGCTCGGGTGGATGGTGACAGACACCCAAACAAACGTGACCGTGGTTATCAAGTAGGCTACCTGAGACTCTGTCACGACTGTGTCATAATCTTTTACGTTCCTACTGTATGGCTTCTGAGGGTACAGGTTTCATATACTGACAATGTTAGCAGCGTGAACCAAAACCTGGAAAGCAACAGCTGAAAATTACTCTGCTGAACACGTAGGCGAAATTACATGTGTTCAATATTAACACTGTCATCCCCTGCGCCAAACACAGACTAACATTAACAGCCTGAAAGGTTTACCATAATCCATTGTTTTCGATTGTTCTGCTTACCCTGGGTTTTTTGTTTACAAAGAATAAGCTGATGCTGAAAGTATATCACCTGACAAGTTTGAGGCAAGAAGCAATGATGTGACAGCTAACACGACAGGTGTTTGTCAACCATCTTTAGGTACAACATTTTCATATGGGTATCAAAATCTATGGCGTCATAACTTTGTCTATAACACATATTTATCTCACAGCATTATGGTATTGCTACGCGTCTTTGTTGTGTTCAGATTTTTTTTCCTTTAAGTGAAATCATCACTGTTTTGCATGAGTTTCAATACGAGTTTCTTTTAAAATAACCCCATTACATTAAAAGGCAAATTAATATCCTGCTGAAGAAACTATTTAGAACTATTTATGAGATAGCAGTTTAGTGCAATCATTAATATAGGGTTTTCCAGACATAGCAATTTAAGAGTTATTGTGTCACTGCAGGATCTGCACAAACATATTCTATGGGCATTTCTGCGGACAGTATATTTTGTCTAGAACAAGATGTGAACGGCAATGAACTGCCAAGTAAGAACAGTTGCAATCGATTCTAATTGGGGGTATACTGATTACTTATTGATTAACCTGATTGTAAGACTTTACCAAACCTAGGGTAGACAGTCTCTAAGGGCGGTGTCCCCTTTGAGACATGCAGTAGTCTAGGTCAAGTAAACATACTGGTCCTAGGCAGTAGAGTCCTACTTCAAGACAGAACATGAATCATTATTTACACTGTTACCATGGCAATTATATGATCTAATTAGCACAGGCAAACGACGAGCGCGCACTTAGCTATCGATGTTAATACACATTCAAGTTTTATGCGAAATGATTTTTACGCAGCAAATTCAAAGGAAGAAACGAGATAAATCACTCTAATTGAAACGTTTTAAAACTGCACTTTGATTTTATGATGATTCACCCATACTTACAAATTGGTCTGCAACATACAGTCAGTGTACATGATAAAGAACATATTTTCTTTTAGTGGCGCAAACCCGAAGGATAATGAACTAAACGAAACTAAATGGTTTCATGAACGAGCACATTTACAGTATCGATAATACGAGTTCTTAAGTATAATCACATATCTGATACCGTTGGGAAAACTATTGTAACATCTCTGTAAAGAGAGACACTGAACAATAGAGAAAATCACATTCTGTACAGTATACACATCCACCGGGAGTAGGACTGTGCATGTGGTCACGCTTGTGGCCTCGCAAGAAAGCGCAACAGCGTTCTCTGAATGCTGATTTGTTTTTCGAAGCTCCACAGCTAACGCCCATCTACACCAGCACCTCAAGCGGACGCTGCGTTCTTGAATGCATTACATGTAAAGATGCAGAAATTGGATAAAGATGGTTTAAAGCGATATCGAGCACAGTATCATTCTGAAAAAGTGCGAGGAGCTGACTGCGACTCTTCGATGCGATCATCAATCTCCCTCTACTGCATTATGAGATGCAGCAGTGCAATCACCGACCAAACTCGAGGTGGCATAGAAATGAGTTTTAACAAAATGTTTACCCAACGGGTTCTGTTTTTCTACTTTGTAATCTTCCTCTCTAAACAGTTATTTATTAGGTAAAATAACATACAGATAAAAGGCGATTACAGTTGATAAATTCCCCTTGCAGTCAGTTTTCATATAAATATATCATACATAATTGAAGCAAATCCTCCCCAACAGTGCCACCTACAGCTCCAGAAAACATGTAGAAAAAATCCCTGCTTCCTCCTCACTGTACCAGTAACAGAATACTGCAGTAATATCCACTGAGCGTTTTCTTAGGCAAATGAGATGATCCAAAGTGCATCTTTTCAGGTAAATAAATCCATATGACCTTGAAAACATTACCCTCAATAATAAAGTTCACATTTGGGGTGATAAAATCATTATATTCGATGTGCACCATGATCAGATTAGATTACATATTACATAAAAATGACAAAATAACCAAATCATGTTATCATTCAGACCTTGTTTGAATCTGTAGGGAATGAAAAAGACAAAAGAAGGCCCATAAAACACAAATATATGCAAAAAAGATATCTTGAAAAGAATAATTTGAATGAAAAGTGTTCATGAAATAATTCATGTCCGCTAACATACTCATTACTTTTAATATAACACAGACATAAATCTGTATTAACTTCATCATCCGATAAATAACATACGGTTAATTTCACTAAATTTATACCCGAACGCCTTACTTTCAACTTCCTTTTTACTGTTCCCTCAAAGCAACTATTAAAATTCAAAAGGTTATAGTTTATTTACTGACTATATTTTAAAGTAACATTTTTACTGATTTATTGTTGGTGTAAAACAAGACGCCAGCACTGCATATTACATGGCGAAACACAAAAAATTAGCAGCTATGCAGTCATTCCGAATTATCTTTATATTCAAGAAATCATCGCATATATTGAGCCATACGTTGATTGATATATTTAAACTTCAGAGCCTGCTTTGTGTGTATATAAAGACGTAGAGGGCAAAACAGCCACAAGAAAGGAATAAGACGACTATATGACACACACATACATATTTAATACCAGTAGGCCTAATTCAACATAAAATACTGCGAAGCCGAGCCAGTGCGCTTGCAGTGCATACTAAAATGTTCCCGCTATTCATTGTGTGTGTATTTTGAATTCTTAAAATGGTAAAAAAAATTATGTAATGACATAAAGTAGCATACCTGATGTTGATCTCCTCAAAGGAAAAGCCATGCTCCTTTAACTGTGGAACCAAAAAAGTCTGGAGAAGATGTTCGCAGTTCTAAGACCGATACAGTGAAAGGAAGAAGATGGTACAAAGTTTAAACCATATTCAAAGAATTCTCAAAGGCATCGGCAAGAAACCATCAATGCAACGCGAGTGGTGATCCGAAATCATTAACGGACATTAGTGACAGGCCATTATGACTTTTAAAATGTTCATTAATGATTCATTGGGAGGTATTGTTGATCCGGCAAACACTGATGGAGCATTTTCTAAACGGTGCTGTGCGCAAGGCAAAGTCATCAGACAAACTGAAACATATTGAAACTGTACATGTTGCCCAAGCCGAGAAACAGGATGACTTTTCTCTCGGATTACAAAAAATGGATGTAAGACGATCCTCTAATGCACTGTGTAAACCAGTTACGCCGGGCTCCCCACTTTTGAGAAGAAAGCAACATGCATCAACGGATATGACAATGGACATTAGAGTTACATTTAAACAATGCACTAGACTGCCCTGAACACTTAAGCAAGCTTAATTATTAATGTTTTTGAACGCCTCCATCATTGCAGTGACAACGTATTGAAAGTGCACAGTACCCCTCACTGGATAGGTTGCTGTAGTTAATTTAAATAGAGGCTACTTAGATACAGATACAGATTTATTTAAATGAAATTCCCGAGTATACATACAGAGCGAGCAATTACACAGTATTTCCATTTGTTTCAATATGACTTATGAACTGAAATAATATAACGGAGTAGTACAGTGGCGTACACTAATATGGTGCTAGCTAGTATTGGACATTTTACATCTCAAAAATGCTACAAATCATATTACGTAGTCGACACTATGGCGCTATCTTGAGATGTACAAAAAAAGAAGGGGAAAAGAGCAAACGTTTATTACCTTCAGAAATATAAATGGGGGATCCTATTTGGGCCAGAACAGTATAACAACGAGGAAAGACATGTACAGCAGTGAGCGCTAGATGGAGCACGTTATTCGTCTCTATTACCGTTAGTGATTCCCCAATGAAAGCTAAGCACGACGGTTTTTGCTGCCTTGGTTCTAAATTGTACTCTTCAATGGAAGGTTAAGAACTGTCCCTGAAATGTCACATTGGTTTCCTTGATCTAAAATCGATTTCTTTACAGTTCTCCTGGCCTTAAAATTTTCCACTCTGTTCGATGTGCCTCGTGTCTTAACTGAGCAAAACAACGTTTGCTCAAGACTCCAGATTTTTATTTGGTCACTGACTAATAAAATATTGAAACAATAAGGAAGCAGAGTTCATCCAGCATCAGCATAATTACATTACTCCCCTTCCTTCCTACAATTGGTTTTTCATCATTTTCATGTTGACTGATAAATGATGACAGTGCATGCGTAGGTTTTTCTCCCTTAATTGGTGTGAACAGTGGGGAGGGTGAGTTAAGGGGAGAGAGTGTCAGGATGTTTGTATCCTGCTCTTGGTCTGTAAGCCACTGACAGACAACATCCCCTCCCAGCAGGGCAGTCTGACTCAGGCAGATCTGCAGTGGCCTGCTTTCACAGTCCCTGCTTTGTCATATGTCTAAACCAGTGGCAACAACACGTGTGTATGCATGTTATCTGTTCAACTTCACATTAGTTCTACCAACAGAATGAGAGGAATGACATGCAATACTAACCAAGATGAATACCTACAGAAGTGAAAACACATCTGCCCTCATTTTAATATTTTAAAAGGTACACTTAAGTATTTTAGGATGCATTACAGTGTATCATAACTTGTGTTTGATGGATGTGCTTCTCACATTATTTAAAAAATTAGTGTAGTAGTAATTGAACATATTTTGCTCCCACTTGTAAAAGCTGCAACACCTGTTACCAGTACAGTTCTCTCCCTTAACTCACACTCCCCGCTGTTCACACCAATTAAGGGAGGAAAATCACTTGAGCCCTTCAGTAGACCCTGGATCCAGCCAGGTCAGGTCCCTGGTGTGACCGGGTTTCCTGCACTACCCTGAACTTGAAACCTTGTGGAGTATAATTAGCACAGCTGCTTAGGAAGTTGGAGCATGGTGTTGTAGCCAGGGATGGACAGAGCAGAGAGGCCTCTGTATATGGGCTGAATTCTCAAGGTTGCAAAAAAATATTCCTGTTAATATCTAAGAAACTACAAAACTTCTTTCACTTCTTCCCTCTTAGCTTTTGACCCTCACAAAAGCTTGAAGATTAAAGCGCAGAAGAAAAGAGGTGACCCAGATCTAACAAAGCTATCACTCAGAAGTGTGTATGTGTATACTAGTGTTCCAGAGATGCACTGCAGCACTGTACATGGACACATGGCATCAATGTTCTAGTGCTCACTCTTCCACAGCTGCAGAGAAAGCCTGCAAGCAAACACTGACTCATCCTGTCAAGAACGTATGAAGTCAATGTGGACCGAAGACAGACAGTCTCTAATGGATTGCAGGTCAATCAGAAAGATTTACACTTTGAAGAATTCTGACTGTTCCACTATTTCAAAATGACTGCAGGCTAAAATGGCTTATATTGGACCTCTTTGATGTGGGCAGGATCCCTCTCTGGGGAAACCTGCTGCCATTGAATAAGCACTTGGGGACTCATCAAATCTGGCCTCTGTCCAGGGATGCTGGAATGGACTGTGTGTTATTCTTTTAAATGAGGCGAGCAGACTGTTACATGAGCTTGGGTAACATTTTTGGCAGGAGAGGGAGAGTTTTATGGTGGTCAGCTTGTACAGATTCCCAGAGCAAGTTCCAGTGAAGGGGGCAGAGGAGGCATGGAAGGGGCGGGTCTGCACACATGGCTGCGTTTCAAATTGGGGCAGGTGCAGGGTGAATGCTGGGATAGGGTATTGACTGTGAATGATTGAATCAGAGGCACCAATTTCTACTCTGAATGGTATCTTCAATTATCCTTATTTGTTGCCACATACAAAGATCCTCCTTGTAAAGAGGATCAGTTAAAATTTATGATCTGAAAAGATTTGCAAGAGGGTAGGGTGCTACCCATTGCTGTTAATACACTCTTCCTTTAGACTTGCATCAATATAAGCCAATAAAGATTCTCATATTTCATATCAGAAGCACCACTTAAGTAAAAGACCACTACAGCCAAACTTACTTCCGGATTAACCTGAGGAAATACTCTTGGTAAGGAAGTCAAGGGTAAGTACAAAGGACTTTGCTAAACTAGTCAGAACTTTGCTGAACTTTCTCCGAAATTATTATGATTCCTGCATCTGTTTGCAAGAACATGGCATGTGGGAAAGGACTTTACAGTCAAATGATGTACACTTTTACTGACATGTCAATTTTCAGGCCAGGATCATAATGTAACACCAGGTTTTAACTATAGGATATGATATGTAGGTAAAACCACCAGGATGTGTAAGAGGGGCCTCTAGTAACATGTGTATCAAGCAGAGGGTGACTCCAAAAACCAGCACCATTTTAATTCAAAAAAGGATATTAGCAGATACAATGGCTGTTCCTCAATTCCTGAGAAATGTATCCTCCTTTCTTTCACTACTGCCTCATCTCTTCTGTGTCTCAAAATGGGTCTTTGTGGCCTCCCTGACTCTAGAGAAGCAATATTGGAGGAAGAAAATGAAGCAGGCTTAAAACCCTGTCTGAAGTCTCTGTTATTGGAAGATACTTCGATGTGTCCTATCTCAGAACTCCTTTCACATTTCTGAAGAGCATCATTGTGCTCACACCCTGAAAGATTTCAAAAACCATCCCACAGAATCTGACACCAACACAAAGATCAACAGTATGGCGAGGGATTTACCAACACACAAATTTAATACAAATGTGAAAGCATTACAGTTTTGCTTTTTTTTTTTTTTTTTTTTTTTTTTAGAAAATGGCTAAACTGCCAAAAGGTACTGTGAAACTAAGGTTCTTGTTGTAGCCATAGGTTTATGTATTTGCTTGTACATGCTTTGAATAAATGGTGACTGCAAAAAGCAGAGCAGGTAGATGCAAAGATGCAATTAACAATTTCCATTGTGTAAAAAAGCACTGGCCATATATATGCATTGTGACAGACTAACAGCTGTCAAAGTTATGATAAGGCTACTTAATGATTCAAGGCAACTTTGATAACAGGCAAGCAGATAAACTTGTCCCAATTCTCTTCAAATCTCCTTGTTTTCTCATCTCTTCTTTTCCTCTATATACTGCTGGGTAGGGTATGAGTGGTTGTGGAGACTTTAGAAGAGGCCAATGTTATGCATTTGGGTGTTTTTCCTATCTCTGACCACTAGATGGAAGTACTGCTGAGCAGAGAAATACATGGACGGGGCTGCATATTACTTTGGTCCCTGATGTTATTATGTAATGAAAATATGGCCACCCTAGGGTTACTGAATTAATAATCTTTTTGTAATTTTTGATGTAAACCTTTCATTTTTAAATTAGTTTGTTACATTATCATTAACTTTATCACCCAACCAGGACAGTTTGTCGACTGGAACCATTTACACCATTTCAGATATTTTTTACCAGCTGAGGTAAAGTATATTATCACAGGCTGCAAGAGTACTACCCCTTTCACTGTTCTGACAAACCTAAATAAGTAAGTCTGCACTGATGGTGGAATTCTGCTTAAGCTGAGTTGCACTTGCTTGATTTTAGAATTCTGTTCACAAATAAAGAAACATATTAGATTAGAAAGAAGTTGGAAGTGGCTGCACTTTAGAAGAATTGTCATAGCAAAGTGTTGAGAGGTTCTTTGCTGTGAGATCACAGCAACTTGGCAGTACCTCAGTCTAGCAGTTTTTTTTTTTTTTCATTTGATCACACTTATCCCAGTATATAGTGTAAGTGAAACTGAAAAAATGAAGACAAGAATAAATTTGAGAGATATCTATTTATATCATTAGGTGTTTAAACAGCCTCATCACTTATTTTTATCTCCTTTGAAAATTTTGTCTATAAGCTTGTCAACAGTATCACACTTGGAGCCAGTTGCAGGCAGTCCACTGACACATCTAAACCAGTCAAAATGAGATGCATTGCTCCACAATTTGCTGATTACTATATATATATATATATATATATATATATATATATATATTTTTTTTTTTGTAATCAGCCAATTGTGGAGCAACGCATTTCATTTTGAATGGTTTACATGTGTCAGTGGACTGTCTGTAACTGGAGAAAGTTCTTTAAACTATTAAAACAGTGTTGTCTGATGATGAATGACCTTCTAACCTTATTTATCACACTGCTTTTCTTGGATATGTGGGCTTCAACTTGATTTAGACAAAAGCGAATACAGCCATGATGTTACTGCCAGGCTAACAGCATCCACATGATACACAAGTAATGCCTCTGGGAAAAGTCAAATAGAGCGGAGTATGAAAGAGTACAGCGAGCTGAACCTGGCCTGAATGAGTATCCGCCCAGTGAGTCTGGAGGCTGTGGCAGCCGAAATTACCCCCCCCCCCCCCTTTAAACAACGTCTCAGCATCCCTGCCTTTTCTGACAGGGAATCATTGTCTTAAAAGCTATGGGCTGTGCCGGCACAGTCCCAGAACTCATTCCCAATAGACAAATGCCATAAACAAACAGCATCATATATAACATCAGTCTCATTTGTTTCCTTCCTCGTGCAGGGGCACAAAAGGCCTCCGCTGTGAGGAGCTAAAGAGAACACGCAAACTTGATACCTAACCTTTGGGATTCCATAATTGTACAGTTGGGCATAAAAATACATTCCTGCCCGGTTTACAAGGATGCTGAAAAAATAAAGCTGACCTGAGTTTTTTTCGTTGTATTTTACCATCAGCACGAATCATATATATAACGCACATGTGACCGTCAGCCCTGTATTAATCTTCCCCACAATATTCCCCAGGAGGATAAATCATACAGAGGTCAAGGCAAAAAGGAAGGAGGCCTATAAAATGTGCCCTGGTGGACCAGTATGAAGGAAGTGAGTGTGCGGTGAATTCAGATTCAGAAAAACCACAGATACGACTCTTAAAGAGCAATGCGTTCACATGACGTTTTACAAACATGAAATATTAGAAGCAGGGGACCAAAAATAACAAAAATATAAAAAAAATTGGGAAGTAACTTAGCCTGAAGGAATTGAATTAAATGGAGTTTTTCCCTCTTGTGTACGGACAGGCCAGACACAGGTAGCCAGCTTGGTAAAGCATTTTTCCAGGACCCCAGGGAGAGAGGCTAAACCAAATTTTTTCCATCTGACTGCAATAGATCTCTCTGTCCAGTACTGTGCCACAGCTCCTGAGCACACATTCCACCTCAGCCAACCAGGAAGAGTGGATCTTCACATTCATTTTGTGGAGAGATTGAATATTTAAGATATTCAGACACAAGTGAAAACGTTCATCAATATTGAAATAGATATATCACTATTACTTTAGCCATGACGAGAGATTAATATTTAATAGGCATGAGTAACAACGATGAACACATTACAAAATGATCATTTTTCATGAGGCTGGTGAGTCAATGCTGATTTACCTGGATAAGTAATAATTTAACATTGTACTCCATCAGAGAGGCTTGGACTACACTGAGCACTAAAATCGAGATCAACATGCACAGGGTATGTCCTCGGCTTCTAGAACTGCATAAGAAACAGCTCCTTGGTTTTGGGACTCATTTTTATATTGATTTGGCTATGTGCTCAATTCTAGATTTGTAATGAAACAATTTACAGATGGATGAAGTACAATTTCTCAGCTCAGAAACTGCAGCACTTTTTATGAGCAGCTCATTTTAGAGAACCATAATGTTTTTTTGACATATTAATGCCAGGAAAAAAACAGCGACATATTCACTGGTGTTGCTCTGCCAGGACTGTGCTGTGGCCTTCTTTGGGGGGTGAAACAAAAATTTACAAAAATACGAAAAACATAAAAGCTGAGAATCTGCATACCATGTGTGAATTGTTTGATTACAAATCTAAAATTGTGGAGAACAAATCAAGAAACACATCTGTCTTTGTCCAAAACATTATGGGAATCAGTGTATCAGCAGTAGCTCTACAGGCCCAGCAGATGAGTGGTGATCCACTAGACTTCTCTAATTTCGGACAGAAACCAACCAGACAACATAGTGAGCGAGTGATGCTAACCCAGTTATTTTAAACTGACTTCTATGCTCCATTGTCTTTTATACTACTTTGAAAAACACTGTTGTATGTCTGGGCTGCCTTCTGCATTACCTTCCATAAAATAAAATGCCCAGGTACATACTACTAGTCTGTTCTGTAAAGGTTCAACCACCTACATTTCAGGGGGTACATCACTGCTCCAAAGATGAGTTGGTTAGTGAACATGCCACCCATGAGACCCATGCCAACCTAATTTGACTGTTATGACACAAATTTCACATACAGTCTCCCCAACAAGGGACGGAGGCAGACAGCAGCAACAATGACGTCACTGTCATGCTAGCCTACTGGCCTGAACAGCAGAGCCCGAATAATTACGTAGGATGCCTTGCAGCCTTTTCCACTTCCTCCAAATCACACAACTCTGCATGGCCAGGCCCCAGGTATGAGCCAAGTGGCTGCTGAACTGAGAGGGTTAAAAATAATGAAAAGCTGATCCACTTCTAGTGCTGTAAATAGTTTGGAATCGTGCACCCAGTCTGATTAATGCCACTGTGAGTAACTGAGGTCTTGAAGGCACTGCAGTGTGCCTTTGCCATTTACTGCTCTAATATTGTATTTCCGACAGGAAGTATCAGGTGTTCTGTTCTCAAGTTGGGCCTCACTGCACTGTGACTGGCACAGATGACGCACTGGCGTGACCCAGCGTTCAAGGAAGTCAATGTTCGATTTGGATCTAAAGGGTCTTTCACCTATTTCTGGTTTAGAAAACTTCCTTACAGGACGTAGTTTCTCACTAAACTTTTTCCTACCCCAATCTCAGGTGAACTGTCTATCCTCCTGCAGCATTCCCATCCTGCTGAGGAGGCTTGCACTCCTCTGATTCACATGATGACAAGCCCTTGCTTCTTTGCACACTGTAGATGCACAATTACACTCCAGCTATGTTGTCAGAGAATGATGAAGTCATTATATATTCAGTCTGTACTCCTGCGGGTGTCAACCAGGAGTGGCCACTAGTGAGCGATGAGTCAAATAAATTGTGCTGGCATAACCCCTATCATTCCTCAGCAAGGTTAGGCCAACTGTTGCCATGCCAATGCAGATCTCCAGCCATAGCCAGTAATGGCATTTGGAGCTTTTTTCTGACCTGATTCTTTATTCATGGGAGTTAAAGCATCAATGTTTTTTATTCCCAATAGACATTGCAGTGGGAAATTGGAAGACTAGAGGCATGCATGGACTACAGTTTGCTTCCATTTGAAGCATTTCAATTAATAGCCTCTGTTTGGTGTTACTTCCATTTCTAGGTCATGAAATAGACCTAATGGGTGAACACACTGCATTTATTTCATGCATGTAATCAGCTGATCCACACACATTATACACATAGCATCAAGATTACTCCCTCTGGTAATGCTTTTTATGAAGCAGACTAAACATCAATATTTAACCTTCATGACAGAAACAAAAAAACCTAAGCAGAGGTGAAACAGAACCAAACACTCATTCAGTGGGCATTTATTACGAATTTGCAGATTGTGAGAAAAAAACAAGGGTTACATAAGTCTTTATAATGGTATCCAGCAGCTAATGAATTACCTTTTCATTCCAATTTAGCCAAAATAAGCAGCCCTGTGCACGCTCATCCATTAATGGCGCACATGGAATACAAATGAGCAAAATCAATTCAAAGGTTGATGCAGTTTCAGCTGCCCCACATCACGATAGAAAACAGTGTCAGAGTACCACTGGAAACCTTAGCATTCTGAATCACTGGGAGTCACTGGTGAGCAGTGCCCTCACCAGCCAATAATGGCTGTCCTCTGCTCCCAGTATCTTAAGGGTCACATGGGGTTAATTCATGCACTGGTCTAGTGCTCTGGAGCGAAGCCTGCTGATGAGATAATTGTTGAAGGAGCTGGCAGATGACAAATGTTTCCCCTGGGTCTAAGGGCAAGCCCTCATGGGGACGTGTGTGAAATACAAATGCAGAAGTGGCAAATGTTGGACTTGGGCCTGAGGAAGCATCTCATTCTTACAGATTTGTTTCACTTCTGTTTGAATCACCAATACTGTCAAAAGGCATGTGTCCATTTACAACATTATGTCAATCAGCCACTATTTCAGAACCATTGTTTTGTGACCCTGATCTGACGTTTCTTATATAGAAATGTGAAGTTATGCAGGAAAAAAGTGACATCAAATTCCATATTTAGAAAAAAAGCATTATATAAAGGTGTAAAAAGCACTGCACCTCAACAAAATTTACTTTCTATAAAAAAACAAAAATATCTATGATGTCTCCCTGATAGTAACTTTTGAAGTCAAGAATAGTACTGACTTCAAGTACAGTCAAAAGGCAAAAATGGAGAAGGTTATAATTTTATGTCCCAAATGATCACTGAAGCTTGAATATTAATATAACTGTCTCTGAGGTAAGGCAGGCCCTTGATGACAGTGGCAAATCGGTCTTGACAAAGCCAATCAAGCAAGCTCAGCAGGAAGCCAACATGATTTGTAGACAGCTTTATTGAATTTCTAAGAAAGAATGTGTGTGTGTGTGTGTGTGTGTGTGTGTTTGTTGGGGGGGTGTATAAGCAAACTTTTGGGCTGTGGAAGGAGAAAGACGATCAGAGATACAGCAGAAGGATTGTGATGCTCATTGTGGGATCCGCACTAGGCCTTTCATTGGGAGCCGTTTCTGCATGCTGACACACAGCCTTCTGAGCGGACCTGGGATCAGTAGAGGGGCCTTGTGAAATATTGATGGTGTTCCCACCCCACCCCCTACCAACCCGCACAGAATCAGAGCCGTAACCATCTGCTCTCAGCTACACGCAGGCTCTACTGTCAGCCTGGGCTGCCTCGCCTTCACCTGATGGGCCTCTTTGTACTTTTCCACTTTTATTTATTTGAGTTTGATTCATCTCCAGAATGATGCAGCAGTAATCCTCAAAGGAGCAGCCCACCTGTTTACGCAGCTTCCGGGAGTTCCGGGGCTGAGCGACACAACTGTGGGTGGGGGTTTTGGCGCAGAGCTGGAATAAATTGCTACAGCTTCTCCCCTCCCCTCTTCCCCTCTCCCCACTCCTCAACAAAAACAGAGACAACAAGACAGTGATTGTGGCGGTCGGTCTCCACAGTGGATCACCTTGCCAGCTTGTTGCTCATTTGATGCGGTTCTTTAAACCTGCAGACAGCATGAGGTGAGGATTCCCTGCGATTACCCAGCAGGGCTTTCCCTCCATAATATGCAGGCAGGTCCAATCCCCTAGAGCAATTCTGCTTTTATCCTCTCACCCCTCTCTGACACGTCTTCACTCTTACGCTCGCTCTTCTGAGACCTGCCAGTGATGCAGGCTGGGAGTCCATAATGCTGAGGAAGACACTTCAGGTCCTGCCTGTCTGGACTAGACGGTCAGAGGTGATCAGCCAAAACGAAATTGCTTGCATTTTGCTCATTTTATTTTGCTCCTGTAAAATAATTCAGTAATTTATTTACTGTGGGCAGGAGGGCACAATAACAAGATTGTTCTTATCTTTGGCCCTTATGGACTCTACTTTGTAGTTGGCAGAAGAGGCAAAAAAGGACAATTCTTTCCCACTGACAGCTGCACATCTTCAAATCTGTTCCAGTTCAAGGCAATGTGAAGTTTATTGAGGCAATGGGGAGATTAACAGGGAAGTTCCAGCACATCAAGCATGTTCAGCTTCCCCATTACCCAGTAACACTCCATAAAATGCTCTCCATCCAAAATTTGGGTTCTCAGGTGCAATGATTTATGCATTTACATGTGAAACAGTGAATCAAAACAGCATCTATTTTGATAGTTATTGTTACCTGTTCCAGTAATGGTTATCATTCTAGACTGGTAATGTATATATGATCCTTTTCAAGAAAAGTTGGCATTATAAATAGCTGCAGGAAAATATAATAAATGTGCATCTCAATTGTCATGGACAAAACTGAATTGACTATGATTTACATCAACATGTTCACTGTATTAATACTTAAAGCCACTGCAATGTCTTTATGTATCCCTATGTATCACCCTGTCCTTTCTAATCAAGATGTTCTTTTCCATCTACCTCCCCTGATATTCATGTCAATACAAGATGACTGATCCAAGCAGTAGTGACTATTAGTTTATCAACTATGACTACTAGTTTATTAGCAAAGCACATCTCTAAACTTAGGTAGATGTTGTCCACAATGGATACAGTTCACAGCTGGGGTAAGACAAAACAATAATAAAATAGTTTTGTATTCATTGCACATATCAATAAATGAATGATAAGGTTCTTTGCTGCATTGATCTGCGTTACATCATTCAAGATTAATTTATCAAATACAGACAGTGCAATTAACCATATATTGGTAAGACTACATACACTGGAGAGATGACTTTCAACTCCACCTAGATATTTATAAATAGTAATTAGCTTCTTGCCTTCTTTAACCTCCAGATAATGACAGTGATGGATAGGTATAGAACAGGGTTGCAATGGGCTGGATGACCTTTTTTGTTTCTTTTTCATTCCTGGCTTAATAGGATGTGGATGAACACAGTGTTTCATCTAAGTGTGCCCTGTGGCCATATCAAGGACCTGGGTAATCAAATTGGGCAAAAACCATCTTCAAAGCTGCCATTTTGATTTTTTTTACCTCCCACAGGTGAGTCAGAGGAATTTCGATGCATTTCCCAGAGGTCAGTAGTTATGTTACCATTTGTCAACCCACAATGTTAAAGCTACAAGCCCTCACTTTGCTGTTACAAAAACAGGGTGAAAATTTGATGCATCACAAGTTCATTTAATTCAAAGGATGACTGGGAAATTTGGCATTCTTGATGATTATGCACAAGATGTTGTGAACTGTGCTGTTGCTAAAGTTCCTGAAATGCAAGAAGTGAGTGTGAAATTGTGTGACACAGCATTATGACAACCAGGCAGGGGAAGGACAGCTATGGTATGAACTTTAAAATCCAACATATGCGGATTCATGAAGCTTTCCAGAATGGTATGATGGTTGTTTAATCAACTACTATGTGTACAAGAAGTGCAGCAAATCAGTGGCAATTATATGTGAAGAGGAAACCACTTTTTACAGTATGCAGAATGTGTAAATAGCAACAAATACTAAGTTACTGAACTTTTGTCTGGTTGTTTTCACTGGCCTAACTTACAATAGTATATTCCAGCTAACTTGCTAAGAAACTTTAAAAGTGATCACTGAACAATTACAATGCAATTTAGCAGTGACACCATATGCAATAACATATATTATCAGTAGCAAGAACCTCTTTTGCTAGCTATTAGATAAAGCAGAAACACCTATCCCCACATTGATTTTTTTCTCTTCAAGCAACTAATGCAGGCAGGGATAGGACAGCAAAATTTAGGGCCTGCCTTGATATTCCCATGCCACTGATGCACCCTCATTAGCACACTCTTGCTACTCCTTTTGGCAGAATGATGCTCAATTCATGGAAGACAGGATGACCTTATAACATTTTCAGTGGAAAAAGTAAAGTTAAAAGTTTTCCTGAATGTGGTGTGCCTATTGCAATAGTAGCTCAGTCTTTGTCAGTTCAGTAAGCTTCCATATGCATCTTATTTTTGGGCAGGATCTAGAATGTAGACAGAAGCCAAATAAAGACAGAGAAAATGTTCTTATATAAACTTGATGGTTACAGCCACTATAGGAAATCTGGCTATTTACAGCACCCTCAGCTTACTCACTGCAGCTGCTCTGGGCAGTTGAGATTTTGTGGCTTTCCATCTGTAAATGTCGCAGTTCAGTTGATGGGCCACACAATTCACTTTGCAGATTGTCTGCTTCAGGGCTCAGACATTCACCAGGCCTGGTCACCTTGGTGACTACTGCACAATGCGCCTTCCTGTATCCATCACTGTTGCTCTGAATCCAATCAATTGGAAAAAGATGGCAGACAATGTCACTGGACAATTACGGATCCCAAGGACAACGGAAAAGCAGAAGTTGGGAGCAGGCGAGCAGGCCCTCCTTTAAATCTGGCACCCAGAAGCTTCAAAACATTAAAATTAGATGGATCGCACAAGAGCCTTTAATCTAAAAACTGGCAACCTCAAACAGCAGCTGATGAAGCCGGCACCACTGAGAATTAAAAATGCAGGGGTTCTCTAAAGCATCCATTCCTCGCTGCTCCTTTTCCATGCAAACGCTAAATTATGTGACACTGGACTAGAATGGGATGGCTTGCGGGTTATTAACCAGGGAGCATGCCAACAGCTGCCCGAGAATGTGGTGATCGTCGTGACAAGCACAGAACGACCTTGTCTGCAAAGAATCAAAACATTGGGGAATCAATGAAGCTCCAAACTATCCTGGCAGACTAGTAGAGTAGAAACAGGTGTGATTATGATCAGATGCACAAGGCCTGGATACAGTGATGATTGGGCACTGCTTCAGCTGACAAATAATAAATAAACATTACAGCATATACATGAGTGGGCGAGAAGAGACTGAGACAATATTTCTGAGACAAACAAGGGAGAGCGAAAAAGGTACAGAAACAGGTACGGGGCATGGCTAAAATTAGCAGGTGCTTTTCCAATCCGTTGCCCTCTGCTGCCACATTGCTGGTGAGTGCTCACACGGCAGATTGTGTAATTGTTTGAATCTGCCTCGCAAATGGATCGAGGCATCGGGAGAGTGTGCTGGTCTGGGGCCAGCTGATTTTACCGCTTCATGAACAAGTGCAATGCACAACCGCCGCCAGCCTGCACATTAAAAGACACAACGCAAATTAAAAACACACTGACGTGTGCTTTTCTTCTCACGCGCTCATGGGAATATTGATGAGCTACCTGTGTGACCCCTCCCCCACAGGCAGCCTTTGCTGAAATGCATGAGGCTGGAAGATGGGGGAGTTGATTATGGGGTTGGAAGGGCAGGTGATGGGAAGAGGACATTGCGGAGAGTTAGTCTGCCAAAGAGTCTTGGCTTCAAGCATCCACAGGTTCTGCGTGTTGATAAAACCAGTGAGAGGGCATCTTTTGCATTTTACTAAATGTACAAACATCAGCACTTTAAAAATAGAATTATTAATATTATTTTATTTTCATATTTTCCTTGACACAACATGTGAGCCTTCTTCAAAGTCATGTGATTTCACTTTTGTGCACACAAAGTCACCAGACCCATTGCTGTGACCCCTTGGCAAAAAACAGGAAGTGGCCTGCCTCTTCTGCTGTTCTGAAAACCCATGCTTTCTGATTACAGCACCCAGCCTATAGAAAACCAGTCAAGTAGCCTAGCATGGCTGGCAGGATCAGCTAGTGTAAGAATAGAAACAGCAATTGCTTGAATTAAATTGTAGATAATACAGAGTCTTTTCCCTGAGGCAGAAAAAGAAATGACTCCACTGCAGACCGCAGACTGGAGGAAGATCTCCTCTGTGCCTTTCCCACATGCCCACATAGTGATTTATATATACTTAGAAAGAGCATTGTTTCCATAGCCAATAGTGACTGATGTCTGCTCATTACAAGAACGATTGAAATTGATTTCTGAAAAGGAGGGCGTATGTGCCATGCATGTACTAATCAGACAAGTCTGCCAGAGATGTTTGTAAATGCACCAGCAGCTCTATATGAAATCCCACTTTGGGATCAGGAACGAGTGAAGCTAACAGGACTTTGCTAATTCAGTCCTCCCCACCCCCCTATGTCCCGGTGCAGCCGTCACACGAGCTGGCAAGTGACATGATGGGAGAAATTGGGCATCCGCATGAATCATGGACGTCGGCAGCCTGGGCGGACAGTCCAGTCCCTGAGGAGATAGCAGAGAGGCCTTACGTAAATTCTGCCTGTCCCACAACTGTCACTGCTCCTTAGAGCATCTCTGCCGCTGCACAGCCTGCCTCCTTAGAGCCAGGAGAAGCAGTACTCTACACAACATCAAGGGAACAACAGGTTCTCTGTTTTTAAGCCATTAGACACAAACGCCAAGCTAAATAGGAGATTGTTAAATCAGTTCATTTTGCTCAAAATACTCAGTTACTTCCTCATACATATTTCACTGGGTGTGGATGGAAATGCTGAGTGAGACAAAAAACCGAATAAATTGCTTCAAAAAAAATCTATCTAATGATCTCGAGTTTCCCTATATAACACTACATTTTTTCAGGATGTTTAATATCATATACTTCACACTAATGTTTTCAGCATTGTTTGTTTTTGAGCAATGTAGTATGAAGTCACCTTTGTATTTTTTCAGTGAGAGAGAGACGGAGACCAGGAAAGAGAGAGAAAGAGATTTCTTTCATTAGGAGTCACCCAAGAGCAATTACTTTGTCAGAGTGTCTGCTTGTATGATCATACTGTGATCATACAAAGCAGACATTTTTATTTAACAAAATAAAGGAAGAATCAAACCTTTTTTTAGTTCTAATCTTCTATTTAGAAAGAGATTCAGTCTGTCTAACCAGGCATAACAGCACTGTATTTAATCTGACAATACATGAAATGCATAAAGAAAGGGGATGCCGAGGGCAACCCAGAGTGGCTCATACTCACTCATAATGCTTCAGACTGAGGGAAGTGGTCAACACCAAAATACCAAATTGCTCAGTGCTGCACACTCCCCTGCACACTCATTCATTACCTTTGAAATGCTAACTTTGTTCAAATGATGGTGAAATTTGAGGCCATGTCATTTCCTCTGTCCTTGGTAAGAAAGACTACTTCTGCCTGGGCTCCAGATTTTACTGAATTGGAAAGTCCTGCATGTGACATGAAGGTAGAGGAGGAGGGCATTTTGGGTCTTGGTACCTCAGTTTCTCCATGGAACATTTTCTGACCATGAAGTAACTAACCTCTCACCTTATTCCCTACCCAAATGCTTTGTATCAGTAAAAAATCCTAAACTGGAATAGAAGAAAACCATCTAATAATTATTACCCTTAGTTTATTTGCCCACCATGGAAATCGGTGACTGGATTTAGAAATACCTGCTGAATGTATACACAGACATCGGCATCTTTCCTCATACTTGAAGCCCCTCTGAAAGAACTGCTTCAACATTTCACATAAATATTGAGCTTTAACCCTTAGGTTTGCAGGTCACATTTAATTTCAAGTTTTGGTGATTAGTTGAGCTCGCTATAGTGAGATCACTGATGCACACAATAGAATCTGAACTTAATAGTTTCTGGTTTTGTATTTTAGAAAGGAGCCCAGGACTCAAAAATAATACTGCAACATTACCTCAACCACTCTTTGAAACTTCCTGAGGTACATATGTTCACGGAGTGTGAGACACACACTGGTAAGCACTGCTGTTGTAAGTCTCCGCAGGCTTATTGGCACATAAAGTGGTGGAGTGGCGTAATGTAGGACACAGAAGAGTTAGGGGAAACAGGAACTTTTCTGCATCAGTGAGGAGGCCGCAGGTTCCTGAGGGTATTCTGGGAACCAGGTATAAAACATGTGATTCTACTCCCATACCAATATGGAACACTGACTGATATTGATATTGACAGTATTAAAGCACTCTCAGACCATAGCCTACAGGGCATGGCAGGATGTCAAAATGCAAAAGAAGGTCAAAGTGTTCCTACTGCTAGTGTTGCATGGTGGAGCAGCCCCCCTCTGGACACCACAGGCACTGTTCACCCCTAATGTGAATGCTTTCTGCTTCAGTGTTGGAGCTCTGCACTGTTCACCCCTAATGTGAATGCTTTCTGCTTCAGTGTTGGAGCTCTGCACTGTTCACCCCTAATGTGAATGCTTTCTGCTTCAGTGTTGGAGCTCTGCACTGTTCACCCCTAATGTGAATGCTTTCTGCTTCAGTGTTGGAGCTCTGCACTGTTCACCCCTAATGTGAATGCTTTCTGCTTCAGTGTTGGAGCTGCACTGCTAATGTGAACTGTTCAGTGTTGGAACTCTGCACTGTTCCTAATGTGAATGCTTTCTGCTTCAGTGTTAGAGCTCTGCACTGTTCACCCCTAATGTGAATGCTTTCTGCTTCAGTGTTAGAGCTCTGCAGTTCATGTAATGTGAATGCTTTCTGCTTCAGTGTTGGAGCTCTGCACTGTTCATCCCTAATGTGAATGCTTTCTGCTTCAGTGTTGGAGCTCTGCACTGTTCCCCCTTAATGTGAATGCTTTCTGCTTCAGTGTTGGGGCTCTGCACTGTTCATCCCTAATGTGAATGCTTTCTGCTTCAGTGTTGGAGCTCTGCACTGTTCACCCCTAATGTGAATGCTTTCTGCTTCAGTGTTGGAGTTCTGCACAGTTCACCCCTAATGTGAATGCTTTCTGCTTCAGTGTTGGAGCTCTCTACTGTTCATCCCTAATGTGAATGCTTTCTGCTTCAGTGTTGGAGCTCTGTACTGTTCATCCCTAATGTGAATGCTTTCTGCTTCAGTGTTGGAGCTCTCTACTGTTCATCCCTAATGTGAATGCTTTCTGCTTCAGTGTTGGAGCTCTGTTCATTCCTAATGTGAATGCTTTTCAGCTCTGCACTGTTCACCCCTAATGTGAATGCTTTCTGCTTCAGTGTTGGAGCTCTGTACTGTTCATCCCTAATGTGAATGCTTTCTGCTTCAGTGTTGGAGCTCTCTACTGTTCATCCCTAATGTGAATGCTTTCTGCTTCAGTGTTGGAGCTCTCTACTGTTCATCCCTAATGTGAATGCTTTCTGCTTCAGTGTTGGAGCTCTCTACTGTTCATCCCTAATGTGAATGCTTTCTGCTTCAGTGTTGGAGCTCTCTACTGTTCATCCCTAATGTGAATGCTTTCTGCTTCAGTGTTGGAGCTCTGCACTGTTCACCCCTAATGTGAATGCTTTCTGCTTCAGTGTTAGAGCTCTGCACTGTTCACCCCTAATGTGAATGCTTTTTGCTTCAGTGTTAGAGCTCTGCACTGAATCTCCCGACAGCAACAGGCCATAGCTTGCCAACAGACAATTTCACTGCCTGGTAATAACGGGTATTTGGTGGGGAGGGGGCCGGGTGGGTATAGTGGTAATTAAATAGCAAATGATAGAAGCTAATGGTGCACAAATAAGGACTCTCATTTGCTTCTTGGGACATAGTAGTAATTCTCACATCCTCTGCACTGCTCAGTTTGGTATGTGTGGATTTATGCATGGGCATGCATGTGTGCACACATGGACTGCTGTCTCCCCTTAAACTATTCATTTAAACAGAGATCCAAAGAGAGCTAAGCGGTCTTTGCTTGTTAACATTTTAATAATGTACCCCTTGCCAGTATGGTGTAAAATGACCATTTCCACATTTGGAATCTGTAAGTATATAAATAAATAGTAAATGGGTAAAATTAATATCTCTCTTGTTATACATATATCCAGCAAAATATAATACAAGACTGATAGTACAGAGCTTCAGTTGGAAGTCCCAGGCTATTTAAAAAGACAGTGGTGATAGACCGAGACATACAGATTTAATGACTGTTGCACTACAGCTTTTCCTTGTCTCTATAGCAAAGGCAGTATCCATATACTATGCTGTCCTTAAATTGCATCGATATAACATCCAGCCAGCTTTACACTGGCACTCAGGTCTCCTTGTGCAGTGAAGTTCATCATAATGATATTTTTGTACTGTCATTTTTAATTTATTCACACATCCCATGCATCTGCTGAAGTCTCACAGATGCAGACAGAGAGATGCCTGCAGAAACTAATGTGAATTCAGCCACACAGAGAAGAATAAATAGTACAGGCTATAATCAAATCCCGCCTGCATCTGGTAGTGAATTATTTGACTTCTGTCAGCCTTGAAATGAGCTTGCATATTCGACTGTGTGAATCCACTGTGCAAGGCAATGTGCAGTTCTGGGAAGTGAAGAATCTCTGAAATATAATTACATAGTGTCCTCAGACCAGGGATGGGTAATTTGTGTTGTGTTTGTGGCTGGAGCAGAACTGGGTACAGTCAGCTAATGCTCACCACTGTGGTGCTGACACTCATCTCAAGCCAAACGTTTCAAAGATCATTGCAGGTATACAACAATGAAAGCTATGTGCCTAACCTTTAGAAAGTGATGGAAGATCTATTCTCTTTGACTTATAAATGTGAAGTAATGTCAACTCAAAGTGTTAAGTCATAAAAAACTAGGTGAGAGTATATTAGTCACATTTGCCATGCAAATTATGGTTGGCTATAGATCCATGAATGTACTGTTTGACACCTTTTAAAAATACAAATCTTTATTTTTAGAGACATTTACATTTTTCAAATGAGTATCAATCTGAAAAAGGTACATATCTCTTAGAGGAAAGATTTAAGCATGCTTAGCAAACCAAACATTGATTAATCCTGGTTGCTTTTACTTAACACTATAAACAATTGTTCAATTTAAATCCAGCTAAAGGAGGTTTGTATTCTTTAAGTGTGACAGCAGAGGAACAGCTGCTGCGGCTGGCCTCTGGAACACTGGTATATGGACTTAGATTCACTGGGGGTAAGGGGGCTTCATTATATATTGTGTGGAGAAATGCATGGCAATATCTAAAGAAAGCCATTCATAATAAGGATGAGAGGTGGTTAGAGCAGAGAGCAGTAAGGAGATATGGCTGACTTGTCCCTCCCTTTAAGGTGGCAGTTAGGAAATATAGCTGACACCTTAAAGGGGTGGGAAAAAAGCAAGCGTTGGGAAATATGGCTGACCCCTCAAAAAGGAGGGATAAGAGCAATTTGATTTACTGCCAATATGTGATATACTGTTTTGTATATCTATATACATATATACACATATACAAAACTGCATCACAATTTTGTTAAAGAAATATATACAGCTAAGGAAACATTTGGTTTATAGCTTTTGCATTTTGGAACTTCATGAGTCTGTGTGGAGTCTGGTTGAATGAAAATCTTGATCCCTAATGAATTATGGATGAGACACTTTTACTGATGAGGACCATGAGGTGCAATATATCATTGACTGCGCCTCCTGAAGTAGCACCACCCACTGGTCAGGCCGATACTGGAATCTGGCGGAGATAGATCCCCAAGCCGCATCCCTGGGGCCACGGCTAACGAATGCTCTGCCTGGGCTCTGAGCTCACTCTGGATCAGAATCTGCAGAGACTGACTGATGGGGGACAGGGATTTGGAAAGGAGTGAGTGGCTGACCTGTCACTCAGAGAATGACAGCATGGTGTGAATATTTCTGAACTAGATTAAGAGGAGAGGGGGAAGGGGCAGGGGTGTTGTTGAATTGTTGAATCAGTCCCCTCTACAGGGGTGATTTAATTTGGAAGAAGGTCCCATGACACTTGAGTGCCGTTCATCTGAAAATGAACACAGCATTCTTGAGAGAGATGTGACAGTAGCAGGTGTGGGAAGATGGTGCCCAGAAGGGTTTTCCATACTCTAGCATGGCCACCGATACAGCTCAAGTCTCTAAAATGTTAATAAATATGCTACATAATGAATTCTCTCCATCCTTTGTAAATTCGGTCACGTCGAAGTGGAGTAGCAGTGAAACAGAATAATAGATCTGTAGTCCTTCTGCCCTCTCTCTCTCTCTCTCTCTCTCATTCTCCAGCTCCCTCCTCACTCCCCGGGAGTTAGGAACTAATCAGAGCAGTTGCTGCCTTCTGGCAAAATCCTAAAACATGATCCTTGAGAGAGAACAGGTCAAAGGAGATGGACTGAGGGAAGCTGAGACTCCATGTGCATCCATGGGCACTGGCTTGCTGGACCAAACCCTCCTTGTCTTGTATAACTCGAATCTATACATTGTCGGGTTCAATATAACTTGCACTCGACAATGTATAGGTTCTAGGGATGGGACAATATAATTGTCTCACAATTCAGTTCAATATACGATATGAGGTTCACGATTCAATATCACCACAATTCGATAGAGCCTAATAAGAGTTCAGTGACAAAGTATGAATAGTCAGAATTGATAAAGGGATTAAGTGTTTTACAAATGTATGTGCTATTTGTAATGTAGTGTAATAGTTGTATGTGCCTTAAGTCATTGTTTCGTCAATTTTATTGAGTGACATTGTGGAAAATTGCTAGCTAGTTAGCTTCTGTGGGCTCACTAAGCTAACTTTTACACGAGCCATTTGCAAGGTTAATGCAAAGTTAATGAAACCAACTGACAAAGTATAAAACGGCTGCTGCATGAGTGCCATCTAGCTAGTGGCTAACGTGAGTGTTTGAAATATATTTCACTGTAGTTTATGTGGTCCTGTAATGCAGAGAAATGTAATATTTTTTTCATTTGAAAATCAATATGATCATATGCTATTTAAATTGAAAATCTATATGATCATATAGTATTTATATTGTCAAATATTCAAATATATGTGATTATATGCTATTCACATTATTAAAACTATACAAATCTCTCTGCATTTGCTCATTTTTACCATATTCGGTGACGAGGGTGGGAACAGAGCAAGGTGTGTGTGTGTGTGTGTGTGTGTGTCTGTGCAATAATCGTGCATGAACCCACAACATGATTTGCTGCTGCTACACCCAGATGCAAGTTAAGGGGCTACAATTGTCTCTACAGTTCCGGTTGTATGCCCTGTTACATACAAAACGGCGACTGCACCCTCTGTTGTTTAAAGTGTGTAATTGTGACAAGAGAGATTTTGTGGTTGTAAGATCATCCCAGATCATCTCATTTGTGGTTGAATACCAGGGTATAATACAAAGTAGCAAATATCGTGATATGACTTACAAAATGGATCGTAATATTTTTGGATCACGATATACCAAGTTTCGATTTATTGTCCCATCCCCAATATTCACTGTTTTTGTCACCAGAAAAATCACAATTTAAGGAAATAATTTCTGCTGAGTCATTAGATGCAGTGATGGGATCTCACATTTATGTATGAAAAATAACAATTATTTTTGTTTTGTTTTTAAATGATTAAAAGATGCACATTTCCCAGAAAGCAATCTCTCTTCAGTATCAAGATAAAAAAAAGTTAAATATTGAAAACATCGAAGGCTCATATGATGCAGTTCAGAATGTCATCCTGCCTGAAATGGATCATTTTGTCAATTTGTGAATGGCAAAGAAATTAAGCATGCTTTTCTGTTTGTGTGGAATAAATACTGTGTGGATAATTATAACTAAATTTATTCTGGAGTATATATGAACATACTACAACATAGTCCTATATATTTAATACTTATCTTGAGTTTTATGTGGCTATGTCATGATTAATAAAATACTAATACTACTAACACTAATATCAATAATAATACCATTACTAATAATAATAAATATGACCTTACATTTGCATATGAATGTATCGTTAGTGTTTTGTATTTTAAAATCAGACTCATATATACCAATGCAAATTTTAATACAAAGGCATAATGAAAAGTCCTGGGGTGCTAGTTGGAATCTAAGGGCACAAAATTCCATTCTGTCTCACTCAACAATGATCAACCCTCCCACCCCCAACCCCCACCGACCCCCCCACCTCCTTGCACACAAACACACTCACACACATCCAAACTAAGTTTGCAGCTTTGGATGACCATGCAACTAACACATGAAGAAAAGCCAAGATGTTTGTGAAAGAGACTTTCAAAATGTGCTGTTATAAAGAATTGCCTGAGCTAACCCTTACCTGTGTGTGTGTGTGTGTGTGTGTGTGTGTGTGTGTGTGTGTGTGTGTGTGTGTGTGTGTGTGTGTGTGTGTGTGAAGATCTGGAAGAAGGGCTAGAAGCGGCAGGGTGACTTACTTTTCAGTGTGATCTCTGACTCTCCTCCATCTGGAGATGAGACACTCACCTCAGCTTACCACTTCCCCAGGCTCCTTTTCACATGTTTATTTTGCTTCTAGATGCAGAGCATTCAGCTTGTGTAAACACATAAGAATGATATAGTGTGCTCTCTGTTACTCTGCAGCAGAAATGGTCTAAGCTTTGATTCTTTGGCCTGGACTAAACCTCATGTAATGTTAATTTTACCAACCTGCCATGCAGTCTGAAAGGGAAAGAAATACCCTCACATTTCTTAGTGCTCTAAGAGTGCCCATAACACGCAGGCAATACATGAAACACGACATCATCCCTCAACTAGGCATGCAGGGTTAAAGAATGCATTTGCTGCATGTATTGCAAGGGGATGCTAGCCCCATTGGGCTCTCGTGCATCAGCAGAGGGTGGGGGGGTCTGCGGGTGCAAAGAGGAGAGGGAAGCATGAAGCCAAGCGCCAGGAGCAAAAGCTGAAGGGTAAGGGGGAAGGAGAGGACCGGGTCAGGGGGCAAAGGCAGAGAAAAGGCAGCAGGGAGGGCGGAGAATAAAGAGCTGCGGGGGGAGGTTGGGGGCCAGGGTTAGGGATTGGGGTACTTGTTAGAATGGGCTAGTTAGTTTCATCCGTGAACATCTAATGTCCCAGGGCTTAAATGCACAATGGCTGCAACTCCATGGCTGCAAAGCAAAGGAGATGGGGCAAGAGAAGTGTGGGCTTGTCAGAAATGCAGGGCTTTTGGTTTTGACAAAGAGCTCAATGTAATGTTACGAGTACATTTTTTAAGAAAAACTTTACACACATGACACCTGCACCATCACCCTATGACCCCCTTGCTTATGGTCCATTTGGCTACATGCGTTTAAAGGCATGCATTTGCAAGTACAAAGACTGTTATGGTCATGGAGCAGTATGGATATAGACCATCGTGGACAGGGAAGTGCTGGGACAATACGACCATGGGACAAAGCGCTCGGCATCTCCCCCAGGCATTCTCCAGGCAGACACACCAGCAGACACGTAAAACTCTTCACGCTCTCCAAACCGAGAATGAGAGGCCAAACAGAAACAAAACCAGATTCATTCAGGAAACAAAAAAAGGATATGCATAAGCACTGAATGGAAGTAAAGGCATGGATCTGTTTTGCGGACAAACCTTCAGGTTCCGCGCTTTCTTTGAGGACGACTTGCTTCAGAGGGCAGCAGAAGATTTCGTGACACTTAGCGCGAAAGGGGGACTCTTTTTTCCTTATATCCGCAGAATGGATGGAATCCTGCCGCAACATAATGTACTCCTGGGTACCTGGGGCATCATCATCCTGGACTGTGATCATATCATAACAAAATGGACTGAATTAGACTGTGCTCCGCAAATACAGACACAAGCAGAAAAAGATACAGTAAATGAAAACAAGATAAATTAAAATCAAAGGAACATCATTATCAACAAGATCAAAAATAACAACAAGAGAACACAGCTACTTACTGCAGAGAGGGGAAAAATAGAGAAATATTAAGGTTGCTGAAAATAAAAACAATTGTGTGAGATCAAATAAAAATTAATAGCCAGGCTTTCTGAAAAAAAAAAACATGGGTATGATAGAAGGAGAGAAGGAAGGGGGAAGGGAGAGAAAGGGAGAGGGAGAGAGGTAGAGAAACAGAGAAAGAGAGGAACAGCAGACACAAGCAGAGGGTATAAGGATTTTTTAGATTTTTCAGTGGTACTTAATAAAACAAGGCCACATTAAACATGTCATACCCCTCAAATGAGGCGCTGAACCCTTTGGACCAATCAGTGCAATTCTGTAAATTCTGGAGCTTCATGGTCAAATACAACAGTCACCTATATTTAGTTAAAATGAGGCCAGTGGTGTCTGAGATTGCATGTGACTAACGACACAGGGGACAAAAAGTCTAATTTGTGGGAAATCTAAAGGCCAGAGCATACAGGAGGTTCCTTTGAAACTTGTTTTAGAGAGATGCATATGTACAACATTGCTTGGAGATAGCTCAAATCAGACAGGAGATATCCTCTTCAGTTTGATATGCTTTTCTCAAACTGATATGTGAAATTTCACTTAATTACCATCATGTTTGGATCTGTACAGCTAGATGCATCATTAACAAACCTTTTGCCAAAATCAGGCAAATGGAGTCTGAGATATATTGAACATAGTAACATTTACCGTGCCGTCTACAGAGGTCTCTACCACTAACACAGATGAGAGCAAGGAGCTGATTTGTGCACAGCTTG
Organism: Albula goreensis; assembly: GCA_022829145.1. NCBI lineage: Eukaryota > Metazoa > Chordata > Actinopteri > Albuliformes > Albulidae > Albula > Albula goreensis. The sequence goes on from CM040742.1 coordinate 22,503,028, forward strand.
TATAGTATTCAGTGAAGTGCAAAATCTGTGTGTGGAAAACAGAGTTTGGCTTTCCACTAAGACTCATCCTACAGGTTCAATGCAATTCAGTGGATATACATCTTCCTCTACACGTTCATTTTTAATGCTAGTAGTGAATGGATATAATTTCATGCAGCAAACAGCTCTGGTGTGGGGTCAAGGAGAGGTGAAAGTGCTCATATGCACTCAACAAAACCACAAATCACAAAGCCAACCTCATGTTACTGGCATGATGGCAAAACACAGTCCAGCACTCTTGCTCATTAAATTAATTTTCGAGCAGCATGTGGAGCCTTTTGGTCTACAGAGGTAGCCAGCGCATTCATACAAGAAGCAATCAGCTCATTTATTGGAGAGGATATTTTTAGAGTTGTCATTTAGTCTTTAAAAATATCCCTTTTTCCTGTTGGCTTTGATATTTTTACTTCAGCCAGACAGTTTATTTTCCTTAATTTTTTTAGGACACAAAATATACAAAATATATAAAATTAGAATGGTGGTTTTATCTCACTTCTCTCTAAACCCCCCCGCACAGAAGACAGCATTATGCTTCAACACTACACAATCATATGCTCTGCCAATGTCAACAGTCTGCACTCTCACTCCCTTCCTAGACCAAAGACCAATTTATTTCACTAAAGAATATAGACATGGAATTGACAGCTGTATAGTATATTATGATATTATTATTATATTAATATTATAAAATATTTAAATAGAAAGTATTCTGACAAGAACAGTTTCCAGGTAAGCTGCATATAATTGGACAAAGGATTACCTCTACATTATTAAGTCTGCTCTGAATATTTCAATCCCACAGAGACTGCCAGTCTCAACTTCACAAATGCTACATATCCAGGAAAAGATGTATGAAGATTGCGACACCAGGACTATGGACGCCTCTGCTGAACCAGTGTCCCCAAATGGGAGCCTGAAGCCCAGCCAACTGCTGAGCTCATATCCCCAAAGCTCATTGTTACAGTGGCTTGAAAGCATAAATGATGACAGCCAAGTCCTTATGTACAGCTTGATAATTACCTAAGACTTTCTGCTGGGAGATGAACTATTGCACTCTCTTGTGTGCTGACGGGAGGTAATTTATGGAGCGGGACAGGGGGTTAAGGTGGAGTGGATGGACAGAAGTGACAAGCAAGCACTGCTGCGGTTCTGGCTCACTCCAAGCAAGAGCCCTGAAAGAGGAGCCATATTTCACCCACACGCCCAAGAACCAATCAGGATCATTATCAATCAATTGCTCTGGAAATCTCCTACTATGGAGACTGTTTCTTTAAATCTGATTCCTGACACCACCGGTTTACCACAAAAAGCTCATGTTCTCCAAGCTCTGTCTCTTTCCCCTCGACTCGGCACAACAGGGTGTGGAAGTAAGCCACAGAGCTGAAAATTTAATGTGGTTCGGACCGCACTGGAGAAATCTCAAGTTTCTTCAATTAAACCTGCATACACTTTAATGTGCATTACGCTTCAGCCTGATGAGGTAAGCATTTTCAAAATTCCGATGGAAAGATTTTTGCCGCTCGGTCCACCTATGTCTTTCCCTTTCCCTGTTGCTAAATTGCTTTCCTACACTTAATGTACTTCCAGTGTAAGAAAACCTTAGCAAAGAATTTCTGATAACCTGCCAGCATATATATATATATATATATATATATATATATATATATATATATATATATATATATATATATATATATATATGGGGAAGTAGGCATAACTGTCCTTCAAATGCAGAACTCATTAGCTTAGCCCAGATAAAAAGTTCTTTGTACTGTATGTGCTGCCATGTCACTGCTTCTCAACCAATGTACAGGAATTCTTACATAACTGCACCACCAGCACAGTTTAGGTGATCATACCCACCCTACCTAACCGCTTCCCTTTTCTGCACCTAAAATTCTCAGAGAGCAGAATCTGTGCTGCCTAAAAGAGGTGTGAAGCTGCCTTTCATGTATACTCTCTCACTTCACATGGGGGTGCAGAACAGCAGTGAGCCATGTGCGACTGGCGGGTCACACTTCAATCTGCTCTCCAGCAGGCCATGGCTGTGTTTGACTCTTTAGAGGATTTTGTCTCCTCTTCACCTGATCCACTCACAGCCATGACTGCTCACCCAGCTGATAGTCATTCTCTCTGAAGGGGACTCAGGAAAGTTCTCAGTGCTTAATGCCACACTTGGTTATTAATTTGAGTCTAAGAGTAAGAACCCCCAAACAAGCAGCAGTAAAGATGATGAATAAGAGGCTACATCATCCTAGAGAGACTGTGCTTTACTGCCTGTCACCATCCTCCTCTTCTTGTTCTGTGGCATGTAAAGTGTGCTCCAAAACTGGACTCTTGATGAGAGAGTGGCTCTGACTTCTGCCTGCTTCTTCCATTTAGCACTCAAAATGAAAGGTCAGGGGAAACACGATGGGGTCAGTACTACAGACCTGATCAGTCGTTTTAATCTGCATAGTGACACGTATAAACGTGAGCTTGAACTGCAGACCAAGGACCTTTCAGTCTGTCTTGTAGACTAATGACCTGCCAGTCTGTCCTTTGGACCAACAGTTTGCTACTCTGTCCTACAGATTAGCAATCTACCAGTCTGGCTTAGACCCTGTCCGATCGATATACCAGTAAAGTGCAAGTTTAACCTGTAGACCAGTGACTTTCCAGTGCCAATAGTCTAGGCACCCTTTGGCTGTGAAACATAAGAGGGGAATACAGTTAGGGGTTTTGATGTACAGTGGAATTTCCCTTCCCTTCTGATCCTCCTTCAGATATGAAACATGAGGGGTGTCAAACAAAATGAAAACCCATTAAATCCCCAGTTCCATAGAAGCAGTGCAGTCCTTCAAGCAGTACTACCTGCAATAAGGCACATTTAAAATAAGTTATCAGCAAAAGAATAACTACACTTCCACTAGATGGATGCCACCCGGGACCCAAATGGAATGATTTAGCAATGACCTCTAAATGTGGCAAAGCAGGAGAAGTCTGTTGCCATCGCAAGGGAACTGTCAGGCGCTGAGAGGTGACTCACCTGCAACACATATATGCAAGCCACGCTCAGTTTGCAGAATGAGGTCAGAGAGTTTATCTTGCAGGTAAGTAGCTTGCGTTTAAAGATGATGCTAGTCAAATGTGGAGAGATGAAAGTCCACATCAACTATACAATTTCAAGCAATGCACAAAGGAAAAGGTAGACAGAACATACATTTTCTAATTTTTTACATTGTTTGCCTTTTCTGTATGAAAACCATGACTGAAATCTTGTGATTATGCACTGCATCTGGCTGTTTCTCAAGAGTTTTTGATTTCTATTTTTGTCACACATCACCTTGCAGTGATTACAGGTACTTGTGTAGTAGTGCAGTAAGGTCACCCTGGATGTTCTTCTGCACAGACTGGTGAACAATCCCATTTTTAGGGTCCCTCACTCTGCCCTGCAACTCCATGTTCCACATGCATGACTGCATAATGTCTCTCAGCCCAGCAGTGGAAAGTAGGCAGTCTCCAGAAATGCAATAAATGCAAAGCAGTAGTACGAAAGCAATACATTTTTCAATGTTAGTTGACATTTGCAGAAATGTTGATTAAAAATATTTTTATGAGATTTTCTATGAGTGAGTAGGCACTTCTTTACATAATTATACAGCATACATGGACTTACTACATAACTACGGTAACTATGAACACAAGGCTTTTGATCATAAAATAAACTTAATTAAGGCAGATGTAGACAGCAAGACCAGGTATCAGCTCATATCAGATAGTGTGTCCCTGAATTCCCTCTTCAGAGAGAAGGGCAATTGATTAAAAGCACAATAAACATTACATGGACACTCTCTCTGTTATTTCAATATATATTATAGGTAATTCAAAGTTCTCTATTTAAGACCTCTTTACAGCTGAGGATGGATCAAATGCTGTTTGTGATCAGTGCCGAGCTCTGAAATGAAAGAGGCATCAGGCTTCGTCTTTTCTCATCCCAACAGCCCTCTACTACTGCGCTAGAGTAGCACTCCACTGGGTACTATTACCCAAGCAGAAGAGTCCACAGGTCTCAAAAATGAAATGAGAAACTAGAAGTGATGTTGTGCTTTCAGACTCTCTCTCTATGTTTCTCTCCTAGAAGAGGCTTCATGACAGCACACCATTTCTAGTCGACCGAGTCAAGACCATAAACAATGGCAGAGTGAGAACCTTCCTGTTCTCTCAGGAGCCACTCATTATGATTCAAGCAGCTAAGGAGGCGATTCTCAGTGGGTGCTTTTTGCAATCCAGTCTATTCCTCTAATGAATTTCCTGGCAAGAGTGGGTGCACTCCTCCACAAATTGATATGAGGTCAAACGAACATGGACGGTGTGAGCCAGATGGGTGCGTCTAAATGGGTAAGGGTGGATTCCAGGGCAGGTCATAAGCGATACAGTATTCAGTCATTATAGCATAAATAACTTGCCATGATACAATTCTGCAATCTAGGTACTTCTGAAAGACCCAAAATTTCTGAATACACAAGCATGCATCGTACATTTCTGAATGTAAAAGAAATGAATGCTGGATGGAAGTCATGTAGTGAAGGCGAACATATGAGGAATAGGAAACCAAGCTAAATAAAAAACACAAGGGCAGAGGGAAGGAGGACAGCCTCGCGCTCATGAGCTCAACATACAAAATCCATCTATTTATTTTCCAGCTCTGAAACGGATTTATGGATGTGTTGCTGGAAATGTAGTAAAAAAAGCTAATCCCCTGTTCCACTCCACCCTATAAGATGTATATTGATGATCACTCATGTGGAAAAGGCAATTACTCTGAAGGCCTGCATGTACTGTGGTCCTGATGGAAGACCAATGGTTGACCTCCACCCTGTAGAGATGCCCTGAGACAACATATGCATAGGTGTAGGACACAGAGTGGCCGGTTGAAAATATGGCATCTCTCAACCGATTCCTCAAATGGGTATCTGACTGCACCCATCCACAATGGTTCTTCATTGTCTAATGAGAAAAATGTAAATGATGCTATGGATACTATTTATATTCAAACACAAAAAGATTACAAAATGTTGAAATGGATGTTTTTGACTTCAAATTTGGAAACCCTAATCTTATGTACAAGGAGTGCTAAATTCTATAACCTCCACTGTCAGTTTGGAAGAATTCAAGAATAATTAAACACATGGTTTAAGCTATTTCACAATTGACATCTTTTAATCAACTATATTGTACATAAATAGCATTCTGCATTTAATGATGTTGATGGGTTTCACATTTTTATGCACTGACACAATGATATAGTTTTTGTTAGCAAATAGCCAATGAAAACAACTGTCCCATTTCCCCCCCCAGCAAATTGTATGTGGGTTGTGCAGGCAGTCAGAGACAATAATCAGACACTGTTTTACATGAGCTCCCCCACCGCTACAACACTGCCACAGCACCTCTCTCAGTCAAATATCCTTTAAATATCAGATGAATTTCAATTAGAGATGACAATTGCAGATTTGAGGGCATAATAGGTGTCATGGTGCTGAGAGAAACCCACTAGGGTAGTAATCATGGTGCAGTCCCATTCTTTCCACATCTGGATGGAGGTGAAATGATGGGGGGAGGTATGCAGAGGATGTCTGCATTGAGAACATCATCCCTCACACCGGACCCCAGGGTGCTGGGACAGGAGATAACACGCTCTCGTCTGCTCCCGTTCACAGCATCTGCCGCTGACGGCAGCACAAACAAGCCATCAGCTCCAGGAAGCCGTCGGCGTGATGCACACAAACCATGCATATGACATCGCTGTTTCCAGGGTGACACAGACCAGGAGCGAGGTCACACAGGGTTCAGGATTCAGAGACACAGACAAGAGCGTTTTTCCCTGAGCAGTCATGCAAATCACGGCTAGATAATGACTCAAATCTCCATCACAGGTTCATTGCATACTCTGGCCCTGGAACGAAAAAAGAATCCAAATAACAAACAAATAGTTAGCAATTACTGGCTCGTAAAGACAGAGTATCGGTGAGTTTAATTGGAGACGCCAACAGCTTGCTCTGTACAAATTCTCTCTGTTTCCCCTTCAGCAGACGGTAGAAGCTGGGCACAATCAGTGCAGGCTAATTGATCCTAATGCATCAACCACACAGGTGCTCTAATCACTCACAGCTGGCAAAAGCAACATGTTTACAACGTGTCTCCTCACCTGCATGGGAGCACCTTTTCTATAAACAAACTAGGACTGAAACAGCACAGGTTGAAGTCAGCAAAAAATGGAAAAAAATCCCAGATCTGAGGAAGAGGCTGCTCATAGCAGTCAGGGGTTCTTTGGTCTTGATGCAAATATATTTGATACTTAAATCATTAAGGAAAATCTAATCCACTCTTCAAAGCATAAACACAGCATAATTAATAAGAAATGGACTGCAGCTACAAGTCCATAAATCTTTGACAGACAGCCGCATGGAGGGAAATGCATAACTCACACTCTGAAGAATGATTCATCTGACCGAACATGTACACACACACATACATACACACACACTCACATGCGCACACACACACACACACATACACAAACACACTCACATGTACACGCACACATAAACACACTCACACAAGCACACACACACATACAAACACACTCACACGTACACACACACACTCACATGCGCGCACACGCACACGCACACACACATACACAAACACACTCACACATACACGCACACACACACATACAAACACACACACACGTACACACACACACACACTCACATGCGCGCACACGCACATACACAAACACACTCACACGTACACACACACAAATACATACACAAAAACACACACTCAACGCACATACACACGCCCATGCCAGCACAATCCTGAATGCAGACACACAATCCATGACTAACTAGCCTTGACTATGACTTCTTGCAATTTATAGCAGGTCAGCCAAATATTAAGGATAGTAAGGATTTTTACCTTTGGAGAATTCTGTGGGAAGACACAATTGTTAATTGTTAACTGTGTCTTCCCAAGGAACCCTGCACCACTCCAAAGATAAAAATCCTTACAAGAAAAAAAAAGACCAAATAACAGTTCTAGGTTTTAGGTTCTTTTAGTTATCTCATAAAATTCACAGGTGCTCACAGGAGCATAGGTTTACTCAAATAGAGAAAACAAGATGACAGAGTAACAGAACAAGAACAGCTGAAATAATCAACATGAGCTTCACACTCAGAAAGGTTGCCTCCAATAGGCTTTGGTGTTATGGGTTTGAATCCCAAACAGAGCTACTAGCCTTTCCCCCTGCATGATATGTCCTAGGAATCTATGATGAATGAAGCAAGAAAGAGAGTGGATTCATAATGAGGGTCCATCAACTCTGGGCAATATAGGGGTCACAAAACGTCCAGCCCCCTGGACTTCAGTCAAACACTGATTAACACTACACCACTCTTGCCAATTGCTGTGACCAGTTAAGCAAGTCAAATTCATTTGTGTGATCCTTTCATTTTGGTGCTTCTTCCAGAATATACACCAAATTTTATCGAGCCCCAGAGAGACCACTGAGTGGAGAGAGGAATAATAATTAGGGCAGAGTTCCCACACACTGGCACCATTCCCAGGGCAAAACTAAATCATTCTTTTACGTTATTGACTGATAACATCCCAACTAATTAAGTTGTGCTTTATTACTCATCTACAAGAAACACGGGAGCATGGTTCACTGGGAAATACAGAGACAATATCCTGCCAAATCGTGAGATTAAATGCACCTGCCATTTGAAAAAAGACAGGGAGCAAAGAGATGAGCATGTTAAGTACTGTAGGATTACACTGCATTGACGGCACTTATTGCAATCGACAGTTGAGGGGACTGAGCAGGCTTGGCACAGAACTATCTCGTTCAGTGTCTTTTTAATCAAGTGACTGCGTGCAGGTACATCATTTCAGAAACAAGTTGCAATGAAAAGACATCTTGGGAATGTACAGCATTTAACTACAGTGTTTTATCAATGTAAATAGCTCTTTCACCAAGAATCCGCTGACTGTCAGCGTGAGGACAACCCCACTATCTCCAGAAATAGTGATGTTTTTAATCATAGCTTCAAATTTCTTCTTTTAATAACAATCCATGGAAAAAATTTCCATGTGACTGATCCGAGTAAACTGACAGGCTATGGCTGCACTCCTGCCTCCTGAAAAAAGCAGCGGTCGTCTCTGCAGAGAATGTGATATCACTTCTGAGTGTATTACTTATTTGCTTAGCTAATGCCACCCAGTGAATTGAAAAAATCAAGAAGCTGGATTTTTAAGGTTGTAATAGGGGTAAAGTACCTTGCACAATAATACAAATGCTGTGGCCCAGCTGAGTTGCACCAGATTCAGTCTACAGCACAAGTGACCAGCCGTACGGATGGGGCTCAGCACAGCGGATCTCATATCACAGTCAGCCCATACAGACACTCTTTCAAAAACAAACGGGCAAGGCTTCAAGTACAGAAGTTAAACAATGAGGTCACAAGCCAAAAAGCAAATGGAAACACATGTAGCTGCATGTGCTTGTATATGAAAATACTCAAGCTTGTGCATATATTGGCAGTATCCTCTCAATTTGCATACTGGCAGATAATACCACACTTCATTTAGTATGGTTTCCCTGACAAATAAGCCCACACCTTACTGTAACATCTTACACCATTCGACAGCAGAATATGCCACACATTTTGGTAATATTAGGTGCTGTGCTCCAGTCTGGGTTATTAAACCTTAACATAATGCAAAAAATAAGCAAATAACTCTTCACGGGTCAATACCCATGATTTTGCCTTACACAGTGCTGAAGCTTCACAGCTGCAAGAAATTGTATAATTCTGTATGGCAACATACATCTGGTGTATGAAAATAATACTTTGTGCACTGCATATATTTACTATTGGTATGGTAACCAAACCATCTTTTCTGATATTTTGAAAGATATACATAATAATATAACAAAATATAATTATTAAAATGAGGCAAACAACCATTGCAACAACTATTGTACAGAGGTAATGAGATGCAGCAAATTTCTACCTCTCCATAATCTTTTGAAAAAAGATGTTTTTCTGATGAATAATACCTACTCACTAATGTACCTATGATTTCAGCAGTACTGATTGATAATAATGCACAGGTGTCATCAGCAGGGCCGTCAGCCTTCCGTGCAGTACGGGTTCCTGGCTCCGTTGGTTGAATCTATGGTCATTCCAAGCTTATTCTCTGCATGACATGACAGCCAGTGCTGAGGCTTTTGCTACTGTATCCAAATACCACATAGGCTACCCTGAGAGACAATGCACTTTAATGCCACTCTCAGAATCATGGTAATTTGTCTCACAGCAGTTGTCTGCATTAATTGGTATGTGTGCATGTACTCAATAAATTACTACTATTAGCGTAAACTTCAGTATAGCTGTTATCATCGTCACTGTTGCCGCTGTGATCTATGCTAAGTGACTGCGTGCCACATGTTATCCAGTGAACACCTGGAGCTTGCAGAAATCGTGGCACATGTCTGTCACTGCTCTCTATTTAATCACTGACTTAATTTAATGGACTTTCAAGTTAACAGCCCTTTGATGTACTTTTCAAAATGAATAAAAACGGTCCTTGCTGGAGAGCCAGCGACGATGTGCAAACACTGCCAAAGCACTCATTCCCAGATGGACAGCCAAGTGTTGAACTCTGGCTTTTTAATACAGTTTCCAGCTCAATACCTCATTAGGATTGGCTAGGAGTGCCTCAGAAGACAGGAAATGGGTGAGAAAGAACGGGAAGATTTCTGCAAGACAAGGAGGAGTTTGCACCCGAGAGCTGGCAGAACAAGTGACCTTGAAAGTCCATCATCATTTAGCTCAATGGCCCCTCTGAAGCTTCCGTGGATATATGATAAAATGGAACCTTCTATAGCCTTGCTGATACCCACAATCTGCTTACATTTCCAAATGAATATAATAGGAAATGATAAAGATAAAAAGGATGAATGACCCGTGAAGTTCAGCGGCCTATCATCCAGAGTAAACTATGAAAGAAAACAACAAACAAAGTATGGAGATTAGAGAAGCATGGAAAGATGGGATGCTTTTTTATGTACAGCATAAAAAATAGATAGGCATTAATTAACTGAGAATGCATTACATCTGCATAACGCAAACCAAGCCTAAAATACATTAACAAGAGGAAAAAGACATTTTACAGTGCTTTGAACACTGTTTAAAACAATGTTTACATTAGGCTACAGCTAGCATGCCACAGTTCAGACAGTTCTACTTCAAGCATTTCTTATTCTGCTCCACAGTTGCCCTTGTGTGATGCCTTACTGACATGACTTCAGAGGAGTCAGGGAAGAGAAATTGTAATGAAAATCACAACTTTCTGACTACAGCTCATTTAGAACTTATCAAACATGTAAAATATATTTGATTTGATTTTTTTTCAACAATATTAATTGCCAATTAAATAACCAAATGCATTGCTATGAATGAGAAAGCTGGTGGATCAACCTTACTATACCAAAGTATACCGCTCACACCTGGATTAAAATTTAGAAAATGTTTCTGAAACAATCAAATCAACGACAAAAATTCAATTTCTAAACTTCAGACATAAGGTACCTATGAGGGCAAAGACTCTAGACTTTGGGAAAACATGATTTCCTCTTAGATTTTTTTTGTTTCCCACTATAAAGAAACACAATGTGACAGAGGTAGAACAATTTAATAAGAATTTAAACAGAAAATACATGTTACATGCTGAAATGGATTTGAAGACTGGAACACAAATGAAAAATAAATGGAAAACACGAAAACCATTTTCAGGACATAGATTTGTAGGCACAGCAGTCGGATATTGAAACTGTCTAACGTGGAACTAAATCAAAATCAGTGGTAGCAGTAATAGTACTAGTACTATTGCATGTGTAATTTTGTAATGAATATTTTGACATTCCTTGTAAATACAATAGTGTAGGATTGCACAAAGTATTGATACCTACAGGCCACCGTGATACCAAAAGGTGATGATGCATATGATCTCTTTTCTCATAACTTTTGCATATGGTCTAGTTGTAAACCACATTGTTATGGTACACTGCAGTTTACTACTGTAATTGAGCACAGTTGCTGGCTAATCTAGTCACACTGTAAGAAGGTGCACAAGTAATGCTATGGTACATTGAATCATTCATAATTTGCATTCAGCATTTTTACTGATGAATCAAGTAGTTTCATCAGATGTTAATCTGCACAATTTTACTGCCCACTACAAAGTGTTTTTATTTCTTTTTTATTGTTATCTGTGTTTGCAGTTGTGCCAATTTGTTTTTAATGATTTATATTTGTTTTTTGTATGCCACAGTCAGTTCTGGGTTTTTTATGTGAAGAGAGTTGCACACACTGCAGGATTTGTAATGTAACATATATAACAGAAATATAGTTTTCCCCAGTGTTTCCATAAAATAAATGCATATTAATCATTCGTTTTACTCTCCTGACTGTGCATTTGATTGTTATATGGTACATGATACTTGAAGAAATTAAGAAATTTTGACATACTTAATGTATTGGCTCCTATTGATACCAGAGGAATGAAACATAAATAAGAATCAAGACAAAAGAACAACTTTGTAAAACATTTTGTCTCATGAAGAAACAAGAAGCAAGGCACAGACACAGTAAAAAGCTTCCGCTTCACAGAAACTGTCATGCAGACAGACATGTAGCCAACTGACTACCGCACTTTACAATGTCACATCAAGGACCTGCTGAACAATCGATTGTACATCACTGCCCTCCTCCCCGAGCCTGCCTGTCGAAAGGCATCCCGAAGCCAAGCAAGGAGGAAGGAAGCAACTGATAAGTCCCCCAGTTCAATTTATTTGTAACAAATAGAAAATAAATAAACAAATAAATAAGTCAAACTTGAGTGCTGGCAACGTATTGTGGGCCCTGCTCTGAAGGTAATTGATTTCTTGCAGTTCAGACACACTGAGTCAACTAACTCCCAAAGTCACTGCGACTCAACTTCCCCAACAAAACAAGATCTGTCACTTCTCCCCTTTCAGGAGGACTGCCAACATGTTCACATTTGATGTACCCACAATAACTGTGATTTCACAGTTACCCCAGCTAAGCAAGCAAGCATGCAAATGGAACATTTTGCTGGCCAGTACATTTTGGATATACTGTGATATCTGTTACCTTTCCACCAATCCCCACACCCCTCCCCCCCAAACTACTTCTCCACAGCAGAATCCGGAGACAGGAAACGGTATTGCCTAACATATACTGCAGGCAAACATAACGATAGAGCCACAGGGAGATAAGCATAAACACACACGCTTAAAACACGCTTTTCTAACGTGTAAAGCCAGTCCCTGTGTGACCCCCATGCTGCCAGACATCAGAAGCCATCTTGCTGGGTTCCTCAGCTGCAGCTGCAGTTGTCCCTGCCCGTCAGTCACTGCCCCTGATGTCCGCCTGTCACTGCCATGTGTCACCACTGTGCCAGCTGTGACCCTCTCACTATGAGCATGCATTTGGGAGATGAAAACTACATCAGCTTTGCTTTCTTGGGATGGTTCCTCAAGCCAGTGGGGGGAAGGGGGATTGTGATGATAGTCCTGGGTTAGTATATTTCCCAGCCTCCCTTGCATTGGCTCTCAAGGCTCTCAGCTATGAGACGAGAGAGGCTGACAGTTCCCCTCAGAACTGCCTGTGATTGGGTCTGCCCTGTCAGCACAGGCTCCAAACCAGCCCACTCTCGGAGAAAGGAGAAAACAGAGGTCTGCCCTGGGCTAACAAACAGGACTGTGAAACTAGGTTAATCTATCCTTTACTAAAATCAACAACAAACTGTTAGCAAAATGTTAGCATAGTAGTAACACTTTTGACTCCCCTCAATGCATGTTTATTGGGTTGATTCTTTACATGTGGTACAATTCCATGACAACGAAGGGCAGCAGTGCATCAGAGTGATTCCAGATGTACAATTGTAACCTGTAGGCTGCAGGTTCAAGTCCCAAGCAGGATGATGTTGATACACCTGCGAGCACATCAATTAACGTGAGTTACACTGAAATCTCAATCTTCACTTTCTTTCAACAAAGTCCTCCAAGACTGCCTCTATCATGAATACAATTTCTGCCAATCCACCACTAAAAAAGAGTTCCACTTTCCTAATTTCCTCCCTTGGAATACATGTACAGTGGGGAAGAGAAAATATAATCTATAACAATAAAATATAATAAACGTGCTTGGTTTGTTCTGACCGAGCACTTACAAGGAAACAATTCAGACATCAACTGGAGCAGGGCACATGATGTAGAACAGGTGGACAGATATGACTCTACATAATACTCCACACACAGACAGGTCATTAAGTAGGTGTTCCACAGTTAAAAGGACAACATTGCACAGGATGGGGTCCTTGTTCAAGGCCCCACCCTTCCCACCTGTTCTGCCTCAGGCAGACAGAAGGTAGGGAAGGACACAGGTGTACTTTTATAAGGCAGGTAAATTGAAGGAAAAATCCACATTTGCTCTAACATCTCCTCTCCCCACAAATGTACACATGCAATAGGTAAATAACACAGTGCCCAAACGAACTCATATAACAGTAAACTGACAAGGACAGACAGGCTGCCAGACCTTCTGCCTGTGGGTGGGGGGCATCATCACCATTATAATGCTAATGCTACGTGTGGAATTATAGGACAGTTATTGTTTTCCAATAGCCAACTTTTAGCAATGCACTGGGGCACCTGAAAGAGACAATTCAAAGAAAATGACAATAAATGTCCTCTCCGGAGCATTCAGTTCAAATCGAAGGGAATTACCATTATTAAATTGCATGATTAATTGACCTGGAATTGTTTTATCAATTTTCATTTATTCTCACATACACATTTGTGGCGCCATTGATTTGTTACACTGGTGTCAGAGTGCAATGACCACTGGACCGTCATAAGCATGTCCTGAGGCTTGAGGAACCAGGTACAGGAACAAAAGGGGTAGTATTTCCCAAACAAGTGATATCTTATTTGGAGCCGTGGGTAGCATGACAGACAGAGACCTGGGAGACCCAGGTTCATGCCCCTGCTGTTCCTCTGCAAGACAATATGGGACAGCAAACACATATCCACTTTGGTTACTTTAAAATAGGGAAATACTATGGTAATACAAAGGTACAAAAACTTAGGCACTTTCCATTAATTCAAATTGCCAAAATGTGAGCTGTGCTAAGGTCTATAAATAAATTACAAGCAAAAACAGACATACAGTGCTGAATACAGCAGTGATTCTTGTATCTATGTATTCTATGTAAATGTAAAATATTATGTTAAACACACATGATGACACTTGTCCCTACTACACACATCCATGTATATTGAATTGACAAGGCAAAAATCCGTGAAAGAGACAACACTTTGCCCCTTGGTTTTCCTCGTCTCTTGGCATCCACAATGCACAATATATTGTGGTTGATGTGGGCCTTTAGTTCATATCCTGATTACTCCTTTGGATGTGAGTACATTAAAATGACTTGATGAATAACCACAAAAATGTGTAATGCCTCCTTTCTCTGTCTCACACACAAGCACATATTCCATTCATACACACAAACATCCCACCCACACACATTTTATGCATTCAGGGATGCTTTATTGCTATTGAGATGTTTTCATATTGATACCTTGGTTACATGCTGGAGCCACCTATAAGGGCTTGAGATTAGCCTACTTGGGCAGCACTCCATCTACCTGCCTGAATATGGCAACTGCTTCGGGAACATACAAGATCAACAACACACTTGGCTGGCATGTCAGGACCACATTTATCATCTGAAATTTTGTTTGATGATGATATTGTTTGCGAAAGACATGAGAAACAATTCCTTGTTCCACTGATACCTTATGTTTGCTACAGCCAGCTACACTTCATCACAGTGGCATTTTACATGCTTCTCCAGCCTACTGACACTTCTAATATTGCTATTGTGCAATGACTTCAGGTGAACTTCCACTGACATGGACAAGGATTGTGGAGGATTCCCCAAAATAATGTGACAGCCCAACAAACCAAAAGCCACGACCTGGATCAGGCCTAAATCAATCATAACATGGAGCACCACCCATGCAAGTTTAAAATCTGTGATCTTTTCCTTTCATTTTCAACTTTTCTATTCATTTTCAGTACCACATAAAAAGGAGAAAATAGTACCATTGTCAACATGCCTAAAATGTTGGGATATTCTTTTTAGGACATACTGTCCACCCCTAACCAATGCTAATGTCTCCTTTGTGATGAGATTTCAGAGCAGGGCCTTTTAAAAAAGGGCCAGTTAGGTTTCGGTGCCTGAGGAGGTGTAGCAGTGTTCACATATATTCATGGTTGCTCCTTTTCAGGGACTAGGATCAGAGACAAGGAAACAGCAATCCAGCATTTATGTAATGCTTTTAGTCAGTGCTCTACAATCATGAATTTCTGAGAACTAAAGGAAGTGTACACATTTTAGTAAATGCAGCACTTAGAGATGCACACTGTATATCTCTAAAACCCACTTACAACCAGCCCTGATACTGTTCACAGGCGATGGAAAGCTTCTGTTTCAACATACCTCCCAGACAAGAGTACTGTTGACAAAAACCTGCTTGAATCCATAGGGTCTGGCTGCCATCCATCTACTATAAGAACATGGCTTGTATTACATCCCAACATCCAAAATGATAACGCTGCACTTTTTGCAGGGAAAAGTGCACATTGTGTTGACCGCGCAAATTACAATGTCAGTGACATGCAATACCAGAATTGGTGATATACAGGAGTCTCAATCTGACTCCCACTAGTACTTGCTGCAGTTCGATTAGGACAGAGATGCATTCAACCTTTACTTGACTTCTGTCGCCAGTCTTCCCAGAAAGCTGTATGTCAGCATGCACATCCTTAGTCCAGCCATATTCAGCTTTTCATTATTGGTCAGCTAACTTTCCTGTGCAGAAATTGACTGTGCTTAACCAGCTGTGTCCCTTTACCTGTAATCATGTAAGATTTTGGATATGTGATTACCTTGTGGAAGACGATAGTATCATATCCAAGAGAAAACCTCTAAATACTGTGGATAATTTCAGGTAGAGACAATTGATTCTAATTTAGGTAACAATTACCAAAAAATAACTATTGTATTTTCAGAATGAATTTGGCTGTGATGAGTGCTGTCCTTAAGTTCTGTTTTTAGATTTATGCACATGACTGTGATGCTGAATGGGGATGTAGCAAAACAACATTTAAAATCACTGCAAAGGTTCAGGACAAAGTGCACCGAGTTCAACTGAATATTGGTCTAAAACAAAATGAGTAGTCAAAATAAAAAAAAGTTAATACACCTACTTTTCAAAATAACCCCAATCTGTCACATAATTTATGAATTTAATGGGGAGCAGAGCAATGTTTTCAGTCCTCAACTGAAGCATGCACATTAGCCCTGACTGAAAAATTGTACTGCATTGCCCCAGGCTGGGTGGAACAAACAAGGGCGATCTGAAAATGCTCTCATCTGCATGACACATAAAAATGATCCTTTACTTTTCAGGGAATAGGAAAAAACGTCCCTGCTGCAACAAATAACAATAACATCCCTGCAGATCTGTACATTATCCAACCCCACACACCGCCCCTCTTAAAGGAAAGCAAACTTAAAACCAGAAGCTTGTGCCCTGGTGAGAGAGAGAGCGCACTAAAACAAGATGTGTTCATTTGCTGTCCTATTTATTTCTGCCACCACCTACAGAGGCAGGTGGAGCAGAAGACGTGTGACCAGCCTTTGAGTGACAGTCTTTTTGTCTCTGTCAGGTTTTAATACATACTTAAGTTACCTAGATAGACACAGAAGCACATTGACCACATGGGCAGATTAACACTGACATAATTCTTGTCAGGATTTGTGACCTGATGAAGGTGCAATGCCAAGTGTAGCAACATTTATTTTAACCTAGTATCAGCTCCTGTTTTCAAAACACATCGGTAGTGTAGCAAAGTAGTGCGCCAGCACCCATTTACTTCTTTATTAAGTTGTTTGACAGTTGTTAAGTGCATCCCATCTCCCTGTAAACTGCACTTTGTGTATACCTAGCTTCAGCCAGCCCCGCCTGGGCCCCATTATCATTATGGGAAGGGACAGAGTGGAGAGTGGATTTGGTTGGAGGATCCCAGCCTGGCTAAAACAGAGCTGGATGTAGCACTAGTCCAGCATATGAATTATTCACCCTCACCATCAAGATATGTAGCTGTGTATCTTTTATGAATGTAGTACACAGGCTATAACAGAAAAATACCACCTATAAATGTCAAAGAGCGAGAATGTTTGCAGTTGGCACTGGCTATGCACATAAAACCAAGATGAATATGGGCAGAGTACAGGCTTGACAAGAATTTACCCAACAAAACCCATGCCTGGGTCTTGATGTCTGGACCGCCAAACTTTTTTGGTGTTTTTTTTCTCTCTTGCTCAGTTTCCTATTCTGGGCTAGCATGTGGCCATCACTGTGTTAACTTAATCCATGCAAAATAAGAGCAACATTTAAAACCATGAAACCAAGAGGGACAGAAGTGGCCATCTGTTTTAATTTGAAAAAGAATGGGTCTTTGCACTTATCGCCTGGGACCAGATTGAAGACTCATAGCATAAAATAAGCCCCACATACCTAATCTGGGAGGGGCTAAGCCACAGTAGCAGAGACAGAGACAGACGGCGGGGTGCAGTGCGTGTGCTCATCTCTGTGCCCAGCACATTCCTTCAGCATATCATAATAAGCCCCACTTTTCACCCAAACCTGCAATAGGCAGCTGTGCTTCTCATGTTATTACTGACACACTGGTGCAGGGTGCACTACAGTCCACAGTCTCTTAGAATGCGCTTTCCCATGACAATAACACCCCACAGAACTTACAGCTGATGCCTGTCAAATTAAGAAACATGATGTCACCAACTGACATCTGGAACCTTCATAATTCATCATTCTAGTAATAATCTCCACTCCCTAAGTCTCCTATTTCCTTATGTTTTTATGTAGTCATTACAAAGACATTATTTATTTTTCTAGACTGGCAGGTGGCAGTACCTTAGCATGAGTTTATAACAACTAAGGAGCAGGCTGGGATCCTCCAACCAAATCCACTCTCCACTCTGGGAAAAATATGGTAACCATGGTAATGGTTTCGGTAACCATTTAAAACGTTAATTTCGATTTAGAACACCTGGGTTCACTAGTAATTTCATTTAACTGAAATAATAACTTTTCCCATCTACTAAGTTTTAAGATAGATAGCAGCATAACACCATAACAGCACTGCATGAGAAACAGAAAAAATGAAATGAGTGACCACTATTAAGAGAGAACACAAAATTAAGGCAATCATATCTCCGTCTCTTGTCTAAAATTCCATTCTGACTGCATCAGGACAATGGACAATCAAACAATACTGCAATAAAATATGAAGTCACAACTTCAAACCTGACGGCTATACCAAAGACTTATAAATCACACCAAAGTGAATTTCAGCAGATTGCTTTATCTTTGCAACACGAGAAGCAATATTTCACATTCCAATGTCATAATATCTCATCTTTCCCTCTTATTTTTTCAAAAAGTTAAAGCTACCACAAGGCACAAACTGTCAGGAAAACCATCAAGCCAAACCTGATGGCGTCAAATTTTACAGCATAACCAGAAACAGGCTCACATTAACAGCTGGCATATTTAGTTTCACCCAAAAAAGTAAGCCCTGCCAAAAGGTATGTGTGTGTTTTCCTTTCCTGAGTTGTGAATGTCTGTGGGAGCAGCCAGCGCTGACTTGC
Source organism: Albula goreensis (assembly GCA_022829145.1). Lineage (NCBI taxonomy): Eukaryota > Metazoa > Chordata > Actinopteri > Albuliformes > Albulidae > Albula > Albula goreensis. Next base: position 22,521,949 of record CM040742.1, read on the forward strand.
CTTGCTAAAATTGTCACTGGCTTGTCCCGCTACATTTTTGTTCCCTGATCCAGAAGAGCGCAAGAATACCTGCCATCCACACAGTCAGCCTCTGACAGCAGCTCAACCTGAGAGGGTGCCTTCAGAGAGACCCCTATGATTCCCCCCTTGCTGGCCCAGCCCCCTGTCACTCCGGTTCACTGGGTACAGATGCACCAGCTCACATCCTTTCCTCTCTTGCTATGCACTTCACCAGCAGATCTGTTGCTGCACAAGAGCAACAGCACATGGGAGTGAACAGGCGGGATGATGGGATGCACAGTTGAGGGTTCATGAAGACAATCTCCATGACAACAGCTACAGGGGGTGGGGCTGTGGGATGGCAGTGAATGTAATGCTGTCATCATCGACATGTAAGATGGCCTCATCTCTTGCAGAGAGCCTCGATGCAAAACATCTAGCAGTTCCCATGGGGGCTGCTTATATGGAAATGGTTCAATACAAATTCGTTTGGGAATATTTACATTGGGGAGGGGGGGATTAATTGCTTCACTGTATTTATCATCTTAAGTACCCCAGCATTGTCAATAAGCCAACAGGTTCAGACTGCACTGAAGTTTCTTATGGTGGTCCTTGATGCCTGGTCTGCAACAATACCTGGGAAATTAAATTACTCAGAGCATAAATGTTAACACAGAATCTACATTTATGTTCTTAGTAGACTATGTAATTGGGTTATACTTGTCTGACACGGTGCATAGGATAAAAGCTACCAAATGTTTGACATTTTCAATGGCTTCATGAATTGTTCAACCTAGCTCAAGTAACCAAACAGTCAAGGCTTACTTAGGTTACCAGTGTCATGGTCAAACACATGATATAAAGGCAATAATACTGATAGATGGAACCTTCAGTACAATTACGTGTCATAAAAGGGTTATATTAGGTGCTAAATACTGATACAGATCATTTAGGACAGTGAGTTCATGATTTTTCATGAACACACATACAAAAATCCTAATAATCAAAGCATATATAGAAACTAATCTAATTCTTGATTCTTGAATGACCACTCTAGGCTTGCCTAAGACCTCTTATAAATCATAGTATACAGGAGGCATTACATTTCAATGCAGTGAAACAATGAAATTTGTGCGGCCAGATAATGAGACTGTTTATAATATTGGACAAATTGACCACCTTCTATAATCCTCGTAATCAACACTAGTGAAACTGATCTTTGATTTGTATTTTAATGATATGGTTATGATATGGTAAAAACATGGATCCCCTTATCCCCACATACACTATGCGAGTGTTCCTCTAGGTATCATGCATACTGTACTCTTATGTTCACATGTCACTGTGAAACATAAGGCAGCACAGTGACTTTTATAGTCCATATTGGCAAATGTACTGATAATACATTTGCCAATATTTCTCCTATAAAATAAAATATTTCCCCTCATGGCAAAATAATCTGAAGTGGGTTGGCAATCCAGCAAACGTTAAATTAATACCAAAACATATTAAATTTACTTCAGATTCGATCAATTACTGTAGGCAACAGCAATGAACCCATGGGTACATACAAGAACAACATAATTTGGACATATCAGAGGACTTCCAGGTTTTTCTTAAGAAACCAGATGGCTTAGATGCATTTATGAATTGTAACTAACTGCCTCCCACAAACAGTATTTTTTGAAACAGTGCCTTTTAATCCATATTTTTTGAAAGTTGAGATATCACATCTTTATTACTACAGATGTACACCTCTGATCATAAAACAAGGTGACCATTGAGAAACGTTTAGTTGACAATTAAAAGGAGACAATTAAATTGTTCATTGGTCTTATGCAATATCTGGAGTCATTTACAACTGAGAAATTACATTTAATGGTCAGCAAAAAAAGGAAACATTGAAAAGCATATTGCTGTCTCCTCAGTAACATTTCACAGTAATAATGATAAAGATGGAGAAATGATCCCTTTGCAACATGTGACAGCACTGTAATTATGCTAAATTTAGATGCAAAATCTCCATTCAAAGCACAGCAGAGCGAAACATGACTGGAATGGGAAGATTGTATTTTTCTTGCACATTTGTTTACTGTTGACACGGTGGGTGGATAAACATTGCCAAATTTAAGGCTGGGGGTATATTTTGGGAAGACGAGTCACAGCATGATATAAAAACGAAAATCCCTATTCCCCTGTAGCCTCTCGCCAGCTGCTCAAATTCATGATTGAGTTTCCAGCAATGGCAAAGGTCTGCACATTGCCACAAAGATCCGTGCACTAAAACTGTTCTCAGAATTACAGGAGCTACGTTTTCACAGGCAAAAACAATCTATTTCCATTCATTTTGGTTATTGCTGATTTTGCAAATTGAAAAAAAAAACCCTTTGAATTATGAATTAAAGGCAGAGTCCACAATGCACCTATACATAACACTGACTACCAATGCTTTTTAAATCTTGGGGCAACCTGATAGATAAACACTCTGTGTGTCAAACTGGACTGCTGTCATTGGCTTTTCCCCATCATGCCCTCCCCCAAAGCTGGCAGAGCCACTCCTGAAAGTAAAAGTTCAACAGACGTTACCAGCAAACCAGGATGGCAGAGGAGCTTTCATGAAAGCAGCTAACATCTCTCTCTTCAAATTGGAAAAAAAGAGAAAATAATGGTGACTAGAGTGGAACATCTCAAAAACTAATCAATTTAGGAGCGGTTTACTGTATTTTCCAAAAATTGTCCATGAGGACAAAGGCGTTGGGTATGAGCCAAGATAGCAGCTGAGACTGATGCAGATGGTTTTATACAAGCGCCATATGGCATAGTGAAAACTCTACCTTTAAGTGTCCATTACGAGTGAGACTCAATATAAAGGTCTGCAAAGGGAAGATTACACTAGAATACTATTTTACTGAAAATTAAGCAGCAACAGCTCTCTGTTGATACAATGATCCAACAAACTAAGTTCAGCAGGATCATTTGAAAGGTTTATTTCATGGATGCAAAGGCCAGCTTCCAACACGAGATGAGGAGGGTGTGGGGTTCACTGTCACATGCCACAGATGTTTCTCCTCGGGGGTCTAAAGGAAAACACAAAGTGAGCTCATTTGCTCCAGTTCATGTACTACAGTTGAGTACAGCCAGCAATCAACTAAAGACAGGGGAACTGAGACAAAAGTTAAATTCACTCCTTCCACATACACTAATCGTTAAAGCTTCATTTAACATTGTCCATAGTGTAGTGTAAAGTAATGGATTTGTCAGGGTATTTGGTCAAACCAGAGAAAACATCAACTGGGATCAAATGGGATTTTGAGCCATGAGCAGAAACATCTGCTCAACATGGTATGCCACAAATCCATGTGTAATGGGACTCAAATCCTTCCAAACTGTACTCTTAAAGAAAATTATTGCTGAGCTAGTCCCATTTCATGTTTCCCACCACTTAACTTCAGAACCTAAATGTGGCATTTGTGACTTAATCCCTTAGCAGTGTCCAAATCGTTCACCCTCTCCCTTGTAATCTAAGACAGCAAGTAAACCTGAGCTACCTCGGGCTGCATGTTGAAAATATGGTATGACATATAAACTATACATCTGCTCGTGATCGAAGCAGAGAGCAACGATAGCCAAAAAGTTAAATGTCAGTATTTACATATAAAAACACTCTAGGGTGAATACATACAATGTTATATATGGAGGTACTAATTCCTAGATTAGCAATTATGTTACATTTATTCGTTTTGCAGTAAAAGTTTAATGATTCATTAAACAGACAAATAATTTGAATGTTCACAACAGTCTCACAATCCAACTCCTTTCCTTATGGCTGAAGCAAGCATTGGCCCCATTTACAGAAGACAGTGCTCTTATATGGCTCTTTTTGTGTGGCTCCATCTGCATCTTCTCCTCCTACTTCTCCCCTCTTCCCAAAGTGCCAGTCGGGCAGACAGAGGTAAAGAGAGGGTGTCTGTGAGACCACTGAGGCGGAACTGCTCCAGTGAGGCTCCCAGCAGCCCACTTTGTCTCATAATTTCTCAGCTGTCAGGCAGAGATGCTCCGGAGGCAAGGGGGGCAGTGACCTCAGCACAAACAGCCAGAAGCCTTTTTAAATACAAGCCACCTCTCACCTCCTGCTCCTGTCCCCATCTTCTTCTCTTAGCAACCTAAACCTCAGAGTAAACACTTAGAGCTCCATTGTGATAGTCCCAACTCATGGCACAAGGATCAAAAGACAGTCTTATATTTCTATAATTGATGCAACATTCATTTTAAAACTCAGAGTTATATCTGTGTCAGGGTAAAGTTCATTTTATGGCAGTCTGGAATCTAACTGTTGGAGCCACACCAGTGCTGCATTCTATTTTAATGAAATTCAGGCCACATACTTTTAAAATAAACACAGTGATTACTCAATATAATATGCTCTATTTTGACCATTGCACCATGAGTTTGGACCATTTAAATAGAGCCCTTCTTGTCTGACGACATCAGCAGCAGTATATACCAGCAAAGCTTCTCGTGCAAATGACCTTTTTGCTTTAAACTGTAATGTGCAGCCCTAAATACACCTCACCTTCGAATGCAATAAAAAATGACCACAATGATGAGGAAATGTAAACATTTCTCACACAATCTTAACAACTGACACATTCTCCTCTTCTGATGTTGCAAGCAGAATCCAGCCAGGTTGTGATGACCAGCACAATCTTCAAAGTGAATTGGACAGTTTGTAGTCAAAATTACGCAAAGCTGCACAGATAAAGATCCTCATTTGATGGACATCACTAAGGATGACACCTTGTCATAACATTTGTCAGGCAAAGTTAGTCTGTCAGGCTTTAATGCAGATTTGCAAGTGAACACTGCAACATTATGCAAAAATGACCTCATCCCATCATCCTATAAGCCTCATGACATGAAAGCAGGTTTTTTCAGACATCTTCATATCCAATAAAACACACTCATACGTTAATATATCAAAGGAGGCTTCAACTGAGACAGAGGCCGATGTAACAGGTTGTCAGAAAATAATTTGATTAAATTCTAATGTAGGAATTTGACATATTACTAATACAAAAATACACAGGCTTCTTATGGTACAAGATTCCAGAAACAATATTATCAAGTAGTTTTAGCATAGCCTATATTCCTTCTGTTAAATTAAGTAATTTCTGAAGTCGTTTAATCATTACCTATACATATTTAAAGTCTGAGAGGATTATTCAAACTTGTAAATAGTCATCAGTCTTTTCACGCACAGCCAGTTAAAACCTCTTAGGTCTATCCACACACATCAGGTATACTCTTAATGGAGAAGTTACATGGTGAAACAATGGCCAGGATTCATTCAACATTTGAGTACACCCATATGAAATTTTGAGTAGAAGTTAATTACAGATGTAGATCTGATGTAGAATCCCTTCCAATCCCTCTAGGTATGGCCATATACAGACATTTTTCTGGGCAGAGGCTCAGAAAAAAGGGCATTTCCTCACATATCAAGGGCATCTACCAAGGTACACATACCATGTGAAGGGATATCTTTCACTTGTATAGACTCTGACTCTGATGGCACTAATCCAGTTCCCCCATCTCCTGAGTTGCCAAAGAGCCACCATCAGCCATCATGCTCATTAAGTCCATTTTCCAGGCACTGGAGATGGTCATTTGGCAAACCGCTTAGACTTACTGGTATTTCCCAGTCTCCCAGCCTTAAGGAGACCAGGCCAAGGCTGAAAATACCCTTCTGCCCAGGGGGAGGTCTGATATTTTGGGAACAGTGCTGAGCAGCACCACAACAGAACTGCTGCTGTGTCCAGTGCTGTGCTTCTGCTTTCCTGAGGCATTTTCTTTGTGCACTTCAGCAGAACCACCGCACTACAGCGTGAGTGCTTGAGTTGCTGCACTATGAAGTTGATTGGCTTTAATTATTTGAGCATCCAGAAGGCCAGGGAGGGGGTATCATATGAGCTGTGATGGGCACTGCTTTGGGCACAGAGTTCTTTACCCCTGCATTCCTCTTCAAGGCAGTGATTGGGCCAGTGGCATAACCCCATATAAATAACACACAGTTAGGTGCTAAGGTCCACTAGGAACTAATGTCTGATGGAATTCTGTTTTAGGCCAATTAATTGTAATAATCACATCCTGATTATGCAAACATCAACACTCATTGTAATATCCCAGATCTCAAATGCAGTGTTTGTTTAAAAACAGATTAGTAGAGGTAAACAGCTTGTTTGTGTTAACCCAAGAAACTGACTATACCAGTCATGTCAAGTTATGGCAGCACAGGCAAGGTCAGAGAAGATACTGTATCTGATCACATTTCCTAGGATCAGTCTGTGTCTGACTTGTAGCACATGAATGAGGGTACGAAAGCACAAGCTGTCATACACCTTGACACTCATGTTCAGATGTTGGCATATGTGCTCACCTCAAATGTAGATGCTCACACTTACAAACAAACCGACAGACAAAACCTGTTTAGTCATGTAGTGTCAGTTGCTCTTTGCATGCACAGAAATAACTGTTGGCTGACATGCATACATCCATGCATCCTGGCAGACTTACGCACAGACACATGTCATATACACCAATACCCTCACCAAGCCCATGTGGAGATGTGAACCCCAGCTGCGTACTGTCATCACTGCTTCTGGAATTTTGGTAATGATGCATGCTCTTCCCTGGCGTATAAAAGAGACAAGAGGTGACGGCCTCACATCGCTGTAGATCTATAGATTCTAAACTTTATTAGATTGTAATGCTGTGGTCAAGCTGTATTAATGGGTCAATCCAGTAATCCGGTCTTCTTGACATCGTCATAATTGGCTTGAGTCTCACATAAGGCCTCATGGAAGCTCTGAAAACTGGAGGATGGGGGCGGGGGGGTGACTGCATTTGAACTGTTTTTAGCATGTGCTTTGCTGGACACCCCACTGCAGAACCTGCTGCCACTACCCATCCACAAAACAGCGCTTGAATCAGATGAAAATACCAAAAGAGTCTTGTTATATCAAGCACGTTACACAGCTAAGATGAAATAGGGCTGCATTATGTTGAAAACAGGACGATGGGCAAGTCACCCATACCCTTCCACAACACCGACTAATGAAAATTGAAAATTCCAGATTACTGAAAGTGGCATCATAGAATGTAAAGCATGTTACACAATTCTCACCTCATTTATTTACAGTAAATATGCTTCTGTTTTGATGCACTTTTCAACAATCAAAACAGCTGCAGGAGTTTTTTTAAAGAATTACATAGGTATATACCTTAAATGCACATGAAAACTAGGACCTGCAAAAAATTCTGATAAATAATTCTCCAAAACGTTACAACTGTACACACCACAAACTGAAATGGCAGAATGAAATGCTGTGCATACACAGGTTGTAGGAGTAAGTGCATACTATTGTTTGTTTTTTTTTTGTTCATGCCATCAAGTTTATGCCATTAATGTCCTTACCCTACAAATGCATTGTAGTGTAAGACAGATGTATTTATTAATTTTAATATGAATGAAAAGTATTATTTTTTAGATTGATGAGAAGATGATAATAAAGATATAGTTACCAATACTACCAATGCAGTCAATACCAATCTTGCCATTTATAAATGTTATAAAGTTAAAAAAGTATACCTGAACAGAAATATGGGGTTGTGAAGCTCAAAAGCATTTACAAGCAGTCCACAGGAAAGCAAGCAGTGTATTTGGTTTGATGACAAAACTGATGAGCCAGAGAGAGTGATGAGAAAAAGGCAAACAGCCATTTTATTGTCATCCTCAGTTTGTGGTTCACAATAAAATATGATTTAATTCATTTTAGATTAAAGTCTTAAGTATTTAGAAGTATGATTGGCTAATATAATTGTGGGCCGCCACAAAACAGTCTATATGAGAAACATTGTAGTGTATTGCCAGAGTTGCTACACAAGTTTTGATCACACGTGCTCATTCTGTGAGAAGGCTGTTCACAGTTCTAATTCAACAATTACTTGTATTTTAAAAAGTCACACGTACAAAAGTTCCCACTTTCTCAGTGGGGGGCAAGAAGGGAATTGGCACTGGGAGTGTTACCTAAGCAGCTGTCCCATATAGGCGTAGCCTAGTGGGCCATTCAAACTGCTGTCCACCTGAAAAGTGACCCTCGGTAGAACCCCCATTAGCCTTCTCCTTTCATCTCTTGAGCTCGACTCTCGGGGCTCAATGAGGACGTAACAACTCATTAACACAAAGAGTCGGGCGGAGATAACACTTCTACAGATAAACAACGCAATTAGCTTCTGCACTAGCTTTAATAAGAACAACTTGAAAAAGTTTAGAAATACTGCTCTGAACATAACAGTGTGAATCTTGTAATTATGCCCCGGTTTGATTTTCTCCATATACTTGGTACATAATTAAAGGACGTCTTAGCGGCTCCCCCAGGAGTCGCGCTGTGTTCAATTACAGTTATAAAACCAACAAGCCACACAATCTCCAGTGCTTTCATCAAGCATGGTGATGTTACACAGCAGGAGGTGTTGACCACTTGCTGTGGGCACATTAGGTAAAGTAGCTATTTGGAACTAGTTTGCTAATAATGGAATGGAAGATGAAATCAGCTTATGACGATATCAGGTAACCTTGAGAAAAGACCAAAATCTTCTCCATAACCTACCTGTAAGAGTCTAAACAGCAACAGTCTAGTATAGTGTATGAAAAAGTGTTCCCTGGATTCTCTACGCCACATCCAGGCAGACAAAGAATTGGAGTATATAAGAACATGTGGTGACAAGAACAGGTTATTCAGCTCAGCTAGGCTTACCATGGTACATGTTACCATGGCTCCTGGTACTCAAACTTTTGGCTCACCAAAAGTTTGAGTACCAGGAGCCAGGATGCTAGCAGAGAAGTAGAGGCACTGCTACCCAGATTCAGCAAATGAATTCAGGACAGCTGACACAGGTTTACTAATCATCACTGGAGAAGCACGAAACCAGGGGAGATCCCAAAGAAGAACAGAGTGTGGGGGTCAACTACAAGTGGCCCAGAGAGACAAACCAGCACCGAGATGTTAGCTAGCTTTGTTCCCCAGGCAGCACTGTGGTGTGTGAACAATGCAAGATCAGCCTTGCCTGTTTGGAGACACGGTTCTGGGACTGCGGTCCTGGCCCCGCTCTTTGTTCAGAAACACGCTTCGCGTCAAGCAAAGCGGAGAGCAAACAGCTCTCAGTGAACCCCTGTTGGCTCTCTGGCACCCGCCTTTGCGATTGGGAGTTTGATCTATTTCCAAGTCTGCTACAAAAGACTGCAAACACGGAGAGACAAACCAGCATGCCTACGCCCCCTCTTTCTGTTAGAAAAGGCCTCTGGTTTAATTCACCGCTGTGTGTACAGAGCCCAAGCAGAAATCATCAATTCTACAAGAAGCAGAGGAATATAACGTTCTCCCTCTGACGTTACCCCGGCTTAGTCTGAATAAATCATAAGGCATTCTGCTCTCACCATTCATTTCCCTTTTATTTCAACAAGTCAGAGTCACAATTCTGAGTCATGACTAAGGCAGTAGTCCATAGGGAGGAAACTGGAAAGTGTTGTGCAAGTGATCACTGCAGCAATGAGCTTTTTCAGGTCATTTCTAGGGTTGTCATCACTGAGTGGGTAATGCAGTTCCCTTTGGGGTAAAGGGCAATAACAAAAGATTTCTTATCTTCAAATCCCTCTGCCAATGCAAGATGAAAACCTTTAGCCAAGACCATCATTTATACAGCAGGAAACATGCCACATCCAGAGCAACCAACATCCCCAAAGACCAGAAATTCAGTGATGAGGCAAGCTTTTAGTATCATACTCCCCAGCACCTTTTATGAGATAATACCGCCCAAGCTCTCTGTCACACACAGTGAGACATGCTATCATGCAGCAGCACTCCGATATTCAGTACACCCATGCATAAAATCCCTTTCCGCAACTTACAAAAGTACCACTGCCTGACTGCTCCACACAGCTAAAAGGATGAGGATGGAGACAGGAGGGGATTTTTAACCCATTGTGCTTAGCAGATGGTCTCATTGAGTCTGACTTTCCAAGATTATATTTTACAAATTGATTGTTTGTACCGCTGGATATATACTGATGTAAGTCCAATGTAATACTTCACCCAAGGGTCCATCACTGCCCTATGCAGAATTCAAATCTGCAACCTAATATCAAACAATCATACAGGACACCATGTCCTAAATGAGCCACTGATGACCATGATGATGATGATGATGATGATGATGATGATGAAAGCCATAATTTTTCATGCATGTGGTGGCTTGACTCTCTGCTGTGCAATGATTAGTTAGCCATTACATTGCATGGTAAGCAAGCACCAAGGAAAGCAGGTGCTAATGATGAGATCCAGCGAGAGAAGGCGAAGCAAGCACTGCAGGAGAGCACGCCTGTCACCCAGAGCAGAGAGAGATCCTAAGACTCCCATAGAGCCATTGGGTATTAGCAGCTTGATTCATCCACAGGGTGGCTGAAGGAGAGAATAAACGGGCCATTTTAGATGCCAATTATCTGACATTTTCTTTGTTGTGGGCAGGGCAGCCATTTAGCTTCTGTTTGACAATTTGTACTTATCACTACCTACAATTAGAATACTGAACATTGTACACTGAATGATATATATATATATATATATATATATGTGTGTGTGTGTGTGTGTGTGTGCGTGTGTGTGTGTGTGTGCATACACACATATGTACACACACATACATACATACATCTTTGGAGCAATGACAGTATTTACAGGCAATATATTTTAATAAGATATTATTGTTTCAAAAGTGAGATTATGTGAGTAATAATGCTGATGAGTGTACAGTAGGGCTCTAATGGCTGAGTGATTAATTTAGACTGTGCTACCATGTACTGGTGACCAGGGACAGCTGGAAACCAGACTGCATTTTTCGTCACTCTCAGCATGGAAAGCTGTCATTTCAAACTACTTGAGTGATTAGTACTCTGCAGCAGAATGTGACGGGGTCGTCCAACTGCTTAAATGAAACAAGTTTCATTTTTTTCCAGTTCCTTTCCAGAAGGTGCTAATTAACAGAGCATATCCTCAGTCACAAGGTGTTGAACCACCCCCAGCCTGGAGAAAGCGCATGTTTCACAGCTCATAGCTCAGTTTCACCAGTGTACACAGTACAGTGCAGTACAGTACTTATTTATATCACGCTTACTTCTGCAGTGATCCTGTGCACATTCAGTATTATCAGAGATATGCCTATCAAAAAGAGTCCAGGAGAGAATGAAGTCTTGTAGACCTCTCCCTTCACTCCAGGCTGAGGTACATGACATGGATGGTGAGTATGAAGGCTGGGGTGCTCCATCCTGCTGGCATCCAGCAAAGATGTGCACTTGTGATGAAGTCTGGCCATGTGGCTTAATCACTAAATTGACTGGGACATGATGGACGCCAGTGAGCTAATGAGTCGTGCCTCTCGCACTCCCTTCTGTCTGCATGCTAAGAGGGGCCAGTCACTGTTCACAAAGGCTCTCTCACTAACACCCCTGGGCCTGAATTATTTACACCCATCAACACTGAAACACAGAGACTGAAAGGGACTCTCTCTCTCTCTCATTCAGACAAATGCCCAGGTTTTACTCAACAGGGCCACACCCATGCTGAGCATAAACAAACAGCAGCTGACTGGTGCTATAAAAGGCCCTGTGGGAACAAAAGGACATCAATATTGTGACCATCAAGGGAAAAACAGGCACAATGTTAAGCATAAGGCAAAACTTATAATAAAACCTAAGACAGACCCACTTATATAATGCTCTGAATCAATATCAATGGCTGCCAGAATTTTAAAGATTCCTGGTCTGGAAACAATCTATGGAGTTCTATTCTAGGGCGTGTGACACACAATGGTGTTTCTTTTATGAATGGACAGCGATTTGGGTCCTGCAAACAATCAAAGCATGCAAGAATCATATGTGCAGATCTGGCAGTTTTGTCTAACTGCATTTAGGTTGTAGGCCAACTGCTTATTCTAACAAACAACTGAGCTCAACTTCCAATCAGGACATCTACACTTAGTAAACCTTAAAATCCAAACAAAGGCTCTAACACAGAAGAAGAAATAATTAACATTTTAACAATGTAAATCAAAGTCTTGAAATTTTTTTGAAAGGTTTTTTTAACCAGTATCCCTGAATATTATAATATGTTAATGATCCCCTGATTCAGCATCCTTTTGCATATTTACCTATGGAAGTATAAAACAGAATATCACAAAGAGTTACTGTTAAGAATTATTATATTACCTTAAGAAGATTCAAGGACATGACATGACATTACCACATGACATGACATTGCCACCAATACATTCAAGGACCTAGTGACTGTTCCAGTAAGGTTCTTATTTGGCATGACACATTTACCTTTTTCACAAATACAAGATCATTAGGAAACACTGTCCACATTTTCCTATGGGAAAACAAATGTTTGGTCCTTGAAAACCTTAAGTTTTTATTCATAGGGCATGTGACCTTGAGTGGAGATGGAGATATATCACCTTAACCATTATACTGTTGTTTCCTTACTTAGGCTTATACTTGATCTGAGAAGTGTTTGCATTCACAGACTCACCAATAAGTGTTTATTAAAAGAGAAATTAAGATACAAATGTTGAACCTTGTCATTATAAGTTTCCACCCACTATGTCTGACCTAACTGAGATAATGCTAGATGTTGCAAATACTGTAGTCATAGACAAATCCTAGTGTATACATATATTGGCATGATTGCAGTAGTTATTTGTTGAAGTTGAGTTCTGTATTACTGTTGGTTTCTAAAGTATTGTGCTAAAGTATGGCTTCCAAAATCTAAACTGTGATCATCAAAAGCTGAGAACAGCTAGTATCTATTTCTACATACTGCTCACCAATTACTGTCATTAGTTGGCTGCAGCCCACACACCTGGTTCCCCAGGTCACTATCAGTCATTAATTAAAAGACAGGGGTGAAAATCAACAAGACCAGAGTTTCCAAACCCCTGTGACCACATTTCAACAACACTCCCAAAGCCTATTTTATTAACAGATGTGGGTGTTTTGCAACATTGTGGGCTTGGCAATACAGATAAACTGTATCCATTTAAATGTTCCTCTCACTTCTAATGTACCCTGAATACCAGTGTTGAAGGACCTTGGAGAACAATCCAATGACAACACCTAAAATCTTCATACTGGATGAAATGTAACCAAACATCCCAATAACTTGACCTCCCTCTTTCCACAAATACTAATCAAACAGTGTATTAAATGAAACAATGTGAAAACAAGATCGTTGGCCAGGCAAAATGACTGATACTTTGATAACACGATGGTAAAAACAAGAGATAAGGAAAGGAAGGAAGGGCAGCATGTGAGAAGGGACATACCAAAAGCATTATGCTTCTTGTGTGCCATTCAAGCACAAAAAACAAGGTTGGGACTGGAATTTTCCCCAACAATAATGACTGTATACAGGAATGTAGTAGGAAATCCACAACAGCTGATGGGAGGAGATGATTCTGAATGGAATGGCTGCTTTGTCTTATTTAGAAGTTTATTTGAGTTGAAGAGGCTGAGTTACAACTTGGAGTTCTGACAAACCAATGTATTGTTTATATGTTTAGAGGTTACCAACAAGTCACTGGTGTTTTCTTTTAGTGAAGGTGCAGTAAGTGGAACAGAGTGGGAAGCAAGGTAACACAAAGATTGGTGCAAACATTGTGCTGCAAGAAAAAGCAAGATAACTGCAAGAACAGTATGTATTATGTGTGTTGTAAGTCATTTGGATGGGAATCTGGGCCCTGTTCTCCATTATTTGTGCATTTATTTCCACATCTCATTACTGTCTTTTTCACTTTTCAGGTGGTAAATTATTTCATTTTTTTTATTTCAAATAATTGAATTTCTAGGAGCAAGAGTCCTTGTGTATTGATTTAGAAACACTGATTCACAATTTATACATTGTAAAAATGCCAAAAACAAAACTCACATGCAAAATAAAATTCAAAAGAGTGTTCTAAGGAAATCTAGAATAAGCATATCTAGGAAATGGTAGATATCTGTGGTGTCCTAGAAAAATATAATGAACCAGCAGCCTAAAATGTAAAGTTCCAATGACCCACATTTTGCAGCCACCTATAGTGTATGCCTCACATACACCTACACCTGCATGCAATGTTCCATGAACACAAAGACCAAAGACAGGTTTTTGTTCCATCAATATAGCAACACATGACTAATGTATACATATATTATACATATATATTATATATTATACATATATAGCCAGATAAAACATATACAGTATGTCTGCCATTCCACAGATGTAAAGGTGAGACATGCTGAGAAGGTTCAGGGAGAATCTGTAACTTAAATGTTTCCAAAACACACTGAAAACTGGTCACATTTATCGTATGGGGATTAGAATATTTTTGTAACACAAAATAATCTGTACTGCTATTGTATGCAGGACCTCTTTAAATATTTAATTGTATACTGAACATTATCATTTAATGTGCTCAAACATCATTTGTACATGTGCCTGTCCTTGACAACACTCTGAAGTCCAATGGGACTATGTTGTCATTTCCTCTTTTACCCTCAGTTCTCTTAATTATGACCATATCCTTAATCAGCACTGTGGTACTTCGCTCTTGTGGCCTGGAAGTGCCGTTCATCTTAAAAAACAGCCTGACATCGAATTCAGAACAAAATGAAGACCTGTGACACAAAGGTAAAAAAATTATATCTCTATCTTTTGGGAGAAAAAAATCCTAGTAGAACGTCAAAAATAGGTGACGAATTTGAACTCCTCTCTGTTGCTACCTATTACATGCCCTGGTTGCAGATCAGTGACAATGTTCAGCACAGAACAACACAAATTAAGGTATTTCTTTATTTGAATACATGCTCATAATCACTCACATGTGACCTGTAGGCATTATGGATTCAAAGTACATACAGAGATTGTTCATTGTTGCTGTACCGCGAAGCCCTAGAAAGCCTCGCTTAACTCTCAAGCACCATTTAGCCAAAGTCAATGGGCAGCAGGGATGATTACTTTCAGAATCCAAACATACATGATTTATTCAGATGGAAACAAATGAACTACAAGACATTTACTAAAATATTTGTTCTTGCCTTGGCTGATTATTTACACTTCCTAAGATACTGTGATTCTGACCATCTGAGCTACAATGTGATTTCAGTCCTTTGAATTCATGTTTACAGTCTCGTATTTCAGTTCATTTTCTTAATTGAATAGTTGCGGTCCTGAAAGCTCAATGGTCAATACTGCATTCCAGCAATGCTAAAATCCACAGTATAGTAACTACTGTTGCACAAAACAACTGTTCATCTTATTGTGTATAATATGCCTGTGCAGTGCCTGTGCCGTTGACATTAGCTAATTAAATATGACTGCAAATTTTACCTGTGAGGTGATAAACTTTACATCTTTACAGTTATTTTTGCCTCTTTTGTGATTGCAATAATCTTCTTTACAAGAAGTTACAGTTTAAAATAACAGCAATAGTTCTACCATTTCACCACTGATGATGCACTCTTCATAATGATTGTGATTTTATGGTCAATATTCCTTTTATTTACAGATTACCTGTAGAATGACTGAAACATAGCTTCAGGTTGCCAAACTTTGCTTACTTTTCACAAGTTGCATTTAACATAAATCCACCCAACTCTAAATTGATTTAAACTGCAATATCAAATATATGAAGGGAATTAGATGCCTGAGCACGATTCCTAAAAAAAAATTGTACTTGAAAAAAGTAACAAGCTGGCTACCAAATTCAAGTAGTTGCCCTACACATTAAAACTGGTGGTTATAGAAATCCATTTTATGAGAAAAAATAATTTATTAAGACAGCACTTCAATACATATACAAAATGTAAAAATGTCAGTTAACACCTCAAATAAGCACTGGTCTCTTATAATCACCAGGTGAAAAAAGTTTAAGCTCTAGATCAGTAGGTCTCAAGCCCTCAGGCCCTCCTGTTAACTGGTCTTAGACATATTTGATGTGGTGAGGGATGATCATATAGATAAATGGATCAGCGCAATTAGCGAATGTCGGAATACCTGATCACTCATGTAAACACCTTGATTGTAATGAAATTGCCCAATTGGATTGAAATTTCAATCAGATTGAAAGGGGTGGTCGCTCAATCAGATTGCTTCTTGCAGTTAGGTGGTTTGCACATGTGCTGTAGCCCGTTACATGGATGATCACATGATTCACAAAGCATCAAACATGGCACGCAATCTAATTGGATTGCTGCCGAGACTTGTGCTCACCTCGACATTTTAAAAGAAATTAGGGTGGTCAATCACCTGGATGGGTGGAAGGTTCGAAAGAATCATTTATTAAAGCAAGTTTTCAAAAAATTACTTGCTATGGGAATAGAGGTCCCTTATTGAAATAAAAAACAGGTGAAAGGATCTGAAAAGTATGTATAACAAGGCAAAGAGCCACAACAACACGAGTGGTGCTGCCCCAGCTAATCCAATTGACATCTATGAACTCGACAAGAACAACTTTCTCCCACCAGTCCATCCACATGCAATGAGTTGTTTGAGGATGAGGAGGCAAAGTCATTGCTCTATACATGACACCATCATGTTCTCGTGTTGCCCGATCCAAAACTTGAAAGTTAATTGTGTTAAGCTGTATTTGCTGTTTTAAAACCAAAAGCAGCCAAAGGAAAAGTTTAGTCAGGATCCATCCATTTTTTTGGCACAAAATGTTTCTTTTGAGTTTGCTCAGGAGCCAGCCTATGCATGCAGAATTGTTCACTCCACACATGCAATCTGATTGGATATTTGGGACACTCATCAACTCAATCTGACCGCTTTTGTAGCATCCATGTAATACAGCATGATCAGAATGACCTAATCGGAATGATTCTAATTAGACTGAATTAAAAGTGTCTCACGTAAACAAAGCTACTGAAACGAAACCATTTGATAGACAACAAGCAAGTCGTAAAGAAAGCAAGAGTCAATGCGCCAAACCTCCATTGTGTTACTATTGCGTTAAACAATCTTAATTTAACAAGTCATTGGCAGAATCAAAAACCAGCATACACAGGGAGGGCCCAGGACCAAACTTGAGAACCACTGCCCTAGATAGAATTTATAAAGCCACTGAAACTACAAACAATTTCTATCTCCTCAGTCTCCCAAGCTTTCACTTTTACTTTAACAAACACATACACACACTCTAATTTCTGACAAAGTTCATATTTAAATTGGACAATATTCTGCCTGGCAGAATATTGTCCAATTTAAGAATAGAATGTCAAACTTGTCCTTGCTAAATGAACCAAGCTCCATTAGCAACCAATGTTGTGTGGGCTATTATTTAGAATAGCACACAGAGCAAGTATTGTATAACAGCTTCCATTGCCCTTTAGCCCCCTTTGGAAAGTGATTACTCCCTGCTAGTGTGCCAAAACAAACTATAAATAACTGAAGTTCCGAAAAGATGCAAGGTTGACATTTTTGCAAATCCTTTAGCGACCGAGGTAAGGTTAGTGCAGATGTACCTGTCACCATTTTTCAGTGCATTCAACAAGAATCTTCCCATTTGAACAACTTTTAAAATAAATAGTATATTTAGTCTTGAAAAATCTGTCTTACAGTTTTCAACATTTCCCTTCACTCAGTCATGTTTGCACATTGTGAGCATCTGTATAATTTTTACAGAGTGCTTAAAATGAATGAAGGACACTTCAAAAGGGTAAATGTTGCCCTTTTAAAAAAAAGTTCAAAATTAATTAGCCTTTATAACTTCAAGGCACATTAGTCCAAGATTACGGTGTCAGAGACACAATGCTTGTACATGACTGTTCACAAGTTTTCAAACAAGACATTTTATAACCAGCCCTTTAAGCTTAAACCTTACTATTCCCAATCAAAGCTTTCTGTCTTAATCAGCCAACTTTACCATGCAAGTTTTCTTTTTCTGTACAATGACTCTCTATTCCCCTTCACAAATTGTAAAGTAAGCAATCTGTCTTTATGAAAAACTTTGCTGAGTCCTGGCAAATATTCTAAGCAGATGAAAAGCATTCACACAGGCTTAAATGGAATTAATGCTATTTCCTTATCATTTCCTGATAGGCACCTTATTTTGATTCACTTTATACCATTGAAAAAAATAATTTGAAAAATGAAATCAGGAGAAAATATTCAGTTATTCAAATAGTCACCTCCCTCATTTCATTTTATGAAGCTTAAGTCTCAGGCTGGCTTGCAATTTTTAAGCTTACATGAAATGTACACCATCTGACCAGACACTGTGGTATCTACAGACACTATTGTAAGGTACATAGGTCAGTACAAATACAGGCATGGTTGAACTGTCAAAAGCTGGTGTCCACAATATGATCCAACAGCCATCCTGGAATTACTTATGCTAAGGCCAGGTACAGTCAACTGGAGTCTATACAAAAATATGTGAAAAGAAAAAAATACCTATTATTGTTCCCATACACAGAAAACTTAAGACACTGAATGGAATTTTAGTACCTCGCACTTATGCAATACACATTGCCACACCCACCAAAGAAAGCATAATCACCATCCAAAGCTTGTTCAAGTCTCCAAGTCTTCTTGGTGTGATCAATACAGGTTCTGAGAGACTGAAGTCAAAGCAGTGCTGGTGCTGCAGGAAGGCCGTCACTGGCCCACAGTGCAGCAGAGCCACTCACAGGACAAACCCCTTCCTCCTACAGTGACACAGCTTTCCTCAATGTTTCCTCCCTGCTACTTCAAAGTCAGCTCAAATCTAATTTTCATTTATTGGATAGCACTGAAATGCAGTTCCCTTTTATTCATTGGGGAACGAAGCACTGCTCCCTCTATGGTACAGAAGCATCTCTGTGGTGCAGATGTTCCATAGAGGCTCCACTGCAGCTAAACAGCGGCCCAGATGTTCCTCACAAGTTTTGTTGAATGTTTATTTATCCCTGCTTCTTTCACATGACTTCATCTCATTATGTAAATGACTCCTCCTTGAGACTCTGAACAGCAACACAGCCGTGCCTGTGATGCTTATTGCTCCAGACTGTGTGAATTTAGCTCCAGGGACTTGAGAGGGATACGTGCTATATTTAGACCTCTCCTTCACAATGCCTTTTTTCTTCCCCAAATCTCCGGCCTTCTTAACCATAAAGACTGCAGTGCACATACACACACATAATACATTTCAGAATACACATACACACACACACCCATATTTTACCCCTTATCTATCCCTAATATGCCTGTGAATTCTCTCAATCTACATGACAACTTGTATGAAACTACAACACAGTAAGCATACCCACTCATCAAACTATTCTTATTGTCAAAAACAGTAAGAAAGGTGCAGTTAGTGTGATTATGTTTGTGTTTAGAGATATCTATAAATATATGCATTATCCACTCAGAGGCCACTTAATATGAGGTATGCCTACCAAATAGAGAGCTGGTCCACCTTTATCCTCAAAGCAGCCTTGGGGCAGGGTCTTAATAGATGTCAAAAGCTTGACACAGGGATTCTGGCCAGTGTCAGTTCCTGCACTTCCTAAAGTTGCTGCAGATCAGGCTGGTGCTGGAACACCACTCTCAATTTTTTGTTCCATGTCATCCCACAGATGCTCAAACATGACATAGGAGGCCACAGCAGTGAGCAGTAATTCACTGCAATGTTCCTGGAGATATTTCTAGATTTCTATCCTAGCCTTGCTGCATGGAGCATTATCCTGCACAAATTGTTTTAGCCTTGGTTGGCCTGATTTATCAATGGTCTGTTTCCAAAAAATGCATCTTTTTAAACAATCAACTTTCATAATTCTACTGCGTGCTAAATTTTGTCAGTATATGTGACCGCTGCAAGATAAAGGGTATCTTGGGCTGTTACTTGTTTCAAAGCCTTATGTGGAAAAGATTTTACCAAAGACTGTATTTGTCATGAGGGCAGACAACTTCAGTACTCCTTATTCACATACTGATTCTCCTGGCTGCAGCGTATTCATCAAGCACAAGCATGTCAATGGCCACAGAAGTAAAAGGTCAAGTTTAACAGCCCACATAAAAGTGCATGATAGGTATATGTTGAGATCAAAGACAGAAAGTGCCCAATAAACAGAACAGTGTTGTGAAAAGTTTACGTAAAATGGAAAAATCACTCCCTGACACTGGAGGTTGCCTCAATTCAAAAGACAAGCAATTCACTTGGAAACAGCAAAGGCTGCTGTTACAGACTCTGGGTGCCTTGCATTGTGTATGTAACATAGAGTGAGATTAAACAGAGGCTTCATTTGACTGGATTCCCTACAGGAAATTAGGCATGCAAAAGTACATGACAATGGTGATACTTTCAGTAAAGCATTTGAGTAGAGGGCTGACGGGGGTCATCATGTTTAAGTTATGCTTAATCCTTGTGAAGAGCAGATTTAGCAGCCCCTATGCATGCTGCAGCTGACAGGGCATCAACATCACCCGTTTGGACAACCTCCACCTGTCTTTTAAGGTGTTTTTTTTCTTATGTTAATTATGCAATAGGAAGAAACGGTGAAGGTAATATAACTGCATATTGAATAAATTCCTTTGAATTTCAAAGTAAAATGCACTCACAGACAACGTGTATGTAACTGACTATGACTTGTGTTTTATAAGCTCACTGACAACAACCAGTGTAAACACATACACAACAGTGGTATCTCTCATGAGACTTGTGATACAGGAAATGCAGCCGCCAAGAAAAAACTACACATGATTTCTGTACATGTATTTTCCATTTTTTGTCTGGGACGTTTCTCTAGCCAACTGTCTTGAGGAGGTCCCAGAGCAAAATGTCAACAATGATATGCAGATGTGATGATGATGTAAATCATGCATGTGAGAGTATTCTTTTTCTTAAGGATCACTTCTCCCCAACACACCAGGGGACACTCCTGAAGGTGTGCCATGCTGTTCTCTGTTCAGAAATCCATGACAGAAAGCCCTACTTTCCTTTAATGCAGCTGCACGGAGCATGCCCATCTGGCACACACTGCCTGTTTCTCTATGTGCTGGGACTGTCAGGCAGAATCTGCTTGAACCAATGCGACACGTTGCCACGGTGAAGGAAACATTGCCATCACTGCACGCTGAGGTCAGGCATTAGCAGAATCTCTGTGTGAGAAATGAAGGGGGACTCCAGTACACTCGTTGGACACAAAACAAAAACAGAAGGGGGTACCATGGCAGGCTTGGGCAACACTGTCGATGTAACTGACCAAAGTCCACATGAGCCCGATTAGGCACTGGACAGGGTTACAGTCGCCTTCAATTGCACCCAATGGCACCACACCAACCTCCCACAGTTCTGCAGGGGTGTCCAAAAGAAAAACTATACATACAAACACTGTTCTTAATCTACATTTGTGTTAATGTCATGTTAGACAATTATTACATTTATGATTTTTTTAGCATTTGTCCTCTTTATATGATAAGTTGCTGACTCCGATGTTTTATTCTGTCATTTTGGAGAATTTCCTAACCTCACTATAATTATTGTATGAACCTGAGAATGACCACTGACATAACATACATCTGAACAAGTCAGCACCTGGATTTCTCACCTTTCTAAACTGTAGAACTTCTAATGATCTATTCCATTCTGATGAGGTGTGTCCACAGTTTCGTTTTAAAACATTTTTCTCAAATTATTACAGTAATGGAAGTATTAATAATCTGCATATTAAAGCCTCAAAAATTATTATCGATGAATGATAACCCACAAGTGCTGTTTCCCCTGTGGTTCAACAGCTGTAAAGACCACCATACTGTTCTAGACTTGTTTACTGTCTCCTCTATTCCGCTATAGCACACCATTTACAGCATGTCTCAATGAAGCCAGTATTTTGAGGGCAACTATATAAAGTGACTCCACTACATTAAACTTAGTATAGGTCTTGAGATTACCCAGTTCCATTCCTGTCATTTAAACACTGACAAAGTTACTCAACTGCTCAGGTGAGACATATGCAGTGTACAAATAATGTGTGTGTAAAATCACAAATATTGAAATCTACTTTTGATAAGGGAATCAAAAAGAACAGCATTTTTTTAAAAATCACAAGAGACAAGGTAGCCAGCAGCCAGCTCCAGACTGTAATGAATATGCAGAGCACTTAACATGTCTTGTATTTAATGTGCATGCTACTGAATATGCACTGTACTTAACATCCTCTGCCACCACTTCACACTGTATTGAGTGAGAGCTCTAGTTAATGTTCAAGGAGACTTTTCTGGATATAATCAACAGCAAAAATAAAACTGCTAACTCATGACAACACTCAAGATGGCTATATTCTGCCACTGCTGTCAAAGCATACATTCCACTCTCCGAGCAAGATGTCTATTTAAAATTCAGAAGGAAACCAGATTTAACACACAAATGCCAGCAGGCACAGACACATGGCATGGCAGCGCAGCGAATGTACGCCTCCACATAATTAGCCTCCTCTTAAAAAACTTGTCAGAATCCACGGCGAGCACTAATGTTATAGATATAGGTTGTCTGTTGTTTCACCGGGGGAGTGGCAGCCTGCATGCTGATGTGAGCTGATGTAAGTCCGATCGGTTTTGTGCTGGTTAAATGAGCTGTAGGAGCAAGGGCCCAGGGGAAGATAATCCTGTTAACATCACCATCCCCGGCGTGCGGAGTGGAGAAGGCCGCCTGTCAGCTGAGTTTAACGCGCACATGACAATGAGAGACTGAGAACACCCTGTCACTCTTCTATTCAGGAGAGATCGCTCGGCGGGCAAGCCTCACCTGGAACAGCCCCTTGCAGTCAGCGCAATTAAAAGTTCTTATATCATTACTCATAAATCCCCTTGTTTATTACCATTGCTCCAGCCTTATCTGGTCCTTTTTAGCCCACTCTAATCCCCTTTATAATTTTACAAACTTTAATTAGTTTGTGTCCAGAATAACTATTAATCCTCATCACTTTAAACAAGAGCAAACGCTGGGGCTGGGGAAACGTGCTCCATGACCTCTACCCTTCCACTTACCAGAAGCTTATGCATGAGTGCCCTCAAACGCACACTCACACACACTTATGTTAGCTAAGCAGAGCAGCAATTAATTCTCCATAACCCCTCACTCTTGTGTGGACAAAGGTGAGATAGGTGTCATTTGACACCTAAGAAACACCTGCTTATGTATATAGACACAGTGTGATGACATTTCACTCAGAATCTCTGTCTTGTTCACTAGATTCTCTTATAGTACACTGACTCTTTTTTGTAAAATAACAAAAAAATATAAATAACAAAATATAACATTTTTACACGAATAACCTGAAGAAATATACTAGTGAGAAAATGGGAAATCAGTCAGAACCCAAACATTTCAACTCCTCAATAACACTGTGGGAGATGAACGAAAAGAAATTTTATATACATTTTTAAAACATGTTCATATACTATGAACATCAAGATGTAGCTATCCAATTACATCAAGCTGATATTGATGGACATAGGAATGATTGATCAAAAACAGTAAAATTATATGAATGGTTAAAGCTAAGCAGAACTAAACTAAAAGTTCATTCATACACTTTCAAAGCATCTAGAAGCATTTTTTTCCATAAAATGCGCTATATTGAGATTACATTGTAGCTATTAATGGAAAAACATACCTCCTGTGTTTCAGGAATTCTAAGCCAGGCAACCATGCCTTTAAGCATGATTTGTGCCCTGGCCGGATAGTAGAGAACCAGTCCAACACTCAGCACTTACAATCGTAGTAAACATCTTCCCTTTGTCTACCTCAGGCATCTCCCCATAGCACCTACAAGCTACAGTTTTTTTGTTGATTGGTATTTACTGTAGACCACAGGCTACCACAGAACACATGTAGGAGCTTGAGTAGTGTCAGAGCTTAGACAATATTTGAGTTCCTAACCATTAAAATGTCATGTCTTGTCTCAGTAGTCAACAATAACAGAATTGTTTTCCCCATACTTGTCTTAAAATTGCATGTTAAACTGCATGAAAATAGAATGGAAACACGGCCTTCTTTACACAGCCACAGAAGTAATTAGATTATAAGCAGTACATCATCTGTAGTCTAATAATAGAAAAGGCAACAGAAAAGCATTTAACTAGATTGATAGGCCTGCTTTTGATAAAGCAAGGCATGCAGGTTGGTCTCCACTAATGATGTGTCCTTTCTTTGAAAAGGTGAAGCAACTGGCCATTTAAACCATGTATTTTTGTGTTGCAAATGAGCAGAATGTGAAGGCACACATGGTTGTTACTATGTTTCAGGAAACAGAAAACATGGACTGAATAACGCATTCTAGACATAAAAGCGTATTTCAGATATAAACACAATGGATTGTTTTTAGGGAAGATTGTCCAATATGGTGAAAACTAGGAATTAGAATACTGTCATAGAATGTGGATGGAGATGGAATTCTTGCCATTAAAACTAAGATTACGTTCTCTAGATCTGTCGCTATGTCTGGGGGAACTGTGAAAGTGTGTATGTCTGTCTGGATTTCTGAATACATCAGTGAAACATCACATGGATAAGTTGTTACTGAAATCTGCTGAAGCACATTTCAAACAACTGTGCTAAAACCTCAAAAAAAGCTATGAGACACACCATAAACTTCTCATCTAACCAGGTTCAGAGCTGAATAGTGCCCAATGATTTCTATGCAAGGTTTTCCCTGCCTGTTAAGCTCTAGTGCTTTTAGCTTTAGGCTTTTTTTTGACTGCCTGTGAAAAAATATACCTATAATGAGAAAATATCCAAAAATGCGACAACATTATTTATCCCAGATTTATGGATCACTGCAGTGACTGGTGCTGGTGAGAGAGAGCCAGTGGAAGAGAAGTGACTATGTGTAGCCTATACAGGTATGGGATTGTGGGCATTGTTAACACATATGTAAGAACTGCAATGATGTCATGACAATGTTAGCTAACGTAAGCTAGCCAATGTCATACTTGAGATTGTAACATTAAATACAGTTACAAAAATGCAACAACCCATAAAATGAAGAAAAATAAATTGAAAATTGTGAGAGAATAAAACAGATTTATAAGGCCCTATTCACTCTATATCCATGTCCTATGGTGGGAATTTCCACCAGATTCATTATGCATATATTTATTTTGATAAGTACTTTGAATAAACACAAAATACTGAAACCTTAACTGTGGGGGAGGCTTAGGGGTCCAGAAATATTTGCTAAGGAGCTATTAAAAGCTCCATAGCAAATATATTTGCTAACAGCACACTTAAAACCATAGCAATTGGTCCGTCAGCTAATGTTAGCAAATCAGCACTATATAGCTACCTAACTAACTCTGTACACTTAACATGGAGGTGAAAGCATTAAAGATGTTTCCTTATGCAATTGTAATTGTAAAAAAATGCAACAGTTTACAGAAACACAATGCTACATTGTGTTAAATTGTGCTTCATTCAGCCTCCTTTCGTTATATAGCCATTCAACATGTTATAATAGCATCATATACTTTTTCATTAATCTATATACTTTATGAAGCAATGACATGAATTAAATTGCAGTAAAGATATATAGGCAACTTTAAAGCAACGGTGGAATGAACTATTGTAAATTTGATAACGCAGAGGCATTGTTCACCCAGAGGGTCTCATCTGGTTTGCAAGGGCCTTGTTTTCCAGGAAAACACTCTCTCATAATGTCTCATTAGTGCATCAACATCCAGTCTACTCAAGTCTGTGTTTCTATAAAAAGTGGCACAGACTCTGCTGTCATTCAGGCGACAATCTCTATAAGAGCTGTACTATGACTGGATGCAAACTGTTTTGAATTGGAAATCTTGCGTCCTTTCAGACAAAAAGTCTGTCACTCATTCTAAAGCTTGGCTGTGTGAACTAGAGACATATTCAAGTGTACTGAAAGATGTGGATGTTTTATATTCAGTTGAATTTTGCAATATACATTTATAACTTCCTGAAGTATTTCAGGTTCCTTTTGAGTTTTTGAGGTGGACTTTTTTGCCCGTCTAATTTTTCTATGGCTTTAGATGACCAGAAGTAGTTGAGACCATTATAAGTGCATATGATACAGCAATAGGTGGTATACAGAGAGAGAAAATAAAAAATATATAATATAGTATAAAAGCAAGAGAACAAGCATTTAAGTATGATCAGGCTGTATGTACCCTACCACAGCAATGCCTAGTACTGTAATTACTATGGTATTAATGTATTTTGAAAAGCTAGCCAGCATCGAATCCCTATATGATTTTTTTTTTTTTTTCCAAATCAAGCACATCATACCTTTGTCTACCCCAGAGTATCTGATGGGTAGAGGAACAGCACTATCCCCGATGCAAGGGAATAGAGTCACATGGCTAGGGAGCTGAAATCCTGGCTGAAACTCAGCACTATCTCTGTTTACACTCCTGGGCATGCTGGGGTGCAAACCGAGGGGCCGCAGGTACAGATCTGTCAGTTACTGAGCAGCCTAACGACCTATTTCTAAACACACTCCCTCTTGGTAGCTCCAACGTCTAAAATTAAATCCTGTCTCACGGCATAATGATCAATCCCACAGGACATGTCATCATCAAAAGTCGATTTTCCACAGCTGCTTGTAAAGGGCTTGTGTGCCTCGCAGTGGGGCCTTTCTGTGACCTGTGGGATCGAGAAGGAAGAGGTTCTTCTGTACCATCCGTTTCCGCCAGGCACATAGATGTGAATGCACAAATAATTCATGGATGTGTATGACAAACCCTGGTTTTAATTACTGGGTTTTTTTTTCCTTGTAAAAGAACATCATCACTTGAATTTACTTTGCCTGACATCATTTGTAGAGTCTGAGTCATGGTTTTCTTGCCTCACTAGGGCTGTGGATATCTCTGCTAAATCTGCCCATGAGGTCAACAGCAATGCCCTGGAATGAGCTCATGATACTTCTACTCTCTTGTGCCAGGTAGGTTGGGAGCTACAGAGCTGGGAAGAAAAACCATACCAAGCCAACTAGGAGTCACAACATACAGTAATGTTCAGAAGTCTACTGAGGGGAATAAACCATTGTTCTGCACATCCTAGTTTTTCTGAAGTGTTGTCTCAAGTGTATGAAATGCAAACACTGTGAATACACAATGTGCACATGTATACATAAGATTCATGTAACAGCTATGTGTATGTCCAGAAGTGCATGCATTTACCTGTGCTTTAATAAATGATGGTTTCAGAAGTTTAGCTGAGGGTAGATCTCTTTGAATGAAAAAAACTATGGGAGGTATTTCTAATACTGAAAGAAATATTAACAAAACAGTAAAAAGAACATTTAACCACAGATGAAAGCATTCCATGAAAGCTACTTGCTAATCTAAGCATGGAATTCAGGGATCCAAGTATTCATGTTACTGAAAAGACCAAAACAAAATTAACTAAAGATCATCTGTATAATTGGAGATTTTTAAAAATACAGAATAAAGAGTATTTTATAAAGCTAACATGAGAGTCATGATGATCTATAATTTTTCATGCGATGGGGTTGGGCGGAGGACAGAACAGGACAGGCAGAGCAGACAGGAAAACACAAATCTTCAGGAAAACTCCATGACCATGCTTCAGCGCGTGGCTGTTCGATTTAGAGTGGCAGCTCTCTGATGTGCAGCACGGCCCCTCCAGGCTGCAGTGGCAAAACTGCGTCACAACTCATGACCAGGCAGATCAGTTCAAGTCATCAGCCCAACAACAAGTCCCACAGAGCCAAAACTGCAATAATACATCCTTCTGTATAATACAAACTTCTGTAAAAAATGCCCTGAATCTTCAGGAACAGGAATAAACAGCATCACAGAGACAAAGGTGAGGACTTTAGTCTCACTTCTCAGTTGAAACCTTCAAAACAGTCATACTTTGTATGCTTGGTGGTTCATGCTCTGAATCTTGGTCCAACCCCAATAAAGTTCATTTGGATGGGCGACCTATTTCCTGGGTTATGACTGGATAACTCCTACACTTTGTCATCCAGTCTTAATTGACCAAGCATTGAATACTGTTACAGGAGCTGGCAGCTATCTTGGAACCTACTTACAAGGTTTTTCTATTACACCACCTCAACTTCAATTACAGTTCTTTCCCCTCCACTCTCTACTCTGTATGAGGCCTTTATTTAACTTAAGCACATTCTCTCTCTTCTCTCCTACACTTCTACAAGTGGTATGTCATATACTAGGACAAACGGTGAACAAGAAATTTAATCATGAAAATAAACAAGGACTCAACAGGATGCACCACTGACTTTGTGCCAGTAATTTTGACACCTATCAAGAACATATTAAATTTACTTATTAAACATTTTTCTAATTAAATGTTTTTAATACGCAAATATGGTTTTTATTTTAGAGCACAGTATATAGCACATTACAAGTTGTCTGTTCCTCTAGCACAGCGTATTAGCTCATCATTACCAAGGGTGCAAATAATTCTGAAGGTGCATGACTGCATAACAGATACCAGACCATTTACTGAACTATGATCTATGCCACAACATACAATTGACCTCAATCTCTCCATTAGGAGGCTGAAGTACAGGTACTTTTGTACAAGGTTCTTATTTGCTTACTGGCTTTGCAGCTGTTCCTCTCTAAAAAGAGCATCTCATGGCTTCTATTGGCACCCAGTCACTGCAATGTTAGTCTTCCAACAGCCTTTTTGGTTAGAACAGAAGTCAGACTGTTTTTTGCATGTAATACACCTTGGTCATTATAATACTCAGGATGGATGAAAACTGTATCATGAACTGTATTATTTGCATATTTTAAAACACAAAACTATTCTGAGACCTATAACCATTTTAAGACAAACTTAAAGTAATACTCTAATTTATATGTATTTTTTCTTACAGAATGAGTCATTTGTACTGCAGTTGACCGACGTTCAAGCTTTAATGTATTTCCCTGCCGACGTCCTTGTCAGGTTGCTCATGAAAAAAGATTCACAATCTCAAGAGATATGGTTAAAAAAGTAAAAAAAACTTCATCAAAGCACAAGCATGGTGCTGTTTGGAAGTATGTGAACCCAACATTATCCATTTTATACTGAAATACTATTAAAACTTGAAATCTATTAAAATTTAAATACAAAATTCATGCAAAAAAACTTGATTTAACAAAATGGTCTTAGTGTCAAGTAAATGGACTATTACATTTAGTAACCAATGAAATCTTAAGCAGCAATGACTTCAACCAAACACTTACTTTTGCTATTTATCAGTGTGTTACATCTGCTTTGAGCAATTTCATCCATTTCTAGCTTACAGAATTTCTTCAACTCAGATTTTGAGGGTTTTGCTTCTCATATTCAGCTTGCTTCAGGTATAGCCTTTAAGTTTTCCAGTCCCTTGAAAAATCCTTAGCAATATATTCTTATTCTTGAAGCATTTTACTGTAGAACTGCTAGGATATTTACAGTAGTTATCTGTCTGCAGAACCTGTGGTTGGTTGAGTTTCAGCTCCCAGAAAGGTGACCTGACACTCTTCTCTAAAAGTTTGTATTAAAAAAGCCATAGTCATGGCGTCCTCTGAAATGGTAAACTGTCCTGACCCAGAGGCAACAAAGCAGTCCGAAATCAGGACACTCCCAATACCATGTGTAATTACTTGGATTACAGTCTATTGTTGGAAGACAATGTGTAGTGCAAACTTCTCATTGTGGTCAAAATGACCCATTTGTGTTTGTCTAGAGAGCATTGTTCAACTCCCCATGATAACTGGACAGATGTTCTATGGACAGACAAAAGTAGATCATTTTCACGACAATGAGAACTATCTTTCTGGCCAAAGTGAGAAAAAAAAGTATTTTTTGGCAAAAATTACATAGTCTCCTTGCAGTAGAACTCTATCCTATTAATCAAGCATGGTAGAACTGCCGTGGTTTGGGGCTGCTTTCTTGCCTCTGTACCCAAATGACTTTCCATTACAGATGGAATCATGAATTCTCCATTTTCATCACTGGGGTGTGTTTCCAGTGTTTCATGCATGGGTCGGTGAGTGGAAGAAAAACTGGAGCTATGCAGACTTACCACTATCCTAAATAGCGGTAACAGATCTATTATAAAGGGCTTAAAAAGAATATTATGTATTTTGATGACTGCTCAAATCAAAGCAGGGACCAGTAAGCTATTCAAATGTTGTGACAGGACATTATGAAAGCCTACATATGCCACAGATGTAAAGCTATTCTGTGAGTGAGAATGGGGTACAACTGCTCAAAGCAGATGCAACACACCAATAAAAAGCTATAGAACATGTTTAGTTGAAGTCATTCCTGCTCAGGATCATGCAGCCAGTTATTGATTACAAAGATTAACATACTTTTGCACACAAAAACATTGAATAATGGACTGTGTTGTTAAGTAATCCAAGTGTATACTCTTTTTTTTTGTATGTTCCCCATTACTCAGGTTGACCTTTCTCATTAATGTGAGACTTTCATGAAGGTCTAATGGGATTGTAGTCTAAAATATGTCAGACTATAAATCATTTGTAAGGGGTTCACATACTTTTTAAACAATATTGTGAATGTAAAAAAGCCTTTTTCTTTGTGACTGATGAAGCATCACTAAACTAACTTTCTATTGTTTCCTGTGCTGAGTTTAGCCTTGGGCTGGACCGTGTCGGATTCAAGAGATGTGTCTACTGCTCCTCCATTTCAGACCACGCATGATTCAACACCCTGGAAGTCCATAGTTTAGGTAGTTACACTGGAGTTTCAAGGCTGCAGGAATATTTCAAGAGGGCTACGAGATTTCTATGAGGTTTTCCTACTGTCCTTTTCCACATACAACGATGACAAACAGACTGTAAAACCATTCACATGGTGTTTTAGGCAGCGTTTATGTTCTTTGAAAGGTAGAAAATCCTACATATTTGCAGTTCAGTAAACTTATAGCAAATCTGACTACAGTATTTATTTTGGGTACTTGGAGAAAATTGTAAACCCACCTACCACTGCTTAAGATGTTTGCAAGTTTGAATAGTAAGCTTCCTAAATGATATATGGAGTATATATGGGGAAAAATTCATTTTTCTACCTAAGATGTACATTGTTAGAGGTGTCTAAATCCAGACCATATTTAGAAAGCAATAACCATCTATCAACCTTCTGTGCAAGGCACACAGATCTAATACATCATGCATATTAATTTAGTGGAGCATTGGTCCAGCTTATTGCCAAGTATCTGAATAAAGCATTACAAATACAACACAACTCCTGGGCATTAACAGCAGGTAGAAGTTCAGGTGCTCTGAGAGGTAAAGGCCTTACTCAGTGATTAGCAAGTAAGCCTGTTGAAGGGGTGGAAAGTATGTTTGGGCAGGAGTGTAATTATGGGAAATGAGAGTGATTTTGAGCTAATAGTTTGACCTAAGATGGGCCAGAGCATATAAAGAGGCAAGAGAAGCATATCAATCCACACTGGATGCCAGGAAAATATCTCACCAACCAAACCATTCAATTCAAACCATTCATAATCATTTGAATGAATCTGTTAGTACTCCACAATAAGAGGGTCAATAAAGTAAGCACCCTGTGATTAAACATAAAACTAATGTTTGCTTCGACACTTTCTATAGGGAGGAAGCCAAAATGGTCTGTCCCATCCTGAAAATCAAGTTAAAATATGAAATTTAGGCAGTATGGCTAAAAAATACATAATCTATTGCCCTGAAGTAAACCTAAGAGAACAACCTCAACACCATTGTAAACAGTCTGATTTCAAAATCCCACTGTGATAACATCTGTCCAAATTATTTTAGATCAACATCATTTTCAAGGCCAGTTTCTTTGATACCACTTGATGTAAGAGAGGCTAATAAGCTGCCAAATTCCTTCATACAAAAATATTCATGTTTATTCATAAATATTTAACTGCCTCGAGTACAAGAATATTCATTCTATAAAGCAATACACAATTAGTGATAATTCAGCTACTTTAGCTGAAAAAGCCAAAGTTACAGCATGGCACTACATATTGGTAGCCCTTTCAAAAAGTAACAGTAACCTCAAGATCAATGCTTTCTGGATTATTACATGTGTACACCAAATGGGCAAGCTGATTACAGAAGCTGTACTCAAATAGTGGTAGGGCAATGTTGTTTCTATATCATTTACTTAAATCCTTCACTCCTTATCGATCAATAATTAGACTAAATTCTTGCCAATGGCCATATGATTGATTAACTCTGTGCTTGATCACTTATTGCAATGAAACAAGAAAATCTTCAGCTTTGGGATGTCTGAGCAGTGATTTTGCTCTCATCCACTTCCTCTTTCATAAATGCCAAGCACATTCTCACGAGTGAGGAAAATTCCCACACTGATTGGACATACTGGAGACGTATGTCTGTTAGAAAAGTCACATCCTTATATCTCAATGTCTGTATTATCCTACTTGTAAAAAGAGCCAAGAGTACAATTAAGGCAATTTCATCAGGTAAGGGAGGAATTTTGGATGGATCATTACCTTCATACCAATGACTTCCACTTCAGCATTTACAAGTTAGATAATTATCTTACTCTGACACAGCTTATATTAAAATCATGTGATTATGGGTGAATTCATGTAAATATAGGTTCCACATTCAACGATGAATGAAGTTTTTCAATATGTAACCATCCTTACAGAATATAACTCCGGTGTGTCTAATAATGTATTTATGTGTGGGCTGTCATCAACAGATAAAAGAAAAAGACAAGCTTGGCTGTAACAGTTTTGTGCCATTCCTGGTTTAGCTTAGTATTTTGCTCTTACTTTTTTCTTCCCCCTTCCTCTTGATTGAGGAGACCTGGCCCACATACACAGCAGTGAACTGGCAGTGTCAGAGTTTAGAACCAAAGAATGACTTGTAAGGCATACAGCTAGGTAAGTATATCTCACTCTGTCACTCTCTGTCCAAACACTATTATGATAAGACAAACATGGCAATTTACAGGAAAAGGAAACAATTTACACAGGTAGAAAGTAGACTGGACATTGAAAAGTCTTGTCTAGATCCAAAAAGTAATACAGATTGATGAATTCTTGACATCAATGCTTTGTTTACCATGGAACAAATTCATATTTTGTCTGTGTGTGCAAAAACATGCACATTTAGATTTGACAACAAAACTACTTTTGAGATTGTAATATTGATTTTAATGTCAAATTCAACAATTATTTCCAGTAAATTATGTTATGATGTTGGCTTTGTGCCTAAAACAAATAATCAAGAGGATATATTAAGAATTCTTTCTGCCATCGCATGAGATCAGGAGTTTTGTGTGGCCTGAATCTGCTTCTCCTGACTGTTTTTCATACAGGCATTAGGATCAGTCCCAGAGTTTGTGGTGTTTTCACCAATAACTTACATTTCATTATCAAGCCAATACTTTTGGGTTCATAATCAATACTTTTGGCTAAACTAAACCTCATAATTCTGATGATCAAGGCTAAATGGTGTGTGCATCAGGCATTTCAAAATAAAGTATCAAATAAAAAAAATGCAAAAAACTTAGTCATGCAATGCTGTAAATGAACATGATATAGTTTTGTCATAAGAAGTAAAGAGCATAATAATTACAATCCGCGATATCAAAATCAGGTTCCACACTTTTCCAAAGGAAGACAGAGGTGCACTCTAACAGTTATACAAGTGTAGCAAGCACATAATAAAATGTTCACAATAAATCGGTAATTTTGCTGGTATGACCCATCTTTAAATGAACATTTTTTAAAGTATTTACATGGAAATCTAGATCTCACTAACGTCAAAGAATATACAATAACATTAAGTCGCTTGACGTGTGATGTGACATCGTTGGCCATGCAGTTACGGCACGGTGGTTACGTCCATTTGATTGAACAGTAATGTTACATCTGTACAAGTCTCTGCTTGCAAGTCTCTGCTCCCTTAGAATCAACTTGTAGGTGAATTAAACAAGACTCGCCGATGTTTCTTTAGCAACCCTGTCTCCCTTTTGTCTCCATGGCAATGGTTACCCAGTTTACATCCCGGCACGCAGCGCAATGGTTCCAGAGACACGCAGGAGCAAATTGTATGCAAATTGCGCAGCAGCTGCCAAAAATAAATGCTATACCATGTGCATCTACGTCATCATCTGGTTTAGAACACATTGACATGTCGGAATATAGCGAATTAAGCACAGTATACGGGCAAATCTTTAGACGCTCAAGTGCACGAAAAAGAAAATTCAACAGGGTGCAAGAGACACATCAGTGCTTTATTGCGATTACGTTAAAGCGACAGTACTCTCATTTCATCTTCGTGTGACAAGTATATGATATACTTTGAGGCTCCTCAATATTTGCTTAATTCTCTCACGGATGACTGAAAACACGTATCACATTCGAGACTGATGTTGGAATTACACATGCAGTCATTAATGGATGATTAACAAAGAAAACGGTTGTCCTCCACAACCCAGTTTCCTTATCTCATGGTTCGGGCCATAATGCTGTACAGTGTTAATAACACAATATATTTGTAACCAAACATTTTGTGTTGCTATTGTTTCTGCTTTAATTCCAACAAAACGTGGTAGAGATTAATAGAGCGCGCGGTCGCTTTAAGCGCAGCAATCTTTGTTGTAAGGTTTGTCTCTTACCCTTAGAAGCATCCTTTTCTTCTTTAGGCTTCGCCACTTTTCCGCTCATAGATCCCAGTTTGGATGCGTAATTCCCGATTAAGACTAGAAACAAAATCCTTAAATTGTTTACAAACTGCGTCTTCTGAGAAATCCTTGGAAAATCCCCCCTAATGTACCGGGTTTTGAGATAAGGGCACTGTGAGACGAAATAAACAAAATAGGTAAATTAGCTTCACATGTTGCAATTTATTCGAAACAAAGGAAAGGCACAAAGAATGATGTGTGTTGACTAATACCTTACCATTCAATCGTTTAAGTCAATATATACACAAAAACGTGTCCAAAGACTGTCGATATAGCAGTGAAATGCAACCGAATGCAAAATACACGATCATAAGACATAATAAAAACACCAGTTCTTTCATTTTCAAATGTGCTGTTTCCAATGGGTTGAGATACTCGTCGGAGACATTCGCTGCAGGACCAAGAGGACTGACTGATTCCGTTTGGAATGTCTGCACTGAAAAAAAAAAACTCTTAAAAGAGCTCTGGTGCTAGCAACGTCATTGCCAACATGTATAAAATAGTTCCTTTAAATGACTATTCTTACCTTATCCCCTCCACGTTTTCCACTACATTAATGAACATTGATTGATAAACACTTGTACACGAAGATTTCCGTTGTGCTCTGGACGAAGACACGACGGTTACCGCGCGTGGAAAATGCCGAAATTAAAAAGAGGACTGAAAACAAACAAAAATAAAAAAAAAAATAAAAATAAAAAAGAAGTGCTTTCCGAATAGCAAAGCGTCGACGTCAGATGAGACAGACTGCTAGGAAATAAAACTAAAATAACCCGGGCCCACGGGAACCTCCTCGAACTACGAAGGGTTATTGGCAAGTGCCAGCACTCCGGAGCATGCTCTACCAGGCTACGGTGCGAGAAGGGTATTCCTTATCATTCGAAGTATTCGCGTTAAAGGGTTTCTACGCATACAATAACTACAAAGCTCAACATCCACAAAGCAGGGACCCTGCACTTGATGATCATGTTGATACAGGCAGACTTCAGATTGGCAACGCTTTAAGCAATATATTTACGGAAATGCAATCAATTATTAACTGGTTTAGTTCAATCCCCATTTTATAAAACATCGCTCACGTGAGATATATGTAGTTATAATTGCAAGTAAGCCCGCAGGGGATCTGTCGAAGCGCACATAATTTTGAAATTCAGGAAGAAAATGTCTCAGAATTGTTTGTCTAGATTTTTCTGTCTTACATAGTTTACTCATCTCTTCTACTTTGATTAATGATACGCTATTTAAATAGGTCCGCAGCATAAAATAGGTTATTATTCTATGCTCACTGAAAAGGGGTTAGCGACACTTTGGTATAGATAAACAGTTCAGAAATAAATTCATCCATCTGTCTTCAAAGTTTTTAAAGTCTTATTTCCATCGCCCATAAACCAATGAACTTATTAGGCTTAATTCGTTTGGCTTATATGTATAAACCAGCCTTATTTGTTCTTAAAATGTAAATCAAAAGGAAAACCAGAGCTGTTTAAAAGTTGTGAAAAAGTGATTGGTAAAGAAACTTACAACTGCATTGTCACAGTCGCATAAAGACGGTACAGACAAACATGAAAGCCCAACAAACAGAAACAAACAGATTTTTCAATCTCAAATTGAAACGAAATAATGTACAAATAGTGTAATCATCTCACCTGAAAGTGGTGCAGCAGAAAACCCTAAACACTGTGGGAAGTGCACGAAGTCTCTCTGTTCGTCTTGTGAACAATACTAAAGTCCTGCCTGGATTTTTCAGAGATCCGGTCGACGTATTTGTTGCAAATAAACCAGATTGGTCTGAGTCCGACCTCAGAAGAAAATCATTAAAACGTCATAATGTTTGGTCAAACAGTACTGTCTCAGCAGGGTTGTAAAATCCTCGACGTACCTTTCTAAAGTTTCACTGTGCTGTCGTTTTTCTTCTTGTCTCAGAATTCCCTCAAGATTCTTGTATAGCTGAGGTGCAATGAAATGCAAACGACAATTAACACTGTAGCTCCCAGAGAGAACACTGATATTCAAACCAGGCGGACCTAGAAGCTTTCAAGTAACCGTTTTGCTTGTATTGTCCACACCATACGCATAAAGATGGGGTATTGCATTCGACTGTATTTCGTTGCCCTTAGTAGTCCGTATTGCTATCATTCTTTGACCACTGGCTTATCACAGTCACCGTCAACTAAAATGAGTGCCCTCGGTATTTACATGACATGACTATGTTTACACATATTTAATTATAACCGTCATATATTGAATGTGGGAGATTTAAAAACTCTTTTTAATGTACATACATATATTTACAGGCTACCTCGATTTTGACTCTTTTTTAGATATGATGCACGTCTACTCAGAAGTTAATTGTACAATTAAAGACGTAAACTCATGGATAAGCAAAAAAGAAAAACATCACCCATGTAAATGCATGCATGTAAGTTCATGCATCCCGTTGAACTTTAAGTGGCAGCTGAACTATCGCTTCCACAGGAAAAAGAAATACCCACGAAAGGAAGAGAGTTATTAATCTTAAGATTTCAGGTGTGTCCTGAAATTCAGTGAATGCTACATTGACATAGTTGTTAAAAATGAAAGTACTATTAATTGATTCTCAGCTCTTCACAACAGATAAGAATATCCATTCCCTTCTAACTGGAAACATTTAAATCAGCACCTTGGACAGCATCAGCAACAAGGCATATTTCTCAAAAACCCAAAGTTTGGACTGTTTAAAAATAACGGTCTCCCATACAGAGCGAATTTTAAGTGAGGTTAGGCTCTGTATATATCTCTGACCTATCACCCTGTTCATCACTGTTCTGCAGTTCTCGCTCAGGGGAAGGAAAACAGTTACAGTTAGCTGTTGGTAACAGGGTATAATGTTGCTATTTTGGGGAGAAACTGGACTCCTTTCAAAGTGTATTTGCGCGTCAAAGACTTTTCTAAGTCCAAGTTACACAGATAGCTGTGACTATATCGCCTTACGGACTCAAAAACATCAACCTGTAAGTGAAACAAAACGAACACTTTGCTGCGTTGTGTCCTCGTTCACCACGGGATGATGGGATGATGCTGTGGTCGAGGACAATCACGTTCTCTTAACTTCACATTGTACGTAACCAGTTGCAGGTTTATACCGTTGCTTAGTTATGAAAACTAGAATTGTTTGTAAAACACCACAAGGGCGTTCAACGTTGATTATGTGCATTTTCATTGATATGTCATTTTGGTGAAAGGTGCACACATATATACAACAATGCAGTCCTATTATATGTAGATGTATCTCATCCATTTATACGATACAGGTGTTGTGATCAAATCTTTTCCTCACCTTAATAAAGATCACCTCTTTTTCTTCTTGTGTTAATGATTTTGGAAGAGACAAAATAATTTACACAGATTACCTCTCTCGCTAAGCAATTTCACAGCTGCTGACTAAAATAACAAGTTTATGTAGTCTAATGTCCACTGTTGTTGCAGTTCTATTCAAATTCCGATCTATTCCATTATGTGCAGAACAGAAAAGAACCTTCATAGAACTATTTGCAGAGCTGTTCATTTCCACTGTACCAAGTAGCAAGTGATTTTTTTTTTTTTTTTTTTTTGGGGATTTAGTCAACGTTTTTACTTCATTTGTTCTTACAACTGAACAAAAGTGTTAAACTTTTTCTTAACAGAAAGTTTGGCGAGTTAAAATCATTTTCAACTCGCCAAACTGTCAGTGAAGATAGAATGTACCATTGCTTTTCAGTGTGGGCCAAAGGTCACTACAAATGTTGATTGAATCCCAGCCGTTATCTTTGGCAAGTGGCCTCAGAGTGAACTTTACCGTAGAGGGATTTCCTGGGCAATGCCACTTGGCATGGTTACACTAAAGCCAAAATGTATTAAATAACATTTCTGAAACTGAGATTGGAAAGGAACCAAAAAAACTGGGTGTTGGAGCCTGCTATGAGAGAAGGCTGTGCAATTGGTAGCACTGGACAGTTGGTTTTAAGGTAAATTCCTGAAGGGACATGACAGCATTCAACCATTTGCAGAATTCTGAATTTACTGACCATGCTCAAGGTCCCTTCACAGCACACACTTTAAAAAATGGAAAAAAGCATTCAAAGTTAATACCTAGAACTTAGTTTATTTATAACATAAAGTTAATCTCTTCTCCATGTCACTGGACAAAAAATATTATTAGCTTTTAAATAGTTTCCAAATACAGTAGTTTTGTTTGGAAAAGCCATAGTTGTGAGTTTAACAGTAAAAACTGATGATGATTGGTGGGTAGTATGGCAAGGCTTAACACTAGTGAATGCTTGAAAAAGCGAAAATCACGTTCACATTTTGCTCTGTTAGATTACCACTGAAACACTGTACTTATGAATATGAGTTTATGAAAATTAGGTTTCAGGGACAGTGGCCCAAGGAAAAAAGTGATTTTAGGACAGTAAGAGTAACACACTAATAACACAGAAAATGAAGTGTGTAAAATACTTTCATGCCTTTCATGGATTTAGATTTAAAAATTTTACAGCTTTAGTGTAGTATCTTTAGCCAATGACATCTGACAGTGTTCTAATGTATTAGTTGCCAGTTTGAACTTTCTATAACATTCTCTGAAAACATAAGCATGTAGGCTATGGCATATAGTTTACTTATTCTGACATGTCCATTTAAAAAATCAAAAATTACATACATATGTTTAGATTTCAGTTTGTAATTTAAATCATGTTTATGATGCGTTTCCTTTTTTGGGTAAGTATTGAATTTGTGTATGTGACGATAGCAGCCTTTCCGACCTTGGAATATAATTAGAAAGAGATGACCCATATTTCTGCTGCCTGCTCCCCATTGACAACTTCTCTCTTCAGCTGTCTCTGCCGAAGTTCTGAAGCAGACAGAAAGAAAAGTAAGATTTTTTTATCTACTGTGAGAGAACAAGCACATTTAGGCTCAGACTAAATCAAAAGCTTATTTCTGTCTTTTACTTAAAAATGGAACCTGTCTAAGGCTCAATTCAGAATAGGAGAGAATTTACTTTTGCCTGCAAATTATCCAGCTGGAAACTAATGAAAGCTTTTCTGGTTGACTTGTATTGCACATTTTGAGTAATAACTGCACAGTCCCAACACAATTTCACACACCTGACTGATGGTTTTGTTTGCCTCTGCCAAAAATGATGGTACTGCAGTATAGTTTTTTTTTTTAAAACAATTGATAGAAATACAGAGAAATGTATCATATTTTGACCAATGGCCATTTCTTTCCAAATCACAAGCTTTTCTGGGCTGTTTATACTGAGCTGCTCAGGTATGCATCTTTAGAAAGTGTGTGCAACACAGATACAGACCTCGCTTCTGCATTACAGTACTGTGTGAGTTTCAAACAAGGAACCCTTCTCTCATATTTCCAGAATTAGAAGAGTTGCATGAGTACAAGAGTTCAATGAAAAGTTACATGGAGGAAGTGAAGGAAAGTTTGTTGTTTGTTTAGAGAAATACATTGTCTAATATAACTCTGATTGTAGGGACTCAACTTTCTGTATTTCCTACTCCTATCCACAAAATACCATCATTCCACCGTCCATATTCCAAGACCTCATCTTACACCAACACAACTCCCCTCATCCGCACATCAAATTTCTCATTTCTACTGAAAACTCTTTCTTTCCACTGTGCACCATTTGCATTCCCCCTGTGTTCCTGTCCTCTGCTAGAATTTTTAGTTACTAATTCATTTTCTCTGCTCTCTTTATGTTGTCTGCCCAAACTACATGTAAATTAATAGGAGTTTTTAAGAATATACCTGATTCCCACCCTTTTTTCCTAGCCCAAACAATGACTGAACTAGTTCACCTGCCTACTTCAGGAGGAGGGAGCCATGGGCATGTGACTCTTCTGATTCACATGGCAATTAACCCTCTCAACATTCCACACTGCTGACACACTGTTAATCACATGCAGCCCATGTTGTCAGAGGATTATGGCATATTCTTGGTTTGTGCAATTGCAAGTGCACAGCCTGACCAGGCAAAGCCGCTAGAGAATGATGAGACCAATGGAATTGGCCATCTTACCCCTATAACCCCTATAATTCCACAGTGAGTCTGCACTAACTCTCAGGGATACATACTAAACTTTTTGTTTTGTTTCCTTAACGTGCAACTACTGCCAGTAGACATGAATTTAAGTTAACTACTGTTTTCATTATGTGCAAGGAATGTGTTGTTAATTTGTTTCTTTCATAACTGCATTACTGTATAATTGTACTTCACTATACACACTAAGTGCAGAAAGGGGAACGCTCAATCATACGTACTTTAAATTTGAATTACCCCTTCAAGTATATTCAGTCAACTCCAGTTCATATGAATGTAGATGGTCACGTATAGTGCTCAGACCAAAGAAAGACAAGGAAAACAGCCACATAGTGTGCAGTATTCTCATGTAATCAGTGAATATTGCTATTGACCATTGTAGTATGTCAGGTTGATCAGCTCCGAACAACCTTCTGTTCTAAACATATTCTATCACAGAAAAAGTGCATCTTAAGCAGGTGGAGTAAACTCCAACACCAGCTGCCTGGGGGACTAAGTGTAAGCTGAAGAAGGAAAAACGCAATTGAGAATCATTTATAACAGCCCTAAGGACAGAGCACATCTCATTTCAACACAGAGAACAGGAAGTCATACAACATTTAGCAGACAAAGCTTTGGGGAGAGCTGAAACAGTTTCCTCTGATCTAGAGGGCATCTAGAATTGTGAAACAGCAGCCACATAGTCTGCATTTGAAAATAATGACTCTATGACAGGAGAGGTTTTTTAGTCCATGAATAGTTAATGATGTTTATTTATGTAATTGCTATGATTGTGTTTGCAAATGAAGCACTCCCTGCACATTTATGGATGATAAACAGCAGCTGGAATAGTGAAAAATAAAATTCTAAAGAAAAAAGGCTGACATTAATGAAAAAAAAAAACACAAAATGTGCTCTTCCTGTCCTTCAGTCTTTGTCTGGAGGAAGAAGTTCCAGAGCTTTAGTGGTCTGTCAGGTAATTCTGCAAAGATACAGTGTGACCATGTAACAGCACCAACCCCGTCACCTACAGGGAATCACAGGGTCACTGCTGCATCCAGGCCACTTCTCTGGGGCTGGACAGAAACTGTGTCACAGTCAGGTTTTAAAAAAGTTGAGCCTGATGAGGCAGCCATTGCACACCATGACATGCTTCTTTAAACTCAGTACAGGTCTCAAATTGTTTTCCTTTCGTAAAGCTACATCCTTCACACGCATGTCCTTGCTGGGTAAACAGGGGTCAAGCCTATGTGTGCATTGTTACTAATAATGTTTGTGTGTCACATTGACTTATAATGTTAACGAGTGTGAACAGTGAAAGGAGTGTACAGTAAGTCTGGGAAAGGAAAGTCCTTAGGAAAAGATTCTTGAGAACTGAGGGATTTACATGAAATTGTTCTGCCATATGGATTTGAAAATGGAAGTAATACTGACACATGGAACTTATTTTGTTAAAAAAGACTGTGTGTAGTCAGTGTTTGGGCAGGTCCTGAAACGCTACTGATCAAAGAGCAGAGAGATCTGACGGCAGGCTGGGTGCAATAATCTCCCAATTTCCCAGAGCAGGTGGGTATGGTTCCACTGACAGCTCCTTCTTTAAGAAACTCAAAGGACTGGAGAGAAAGAGGGGTGATGGAGTTGTTTTTCTGACTGTTTATCCGTCAAACCTTGCATTGTCCTGCCTCATAAATCAGTTCATCTGTTTATCAGCTATTGTACCATTTCATTACCATCACTGGCTCCTGTTGCTTAAACTCCATTCATGTTTTTAGCCAATTAAAAAAAATAAAAGATTTATTTCAGAATAAGATAACATTTCCTTAACTAACTCTCTGGCTCATATGTTCACACAAGCATAATATTGGGTGGATTTTTGCAATTCCTGCAAATCCACAGTAGTTACACTTCCACCTGCTTTGGGAGACTGAATCTCCACAAATGGGTGTAATGCTGCTTCTCAAACTAAACTAAGCCAAAACAGTTGCTCTCCCATTAGTTTTTCCCTTAGTGTGGGTAGAAGTGGCATTAATACCCCTTTCACCATCCCATCTGTTGAAGTGCCATTTTGAGTTTCCATGGTTTCAGCTGCAGGGACAGGATGCAGCAGATTGAGTGGTTGCACATGGAATCAGGGACGCACATGTTACTGTCTGTGTGCCTCACTCAGAGGGAGGCAGGCTCATAAATGCAACACAAAGCCAGCGTCTTTGGCACTGCGACACTCTGCGTGTCGCAGCTGCGAGTGTCCATAGAGACTCCAACCAGTAGCCGATCCAGAATCAGAATGTTCTCTGTTCCCTGTTTATCCCGTTCAGAAGGCAGACCATCAAGGCCATGTGAATAAGGTGACTATACAGTTAACATGCTCCATTCCTACCCTGCTCCAAAGCCTATGGCTCCATGTGGATACCTTCATCTGACACATCTTTATCTGTGTTTGTATGAATGCCTTAAACTCAGTGTGCTGCATCTGGACAACCTGCATCACTTACTCTACCTCGTCCACTCAATCTCCTAAAGTATGAACTCTACTTCATCCACTCAATCTCCTAGAGACTTACTCTACCTCATCCACTCAGTCTCCTACAGTATGAACTCTCCTTCATGCAC
Source organism: Albula goreensis (assembly GCA_022829145.1). NCBI lineage: Eukaryota > Metazoa > Chordata > Actinopteri > Albuliformes > Albulidae > Albula > Albula goreensis. Next base: position 22,565,408 of record CM040742.1, read on the forward strand.
TCAATCTCCTAGAGTATGAACTCTACCTCGTCCACTCAATCTCCTAAAGTATGAACTCTCCTTCATCCACTCAATCTCCTAGAGACTTACTCTACCTCATCCACTCAGTCTCCTACAGTACGAACTCTCCTTCATGCACTCAATCTCCTAGAGTATGAACTCTACCTCGTCCACTCAATCTCCTAAAGTATGAACTCTCCTTCATCCACTCAATCTCCTAGAGACTTACTCTACCTCATCCACTCAGACTCCTACAGTATGAACTCTCCTTCATCCACTCAATCTCCTACAGTATGAACTCTACCTCATCCACCCAATCTCCTAGAGTATGAACTCTACTTTATCCACTCAATCTCCTACAGTATGAACTCTACCTCATCCACTCAATCTCCTACAGTATGAACGCTACTTTATCCACTCAATCTCCTACAGTATGAACTCTACCTCATCCACTCAATCTCCTAGAGACTTACTCTACCTCATCCACTCAGTCTCCTACAGTATGAACTCTCCTTCATGCACTCAATCTCCTAGAGTATGAACTCTACCTCGTCCACTCAATCTCCTAAAGTATGAACTCTCCTTCATCCACTCAATCTCCTAGAGACTTACTCTACCTCATCCACTCAGTCTCCTACAGTATGAACTCTCCTTCATCTCAATCTCAATCTCCTCCACTCAACAGTATGAACTCTACCTCATCCACTTACCAATCTCCTCCTACAGAGTATGAACTCTACTTTATCCACTCAATCTCAATCTCCTACACAGTATGAAACTCTACCTCATCCACTCAATCTCCTGAACTCTCCTTCAGTATGAACGCTGAACTCTCCTTATCCACTCAATCTCCTCCTACAGTATGAACTCCACCCACCTCATCCACTCAATCTCCTACAGTATGAACGCTACTTTATCCACTCAGTATGAAATCTCCTCAACAGCTACTTTATCCACTCAATCTATGAACTCTACCTCATCCACTCAATCTCCTAGAGTATGAACTCTACTTTATCCACTCAATCTCCTAGAGACTTACTCTACCTCATCCACTCAATCTCCTACAGTATGAACTCTCCTTCATCCACTCAATCTCCTACAGTATGAACGCTACTTTAACCACTCAATCTCCTACAGTATGAACTCTACCTCATCCACTCAATCTCCTAGAGTATGAACTCTACTTTATCCACTCAATCTCCTAGAGACTTACTCTACCTCATCCACTCAATCTCCTACAGTATGAACTCTCCTTCATCCACTCAATCTCCTACAGTATGAACTCTACCTCATCCACCCAATCTCCTAGAGTATGAACTCTACTTTATCCACTCAATCTCCTACAGTATGAACTCTACCTCATCCACTCAATCTCCTACAGTATGAACTCTCCTTCATCCACTCAATCTCCTAGAGTATGAGCTCTACTTTATCCACTCAATCTCCTAGAGTATGAACTCTACCTCATCCACTCAGTCTCCTAGAGTATGAACTCTACTTTATCCACTCAATCTCCTACAGTATGAACTCTACCTCATCCACTCAATCTCCTACAGTATGAACTCTACCTCATCCACTCAATCTCCTACAGTATGAACTCCTCACTGCTGAGGCCACACATGAAGTCCATAAGAAGATGAAAAATTATGAGTTGTTTTGAAGTGGGTCGACCACTGATCACAACTCCTCCTGGGTGAGGCCAGTTACCAAGCACTCATGTGGAGTGGCAGCTGACAGCTGGCCTCCTGTGGTTTGAGGTAAGCCAGGGATGCAACTGCCATTGAGGACATGGCCATGGACTTGGATTTTTCTCCCCGTGGAATACATTTGCATCACAGTTATGACCTCCCTTTGTTTGTTTTTATAGTTAAGAAAACAATTTCAAAAAATACAGTTAGCTTAAAGACAGCACTCAAACATAATCATACATCGTCCATTGGTTGATTCAGGAAAACCAGTATCAATGATTGAATAAATTCTGGTTTTGGGACCGATTCTATTTTTTGTTTGTACAAATATAAACAGACAGTAATTTGAGCCTGAGCAGATGACCAACTCTAGTACTTTAACTTAGTTAGTTAGTAACTCTTATACTTTAGCTCTCCTGTTTTAGTACAAAGGTCAGTTAGTAACAGAGACAAAAGTCTTGAAACATTTTGCTCAGCCTGAACTTGAAACCTATATTTTATCATTTTCATTTTGCTTGTACCTGTCTTGCTGTGATGTCTAGCTTAATCATCCTGATATTACTCCATAATCATAAAACATAGTTACTGTGGTTTTAGCTCAGTTTCTTAGATTAATACAGATAATGTTATTTTTAAAACTGTCAAATTATATTACAGAGACATGACAGTTTTTCCTCACAACTCATGGCTAAAATTAGGGCTTGTCAATTCACAGGTTAATGCTAAGTGTAAAAAATGATTCTGGAGATAATTACAACTTGTCCCAAAACTGCTATTTAAATTGGCTTCATCTGATGTACATCATTAGAATAAACTTCCAGATGAGACCACAGAGAAGACATTTCTAACAGAAAGCCATCTTTACTGGTGAACTCAGGCAATGTTATTATGCAAATATATGGATTGCAGAAGAACAACAACTGTTCATCATACCTGAGGTTCAAATTCCTCTAATCATTTGACTTTAGTAACTTTGCCACTGTGTCCACATATCAAGTGAAAACTTAAAGGAACTCAGATGTTCACGTTTCCCTCTTCACAGAATTGCTATATGATTTAGTAAGAATTGACTTGTATCTGATTAAATTCTACTGAAGAGTCTCTGGAGAATCTCTTCCTTTGGATCATCAGTAATTCTATGCCTGTATGTTTGTCACAAACATCACCAGGTTCCAGAAATCAGCCATCTTGTGTTCAATCACTGTTTCCCTCATGCTCCCAAACCAAGAATTTTAAACCAGTTTTGTGTTTTCCACAAACACCTCATCCATTGTAATGAACATACCTAAATGGATAAATCAATATATAAAATAGAGCATATGGCAAAAAGCCACAATGCATCTCCTCTGACTGTCCGCAATGACCGAGGCTGTGATGCGTGAGACAGTATTAAAATTGTGAGGTATCATTCCCAAAATAATTTTCTGGGGCAGCACAAAAAAGCGTTCTTAATAAAAATGTCGGGAGTGATTTATTTGCCAGTGGTAGTCTGATTTAGCGTGGTGCCTTTTGTTTGAGACAGACAAAAGCAAATGCAGACAGACCATAGTCCTGGAATTAAGGCTGGAGGAGGTAGGCCCTTTGTTCACACACACAGGTGTTTACGAGGATAGAAGGACGAAGGTGAAAGGAAACACTTCCTGCTTACCTATTCCACTGGGAAAGCTCTGGGAGGCACTGATAAGGAACACATTATAGCTGTGTCATTATTGTTGCTTTCTATGAAAACAATGCCTTCTACATAGTGAAATAAGTCAGGGCAATGCACATGGGGCAGCATTCTGTTTAATGGCAATATTTGTTCAGGGAGAGACATTCATGACATAAAACCATGTCTGAGTTCTTCTGAAGGACGCTACAGCATGTGTCTTTCATCATGGGCAACAGCGTGTCCTAGCAACTAATCTTTCATTTCAAGTGTATGGCTTCAAAGTTATTTTTTCCAAGATGTTACACCAAAAGATGCTACAAAGGCATATCCCCAAGACCTCGGCACAAAGCTCAGAGCAACTGCTATGCACCATGCCATGAGTGATGACAGAAAAGTCAAGAACTGGCCCTAAAAGTCATCACCGGGGTGCTAATATGCTCTGTTAGCATAAGTGTTTTCACCAGCTTGTTTGGTTAAAATGTTGGAACCAGACAATGAGAGCTACTGAAAAGACAAGGGGACAGACCAGATCTATTTCTGGCAAAAGAGTTCAGTTAACAAGCATGGAATACCTCTGAGCTGTGCTCCTGTGTACCTCCCTTTCCTTCCTTCCTCCCCCTCTCTCTGCTGCTCTGTCTCCCACAGCTTTTGCCAGCTCATATTTGACATTCAGTGAGCAGAGACTGGGCTTTTTGGGCTGTTCTACCCAGGAGCTACATGAGCTGCGATGTTGGTTAACGGTGGCTGCACATTCCTGCCCCGACTAAACCTACTACTGCAGCTGCATGATGGTGAGTGGCGCCCGGGGAGGGCTGTTTTGGAGCGCCACAGAGGGTCAGCACCATTTGACGTCTGGTAGACAGGCAGGCTCAGCAAGGATTCATCTGTAAATGGGTCACAGAGAGGAAAATAGGACATGGGGAGAAAGCAGATCCAGCTTGCGAGAGTTCAGCAACTTGCTGCATTTTTTTTCAGAAGGACAGATAATTGAGAATGATCACCACACAATATTATCACTTGCTCCACCTGCAGGTAACAGAGCTGAGAAAGACACAGGGGAAACTGTGGACAATGAACCCACTTTAGTGGATGATGACTGGGAACGTTTAATATTGATATTGCCAGTGCTTGGCAGAACTCACTGATGAAGGTGCTGAAGGAGGGGATGGAGAGTGGGCCCTAAACTGTAGAGGATGGGTTGATACAAATTTGGATCTGTAGTTCCAAAAAACAAATATTCACATTTGGAAGTAATTTCAGTGTTTTTGGGTATTTTACACAAGTACTGTCTTTTGTTCATGAACATTTTACAAAGTTAAGACACCATTTTTCCACAGAAAGGAATACAGACCTTCCTAAATTACTTTCTCTGAGACAAATACACACTCTTCCTTTTGTGGTCCTGTAGAATCAAGCTATATGCTAATTCACACACCCGCATCTCTCACAGCCCACAATCACACGGCCACTGTTGTGACAGTTCCAAGTGGCCCTTGGCCCACTTTGATCGGATGAGCCCCAGGGAGACTATCTCATAACACCAAAGCAAAACCCCAGCAAAAGAAAGAGGGATCCATTACCCTAGGCTTCCTCCCCTACCACTCTGTATTTCACTTGAAGAAATCTCTGGGTTGGGCTTTTTTATCTCCACCGACAGAACCTGAGTGAAGAATATCACTCCAGAGACCATTACGTACCACAAATATGCTGTGATTTTCTTAAGCAAAGGGAGAAAGTCAGGTTTTTGTGAAATAAAGTATTCAGTGGAGCTTTCAGGTGACTTATGTGCAAGGCTTTTGTTTGGGAAGCAGACATGAGCCCTGTAATTGGGGGTTATCACCAGGAGAAGACAGAGGTTAAAGCCAGTTAAGTTTGTTAGTTCTTTTTCTCCAGTGGCCATTCCTGTTCAGCCAGAAAACTGTGGGTGCACAAACTGAGTATGTGCTAACTTTGTCATACTCAGATGACATAAGCAGCATGCAAATGGTGGTACATCTGCAATGTAGAAAGAAGTGCTTGTATGTGATAACTGAATTAGAGCAGTCACATATAGTGCTTGCATCTTCCGGAAACCACAGCCAAACATTTCAGGTAAAAATGACAAAAAATGTCTTTGGATATTCACACTACAATGAAGATGAGATACAGTCTATAAAACATACTGTACAGGACAATATTTGTAACTTTTACAACAGGTAATACTGAATATGATCACTATAGCAAAGGAACACAGATAAGATTTTTTTTCCGACTTAGTAAATATCAAACAGTCTGTTTTGAATGTCAAAAGCTCCATTTTGTTTTGGAAGTGGGTGCAAAGTGGGCGGGGGTGTGAAAAATTACCCTTTCAAATAATCAAAATGATTACGTTAATTAACTGAGGTCTCCTTTTCAAATACCACATTAATGTCAATCAGTGCATCCAGAAGGCCAAAGCAGGAAGGCTGGGACTTTGATGCCTGCAGCTTATATTTCTTTATAAAAGAGACTTTCCAACTGAATAAGGCAACAACATCTGAATTGAACAATCATGAATTTTAAACATTTCAAGCTGCAGTGACATGTCTACTGTATGGAAAGTCACAAAACCTACAAATGAGGGATTTTACTCATGGGATGGTCCCACATGCCAATTTTCACTAACACTGATCTTCAGAAAAGATCAAGTTGATTGTATAGCTCAGCACGACTATCAGGAGTAAATGCTGGTGGTCCGACAGAGAACAGATCCATGTTGTGAACAGAGGGGTCAAGGCTGTGCTGTCATTAATGTGAAAACTGGTTGTTCAAAATGTTTGGGAGAATGATAAAATATGGGACCGCCTGCTGCAGTGTGGAGATGAAACATCATAATCAGTACAACCAGCTGAGCTTCTCTAACAGGGCTGAGACAGCACACAGTACATATCTCTGCATCAAGCTCACAGTAGTAATGTAATGTCATGTTATTGTATTCCAACATGATCCTTTTTATTAATAGTATGCGCATATGAGTATATTATTATGTGTGAGTGTATATAAATATCAAATGGCATCTCTTAGGTCCCCTCGTAAAGACGTTCATTCTAAAAGCAAAGCCAGAGTGATAAGTGAAACCACTGTGATAAGGGGTTTGAGTCCAGGTCACATTGCTGGCTATGGCTGGAGGTCCACATACTGTAGGTGGAGAAAGACCTGGCTCAGCCATGCCTGGGATTGATACAGTAAGCCAATATGAATGACTCTCATTCTTCAATAGTGGCCTCACCTGATTAGACCAGCTACCTGCAGTTGCATGAACATCCAGGCCTCATAAACATCTGACATCTTGGATTGGTGGTGTGTTAGCAGTGTGCAAAGAAGTGAGGGCTAATTTTCATGTGAATGGGGGTTTGGGTCACAATAATCTGGGCCTGGCAAGTGTACTATAATCATGTTATAAGGCTGCAAAAACCAAACTCCATCTGAACATGGGTTTCACATTCTGAATTTGTACAGGATAATGATGGGCTTGTGATTTGTGCAAACCACCACCTCACCTCCAGCGCTTGATGCAAAACTTCAAAGAATTAAACTGCCAAAACTAGCACTAGTGCATCTATAGTAGAGTAAGCCCTTTGATAACAGTTTATCTTTCTTGAAAAGTAAGCCACAGGCTTACTGACTCCAGAAGCCTTTGGCTGGAGCAACATGGCCTCCTCTTCAATGATACATACACATCCAGTGCAAGCTTGAAGGGGGCAAAGAAATCAGGGACTGCTCACACAGACAGGATGGCTTTGACTCTCTCCAAGGTCTGACAGTCCACAGACCAGACAAAGTGAACCCTTTTTCCACAAAAGATTGGTCAGAGAAGGTGTCATAGCAGATGAACAAATACAGAAGAAACATAGATACAATCTGAGCTGGTCCTATGTGGTCAGCGCAGTCCTTGAGGCCCAGTATGTTCTAAGCATCAATCTTCAGAACCCAAATCACTGTTCTAAAGCCAATGTAGAGACCCACCAGATTTCAGAAGAAGCACCACTGGAAAATTCCATTCACTTAGACCTAGTTCTACTGCTCCTATCTGTAACAAGTAACCCAGCTCTTCATTAAAAAAGAGCCCATTTACAGAGATGGCTCCTATAAGAGTGTTGTTTAATAGGTACAGCATTCCCAGTATGTACATCATGAGTCATACCTAGAAATCCTTAAATAAAGCATGGTAATGTTCCACTAGCTTTATCACATTTTCATCCCGCTGCTTGGAAAGAGGGCTGAGTTACTCCCTCAGATTTGCTATGACACAGGAATTCATCAGTCTTGCTATGACTGGCTCAGCCAAGTAAATACCTCCATCTTCCACAAACTATTCCTGACTGATGTAACACACAATGCCCTTGAACAGCTTCAGCACAGCAATGAGATCATTCCTGGTGTTTAGTCTAAGCCACCGATGCTACTGGCTGACCATGCTCCTTCCTCCGAAGCTCTGGCTATCCTGTTTTTTGGGACCTGGCTTTTTACAGTAGTAACAAATAACTTCAGGATGAGGTAGGAAAGGCTTCTCAAATTTTCTCCTTAAAATTGCCTGTCTTAAACAGAGGAAACTTGCCCTGAGGTGCAGCTCCAGTGAGTCCAGTCACATCATGAGCCAACTTCCTTTCCTCCCACCCTGAAAACTTTCGAAGGTCAGGGTATGGTTCTATCAGCTAACTCAATAGATCCTGCTATCATGGCTGCTATAGACAGAAAGAAGAGTGTCTGCCTCTCCCAAATCTAACATTGGACTTGTCTGATAACAAAGACTACCATGATTTCCTGAAATGGATGTTTAAAAGGTAGGCATGGCCAGCATTGACCATTTCACGAGTACAGAGTGCTCTTACATAAGACATTAAGGGTAGGCTGGATGATACAAGCTCACGACCTTATTTTCATTTTGTCTATGCTAGCAGATGCATGCTGTCATGGCAACTTTACATGCAATGCTGCTCTCTGCTGAGTTGGAGCCACAAACAGCAGGTGATCTCAGTGTGTGAGATCAGCAGGTGATCCTCAGCCTGACTGAAGGATGAGAGGTGGGGTGTGCTTAAACTCTCAGAGCTAGTGTGTTACAAACTATGTCCACCATGTGAGACAATCCACAATAGATTGAATTACCCTCACCAGTTACTGAAGGAGAAATAAATACATCTAATATACACAGTAAAATTTCTTGTGTTAATTTAACACCAACAGTGCACATAAGAGAACAGCTGGGCCCATATGTACACTTTTAGTGTTAAATTAACACCAGACATTTAGCTGTGTACCCAAATATCAAACTTATATATTCCTCTCTTAATTGCAGCCTCAACAGATGGCAATCTTACTCTGTTTCACCTGCACCTATCCAGCTGTTGCTATGGAGGCTGTCATCCTTTTCTGTCAGTCCTCCACCTCTCCATCAGCAGCCCTAGGTATATTTGTATTGTGTTGTTTCACCCCTGCCTTAACAGGCACACAGAGCAGTGCCAGTGCAGTGTTAGTGCAGTGTTTCAGTGCAGTTTCACTTTTGAAGGTGTGAGCCTCTTAGAGACTCAGTTTCCTTTGTCAGATTCTGATGGAGACAAACAACTAATTGCACTGTGTCACTTGCACTTCGCAGACTGTAACAAGGATATATCAAAGCAGTGAGAATAAGATAAACTTCTATAGGGTGTCAAGGTTTTTCTCTGGCTATGTTCTATTCTGAGGTTTTTATGTGCTTGTACTTTCCACCCCCTCCTTTTTCTCTCAAAATATGGTCTTAAATACAACATTGCCTGGAAACAATTTTCCTCATTTAACTTGTATGTCTGATTTTGCAAGCTTTGAGTGTTTTCATTCTTGCTATTGGCTGACCTTGTGGATTGTGTTCATTCCATCTCTTAAGAGCAATTGATTTTTCTACCTGAGGAATCTATAACTGGTCAGACCCAGAAACAACAAATACTTTGACAGCTAATGTCCTTCACCACAGATCTCACAATTTTGATGCTGTAGGTGAATGCATTTGATGTCAACATTGTGTTGCAGGGAACAATTCAGCTGTAACTGGACTATGCTATTTTTGCAAGTCACAGTCATTAAATAAGAACTGGAGGGCTACAGGGATCATTAAGAGTCATAATACTGGCTAAATAAAATATAAGCATGTAGATATTAGCTGATGCTACTACAGCTTAGACCAGCCTGCCAGACCACTGCTAATACCAAATATCCAACAAGATTTCACTTTTGCCTCTGATTCCCCTACAGTAAGTTCTTCCAAGGTCAAATGGAAAAATTGGGAGACTGTAGATTGGAAAAGATTCAGTCAACATTCAACATTCACATGATATAAATATGTATGCTTACCCCCCCCCAACCTTTTCTTGATGGTAGAAATCACAATTGAGTGGTTTACTGAGACAATTAGTTTATGCATCAGACATCTCAATATCCTTCCCTATTTTGCTGATGATACTCCTATTCCTTGACATTGGGCTGAAAAGGGGAGGCCTGAGCAATGAACTGCAGTTTTAAGATCCACCTACCTGTTTCGAGCACCACCTACCTGTAAATTGTGATGTCCCATATGTGTCTGCTTCAGCGCCATGACTTTTTGCTATGATGAGCCGAGTGCATCAGCTTTGAAGCTAGAAGAAGAGGAAAAAAAAATTAATTACTCTTCTGATCCAAGCCCACTGATATGACTTCAGACATATTAATGACCATCAAACAACACAGCACTATGGGTGTAGTAAGCAGGAAATGAAGCCCTGATGCTGGGTTCACTCCTGGTGAGGCAAAAACACAGGAAGAGGGCATATGACTCCACCTTCCACATGTGCCATCAGAGCTGGGCATTTGAATAGAAACTCTATCCAGTGACCTACCAAAGCTCTGTAGTCCTCTCTCCCAGCTGAAGTGCATTGTAAAGTTTAATGAGCAAAACTAAGTTAACATAGTCTTTTCCTGGCTTTAAACAAATTGTTTCACCAAGTAAACTCCCAAAATAGTACAGTTTGTTTCAAGGCCAGCTGATATACTAACTTGCACAGATCTGAATTATAACTGAGGAGGAAACTAGTGTGCTAGTTAAAGATAGTACTTTTAAACCAGTACATATGTTACACCAACTGTCTTTATCTGACTTGGTTTGCAGATGGAAGACTGGATCCAGCTGAATTAACAGAGCATGAAGGGTGACAGCACACATACACACACAAACATGCATATGATGAAAGCACAGAAATAATACAAAAAGAAGACAGTGGATGTAGACTGGAGCTTTGCTGGTGCCGTTTAAAGCAAACAAAATATTAGAACACTAGCCCACAGAGGACCTACTAAGATTTACATAGATGTGAATTTACAATCAGACCGATAAAGGAGGAGATTAGACACACCAACAGGACTGAAAAGATGTGCTCACCAGAAACTGTCAAGCAGAAACAGATGGATATTTTATTGTCTTATTTTACTAATAGATCTCCTCTCACTGAAAGAGATAAAGTGGGGTGCTGATGTTACCTGGAACCTGGGTGCCTTCCAGTCTAGCTCCTGTAACATGGTCAACCATAGAGTACTGGGGTAATCTTCGCTGCTCAGGAATCTTACCACCACCACCTACTGTAGATACTTCACTGCCACCTGTTGGTCAATCAAGGTATATATCTCAATAATACATTTAAAATGTACAGTGTAATGTACTGGTTATTTCTTTATTTATTTATTTATTAATTTAGTTTTACTTCACCAGAACTGTTTTAAAAGTTAAAAACACAAACCAGCAAGCCCTTGACTGTTGATCCTGAAGGGAAACATTTCCTGGCACAGTAGGACAGTAGCAGCACTGGAGATGGGACTCACAAACAGCTCTGCTAGCAGAGATCAATCTAAATTACCCATCTGCCTTGGCTGTTTACTGATGCACCAGTGAAGAAATATAAAATGCCTTTCACAAGGACACAAAACAAGCAAATATAAAATAATGCTTACAGACATCAGACCATTTCAGACTGATCCTTGCCTATATCTCTGTTGTTGTCTTATAACTTTCAGCTATATACCCTGTGGTACAATACACCAATATCTGTTTTGGTCTATAGACTAGGCTGTGAAAACGGTTTCATTTCATGTCAAAGAACCATTATAATGTCATCCTCCTGGTACCTTATTTAGAGGAGTTTTTGTGTCTGGAGGTTCTAGAAATGTATGTGAATTGAGTGAACTTAAAAAAGCACACTAATCGCATCCAGATATCACAAGGTGATCACCTGACTTTGTAAGGCAAGGAGGGTGATTGGCAGGTTTCTCACCTGCATGTCTCACTCCAATACCTCACAGCGGCAAGTTCACACTGAGCTTTGCACATCATGTTATATTAGCCCAGCCAATTAGTCAGGACTAGGAAGAAAATCAATTATGGCTTGGTTTTGTAAATTCCTTATGAACTAAAAGGTTATCTGTTCACACAAGGTCAGCTACATCAAAAGTTTTAACAGTGGCTCAGAGTCCCATCTTTTGCCATAGGTCTTGTTCACCTTCTTGAGCGTCCAAAGAACAAAGACCCAAGGATGCCTAAAGGTGAAGAGGAAGCAGAGTTCAAGGGGGGATCAAAGGGGAATAAACATCAAGGTGAAGTGAGCTTTTTGTTTAAATGTTTGAGTCTAGATGCCTTTGGACTTCCCACTATGTGTGAAAATGGAGCAAAAGAGATTCAAAGACCTATATATTCTTTTTTGCGCTAGTCTTTGGAGACGGATTACAATTCATGATATTTGTGTGCATAAACAATAAAACAAAAGTATATCAGTACACTGCCTGAGTTAATATTAGAGAATACAACACAACCATGGCATTATGCCCTTCAGAAACAGCCTGATATAATGACAGATAAACACTGTTCTGCAGTATTAGAATATTGGACTTGTGGTGAAATGCCAGCAGCCATATAGTTATTTAAGATATTATATAGAGAGACATGAACAGACAAAGCCTGTTCTGAATACTCAGGGTATCTGAAATGCAGAAGAAAGGGCCTCAGCAGATAGGAGACTTAGACTGATACAATAATGAATCTTCCACTCCTTCTGTCTACTGGTCTCTTTGCATTGCCAGATCTCTCTCTCCATCCTATCTGACTTGATGTAATGAGATGTGAGCAGACATTGAGGACAGTTAATCTGGTTGATTGTTAAATGACTTCACAGGCAACTTACAAGAGTCATTACAGGTCACTTAATTGCAGAGTCATTATTCTCCTAATCAAATATTGCCTGACTCAATATCCGTGTGGGGTAAACGAGATCTAATATGTTCCTGCTTATTGCCTACACTATTTCCTGCCATTAAGTATGACATCCATTTCTTCCACACAGACACCTCCCCCCCTCTCCCTGACATCACACTGAATGTTGACTTAAGGATTTATAAAGAATGTGCACCATCTGGTGGCCAATGAACACTACTGTTATTTAACACTAAGGGCTGTATTTATTGAAGCCTTTAGCTCATGTCCGCATTTTTTTGCACACACAGTTTCAGCAACATTATTTGTGATAGGAGCAAACTACCTTGACCAATCACTTGCTCTCTTAGTCTTTTTGCACTTGAAGAAATGTTTTGCACATCCTAAATGCTTTTCTGAATCAGATTTTAAATGGGGAAGGAAAAAAAAACAGTGAAGATGATTAACGATCACCATGCCAAAGATCAGTTTTGGCAGCAAATGTCAAGTATCGTAAATGTTTTCTTATGATTGGTTCATATCATTGCTATGGTTATTATTCAGTTGATTATCAAGGGCTAAACAGATAAACTTTACAGATCTGTGAAGTGGTAAAGAGTACTTTGAAATCCTTAAAATATGAGAAATGATGAAAGACACACTCAATCGACATTCTAGCTGTGGGTAGCCCTGGCAAAGGAACTGTTTCTGGTGCTCCTGCCTGAATTCATCACTGATTAACTTGTCTGAACATCAGATAGCAGTCAGGCAGGAAATGTTAATATTTACTATTGTGTTGCTCAATTTTAGAGTGTGGAGTAGAATACGGAGGGCATATGGGACACAAGGCCTTGTGCATCAGGATCCACATATTTTTAAATCAGAGGACCCCATCTCAATGTTTACACACACACACACACACACACACACACACACACACACACACACACACACACACACACACACACACACACACACACACACACACACACACACACACACACACACATACACACACATGTACAATATGCAAAATATATATAAATATGAAAAAACACATATGCCTAGATTCACAGATTCACAGACATACATATAAATACACACACATGCGCGCTTGAAAGCCTGGTAAACACACAGTCAGAGAGCAACAATAGGTTTTTTCAAATTTCAAGCCATAAATGTATAGATATGAACTAATATATCTGTTCACATAAATGCAAGCCATGTCAGTTGATCTCAACATATTTCTGCACTCCCAATTTTTCATAGTACTACCACCAACAAACTAATTTCCATCACAGAGTTGGGCAGATCCTTATAACACAAACACAGGTGGTCACAAAACCTTTTGTGCAAACAAGCTGCTGCACTTTGGAGCGGCCAGTTACTTTTGGTTATTTCTCTCGGCTCGCATCTGGTTGATGGGAATATATTCCTGGATCGGAATGGCGAGAATTAACCTTCTGTTTTTCATCCCTGGGCTACTGCTTCATTGTGGAGGTATGTACAACTATCTCAGCCTTTCCTCCAGCCTCATCTTTTGCTCCAAATTGTACCACCTCATTCATCACAATCCTCCCCTCTTCAAACCATCCTTCAAAGAATACAAGATGTACTCTCACTCCAACAAAAACAGACAATGGTTAAGTAGGGAATGGTCTCCCTTGCTTTACAAATGATGACTCAAGTGTCTGAATCCCCATGGAAAGATGGACTGAGACGGGGCTTGTCAAGGCTTAAGGCTAGGGAAGAACCGATCCCAATTTTTATCTCCCAACTCTGATACCTGAACTTAAGGTATCGGCGGATACCAAGTAGCTATTCAAAGGCGATAATCTTCTTTCTCTCAAGGTTTAAATCTATTGCTTACTGCCTGGATCAGAGGAGGATCATTCTTCTATGTATAGGGTAACATAAGGCTGTAACTACAATCACTTCTTTACCACAGAAAAGAGAAAAACAAACATGTAAATAAATGAAATTAAGATTTCACAACTGAAGTGTAAATCTAGTAGTGTAATAACTTGGTGAAATCCAAAACTCAAAATAAACAGACAGTGCATCCAGAGCAGTGGTGTGCACAAACTCCTTGTGTTCTTTAGTGTGATAATTCTGAGGATGCTTCATTAAATTAGGTGCTTTACATTTAGCAGCATCAAGCATAAAATATTTCCAGATCACACAAATGTTAGTTATTACCTGACTGTTGCTTCCTTTCTTGTTAGCTGGCATTCTCACAAATCGTAGAAAAAGTGTGGGCAGACTTTGATTAATATTGTTCCAGAATATTATCCAGGTTTGTAAAAAAATGTTTTGTTACAATTTGTATACCAACCATAACTTGTGAAAAATCCAAGATGAAAACATTGTAATAAAGCAGTTTAGTCATATCTGGCCAATACCTGATTTCTGTAATAACATGGGTATCTGTGCTGGTTACAATCCAGCGTATCCTATAGGTGTATCTCTATCGATAGGTGTATCTCTATCTACAGCAGTGTGTCAAGAATGGATTTGGGTGTAGATATCAGGCAGGCATGGGAAGACATTTAAAAGATGGAATCAACTTTTGACTAAAATTGTAATTGATATTAAGACCCACTTATCCTAACTTTTTAAAGTATATTTCGCATCATGTAGTTGCATACTGACCCAACCAATCTGAGTCTGAAAAATTGACGTGACAGTGAAAGTATGATTTAATTGGACTTTTTCTTGAGTTCCTCTGAAACTGATGTCCAATATGTTATTATTACGTTTTGGCATTATTACAGTTTGCAGATGGCCTTCACCTGGATTACATTTCACCTGAGTCAATAAAGAAAGCACTCTCTCAGTATATGCTTCAGAGCAGAATTTAAAAAAATGAATTCAGCAATGTTGACAGTTACCATAGTGCTATCATGGTGCTAATAAAATGCTATTTTTGTGTTAATTGCCTTAATTCATAATGTAGAACATAATCTGGTTACTGTAGAATGCAGGAAAAATGCTCATAATTTTGGACTGAGTTGCTTGATGTCTGGTTAACATATTGCAGAGAGCTAGAGGGTAAAGACACAACTATACTTTTCACATAAAAGCTTATGTTTAGGATATATAAAATATACCATTGTGAGCATGCTCTCACCTTCCTCTACAGGCTTGTTTATTTGATATCAACTGTTGTAGACTAAACTGACTTGTGTTTACAATTTGGCAGTCTAACACTGAGTATGGTGACAGTTTTTTTCTCCGCTTCTAACTGCTTCTGGCTGGTTTGTCTACCCTCTTTGTCTCTCTTTTTTATTTGAACTTTTATGTTCTGGCTGTCTGAGTTTCTTCATCTATTTTTGTCTGTCTCTGTGATTGATTCTGTCTCTGACTTTTCAGTCTGACTCTCTTTCACTTTCCCCCTGGTCCAGCTACAGTGTTCCTCCCGCGCCACACAGCTGATTCTGTGCTGAAGAGGCTCAAGCGCCACAATTCAGGGGGGCTGGAAGAATTCAAGAAGGGCAACTTGGAGCGAGAGTGCATTGAGGAGAGGTGCAGCTGGGAGGAGGCCAGAGAAGTCTTTGAAAATACAGAAAAAACCGTGTGTGATGTCTTATCATGAGTGTTTTTCTACTAAAAGCTTGTCATTCCCTGGGTGTGAGTTAATAAATAATTTCATCTTGTTACTCGTGACCCCAACCCTAAACAGGAAGAACAGTAAAGTTTCATTGTCAAGGGAATTCGGGGGGGGTTACAGTAACAATATGAAAAAACCTGACAAAAAACAAAACAATACAACAATGGTGAGCTTGTATGATTATAAGTGAAATCAGTGCTTACCTAACTCCTTGCCAGCAGACCCTAGTGCTGAGCAACGAGCTGAAAGCCCATGCCGGTGATTTTTGTTATTAGTTCGGTTTTGTTGGTTTTATTCCGTGGTTCACCCAAACATTACCTACATGGATGCTATCTTCTTCCAAGTGCTTGATCCCAGGTGAGAGAGAATCTGAACCTGAATCTTCCTCTCATCTCTGTCACCTGACACTCAGAAACCACCCCCACTCCAACTCAAGAGACTGTAATAAACATACAATCCCACCATCACAAATAATATAATGGATGTGCAGAATCACATAATAAGAAAAACAAGAGTTACTTGTGATTTTACAGCATGTGCATAACAATCTCTGCTGTGAACCTTCTCTGATACACCATTGTGACAGATGTTTTACTGAGACTTTTACTGCATGTTTTATTGAGATTCTAGATTTCTTGCCTTGAAACAATTTGTTATAATTATAGTCTTCACTAATTGTTATGACTCATTCCTTGTGTTTCAGATGGAATTTTGGCAAACTTACAATGGTAAGCATCTTATACACTTCTGTGGCGTGTGTCCAAGCTCATGTCTGTAACATGGGCACAGTCATAGTCTGTGAGGGCATGTTGTGAATTTATGTCAGATGTCTCCTCATGTCACTGAATGACCAAATGCATCTTTGCATATCTTTCCATGTCTTTGAGATGGAAACCAGTGTGAGAATTCACCATGTCAGAATGGAGGCAAGTGTGAGGATGGCTTTAATTCCTATACATGCTGGTGCCCTGTCGGCTACACTGGAAAGAACTGTGAAATAGGTGAATGCAGGAACACACAGCTGGACACAAGAAACTGTTCAACAAACTTGTAGATATGCACTTTTACCTCTGAATGGTTCAGTCCCCACCCTGAACACAACAATATTCTGCTTTGCCTACAGAGACAGTGAAGGAGTGCAATTTCAACAACGGGGGCTGCATGCACTTCTGTCAATCACACAAAGTGCATGGGGTGACATGCGACTGTGCAATTGGGTACAGTCTGCACCAGGATGGAAGAACCTGCAAGCCCAATGGTTAAAAACTGTCTCTACACCCCATTAACAACTCTTCACTTTACGCTAGACTTCTCATAAGCAGATTCCCAGATCCAGATGTTACACACACACATTTTACACATTTCTTACTAACACGGCTGGAATCACACTGAATCTCTTCACTTATGTATTACACAGGATGTAAATCATTGACCACATGATCCTGTTACCATGATTTCAAAGTGCTTTACTTCTCTGTTTCTGTAATTATGACCCTGATACAATTTTCCATGATCCATGGAACTGCAGCACTTAGAATGTTCTACAATGTTTTACTGACCTTAACTCTTTACTACTAGTATGAAATATTCATACATGCTCCATACAATGAAACCATGACACAAAGCCGAATGCATGGTCTGTAGAACAACTACAGTGTTTGGAAAAATACTTAAGAGGAAGCATTTCATGTTCTGTGAAAATACTAAAGAGAAAGCATTAAATGTTTTGTAACATTCCACCCCCAAATTCATAAAATAACATGTAATACTTTAAATTGTCCATATCAGTCGGAAATAATTATACTGTACATTTACAGTACAACTTTAACAAAAGGCTGTATGTGAGAAATGTGTGCAAGAAATGCTTGTGTTTGTGTGGTTTCAGAAATTCATCCTTGTGGCAGAGTCGCGAAAAGCATACTCTCAGCTCAGACCAACACCCAGAAATCCCTCACTCAGTCCGCAGAGATGAGCTCTAATGACACACTTCCGAACATCACCATGACTACCAGCACTCCCACAGCCAATTCAACCACTCCTTCCCCAACCAATGCCACCATGCAGCATCCACCCTCAGGCATCCTCCTGACTGAAGACTTTGACTCAGTTCTGCCCACCGTGGTCACCAAGAATAATCAAGGAATCCGAATTGTAGGGGGTAATGAGGTGACACCTGGAGAGATCCCTTGGCAGGTAGGGCAAAGAGAGAGCCAAAATCTGTATTCCTCCTGGCTTTGATATGTACCTGTAGGTACACTGGGCTGAGACTTTGCACTGTCTTGTAACACTGCCCTGTGACCCTGTCAGGTGGCCCTGATTTACAAGCACACGTTGATAGGCTTCTGTGGGGGCTCCATCCTGAGCGAGCAATGGGTGATCACAGCTGCCCACTGCCTGACAGGCCTCGCAGTTGATTCTGTCTTCATAAGAGTGGGTAAGAATTGTCCGTCACAGCTGTCTAATGATCTTCTATTTCAATCAATTTTGATACCATCAGTGGCTGTTATTAGCTCATTTTGCTCTGAGGCCCTGTTATGAGCAGACCTACGAGTTGGGAGCGTTAGAGGTAGACAAGAGAAGGTAACCTTCAACACAGAAACAATGTAAGAATGGGTATGTTAAGACTGTTAGAATCACATTTTAACAATCTTTACCCTGACAGTAGTATGGGTACACATTAAATCCAAATCATGCTCTCTGTGAGGCTCTGCTGTGTGATGACTAAGCATTCTTCCCTCCAGCACTTACCTAACGGCTAGCTTGGTCTGCAGTCTTTGTCTCATGTTTGCAAATAAATGGTTGTTTCTAATGGCATGGCTGAAGTACTGATAACATAATGTGAAAATTAATTTACTGATTATGGAAAATTTAACAAATTGATTATAACATGGCAGGGAGAATCAATAGCAGTGTTAGAAGTACATTACTGAGTTGCTTAATGCAATGGTATAATTAAAATAATGATCTTGAATTGTTTTATGTAAGAAAGAGCTGGCATACTTTCACTTCATGTATTTGACTGCAGTGGCCACTGGCCCCAATTCTGTGATAGAGGGTTGCTCAGTGGGGCTGACAGTGAATTGTGGCTCATGGGGGGTGCGGGGGGGGGGGTAGGGGGTTAAAACTATAGGTACAAAAGACATAAGATAAAATCTCATCAACCATCATTTCTGTTTTGCGCTCATTAAACTGGCCTCCCTTTCATTCTCAAATTAGAACCCCCACATCTACGTATGTGCTCTACAGCTAACCCAGAAGCAGCAATAAATTCAAATTCATTCACCGATGACATTTTACTGATGATGCCCTTGTGCAAAATCAAAAACCACATTCAGATATTCAATTGCTTAAAATTTCACTTTTACTATAATTAGACACCCTACAAACAGTGAGTAAATCTGACTTCAGATTTCATCCAGTAACTGCTTCATTACTCTCAATATCCATGGAATCATGGGTCCTGCGAGTGCACGCACACATCTACTTTTAATTATCAGCCATCTTAATTCAGTTATCAAGTGTTGCATGCTTTATAGCATTTCTAATGTATACAGCATGCAAGTAGTAAGTGGAATAGCAGCCATGTGTTTGGTGTCTGTTATGAGCTGATCCTTGTGTCACCCTCAGGTGAGCACAATGTGCACATAAAGGAGGGGACTGAGAGTGACTATGAGATCGCTGAGTGGCACCTGCATCCTCTCTACAACAACAGCCACAACATGTACAACCATGACATTGCCCTGCTGCGAATAGAGAAGCCCATTGTTTTCTCTGACTATGTGGTGCCAATCTGCCTGGGACCGAAGGAATTCACAGAGAATCTGCTGCAGACGAGCTCCCACTCAGTGGTGAGTGGCTGGGGGAGGATCCGCTTTGAGGGAGCAGAGTCACCCGTACTGCAGAAGGTAGAAGTGCCCTATGTGGACCGGAAAGACTGCAAGGACAGCAGCAGCGAACGCATCACCCGCTTCATGTTCTGTGCCGGCTATGCCACTGAGCGCAAGGACTCTTGCCAAGGAGACAGTGGGGGGCCACACACCAGTCAGCAGGGGAACACTTGGTTCCTCACTGGTATTGTAAGCTGGGGAGAGAAGTGCGCCAAAGAGGACAAGTACGGCATCTACACTCGTGTGTCCAGATACTTCCAATGGCTCACCAATGTAACTGGGATCAAAAAGGCTGACTATTAGATCCCTCAACTTGTGACAATGTTGTCAAAACAGTCTCAACCCACAAACATATGTCATATATACAGTATATGTTCCTGGTTCTCACTTGATCTGTTTGATGAATGACTGAATGAAAATCTATATGTCAATTCAAGGAAAATGATGAAAGAGAAATAAAAAGTTTGAAGTTAAGGAACTCAGATGAAAGAAGAGGTCATTACAGTTTTCTGGGTGGGGGGGACTTTTGGTTCACATGAACACAGGAAAAGAAGAAATGGAAAATACAAAATGGAATATTGTGCATGATAAATTGTGTCATTATACTTCCAAACTAACACCATTCTTTTCTACATCAGAAAGTTTCCAATTTAAAGAAGCAGCCTGTTATTCTAGGATTTAGATACTAGTATAACTCAGTGCTCTACTTTTACCTTTTCTGCAGCAAGCTAGGAGAGCACCAGTGCCCAGGATGTGTTACATGGTAGACAGGCCTAACACAGTGATGACAACATCATTTTAAGAATTTTACCAAGATAGACTGATTCTTTCCCCACCTGCCTCATCTCATCAGATGCAACGAGTAGCCTCTGCATTACCTTAGGCAGAAGAAAAAAAATGCAACATTGGAGACTCATTTAAAAAGGTTCTTTAAAAAATATAGAAGTTTCAGAGAACAAGGATTTTTAGTTGTTTGAGCTTGATTAATTCTTTTATCTGCAAAATATGAAAACTGCTTAATGTTGAAATCATTCAACAATAAGAATGTATGTAAGAGGGACATACAACAGCACTGAATATGAGTAACTCTGTGGAAGTGGGGTTTAAAAAACAGCCTGTGCATAGATGTACTTACATTGCGGACTCACTGAGAAGCAGAAGATACGTGTGAAGTAGTAGGTCTGCAGGTTTATCTCTTGGGCCTTGTTGATCCATAATGTACGTCTGCCAATGTCCTACTGAAGTCATCTGTTCAAGTCTACCATCTGGTGACAAAAACTGGAATTGCAGCAGGTTGACAGTATTTGCATGATGTTTGCACAACGTATGTGCAGTGTAGTCAAGGGTAACCTGCTATCATGACTTGTTGAAACTCACAGGGGAGATTATAGTTTATGACTTTCTTAATATATTTGTTAAAAGGTACTTTCAGGGAAATTGACTTTTTTGTTTGTTCTGAAAGCATAAATTAGTTCAAATTCATGAACACCATTGACCATAATGGTTAATACGGAAAATATTGCCTCGGTCACTTACTTTACAAAAGTTAATCATGCCTTACTTAGAAATCAACAACATAAATATTATAATGTACCTTATAACAGTTGTAACCAACATTTTTTGCTTTATCCTCATAGTTGCAACAGCAAAAATGTTATAAATTCATAATTATTCAAATATGTTTTACATGAAGACAGAGAGGGTTATTCGGAGCAAAATATCTGCAAGCACAACACAATTTATTGTAGTTAAATCCATAATGATGATGAAGATAAAATGCAATTAACATCCAAAACTGTACAAAGGATCAGGCTTGGAACAGAATATGACTGACAGATAATATTTGTTAGTCATATTCTGTTCAATAAGACTGCCATAAAAAAGAACATATCAAATGAAAAATTCAGAGATGGTATTATTGTTAAATAATTATGCATTGGGGTAATTCAGTCATACATATCTGCAGAATGTGCAGAATACATCACACACAAATGATTACATCACAACAAAGTTCTTTAAAAATGTATTTTTAATGTTGTCCATATATACAATGGAGAAGCTGTACAAGAATGAAAACATACAGGTACCGATAACAATTACTATTACTATACCTGAAAATGACTGGTCAATATCCAGATGGCATGCAGTCTCTCAAAATCACACTTACATGGAACACATTGCTTGCCAATATGAACTTTTATTTATTTACAATTATCATATTTTGTACACAGTTGAGTATAGCATCTAAAAGAGAAATTTAGATAGGCAAAATAGAGAACATTTATCATGTGTGTGTGTGTGTGTGTGTGTGTGTGTGTGTGTGTGTGTGTGTGTGTGTGTGTGTGTGTGTGTGTGTGTGTGTGTGTGTGTGTGTGTGTGTGTGTATATAGTGTGTATAATATAATTGGATTGGGGCAAATCTTTAAAAAATTATTATAAAATCTGTAGTCTGGAGCAGCTCCAGCTGATTTAAAGCCTCATTACCACTTCAAAGGTGCCAAGATCAAAGGCAGTCCGACAGGGGATTAGATTTGATGTGGTACATTCACACAAGTCTGCAATCAATATTCAATTAAGCGTTCAACATTATGGGGGCATTTCATTTCATGTTCACTGCATGATGCTGTTCAATAGGAACTCACACATTAATGACACAGTGATCGGCAAAGAACACTCGCCGTTGTTGAGGAGTGTGGAACGGAGACAATGAGGTGAGCCATAATTTTCACTGATATAAAATGCAACAATAGAACATGCATGTCTGATACGGAAGCTGAGCAGAACCTGAACAAATAAAATCTAATAGTGATGGAGCAGATAACTGATTCATTTGACACTGACTAAATAGCTGCATAATAAATCTAACACAGTCACGCAATTACACCAGTATCTTACAATGCTTGTGGTTAAGTATTTGGGAAACTGCCTGTTTTAAATTGTGTTGTACATGGAGAGCATAGCAATGCAAGGATAAAAAAAGATACTGCTGAGAGGCAAAATCGTCATAGAAACTACTGCAGTCACATGTGCATAATATTATTTTTGCAAAGCATAAATACGCATACATTTTCTGAACCTTCATTATTTTCTTTAGTAAAGTGCATTTAAAATATAACTTTGAGGTGGATAACATAATTGGTATTAAATACATGACACTGTTACAACATTACTGAAAAAATAAGACTATTACAGAAAGAAAGACAGATTACAAATAATTGAACCAATATATTGTTAAAAATGATTTTATGGCACGACAAGTTTTGGCATGTAAACTCTTGGTGTTTGTACACCTCAAAAAGAAGGTCCCTCCTGAAACAGACCTATGTTGAGTACACAGTAAGAAAATAGACCAATATTCAAGTGAAATAGATACAAGGAGCTTTGTATCACCAGAAAACAGAAAACATAAATGAAAAACATGTCCACTCAAATACAATGTTAAGTTACTTCAGTTACAACTAGGAAAATAAGGTTTTTTTCACCACAATTTCTAAGGAACTGTACGTATGTAGCCACCTCAGCAGTGACTATATGACTTCAAGCTCACTATAGCCAGGTAAAAAATGTACAGTTCAAGAGGTAATGTGCCATCCCAACTAGGCATTCTCTTGTAAAAATACACTGAGCAAAAGGTGACCTTAATGCCTCAGATTAGGTCACTCAGGTACAGTTTCCTTTCTTTAATATGATCACAATCACAATGAGAATGTGCTTAAGTAAAATTCAGTTCAAAGGACTTTCAATGCCTATGCTTGAGAGTGTCCTTCCACAGTTAGGCCCATAAGTCTGCAGCTATGGGGTTAGGGAGTTTGTGCTGTCTTTGCTGCATGTGCTGTGCATTTCAGCACATGCATCCACTGGCTCCAGCCAGAGGGCAAAGCTAAAAATTAAAGTTCATAGAATTGTCCTATTGTCAGTGATGCTAATTAGCTGGTGACTGCATCCTGCTCCCTGGGGCGAGAATGGGGCTTTGGAGGGGTGAAGCCTGGGACACAATAATATTATATATTTTTTAATTTACTGCATTACTTAAACTTCATAGCATTATATGGCTTTTGACTCATCTATTAGTTTCTACAGCAAGATATATGTTTAAGTAATTCAAGTTAAACACTTTACTCAGCACAGATCCATACCTACTCTCAGGGCTGGAGAACTCTAAAAGGTTGTCCAAAAAATAGCATGGGCTATGCCTTCACTTTGGTGTCTTCCTCCTTGCTACCCGCTATATGCAATGAAACTCTCAATCCTCGAAAAGGAGAATCAGTTCCTCCCCTTTCCCTTGTCAGAATCCATATGTCAGCTTGACGAAAAAATAAAATGGCTTCTATATGCTGCTCACTCTTAACACCACTCTTCTGCCTTGAGTAACGGGCTTTCCTTGTATTTGATGGGACAATAAAGCGTTGACTATCTGGAGGCTTGCTAAATAAGAGGTCTTTGTGAATTTGACAGAAAGAATGGCAGGGTGACCTTGTGGAGTCTTTCATGTGCCTGTCAGCCTCATTTAAGTGCAGAGTGAAGGGCATTGGCACATTGGTCTCTCAGGGAGAGCTGAGCTTCCTCGTTTTCAAATTCCCTGGGTCTAGAGGATTGGCAAGAAATAACAAATGTCATCAATGGTATGCCAATAACAACACTTGACAAGTACTTAGAATAAGTCCCTACAAGGGCATTTTACCTCCCAGCCTGCCCGAGTGCCCTCCACTGCTCTCTCCTAGGATCAGGTGGAGGTCATCCACTGGGACCCGGCCCTCTTGCCTACGAGTAACATTCCTCACCACCCTGGAATGAATAAAAGAGAGCATCAGTGCTGGTTGTTCTCAGTTTCCTGCTGTTCTAAACAATTTCCTCCCCTTCCACGAGAATACTCACCACAACCCTTCTCCTTCTTCCTGCAAGAGGTGGATGATATCACCACACTTAATGGTGACATCATCAGGCCCACACCGTATACATTCTGCCAAGGCCCTGTACTTGCCTGGCACCTGTTGAAAGATGCAAAGAGTCAAAACAGACAATGTGAGGAAAGGATTGGATAGATTCTACAGTATGTCTGTAACTTTAGTTGGCCTAAGTATATCTGAATTTAATTTGAAACTGCAACTGAGTGAATGAATAATCTTATTTTGTCAGTTTAGTGGAAAATTTGAAAAACCTAAATTTAAAGCACTAAGCCACCAAATTATTGTTAATTATTAGTATTTCCTCAAAGCATTTGCCCCATTTAGGACATAGGCAGAGATGAGGTCAAATTGAATATTATACCTTGTTTCAAAATCCATTACCAAAGAAAGTATTGATGCTTGTACGGAAAATCTCAATTAATATTTTGAAATGTTCTCTTCAGAGGATAGCCCTACTAGTCCTTTTTGGCAGCTGTATGGATCATGTGATCAGAGTGCATTAGTGGGCAAGGCACTCAGCCTGTACTCACCAGCGGAGGGGAGTCCTCCTCCTCTGTATCTGACAGGTTTGAGAGATCTGTGGTGCCGCTCCAGTCCTCCAGCCCCTCACAGATATCCACTGAATGAGAGGCTCCAGGCCAGCCTGGGAATGAAAGGGGGCCACAATAATGTGTCACACACCTTTCACAGTCATTCTCTGCCTCCATGAGTGCACTTACCCCTGCCATTCATTTCCTCTTTATTATTTCAGATTTTCTGCTATTCAAGTGACATGAATTTATTGACAGTCTTTCCAGTGAACATTTCTGCCCTCTGAGGTGATGCGTAAATGCGCAACTGAGCCCGTCCTGTGAGATGTCGTGGACTCACTGCGGCGGTTGAGCTGAGGCTGAGGGGAGAAGATCACTGGGTCCGTCAGGACCGGACTGGTACGGCCCGACTCTGTCTCCTCCGAGCTGTACGAGGCGCTCTGCAGCTTGCTGTGAGGAGGGACATCAAAACAAGCTGAGCAGCCAGAGAGGGGGGAAGGGCTCCACGCAGTGCACACCAAGACACTGACCACACCATCCAGCAGCACAGTGGAACAGAACAAAAGACAAATCAGAACCCAGGACATGCAGTCTCCATTTATCTATGTCCTCTATGTTAATAAGTTCCATAGTAACATTCCAATAGTACAATAACAGTGACAACTGAAAGGGACAAATATTAATCTTTATGAATGCCCCTAGACAGTGGCACTCTAAAAGAACAGGCAACATTACAAACAAGGCACTGCAAATCATTTTTGATTTCAAATGACAATGAACCAGCATGGATGCACCTTTAATAAACACTTCATCATAATTTTCATGCATCTATCATGCCCTGAAAGAATGTGGCTCCACGATCATCAGGAAACAGTGGTTAGGTTCCCCCATTCAGCTGCATGCTGTTTGAAAACAGCATACGTCAAAACCAACCTGTCAGACAAGGGTGGGGACAGCCGAGACCGTTCTGGTGCTGGACAGGGAGGCATCAAGTCATCTGAGAATGGGAAGGGGAAGGAGTATTCAAGAGAGAGGACATCATGTTCAAAATTCTGCAAGGATTATATGCACAAGGACCATCATGTGGATTCACAGCATACAGTAGAAAAACAAAGATGCAAGAACAAGCAATGCAGCAGTGTGTTTGCACCTTGTAGTACTTTTTGCTGGTTGGTGAGGATTTTGCGGATCTCAGTGAGCCAGGCAACCTTCACCTCCAGAGATGGTGCCTAGAAATACAGGTATAGGAGGGTATTCAATGTCTGTAAACCATCATTGGAGTCAAAGACAAGTATAGGGAAATTGCTGCATGACTGTATGCAACATGCAAAAATCAGACAAGAGCTCTTCCATGAGGTTTAAACAAAAACATTGTGCTGATTCCCAGAATGGTTCTGTAATTAAAAATGACTGAATTTACACACCAAAAAATCATCATTTGGGTTTTGTAAAGTGAATTTCTCTTTATTATTTAAATTATCCAGCACAGCTGTTCAATATGCCAGCTTGTGTACTTGGCAGGGGATCTCTGGCTCACCTGCACCACATAGACCTCTTCCCTGCCACTGTACCAGATTTCAAACTTCTTCACATCACCTTTGACATTCTCTGTAATGCCCACTGCGCTCATCTGCAGGAAAAGAGACAGTTTCCTGATAATGGCTCCTCCACTTCAAGTCCATGGTAACGAACACATGATGTAGTGCGGCGTGCTGTCAGTTTGCTCTGGGATGTATTAGGAAACGTGTTTAGAGGTTAATGAGAACTCCAGATAATATGTACATATATGAACAGCTTCTCTGTGCACTGCGGAGCCAATGAAGTGGTTTGTATCTCTTTATTATGAGAAGCCCAGCTGTGAGGATGAGCAGTGTAGCGTCCCCTGGTGTCTTTACCCGGAGGCAGTGTTTGAAGCTGTAGGAGGCCGTCTTTTCGTATCCCTCTCCGTGCTCCTCTCTTCGTTTGCAGAAGAGGAGTGCCCGCTCGTGAAGAAAGAGGTGTCTCTGCATGGGCTTGAAACGAGCCAGCTCCTTCATCCGTGTGGGGCCCTTCTTATGACTGATCCACACGCTGAAGGAGCCCTGCATTAGAACCCGGCCCAGGTCACTCAGCTCCCCCTGCCAACAGAAACGTGCAGAGACACACACACACCGGCACACACACATACACACGCAAGCGCACACACACATACACATGTGTGCAAACACGTGCACACACAGACACACATAGACATACACATGCACAGACACACCATATACACACGGATAGAAGTACAAACACACACACACACGCATACACACAAACATGCATGCACATACAGACATGCACAGACATACACATGCACACACAAACAAAGTTATACACACGGATAGACACATACACATAGACATACACATATGCACATGCACACACGTGTGCAAACATACACACACACATATAAGCAAATGGAAATACACAGACACAAAAACAAACAAGCATACACACACGTACATACACACAGGTTCACATATATACACACGGACACACAGATATGCACGCGCATACACACACACACACACACACACACACACACGCACACAGAGCTCATGTCAAAAATTCTCACAGCAGAGTGCACAGAACAAAAATACAGGGATAAAATTATTACCAATGCTTGAATGCCTTTTGTACCTCATAGCCTGTGATGGCGATCTGGTGCATGGAGTCATTAACGGACTTGAGGAGATCCAGCATGGCTGCTAGCGCCCCCTGTAGCTCAGAGACCCTCTCACAGCCAACACTGTACTTCAGTAGTTCCTTTGTGAACATGAGGACAAGAACAAATCAATGTATAGTTACTTTAAGAATTTTATATTCTTCCAAATGCAACTTGTGAGACATCTCTGGACACTATGCTACATATTAAATGTTTTATTTATTAAGTCCCCTTTACTGAAATGGAGAATTGACATGGCTTAATACAGTAGTTTAAAAAATATGATGCCTTTATCTGTTAGGCTGTGTTACACCTGTGAAACAAAGTAAATTTACCTGAATAACACTTTCAGAATGGGTGTCATTTTACAATATGGAGTCTAATCACAGTAATATCTCTCTCTCTCACTCAATAATCTGTGGGCAATAAATATGAATAGGTTTAAAAGTCAGACCCTGTATAGTGACAGTTCCTTGTTTGTTCCACTCACTGATGAATATCAGTAATGGCTTTTGAGACACTCATGAATGCTAGAAGTTCTCTGATAAAAAAATCAAATCTACATATCATCTGCAGTATTAAAACACTGCCATCTCTTTAAATAAAACTATATTCGAATGTAATTACACAAAAGCAATATTATTCCTTTGGCTGATTTTGGTTTGTGCTAGTAAGATAACATTTGTTTGAAAGTGACAGTGCTTGTTTTAACTTTGTTTTTTAACTTGAGGACTAACCTTCAGCAAAAGTTGGTACTTAGTCAGGCGCTGCACTGGTTTAAGTAGATATGAGTCCAAGCCCAGTTTATGCTCCAGCTTTTTCTGACACTCCTTAAAGACAAAGGCAGAGAGTGAAGGAAAATATCTTATCCATGATGATATAATCAATAAAGATCTCTGAAGCTTTGATTATTTCAATTTACTGTCTTACTAAAACATGAAACTCAATGAACATGAGGAAATCAGTAAATAAAAAAGAATATTAAAATATAATACAACATACAAAATACATTTAAAAGACATTTTTAAAAAGGTTAATAATTAATAGGGGACAGCGACTGACAGCACCATTACCCTTTTGGGAGACTGGAACAAAATGGACACCTTAAGAGATTACCTGGAAGAAGGCACAGTCAGAACACTGTCTCCATAGTGACTCAGAGCGTGGCTTGTTCTGACAGTAGCGTTCGTACACCTGGAAATTCTCTTTCTAGAATGGCACAGAAACCTCCCATGAGACACAAATGCAGAGCACACCCGGCCCAAAAAAAAACAAATTTAGAATATGTCTTGGTCCATCCCACTCCATCCTGCTGCGGAGGGACTTACCCTCTCCAGAAAGCATGCGCCCACTTTCTCTGGAGTCTCCAGGCATCCTTCCAGATCCTGGAGGAAGGTCCTGTGGAGGAGTGGAGTGAAACTAGTTGTCACCAGCAGCTGTTTTGTAACACCAGAGTTGTTGTATATTACTTCACTGTCACTTCCTAAGCCTCTGAAAAAGCCAAAATGACTGATAACAAACTAACGATACAAATAATGACATTTGTTTCAACAGGCATAATATAAACTCTGAGTTGCATCATCTGGATTCATGACATAGACCAAATAACACATTTGCATTATCCCAAAACTCAGCCATAGATCCTTAATGTGAAGTCAGGGAGCAAGTTTGTTTATGTGTGTGCACTCATGTGATCCACCTGCTATGAAAGTTGTAGATCTCAGGCATGTTTCCGAACAGAATTTCCTTCTTGTTTCGGAGAATGGGAGGCAGAAGACCGGAGAGGGCGGGGTTGTCCATTTCAGCCCTATATCCCTGTAGCGTCACAAATGTCCGTAAGTATAATTCACAGAAATAAACTGACACACTTACTGGTTGAATACAGCAGACAAATCTTTTAAAATATAAGCAGCACTGTATTCATATGAGGATACTTATTGTGGTCCATGGTCGTTATACTGGGTATCTTAAGATCTTCAGAACTGAATATCACTGTGTGTATGGCAATATAAAACGTTGTATCGATAACTGCATTTAGTATAATTCACTACTGTGAAGAAAATACTTTACTTTGCAGTACCTGTTATTTGGTAAACAATAAAACCCATCATTGACTTCATATCGCACTAAACATAATTCTGTAGGAATTTAACAGATTAAATCCATATGGAGAAACTGAAAGGAGCACAGCACCTAGCTGTGGGTAGCTGCTAAATGCATTTGAAAGGATGTGCTCACCAGTAGTACAGAGAGCAGCTCCTCTACGTAGATTCTTTCTGTTTCAATCAACTCTTTCATTACATGCCTGATTGGTGGGGTAAAAAGAGGAAGGAGATGAGCGGCAGTGACTTCATTACTAACACAATACTGGCAGAGGAATGAGAAATTACAGAGAGGTGGATGGCCAGACAGCGAGCGATTACCGCTTCAGAAGGTCAGGACTTTCTTCTCCCTCCAAGCCATATGACAGAGAGCTGCGATTCTCCTGGTAGTCATGCATCACCTCTATCTATGGAAGGTAGAGCCAAAAACACAGAACTGACAGAAAGAGCAAACTTTTTTACTTCACCATATCAGTTTACCTGTTCTTGATCTGTTCTTGATTGCAAATGCCAGTAATACACCTCCAATGCTTAGATCAATAGGTTCTTTGGGTATTAGTCATAATAACTTGCATCTACACCAGAGGTTGAAGTAATTACTGATCAACAGGGTTTTAGTCCATCTACAAAACGTAAGATATGGCCAAGACATGTTGGTAACACTTTGGACTGGGTAATGTAAAAACACATTTATAAACACAATGATAAGTAGTTTATAATCATTTGTAATCTGTTTAACAACCACTATATATTAATTGCTGATGTGTTAGTGAACATCACTAGATTATAATGCCTAAGAGTTGACATCAGTTTGACTTTGTAACGACAATTGATCACAGATCTAGCACCCAGGTCAGTTTTCCAGGTGAACTATGACCTGTCACAAGCATTAGGAAGTCTGGCAATAGTGGTTACAAAACTATTTCTTGCAACACCTACATCTAAAGTGTTACCAACATTTTTATCTAATTAAATATTTTATTAACTATCACTAAATTAACACAGAAATTAAAACTGGAACCAAGATGACACAGCTGGGGTCAGGACTTTGGCAGTCAATATTTGTAATTGGCGGCCTAGTTAAACATATATTAGTTGGCTCACACATCTCTAGCACTGCATTCAGCGGGGCTGAGCGGGAAATTTTAGTCTGTTCCAGTCACCTGGAATTCTGCGCATGCAGTAGAGTCCCACAAAAAAAAAACACCTGCAATGGCAATGGTGGGGTTTGAGAGGTCCTCCTCATGCCTGAACACTCACAACATAGGAACTCTGCATTGTTCCCACTGATACCTGTGTTAACGATGGCCGGACTCTAGTGTCTTACCTTTTTGGAGTTGGAACCTTTCCGAGAAGCCCTCTTTCCTGGCAGAGAGAGGTCAAAGGAGAACTTTAGGCTGGAATTGAAGTCTACACCTAATAAAATAAAACAAAGGGGCATTACTGCATTCTGGCCCTGTGATATAGACACCAGAACAGTTGCCATAGGCAGGGGGCAGATGTTGCTTCTGTGAGACTGCAAAACACAAGGAGCAATCACAACCAAAGAAATCCTTACGCTTTGCTCTGTGTGACTGCAGGGCTTCCCTTTGATTCTTCTCAGGATTTCACATGCACACAGCCACAACAAAGAAGATCACAGCCAAACTGCAGAGCAGGACCTGCTCCATTTAAATCCTGATAATCCTGCAGAATACATTACTTTTCATCTTCTGCATCTACACAAGGTCTTTTCCATTCGTTAAAATATCTACCTCTGATGGAGAGCTGTGGATGTCAGAAGTCCATCATATACTGCATTTTCTCATTACTTGTTACTGGTGCATGAAAACTAAATAGGATGAGCCTGTTCCTTTGCAAAGGGTTTATTCTTCAAAGAAATGAAAGCAAGAGGAAATGACTCATACACTTTCATCCACAGCACAAGATTTCACCACATTTTATCATCAAATGGTCTTACAGGTACATGAAAGCCTCCTTTAACATACTGAACTCTATAACAGAGTTATTAGCAGAGTTAAAAATAAAAGAATGTTGTCCCTCATCATTTTACAATGAAGTAAGTCGGTCATGTAGGTAAATACTTTAGTTATGTGCAGAATACATAATTGATTGAGTACATTGCAGATAGCAGAGGGTGACCAGTCAGTTCATTTTGCACAGTAGTGATAGCAGATACAACGCAGCGTAGATACCAGGAATAATTGATAGGGTGCATTAAGAGTATTGGGGACAACTAGAGACTACCACAGGGACAGGCAACATGCGCTCCTGTAGCAGATCATGTGTATATCATGTCTTTCTGTTTCAACCAAATTAAACCTAGCTGTGGATTAACACAGTTAACTCATAGTTTAGAGGACAATAAAATGTTTCATATAGGGACACAAGAACAATGTGCTATGACAGAAGGTGCCATGTAATTGAGAAACAGATCTAGCCCTTTATGATCATCCCTAGACTAATATGTAACTAGTATAAGGAAACTAACACAGGTATACACATGAGAAGCAGGAGCTCTACTAACACAGTGCAAGAGGTACTGAGAAACAAAACACAGAAAGGCTATGAATCATACATGCACAGTGGTGTCAGCAACAGCAGAGTGCAATGCAGGATAAAATTGCAGTGTGGTACAGGGGCTGTGACCTGAACTAAACTGTTTAGAAACACCAATATTAATAATTATGCTACTATTTACCAGACAGACTCTTCAGAATCTTCTGTGGTGAATAGATCATATGTATGTGCTGCACCACAGGTTCTTGGTATGCATTTCTTTACATTAAAGTTATGGGAGGTGCGATTGTGCATACCTGTATATGGATTTGCTAACATGTTAATACTGTTGCTGTACTAAACCTTGATTTGTGTAAGTGGAAATATAAGAATATTCGTATATTTGTACTTACTTGTGCATGTGTATGCATGTATACTATATACTATAGCATTGAATTTCCCAGCAACTGCTGCCATGGCAACTTACCATGCTTTGGAGAGAAAAGGGGTGACTTTGAACGTGGAGGGTTCTCGGGCCGGGGCGCCACGAGCTGGACAGGCCGCACCTGCACATCAGCCAACTTTCTCAGGCAGGCCTGCCGGTTCTGGACCATTCCCTGTACGTTGGCAAACTTGTCATGGGCTGCCCCAATCTGGGCCTGGTAAAAAAGTTGACAAAGAAGGTGAGGATGAGACCAAACTTCTGCGTGTTCCCATCGTTATGTGCCCCTGACACAGCACTGAGGCAACACTGACACAAGCAGCACAGTCACACAAAGACAAAGCAGAAGCTTATCATCCATCAACCACCACTCACTATTTCAGGGGTACATAGGATTCACAGAGGTGATAAAAGGACGAAATGGTGACTATTTTGGCTAAAAAAGACAATGGATGAAAATTCTTGCAGATTCCAGGTCTTGCATTTTTATACTAGCACAAGAATGTAAGCCCCAGTCCTCCCAGTTCACTAACATGACTATGCATGTATATTTGAGTTTATGGCCATATTTGCACTGTTCCATGCCTGTGTGTTCTTTTATTTCTCAGTATGGAAGTAAAATTGCTCTCTCAGGGCCAGATTAGGATCTAACCAAAGGGATGGATGGACCTGATGACGGAGTGCGGATGGGAGCGTGTGGGCGGGGGACAGTAGTTTACCTGCAGCTGGGGGGTGAGTATAGCCTCAAACTCCAGACTGAGAACATCAGGGCCTGCACTGAGGGGAGGAGGGGTGCCCTCCTGGAACTTCTCAATATCCCGCAGAGCAGCCTGTGCCCCTTCCTTGGACTGGAACTTATCCACCAGCTGACTGGCCAAAAGGTAGGCTCCCTCATCACACCAGCGCAGCACCTGGGGCAGAGACACACACACACACACGCACACACACATATGTACACGCATGCATGTACACCACACACATGAACACGCACATGTATGTACACACATGGACTGCCCCAGGCACGGCTCTCATATTTAGTATGGATGTGGGGGTCTGGGAGATGGACAGACAGACTTGTGTACAGACAGAATGTAGCAGGGAAGGAGAAAAGCAAAGCCTCTTGCTGTGTCAATGGGCACACACATACAGCAGTTTCTAATACAAAAATACAAGAATTAAAACTAGGGCACTGGTACAGCAGAATAACCAGGAGCTCTCCACTGTTTTTATTCTGTTGGCCACATTTAATGTGTTCTATATTTCTGTTACTGGCTGATGGCCAGTTCATATCTTTGACCATACAGGCATTTCCCTGTGTGAGAATGAGTCGTTTGCCAGGTAACAGAGGGGGTGGGGAGGTGTGATTGTACAGCAGATACAGATGTTGGAGCTGGAAAGGGGTGGAGAGTGCAGTTAGACTTAGATCTGGTGGATCTAAGTGTAAGGTAAGAATGGACAGAATATCACATCACAGTTTGGAGTGCATCATTCATAATCTCTTAATATGCTTTTATTCATTGCTTAGGAAAAGGATGTTTTTCACATAATAAAATATATTCAAATAATGTTTAGTGTGAATTACCCAATGCACTGGATTCTATATAGCAGACTACCATCTTGGGGATGGCCAGTTTTGGAATTAATAAAAAAAAGACACTGCATTCATCAAATCTACTGTGCATATCAACTTGACGATAGATAATATAAACAAGTAGCAGACCCTGGAAAAAACTCAGCTTCCATTACAGAGATACTATGCAATATCCTGACATATTTTTTGACTGTAGAATATATGTTGTAATTAAATCTCAACAGCTGCAGTGTTTGCCAGGGTAACTGAAAAGGGAAGTAACTTGGCTTGAGGCTGTTGTACCTGCCTGGTGAATATTGCCATTGCATTTTGCAAAATGCAGATATTTCTTTATTTTATTTGTGTATGTGTGTGTGTATGTGTGTGTGTGTGCGTGTGTGCGTGTGTGCGTGTGTGTGTGTGAACTTTACCTCCTCAAGGCGCAGCAGCAGGTCCCTGGTTCGGTTAAGTGCGGCCCGTTTGGCCCTCAGGTTGGCGGTCAGGACATCACAGAGATGTCGTAGCTCATTGCAGCGCTGGACGATCAGAGCCAAGGCATAATGGTGGTTGGCAGCCAGCTGGTGCCCATGCAGGATGATGATCTGTGCATGGCCCATCTCATCCTACAGAATGCACAGCACAGTCAGTCAGTCCCTTTTTCACAGGGCCCAATGGAGTACTTACACATTTACCTTTCATTCCACTCCTATCTGAGCAGTGACATCATATGCCACATCTAAGCCCATTAGACCACACACCATACGGTATCTGTAATAATTTTCACAGTATTAAGTGTTGCAGAAGAATAGGATCATTTTCTGACCTCTGCTTGTGTGTTGAGGTTGTCTAGGTCTTTGATTAGCTGGTCCGTCTGAGCTACAGTGGCTCCTACAGTAACAATGTCCCGGACTTGGGATGACAGCTTCTCCAGAGCGGCCTCCATCTAGAAAACATTGAGACAGAAAAATGACCCTCATATGACCAAACACAGTCTTACCACAAGCAGTTATACAACCCCACAGCATATCTGACCCAAGAATAGTTGTGTTGCATAATTGCTACCTGCAAATGTGAAAATATGTTATCAGTGATGGTGAAATTATGAATACATAGGATGATTTTGTTATGCTATAAACACCTTAGAATACAAGGTAGCCATCTTCTGTCTATATATGCAAGAGCATATATATTTGTAGAACACAGCTTGCTTTTACATATATATAAACTATTGGGTATACACACAGACACACACGCACGCACAAACACACTGTATCAGTGCCTCCAAGAATATGAGTACACACATCACTGGTATCTCCATATATATTCATTTACATGCTATACAGATATATTCAAATACATCACTTCCCCACTATATACATTAGTGTATTCTTTTCTCTAATATACAGCTGCATATTCTGTGTATATTCTGCACAAATGTGCTTCTACACCCTGTGAGCTGTCAGTACCTCATGGAAGCTCTGCTCATATCTCAGGAGTTGCAGATACTGCTTCAGTTTCAGGTGATGCTTCTCAAAGAACTCATCAAAGGCCATCTCCATATCTCGCAGCTGGGCCATCAGCCTGGAAGAGGAAGCATGGCTTTAAAGGGTAATAAAGGTGTAATTTTATTTTATATTGATAGTTTGTTGGTGCCATGAGATTGACAACAGTAAGTCAAATGTGCATCACATGTGATTTTTCATCACTAATATCAGCACATTTTATGGGGACTGTTTTCAGGACTGCAGCATTCTTTACTTCTGGTAGCTGCTTGTGCATTCTTGTGACTGAGAAGGGTAGACTGAAGCTTATTGCATGAAACACCAGCTACTGGTTGAAAGGTTCCCTTAGGGCAGGTCAAGATTTCTTGGGGGAAAAATCTCCACTGTGTATAGATCCCCAAGATGCACAAGGGATAATAACTCACCCCATCCTGCTCCGAGATATTTCTGAATACATACACTGGTTTTGAGGGGTCCAACCCCTCAGTGGAACTGCTTTCTGTTAAAATCATGTCTAATTCTTGTGCTACAAAGTTGCGTTACATCTTCAAACCAAGCTTAACGTCTCTGGAAGTTGTTTAGGTTCTTTCTCATTTGAATGGAAGTGGGTGGCTGTTGCAGGGAGGGCCTATATGTGACCAGAGAGAAGAAACACACAGACCTGATGTGTGCACGTGGAAATCATCAGGGACTTAACTACTGCAGGCCTATGATCCAAAACCCAAATGACATCATTATTATCTTTCCAGGGGCAGAAGTGATAAGGTGAAAGTTTAAAGAAATCAGTGCACTTTTTGTCATTTACTTTTGACATCATCATATTTCAAGACTATATAAATGATGAAAATGTAAATTTTATTAAATAGACTAATGCTCAAGAAAAAAAATGTCTATTTCAAGTGATGCGTAAACGCAAACTGAAGACATGAGAGGACTGAAACTTTCAGGGGTTGTTTATGCTTGCCAATCGGTCAATGTATACCACGTGGTTTGTGTATGCACGCTGTGGTTTGACTTACATAAGCCCAGTCTCATTGTTTATTAGCCACACCTCGTACATGTCACTAAGTTACTGCTCCAACTACAAAAACCTTATCAGAAAGAAGTGGTCTGATCCCAATCAATCCTACATTATTGACCATATATTGCTAACTTGCTCATTTTCAAATTTACATTGCTACTTTGTGTCGAGGGAGAAGGCTTTTTTGCAAGCAAAGGGATGGTCTTCAGTCACAACATACCCTCCCTCTCTCTCCTCCCATTTCTGAACATCTTCCAAAATAGTACAGGGGGTGGAGAAAGGCTGAAAGCTGAGTGAAGTTACCATTTCAGTATCATTTACTGGTAGTTTAACACAGCAGTTTCAGAATGCACACCAAAGACACTATATATTCCCCTTCAGTTACTCTGAATGAGATCGAGTTGCGATCTGGACCAAAAAAGTTAATTGCATTTTAATTTACATATGAAATTAAGCAAGAACTCAGTACCTTTGCACAGTGTCCCAGTCCTGGTTGACATCTTTCTCCCCTCCACACTCTTCCTCTGCTTTCTTGGAGGCCTCCAGGTTTGACAGGAGGTGACGCCCCTGTCTCATCACTGATCTGATGTCATCCTGTGGTGACATCATAATCATCACAGTTAAGCTGACGACTATAAATTATAAGTTTTACACACACACACACACACACACACACACACACACACACACACACACACACACACACACACACACATAAAACTTTTAATTTTATATATATATGAATAATAATATTCAATAATATATATATATATATATATATATATATATGATTAGCAACATAGTTTCTGTTTAAAGCATGCAGAACCATATGTATGTTTACAACACTCACCCATAGACATCATTACTGCCAACATAATCACATAGATGTGCAAGGCCCACAGTTACAGTGGACTGTACCTTTAGCTGCCTATATTTGTCAGTGTGGGACCTGAGGAGATAGTCAATGGCATTTGCTTCATCCGGCAGCTCTGTCTCAGCCAGCTCTGTACCAAAGGCCTGCAGCATTTGAGCAATCTCCTTCACTGTGACTGCAAAACTCTCAATGGCCTATAGGGGTGGCCAAAGAGATGGGAGGATGTCAGAAGATAAGAGAGGCAGACAGCAGTCCAATATGTGATTCATGACAAGTGAATGAAACAAAACCTCTCCATCAACCCCACTCCCTGCCCAATAATGTATTCATATTCAATTACGTGCATATGAAAGCAGTGCCCCCATTTATTATATAGAAAAAGATATTTATAATTGGTTGATACAAGATAATTACTGTAGTTATGTCTGCAAAATCTATTGGCTACACCTAATATGAAAAGGTAGTTCAGGTAATGATTTGCAGTCAATCTACAGTGTCTAGCCTCCCTGTACTGTACATTTCTGAATTTACTTTTAACAAGCATTTTTCTAATTTGTATTTTAAACATCTAGAAAGCTGGTAAGCTAAATTAAGAAAAACCTTGCAGCTAAAAATAAGCACAGTGGGCAAAAAACTGCCTTCAACTTGGATGTTAAGAAAATTCCTAATTATCTCTTGTCAACAAATTGAAATGATTGGTTGGCAGATTGCCATTTGGGAAATAAACAGTGCCTAGCTTCAAAGAGATTTTTTCATCATCTTCTCTTAATAAACTCATCAGAGACACATATTAAAAGTAAAACATATTATGGTAGGATGAGTTTCCATGCAGCTATGGCAAAAAAGAGAAGACATTTAACTGTGTCAATGTAACTGTTATTTTTGATGCATGTACAGATAGACCAGTTTATGTATTTGGGCAGGGAAGATGCGGTACTTTGGGCTCTGCACCCACCAGGTCTTCACAGTGACTAACCATGGGCACACTGTAATCCTGTAATCCATCTGTATTATTTGAAAAGCACCACATCTCCCCTGAAAAAATGTATGTACAGTACACACACACATACATTCAGGCAAGGGAGAGTAAACAAATAATAAAGATATGAAAACCTAGCATCATCATGAAACTTGGATGGATACCCTCAGTCATCAGGCCTATGAGCCTGACCAGTTTCTCAGTTCCAGTACTGTGCTTCACTATTACTCCAAATGTTAGTTACAGGGTGGAACATCTGCATGGGTGGAACACCACATGAGGGGGAATGAAAGCTGGTACACTATCTAGTGGCACTAAAGTAAATAATGCAAGCACTAAAACACTAAAATGACTTCTTTCATATCATAAAAGGTAATTTAGCCAAAATTACGGAATTACCTGGCCACTCCTGAGTATATATTTCTATGATAAAAAACTGTGTTGCAGTGGTTTTAAAGCAGGGATGCAATGAACATTGTAATTATGTGCTTATATAGGAGCAAAAAAAAGTATGACGACACATTATTAACAAAGTACATTGTTGCTGAACTGCACAGATGCCAACTGAGCAAAATGAGATCAACATATACAGATCGCTTCCATACAGATGGAGAAGAGGAAATATTAGTCAAGGGGAGGGGAGTGCACAGAGTCTCAGGAGAAGTGTGTGAAAAGAAAAATTGGTGCTGGTAATCCACAATCATGATTGCAGGAGTCCAGTGGCAAAAAAGTGAATGCTGCTATGCTTAAGCTTTATCTGAGACTGGGAATCTGAAGTCAAGACTAACAATAAGGTAACCTGTGGAATCCGGGATAGTGTTGGACATTTGTCAGTTTTTGGTGCATTGCATTAGGAGTGAAACCTCAGTTTAATAGTAACACCACGGTCAGTTCTGTCTCCAATGCCAGCGTCCGTGTCATTGCACCTTTACATCATTGTTAGCGTTACCGCCGTGTTTGTAGCACAGTAGTCCACAGAACCAACACCAATACTGACTCTCCTGTCAGCAGTTTACCGTTCGAAGGACAATCCAGTCACTATGACAATACTCCAGGGTCCCGCCAAACTCTGAGGTCAGCTGATTCTCGTCAATATAGTGCAGCAAGTCTGTGACAGAGCTGAGCATCACCACCTGACAGAGAGGAGATAGTGAGTGACACAGAGCACAGAATACAATAAGCTCAAGACTCAGAGAGGTCTTAAATAAAATCTTGCACTAAAATAGAGCTGTAAGTTACTTTTTCCCAGTACAATCATCTCAAGTAAAGCCTTCAGTATGATTTCCCAAAAATCCTGAACAACATGATGTGTGATGGAGTCACTTGCCCTGCTGGCAAGCTAGTTTCAACTAATAACAGCTAACTTAGAAAACTACAATACTTCAGTACTTAAACAGTATCATTTATATTGTAAACAGTTTCAGTTTTAAGCCTGACTATAGCTCTATTCACTCTGTACACTGACAGAATATATAAGATCAGATATGCACAGGGGGGCAAATGAGGCCATCCAAGGCACTTAAAGGCTTCCCTATCTGAGGGACAGATTGCTCCAGGGGTTGCAGTGAGGCCCGGGGACGTCTTACTGGCATCTTGAGCATGAAGTCTTCCTGACTGAAACGGAAGCCGATGTCAGTGGCGGTGCGCTGGAGGAAGCTGGTGGGACGCAGCACCAGGACTAAGTGGAGGTTCCCAGGAAAGGAGGCCTGCAGAAGAGGCAGGCCGCCTTAGATTAGTACCCTCATGAACTGAGACAATGACAAGTGCAAACATATACACACACTTGCTAGTGAAGCTTATGCTGCCTCTCTCCCAAAAACGTCCAGATAGGCTGTTGAAATCACTAGGCTAGTATGACAGTCTGTCCTTTATTCACATGTCTTTTAAATAATTAAGTTTCCATTTGTGCCCCGGATTGATGTGGGCAGTTTGTAGTGGCGAATATGAAATGGCCGTGCTCCAAGAAACACAATTTCATTCCACGATTTATCCCAGTGAAATTTATTTCAGAGTGATAGAGCCAGACTGAGTTTTTCACTGTATCATCTGCTCCTTAGTGACAGAGTCATCATCCCGGGTCGGGTGGGATGTGGAGCCCTGCTCCGCCTCCCACGTCCTGCAGAGACCAGTGAAACTGGGTCAGCCTCTTTCATCCACTCACCATTTTACACAGCACACTCATAGAAATCCCAGCCAAAAACAAAAACATCCCATGGCAGGGGCCCAAATAATGTGTTTATGCTTGGACTGTACTCCCCACAACATACCCCAGTCACAGACTACATCATCTACACTAATGAATAGCTACAGCTTCCAAACATCTAAAAAAAAAATTCAATGCCTCTTTTTCAGCAGCAATAAACCTACAATGCACAGAAAAGTTGTTATGAATGTGTCCTGAGCCAGCCTGCCTGTAACATCACTTTAAAGGTACCTTGCCATTCAGAGCCATGCGCCAGGCCTGAATGGAGGCTGCAGTGTGACAGTTCAGGTATCGGAATGCTCAGAACAAGCCTGTTATTTCCCTGGGGGGAGGTCGGTGCAAATCTCTCTCTCTTAAACAGGGGGCAGCTGCTTCTGTCAGGGAGGGCTTGGCAATCAGCATCACCTCTGTGACATGGCAGACCACAAGCCTTGTCAGCCCTCAGTGCTGCCCTGTCAATTACACTGAGCTCTGGTCTGTCTGCTGTAGAGTTTCTGTCACAATATTTGGGTGCATGTGCAAGACTGCAACACCACGGCTGTCTTGGGATGCATTGTATTGTCCTTCAGTGCTCTATAACCATTAATAGGATGATCAGAGAAGAAATGTTACTTAAGAATGCCATGATTCGTATCAATTAATATTCTGTAACCATATCCATTAGCACAAGCTCATGGAGGGAAAAAAGGAAATGCTTGCAGTATGGGGCAGATTTAATGAGGTAAGCTGAGTAGTTGTGATAAGCTGTCATACCACGAGAAGAAATGGTATGAAGGATAAGGTATTAGGTTTAGAATGCCATTCAACACGTATGTCAAACAGAATGTTTACATTTGAAAGCAAACGGATTAAAGACCATTTTACTTGACATTGTAGAAATTTACAATATGTCTCCTCCACACGGGCACATGACTATTTGTACACAAACAGTGACAGCAGTCTTAGTGTTTTCTGGTAGTGAGTTCAGACTCCCACATCATTGACATTGATTTGCCCTGTAATTATAAACACGATTGTATTGACTTTCTCGGCCACCTCGGTATATCCCAGACCATTTCGATATAGAAACGTTAATATATCCAACTGTAAAAAAAAAAAAAAAAA
This sequence comes from Albula goreensis, assembly GCA_022829145.1. Lineage (NCBI taxonomy): Eukaryota > Metazoa > Chordata > Actinopteri > Albuliformes > Albulidae > Albula > Albula goreensis. The sequence goes on from CM040742.1 coordinate 22,607,868, forward strand.
AAAACCCGGCGAGAAGCATTCCTTACTGCTTTCCTTGCAGTAATCGTATGACTAAGCCGAATTGTAACTCCGCAGTCATGCAAGCTAACAGCAGTGACCGTGCTATGCAGCATTTTCCCTGCCTATCCCAACTTGAGAGAAAACTCCAGCGCTCCAGCATAAACTGTCGTAGAAAACGCCTTACCGCGGTTCTCCGCATCCTGGGTATCCCTCTTTGAGGATTCGCTTCCGCCATTTTTTTGGATTTGGTTGAGGGATTGTTTCCCTTTTTCGTTTCCCCCACCCTCCGCCCCTTCGACCGCCAGTGCCGCGGTGTTCGGTCTGCCCACGAGACTCAGCAGCAGAGAGAAGCCGCAGCGTCAATGATGCGGCTGCCACGAGCTGGGTGGCAGCACTATGTCTGTAGCACCTCTCTGGCACTCTGGTTTTCTCCCCTTTTTTAGGTATCGTCATCATTCATCTCGTCATGTTTTGCCATAATTTGTTTCCACTTAGCTGCAAAGTTTATTCGTTCATTGCCGTATCGACAGCACATACCTCCCTGCCACCCTGTATGCGCACTATTTTTAGCTTTAGTAGACTGCACAGCGATTGTACGAGGGGAGACTCACATATGGAAATTTAATGTAGGTTTTACTTCCAATAAAAAAAATTGAGAATATTTAAAGAAACTTACGCTTCGTTTTCCAGAATTATGAAACCATAATCTATATTATTATTGTGTACTTGCTTTGGGCTTTTACATAGCTGAAAACATGATCAGGACCACGGACAGTGACCCTGACAGGGGCCTACGGAATTGAAGAAACCTTATTGCTTGTACCAAGTTTCTTACAAGCAACTTGGATTCCTTGGCTAACAATTGTTTGTCAGAACACAAAAATAGTTTAAATATATATTATATCTATTAATAATAATAATAATAATAATAATAATAATAATAATAATAATAATAATAAGAGTTTAGTCAAAAATTCTATGCATAGTATATGGCTTTACTTTTACATTCACACATTTGTTGTTTTCTTTAGCTAATTTAAATTGTTTGAATAACCATGTACATATTTCAAGAAATGAAATGACACTTTGATAAGACTATCAAAACAGAGGTCAGGGTAAATTAGATTCCAAACAACTAGCAAACTCACCGCTATCTTTGCCAATGCAGTTTTTAAGGAGCTCCATGTGTCCAGCCTCCGGTCAAGAATAATGATGAATTTCACACCAGGCTGCCTGACACTAAACAAAACAAGATGAAAACATATATGGGTCTAAAATATGGGTCTAATAACCCATGAAGCTAAACGTCTTTCATACACTTCTACTTCTTATGAATATACATATTCATTTTTCATGATCTACAAAATGTAAAATATCTACTATTTATTCCTTTATGTGTCCCAAATGCATCTACATCTCTATAGTATACAGATGCAATTAATTGTATAAATATGTATGTATGTAGATACATATATTTACATATGAATGTAGATAATATCAAAATACACTAGAAAAGACATAAAAGTAATAATCAAGCAGGATTATTTTAAAAAATGACAAAGAAGCAGCCACACATTTAATGGTAACAGCTATTCAGTAAGAAACAGTGGAGCCTTCAAGAGAAGCGGACACTGTGAATAAACAAGTAGTCCCTTTGAGCACCAGTTGTCAGTAGCACAGAGTAAAAGGGCATAAGGGAGAATATAGGGGAAATGTTGAGCAATCCAGCTTCATATAAAGAACAGAGAATGAAAAAAGCTTGAAACTACTTGTGAGAAGAGAGTAATGGCAAGCAAAGCCAAGAGAGAGGACACTGCATTGCAGAGGGAAGGAATGAGAGAAGAGGAAGTATGCAGTATGAAGGGATGAACATGATATCAAGGTTCAGGCAGAGAGCTTTCACACACCGTTGAATGTAAGTCAGGAATGTCAGGACTTTATCCAGGACCTCTGCTGGAATGTCACGGAAATAGGAGCATTCTGGGAAGGTTATAATCACACTTGAGTCCTTCCCCTGCCCCCCTGGCAGAAAGAACACACATAACATTCACATCACCTTGAAGTATGATGAACAGTTGAATACAGATGGAAATCTTTCACAGAGATACAACACTAATGTGCTCATTGTTTCATCAAGCTAAACGCAAGACCATCAATGTCAACAGTGAGGATTGGCACATTTGAAGTACAAGGACAAGAAAGTTAATGTCAAACTAATTTGTGAATCAAACATGTATTATAAAAGACCTGTTTATGAGACACTTTTCAAATAGTTAAAATAAACCTTAAAAGTATTGCAAGTGTATGTCTATGCAAATATTACCCTAGACTTTGCCATATACTGCCATTGATGTTTTTGGCAGACAAAACAAATCTTTTATTTGTAAGTTAACTTTCAAAGACTAACCTGAAATCAAGTACATGGAGCATTGTGAAGAGAATTACATTGTAAAGGGCTATTCCTATTGTAAAACTGTTCTAGGTGTCCTGGTATATGTTCTTGAGTATGATAGCACCGGTGCTACAATACACAGCAAGCCTTCCTGCTGTTTCACTGTCGTGAAAAACTGAGCCCTGGGTACGGCAGAGACTTGCTGGCTTAAGCTATTTTGTTGACTGCAGAGTGCTTCCACAAGGACCTTGAGAGATAATTACTCTCTTGTTGTGCTTGACCAGGCTTTATATTGATCTCAGGCCAGTCACAGGATGCTAATGTGAGATGCAAACCGTCAAGATGGTCCTTTTGTCCAACTGTTTGTATTCTCAGAAATGTGTAGACCAAACAGAACCCCAGAACAAGAATATCAATAACAAGAACTGGAATATTCAGCCCTTCATGAGAATAAGATGTTAATGTGAAAAATACCACAGATACTGTAGAAAAATTCATGAAGGAACCATAAGTATTTTTCACTTATACATGTACATAAAGGCTCATACATCCTTGCAGAAGGGTGCCTATCATACACACACTAGAGAGACTATAATTCAGCTTTAATCTCAGGAAAGCAATTATGGAGGCAGACAAACCTCTCTTACCTGACATGTAGGCCACCTGCTTCTCCAAGTAGTCACACACATTTTTCATGCTCATGGGTGCCATTAACTCTGTCAGAGAAAACGTGGTATGCTTGTGAGGAAATGTCTTTCACAGGTTGCAGAGTTCAAGTACAGAAAATAAAACAAAAAAACAACAGACATCAATAATAAAATCATGTTGGAAAAAAAAACAATTATTCTGTGATAAATCTCATGCACCCTGATTGTATTGTCCTTATTTGAAGACAAATTATATCACCTGAGCTTTATTTCACAAGGATTTTAATAATTTCTCATTCAAAATCCAAACTTGAAGCCTCTGAATAAAATGTTGTTGAAGTTCACATATACTGCCACCCAATGGTCATGTCCTGAAATTCCAATAACGTTTGAGGCTGAGAAAAGGCCTGCTTGCAGAGCCCCCATTATCCGAAGTTAAGGGCTTGATCTGTGGATAATTTAGTCTCATTCTATAAACTGAGTGTAAACTGACACCATGGCCTGACTCATAGTGTGCAATCCTATCCACAGGAGCTTCCTCTCAAAACAGGTGACACATTTAAAGGATAATTTTAAAGACCTGTATGGTACCACAATCCCATTAAAACAATGTATGTTTTTTTTTTTTTTTTTTGCTTTTTTTGCATACATAATGCAATGTCCAGGAGTGTGGTATCTTGAATTGAAAGTGAATCACTGAGTCAGTACTATGCAATATGTCAGTAATCTGCAGGTATAAACCATACTCACATTGCCCATAATAACAAAGAGGGCAGTGATGGAGCTTTAAAACCCCTATTCCTGGACTGAAATCAAATGGCCATGACTGACTAACCTCATTCATCTTCACAGGTTTGACAACTAATTACCAATCAAAAATTACATAATTTTCCAAAGCTTTGTTGCAACAGCCAGTTCTGTGATCAGTGGGGTGAAAAATGAGTTTAGAATTTGGCTCCTGATCTATTCACATAGAAAACTTGTCACATGAAATAGGGTTCAAAATAGGAAAACAAAGCCAAATAAAAGCAGCCAACTAGTGCCGTGAGCCATTCACTAGGGCACAGAAGAATAACTTCTCTTGTCTCATCAATAATGGAAACTGGGGATTGTAAATAAGTGCAAACAGATGTATTTGTATTTATAAGTGCATACTATGCCCCAGGTAGGACTGTGGCACATTACCTTCTGCCTAGTAGGTGGATCAGCACCTGGAAACCTATCATCCCAGAGTTAACAGCTTTGTCAATCAGCCGTGAATTTTTTATGAGCCTAGCTTGTTGTAGCGCTGTGCTGGGGTTTGGATGGGTGAGGCCCCCCGTTGTGGTGTAGCAATGACAGTATTTTGTATTTAAAGATTCACAGTGATACATAGCCCCCCACCCCCAACCAGTGAACTCCAGTAGTGAGATAATGAGGAATCTTTAATTAACGTTACTGAGGGAGCCTCTTCCCCAGGAGCTGCATGAAGAGGAGTTGGACGTCTCTTGGATCGATAAGCCACTGGGGGGTGGGCAAGAGCTCCTTTCTCTCCTTTTGCGTGATGCCTGATTTTTTCCCCAGATGGGAACAGTGAACATTTTTTACATTACAAAACCAAAACAAATCAGGATGCATCATCCTGCCAATGTCCTCAGCTGTGAAACACACATAAAACTATAATTATAAAAACTATGAAACCTCTACTTGTTTGTTCCTGCATGTACAATAAGCATTATAGCCATGAGAAAGTATGATCTTAGAAGTCTGAAAGAAGAAGTTTCTTCTTTCAGACTGAGAGAAGATAGTTTGTTTCTATACAAACAAACAATTTATAGAGCCTGAGAAATAATATTCAAGGTCAGAAAAATAAAAATAAGCCAGAAATTTGTCCCCTTATGCCTGCTAACTGTTTGCTCAGCATCAACAACTAATCCACAGAGGCTTGTCCACAGCGCTGTCACTCATCCATCACCCACAGAGACTATGGTTTTCTCAGCATTTGTGAAACATATTCACCACCTTGCGAAATGATTAAAATCCTTATATTGATGCAATATATGCAGAAACCCTGATTTTTGGTGTCAGAGGTAAGTATAACACTTGAATGTTCATGATTTCTAATCTCAGATAATACCTAGATATGGATCAAGGCTAAGAGAATGCTTAAATTGGTTGAGGCAAAAAACCCAGAGGATATCCTACATTAGAGGTTTGGTTGAAAAGCTGAACCATGACTTGCTTAAACTGTTCTATTTGACAGTGACTCACCTACTGTGCCACAGTAGTCTGCCAGCTGTGGTAGAAAATTGAGGTGCAGCAAACATTGGTGTGGAAATAGTAGATTGGTGCCAGGTTTTTTTAGTGCATCCTCTCCTTGTTTGTCTGCCAACAGACAGCAGCTGAGGCCTCAAGGGAATGTTTGATTTCTGAACTTTTTGCCACAAACCCCTCTATGAATAAAAACAGTTCTTAAAGATCAGCACTCAGAACCACTCCCTCAAACCATTTAGACAAAGGAACACTCACACACACAGAAGCACAAATAATGTTCCACTGAAATTTACAAAGGGAAGTCAGTCCCTAATTATTCAGTAAAAATAAATTGCCTCTCAGGCCATGACCTTGTTATTAGATATTTTGTGGTTGTAAAACTACAGCAACAGGATTCTGCAGTAGAATTACAGGGGAGGGGGGTATGGGGGGAGCCCACTTCCAACAATCCTGAGTGAAACCACCAGCTGGAGGGTGTACAGAATGTGTTGTTTGCCCATCAAGTACAGAACTAAATGGTGATGGAACGGATCTATTTTGGGGCTGGTTTACCTGTCCCAGTGCTGTTCCTCCACACCAGTGACTGCAGCTGGGAGTTCACATGTTAAGGCTATGGCTGCTTTGTTTGCAAACAGGGCTCAACTCTTCCTCCATTTGCTGTTGCCAGGCACGTACTGAGGTGTGTTAGGAGTCTCTTGCTCCAGCATGACTTGAGGATTAGGGACCACAGGGTTGAACTGCGGACTGAGCGGATCAAAGTCCCATGGCAGAATGAAGTGCAGAAAACGTTCAAAAGCCCTGGCAGGACCACATTCTTCAAATACCTGAATCTAAGGAGGCCTAAATGATCTAAGATGCAAGGGGCTCAGGAGATTTAGATTTAAAGCCATCCGTGTCCTTTTTCTACTCCATTATGTGTGCATATGAAGGGCTAGATAAGACATATTACTGAAATAATCTGTGAAAATATCATTCTTTTATGTAAAAACTCCACCCCCACAAGGACAGGCAGAGGGGCAGATGCTGATTCAAGCATACAATAGATTACTCACCAATGCTATGTTATATAAAAATAGTTTGACTTAAAAAATACATTCTCATGTAAAGATACAGAGTTATATAGATTCATAAAAACTCATTTTGGGAGGTTTAGATGTTAGATTGAGTCATTAAAAGAGAGAGTTAGCAGTAAGTAAATGGCCAATTCCATTATCTGCATTTAAAATAAACATGCTGGAGTCTAAGGTTCTGCCTAAGGTTGTAGCATGGACAGGTGACTTCTAACAATATCATTGGATGGCATTGATGAAATGAACAAAGTCCAAGCTGAGTATCTGAAACAGCAAGTGCATCCTTAATAATGTCACTATCCTGGGCTGGGTGGTTTGTCCTGTTAAGACACATGTGCAAGTGTGTGGATATGCCTCACATTCCATAATTGGTTCTAGCCATGCCATACCAGTTGTGACCTGCTGTCAGCCAAACCCTCTGCTACAAAGCTGATCAGTTGTCACACCATCTGCTGTAAATAGGGCATTTTCCTCCACCATACATACCATCCATTTTAGCTTGCAGACCATGAATTAAAAAAAGAAGCTCTTTTGGAAGCGCTCTCCTGAATCAATGGAGTAGGCTGCAGTACTGAGGCCAGGATACAAATAAAATTGGGTATTTCAGATTGCCAGCCATTAAAAAAAATTGGGGTAAACAGAAAATAATTCAGGCATAATATTCAAAACCAGCTGCCAAAATCATGGAGGGTTAAAACGGCATTATGGATAAAAGTATTACCCCTCCGGAGCTTAAAATAGCTCCCTTAATCCAGGCATTGCTTTACCACAACCCACTTAACAGCAGTGGTGTTAAGCAGTGCAAACATGATGGAGAGGGGAGGGAGACACTGCTGTCAACTGTGAATGGGGTTGTGTAGTCAGAAGCTAGCAGAGCAAGGGCTCTTTGCAAGTATGGCTCTAATGTGTACATGTGTATGTAAGAGAGACAGAGATTGATTGATGGACATGAAGTGTACTCACGCTTTAGTGTGCTCTCTAATTGGGACACTGCTTGAAGAAGGCTGTGGGAACTCTCCATCTCTTCTGGATGTTCCGTTGCGGACCTGGATAAGCCCCACCTCGAGTGCCCTCTCAAAGACGGGTCTGAGTTCTCCTCAGTGGCTCACATCCTTGTGCCCCTTATGATACGCCCACAGTAGATCCTGATGCACCATGAGCTTCGCTTCAAGGAAGATGTTCTCCAGTTTACTGCTCACTCCCCCAGACCCAGAGTCACCTTGTGCCAAAGAAAGCACATGGACACCACATAGCAGTACTGGTCCAGAGAGCAACTAAAGGTCCACCTTCCAGGGACAGAGCCAACACACACAGGAGTACAGGGAGTAGCTCTGTCCCACAAAAGGATACAATACCCTCAGCAAAGGGACAGGTCCTCCAGCCTCTGAGAGTAAAAACCTATACATGTATGCCCTCCATAAGAGTGCCCACTTCCCCTTTCCCTTTCCCAGCTTGTCGGCTCAGTGACGAAAGATGCCCAGACTCCTGACACTGCCGGCGTCCTTCTGCCGATCCTGTCACTTTGTAGACTCCGCCTTCTTTTTACTCCAGTCCTCGGCATCACGTCCCACAGCAGCAGCAACTGCCATTGCTACTGTCTGAACTCAGTCCTGGTCCTTCTCTGCGGAATGTTATCAGATACTCTTTTCATGCGTTTCCTCGTTAACACTGTAAACTGAGCTGTGCTTTCCCCACCCCCACCCCCTAAGTAAACATTCTCATGCACACAGGATTGCATGGAGCCGCATGTGCTCAAACACACGTCTTACAGATGCCATTGTGCATTAGCTCTGTGTTCCTCTGTCCCCAGCTGGGCCCTCAGTGCCCCCTCCCCCACACACAAACACACACACACACACTCACGCAGAATTACAGTGCTGGAAGTATAAACAATACCTCACTCCTGTTCTCCCAGCTGCAGGCATATCACTCAACACGCATTCAGAAATGACCTCACAGACACTCAGACACAATCGCAGCCATGTACACAGGGGCCCATATATGTACACTCACACCTCGTATGTCATCGTTGAGGCGGGAGGAGCTAAGGGGACCAAGGCCCAAAACCTCACAGCCAGCCAGGCCTCCTACAGCAGCACTCATTAACCCCCTACAGTGAACCGCAGGCGGAGGACGCCGACTCCTACAGCTCAACACAAAGAATAAATACAAAGCACAAACCCTAGAGAGAGTACAGATACAGACAAGCAGTGGATTTTTAACCATGTCATTTTTATTACAGAATCATTTTGTGTTGACTGGTCTTAGAGAGATACATTCAGATGCTTGTGTGGTCAGACTGAGGGTCTCTGTGTGTCCCATGTAAAGGGAGTGGGGCCAGTTCAAGACTGGTGTGGCTCCACTGATGCGGATCACCTCTGCCCCTCCATTGGAAGTTCTGAATAGCAATGGTCTCTAAACATTCAGAGCGCAAGTTTGCAGTTTTTTTTTTTTTTTTGGCACATTTGTATTTTCTTATAAAAAGTTGCTGGAAAAATTTTTGCTGTAAACATACAACACAGCATCACTGTTTTAGTCAGGCAAACATGAGTATTAAGGAATTGCACCAGTTAAAAATGTAAAGGTTTATCCTTTTATAACATGGGAACCCCTCTGCTCCCTACCCCTCGGTGTCCTGAGCCCCTAGCTGTGATGACCTCACTGGGGGATGGGGGAGGGGAGACATTAGCCCCAGTGGCCAGTCCAGATTAAAAACCTCATTCTTCCTACTTCATAACTGTCAATTTTACAGAAATAACCACTTGATCAAAATCATAATTTCGCAAAATCAGATCCAATTCGACAATGGCAAAGTGCTGTCAGTACAAAACAAACCAATTACAATCAAAAGATTAAAATATTTATTCATTTCTTACAAATATTGCTTAGAGGGTTGGTAAGTGACATCATTAGTAAAGAGACAGTAGAGTGGCTGCAGGAGAACGGGGGCTTCGGGGCTCAGCACCACGGCCCAGCCAGACAGGTTCCATTCACTAACCTCTCTGAAGACTGAGCAGGGGGAAGAGGCAGTAATCAAGGGGTGAAATAAACGAAGCAGTTTCCAATGACCATGTCAATTAAATTGGCACACACTGACAAATCATTCTCTTCATTAATAAAAATCTGGTAATAAAAATATAGCATTTGCAGGTAAAATCAGACATTACAATAAACAGGTCCAATAGAATTACATGTTTGAAGAAAGCAAAAGGCATTCCATATTTACTAAAATGTGATTTGACTTATGACACATAGAGGCGGAATGTATGAAGCACTGCAAATAAATATTACAGCTTGATTTAAAAAGTTAACCTGCCCATTAACAAATTATGCAACAGTGCTCAATGGCGAGACACATTGTGATTAAAAGGTAGGAGGACCCGATGGCCCACAATGCCCTATGTTGGCTTGAAGACCAGTGTCCAGACAGAATGCAGGAGGCTTTGTTTTAGACGTGCTTAGCCCCTTACCATATGTTAGTATGGACATCCTGGCCTTGAGCCCTTCTGAAATATGGCTGTGTAACTGCACATGTGCGTACAAGTGAAACATTTAAAGTTGGCCCCTGCTCCTTGCAGGTTCAGAAGGCTCAACCAACAGGCAAAAAATGCAATCTGATCCAAACTGTGCAAAAAAATACAAGGCATGTTGAGGTCACAATGATGACTAAGCTACAAAATCAAAGTTCTCTGACTGACAAACAATGCCACTATACACAGTTAGTAACTCGGTCCACATTCACACACAACCAAATTCACCATTGCAGTGACAGGGCTGAGATCTCTCACTGGCACACTTTTTTGGCATTCTGAGAACATATATGCATAAATTTGTCTGTTTACAGTCATAACTCATAATCATCTCTGATTTTTCTTCACAAGCAGGTAGATTGACTGCATGCTCATTCACACAATCAGTATTAGTGCACAGCCATGTGAGGACCAGGAGCCTGCATGTGTCTCTCATCACAGATCTTTGATGTACCCAAGACCCACATCCAAGAATTCCATGCTGTTTTATTCTGAAAGAAGTGTGAGGACTCTCAGAGTCGAAGACTTTACACTTCCCACTTGCCATGCAGACTGATAATGCAAGGCAAGTGATTGCCTTCATTTTGTAATGGCTTTGGCAAACAAGATGGAAAAATGAATGGAGTCAGATCATGGTCATGGGATCATTGCTGGTATTGCAGATGACCAAGGTCCACAGTAACATCACATTGTTTCTCCTCAGTGGAGAACCACAATTTAAAGAGAACTTTGTCCCGTATAAGATCATTTGGCAAAAGGAAAATGGGAAGAGTCATATTGCGATAGACTTATTTTGAAATCTCCCACAGCAGCAATGTGGGGGTATCCTTCAGACTTCCTTTGCATGAAGAAAAAGCATTTTGGGAGAGAGCAGGAGGAGCTGCTTTTGAGCCCACGGCAACTGACAGTCTAAGCTTGTCAGATTCCAATTAATTTAGTCTTCATAAAAAGTTAGAAAAATGTAAAAATCCAGAAAGCCATCCACTCACTGCAAAATAAAAATTAAAATAGACATGAAGGGAGTGTGGAGGATGCTGTGAGGGGCCTGCCGGTAGCATGCTCAAGTGTGTGAAATGACAAGAAAGCAGGAGTGCAAATATGGAGATTAGACCCAACTGAGGTCTTAAATGACAAACAAAACAGGCTTCAATGCAGATGTGTAGCATTCAGAGAGTTGGGTTCTGCTGGGGCATGGTGAGGCCTGGCCCTGCTCCATCTTCCTCAGTCCTTCACTCCAGCTCCTTTAGGTGCTTGTATGATAGTGGTGTGACGGGCGCAATCTGTACAGGATGGACAGACAGACAACCGTAAAAAAGGCATCCCGTGGCATTTGGAGAAGGACGGCACAGGAAAGCGGCGGCCCAAATCCCAAATCACCACAAACAAAAATGAACTGATTGGACATGCTCTTTCAGAAAACACCTCTTGATCATGGTTAAAACAAAAGATTGGACACATTCCCCCCACAATCAAGACACTGTAAAAATCTAAAAGTTTGATTGAACACACACAGAAATTAAACAAATTATGGAAAAATAAAATTGGTGCTTGTATGAAAAAATCCAACATACATCCCCATTAAATAAAACAAAATCACCAAAGGTATGGACACAGATCCCAACAAAAAATAAAAACAGTTAACACATGATACTGACACAGGCAGGCAAGATGTACATGAAGCATTCCATTTCACACAAATAAAAAAGAACATTCTTAATTAGTGTAAAATCATTCAAAAATCAAATACTGAAGCCAAAGACAGGACAGATCAACCTGATCATGACAGCCCAGGGGTGAGGCATATTGGCGTTACCTGTTTTACGTTTGTACACGTAGGAGCGGGTCTTCTGAAGGCTGGAGAGAACAAAGATGGGGGTTTAATGGATCGAACTGACATATCAACTGACAGTCACTCATTCCTGCCTTCCTATAGACAGAAACAGTCACTGTTATGCCCAGGTGTTAGTGAGCGGGGCAAAAATCCCAATGCCTCATAGTTTTACAGGTAAATATCTATTCATAACACTCAATTAGTGGTGTGGCATGGCAGCTGTGCACTAGGAATGGTGGCTGGTATGAGAACTTTGGACGACACCTTATCTCCTGATTGAGCACCCGTCAGTGATGGGGAGGCTTTTTTTTTTAAATGGCAAAATGGTGGGAAACAGTGGAGCGTGTTGTGGAATGCACCTAGAACATACGTGCCTGTCTGGAAAGCCAACCACAATCATTTCTTCATCCAGGCTGTTTTTGTTTGTTTGTGTTACCTTTCTGTGCACTACTGACATGCTTTAAGAAAACTAATTTCTAAAGGAAACTCAAAAAAAAATACGCAGGGCTCTTTGCTGGCGGAGCGGTAGTTTGGGCTTGCCCGGTGAACTGGTGAAACGACCTGGTGGGGGTAAGTCCCAGTTTTCCTTCCAGTTTCACCATTCCAACTTCTTTTGTGCATGAAATTCTACCCCTAGACAAACGTGACCACAACAGTCACCCATTACCATCAGCAAAAGCATTCCAAATGACAGATGGGGACAGCAGAGATGCAGGATGGGTCATGCAGTCAGTACAGCCCTGCACTGTTAAAAAGTGAAAGGTACAATACTCAAACCAAACAGCCCAAACACAGAATCACATTAAAAAAATCCCCACACAAACTGTGACAACAGGGGGTCAGTGGGGTGGGGGGGTGTTATGTATTGCACCTTAAATTTGAAAATATAACACACTTGCACACTCACAGTTGGATGAGCACACACTGGAAAGCTGCACACCAACATGTCTCTGGCCATCATTTGGTTGTTTTCAAAAATAAATTAAAAAGAAGCACTTGAAGGGGTTTAAGGGGTTTCTGATTCAAGCTAAGGAGAATGTAACCTATTTGAGAATCTTATACATAGCTTGCAAGGGTTTTTTGATTAATGGGGAGTGTTGCTTAGAGTGGGAATCTCAGTTTCTTTCAAGTGTAACACTCTTTTCTGCTTGCAAAACTTACAATAAAACACTGCAAAAACATCTGAGTTACACATTACAAAGCAGTGACTTCATAATGGCTTCCTTCCACAAGATAATATCCATGCAGCCATGCAGACTGACCCTCTAAAACCCCACACTTCTCTACCAATCACATTGTGTTCCTTGTAGTACAAAACCCATAATCCATTTCAACATGATGTTATAGTCACTTCAAGACCAAGTCAAGTCTCAAGTCTAACAAACCGGTTGGTTTAACAAAGAGGGTAGCTATGGCAATTTCTGATGACTTGACAGCTAAACATACATGTTGGTAGGCCTCTTGGTATAGAAGGATTCATGGTTAGATATTGTGTCAGGTTTCATCTTTTAGAGAAAATAAACTATTTTGTTTCACATAATTAATGCCAGCCAAATCATCTATACCATCAGAAAATATGAACCTTGACAAGCACAACTCATTTTTGTTATTTCTCACCAGTATTCACACATTTGATAGTGTTGTCACCAAAAAATGAATCTGACTGCATGGAAGCTTTGGCGGTGTCAAAGAGAAGATAAAAAGCAACCCCCTCATGTGTTACGGTTTTTGTGGACACACCATCTATCCCACATTCCAAGAGACCTCAAACATGGCATTGTTCCATATTTCTGAAGAGTGGCTATTTGTTTGATAGGCCTATTAATGCAGAAAGGCTTTTTCATTTGCATAGAACCCTGTCCACATGCTTATATGGACCCCCAAGCACAAAACAAAATTGCATTTATCCTGATTTTGTGAACCAGAGGAAAAACCTGCACAAAATAGTTCACATTGTGTATAAATGTTAATTTATGTTCCATGAATTTAACAGTGTATACCCTAATTCATTAGATGGTTCCTGATGGAATGACTCATGTAATAGAGTCTGTATCTCCAAGTCACATACAGCCTCAAGTCCACGTCAAGTGTCTCCAGTGGTTTGAACGCATGACAGTCCGTGCACAGTAAGTCCTGATTCTACAAGGACAGATAAAGGAATCTCAGAGAGAGCTTTTTTGACTCACCGGCACCATTTCAAATGAACTAAACACAATGGTTTTTGAGCTGCCTTGGATATCTGAAAGAATTAATGAGTGAATTCCTCTTCATAGTCATCGTCATACTGCTACCATAGTTTTGAGATCCAGTCCATTATTCGCAAAGTCTCATGTACACATGGACATGCACATTCACTATGGCGAGAATGCCCCACATAAATTGTTGTGATCTTGTCAAACAAATGCATGCAGGTAAGCTGTGTGTTCATATGCCCCTGCTGTTGGTGCATGCTGCATTCTGCTGAGCAGCCATGCAGACAGAGCAGAGACAAGGGATCTTCCCTGCACTCTGAAACACACACAGTACACACAGGACACCATGGCAGTGAGCTAGCTCTGGCCTGAGCACCAAGATTTACAAGCAGCTTGTGTAGCATCTAAGAATTGGCATTCAAACGTGCTTTCTGTGGTCAAAAGTTGCCTATGTATCATGTGAATCAAGCATTGCAGCAGGCGTGCCGATTGGCTTCAAAGGTGGTGTCCCAAGATCAAATTTGGGATGTCACCTCAGAACCACAGCATGGTGGGGAGGGCGGTTGGAGGGCAGGGTGCAGCATTACAAATTGGGACACTGGCAAGCAAGACAAGAACAGACACCCAGGTAGGGAAAAAAGGTGGGGCAGAAACAGTACAGCAAATCGAGCAGGGAGACCTCAGTCACTCCAGGAGAAGCTGTGAGTGCTGTGAGTCTGAGAGAGCATGAACACAGTGGACGTCCCGGAGGGAGGAAGGCGTCGCCTCATCTACAGCATGGCAGCAGCGAAAAAAAAAAAAAAAAAAAAAAAAAAAACACAGGGGCAGCAAGTGAGTAAGAACAGGAAAAGAAAGACTGAAACAGATAAGGCTGAACAGCAGAGGATGTTTTACGGGGGGGGGGGGGGCTACATCAGCAGAGGATGAAAAATCAGCTGTCATTGGTCAGAGCCATGAATGACAGCTCCAACCACTTTCCCACGATCCTTTCTATATTGCTGCAGAGATAGGCCATTCCTTGAGTAATTTGCTGCATTTTTACCTGGCATGTAAAGTGACCTGTATCCAAACTGTATCAAGATATTGATTTTTACACCCGTTGGTGCTTCATGACTTTACACTTGGTATTCAAAATGTGTCTCCATGTATTTGAAATTCAGAGAGAACAAAGACGCCTAAAGCCATCAACCTGGCACCACTGTGCATCACTTATAGCTCTTGGGTGCTAATGATATGAGCGAGATACCTAGATAACTCCCTTTCAGATTCAAAGAAAGGTAGCCAGAAAGAGCCATACCTTAGCCGTACCCATGCATCTATGATGCACACTCGCAGCAGAATGAAGGTTATAGGCTACCTTGCTCTCTCAAAGGCTAGATAGAGATCTATAAATTTGAACTTTTATGTAGCTAATGCTATGACTTAACAAAAAATCTCACTGACACCTACAACTGAAATAGAGAGATTAGAAATTAGACTCTTTTTGCAGATTTGTTTTTTTCCCCCAACACTTATGAAGGGGTAACATGAAGCTGAGCTGAGAGTGTTGGATCTTTTATCTTTTTCCTTTCCACAAAAATGGTGGAGGATTGCCAGGAACATTTCATTTTAATCTTTAGAATTCCAGGGTATTTATTTTTATTCATTTTTTGTGTAAGTATATCTTCCTACATCTAATGTACACATAATACAGTGTATATACCTCATTAGGTTCACAATAAAAGAATGTATAATATATGATAATGTATGAAGTATAATTTATATTACAACTTCAAGTAATTCTTAGGACTGAAATAAATAATTGTGGTTACAGAAAAAAATTGTAGCAACGAAAACCTGCAATGACACTGGCCTTCCAGGCTGAGATATGTCCACCAATTCAAGTACAAAATATGGAAATGTGTGAATAATTTCTAGCCATATGGAAAATCCCATATTAAAAATTACATTGCAAAATTATACAAAACTTCTTCCAAGAGGGAATTAAACAAAGAAGAACAGAACAAGACATTAATATCAAATATGACAGTGGAAGGGTTTGGCTTGTTAAATTAAACCCAAATAATGGCTGACTAACATGCTGTGAGATTATTGCACCTCTGATTTGTAAGGCAACAGACTCAAAGGGAGAGCAGCCAAGCAGACTGGACTGCAACCTTTTTCACTTTCTGCTTCTGGAGGAACATGTCCTACTGATAATGCTTATAACTGGTAATGAATGTTACCAGTAGCCCTTTTCCCCAAAGGGAAAAACATGTTTGGAGCCTTGAGTATGACATACCTCAAGGAAGAGGACAGGCACAGAAAGATGAGGAGGAGGGAAAAGGAGGAAAGGAAAATCCAAGATGGGTGGGCTTCAACAGTGGGAAGAAAGAAGTCAGGGAAGGAGAATAGGAGGGAGGATACACATATATATTGGGAGAGGAAAGGAGAAGACAGAAGTACAGAGGAGAAATGTAGAGGGATGGGTGGATAATAAATGGAGAAAAGGAAACAATGGCTGGAGGGGAAAAAGGATGTGAGTGAGATGGAGGAGAGAGAAAACCATGCGGTGAGATAGGAAGGAGGATGGTGGTGAGGTGTGGGTACGGTTTTGGATACCTGTCGGGGGTGTGGGCTTTGGGGTTTGCGAAGGGTCACGAGCAGAATATCTGGCAGCAGGCTCAGCACAATGAGCAGGATGATGACCAACCAGGTCGACACAGACCTCAGCATGCTGGAAAAGACAAAGTACATCCTCTGCTGCTTCAGGAAGGGCCTGTGCAAGAGGACGACAGAGAGACACACCCTCACACAGTGCCAGAGAGGGACATCATCATCAAGCCACAGAGCAGACCACACCCCAAAGACCAGCCAGTAAGATAAGAGAACTGCTACAAAATCCATCTGCACACAAACAATGAGGAAGCAGTTTATTTTCAGGAGCTAATCAAGTAATGTAAAATATTCACTGGAATGGTCTAGTCTCTCAGATACTGTGAGACTAGACTGCCAGCAAGGACACAGCATTGAAACTGCCCCTCCCTCAGTTTCCATGGCAGCTTCCTCCCTCTCCTCACCATATGATTGCTCCCCAGAAGAAGCTGAAGAACACATAGAAGACCAGGGAGCCCCAAATGACAAAGTGGTTGATCCAAGTCCAATGTCGAGTATCCATAGCCAGCTGCACGCACAGACAGACAGACAGACAGACAGACACAGACGGACAAGAGAGCCAGACAGACAGAAGTCAGCATTTGATTGTCTAGATTAATATGCTACAGGAGAACTACTTGGCAAAATAAATACAAAAGTGTAGTTTGTTCACAATGGAAATCCATTTACCTTCAGGGTGACAGTGAAGACAAGGACAGTAAAAACTATGGTACCAAAGGTCCAATTTCCAAACACCTGGAGAGAAATTAAACAAATAAAAGTGTAACATTTACAGAGTCAATATAGTTAATTCTGACATCTAGAATGAGAGGCTCTGGACGTACCTGGCCGGTGTCCTGCAGGGCAGAGTTGCTGAAGAGCAAGTGCACACCAAAGAAGAAGAGCAGGCCCTGAAACACCCCCAGTGCCGTCCAGTACAGGAAGGGTCCCCAGCGCAGCATGGCATTCTTTGCCACTTCCCTGGGAGAAGCAGTTCATTTTTCACAATTTCTCCATTCAAAATGTTTGTTTTGTGTACATGTGAGATTTTAAAGACTGTGGCTCTGTGAAACATCTCCCCCTACCTGTATAGAGTGGCATTATCCATTAGGATCTCAATGCAGATATGCTGCTCCAGGAGGCTGTAGGCCAGGATGGGCATAGAGGTGAAGCAGATGTTGTACATCGTCAGATAGGCTGCGTCGTACAGGGGCTGGGGGCAGGGACGGGGGGGACCAGGGGGTTAAACAACACAACACACACGTACATGCCCACAGACAGACACACATATGGATCACCTCCGGACAGCAATACTGGACTACTCAATTTACATGCAATGACCTCAACAGGACCAGGCAGAGAAGGGCTAATTAGGAACCAAAGACTGAGCCTACAATCCACCAGTGGTTCTGATTAAATTGCAGAAAAGAAGAGCATCCTTGATAAAATGGTGGTCCGCATCTATTACAAAACTGTGAGAGGTCTTGCAAATTTCACACCATGTCTGCTGCACAAAGACACCAGACCCAGGTTCCACAATGAGTTTGTGTATTTATTACATTGATTCAAAGTACTTCTGCTCATTTGGTACAACTGCACAGTGTAGCATAGCCAATTACATATTACAATATACAGTGCAGGACATTATGTCAGTCACTTGATAAAGGTGCACTGGTGAGTGAGTGGATGCACTTACACTCAGAGAGCTAAAGTCCTACATCAATCGCAGTGATGGAGATATGCATCAGCTTGTGAGGGAATGCGTTTAACTGAGAAAGTACAGTGCATATACATCAGTCACGCCAATGGAGGTGCATCTGTATGCGAGTAGATGCTTTAAGTGAGGACAGTCCATACATATATCCATCACAGAGATTGGAATGATTCAGTGTGTGCATTTGCTTTTACAGAGGGAGAGAACAGTTCATATCAGGGAGATCTATAGTATTTATGAAGGCAAAGAGAAGGAAGACAAACCACAGGGGAAGAACACACAAGTCTACTCAGAGATCTAAAACAACCCTCTCCAACAAAACTGACCCAGAATCCTTAGGGAATGAAAGCAGAAGCTTTTTTAGCACACCTAAAACTAAATAAAGAGTGTTGGATGTGTTAGCACTGCACAAAATACCATATGCACTCACTTGTTGTGAATATCCACAAAAGAACTGATACAGGAACTGAGGTAAAATGAAGCAAAGGTTCTGGAAAACAACAGGGAAAAACAGAGTTTTACAACAGATAATATGCATGGTTACTCTTGCTTTCAGTTCACAATATTGTGTGATTTTGTTAGAAAACAAAAAAGAAAAATAAAAAAAGAATTATAGTGTGTTATTGTTAGAAAACAGCAGCTGCCGAACAAAATTAATTGTTCTGCAGAAAATTATCCAGGATTGCTCCATCTGTGATAGAGATGGGCTCTGCCACATTGGAGAGAAATTCAAGCACTTACATAATTAACTGTAGTATTGAGTCATATTATTTAACAAAAATAATTCTTTCTTAGGTCTCAGCTTTCATTAAGCCTCTCAAACATTCTGGAATTGCTTATGTATTTTGGATCATTGTCTTGTTGCATGACCCAGCAGCTCTTCAGCCAACAAATGGATGGCCTGACATTCTCCTATATACTACTAAAATACAAAACAGAATTCACAGTAATGTGAATGATGGAAAGTTTTCCAGGTCCTAATGCAGCACCAAATTTTCAAACCATGACACCACATCAACATACCACATGTTTGTTCTTTGAGATGAAGTTCTTTATGTGGAACACATTGTCCAGTTTTCACCAAACAACATGGCCCATTTTCTCTAAAAAGGTTCACTGTTGACTCATCTGTCGTTAGAACATTGTTCCAGAAAAACTGAGAATCATCCAGCTGGTAAACTTGAGAAAAACATTCTTGTTCTTTTCAGTGAGCAGTGGTTTCTGCCTCTTTACTCTTTAATGAGCATTTAAGTTTTTGCAACTCTATGTCTTTCAGATGGTGGAGTCATGAACAATAACCTTGACAGACATGAGAGAGGCCTGTGGAAGTTTGGATGATGCTGTCTGGCTCTCTCTGACATCCTGAACAATTTTATACATTGTAATTTCTTCAGATTATGGCTTGGAGCACCTTAAGAACCTCATACTGATGGCAAGGGCTAAAGTCAACTTCAGCTACATCTAGCTATATTTAGCTATATTTGCTAGATATTTGGTCCTACAAACAAAAAACTAATTACAACCTTTGAGATTAAACAAAGTGCTGAGAATTTTTTCCATTAATTAAGCACTGAAGTGACAGATAAATAAAGCCAGTATCCCCTACTGCAGTTTCATTAGAACAAATGAGCTACAAGAACTTACCACAGGATATTACAGTAGCGTCTTAAATAGCTCTGTTTACTACGGGTGCTGCAGTAGTGATTCAGGCAAGTCTGCCAACTAAAGTTAACTACAGCAGAGTGCCTCAGGCAGGTCTCCTTATTAAAGGAGCCAACAGTAGCCTCTCCAGCAGGCAGGACTACCCATTAAAAGGCAGCACAGCGGAGACCTGGCCAGATCTGGAGAGTATCCAGCCTCTGGTCATTAATCTGCTTCTCTTGTCCAAGCTACTCAATCACAGTACAAACTGTGTCACCTTGTAGAAGAAGTACTGCACAAGATGGGCGATGCGGACATAGTAAAGGTGCCCGTGGGCCAACAGCAGCTTCTTCAGGTGCTTGAGTTTGGGGATGGCGTAGTCGCTGTTTCTAACTGCTTGGCGCCCCTCTTTCCCCTTTAAACCTGGAATAATAAAATGCGGGCATTCACAGGTGTATGTGCAACAGTCTATGTAAGGCTCTGACCCCTAAACTAGACTTTTCAACATGACCTTTTAAACCACTCCCGAACTCTTTTTGAGAAAAAATAAATACTATTTACATAACATGGAAAGAATGAAAAAGAATGCAATTAGCAGAGACAAACAAATATACAAATATAAAAAGACAAAAATACAAGTACATGACATTCAAATCTGTCAAGGCCTCTAACTCCCACTCTTCCCACCTTAAATGAATACGAATGAGGTATTTGAAATTTTCAAATACCGAGACATTGCTGCTGTTGGATAAGTACTACTCCTGATTACATTATCAACAGATGATGTTACCACTACAAACACAGGCCCAGTGCTGTGAGTGCTTACCGATGCCTACATGAGCCTCCAGGATCATGCTGACGTCATTCGCCCCATCACCAATGGACAATGTGATGGGGCTGCCTTTCGAATTCTTCACCAGCTTCACAATCTACAGCAAGAGGTTTTGGTCATATTAGTTTATGATACCAGAACCAGCTTGCAATGTTTGTCTTATAAAATAAACCATAAAGTATGGAAGCAAGGGTTTTTTTCTATATGAATCAAAACAAATGAGCACCATATGACCATACTAAAATGTTTAGCTAATTGGACATTCATGCCATTCAGCATTTTGATTGCCAAGAGCAAATTTAGAATTTGTGTGATTATGATTAATCTTTGACCTCAATTACCTGAAAGAGCAAAACCTTGATATGTTTAAGATTTGGATACAATGCAGTGTAGACACTTGTAGTTCTTTCATATTCACAATTCTATACTCACCCTTAGGACCACATAGGACTAATAGTTTTGACAAATAACAGCAACAGGCAATTCTTTCTTCTTAATTGCACATGTAAATTTGGCAGGTTAGCTACAACTGGAACTCTGAACTAGAACTTTGAGCTGAGAACCAATTTTGAAACAGTTCAGCAGATGAAATCATGACTGTTAAAAATTTTTGGTTATATCAACATCGTAACACAAACACCACTACTACTTTTAAAACTTAGACCGATGTGTATAAAATAAAGTAAGCTGAGTGTGGGTTGCCCCAGATATTAGCCACCTGGATTAGCATAAACTAATTATATTTAAACAAACAATCTCTGACATCAGCAAGGACTCCTGTAAAATCACCCAATGGATACTGGACCAATCAGCAGGGGTCCAATCACCAAGCCATGATAGCGGTTACCTAACGACGGACAGGCATGCACATTGGACTTTGCTCACCTGTGCCTTCTGCAGGGGCGCCATGCGGCAGCATAGCACAGCTGTGCAGTTCTGGCAGATCTGCAGGAAGAGGTTCTTGTAGCGGCTGGTGTTTAGCACTAGGGACAGTGTGGCTCCATCCACAATAAAGCCCAAGTCCTGGGACACAGAGCTCCAGCTCCTGCTCCTTATAAAACCCAAGCAACAATGCATTTTAAATGCCAGCAATACAGATTAATCAAAACACTGGGAAGACAACACACTTTCCATAGAATTAAATTAATTAACTAATTATTAAGTTAAAATTGTCATATTTTACGTAAAAGAGTGCTGCTACGAAGTTCTGCAAGAAACTTAGTCAGAAAACATTCACAGACACATACATACATGCTCACACCCCATGTACAGTGGGTGACTCAACCTTCCTGTGAAGCCTGTGCTAAGTTGTATACATTATACATTTTGTTTTTAGGTTTCTTGCCCTAGAAACGTACTTTTTGGCCATGGCCTTGATGTGCGGAGTGTCCTGCACTGCCCTCCTGTGGTACTCCAGTAACAGCTCCAGAAGCCCCTCCTCGCGCTGACGGCCCCTGCCCACCAGGGTGCGCACTGTCAGCTCAAGCAACTCTGTGCTCCTCTGGAAGAGCCGGCAGGCATAGCAGGTTGACTTTGCTGTCTCCATCTTGTCCCCCGTCAACACCCACACCTTCATTCCTGCACCCTGAAGAGCCTCCATGGTCTCCGCAGCCTGCTCCTGCAGCCTGAGGATAGCGGGAGGCCCACACTGATCATGCACACTGAAAAATTTCTTGCATGTCTGCTGTGATCATTGTAATCATTTTCCCCTCCTGCTTCCTTTATACAGTGCTCTGGGTGAAGGTATGTAAAAGACATGACAAATAAGTTTGTTGAATTTGTGTTTTTGAATTACAGATGAGGAGAAAAATAGCAAGGCCACATTAGGGGCCCACCTGTCCTCGACTGCAGTGGCTCCGATCAGACTCATTCCGGTCTCAATCTGGTTGTACACGGCCGTCAGCTTCTCTTCGCGGTCCTGCAGGGCCAGCCGCGCCTCTCTCAGCCCGGCATCTGCCTTCTCATACTCCTCCGCACTCAGTTGCTTGTAGGCAACACAGAGTGTTCTGTACCCATCCTGCACCACAGAAAATCCAGTAAATAAAATGCCATGCTTCAAAAAGAACATAATAAGCACATCCATTTATTGGGCCTTGATGTATTCACACTTGTGTCCTGTGCAAAACTAACCCATGTAAGTGAAGACTAAAATATCTCAGAAATGTCAAACAACCTTTACTACACAACATAAATATCTTCGTTTTAGCTGTTACATGCACTTAAAGTGAATAAGGAACAAGATAGAACAAGCATGAAAAGTGTACTGCATCCCGTTGGAATTCTTAAGAGCAGAGCAACACAAAATCGACATAAGAAGTAAGCTACTGAAGATTGGTTCAATGAATTCGGTAGAAAATTACAAGTCACAAAGATGAATGCTAATGTTATTACCATTTGTAATTCCTGACATGTGCATGTCACAATATGCAGAATATCTTCATAACCACACCAAGCATGAAATTACATTGGTATATACTGGGCATAAATGTTATTTTACCCAGCCCTAAACTCAAAAGTATAATCTCAAAAGGTTATAAAGACTGAGGCCAGTGATGGAAGCTTGTTAAGAATGTCACTCAGGTAACACTAACCGTAGCATTGCGCTCCACGTGCCTCTTTATTCTGTCCACTTCCTCCTGCTTCACGCGGGGAAAGATGGATGAGTCTGCTCCCTTACAAAAAGGAGCGTTTCCCCTGATCAGAGAACAGAGAGAAGTGAGCACTTTTCTAGTTGTACACTGGCCAGAAGGCTTCTGAGTGCAGAAGTCACATCTCACCTGTTTTGGATCTGACAATCACGCTCATTCGCCGTCGCACTGGGTCAAAGTTCAGCACATGCAGTAGCTCATACCTAGTACAAGCAGATAAAAAAGGATTAAAGTCTGACAAATTAAGGTTGTATGGTGGTATGTGATGTGCAATGGCTCTTAAATGGGCTACGTGAACCATGTCTCCTTAAACGTTTCCCTAATTCTACTAAGCTACACAAAACACAAATGAATCAAATGTTCCAGCAGCATTATTGAAATACAAATCATGACCTACACTTCAATGTCTGTATTCCTGTTCATTATTTTCATGCTCTTTGCATTTGAACCCAGGAACTGGAAGCCATACCTAGAGAGAGAGAAACATTGTAATACTGCATTTTATGAATTCTCTTCCAAAGTAAGGGACCATATGGAGAGTAGACTGAGGTCTTACTTCATGGCCCCCTTGACCAGTGCCACCTCATCGGGGGAGGAAGCGATGAAGCCGCAATGGTCCTCTGCTCTGGGGGGTCCTCCATCTAACTGGTCCAGACCTCCTCCTCTGCCCCCCCACTCCGACTCCTTCACCTGCACTGTGTGGCACAGGCAAAGTGCCCGAAAGAAGAGGTCCTCCTTCTCCTGCAGACAAGCATATTGGAAACAGAATTCTTAATGAGGACTGCCCAGAATTATTTTTACCCCAATTTTCTCAAAATTCAGAAAATGAAAATTGTACTTATTTGCCAAGATTATTGTTACAAACCCCTCCCTCAATTTGGGAAAGCAGACAATCATGTCCTGTCATCCAAAACATGACAGCCACTGGCTGCTGTTGTCTCTGCGGTTCACCACCCAAGCTCTGGTGAATGGAGATGCTTGGAAGGGACCATTTATGTACTTATGCAGGAAGAGTGCAGACGCTTAAATGACCAGAGGGAGTTGTGTTCTGCAATAATATACACGCCTCACCGACGTGCATTCTTCCCTCTGTGGGTCATGGTATGGCCAATTAAGCATCACCCTGTATGGCTGCCAGCCACAATTGGCATTGGGAGTGCCTGGATTCAATGCCAAAACATGGGGCCCAGGTTGAAGTACAGGCTGAACTTTCAAGGGACAGGTCATGGACACCATATGCTGCTTATAATGCCAGAACTGCCATCCAGAAAGAGTGTGGTATGGGGTATAATCCAGTAAAGTGAACCAAGCAACTTTTACAACAACTGAGATGACATAACTGTCATTACGCTAGTTATGACACACACAAATAAGGAATGAAACACTGTGGAGCTAAGGTGAGCTTTACAAGTGCATACATTTTCCCCAGTGTCAATAATGGGGCATTTATCTGCCCAGTACATACCATGCCTGCCTTTTCATGCGGCTTGCTGACCAGCCCATCGGTGGTGCAGAGGCCATCCACCTCTGTCTGAGAGTCCAGGTACTGGAAGCCATCGATGCAGCACTCTTTGAACTCCATGTTGTTCTGAGTCAAGGTGCCCGTCTTATCTGTGAACACATACTCAACCTAAAGGTGGAGAGAGAAGCACTGCATCACCTACAGAGACCGTAAAAGCCCTCCGTATGATTAACAGACTTGAACTATATGCACAGACAATTAATCACCGGCATAATTACATTTTCTGCTTGAATCAGGTTAACGAACCGTCGCTTTCAATGTTGAAGTAATCATCTAGCAAACCACCCGTGGTGGACTGGAGGCCACCATTATTTTTAGGGCCGTTTTTTACAAGCTGCATTTTCATCCCTGCTTGCGCTGTGCTGATGAAGGCAACTTTTCAGTCCACGGTCTGAACTATTCCTCTTGGAAACTCATTTTCATTAGGCTGTGATTAGAGAACTTGCATTTTCTAGTGAAACTGATGACTGGAATATGGCAGAGTTGCATTCGTTTGTAAGACGTACCTTTCCCAGCAGTGTGCTGTAGGCATCCATGATCTTGGGGGTACAAATAATAGTGTAATATTGTATTTAGTTACATTTTACAGTTACATTTCAGATCAGCAAAATTATCTCCACTGCTGATATTAAGAAGATTTGTTTTTTCTGAATCTATTAAGTTTCAGAAAAACACACAAAAAGAGAAGATTCTGTCCATTTCCAAAAATATTTGCAAACAGCAACACACCTCTAGCTGTCATATCATGAAACATGATCGAGAAAAAAAGTAAAAAGAAACGTTTTGTACTCAAGCAAGTGGTACCTCAAAGACACTCAAAGACTTAGAAAAAAACAGCCACAGTACATGTTCAAAAAAACCTACTAAATAAAACAGAGTACACTTCAACAAAAGCTCAGCACACTCTTTTTAGACCCCTTACGTCTTCCCTCCAATTAGTGTACCTCATGGCACATGGACTGCTGGATTACTTTTGGAAAATTATTTTGGAGATTTTATTTTCGTAAAATTTCTGTTTTACAGTGCAGTTAATGATACTTTCTCTGATATGTCAATTCTCAGACTTGGCTGACTGTGCAACACCATCAAGGTTAGTCAGTTTAGGCCTTCAGGCATGAGTAAAAGCTCCCAGCTCTAGAATTAACATAGTGTAGAAAAGTCAGTGGAGGCAGAGATATCCGCAGCCATTTGCAAAGCTCTCTTTTTTTACTTGCCCCACCTCCCTCACCTGACCCAGCTCCTCGTTGAGGTCCGAGGTGTTGACCAGCGCCCCCTCCTGAATCTCAGGGTCAAAAAAGTCCTTGTCCCAAGAGATGAAGAAAGAGCCCAGGAACTTCTGCATCTCCACGGTGACGTACATGGAGACGGGGATGATGAAGTTGAAGAGTACCATGAAGGACAAGAAGTCCGTAAACATCTTCAGGTACTGCAGACACACATGAACCCACCATTCTTTCATTGAGGAGGACAATACCAAACCAGAGGATATTGCTCCCACTTCCATATTCAGTTACAGTAACATAGTCAGATGAGTACATTTCTTTTTCATAGCCTTTTAAGACATAAACTGTTATTTGAGCTCATTTTGAAATCAAAAGCATGCGTTTTGATGAAATGTAATTTAAAGTTGCCAGTAAAAACATGGTTCATAATATCATTCAATTTAGTGGCCAGTGGGTAGCTTTATGGTTAGTATTAAGTAAATAACATTACAGTGGCAATCTGGGTAGTTAATTTGTGTGCTCAGACAGAATGTGATTGTAAATCATCTTCAAACATGGAAACCATGGCCCCAGTCAAGCCTCTCTTCACATTTCACACACTAGAGACATTCTGTGAGATTAAGAATACAGTGAGCATCATATTTTAGCTAAACATCCCCATGCCTGAATCCACATTTAATTCACATATCATGCACCTCATTTCCTTTTCACGGAGTGAGAATGAGTAGAGCAGGATATTACTGTGTCAAATGTGTACCTTATATTGTGTGTGATATGAAGCACAGGATGTCAGATTTAATGAAAAGTCTAGAAAGGACAGTGCAAGACAGCAACTGTATCTTTGAGCTATATCATGGTATATCACATAGAGAGGTCTCTGATAATTCCAATATTTCCAGATCTGAAATGTATGACATGCTGCATGAAACATTACAGCCCTACCTTATATATACAGGCTATGTTGTATATAATGATTCTATGTATGCCACTGTAATAAGGGTCTTGATTAACAGTTCTGTAAAATCACACTTTGAGACATGGAGTCCCTGGGCATGCAGGAATTTTTTTGTTGGACCTCAGGGACCACCTGGGGATTGGGTGACTTACTAGATTGTTGTCCTTCTCTTTCTGGGTCTTGTGATTGTACCAAGGCTCATCCTGACCTGGCCTGCTTTGCCAAATATACTTGAGCGTGGTGCAAACCAGAGCCTTACTCACTAGGAGGCACAGGTACACCATGAGGAAGGCATTGATGGACCTGACAAAAGGGAATAACACACACACACACAAACACACACACACACACACACACACACACACACACAAATAAACACACACAGACACACACAAAAAGACAGACACACACACACACATACACACACACACACACAAACACAAACACACAAGCAAACACACAGACACACACAAACAAACACAAACAAACACACACAGTCAACATCAAACACAACTCCTTCTTCAAAAATCAGTCTATCTCTCCATCCCTTACACCCTTTAACTACCCCCCCATGCTCTTTTCCTCCTTACTTCTCAACAGCAGAGCGCTTCTGAGACTTGCCCTGGTAGTTCAGAGCCATCTTGGTCTCCATGCCCGTGTAAACTGCCACGCCTGTGGAAGCGATGGTATGAGCTCATTAAATTCTCCAAAACATTGTGTCACAAATAGTAAAACAGTTCTGAAGATCATAAGTTTCACTGTGTTTCACTTTAGTATTTACCATGAATCTTTTTGGTGTTTTTCAGTGTTGCACCTTTTAACAGCAAATTCTCTGGGCCCAAAGCCCTAGAAAGAAAAACATGTAAATTGGAGGCAATTCATTAGCACATCTTGTATACTAAAGGACTAGTCCACAAGCAGGCACTCTTATTAACATGTTTAATCGTTTAAAATTATTAATAAAACAATGATTAGACATCATTGTGGAGGGATAGGCAATGCATACCCACCTCACCGCAGTTTCCTGACCGTCCCTGTAGATGTGCATACGGCCCACAAACCTACAGAGGAAAGACACTTTATGTAACTCTGGCATGTTTGCTGAGGTATTAATAAAAAAAGAGGGCATATGATCATATCCATTCCAGCTACATACCAAGTCCTAAATGTAATGAGATAAACTGAACCATACACTGATATACTGACAGAAGGATCATTTATGTAATTTTTACATTAAGGCAGTAGGTGGCACCAAAATTCAGCTCCTGAAATGTTAACTTTGTTTATTAAAATGTGAAAATGTTACTGAGCTCTTAAAAGATTAAAATCCACAAGGTAAAACTCAAACAGTTAAGCCAGAAATACAATACCCATGACATTTTTATTCTCACCTTATTTTACACCTAGATTTAAAACAAAATCAGCCATCAAAGCTAGATTTACGTGCTAGGAAAACTAAGCATTATATTAACTGGATAAACTGAGATTAACTACAGACCAAGCCTAATTTAAAGATCCATGGATATGTGCAGTTTTATCTTGCTGGCAGACTGAGGACATGTCTCAGTTTCTATTCATCACAAATGGGTGCAAATAATAATGCAAACTGAGTGCCTATTTGCACTAAGTGAAAATGACTGCACGTTCTGGCAGATGCCGCTCACATTAACTCTGTCAGCTAGTAGCTAGATTCTCGCATAGGGCCTACATCACTCCACTGGCACTCCCTTTAGTGTCTTTCTTTGGGCATTGCTAGTAGGAACAATGCAATTTGAAGGAAAAAATACATCCAGATAAATACTTCCAGATAAGGCATACTGCAAAACAGGCAAAACAGGCAAAACAGTCAGTCAATGATGCCTGGAAACAGACCCCAGAATAGCATGAAAATATGGAAAACAAAGGCGTGTTTGAAAACTTTAAGACACATTAAATAAGCCATGGCTTTTTTTAAATTAGCATAATGGTACATTTAAACAGCCATGGCTACAGCATTAGAGAGTCTGTCACACATTTTCGTCCATTAGGAGACATTTGTGGAATTTAGGCCAATATAATCAGTCTCACCATAAAAACCCCACTTCCTTTCCTGAGGCACATAAATCTGGTATACAGAAAGGGTGAGACAAACAGCAAGTACGCATTACCACAAAGACCACACAAACACACTTGTTCTGCTTCTCTCACACTCACTCTCGCACACAAAGACAGACACACATTATCAAACATATCAAACAAGAAGGTTAAATTCAAGGAAAGGAAGGGTAATCAAACAATCATCAGATGGTGGTGGAAAGCCAGGGCCTCCATGTTGTAAGAAAACAGCTATTCAAACACCAATTGCGAATGAACTGCTCCTTTGCCCAGTGAAACAGACAATCACTTGAGAAAATGAAAGGAAAGACAGTTATCAGCAGTGTATACAAACATACAGGCACACACAGATAACATACTTGTATAGGTCTGGCTGGGGCTGTTCACACTCAATAGTTGCATTAAGTGATTCCAGATCCTTCTCTGTATCAGGCACTGTGTAATGTGTCTGAAGGAGACAAGAACATAGAGAGAGGGAGAGAGAGAGAAACAATTACAACTCACCAAAAAAGTACGACACAACCCAGAAAGTAGGCAAGAAAAGTAAACTTAGATGCTATGTTGACCTAAAAATACAGTGACCTGCTGGAAATTGTTTGACCACAGTGACAAAAAAGGAATTAAAAAAAAACAAAAGACTGTGAGAGATGGTGAGAAGTTGCAGACACAGTGAGAACAGTCTAACCCTTGAAGCAAAGAGGAGAAACCAGCGTTAAGGTGTTGACATACAGATGGTTTGGATCAGAACATGGTGGTGACTGTACCTTGTGGTTGGACTCTCCGTCAAGACTAGCCGTGGTGACAAAGCAGGTTTCGTCATCGCGACTGGATTGCAGCAGAATCAGGTCACAGGGAAAGGTCTCATCCTCTACCACCTCAACGATGTCACCCACCTGTATGTGTGCAGACACCATTACTTGTTGCATGAGTTGAATGCATGCATATAGATGCCTTACCGACACAAAGGCATATGTCTTACACAACAAGCTGTCCACATGTACATGCCTTACGGTTACAAGGTGGGCACATTCAGACACCTTCCACTACAGAGTATGCATACACAGAAGCCTTGCACTGCAAGCTTATGACATGAAGATGTCAACCAGTACCAGTTAATGTACTAACAGGTGCCTTTACACTATATGCTACAGATACACAGACGCCTGAAGCTACAAGCAGGGAGCAGTGCAGTATAAAGACTATGGAGCTGGTCTTCAAACTCAGAGATGGTGGGTTTAATTCCTGGTTAGGCCACTGCTGTACTGCAAGGTACGTAACCCCCAAATTGGTTCAGTAATATATCCATGTGTAGAAATGTACACAATATAAGTCACTCTGAGTAAGAGTGTCTGCTAAGTGCCTAAATGTAAGATGTGTCCATGCAGACACCTAACACTACAATCCACCCACACAGAGACACCTTGAGCACGTCTACTGGGATCAGTGTTACTTGGATTTATGTAGGAGTTTCTGTGACACCAGAAAGCCCTGCAGCACTTGCTGTCCCTTGTTGTAAATTGCAGAAGAAGGTTGCCTAAATCAGGATCTTACAACAATATGACAATACAAGGTCATGCAGCTGTTCATATCACATGCATATCAAATTAGCAACTTCACACAGACTACACTGCACCTTTTATGGTCTTACTAATGCCACAAAGTCCAGTTCCTTAAATAACCCATACACACACATTTCATATGGGAATTCTAAATATGCTAAAACTCTTACTCAATGAGGAGATGCAGTTATCTGTGTTTGTTTCCAAATTTCATATGCAAATGAATGGACACTACCATCATTTATATGCAGACAACAGCGTAAGTCGAGTCTGTCTCCTAAATACTAGGGATATTTTTCAGGTGCTGAAGGGTACCTTGATCTTCTCGCTGTCTTTCTGGCATGGGATCTTGCCATCCTCCAGCACTAACACTGGGTACTTATTCACCTCATTGTCAGCTTTATGACGCAGCCAGTCCTCATAACCCTACAGACAGAGAGGGGGAAAGAGAAAGAAAGGAGGAAAGGATGAGGGAAGTGAGAGGGGGGAGGGAGAGAAAGAGAAGAATACAAGAGTTCATGTTTGTTTGTGATGTTTGCTGTACCAAATAAAGCAAATTGAGATTGAGGGAAGGGAGAGAAACACACTGGGGGCAGACAGGAACAGAGAAATACACATAGAGAAACAGAGTGATAGAGAGAAATAGAGAGAAAGAGACCTGGGTAAGCAGGCACAGAGTTTGCGGCTGAATACAGAGGCTGTGCTGGCCGCACACACTGTTTGACTCTAAGATCTATAAACGCTCCCCTGATGCCTGACTTCAAAGGCCAGCTTCAGGCATGGCGGCACAGACGTTTCCCCATACACAGAACATGTCCAGGGGGAAGGCCACTCCATTGTGCAATTTGAAAGATCTGCTGCCAGGCTATGCAGGGCCAACTCCCAAAAAAATATCTTTCTCAGCTCCTACTAAGGCAGCAGGAGACCATTTATGAAACCCTGAGGCAGCAAGGGACCCTTTGTGAGAGATTTCCTTATCATTACAAAATGCTTCCTGATTTTGAATGACTGTTTGTGGCCGTGACAGAGAACAAGTGGGAAAAAGACAACATTTGAAAACATTAATTGGTGAATGTCAAGGAAAGACTGTAATGGTAAGGAAGGAAATAACAGGGAGGCAGTACATACGTACAGACAGACAGATGACAGATAGATATCTGGGTAGAAGCACACTCACCTGTTTGATAGCAGTCACTGTGATCACAAAAAACAAGGGCAAGCCACTTGTAACTGGGCTGGTGGGTGTGTCCACTATCACCTATGGAAATAGATACAGGATGGCATTGTTGGTCAGGTAACCCACCAGTACACAAATGATTAGGCCCTGGCAGACTAAACAAATGCAAGCAAAGGAAAGGACTGATTACATTTGTTTAGTAGGCTACAAATGTTAAACAATAAAATAACAAGTATTCTGTAGACCTTCCATTATATCCCTTAAAATCTAAGCCTCTTGTGGCACACTATGATTACTTTAAAGTAAACAGTCAAACAACACTCCAAAGCAAACATATTGATAATTTGTCATTGCAGCCCCAACAAGTGGCATGACTGCTGTAGTTAAACAGTGATCTGTTTTACAGTCAGCATTTTTTGAATATCGTATCCAAGCTCCTGAATTCATGAATGGTAAAACTGTGGTATGGTCATGAACATATTAAGTACACCAATACACCAAGCAGACACAATTTAATGAGCTCTATGATCAATATCTAAGTTGCAGTTCAGCAACAACTTTTGAGAGACATTCAGAGAGCAGAGTACGAGAAATCTACAACAGAAAAGCAACGACAGTAATAAGATAATGTCAGTATGTCCGGGGTCAGCACTAATGCAATGCCACAGAAGAGATGCATCACATCAGCTGAAGTAGAAATTTCCGGCGTCTTTCCATTTGCTCACTATAAAGTAGGCATTTAGTTGGGGCTTAACTTCTGTACAACAGCTGGGCCATGAGGGAACCAATGTGGAGTCAAATGTTGAGCAAAATGCAGAAAGTGACTTGTCGCTACATCTACATGTCCTGCCCTGCCATGATCAATACCTCACCACTGGGAGGGCTGCTTCCACTTACCAAGCAGAGGCCCCAAACCTCTGTAATCCCATCACAAGGCAGATTATGCACACAGACCCTGCACTGTGTGAGTGCCAGGCCTCTCCCTCCTCACTCCTGGCCCTCAGAGAACATTCCAGAGTGCTCTGACATGGGCAGGGTTCTCACATGCAGGGCGCCTCAGCAGGGCAGTCTCTGTACCTTGCGCCAAAACGATTGACTCCTTGCTAATACAGCAGCAGGCAAAAATCTGTACCAGCTTACACTGCACAGACAAAAGCTAAGCTAACAGCAAGCAAAACCTTCAAGAAAAAAATGTGCTCCACTGAAAACACTCATCTATAAGTGGGTAGGCAAAACTAAACTGGTAAGTTAAATAGATATGTGGACAGACGGAGACACCAAATGCCAAGTCAGCCTGAAGGTCAGCAGTCAATATTTTACATGGCCGTTAAAATGGTCCACGATGACAACTCACAGAGCTGAGCACACGGGTCAGTCACATTTTCACAGGCTTCAGTCATACACAAAAATAGCTCTCTGCTCTTAGTAAGGATGCCCTGGATACCAGTGAGGCTATGCAAGAACAAGGCCCCACTGTCTCCAGGTGATCTCCCCAAAGCATGCTGGGTAATACCTGCCTCATCACCAACAGAGGGATTTAAGGCCTCTTGTTGCCTTACGACCAGGGAGCACAGCTGGCTTGTGTTTAGACATGCAGCCTTCACTTCTTTTCATTGCATAGTTTGCCAGCTGAGTTATAAGGGAGTACAGTCCCTCTGCAACTGATGCAGTCAGATGTAGTTCCCCAGGCTGACCAGAGGTGTCACTCTTGTGTAGTGAGACCAGAATAAGCCTTCAGATCAAACCTTAAATGGCACTCTGCAGTTTTTTCCTCTCAATGGTTAAATTCTTTAAGCACTAGGTAAAGAAAAAGCAAAGCACCACTAAAAGATGGTTGGCTGCTTACATTCCCTTTTGTCAGTTTATCTGAAATACTGAAAGAGGCCCAATGGAAATAAGAATGCCACAGGTAGCCAACTAGACTAAAAAGCATTTGAAATTCAATAAAAACTGTACATTGTTTAGTTGGCTAACTGCCCTTAAAATTGTAAATAGACTGAAAATAGACTGTAAACTAGACTGAAAAGTGCTTGAAATTCAATAAAAACTGTAAGTTGGTTAGTTTACCAACTGCCCACAAAACTGTAAAGCATACAGTT
Organism: Albula goreensis; assembly: GCA_022829145.1. Lineage (NCBI taxonomy): Eukaryota > Metazoa > Chordata > Actinopteri > Albuliformes > Albulidae > Albula > Albula goreensis. The sequence continues at coordinate 22,641,881 of CM040742.1, forward strand.
AAGGTCAAAATTATTAGCCCCCCTTATGAAATCAAATAAAACCTTATCCTTCCAATGATATGGGCCATAATCTTAAGTGTTTATAGTTTGTGTGTATCCGCAAGAACAAAGACAGCATCTGCATAAGGTCAAATGAACATTTTTATTGGTTTGCTGCGCTGAAACAAGAAAAAAGCAAAAAATGCAATGGTCAAAATTATTAGCCCCCATGTGATTTTGTGCTTTCAAAACAAATTAACTGGGTTTGAAACCACACCTGAGCAGTCAATTTGGTTTGAAAACATACCTGAGCAATCAATTAGCATTGAACCTTATTTACGTGACTTCAAGAAGCAGAGTTAGTATCACTTGACCACTTGAGTGAAAGGGATACTCCAGGGTTGCTCTATAATCTTCGTAAGAAGCAATATCATCATGCCAAAAAGAAAAGAAATCAGTCTGGACCTCAGACAGAAGATAGTGGATCTTCATCTTCAAGGGGATAGGATATACCACCATTTCCAAGCGTTTCATGGTTTCTAGAACAGCTGTGCGTTGCATCATTGCAAAGCACAAAGACACAAAGTCTGTTAAAAATAAGGTAGAAAACGCAAGATTTCTAAAACTTTGCAGCAAAATATAATCAGAGATGTCAACAAGAATCCCCAGACCTCTGCAAAGATGATTGTTGCTGAACTGGCTTCCTTTGGACTTGATGTTTCATGCAAAACTGTTGTGAGGGTTCTTCATCATGGTGGACTCTGTGGTCATTGTGCAAGAAAAACCCCATTGTTCTCACAGCGGCACATTAAAGCCCGACTGAATTTTGACAGAGACAATCTGAAGCATAAGGGTGAGTTTTGGAAGTCTGTCCTTTGGTCTGATGAAACCAAACTTGAGCTGTTTAGGCATATGGATGCTGCTTTTGTTTGGCGAAGGAAGGGCGAGGCCTTCAACCCTAAGTACAATGGTGGCAACATAATGCTGTGGGGCTGTTTTGCTGCTTCAGGGACAGGAAACCTTGTTCGGGTGCATGGGACCATGAAAAAAGAAGATTATGTGGGTATTTTGAAGGCTAACATCAAGACATCTGCAGCCAGTCTAGGGTTAGGTTGTCGCTGGGTATTCAAACAAGACAATGACCCGAAGCTTACATCAAAGTTCATCAAAAACTTTCTGAAAGACACCAAAATCAAGGTTCTGGAGTGGCCCTCTGAGAGCCCTGATCTCAATCCTATCGAGAATCTGTGGAGGGAGCTCAAGGTTCGGGTCCATGCTCGGAGACCAAGCAATTTGCATGATCTTGAACAATTTGCCAAGGAAGAATGGGCTAAAATCCCTCAGGAGACATGTGCCAACTTAGTTAGAAACTACCAGAAGAGATTGTTGTCAGTTTTGGATCGGAAAGGCTACACTATTGACTATTAGTTGTCAGAGGGCTAATAATTTTGACCATTGCATTTTTTGCATTTTTCTTGTTTCAGTTCAGCAAACCAATAAAAATGTTCATTTGACCTTATGCAGATGCTGTCTTTGTTCTTGCGGATACACACAAACTATAAACACTTAAGGTTATGGCCCATATCATTGGAAGGATAAGGTTTTATTTGATTTCATAAGGGGGGCTAATAATTTTGACCTTAACTGTATATGGATGCAAAGTTTTAAACTTTAAGACCAAATCTAAGTGGGACAACAGTCTCACTCACTGCTAGTAATAAACTCACAAACTCATTAAATACTTAATGAACAGATATGCCTATTTGTGCTCTAAATGGACATATGGGCAGATTTATTTGATAGTTGGTGGGTGAAGCCAACAAAATTGAGGGCAGGAATTTCTTTTCTTCCTAAAACACAGTTATGTTTGCATTTTTTGAAATGTTTTGCAAAAAAAAATTTTTCTTCATGAAAAATATGCACTGTCTCTATTTGTATACTTTGAAATAACCCACACTCATCACTTTACCTTATGCTATCCAGCACAGTCTGCCAACAGAGAGCTAGGTAGTACATAACAGGTAGCCTACTGTACTTTCAGCTCAGTTCAGGTGTACCTGAGGTGACTGTAAGACTGAAAGTGCTGCACTGGGCCATAAGGCCAATTAATGTTATGGGACAGAGGCGTTGGACAATCTTTATTGATCAAAAGCATTGATTAGAAAGCCAGCAAGAGGCAGGGGACGGGAGGACAGCGCCAGCCCCAGCTCAGATCATAGCCTTAAAAGGAGCAAGGGCATGACAGTTTTGGGGACAGAGTGTTCTACTGGCATACACCACCCTATTCGTGACAGCACATGGCTGGTGCTGGGCATAGAAGCACCAAATCAGTTACGTTTCGAGTGCAGTGAGGTTAAAAAAAAACTCTCACTAGTAACAAGAAGCCACAAGCAGATCGAGACAGATGGTGATCATGGCCTGCTTGGAGCAGCAGGACAGCTCAGGTCCCCTCATGTCCCCATCGACTGTGATCACAGGCTTCCTTGGTGGCCACCATGAGAGCAAAGCTTGGAGCTTGGTCTTTGTAGGAGAGTCACTTTTTTTGGATGGCCTGGGCCTATTTCTAGCTTCCGAGTACAGAGGACACCCCAGCAGCTGACGTCATCTGTGAGCCTCTTCTGAGGAGGAGGGTGGGAAATGCTGGAGGTTTGGGACTTGCATCAACTGAGGAGAAAATCAAATATATCTATTTCTGTCCCCATCTGTGACTCTGGGGCCTGAAATGATGGCTAGTGTGTGTGTGTGTGGGCACCACAACTCTCCTCTGTAACGGCATGCCGTCTGAGGAATGCCACGCAGTTTGAGTGAAGAGCCTCCCCGGAGAGATTCTGGATTAGTGGAGAGTCACCAGTTGAATACCAGGCAGGGTAGACACCATCCTCAGACTCATGAACTCACACACAGGCTTAAGAATGATTTTACTAAGAAACCCACCCAGTTTGGATCGAGTCTGCTTTAGTCTGCTGTAAACATGGTTGAATACTTATGGACTCAATGACTTAGCAAAAAAAAAAAAAAAAGCCAAACACATTCTCACACATGACAAAATGGTGATATGATCTGTTTTGAATCATCACCTCCTACTTGAAAAAATATTTCGAAAAACTTGTCAAACCATTGTGAAATTTTGAAATGGTTATTTTAGAACCTCTTTTTCTCATATTCAGTGTATGCTTGCATGATAAAAACACTAAACTATAAGAAATGAGATAATTTTAGTTAAATGCATCTTTATCATATGTGAAACATCTTTACAGAAGAGAGGCGGGGAACACAGTCTAGTGAACATTAGAAAATAACTAGAACAAAAAATGCGAGCTTTTGGCCCTTTCTGTTATGAAGTCACCATCCGGAAATGGCCACAGATGACTAACCAAAACGAACATGCAAGGGCACACACACACATACGCACGCATGTGCACATACACACACACACACACGGACACACACGCACACATACGGACACTAAAGTCTGAAGTCAGACACTCAGATTCACTGCTACACTTGACTTACCTGTACAAGGAATATAATTAGAAAGTAGAAATTGGCAATCCTTCTGAACTGCTCAAACAGGTTCTTGGGCAAAAAGTTCCAAACTGTGTACTGCAAAAAAAGAAAAAAAAGGAAGATAAAAGCCAGAAATAATGAAATATACTGTCACAGCTCACTAGGCAATATTTGCATAGAAATAATTTACCATTGTATCAATACAGTGGTTATACTTTCCCCATTATATCTAAATTGGGGCCTTCGAATACTGTTGTGTGAATATACTAAGACAAATTGACTAAACTTTGTCAGAGGATGGAGTATTTCTGCTCTTATATTGATGTGCTTAGATTTCAATAGCACTCTGTCTTCCTTATCTGCCTTTATGACCTGAGATGACACTAGGCTGGGCCTGCAGGTATTTAATTGATTTGGATTAGCGACTTATCTCCTTAATTCCTCCAGCCGTGAACAGAGAGCCGATTACCTTATCAAGTTGCGAGCAGATCCTTTAAGTGGGTAGGACAGCAGATACTCCTGTAACTGAAGTAACACTTATCTCCCTAAGCTATTGAGGAAGACTAAACAATGCAAAGCTGATCACTGACTCCAGGCAACAATACCAAAGCCTAAATATACCATTGCCAAGATGAGAGGCATGCTATTTTTTCACATAACGATTATGACCATGAGTTTATTAGAATCTCTTCATTAGAGGGTATTTTCTAAATTGAGCTCCACAACAGAGACTGAAATAGGGAGACTGAGAAAGATCAAGGGGAAAACTGATGAAAACAAAAGCTGTCAATTAAAAAAGAACAAGATCTCAGAGGGTCAGATCCTTACAGTGCAAACAACAGATATCTCAGACAGGAAATGAGAAAAACAGACTACTGCAATTTGGAAGACAATTAGCTTGAAAGCTCACAGGCCTGCCTGTGCAATAAAACTCAAATCATATTTTAAAATGTTTCAAAACATTTGAGTCAGTTATCTAGCCACATGCACACACTATATACTTTTGGTCTGAAAATACATTCTGAAAACTTTAAATGCAATTAATGACAAAGAGAGAAACTGCCTTTTTTATTCAACGAGACTGTGGTACAGAAAATTCAAAACCTTTGTATAGCTGATTGTCTATATTCCATACAAGTGTGGGGTCTGCATACAAGATTAAGTTTTGCCAAATGGGACAAATAACCACAGATTAAAACTGTGCAACAGAATGCATTGCAGACTTTGGCAACTGCCCATTACTAATTAAAAATTTAAAAAGTGTTTCAAATTTGGAAACAATTAAAAGACCCATATCACTCATGAATACTTCAAATGCCAAGAGCTGAGCTGAGAGAACAGTAAAGTCTCAATAGCACTGAGTCTCATTGACCTGACCACCCCCAACACAGAGCAGCCTCTAGACAGACCTATTTCAACACACAGCCAAAATATAGCACAACAGGGGAGAAATTACAACACATCACTTGGGACGGGTACAAGTGAAAAGCAAATTGAGATGCAGTCAAGGACCAAAATTAGAGTACAGCAGTGCAGATTCCTTGACCATAAGTATGACCACGTGGGCTGGTGGGGGAGGAAGGGGTGGGGGACGAAAATTAAAGACCTTGAAAAGGTAAAAGCTCAGTGAGCACACCCTGGAAATGGAGACCAGCCAACACCCACAACCTGGAGAGGACAGTCTGTGCTGAAACAGCAGCTAACAGGGCATGGAAGATAGAACTGTACTTCACCAAAACAGTGTGAGAAAACAGGAGAAAATAACTTCTCAAAAATGATACAAGTTTACCCATAGTCCCCAACCCTACTACAGTACTAACAGAAGATGGGTGCCTACTCTCCTGGGATAGCGACAGAGCAGTAAAGTACAGAACAGGCAGTCTGCTATGGATTACTGTTATGGAACACTATTACCTGGGGGGTAGGATTTAACATGAAAACATCGCAGTTACATTTTAAACACCTTTCATCTTTCAGACATACCTAAATGAACCCCTTAAACCTTGATCTTTCTTTTTTTTAATTTTTAAAATTATCTCAATATTTTAATTAGTATCAGTAACATTAACTATACGTTTTACTGAATTATTATTTATTATTCTTATATTTGACTGTTTAACCAAACGCTTCCAAAGGAAAGTATTGTGAAAAGTACCAAAAAAAACCCACTTGGGAGCAGATTTTGACACAATTGCATAATGTTTAATCAACATTTTTATTTATCCATATTAAGGTCTTCTATTCACCTGAATTATTTGTGTTCTACTTCAATTCTACAGTCAAGCCAGTCAAGCTCTTTCTCTTGCCCTTCACTTTGCAGTCTTATTTTCTTGTTCTTATAAATCATTATCTTCCTCTCAACCAGTAGAAAATATATTCTTTGGCACCACATTTATTTTTTTCTTTGCCCTTTACATACTGAAACCCAAAAATAAGTAGATTTATGGAAAACCACATCTAATGTTCTGAAGACATCCATCATTAATTCCAAGGTTTTAGCCTAGGTCACTTGTAAAACAAGGAAAAATGGTCTTTCGTTGAAGATAAAAGGATATAAATGAGAGAAAGAGGAAAAAGAGGACCCTCATCTCATAGAGTACCATGGAGGGAGCAGAAGGAATAAAGGAAAAGTAAGATTGGCAGCATATGCAGGGAGAAGTGTAAATACTGCAGAGAGAACTCCAGTGGAGACATTAAGAAGGCTGTGTACCGAGGGGGCTGGTGAAGGTAATTAAAGTGTGTTTACACTGACATGCTGGAAAGGAATTGATTGGCCAATCAGCAGTGGGACCAACAGCAACATTATAAGTCTCCCTCCCTCTTTCTCTCAACAAACTCTGCACCCCCTACCCTTACTGAGGCAGACAGATTCACAAATGCTTTCTGGAACACAGTGAATCACCACCCTGGTAGCATGTTAATAGCATATTCTCAATATTTCATCAGTGTGGTACACTTGTTTTCAGAGTCACCAAACTGTCTTCCACCAGTTAGGAAAAAAGAAAAAATATATACAAGACTGAGATCTAAGAAAAAGTGTGACAGGTAAAGAAATGGAGAACAAGAGAAATATTTTAGTTTAGGAGGCTTCCAACAATGTGTCAAAAAGAAAGAGAAATGGTCAGAAGTTGTTGTCGGTCAACCAGCCTACCTTGGAAGACACGATTCTATTGTCACAGAATTTAGGCTGGATGAAGGCATCCGTGGCTGAGCAGGGCTGGCGTCCCATGTGGATGGTCCTACTGTCCACCCTCTTCTCATCTCCCCCGAACTGCGGAGAGGACAAGGGCACATCAGAACAGACGTTAGCTCACAGTCAGACGATGGCGCACACTGTGGGACTGAAACGGCTCTGCAAACACTGCATTAACAACACACATTAACAATGCATTGAAGAATCTGAAATGGAAATCTACACACCGCAAATGTAACTGCTTAGATACCCGATGCTTAGTGTATATTTTGTGAGTGCCGTCATACTGTAAGTTGTTTGTAAGAAAAACAATTTGTTTCTACCTTACAGGCTCCATTTTAATATCCCAAACATATGGCACAGTAAGTAATTACTGCAGTAAATCTATAGGGTGTCATTTTCCCCTCGTAGAATATGACAATTAAGCACAACAGTTATATTTTAACTGCAACAAAATTAACTTTAACCCAACATAGATATCACATAGGATGCACCAATTATTCAATATAATATGGTTATATTGGTGTGTGTGTGTGTGTGTGTATACAGATGATCCCTGAGTTACAATGGTCTTTGTGATGGTGCGATAGCGTCACTTTCAGTACAGTATTCAATAAATGACATGAGATATTCAACACTTTATTATAAAACAGGCAATGTGTTAATGATTTTGTAGTAACTGTAGGCTGATGTAAGTGTTCTAAGCACGTTTAAGGTAGGCTAGGCTAGGCTATGATGTTTGGTAGTTTAGGTGCATTAAATACATTTTCGATATTTTCCACATGCAATGGGTTTATTACTTGCGATGGGTACTGGGTGTCACTATGTCTGAATATTCATGGACAAAGGGTCACTACACTATGTAACCGATCCTCTGATGTCTGAAAAAACAAGATACAGATACCCTGAAACCTTTGCCTTGATAATAAAGTAGTTGATTAATAACTTGATTAATAAAGATAATGAAGTTGTTTTTATACCTGGATCTGTGAATCTACTTTGCCATTGGATGGTACTTCCCTGAACAATGAGAGCAAGGGAAATTACTGTGAAAGATTAGAACTAAAGGGGTTGAAGCTCAAGAGGGGTCTTTAAGGCTTAAGCTAATACAAATTACAAAACACCCTGTGTGTTGGGCATTGTTTTTCTCTGCATAATGCTCCACTTTGTGCTGGAAATACCCGCAGTTATGACATCAGCAATCACGGTGTCTCTTGGGCCCGGTAGTCCCTGCTTTCTGCTGGGAATACGTCATTGCTGAGTGCTGTCCCAGAACACAGCTGGCCCTTCTCATCTCCAACAACACAAGGTCTCTCATTCGAAGGAAGACCCCTCTGGTGACATTTTCACACTTAACTTTTTCTAGGCTTTCATTCAAAGATGTCATGCACCCTAAGGCTGGTCTGTAAAGTAGGCATATTCTTTTTTAGCATCAGAGAAGACAGCACATTCCTAGAAGAACCCCAAACTCTCCAGAGTACATTGAATTGTTGAGTTAATATATACTAACACTTCAGTGTTAGTATACATGAATTCCCCCTCCCTGGTCTCCAGAAACTACACAATAATAAAGGCATCAACTTAATACAAGTGTATAAAGTAAGGTTCTTTCCTTTAACCGCATTACAACTCCAATGTTCTTCCAGACATTAACAAATGCACAAAAGTGATGGAACTTCAGACAAGGGCCAGGAATCAATCAACATCTGTCCTTAAACTTGGCTCACAGTTAAATTAATGTTTTAATTTTCATCTTCTTCACTGTCATAGTTTGTGGAGTTCAGCAATCACAAATATTGTTCTTGCAGAGAAAAAAAATAACATTTTTATTCAGTTGTAAGTAAAAGTTAAGGACAAATGTTGTTTGAATCCCAGCCAAAGTCTGAACCAAAGAAAGCCATTTGCAGGACTTAAAAAAAAAACAATCCCCTTTAGCCTTTTTTTTCCTTATGAAAACCAGTTTGGGTCTTGGCAGCAGGTTTCAAGATTTTCAGTGGCAAAGGAGAACACCAAAACAAGCGTCTACTCTAGTTTTTAACCTCCTCACAGTTTTTTGTTTTGTTTTTAATTTGTTCAGCTCTCTTTCTCTCCCTGGGAGTCATTAGCCATAACAGCAACACTGCCTCAAGGTTACGGCCCCTCAAAGTAAACACAGACGGGCTCAAATATAAATCATGGTTACTGTGCAACAAAAGGTCCACTCTCTCTCACTGAAGCCTTGCTGCATCTGAAAACAAACTCCTCAGGTAAATGGAGATTAACAATCAAACTCAATCACCCAAAAAGGAGCTGCATTAATACTGGAGCTGGTGTCTGTTCACAAAAGCAACAGGGGTGGGTGGTAGAAGGCCAACTCAGCTGGTCACCCATCCATTTAGCATTCAACAAACTTAGGGCAGACCATCAGGTATGGTTCACCATGACTGTGACATACTCACAAATTCAGTTTACATGTATGAGGGCCAGTGTTGGCATGGAGTAACACTGCCAAACTTACACATCTTTCCATCCAAGTCAAATGCCATACCATTCAATTACACCCTGTAGAACAGGGGACCGCCTAAGTCTGAGTAAAGAACATTCAATTATGAATTCTCCTAAATTAAAATCAATAGCCACAGCAGAAGGAAATCAATAAGGTCACTATAGCATTCTCAATAGTGCTCAGATGAAATTGCTTGTAAATAATCAGTACATAAAAAATGAAGGTCTTTGAAAAATTACAATACCAAATTAGGCTTTAGCAGGATTATGTTTACATAATAAAAAAGGCCTTGGCAAGAATCTTGGTTCAGAAAAAAAATCCATCACCCTGAAATACTGCAACAGAAACCAAGGGTCACTGCTTTTGATAAAACAGTTTATATGTGAGTGTGTGTTTCCATGTGTGCAAAGATTGTATGTTTTCCACAGTCAGTGTTATATTATTTATTTTAAGAAGCAGTGCAACTGTGCCAAAGGCTACTGTGTTACCAGGACAAGCATCCCAACAGCCAAATACATTGTACTTTTTCTACTTTGTATATTACAGATTATGTCCTGTTTCAATCTATCGAGTGACATCAAACTACTAGGTTATTTGTCATATCTACTCATAATGCAGTATTGCAAAAATACAAGAATTTGTGAAAAAACCTTTGTTAAACCAATACACACTATGGCAAGCCTCGTGCAACAAACAAAGTGAACATTTAAAATTGAGTCTATGCTTATAAATGTTGCCTGCATTCCCTTTTGCCCACTGCTAAAGGATATGGGGTTTCGCAGCATACATTGGCCTGCCTACACCTGCACTGCTCAAGCACTGTCCCTTGACAACAGTGGAGACAGCAAACAGAATGAAATACAAAGTTGCTTATAAAGCAACTTTGTTTCTGCCAACCTCTTCATTTTTGTTTCTGTGTATTATTTGGGAGTAACAATGCATGGTTATTACTGCAATTTGCAGGAGACAATTAGAAGCATACTGTAGCAATAAATCTTTACCTAATTATATGTCTGTGTGTCTTCAAACACTCAGCTTTAAAAGCAATAATCCACTGAATGGGGAATTTGTTTAATCGTTTCAATGTATGTTTTCTCATCTGCTGTACAATTTTTTTCCTGTTGATCCCTGCTGATGGAGCACCACAGCACTTGGCTGGTTCTACCAACATGAGTCTCTGCTTTGTCACAAGCCGTTCAGGCCCATTTCATTATGACAGAGCAATGTGCTACGGTGTGGGCAGGATTAGAAAAACCCAGGCTCAACATGGCACAAATCATTGCATACCTCCCACTGCTCTACAGAAAAGTACCACACCATAAATTTCAAAATGACAGAGTGGTCATGGCGATTACTCATGTAGAGACAAATGACAAGAAATCCTCTCCAGTTCACTCTCCATCTACAGATGTGGATAAGAGAAATATGTTATATCTGGGTGTCTCAGTCCCACCTCTGAAGTACTTTTTATGTCAGCTTCCATAGTCCCATAGATTTTATTTGATCTCTTTATCTTCAGATGAGACCGTTTTTGTATTGTTTGTGTCTCACACTAAAAACTTGCTTACTATGATGATGGATTTTTAGAATTTTTTAGAACTTTGGTTGAGGTTTCTGATAAATATACCACAATTACTGTACAGCAACAACTTTTACATATGTCACAATAAGGTTTTCTTAAAAAATTTATTTTTTATGTATTTTTATACATACAATGCATTCTACTCTTTTTACATAGTGTAGTAACAAATGTTTGATTATGGTTGCCGACTGTGTTATTTTAATACTCACATATTAGAACAAATAGCGTTCCGTATTGATTTGTCAAGGAATCCAATATGTCGCTTTCAAATACGAGGAGCTAATGATTCCGTAAAACAATTTGCGCTACGATAACTGGATATGATAACGTTATGTTAGCCTCCTCGTTTTTTTTCGTGCTGGTCACAAATGAATGTTTACTCGTTGAATTATTCCTGTTGAAAACGCAAGTCATGTCATGATGCTACACCTGCTTTAGCCCGCATCGTGGTGGTTTGTTGGTCTCAGTTTAGCCGGCTTAACTTAGTTTTGAATTTACCTTGCTGTGATGCACCCGACGTGTTTTCTCTTTAAATGTTCATGCATAACTGATGTACTCAAGGTCAACCTAGCACATTTTACACCTGACACTTTTACACCTTTGTTGCGTTTAGGGTGAAGTGCTCCCAAACTTGTGATATCTATGTCGCACGGTTTTCAGTGTTTTCCCTTTAGTCGATTACTTGTTGCAGCCCTACATGATTGACCACTTGTGCTTAATTTAATGTCCTACTAACATTGTGCATCGGTCGGGGTGGTGATTGACTAAACTGGGGTTTAGCTATTGCTATTGTCACAATTTCACAGACATTTTGAGATTATGACAAGTACTGATGTCTTTTTCAAAGTGATGCATCAGTTTTAAACTGAAAATATATATTTTTTTGTTTGTAATAACACTAAATGTGAGGGCTGGTAGGGCTTTTTCGGTACTTATCCCCGAGCCAAAAAATACTCTCCAGGAGGATATTAGGGCTGCAAAGACAGTCTGCAGATTTGATTTATTAGAGTACAGGCTCAGATGGGCTAGACCCAATTATTTTTGTTGTTTCAATTATTATTAGTATGTAGCCTTCCCTCGTTATGTAAAACATTTGTTGCTTTTTATGAGATTTGGCAGGCAGACCCCATGCTACACCCTAACATGAATTTTGATAAACAATCCTCAAAGCAGTCCTATAACATGGACTGAAGTCAGAACTTTGATACGCCATAACTTTTGAAGAATTGCTTCTAAAGATATGAAACCAAAGCCGCAAGATCTGACTGTGCAGGACTAAACGGGAGTGAATATTAGATATGTAAACATTAAAAAATCATGTTCTCATGAACTGTAAGTTATGTCGACATGAAAATTGCTATGCTGCATGTAGGCAAATCATTTTCAGACCTGATTTGCCTCAAGACAGTCCTATGATTTAAATGTGTACCAGATTTAAGCATGATCACATAAAAACCATGGCTGGCACAAGAAACTCAATACTCAGGTCAAACTGAAATGAAAATTGGCAAGTAGCATGTTTGTACTAGTCACTAATAAGCAGTGCAATAATGAACAACAAATCTTCTCAATAACATATGATAGTCACATGATCCTCAGAATGGATATTTTTACTACTTTTAACCTAAGTTGCCACAGAGCTCTTTGTGGAAAAAAACATGGCTGCCACAAGAGACTGATATTAATCAAACTTTATTCTAAAGACAATGCATTTGGAAGACAATACTCAATGATTCTCCTTTTCATTCATGTCCATTATAATAGGCTTGCATCCTTAATTGTTACTTGCAGCTGTCATCATTATTATTATTAATAGCAGTAGTGTTAGTGTTTGGAGTGGTTGTAGTATTGGAAATCAAACAAGCTCACAAAGTGTTTAGTCCTCATTGAATTTCCGCTCTAGATTTGAAAAGACCCCTTGGGCGAGCCCTTATCTCAGAGTCCAGCTCAACAAACTGGATGTTTATATGTAAACCACAACCTTCCGCAGACAAAAAAAAAAAAAAAGTCACAGGGAAGGAAATTTCACATGAACAGCACAGTTAATACATGCTCCTACTACAGACTAACTGGATTATGTGACCCACTCCCTATACTTACCTTGCATATTAAATTAGTGCATATTTAGTCTCACTAGACAGTATTCAGCTGTTACCCTTTCTTATAATCCCAATTTATGTCATTCAGTGCATAGCTGCAGCTATATGCAGTTCTCTGGTGCCAATTGTGTTTAATTCTTATACTTTAGACTCTCCTGTATGGAACCATATTTGTGACCGAACACATATTTGAGGGGCACATTTGCAAAATTCACATTTTTATTTTATCACATGATACTAAAGTACAGATTCAGAGCTACAAAATGAGGTATCACTTGCCAAAATTGAAGAAATACTTTGGCCATAATGTTCAATAGAGCATTGTACTTTTGCAAACTGCAGTTCTAAGAAAACAGCCTTTTTCATTTTTGCATACATTCTCAGCACAAAAATCACTTTTATAAAAGGAATTGATGCTTATAATGGTTAGATTAGGATAGTGATTTAATCAATTAGTAAGGTCATTTTGAATTTGTTAGGTTTCTTAATCTCTTCTTGAACTCAATTGATAAGCACAGAAAAACACAAACTCCTGGAGCTTTATTCTGCACAACTCATGAAAGGTAAAAAACACATCAGTAGCGGAATCAAGAGGCAGAAGACCTTTTGTTATCACTATCTCAATTGCTACAGTGGTTTCTTTAAGACTGGTGTCATGTTACAAAGAACAAAAATAACCTGACCAAAGACTGGTGTTACATTACAAAGAACAGAAATGGTGACCATTTTACTTCAGGATCTTTGCCAACCCGCCTCGGCACTCATCAGCATAGGTTGTGCACATAATGCTGATGTAATAAGAGCTGACCACTTCAGTCGCTCCCAAAAACCCTTGGCTCCAAAGCCACCAAACAGCCAGGATGACCATCTCTGTCTGGCAGCAGCCCAGGCCTTGCAAATTCAAAAACCTACTCCTTTTAAGACAAGCAGTTAACACAGGCGGGGCTCCAAGCACTGCCAAGCCTGTTCTTGGCTGCCAAGAGCAGCCAGATCGCCCCAATACCAAAGAGACAACACCACCCTGCTGTAGTTTAAAAATGCCCACTTGTAAAAGGACAGTGCAACTCATCGGCATATGTTGGGTGGGACACCGTGCAGCCAGTGAGCTCCAGAACCAACCACTGTAAATAACAATAATAATCATAATAAAAAGTTATGAATGGCTCTGACCATGACAATAGAGATCATTTAGTACTGACCTATTTGGCTGCAGAAGGCTAGCCTTTTGGGTCTGCCATGTCTTGCCTTGGGAGTTGAAGAGGAAATACATGAAAAGAATGCCTCGGGCCAAAACTGGCCAAGCAAAGATGCCATATGCTAATAAACAGAAAGTGCATAATGTTAAGTAAAAAGGTATTTTATAACTTAGGGTCTAAAGATTTGGAATCAGCCTATGGTGAACTACAGTGACCATTTGCAAGATAATAATTATAATTATATTCATAAAAACAAATTCTAAAAATGTTTAAGAGAATTTGCACTTGAAAATTGGATTGAAGGTAAGTCTGTCCCTGGCAACATTTTACATGGAATCTCACACAAAACATTTGTTTAGGACAACAGATTCAAAACAATTAAAGAAAATAAATACAACAAAAAGAAATAAGTTTGGTGCTGTTTTAGACTTTCAATATAATGGCCTTGGAAACAACACAGATTACTGCTGCACAAAAACACCAACAGAAGAATACAAACAGTGCCACAGAATGAAGCTAGCATGGTTTAACAAAGACACAGAAAACATTAAAAAATGCATTTAGCAGTTGCTTTTATCCTAAGAAACGTACAAAAGTACAAACAATAGCCTTTGACATAGTATCAATTTGTCCATGGCATAACCAAATATAACAGTCATCACATTAAGCTACAGAGTATCATCAAGTGCTCTAGTTGGAGCAACTGGAAGTGTAGGTACATTAGTTTGAATGTGTAGAGAACAGGGTGAACTGAAATGGATGTACATAGTTCAGTGTGGGACAATATGCCATTTAAGAAAAATAACCAATGTGATCAAAAAGCAATATAGACTGAATGTTTCAGACCTCTTTTCTTTCACAAGTGAACCCTTTCACAGCAACTAGATATTTACATAACTAAGGCTCACTAATCCCTCATTGCAAAATGTACCAACAATAATGCCCCTGGCTTATATAAACAATCAGAAACTTGTTTTTAGTACCTTCACTGGTATAGACACAGGCCGCCAGCCATAGCTGAAATCAGTCCAGTACACCGAAAAGGTGCAGTTATGTTGTGTTACGGCAATGAGTATGAACTCTGTTTGACTAAAAGGCATGCATGTGTACGCACAGTTTTATCACAGTTGTATCTATTTCAGACACACACCAGTATTGTCTGGTATCGTCCCTTAGGCCTGGGTACTGATGACTATGTCTATGAAGAGGTAACCTTCCAAACACAACATTCTTGATGGATGTTGTCATCAAAAGGATTTTTAAACCATCAGCTCTTTATCCAGAATGCTCTCAATACTGATCGCTAACATTTTTTTTTGGTCTGCTCTGGGAGATGAGCTGTCCTGAGGCCCGAATGCAAACAAATGAACTTAAGGAAGTGTGTGCCAAAGCCAGACTTCAGATCTTCACACAACACCTTTTAACCTATTTACACATTTTTCACATCTTTTGAGGAAGAGGACAGCTGCACTTTCATGGGGATGCCCAAATAAACCACTATGAAATGTCATTTCAAACTAAAATTGGGATGGACAGAGCAGGCACAAAGTAGAACTGTTTTTGTGGAGAATAAATGAACACTTGTCAGTCTAAGTCAAAGTCAAGGACGAAATGCCAACTCAATCCAGCGATTTTACATAAAATACGGTTTCATTTGTTCACTCATTGCTTCGGCTCCAGTTTTGAATGCATACAGTATGCTCATGCAGTAGTTTCTCACTGACTGACTCTAGTTCTAGCTGTAGCCATAGCAGCAGCAGCAGCAGCAGCAATAGCAGCAGCAGCAGCAGAAACAGAAGGTGAGTGGCTCTTCTCAGTCCCAGCTCTACCCCACTGCAGTGCCTGCCATTTCTGGCAGTCCTCTTCTCTGTACTCTGTGTACAGCACAGGGCAGCGACAGCTTTCCCTGTCTCTCAGGGACTCCACTTTTCAGCCACACGCAATTCCTCTTTCTCTTCTTCACCCTTTTTTTACCACAGTTTGTTAATAATTCATTTCCTCATACGTATTACAAAACAAAAAACTCACTGCACGCCAGCCTTTCAAAACCCCTATGTCCTGTGCAGAGTGCCTCCTCTTTCTTTTTGATTTCCACCCTCTAATTTCCGAACAGCAGAGGTATAAATAGTACCCACAGTAGCCTTAACTTGGAAGACTTGCTCTCCAGTATTGCTGCTGCATACAGCCGCTATTGTTTCAGCTGCAGCAAACATGAATTCGTCCTATATTTACATTGTCCCCTTCTGCAGATAGTTCTAAGTTCGGAGATGTACCATGTAAGTGTGTGTTAAGTGGAGAATCCTTATGCACTGTGTGAGTAAACTGAGCATAGACAGACAGTGCTAAATGGCAACAATCTTAATGGTGCAGCAAAAGAATACTGGAAACACCGTACCAGCTAATTCCTACATAGTTTTGTGTACATCCAATAACTCTGGCAGAAGAACTGTCAATGAAAGGGAAATGAATTCTCAACACCAGAGAAAAAATGAAGGGGGATTTTTTTTTTGTTAGACTACTAAATTGTTGTATTATATTATTTTAAGGAAGTGTTTTTGTGGGTGGTATTAATGTTCTACATTATGTTTTGTATGGAGTGTGGTGCAAATATTATGTAATGCGTTTAACAAGGAAGACGATATGGCTCCTTTGAAAAAATCCCCAATTACCAAGTGCATCTAAAAAGAACGTCAGAGGGGTAGATCCATAGCTTATTTTGTAAATCCACAGAAAAAGAGTGCGTCACAGAAGCTGACGTGTCGGCCCTGGAGATGGGATGCTCCAGATCTCGGGCATGTGTGTCGATGACTAAACTAATCCGCCTGACTGCATCGCGGCTTTCATCGCCTTACTCTGCTGAAGAGAGAGCTCCCTGAGATAGTGGGAAATATTTGCATCTTAATGCCGCCAAGCTTAAAATCTGCATCTCAGCCATGCAGCTTCAACAATCATTACCTTTCAGGACACACCAAGCCATGCTGACTCTAACTGCTATTCAATTAATTATCCTAAGCTGCATTTCAGCAAGAGAAAAATTTTGTAATGAAAAAATAACCTGACTGTATGTAATAGGATCCAAACAAATGCATTTTTTTCCTCTCTATCTAAGTGTATATACTGTTGAAGGTTGAAGTCTGCCTGCATGTTTCCTTGCAGTTGTTTGTAACCGGAGTATCTCATTATCTCTGTGACTTCAGTGTTCACAGCTTTGCACAGGACTGTTCTGTGTGTGTGTGTGTGTGTGTGTGTGTGTGTGTGTGCGGGCCTGTGTCTGCAGGCATCTCAGGGGAAGCCCACATAGCACTAGTAGGTTTCCCCTTTGGTGTCAATGGGACAAGGGGGTGACACAAAAGACAGGGATTCCGGAGACATTCCACCAGAGTCTGACATTCTCAGAGCCCCTGGAACACATGGAACTTGCACAGGCACGTGTAGGCACACACGCATGCTTTTTGACATTCTACTCAGATCTCCTTGCAAGTCTTCTTTGATTAGTACCAATCTGTAAGCGCGGTGAGGGGAAACTCAGAAAGGGGGCTTCATGAATGTATGGATGAGGTGAATGCATCTTTAATGGAGTGGCCCTGGCGACGGGACACGGGCAGGATGGTGTGAGGCATTGTGAGGAGAATTTAAAAGAAATGAGGCTGGTAAATAATTGAGGAGAACAAACCGGGAAGCCTTGCTCCACGAGCGAAGATTGAAAATCACCACAGAGGCTACAGCTGCAGAAAGCAAATGCATCCATCCATCCGCTCCTCACAACCCCTCCCCCCATACACCCTGTAACTGTCCGCCTCTTATAGCTCAGGGTCAGCCCATGGGTCAGAGACAGTGACAGCATTTCCACTCCTGAGGTCCCAAACTCAGTCAGCTCAGCAATCTTCACTGAAGCGGCTTGCGCCTTTTTTCATCAGATGTATTCATCACCCCGCAGTAGGGGGATATTAATGTATAGTGGCCAGGATTTCATTACAGAAAGGGGGATTGGTAAAAGAGAAGACAGTGTTAGCACTTCTGTCCGCTAACTGGTACACGTCCAAGATGAATGGAAACAAATTGGACCACGGATCTAATCCACAGTCAGTTCTTTGGACAAAATTGGTCAGATAAAAAATGTGCAGATGCAGGACTTGTATGTACCAGGGCATCTAGATGTGCTCTTACCCAAGCTAAACCCTTGGCTCAAAACTCCCACAAGTATTTACACACACTTCAGTAATGGTTGTTATTGGGGTCATAACTACACCATGACCATAACAACAGGTGGCCTGAACTGCAAGTAGTTATTATTTAGCATCATGTAATTATTCTACTGAGGAATTTCCAGCCCTGCATTTTTGTCCTTAGAAAAATGAGGGCTAGTGTTGAGTGCACAGGTGGAGAAATACAGACTAGTACACATGGTCACTTCTGAGCAAAGAGAGAGGGATCTGTTTGTTTCTATGGCAAATCATCTATAACTGGTTAAAATGTAATTCCTTACATCAAACATAAGTTGACTGAAAACCTGAACAGTCTGCCAAATGTCCCAGTGAGCACATCTCAGAGAGACGCCAGATGGAAGCTGCAAAACCACAGTAATAACCATGGGCATGGGAGTGGCTTTGAGGAAGTTCTTTATCAGCTATCCGAAAGTTTTTCCTATAGCATATCCACAGAGCCAGACTTTCCAGGAAACATGATGACTCTCAGCCCTTGTAGGTGGGAACAGAAATGAGCACACAAAGGACTGCATTTTCCCTGGTCACCACGAAGAGGAAGGGCTCCCAGTTTGACAGTATGGTCCAGTCTGTGGATGTGGATAACTATGTGTGAAAGTTATGAATCTAATCCTAAAATCTAAGAAATTATCATCAACTAAATCTATGAGATCCAAGTTCTTATATTTACATTTAAGTCATTTAACGCAAGACAACTTAAAAGAAGGGCATGAGTTCCTCAATCACATGTCTGTAAAAAGCAAACAACCACATGCAGCACTGGAACAAACAAACAACAATAGCCATGGTAAGCACTTGGTAGGATTAAGATACAGTCTAAAACGGTGGGTTGTCAGTCTGAAGGAGATATATGGGGTTCTCATCCATTCTAATTCTAAAAAGGAAGGAGGACGCACACCGTCAAAATGGAAAACAACATTAAAGAAAGAAAAAGAAATGATTTCACACTCTCACCCATTCTGACAGAGCTAGACACTACCCACCATAAACTGGGCTGGTATTTTCTCAAATATTCTTTATTACACCCAGGCCAAATATTGGGATATAAGGATTTCAAATATCTGCATAACTACACAAACACTCACATATATGAATATGTGAATATTTAAAAAATTCAATTTTTAGAAAATCCCTAGCTGGAGGTACAGATGGAAATAAAGTATGTCAGTAGAAAATAAGGGCCTTCTGTTGGTACACCCATTTAAAAGTAGGAGTGTAAACAATACATTCCCTGTATAAAACAGTACTAATCTTGATGTTTGCTGTCCAATGAAATGCATCTACTACGCTCACAGCTAAATGTATATTACTAGAAAAACTCAGCTTGCATTTCCCAGCCTCAGGGCAAAAAAATCAGTATTGAGTAGTAAAATGATTCTTGTTTACAGACCGTTTGAGGCACTGAATGGCAAACTGAAATGCTAAAACAGTAGTAAAGCAGGTTGACAAAGCAAACAGCCTGGAGGAGAGAGAGAACATCCTTCACCATTCCATTATCATGTATCTCCACTACTGCACTACTGCTGATGAACAACCTTTACTTAGATAACCAAAACACTCACTCCCAAAGCTGGTACTAATTATATGGTCATGTGGGTAGGAGAATGTTATTATGTTGGTGTGAGCACAAGAGGGGAATGTACTGCAAAAGCAAGTACAGGTTCAATTAAGTAAAAAATGTCTCTTGATTTGTCATGCTTCACAACACGTAAATGTGGAATAAGCTTCAACGCTATAAGTAAATGTGATGCTTGAATAAGGCTCTTAAAACTGCTTTTTATAAGTCATTCCTGTCATTGTGAATTTGATGGTAATGGACATCTAATGGTCCTAGACTGACAAACTATGTATATTTTTTACAGAGTCAGGGCCTGGATGTGCCTTTGGCCTGCCTCAACAGGGCACCTACATCAGTATCTGGCAGTGGAAAGGGAGGCTGAGGGACAGGTGGGCAGTTAGCCTGAGGTAGCAGCACACAGTGCAACAATGACCATGCTGAGGCTAGAGTGATATTGTTTATGACTTTTGACCATTACAGGATCACAAGACTCTGTTTGCCTGGAAAGCTGATAAACTGCAATTATAAAATAAAGTGAACAGAACTAATTATGTCTAATTATACCATGACCTTTATTTTAGTTTTGGATAATGTTGGCCTTTAGATTAATGCTGTTCAGTGATCACCTTCAGTTGACAATTAGGCTTTAGATGTAGAAAAGTCAAGAAGAAAAAATAAGGAAGCACAAGTCTGTCGGTGACTGCCACTTGAGTTTGAATTGGCTCCAGTCTAAATACCACCCTATTCAAGGCACCCATCAATTATAAGTAATTTAGAGACCATCAAAGCTGTAATGAGCATGATAAGAATGATGCAACACTTGTAAAAAAATGCTACAGAGTTAACCATGCAATTAAATTGATATTCTACACCATGTATGGCACCAACCTTTAAATATAGTTTATATGTAGATCAAACAATGTATTCCGAAATTGATTAAGATGAGCTCCATGCTTAACGACTTTTTTTATTTGTAGCTTTGGTTCTTGTTCAAAACTTTGGCTAATTTCCAGTATTTTTGATGTCACAGCATATCTCGTTTTCATCTAGATGGGCCTGCATAAAGATTATGCCAGCTACCTGCTCTGTAATCTATACAGAAAAAAGAAAGCAGACACATAGTATTCTCAACGTTACTGAAACTTTGCGCCAAACAGCGCTTCAACAGCGCTTTCAACAATAGCTGCAGTTCCTTTTTGTGTCTGATTTTTATTTTTCGCTTGCTTTGACCAGTAGACAGGAGACACGAATAGTAATACATGATGGTTCATAATACATTTGCGTTATAGTTATGTCATACAGATTTCTGTTGTGGCTAATGATTTATAGGAAATTGAATTATAAAGTTCCGTATTTAATATGGAGAACACAATTTTAATGAACAGCACATTGCCACACTGCTACCATACGGTGACCGAGGCAACACTGTTATCTGTGACATGATCTTTCTGGCCGCGTGCCTTGTTATTTCCGGATTACCAATTTATACAATCCTTTTATAAAAACAGCATGCACATAGTATGTGCGTGTACGATTTGTCACTCTATGTTTTAAAGTAAACCACTTGAGGCTCTCTTTTTTCGTGTTTACTACCCGCAATAATCATCGCAAGAGACGTTTGCCTGTCTTCTAAAATTTAGTGCCATACTGCGGGACAAAACAAAATAACATTCGAATGCTGACAAACGGCAGTTGAGACGCTGGACAGCTTAGTATTAGCTCAGGTAGAAAGTCAACCAACAAAGATCAGATACTGGTGGGAGCACATCTGCGGAGCAGTGAATACACCTAACTGACATGCATATTCCTCAAACGGTACAAGTACAAAACTGGGGCATGCGTCGCACACTGCAATCAAGCGCCCACAACATTCAAACTGTGCGACGTGTGCTAGTTATGACAGCAAAAATAGACAGAAAGTTTTCTGGTAAACAAAACTCAGACTTTTATTGAGCTGATACTCAAACTTCACAACACTGACTGGTTCGTTAAATAGTGATGGTAAATATTAGAACAACAACAACTAGTAGCACAGGAGTAGAAATGCCAATATAGCCTACAGACCCAGACATCTGGATTCTAAAAGCAATGCAACAATTGACTGACATCGGCAAGCTGATAGCATCCTTTAGTAAAATATATGGAAACAAGACCACATCTCCGAAGTATCAGGCTGGGTTCGTGTCTAACCTATGGCTCACGCAATACATACCAAGCGGTTTAGTCTCCTTCGTAACATATTGCAGTTTTCTGTCTCTCCTCAGCCTTGGGTAGCAATGAAGACGCTGTCGAATTGCAGTTCCTTCTATTTCTGCTCCCGAGAAGCTCTCCTTAAGTGTGCATGAAGGTACTTTGTTTCTTTCTTTTATCCCTATATCGGAAATGCCGCAGCAGTGCTACATTGTTTCCATCTCGTTTGATTTCTGTCTCCCAACATCTTTAATATTTTCCGCGTTGCGGTGTACAGTACAGGGGCTAGCTTTGCTCCGATATACACGCGGCAACTGCAGTAAGTGCCATCCTGTTCTGTGCCCTGTTGCTGATTTACATGTTCTTAGGGTTCAATTGTAAAGCACTCTCGTGAGTATAATAAACATGACAAAAAACAAAACATACAAAAACTTAAATTTGAAGCCCACTACGCTCTCCCATTGCCACCCCTCCACGCCTGTAGCTCTGTCAAATTTTTTTTACTCCAACCTCCCTCCCTCCCCCGCGACACAAGTACTTCCACTTTCCCAAGCCCCACCTCTTGAAGATGCGGTCTAGACTCAAGGGTTACATGGGAAGTGTAGTTATATATCTTTTTTTGCTGCTCTATAACGTGAGAAACCAGGTCCATTTTAATTTCATAAAGGAGATGAGACATTGCCAATACGAATTCATGACTATCTGAATTTATGATTCAAATATGTCGTACATGTTCGATACAAGGTGAGAAATGTTCGATGTTGTTATTCCTACAATTTATATTTTGCAATACATATGCAATGTAACCACGTAATTATTTCTTGATAATATATATACGTTTCGTTCCATGTAACTTTTATTACGCCATAATAACTACAATCCTTTACTATGTCTGTATATTGAATTTAGGCCCATAAACGCTAACTAAAAGAATAACTTTGCTGGACAAGCGGTGCGATACCTTCTCAAAATATTACTATAGCTATAAGACTAAAGCAATGTATTGGCGAGTTTGCCTATTGTGAAAAAAATCCATTTAAAATCGAAGGAAAATTAAAATCGGATACAACACCTTGTTTCCTTAAATTAATTTAAAACCCACTATCAAAAGTAGTCAGTACTTCTGCAAATATATAAGCAATATTTACATTTTTCAAACAAGCACTGTTTCGATTCTTTCACACTCAAATTTATATGGGCTCATGAAGCTATCTGCTGCCACCTACTGTTTAAAAATATGTACCGTACCAAAATCAAATGACTCCAGATATTTTATGTAGATTGTCAGACAGTCTGTGACAGTGTCTACTAGTTTTAAGGTTTCGTTTTGACAAAAACTTTACAGGTCGATAGTCATTCATGAGTGTACACCATGTTCGCAGACCTCAGTAAAACCTAACTTTTCCTATGTTTTCCTACCAGCTACACTTTTATTTGGAGAGATTTTTGTGTTATGCCACAATCTATTACAGAAGGATATTAGTGGAGATGCACAGTGTTGCCCCATGGCATGTCAGTGTTTGCATTGTATCTATACATTAGCAATACATTCAGCATTCCACTACTCTTTCTTAGAGCCCACTATCCAATGAAACTAGCAAGATAAAGCTGATATGCATTGTTGTAGCTCTGCTAATGATTAGCACGTCCAAACAGATTCATAGGATGAACTCTGATCATTTCCTCCACCCTCCTCCTCTCCTTTATTTGGTGGTAGGTAAGTAACACCAGCTGGAGCCTCTTTTTCATTCACCAGCCCACCTGCACTGTACTTGCATTGGAGAAGAGATCATGTATATCTTGGGCAGACTGTAGGCATTTGATTTACTCAATGAGTTGCTTGCGCATGAGAAGGCACACTAAGGTAAAGATATTCACCCCTCCCTTTTGAGAAATGCTTTTGCTATTCATCATCCATACCAATCGAAGTACCCTTCTTTAAGAAAGGCTATAGCTGATTATGATTCCCACCTATTGAAACCTCCTTCTTTGAGAAATGCTATGGCTACTTCCGATTCCCACCTATTGAAACCTCCCTCTTTGAGAAATGCTAAGGCTAATCATGCTGGCTAGATATTTGGTGCTAGTTGCATTCAGTCTTTGACTCAACAGTGGAGTGGCAAGGATTCAATACCAGGCAATGGCCTGCAAAATATGCCAAGAACCAGTGTTTCAGCTAGATATGCCACTCATTATGCTCACTTTATATGCTTTTAATCAGTCAGGAACTTGCTGTCTGGGGTACTAAAACCTGTTAACTGTTTGCATGCCTGGATATAAACAATCCAGCCATTTCCTGTGTAATACATGGCTGTTGTAATTCACCAAGAAAAAATAATATTTGATCCAGCATTTTTGGTTCACCTGTGTATTTGAGAGTTTGAAATGTATTCCTTTTTAAATTCCAAAATAAGGCTACTTGTGGGTGACATTTGAGGTATTTGTTTCAATTGTGTTTCATTAGTTTACAGATAGGCCATATTGACTTCCCCCTGTGGGAGTATCATGATTTGTACATCATATTTTGGATCATAATTCAAAGTGTCACAGTGTTTTCCACATATATTTTCAGTGGTAAAATAACTTGCAATTTATACAGGAAAACTTTGTTTGAAAGATATGGTCTTAACAATGGCTGATGGAGGGCATTAGGGTGCCACTCACTGTGGGAAAACCGAGGGAAATTTTAGCATTATTTGTATTTTTTAAATGAGTCTCAATCAGCATTCAGTATCTGTTTGTTTGATTTATAAAGTTGTGTAATATCTAAATAAATAAATAAAAGCCTAATTTTTGCGTAGTACATGTTGCAGTCATTCCCTTCCCTCTCTATGGTTTTTAGTCTCCAATGGGCAATGAGAGCAGTCACCTGCAGGAAGATGACACATACTGAAGCCATGCACATTACAACATAAATAAAGCCAATCGTTACTCTCAAACTGAGTTTTGTTTGTCAAATTAAATCAAAAATAAATAATTATGTCTTGATGATATAAATAATCATATAACTAAATTAAAAAATGTATGAACAAGTCAATACATTCTGAAATAGTTAAATAATAAAGTAATAATTAAATCATTTTTTAAAAGTATCAGACCCAAAAAAAAAAAATGTTTTAGAGCGCGTACATTAGTGTGTGACCCCAGACCCATAGCCCCCAAAGTGTATTTCATAAATCCAGTTAACTGTAACTCCAAACTGACTTATTTCTTTGAGTTGATTTGGGAAAATGTGCCATTTAGACCTAAATCAATGCAAATCTTTTTCCGCCACAGCAATGGTTTAGTATTTGGTAATTTGTCACCCCCTACTGGTCAAGTTATAGCAGTTCTCCCCAAGACTGTTGACCGCTGTCTACTTTTGTGATGTCGTCAGAATCCATTTAAAAAAAATAAAAATGTTTTAGAGCGCGTACATTTGTGTGTGACCCCAGACCCATAGTCTTCTGGTTTATACTAGCATTCCCGTAATATTTCTCTGATATATATTTTACGGTGCCACTGCAGTGCTGTGTGACTGCAGTGCTGTGGGTAGTGAAGCTCTCTGTTTTGTTACACTGATGGTGCAGTAATTCACCAAAGCACAGTAGTTATGTACAATGAGAAGACGATACACAGTACACAGAGCATTAGTGGTATAAGCCCCTCCATGGGGGAAATTCATTAAATGAATGTAGTAAGATATTAAGCCTTATCACAACTACAGGCCAAGCTGTTTCTCTGATTTTTTTTTTTTTTTTTTTTTTTTGGCATTACATACGTTCGACATGCTATGACAGCAACAATATGATGGTTTGTTTTTCATGAATGGAAAAGATGAAGGGCTACCATTGACAAGCCCCATACACAGATTTGTGGCACCTTTTTTAAATATCTCTTGCATGATAAGTCTATTTTTAAAATGGCCCCCTTTAAGTACTGTTGCAGTGTGAAGTAAATTATGCACATTTTGGCAATGGATTAAATAGAGAAGCAGTATTGTTTGTTTTTGTGTTGTGCTTGCAATTCTTTGTGGACTATATAACATGGCCTTCTAAAAATCAGTGATGGTCATTTTCAGTGACATATTTTGAGTCAACGTATCCTGTTCACATTTTTATGGGTTAATCCTTGGTTTAAATTGGATTTCAAGATTCTTCACATTCCTCTTAAAACTGACATACTTGTACCAATGTTTTGTGGTGCTTTATGAAATGCCCTTCAGAGAAGTGGCATATGTCATATGGAGCTGTTGAGGTGTTTTGATAGAATGGTAAATAAGTATGTGTTTATTACAGACCAAATATTGTTGATTGCTCTACTCAGATATCACTCTTGATATCCTGAGGTCCATATAAAATACATTTAGGTATCGAAATAAATGAATAAAAATTAACAGAGGAACAAGTGTTCCTCAACCTCATCAGCACTCTTGAAGGACAGCCTGAAACCATGTCTTGAAATAACAGACAACTACATTTTAAGTGATATTTAAAAAGGCATAAGGGGGGTTTGAAATGAAATTTTGCATATTAAGAGCAATTAAGTGTTTGATTATATGTTATAATATAATAAAATGCTCAACCAATGGAAATATTTAAGTATGGCAGGTGTAATTCATATAGTTACCACTTGATGGTAGCGTGATGACAAAAATTGAAATTTACCTAACGTGAAGACGGAGTTTACAGTGGTAGCCAAGTCTGTGGTATGAAACATTTTTTAGCTGGTGTATTGACATGATGCAAGGTCTTCCATTGTTCCAAAAATCAGTCTTGGGTTTGTTTTGTCACAAATTGTATGATTTCACCACTGAATTCTGAGTTAACACACTCTAAACAATGAATACATGATCGTATGTAAATTCTTGGTTTTCCATGGATGTTTGCAAATGTATACATTTATAACACTGTTTATGGTATTCAAGGATCCAAATTCATTTGTAGTAATAAATATAAACATTGTAATAAATATAAACATAAGATCAAGTGATAACAATAAAAGGCCACTCATCCAGTTTAGGCTCAACATTTACCTACAATCAACAGACAATGTTGGCTGTAGCATGTGATGTCTGTTAATGAGAGCAACAGTTGCATTTATTTATTTATGCATGCTGGCATGCAACATGAAGGATCTCCAGCTGAAAATTTTTCTATTTACTTACTTTTCGTTTTTCTATTTCTCGTAAAGGAAGGTTCTTGAGAGGGCCAATATCCCTGTCCAATGACATTCATATTTGTGAATTACCCAGCTGAGCCCCCAAAGTGTATTTCATAAACCCAGTTAACTGTAACTCCAGACTGACTCATTTCTTTGAGTTGATTTGGGAAAATGTGCCATTTAGACCTAAATCAATGCAAATCTTTTTCAGTTTGCTCTATTCAGAGTCTTGCTGCAGTTTAATGTATTCTCCTGTGCTGAAATCCCGTAGACAACCTCTGTGTGAATTGAGCTTATCTCAACAGATGTGATTGATGAATTCTGAGAGGCCCCTCGGCAAGAAATAAATGCTTGTGAATGATCAGTGCACAAATGAATGATAAGAGTTTATATATGTTTTCATTTAACCTGAGGCAATGTTAAACGTATGACATCTTGATACGAAATGTAGGATTGTAGTATTTAAGGAAAATATATCATTAACGGAAATATTAATCAGTGCTATGTGTCAGATCTTTGCTGTAAGCAATGCAATTTTTAATTAATTATAGAATGTTTTCTAACCAAATAATTTCTTTTAATGTAGTTATCTCATTGTAATTTATTAAATTTATTAATTTAATAATTTATCAGAATAACCAATGTAATAATAATAACAAATAGAATCTATTCTATAAACAGATTGATGTATTTCAATGTATTGTATTTGATACGATTTGAGTGATAGGTGTAGTTTAAGCCTGATTGTGAAGTAAGTGCATTCTGGGCTGACGGTGGTTCTCATGCTGCATTCAAAGGGTTGGAAAGGAGAAGGAGGATGACGGCTACACTGACCCTTTGTAGGGTCGGTCTCTGAGCATCCTTTATGAGGAGCTGACCCCATGAATGCAATCCATAGCTTTGATGCATTTAGTGCAAACCTGTGAACTCTGCAGCTGGTGTTGCGTGATTTATTTGTGATATTGTGTTTTGCAACTAAACTCTCTAACTGTCACCCAAAAGGAACAGGAACCTGTTATCTGATGAGCTAATATGTACACCTTGGCCTGGTGGAATCACTGTGGTTGATCAGCTGGATCTGTCCGAAAGGTCACTGTCATTATTCTGGGGTGGTGATAGCCAGGCACAATTCAAGGTTTGATTCAAAACATTCAGTCGCCCTGTCTATTACAAAAAGTACAATGAACATTATGATCATAGTAATTTCAAAAGTTGAGAATAAGTTTAACATTAAATAAATAAATAAACTTGGAAACTCATGGAAACAAATGCTGTTTAGCTGTTTCATTGCTAAACACAATAAGACAATTTTGGTACTGGCCAACTACTGTGTCTCTCTATGCCAAACACCACCAAAATGGGCTAAACCTGCCATATACAGTTTTTGCCATGTTAGTAAATGGTGCTGCATGGAAACATCAGCTACTTTATACAGATACAGTTTACAGTGACTGAGATGCAGTCTGTTGTGAGGGCTCTTAGGTGCAGGAGATGTAAGAAATGAAGCAGGCTAATCGTTTGTCACTCTTCTCCTGTGTCCTGACATTGGTACATATGTGCAACTCTTGCAGCTCTATTTTACAATCATAGTACAATACAATAAAAGAAAAGAGGAATATTATATTATATTATATTATATTATATTATATTATATTATATTATATTATATTATATTATATTATATTATATTATATTATATTATATTCCAGATTTGTGTCTGTGGCAAAGAAAAGTTCATTTTGTAGCATTTTATAATTTGGCATTTAACCAATCAAATAATTTTCATATTTTAACTTTTGTGGAATCATATCAACATACTTTTGAAATAAATGCAGCTTGACTATACAAGGAAAGATGCTCTGTTAGCATTGCAACATTGCAACATTAATTTGGAACATTAAAACAGTTTATATTGATGCAATGAATAGACAACTAATTATTAACAGGGATGGCTATATCTGAACTAAGACCATGGTTTTTACTATTAATTATTTTGTCATCTTCAAAATGTAAAACTTAAAACTTCAAGCACATCCATAGACTAATTTATATTTTATGTACAAACAGGCAAACTGAAAATGGTACTACATTCACATGATAGCTAACTAATATAATACACAGTTGGGATAAAAATGAATGTACAAACTTCAGAATTGTTATACACAAACAAACAATGCAATATACACAATCGGACAATGTGATGTGTTTTAGAAAGATATACTAAAAAAATACAAAAGTCTCCATCTCAAGTGCATATGATAATTGTATTATTTCTCTTATTAATATATTCAAGAATATAGATGTGTCAGTTTTAGCTAGTGTTCTATAAAATGAGAAACTGTGAACTGTTTCAGAATAAATATCTCCTCACAAAATCTGCCAAAAAGCACATGAAGGCTGGTACATACGGAAAGCTGATCCAGCAGCAGAGTATCTCATTCACTGGCATGTGAGAAAATGTCTGAAGGGGCATTCCACTGAAATATTATAATTTGATACACTGTCCTTTTCCAATGAACAGTCTTTCATTCCACATATTCAAAGAAAATGCAATCAATCACAAACATAACCAAGGGTTATGAGTGGATTAATGTTGGATCAGGCGGGAGCTAGAGTGATACAAGTGAAAGTAATATGGTGATCTTAGAATTTTAACATATCTTCCATAGTTTTCTACTTTTCCACATTGTGTAGAGCTACCTGTTTCACAGCCAACTTTGGCATGTAGATAAGCAGTCATACCATAACATATGCCCATGTTTGTGCACTGTCTTGTCTAAATGGAGAGAACTGAAGAAGTTTTTGTTAAAGATATTTTTTCATAATTGCATGAGTTATTGTGGTCTTAATGCACTGGAATCACACTGGAATCAAAGCTTCACCCAAGAATTTCTGTTGTTGTTAGCCCTCATATTGCAATGGGCATGTGTGATCTTTATATAGTTTAATATACTAGTGTATTAGAACGCTGAGAACAATTTCATGTCATTGATTAGGCAACAAAAAACACAAGAGGACACACACACACACACACACACACACACACACACACACACACACACACACACACACACACACACACACACACACACCATAAGTCTCTTGTTGTTCTCTCTGTCATTATTACCATCACACTGGCCCCACAGTAAGCTCGGTGGGAATTGTTCTTATTTTAATCAAAATGATCTTAAATGAAGATCAACTCTAGCATGCTCCCCAGTATTGCCTTTGCAATCCTACAAATTCAATGTAATCATAAAGGTTCAATCATGAGGAATTCAACAAACCAGTGAGCTACACCAGGTTCTTGAGTACTCCATATATGTGTGTATGTGAAAGCAGAATGAATCCCCTGTAAACAAACTCCACAGCTCTCTGCATTTAGGGAATTAGAGACTTGGCACAGCACATAGATTAAGTGTGTGAATGAGTAACGATCAGTTTAACAGATCATATGTCTGCTATCTGAGTAATGCAGATTACTTAGCCCAGCACAGTGTTAATGGCTTTCCCTTCTGGGGTCATTAGCATTTCAACCACATCATAATCAAAGTAAGTCTCCTCTTAGGACATCAAGCCACAGACTGAGAGTCAATGAGTCTGCTGTCACCTGTTGCATTCTAATACACTCAAATAGGAACAATTCAGAAATAAGTTTAGATAACAGTGATTAGACTACATCTCTCAAATGCTATACTTAAGTAATGGTATAATTGAATGTTTCACATCCTATATTCATTATCATTAATTATCATATGTGACAGTGAATGAGCTGTAAATCCAGGGGTGAGATTGACTTTTATTGTGTATAATTTTATGTTTCCAAGCATACAGTTGTGTTAAAAGGGCCTCAGTTACATTTTCTGGGAAATGAAATTAAAAGTGATGAACAGAGGCTGTCAGAAATCATGCTTCCTGTCTATGTGATGCTGACTCCATCCTAGCATGGAAGTAGTTTGGAGTAAACATATTAGAAGTTCCCTCACTGTATCTCCCACCACAGAATGATGCACCCCTGACCCCAGATCTTACTGTCACATTGCCCATTTAGGTGCCCTGGTGAAGGTGGGAAACTCTTCCCCAGCCATCTGTCCCATGCTATTAGCTCCCCCCACTTCACCCCACCCCAGCTCCCAACTTCTAACTCCCAGATCAGCTCCCAGCTCCCTCCCCTTCTCCTGGCCGCCCCCTTCCCACACTGTCCCTTTGTCAGCAGTTCCTATCGTAGGGCTGGGCGTGGTGTGCAGAGGGGCTGAGGCAGCCGTGGGTGCTTTCATAGGCACCTGCAGAAGGGACAAAGGACTGAGGGCGATGAGCCCAAAGACAGATTGATGCTTTGTGCACTGAGGCAAAAGGGGGTGTGTGTGAGAGAGTGTGTGTGTCGGGAGAGGAGGGGTAGAGGGGTGGTTTGGGGGTCGGGGGTTTTGGGGTGGCAAAGGGGGGTTGTGGGTTGGGTGGGAGTGGGGGGGGGGGGAATTCTGTCACTCCAGTCTGTGTGAGTCCAAGCTTTAGAGCGCCCCAAAAGATTGACAGCTTTTGTTGGCTCCATTTTTATATAATGGTGCTGCTTTAATAGGCTAGAGTGGGGCTTTGGGGAAGGAGCAGTGAGATTGGTGGGGGAGACGCGGGGATGTGGGGAGTTTTTACGGCTCTGCTTGGATTGACCAATTCATGGGCATTCAGCTCCGGGCTCGTTATTCATTGAAAGCGCCCAGTGCAGGAATGCAGCAGCATCAATTAGAATGTGTTAGCAGATAGTGAGGCAAAGAAGAAAAACTTTTCTCTCCCTTTTGCTTGCAGGACAACACAACCCCACTATAGAGGATGTCAGGGCCACAATGCTTTTTTTGTGATTCTCTCTCCATTACATTACCAGCGCAATATGTAAGGTGGGGATTCTTTTGATTTAAATTAAGTGGAAAAACCACTAAATCCCATTTTTATTCAGCTAAGATAATGGTCCTATACTCTATAAAGGTCTCTAACTACTTATCTGTGGCTTAAAATCTCCCTCTCTTTTTCTCTCTGTCTCCCTCTCACTTTCTGTTTTTGTGCATTATTTTTATTCAATAGACAGGGGTCAGAGAGAGCCCTGTTTAAGAGCATTGCTTGTACCGTTGACGGCCGTATCGCCTTTAATTGCAAATAGCAGTGGGCCAACATTTTGTGGAGTCCAAAAGGGGATATGAATTAAAACAGTATCTCGCGACCCATTGTTTGTTGCGGGTGCAGGCTGCCACTTCAAATGCTGTTAAAAAGGCCTGTTGGGTAATGAGAAACTTCCTGTACTGGAAATAAAAGAAAGAGGGGACCGGATAAGGCACAGCTGATCAAATGTCAGGGTAACGCGTCACTCCAGTCTCTTTGATCCCTGGAGGGAATAGATCTGTTAAGAACAGCAAGACATACTTTGGTATAGAAATATAGGAGCATCAAGTGTCCCAACACTGTACACTTATATAAATATGTAACGTGAGAATGGAATTTATGGGCAATTTCCGGACAATCGTTATATGGGGTCACAACGGGGTCAACTTACTATTTTAATTAAGAATAAATTCTTAAAAACAACAGAATATTACAAGTTTAATATTTAATACATCATTTGAAATCAACTTTCATTTCCAGAATAAAAAAGGGATTGACTAAAAAAAAACCTTTCAAATCACAAAGTTGTCTCAAAGTCGAAACTTGTGCAATTTCATCCATTTTCCCGGAACCAGGTATTACCGTGGTGTAGTGCCTTGCTATAGAATCAGGGCCCCCCAGTGTGAACCATCTTCACACCTTTCAAAGTGACTCTTTTACTAACATGAAACTTGCAATTCCAGACAACCATTGGTATCCAAGTGATGCTAGTTGTTTCAGCATCAGTCACCTCATATTTAATAATACAGCTGTCACATGCAAACGCATAACCAAATTCATAAGCGGGAAAAAAATATTATTCTGTGACAGTTTGGGTTTAATGTGAGATAACTAGCAGGAACCTCCTGTTGAAAGGTGCACTCATGAATATGAGCAATTATGCCTAATTCTGGGTGAAATAAGTGAAATTTGCATTCACTGAAAAGGAAACTAGAGTTAAACTGCAAAGAAAGTGCAGCAAATTGGTGCAAACGGAGGCCCATGCAGAACCTCAATTCCACTGTAATTGTATAATTGCAGCAGAACGTCTCTAAATGCAGTTCTCAATTAAAGTCACTTCTTCTGTGGGGTAAAGAATCAGCACCGAATTATACATGAGTGTGAGTGAGAGAGAGGGGTAAGAAAAAAACCCCCATGTCAATTTTAGGAGAGCTGCCTCCTTCACGAATGCGTATGAACCAAAAAGTGAACGGCTTTACAGGAAAATGGACAGATGTCTTGATACATCTGGTGCTGATGTGAATTTGTGGAGTGGGGATGAGAGCGCCTCTTCCATCAGGCAACGCTTCCTGCCCTGGTGTGGTGAAAGGGCACAGGAAGGGAACGCGGGGGGGGAGGGGGTGGTTGGGTGGGGGAAAGACGCCTCACTGAGCACCAGTTGATACAAGTCCCCACAATAGGCAGAGCGGGCTGTCTGTGGCACTCAGAACAACTCGGCCTCTGTCTGGATTAAACCACGGCGCAAACAAAGGAGCGCTCGAGCAAACGGTTCATGAATGCTGATTAATTGATGCCATTTTTCCGCAGTGTGCCATGGAGATTCAGCGGGGGAAGGGGGTTGGGGGGGTTGCAGGGTTGAGGAGTTGGGGGGGGGCCTGGCGCAG
This sequence comes from Albula goreensis, assembly GCA_022829145.1. Classification (NCBI taxonomy): domain Eukaryota; kingdom Metazoa; phylum Chordata; class Actinopteri; order Albuliformes; family Albulidae; genus Albula; species Albula goreensis. The sequence goes on from CM040742.1 coordinate 22,675,787, forward strand.
AGTCAGGGTGCTTCCGGCAAGCTGTCTCGCCAAAGTCAAGACGTTCCTTTTCTTTGGCTCCAGGTGCAGGGGTGTATGATTGCATGTGTATGCGTGTGTGTGCTTCTGTATTGGTGTGTGTATGTGAGACTGTGTATGTATATCTCTCACCTAGAGGTTTCTTTAATGCGCAAACCTTACCTGTCATTCCCCTTAGAACCAATAGACAGTAATGGTGGCCAGACTCTTATCTTTGGTTCTAAAAAAAAAAACAATTGTTTTTATGTCCATCTCAGTGTCCAAGTAATTTCAGACTTATACCCAGAGATGGACATATTGCGGTAAGGGAACGCAGGTGTCCCCACAACTGTGTTGGGGTGGCCTGGCCAAAGGTGAGAGGCACTGGCCCGTAGCCCATCTCAATGGAGGGGACCCAGGGGCTGGCTCAAAGGCTCGGGCTTCACTTGATGGAGACTGAAAGGGCCATTTCAGCCACTGCCCAGCAGGAAGGAATGCTTGTGGAAGACCTCTTTCAGGGCTCTCTGTGTGTCTGAAGGCTGTCACAGCAGATAAGTACTCAGCAAACAGCGTGAACAAGGATTTGAACCAGAAAACCAACAGAGCCTTGACAATATTGTGATCGGGGCTTGTCTTCTTAGTGGGGGCTGAATGGTGAATTGAGACTGGGAACAAGTGTTCATTCACAGGAGGATTTGGACGTGTTTTTGTATAATTTTTGAGGATTGGGGAAGAAGTGGGAAGAGGATGCAAGAGGGAACCTGTCTATGTCTTGTCAGGCATGGTTTTAATAATGTGCTGTGCATTCTCTGTGAGTAGAGAATGACTGTATGGGCCTGTTCCATCCTCCTGCCTTCAGTTTGTGAAGACAAACTCATCAGCCCCTCCTCTAAGACATGCTGAAATAAAAACACCTTGACCTAAATGGCTGAGACAGAACTGAACACATTGATCAAAACAACTGAAATGTCAGGTTTTTTAGGGCATTCAAAATGGCTACATTCACACTCATCTTAGCTGCATTTGTGCGGTTCCTCTGTGACCTGCTGGCAGTTTTCATTTTGAGAGCAAACAAACCAACTGTTCAAGTGCAGCTGACCCAAGAACATCTGTTGAGCATTTCGATACCAGCTACATCTACCTCCATTAGTGTATAAACAAATGAGCGGCCCTACTTGCTAAATTAGTCTGATTGCTCACCAGCTTATTATACAAGAAGATGGGTATGTTTGCTATTGTTATTCATGTCTTTGATAGACCACAACAATAAGACGGTGGCAAAAATATACTGAGCTGGCAGGAATCAAGGACAGAAATGTTATTTTTCTGGAATACTTTGTCAGTGATATACTGTAAGCAAAGCATAGTGCATACTGGAGTATACATAGAGGTATACTCTTTAAAGGTCTTTGTGGTTATGGTGTTTTCCTGGCTAAATGTACCTACATCTACGTGGCTTTCCAGGGCTTGGAGCAAACTTGCTGTTAAATTTCGGGATATTTATTGTCAGGCATAGGATAACTTAATGTGGAAATGTCTAATTTTAGACCTGTTGTCAAGGTGCGACGTGGGCTATGGAAAAGGTGACTTTGCCTTGAGTAAACTGATTGGCAGCAGTTGAAAACAGACAGGTTTCTCTGAGCCAGGCAATAGGTCCACTCTCCTCTCTGGAGAGCTGATTGGTGTGCAATGGGAGGACCAGTGCCTGGCACCAAAAGCAGAGACTCAGACAGCTCTGCACGTGTACCTGTATCCCTTTGATCTCCTATTCAGGCCCAGACAAACAGTGGTTTCACCAGCGGCCCATCACGCACCTGGCAACGATCCAGTAAACACGGTCTGCTGTTTTAAACAGTCACGAGGGGCTTAGTCTTGCAACCGGCACTTTCCTTAATGCCGCTCAGGTGACAACATGGCATGTAGAACTCGCCCTGGGTGGTGCCCAGAGGAAGAGGGAGCCATTTAAACCCCACTATCCCCCTTAATGCCTTGATCCCTGCTGAACGCCGCCCCAGCTTGCTCATTTGATCACTGAGACAGGCCTCTTCTTCCCCAGTCCCTCAGCTGCAGTGAGTGCACCTGCAGGGTGCCGGACCCACAGCACAGGAGGGCCCACCTGAGCTCACTCCAGCTGTGTACAGGGATTACCAACAACATTACTGTGAGCCCTGCTGACTGGCAGTTTAATGAGGTGGATTATGGGGGAGGACATTCACACGTGACTCATAGTCTTCAGCCCAAAAAAAACAATCTGAAATCATTATTAGCTACATACTGAAAATATCTCAGAAAAGCTGTTTGGTGTTTTCCATGCCCTTATCTCTGTATAGAATGTGACAAATGCTCTTGACTTGATTGATTAGCCCCTTATGGCCTGTCCAATAAAAAGTCTGTTTTTGCTCATATAGGCAGATGAAGGGTAGGCATAAAGCAATAGTTGGACTGTTTATAAAGATGATGTGTTTGGTACTGTTACCCATCATGTCCATGCTTGTCATAACAGTCTGATAGATGTGATTTAGGAGAGAGCAGTGTGTATTTAGTTTCGCAAGCACTCAAGGCGATGACTGGAAATACCGTAACAAATACAAACAAGACAAAACAATTGCACCCAAAAGTTAAAAAACTCATAAAGACAAATGGTTTTGGTGCCTTTAAATCAAACCATTTGTGGATTTTCAGCCTTATTTGACACCAGAAAGGATTTAGACATCATAATCATAACTGTGTATGCAAACATTGTTTGACCACTTCTTGACCACATAAAACATACCAGATTTTATATTCCTTAACCAAACTATCCATCAAATTACTTTTAGCCAGTGGTTTTCAATCAAACCTCAACTGTATGATGTCTATTCTGTAGAAAAGAGATCCTTTTCATAATTAGAATAGGCAAACGGTGCTTAATGCTTCACTTCATTCAGTATCATTTCACCTCTCTACTCCTCAACTGTGTTGTACACAAACAACCGAAGATGAAACTGAATGAGGATGGAGGGTGGATTACACATAAGACAAAATGAAAATGGGAGTCCATTTTAGCCCCCTTTATTTGTGTCTGTATGTATTTATCTATTTAATGGTTCTAGGGGGAAAGCGGTTGACAAAGAACAATGTTGTCCCTTGGAAGTGTTCTGCTAACTTTGAAGGCTTGTGAAGAGTGTAGATTGTGATGGAATGGGTAGGGAAGGACTGTGACTGCTCCATTGAAAGTGGAGGGGCACGCTAAATTAGGTTGATTTGCCTGTGAATGGGGAGTTTCCATTATTCATGTCGGAGAGCTGTCACTTCCAATAGAGAAAGTGAAAACCTCCTTTTATCAACCTTTTCCAAGTAAAGCGGGACAGGCAATCAATAAGTGGATTCAAAACCGGTGGAAAGTCAGGCAGAATGAAACGAGGAATGTTAAAAAGGGGGTATTTGTCAAATTGTTGATGGGGGAAAAGCTAAGAATTGATGTAATTCTGGCAAAACTTTGATGGCTAGAATAACAGAGAATTCAATATTAGGCATCAATAAAGTTGTTGGGGCAAAATTCTGCAGGCTCTTCATTTGTAGATACTTTTATTCTCTTAAATTCTCTTCTGGAGAAAAGTACAGAAGGTGCACCTGGCATGGAGAAAGTTGTCCTTGTTTACTGACCAAGTACACATTTACTAAGACATAACATAATTTGCATGGTACTGTGTTTACAGTATGCAGCTCAATGTCCTGAAACACAGAGTGGTACATCTTTTCAGACTATTTGCAATTATGATTGACACGGTCATGAGTTTCATTTCAGTTCCATTCCTTCCTGTTTTGTGCATTAAAAGATTGATGCATTATGTAAGCCCATGCATACTATACAGAATTCTACAGTGGGTTGTAATGAGACTATTACAGAGAGCACCAGTCAAGTTCACTATTGTAACATCATACCTATATTAATATAAATAATGGATATAATAACACATCTGAAAATATAATTAAATGCCTTTTTAATTTTTACACTGAAATATAAATTATTGACAAACACAACAATCAACTTACAAAAATGAATATTCCTTCTTTAAAAAAAATTAAATAACACATTTTAAAAAACTGCAGTAGGCTTAGTAGTTAATTTTAGTTGCAATATCACTGTAATTTTGTAATAACGTATATTATAAATAAACATTTAAAATGATTATAGCTAGGGAATGAGTGGAGGTAAAATGGAAATTATACAACACATAAAATAAATGTAACTGATGCAATGTGAGAGCACATTTTGTGTGTGTGTGTGTGTGTGTGTATATATATAAATCTGAAACTTCATATTTAAGATATAAAATATTAATATTAAAATATACATACATATCTTTAAAAATGTGGTATTTATGACAGTTACATATCATTATTTCTTGATAACAACTTAACCAAGAAGCAAAGGGATTCATAGAAAGGTTTCATGTTCAATGTGTTCGAACATCTTCCTTACACCAAATAAAGAAAGGTAAAAAAGAAACCACACATAATGAGACAAAAAAGGTTTCTGAGATATTTAAAACATTCATCAACTGGTTTCTATATTGATGCTCCGATTGTTTTTCCACTGGATGGAGAAAATGAATCGGGCCATTTGGCTTCATCAATCAGGTCTAAATGATGCCTTAATTGATGACAGTGTTATACAGTTAATTGAGCAGCTCTATTGTTGGCAGTCATTGTTCAGGGTGTGCAAATACTTTACCCGGTAACCACGAAAGGAACTGGGGGTTCAAGGGAATCTTTAAGTCATAAAACTGGCCCCAACTCTCACCCCTGTGAAACGCATGGGACAGATTATTTGCCTTTAGCTGCCACGTAATAAATAGGGTCATCTGCAGAAAAGATAGATGTTAGTCGTTATATTATTGCAAATGTGTTCTAATTTACACTCGTGTTTAAAAGAATGTGCCGGTTTGATGAATCAAAAGCAAAATGTTTGGGGATAAAAACTTTGCTTGTAATTCATGCTTTTGTTGGAATGAGAAAATCGAGAGGATCCATAAGAAACCTACAAAGGAAACAAAATCTGAATGCTTTGTTTTTATTCTTGAAATAGTAATAATAATGAAAACCTCTTCTTATCCAAAACATTAGCATGTTTTTATAAGCATGTTTTAATTTAATATATTTATGGTTTATATTGATATATATTCAAATATTGCATCTTACTATGACTGCTGACTTACAGTATGATTTACAGTAGACAGATGTTGGCATAAATTAGGTCCTTCAATTTCTGTCCAATAATAGAAAACTGCCAAATAAGATCTTTAATTTAAAAATTGAAAGTTGTACAGTATTTTTAAACATCTGAATATGTACAATTAACACTGCAATAGTTTTACAGCATCTGAGTCCATGAAAATGGGATATTAATAGAAATCAAATGCCATTTTAATAGTTATCTTTCATGGTGATTTCAAATAAATTACATCATGCAGAGTTTTAATGGATTCGATTGTCAGCAATCCATCTTCTATGTACTGTGTGTGGAATAGAGTATAAATCATGTTTTTAATGAATTTTCATCTCAGAGTCCGTGAATGAGAATCACCACGCATTGAGCAGAGGATTTGCTCATTCATTCCGTTTAATTCTTTATTGCACACACTTCTGTCCTATTTTTTGTCTGCTGACACTTTCTGAAACAGCCCAGTGGTTTAAAAAAAAACCAGACCCAGGTTTCCATATCATTATGGCAGAAAATGGAGTAAAGCGAACAACTGCTTTCTCAGGATATAATCCCACACTACCAAAGCTATGTGTCGCTGGAGGGCAGCAGACTTAATTGGGTTACAAAATACTTTAATTACAGCCGAGTTTCCCACATTCCTCCTTCGAGCTGAGAACCAAAGACAAAAACAGTCCTCAACGGCCAAGTAAACTGTGTCCAGCAGCAACACAGGAATAAACGGGCTGAAATGTGTCGGCACTGAAGGTAAACACTAGGCAGTGTGAATCCGGCTGTACATTCAGATCCCTTACATACAAAAACCAACAGCAATGTTAATTTATATGTTTATACTTCGCAATTCAATGACAGTATCTACACCAATGCAGTATATTTATAGGGCATGGGTATTTGTTAGGGTAATAACACTAAATAGAAATGCTAACATTTTATTCAACAGTGAACATTCAAAGCAGTTACTGTAGTATATCAGGTAGCAATGCACTGAATGATAGGTTATCGGGGGACAAAGTATCGCAATAATGCAATGAACATGCAGTTATTAAAGACTGGCATAAAACATAAAATGGACAAGGATCTTGTTCTAAAAAGCATAGGAGACAAAATGTGTGAATGTTTGTGTGCTTTCACAGTTTCAGGGAGAATTCAATAAACTGTGTAAGAAATCCTCTCAAATGACCAGCCAAATGAGGACTTACTGTTCTCTGAGTAATTCTTCACAGTTTGCAAGAATTTACTAAAAACTTTTCAAAGCTCAAATATAAAATTGCTTCAATTTTCCAGGTTTACCTAACTGCACATTTTAATTAGAATTACATTTACATTAGTACAATTGTTGAGGACTGCCTCAGGCAGCATTTACTTAATATAATAATATAGTAATTGAATAATATAATAATTGAATAAATAGGTGATCATATTTCAGATGCATACCTTACATGTTCTTTGAAAGGGGAGAGGAAATGGGGGGGTTAAACCTTAGTTTGAATCCTCTTTTTCTGGCTTCTACCTGCCAATACATAGTCTTCCCAATGCTAAGAAAACTGACACCATGCCATTAGTCTCTGTGTCAGGAAGCATCACAACAAGGACCATAAAACAACAAGGTCTCACAGTGGGCCTGGTTCTCTGATGTCTAAGACCCTCTGCAGTACACACACACACACACACACACACACCACAGTACTCACTCTTACCCCTGACAGCCAAAGGTTTGTTTCTTCTTGGGCCAGCCAACTCTGTGACTGATTCCATGCAATGGTGAGAGTGACTACATTTATTCATACCTTCCCTCCTAGTCACTTTATCCCATTCATCGCAGGAAGTGTCTCAGGTTTGAAAAGCAATGGGTTACCTGCCATTTAAGAATCTCTTTAAGATCTGAGCCTGATATGTGTCCTGGAACACCCCTTTGGTCAATTCTTATTATGTTCTGTCAGCCTTAAAGGATTTTTTTTTATTGCATTTACGTTGTTGGAGATAGGAGAGGAACGTGGGGGAAACATGAACGCACCGTCCACAACTACCAAAGTCCGCTATGTGTGCACACTATACATTACACAAGACCCTTAACATTATAAAGTGGATGTTGTGGGACTGGGATTAACAAGGGGGGTTGCAAGGCAGAGAGGCAGAGATAGAGGCATGGAGAGTGAGAATGCTACAGCCCCACATAGGACCTCATAATGAGTAATGATGAGTAATGTAGTGTTAACAGCTAGTCAGCAATAACGGCACTCTCTAAAGGAGTGTCCATGCTTAAAAAACATTCTTGTATTCTACCTAAGAAGAACTGGATGTTGAGGCCTGCTCTGAAACATGCATATGAAAGCAACTTTCTATAAAAATATCATACGTGAGCGCTTGAGTACGTGAGAGTGCTGAAATTGGCAGCAGGCACTGATGTGTCCATATCTGATATTTTAGAGATTTTTGCTATTTTGATTTAGCTACTTGTTCAAACTGTTGAAAAAAGAGTTTGGAAAGGAATAACTTTGGACAATCAACTCCTGCAATGCTATAATTGTGTATGACGTGAATAATTACACCTCACAAACCTGGATGAGATGTAACTTGCTTGCCAGTACCTACTAACAAATATAAGGGTATGTGTACACAAGCAAACCTTCAGCTCAATACAATATGTGTCCTCCTGCCACAACAAGGGGAACACAAAACCTACATCCCAGGTGAACACTGATGTATGCGCATGGAAGATGTTGGCATACCCATTCCCTTACTTCTACATTTCTTCAATTTATCTTTTTTCACTTGTTTTTCCTGTTGCTATTATTGCATCACACAATTTAGATTTGTCACCCAGGCAGTGTGAAGCCATGCCAATGAAGCTTGATTTGAATATGAATTTGCAAGTGGTAGTCAGAAAGAGAAAGAGAGAAGCAGTTTGAAAAACAGAGTGTGGCAGAGTGAGGAAGAAAGGGGCAGAGAGGGAGAGAGAGAGTGTGGCAGAGGGCAGGGGGAGAGAGAGAGTGGCAGTGATGAAGTGTGAGAGGGGTACATGGAGAGAGAAAGATGGTGTGAGATGGGGGTGGGGCTGTCAGCAGCGTGGGCCGCTGAGCCCTGCGGGAGCCCTCCTTGGCCTCAGGATGCCCCGTCACCACGGAGTTGCCCTGGAATGCAGTGCCACACAATGGCAAGAGCAGGGCTCAGGGGGCAGGTCATTTTGATAGCCACATTAAAGTCCCACCAACATCTGCTGAGGGGCGAGAAAGTGCTATCTGCAGGAATTAACCTCCCGAAGCGCTAATCATTAACCCCCAGGCCCTGAGAGTGAGAGGGACAACAGCCGCAGATTTGTCAGCCACCCCGCAGAGGGATTGTGGGGACTAATATTTTACTGAAAACAGCGTGAGAAGGATAACTTGCCCAGCTTTCTCAATCATAATAGCAGGGAATATGTTTGTGTGGGAAACCACAACACAGCGGGAAGCTTGCCACACGTCCATTAGAATAAATCAAACTTTCAATACAGCTAAATCTGTGACATAAATATACTGTCTCCATTACAGCCCCCTCACCATCTCTGAGCCCATGCATACAGCCTTATGTGCATACACTCCTTTCCAAAAACACATAGTGACTAATTTTACGTGAGCGCAAACCAATGGTTGTGGTCCATGCTCTGAGAATGGCATATCGGAAGATTCCTCCATACATGGTCAATAAATTGTGTACCTGTACTAATATTCATGTATGCATGCTAATCAGCACATTGCAGATAAGGTGCTTAAGTCTTCATTTCCATTTCCATTACGTCTGTTTTACTGAAAAATGCTTTGAATATTGTGAGTTCTGTATTGTTTTGTATTGTATTTTCAGCAATTTGCCATATTGCTTATTTCAAACTTTGTTCTAATCAAACTCAAAGCAATGTGTCCTGAACTGATCACATCATTCTTTACCATCTGTGCCTCACACGATCATTTCCTGATGAGAGTTCACAGACTGGATTGGTAGGAATTGGTTGCAATTGTAATGTTTTTAGATGAAGGTTAGAAAGAAGTTATCCAATGCCTCAAACTGCCTTCGAGAAATTACATATCATGAAGGAGAGTGATATGAATCCTTTCATCACAACAATACATGCACATGTGACGCTTGCTATGCATGTTGCTATAGTCTGTTACAAATTGGGAAATTGAGCTGGGTATCATATGATTGTAATTCAGTTTCATGTACGCAAAGAAATTGATATGTATATGTTCGGTAAAGGTGTGGCTGGTTCTTTCACCAATCAAATTACTTGTAGGGGAACTGTGATCTACAAGGATCTGAAGAGACCCACTACATGAAAATTAAACATGCACAGATGTTCATTTATATGCAGTTTAAGGTAGTAATCCAATAAAGACTTTTATGGCATGGTATGACATGTCATATTGTTCTGGTTAAAAGGAAAGTTCACACAAATTTTACATTTCTGTTAGAGGCATTTCCAGATTAACTCATGAAACATTCATAAAGAATTTGATAAAAATGTGTAGGGGACACTGTTGCACTGCGAGATTTCGTCTTTTTAATGTTGGGATAGTGTGATTTCCTTTTATCATTGGTGGCAAGAAATGTCATGTTCACTCAGCATAGATTTTAAAAAGCGTAATTAGTATGTGACTCTGGTAACTATAAGCATCTGAAAATATGTCTTTCTTTCACATTTTACATATATATATATATATATATATATATATATATATATATATATATATATATATATATATATATTCATGGTAAAAATTTATACTGTTTTAGATGCCTATCTTTGTTCATCATTATGGTTGATAAGTCAATGGAATGTCTGGGATTCATAGGATTGTGACTCATGAGGAAATTTCTCCATTAGACTTTTTATTCCAGTAATGTTGTAATAATTACAGTTTTCAATTCTGGTTTAAATTTGAAAAATAAATAAATAAACAGAAAAAATATGTCAATGTTTAAATTCAAACTCAAAACTTGACCAAGTAAGCTTAAGTGTGAGTGCAATAAATACCTGTCATTTTACTTACAATGGAGGTACAGTGCATCGCTTTTTAAAACAGACATTCACCATTTTGACACCAATCCATGACCATAACTAATCAATAGTAAAATATGCTATCATTGTAAAATTACATTAGCAGTTCATTTCTCCATTAGTGAAAAACATATTTGGCTTTTTTACCATTGACTCATGCCTTAGTAAGAGAACAATAGTTGGTATGATTACCCCATGTGACATTGATTGCAGTTATACATGCCTGTGACTCACGGGGCATTTGCTTGACCTTAAAGAGTCAGAAGATTTTCTACTAGCCTTGATAACCTAGAGATTCATAATAATTATGTTAAATAGGTTTTCTTATAAAATAATAGGTCAGTTTCATAGCAACATTTTCATAGATAATTAAAAAAACAGAAATGTTACTTGATTTAATGCTTTAAACACTAATAAAATGTCTGAAATGAAAACATGACACAAAAAATGTCCATTGAATAATTCCAAAATGCTTGTTTTTGAAGATTAGAGCTGCATGCTATTTGTAAAATTGAATCAGAAAATATCAAGCATTTGGCCCTCATGTCTCCTTCAATGGAAATGTCTGTGTATATCACATATTTTGCGCTATAAACTAGTAGACAATGAGCCTTTATTCAATGATTTCTTGTATGTTGCACCCATCACAATGGTAACTATATCTTAGTTGTCTTCCTTTTGTCTTTTACTCTGGTCTTTCATAACTAGAATGTTATCTTAATCAGACAATGGAAATCAGAAAAATGTGTTTACATGCTTCATATATAATTGAAAACTGGATAGAGGCACTTTTGGGGATGCCATTTTGGTGGTAGAAGTAGAACAGCAAAAACATAAAACAGGTGTCTTTTACTGACTCCCAAGTGCTATGGCTACCCCTTTGGGTCACAAAGCCTGTGTGCCATCCACAGATTTCTGAGTGCAGCCACCTCCTTGTAGATGAATTAAGAAATAAAACACAACAGGAAAAGCAGATGAAAACAGGAGTGCCGCAAGTGAGGTAGGTTTTTGTGGTCTGGAGACAACACCTTCTGTGTGTTCCCAGGAGATTAGGGACTGCAGGAGGCTCCCTAATGCACAGGGCCCTCAAGTGCCTCCATACAAGTAATCCCATTCACTGCTAGCTCATTACATGGGCAATTAAGTGCTGGGGGGTGGGGTGTTGGAGGCCCTGTGTGGAGCCGCCCGCTGGCCAGAGGAGCCCCCCCACCCACACCCCTCCCTCCCTGCTCCTTCACCTGGGCCAGCTCTGTGGACACCTGCCTCTCCTAATGAAGATCCATGGCTTCATTTCCATTCCTGGAGTCATATCAGAGACGGAGGCACACAAAACCGGGCCTGTTCCCTGCTCAGAGAGCCGGATAGAATGACGCAGCTAAGTGCTCTTGCGGAGCAAGCAGCTGCGAGGCCTGAAAATGGGAATGGGGAGTTGAAGTAGGGGGCCGCATTTCCTCCTTTGACGAGAGGGGTTGTGATTCGATTGGCCACAAAGGCAGCCATGTGGTACCTCCAGGATAATGGGACTTTCTGCCGCACCAGGAGGAAAAGAGGTAACCGCCTCCCACAGATATGACCCTTGACTCACCTGGAGACAACACACAAGATAAACGCACAGCTCCACATGATAAAAATCACAAACAAGTGCATGTGGCGAAAAACAATGTTTGGTGTAATGTAGACACACACATATACACATATGAAGTTTACAGTTAGGCAACTCAGACAAACATTATGGTTTGTTGAGTTTCCAAGTCAAGAAAAGAAAATAAGGAAAACTTTGATGGCAAGGTTGGTGCTCTGCTGGTAGAATAGGGGGGATGGCCATTGGGGGAACTAACATGTTGATGACATGAGGTTCTTTATTTTTACAGTTGTGTTAATTATGTGTTTATTTAGACAACCAAGGCACTTGTCATGTGTCTGACTATTCAATATGTTATTTCTGGCCTTAAGTAACTAATTAAGCAATGATGATGCCTTTTTGGCTATAAAAGAAATGTTACAATCAACACTTTATCATGTGAATTTTTAAAGCGCCTTGGAAGAAGTTAAATAGTTGGTGTCTAAACTGAAAGTGTCTCTATCACAGAATCATCAAAATAATTTAATGTGTCATGTGGAACATTGTTTTAAATCGTGACAGGATATGCCAAACAAGGGCGTACCATATCAGGAAAGAGCAATGGTTGTATGCTGAAGCTCAGCAACAAGCATAGATGGACACTCAACAGGATAGTTGCTAAAAAAACTAAGAAATGCCTCATTATTACTTGAGAATACATATAGAAAAGACAGTACAAAATACAAATACAAAATGACCATTAAATACTGAATACATACCACCGTGACCCAGTCTCAGTACAAATGGTATGTCATTATCTCAAACAAAGCTCATGTTTATGGTAGGGCTGCCATTCCAAAACCAATTGTAACCAAGGTTAATGTGTGGCAATACATATTCTCGTGTAATAAGTACAAAATTGGGACTTCTGAGCTGTAGAAGAAAGAAAATTGATGACTTTTCTTTTACATTTCTCTACAGACTTCATGTCTGGAGAAAGCCAAAGGCAGCCTTCAATCCAGATTGCCTATTCCCAGCTTTTAAATGTAGTGGTGTATCTGTTTTGGTATGGGCAGCTATCTTGTGAGAGTCACTGGATCTGTCTATTACTCTGCTTGGTGCACATTAAGATGTTCCCGTTTTCCTTGAGTGATAACTGCACAAGGTACACTGAAAATGGAAGAACTGGAGCTGGTCTGAAGGCAAATTCAGTGTTTCCATTATTTTGTCAACAATCTGCATTTCTTCAATCAAACAGAAAAATGCATTGTCAAGACCACTAAATAAAAATATGTAAAAAAGAATGGATCAGGAAGTCCTCCCATCGCTGTTGAAGGCAAGTCACAATGGACCTGTGTACAAGATCTATGTTTCATCCCTGTCCTCCTCCTCATACAGTGATATGATGATTATAGATTTATAGGTGACTGCACATTGGACAGAGGAAGTGATGCCTGTAATGGTTGCAAATGCTGATTGGTTGATTACCATGCCAAGCATTATTTTGGAGAAGGTCAACTACACACCATTTATAAGGTGTGTAGTTTAAGGAGGCCCGCTATGGGGCCACCTCCCTCATGTTGTGGATATTCACAACACTTGAGCTTTTTTCACATTTTGACAGAAATTGGCAACTGTCATTGCTGTCACCTACATCCCAATGACATTGAGAACATTTTTAATTTTCTATCACAAGTCAGCTAAAAGCCCCTGTGTAGTTTCTTATATACTGATATGCCTCTTGTATTCTATTTTGTACACACAGCACACAATATCAAACTACAAAAGCCGCTTTCCCTTGATAAAAAGCACAGGAATACTCAAGACGCATTTTTTTTCTACAAACATATTTTTAGAACTAAAGCATAATCATTTTATTTCTTTGTTTATTTTAGTTGACCGTTAAAAGGTGTTTTAAGTATTAAAAGTTGTTAAACCCCATAACTCTATACAGGACTGTTAAATGAAACTGAAACCCTATAACTCTGTGACATCACTACCTAAAGCCAAACCGCAGAGCTCTATGACATCACCTCTTGAGGCTAAAACCCCAGAGTCCTGACATCATCTGTGCATCCAGAACCCAAAAGATAAACACAGGGACATAGGGAATTACCCTGTTGATACCAACCATTGTCTATAAATAGGACACTTCCTGTTGCTCTTGTCATTCTGTATCCTTGTTCATGTAGTGTCATCTCTCTCTCTCTCTCTCTCCCCCTCTCTCTCTCTTTCAGCATGCTGGTCTCTGCTCTGCTTGTTAACATGTTCTAGGTCATTGATTTCTTTCTTTACCATTGATGACATGTCCCAGGCCTCAGAGCAACAGGAAGGCAGAGAGGAAACAAACAAACATCACTGGAATCCACAGTCAGGGAATCAAGTAGCAGCCATTCTGTTACACATGTTAGAGGGACCCCTGACCGACTGCAGATGTTCATCTGTAAATAACTCTGGAATAGTAATTTGATCTCAGACTCAGTCAGTCTTGTGTCAGTTCATCCTCATTGGCTTATATTTACTGTGACTGTATTTATTGGTCGACATAGCTTACAGTGTAAAACCCAACAAGTTAAGATAGTTTTAGGAAAATGATTGTCTTGAACCATGCGAGTAGGACAACTTAAACAGTTTAAGTTTGCAATATTAATTCATTAAGCTCCCCCTACTCAAATGTTTTGATCAGTTTCCTCAAACCATTTGAATTTTTTTTCTAGATTTCAGAGGTTGAGACAAACTGTCACTATTTGCATATTACTGCATGTGTAGTTTGGGTACGTAACCTGTTGTGAAAAGGGAGTGTTCATTTTGCAGCTGTGTCTCTTACAGTTAGCTAGCTTTGTTTTAATTTTTTAATATGTAGATTTATAGTTGAAAATAGATGGCTAATCAATTGGTTGACTCCTAAAACTGATTTCTTTAACCACAAATTTGAATTTTAAAGTAGCTGCCAGCATTTACTTGCCAACATTGTTAATTTTCCCAAATGTCTTTACGAGTTGTGCTAAGACACATTATTTTGTCAAATTTTGACTATAGGCCCTTCACTTTCCTGAGAAATGCCTTTCTAGCTTTGCTAAATAATGCTCTGGCACACACCTAAATTATAATACTAAATACAACATGAAGTATCACTGAATCACTAGCAACACTTTGGACTCTTAATACACTGCTACTGTATTACTATGTACTAAAGGAACCAAATCATCTGAAAGCAATTAAAATGCAGTACAGCAGAGGCTACCTCAAAAATAATTAGTAAAGTGTGACAATGAACATTGATTAGCCTCCATAAGCCTACAGTACGCTGTGGTAACATTTACCATGTACCTAAAAATGCTTAACAGTGGCAATTCACACATATAACTCAGAAAAGTACTGTATCATTGTATGTTAATAGTCAATCATGAGTCATCAAAACCATTAATGTGATGAAAGTGAGTGAGTGCAGAAAGTGATGGGTCTATTATGCTTTAACTGTTTGTATCAGTTGAAAGTGGGACAGAATTTCACTGTTATGCTAAATTTTTGTGTCTGTGTTTGAAATTGAAAAGGTGTAATTAGGATGCTATTTACAGTATAAAATTAGTTTATACCAATTAAATGAGTATGTAATTAATCTATTTTACTCATGTTTTGGTATCTTAAAGGCTCTGCTGTGGTTGAATTTACATGATAAATCAAAAAATCAATATAATAAATCAGTTTGAGACACCTTCATTGGGGAATATGTGGTAGGCTCACCGTTAATTGCAATGCAAATAGACACCTTTATGATGAATTGGGGATAATGTACCAATCATTTATAAATTTACATATACATTCAATTTTTGTTATACTTTTGCCATTTCATGCCGTTTTTCCCATACCAAACTCGGCTAAATTGTTGCGTGTCATGCAGCAACACTCCCATTAACTCAGGAGTAGGCAGCCATGAACTCAAATTGATACATTTTTTGATACTTCAGATTCACCAGCAATTACAAGCTATTTATGTTGCCAGATGGTGATGAATTTGGCATATATTCAGTTTGTGCATTCACAGGAATCTGGCTGACTAGGAATAGCTGTTAGATTAGCTGTGAGGAGACTAGCCATCCTAACCAATTTAACCTCCAATCTTGGCTGGGCCAATTTTTTCCCTGCCAACGCAGACCACCAGCCATAGACATTAATGGTGCGGTCAGAACTTTGAGAACATCTTACTACATGAGCTACCCAGAAGCCCCACAAAATTATATTTTTACTTAAGAATTACATTTTATGCTTTATATTAACACTGACAAAAATATTTGTTCGTATTATGCAAGTGTAAATGATCGGTAAATAAGGCCCATAGTCTCAATGCTATATGATTAAAAAACTGTCACTACTAAAATTGCAGAACCCTATCATAGGCATCTGAAACACAAAAAGGTTTAAGACCAGACAATCACTGTTTAACAATTTGTGTACTGGACAATGAGAGAGGACATGAGAAATGCAGTGTGCATGGACTGGTGCTGCATTGGCCACAGTCCTTGTGGCTTTATTGACTATCAGCCATTCAAGGTGAGAAGACCAAGTACATGCTGTGCAACAGAAGATGGTGTGTAGAGGTTATTCACTGGCCCAGGGAAGCTGCAGGGTAGATGCAAAATCAAACAAAAGAAATCTGCAGCCTCATGTGCTCTGTCAGTACCACAGAGAGTGCCTTTATAACTGAGGGGAAGAGTTAAAGAGATGGTGGGCATTTCACATGCAGAAAAACAGACTGGTGTGCAGAGATGGTCAACACGTACAGATGTGTGCTGCACCTCACCAAATTGAATGACAGCATCTGAAGAGAACAACACATCTTGCTCTCTAGAGAGACATTAGCACATCTAGAAGGCACAGAGACCTTCACAAAGTTTTAATCTCTCTGATTTTTTATAACTCCAGTGGGCAAATATTTCATGTTTTTGTTTTATTTTCACTTTTGGAATGAACAAAGTGTTTGTGGGTATGTGGATCGAGGCAATGGCTGACAAAGATCACATGAAAGTTGATGTGAGTATTGCTTACATTCTGCTGCATGTACAGAGTAATTAGCCAAAAGTTTTACAATGAATGGTGGCTATACCAGTCAACCATTGAACTGGAAAGGGTTAGAGAAGCTGACCGTTTCTTATCATATCTCTATATTCTGTATGAATATTGGCTTACTGCAGATTGGAGCGTTGAACCACTCAAGAAAGGGGAGCCTATTTTGTGCATATAAATACTGACAGCCCTCCATTCACACCTGACAGCTATCTGACTGGCCTAGGACAGATGAGGTGTCTGTAACCATTCACACAAAACCGCTGCACAGCTGATGGAGGAGAGGAGAGGCAAACTGGGGCAGGCCATGCACTCTCATCATCTCCTGTAGGCCAGGCCCATTAGAGCCCACCATGATGGGTAATAAGAGACCACTGGGATAGAAAGGAAGAAATGAGGCAGGAGATTAATTACCTCCGTCATCAGCTGAATGCCCTGTCAGCAATGTATATGATAAGATTGGACTGTGCAGCCCTTCACCCCAGAATGGGCCACAATATGGAGCCAATACAGTGCTGTTCATGGCCATCTTCACTGGGGATGCCTCTCCCTCCTGAAGAACAAGGAAGATTGGAGAGATCTAGACTTATTGTAATCCCATGGGCCAAGCTTCAAAGCCCTACCCATGGAGTGGTCACGCACTCAGAGCAAGGACTGGACAGGCCCTCACCCTGTTGTCACTAGGATGCCTCCTAATCATGCTCATCTAGTAGGGTGACAACAGGCAGGAGACCAACAGTCTACTCTACACCACATGTTGACCAGAGCCATAAATCGTTCCATGGCACCAAAACTAACACAGGTTGTTCAGGAGACACCATTGCATCTCTTACTATCACCACTTAAAGCACATAGTCTCCCACTGGCCAGTGGAGGACATACATGGATTTGACTCCAGTGGTACCAGACTTTTCCCATCCAAACCCAAAATAGATCTAATGCTTGAAGACCACCCTGAAGGACATTTTCCCAACTACCTGATGGACTATCTCAAAGTAGAGGAAGCATCATTAGCCAATGGCACCTACAACGACTCAAGATGCTCATTTCCTGACACCACAGCTGTCCTTAATGAGCTGTATGGTCATCAAGACCAAGAAGCTCTCCAGTGAATCACTGAACTTATGGACAGCCTCATTATCTTTCTTCTTCAGGTGTTACAGATCAGGAACTAAGTATACAATCAAATATCCCTCACTTATCTCACAATAGCTGGCTCAAATTGTCATTTAGCTAATGACAACTGTGTGAGGAAAACAGAATTGCTGGTATCAGGGCCTGCAGTTCCTGCAAGGAACCTCCAGTCAGTGGCCTCAGAAGCCACTCTTCTCTTCTGCTAAAGAGCACAAATGGAATAAGGTTACATTCTTTCTGCGTGGGTGAAAATGTGAGACTCTGAACCTCTGATCTTCAGGCCTGACCAGTGCTAATGACTGAATAAGGTGGAGGAAAAAGCCTGTTTGTTGACAGATCATTATATTTCCCCCTTAAGAATGAATTGCAACACTAGGTCACACTTTCCATTGCCTGTTAAAATGTACAAGGGTGAAATATTGTTATCAACATACCAACCAGGGCCAATATTATTTAGATTAACAAATAACAAATACTAACAAATACAAACACAAATAAAATAGGCTATTGTCTATGAATGAATTTTAGAAACAACTATGTTTCAATGTTACTCACAAAGCACTGTGAAAAACAATTCCTCTGTTGTAATTTGCACAATTGGCACCTACGTTGTACTTCATCTGCAGTGCTTTCATTTTTGTTAGCTTATTGACGGGAGAGCCAGTTTTCTTTTCTGTGAATCCCCGCAACAATTCTAAAATGTTAAAGGCAAGAGAAACAAACACAAGAGGCTGAGTTAACAAGCAATGTGACAAGCATACAGAGCATACAAGCATCCATGCAAAGGTTTTTTTATCATTGCTTTATATTAGCCATAGAATATCACTGCAATACTTCCAGACAGTTTGACCACACAGAGGATTTCTTAGTCACACCAGATGGACCATCAGATTTAGTAACCTTTGCACATTAGTACTTGTAACATTATTGTGGACTTAAAATGTATTATTATAAATAAGACTTTTTGACTGTAGCTTAAAAGTAACAATGTATTCTATAATATGGACCAGACAAGGATCAGTTACTTCAAAATGGTTGAGAATGAACAGCAATTGCAATTAAAACTCACTGTGTAAAAGCTTATACATATGTTGAAATTGCATGTTTTATTGGTGATATATGTATATTTTGAAAGTATTATTGTTTTAGTAGATGAACAATATTATGCTATGTATTTGGAAAAGTTCTTGCTATGTATTTGAAAATAATAAAAAAATGAAAACACTTTTTCACAAATGAGCTTGAAAACATATTCTATGTTAAATGCAGTTAATTACATGATAAAATGCATATGTGCATGCCCCAGGTCTGGTTGGATGCATATAAATTACATAGACTTTGTATCTTCCATTTCATCACTACCAGTATTGTCATGTTGAACCCTATTAAAGTAATGGACAGACACATGGCCATTTTCTCAAAAGTAGTGTCGCTAGGCACCCCTTATCCACCCTGAGACTATGATTCTAGGGAATTCTCACTGATTTGCAATGGATGTCAACAACCACCTCTGTCTTTCATCAAAAGTAATTTTTCAGAGCTTGTCTTGTCAGTGTTTAACAATTTTTGTCATTCAGGTAAAATGTTTATGAAATTGCACCCATTTAGCTGTGTTGCAATGCTCGTTTTTCAGGCTGGATTTTGTGGATAACATCAACCATAACACTTGCGGTGGGGATGAATGACAAGTTGAAACAAAAAGTGTGGGTTGCTTCAAAACATGGTCTTTTAGACAACTATACAGTTTTTTTCCGTTAAATGCGTGCTGCTTGTGAATTTGGCTTACTTTTGTCTACCTTTAATTTGTAATGTCATGTGATTCTCCATTACTGTTGTTAAACTGGACTTTATTTTTCAGTGTAGATTTGTGCACGTCTGTAAAAGCCTGTATCAGCTTAGGGTCAGAAAGTAACCGGAAAGCGATGAATGAAACAATGTGCGATCCAAATGATATGTGCCATCACAACCTAATTGGCCCAATAAATCACAATCCACTTTGCTTCTCTTTTTTTAAAAGCAAATTATGAAATTCATGTATCTCTAGCCATTGCATCATGTGGTCTTGGTAAATTGGAGGAAGTAAATGTATTAGCTATTAGCTAGTCTAGTGTTTAGTGAATATAATGATACAGTAGCAGTAGATATGTAACACCAGCTACAGCATATCTCATGAAAAACATCATCCTTGACCAATTTTCATCACCCAGCGCCATCGGTCATGTGTGATTGTACAGGTACCAGTGAATTGTTCATCCTCATATCCAGATTTATCTGTGTCTGAGTGTGGGCGTGCATGATGAGGTCTGTGTAGTGTACATGTGTGCGTGTCAGTAAGAGTGGGTCTTCATACTTGGTGTGTATGTATGTATGAATGTATGTGCACATGCCTCTGTCTGTGTATGTATGTATGAATGTATGTACACATGCCTCTGTCTGTGTATGTATGTATGAATGTATGTGCACATGCCTCTGCCTGTGTATGCATGTATGAATGTATGTGCACATGCCTCTGTCTGTGTATGTATGTATGAATGTATGTGCACATGCCTCTGCCTGTGTATGTATGTATGAATGTATGTGCACATGCCTCTGTCTGTGGATGCATGTATGAATGTATGTGCACATGCCTCTGTCTGTGGATGCATGTATGAATGTATGTGCACATGCCTCTGCCTGTGTATGCATGTATGAATGTATGTGCACATGCCTCTGTCTGTGGATGCATGTATGAATGTATGTGCACATGCCTCTGTCTGTGGATGCATGTATGAATGTATGTGCACATGCCTCTGCCTGTGTATGTATGTATGAATGTATGTGCACATGCCTCTGTCTGTGGATGCATGTATGAATGTATGTGCACATGCCTCTGCCTGTGTATGTATGTATGAATGTATGTGCACATGCCTCTGCCTGTGTATGCATGTATGAATGTATGTGCACAATGTATGAATGTATGTGCACATGCCTCTGTCTGTGGATGCATGTATGAATGTATGTGCACATGCCTCTGCCTCTGTCTGTGGATGCATGTATGAATGTATGTGCACATGCCTCTGCCTGTGTATGCATGTATGAATGTATGTGCACATGCCTCTGTCTGTGGATGCATGTATGAATGTATGTGCACATGCCTCTGTTTGTGGATGCATGTATGAATGTATGTGCACATGCCTCTGCCTGTGTATGTATGTATGAATGTATGTGCACATGCCTCTGTCTGTGTATGTATGTATGAATGTATGTGCACATGCCTCTGTCTGTGGATGTATGCATGATCATGCATGTGAATGTGTGTGTGTGTGTGTTCATGTGCAATGTAAATGTTTGTGCAGCAGTGTTTATCTTTGAGTGTATGTGCCTGTGTGTGTGCGTGTGTGCATGTGTGCATTCATGCTTGTGTGTCAGTGTGTGTATCTGTTTGTACATGCTTGACTGTGTGGACATGTGTTTGTAGGATGGTGGGGGTACGAGTGTGTTCATGCTTGTGTGGCTATGTGAATCTGTGTCTGCATAATTGTGTGCATGAGGGTGGGTATGTGTGTGTTCATGCTTCTGTGTGGTTGTGTATATGTGTGTGTGCATGCCTGTGTGCTGGAAGGGGGCAGGTGGGGCCTAGAGGCTGGTTGTGTTTACTGTAGTTTACTGTTTCCTGAGCCTTGTGCACCACTCACCTGGAACGGAGCGCTTCCCCTCCTTGGCCTTATCAGCTCACAGGAAATACCTGCCACAGGTAAACATGACCCCTTAACCTCCTCTGACATCCACTGGCTCAAATGTAGGCAAACAATCTGGATGTTATTCTTTCTGCACCACTGAAACGTCCCTACTAGTCTTTCTAAAACCTAGTCTAAAAATTAGCAGTACATTCTGGATAATATATCCTGAAAATCAGACCACTATCTTTGATTGTCCTTCTATTTTCATAAAATAATTCCACTCCATAACTGGTAGTTGAGACAGACTCAATTTTTATTATGAATAAAAATTATTTTTTAATGTAGTTCAGTTAGGTAGTCTGTAAGTTATGTCTCTATTTCGTCTTATGATACAAATTCATAATATGTTTGTGAAAATATACCAAGACATATATTCCAATACATCATTTTCACAATTACCATTGTCTGTGGCACAATAACATTAGCATATTCATCCGTCTGAATATAAAATCTTAATTTTAGTCCAATAGTGGGCACACTGTTTTTCTTCCCTCTTTCCCTCACATGTATTTGGTTCAAATTACTATACTCACAGCCACACTCAAGTTAAGCTCAATTTCTTCAGCCCATTTGTCTAGGACTTGGGAATCCCTGAGTGACACTTTGTCTGTCACTCATCTCCCAGGGGGACGCTGAAACGAAGGCAACAGCGTACCCCCTGGGGAGACACACTACACCACAGAGTAACGGTAGGCATCCCTCAGCGACGTGACCGAAAGTGTCCCAGTGCTGGAGGGGCTCTCGTATTAATCAGAGGGAGCCTCAAAGTTCATTCTGGGCTGTTTTCTGAACAGTTATCAGTAGCTGTCCTTACAGTTGCCATGTAACACACAGTTCTTAGTGAAGACTGAAAGTGTTATGGAAAAATATTTATGGATAAATATTTGAATAAACGTTCAAAACAGTGGAGTTACAAATGCTCGGCAAATCCATCCAGGCACTTTTCTTAGACTTTATTTACTTCTGGAGCCATTTTAAAATATATGTCAAGACATTGTAGTCCCTCACAACTTTGCAGATCACTAGGGGATTCATTATCAATTGTTTTTTTTTTGTGTTGATAAAAAGTTGTGGTGGTATGTATGAGTGTGATTGATTACTGGGATGGATCTTATGAGGCCCTAACTGCAATCCTGAAATGGGACTGATTCAGTGTGTGCCAGGTTTCACAGCCCTGTTATGGACATAAACCACAGAAGCTCTCCCCTGGGACCAGTGGCCTGTTTGGACAGAACATTCCCACACTCCCATCTTACCTCCGGGATCGGGGTCGCAAGCATTGGATTGCTGCTCACCTCTACGCTGTACTGCACCTTAGGGTCAGGGATACGTTCTCAACCACCCCCCAACAACCACACACACACTGCCTGGTATCTGTCAGAAATGGCCCCCCTGGCCACTCTACTCCACCATTGACCCCTCCCCCCTCTGTGTTACCTGAGCCAGGATGAAAAGTCTTACATCTTATTTGATGGAAGCGGTTTCCCAGGGTGACAGAGCAGCTTGTTGCCCCCACCAACCAGCCCTGGGGCTGGAGAGGAGATTGGGGGCAGATAACCCAAGTGCCGCACTGCACTGCCCAGGGGGAGAGGGTTGACTGTGCTTTGGCCCTGTCTATGAAACACTAGCCAGGACATCCTGCCACACACCTGACCACATGGCCTATGCCCCTCCAAAAAACACCGGCACCCACCCTGAAATTAAACACTGATTTATTCATCACAGGTACACTCAAAAGCCATCTATCAAGAACATATACCTGTTAATTCTGTCTTTTTATTTTTTAAATTACCTGGTGGGATCAGAAATAAATGTATATGTAAAAGTAGCTAAGTAAGTGTATGTGTGTTTACTTGTTATGTATTATGTTACATATATTATGTTACATATTTATATATAATTGAAGGTCATCCCATCAGTTAAGTAACTGCAACGTAATATGTATTTTCCCTTTGCAGCTCTCCTTGCTTCTTCTCTGTCCACCCCTGGTAAGCACCAAGGCACACCAATGGGGTACTGGGTGACCAGTCTGTCCTGGGTTGTCAGTGTGTATATTGGTTGAACATTCAGCTCAGCACAACAATTAAACAAGACTGTTTTATTGTCAGTGGCGAGTGGGGACCCCCCCTCACACCCCCACCTCTGCCCTCAATTAGCTCAGGCTTAGTAGATAGGCCTTCCAGGAGATAAGGGGGAACAATAGGGCAGGTGAGGACCTGGATCGCTGCAGTTTCCTCTCCCTCCTGGGGTGTAGTTAACCCAAGTCAAACACTTAAACATCCTGTAGTGTCACTCAGCATGCAGGCTTCAGAAACTCCTTTTTTATGGCTGTTTTCCTTTTTTAGGCCATTCTTGGAGGGAGGCATGCTTGTATCCACTACCTTGCCATTTGCAGAGATGTAGCCTTATGCTGTAGCAAGGGAGGCTGAGAGTGAGAGGGGGGAGGTACACCTGAACACTACCACCCAAGTTTGCTGCCAACGTTGACCTCTCAGACCACTGTTTACCGAAGAACAGCACCTCCAGGCAAGAAGATCTCAGCATACCTATTGCTGAGTTTACATAAACCAATGCCATTATCATACCAAGAGAAACATGCCAGAAGATACTCATCAAAACTATTAGCAGTGGAGTGAATCTGCCTAAACATTCGAATGTATATTTAAAAAAAAATAAAGGTTGTAAAATGTGTAGGAGTTCCCACAGACTGTTCCATACAGTAAATTGATAGTGTAGCATGTCCAAACATCTCCTTTTTATTCAATTTAATGAAACAGAGAAAGAATCAATACTCAGTTGTGAGTACAAATCGATACTAGTGATGTTCCATGTAACACCAGTAATAAGGATTTACTAAGTGACCACTTTGGACAAATTCTTTTATTATTCCTCTTTATGAGAGACACTTGTTTTTGCATCTCTCTTTAGCTGTATGAAGGTTGATGGTACACACACAGAGCTGACGGAGGAGGATGGACTGGAGAAGGCAGGTTAATAACAGGAGCACTTGATAAAAATGGTGCACTCTGAAAAGCTGCAGCTGTAATAAGGTCTTTGTTGGGGACCTTACAGGAAAAACCACATCATCGCTCATCTCACGAGCCAATTTACTGGTCGGCATGGCAACTGGAATAGGTTCTAGGCTGAAGCAAGACTGGAATCACAATGTTTGGAATGGATAGAGGGGGGAAAAAGAAAAAAATATGGGGGTGGAAGAAGAGAAACTTTGCAAATGTGGACTTGAGCTTTCAGTACTTCTGAAACTTTTTAAGGTGTTTTATTTTGTGGAATATATTCAACAACAGATGTGTCTATTGTTGATAGATCTTCCCACGATAAGAATTTGTTAAAAATTTCCATTTGGCCAAGTGGAAATTTAAATACTCAGCCTGTCTTTTATTTCCTATTGGATGGATGTTCAAATGAAAATAGAGGTATTATTAAATTAATTTACATGGATGTGAATTCATGTATATGGATTGTGTCACAGTGTATGGTCCAGGTAATTTGTTAATGTTAAGAGAGAGTTAAGTTGCCTCAAAAGGTGATTTTTACTTTAAATTTCAGAAGCTCTCCTTTTCGTCCCATTCAGTAATTGTATTGAGGTATGTAGTCAAGGGAACTTTTACCTGAGACTTAAATGCAAATAAAAAACAATAAAGGAATCATAGATCAGTAAAGCCACAATGATCACTTTAAACAGGAGCAGTGATTGTGTTGGCTTCCATGAATAATGGAGTAAACTCAAGTAAAACACTTCAAAAGCACGAAGCCTAAAATGTGACCATATCCTCTTTGTCCCCCAGACAATCATTTAAAAAGAAAATTTCAAATTACTACATGACACTGGGATGTGATTGCTACCGGTGGCAGAGGTTTCAACAGCCACAAAAAGAAGAGAGCCACTTGTTGTTCTCCACGTAAAACATATTGGTTTAGTTGCACAGGAACAGGCTGTGGTCTGAGTCCATGCTTAGGGTGACTGTGTGGTATGGAGGCATGCGGTCATGGACGGAGGGAGCTCTGAAGGGTCGGGGGGTGCGTGGGTCAGCGCCGGGCGGTCAGCAGCTGCTGCCGGGCCTGGGTCCCACGATTTCCCAAGCTCGGGGGATTGACAGGCCAGTAATAAAATGCGGCGCCCTCGTTGAGCTGTGTGCCGTCCATTGTTCCTAGCTCAGACCCGCTGCTGCTGTTTACTTTCTCCCATATGCATTATTCAACGGCACAGAAAAGGGTAGAGAAAAGGGGCCCCATTCAGGGATCCTCTTGCCCTTGTTTTGTTTTGCTAATTTTCAATTAAAATAAACCATCCTCGCTTGAAGAGACCAAGCAGAGGAGTCCCACAGATCAAAATTTACACTCTCCCCAGCGAACCCTGTCAAAAAAGGTTAGACCTGATAACGTAATGCACTGAAAATTACACTTGCCACCCATCCTTCTCTTACCCTATCCTAATGTTAGAAACATTATTTCCTAAGCATGTACCAAGGAACATGAGCCCATTCTGAATTTATCATTCACAATTCTGCTTGTTTCTTGAAGGTGTATCAGAGTTATGGTTACAAAGGTAAGAGCACAAATTTCATGAATAAAATAAAAATAATCTTAATGTATTTTACTTTTGAAGATTATATATTTATTGAAACTAGGCAGTTTACTGGAGCAAGCATATTTGTCTATGGAAACTCAAAGTAAATACAGTTATGTCAGATGGTTGGAATATAACATAATGCCAATGAATTTCATGAAGTCTGTATGCCTGTTGGAATTATTGTCTCAGTATGTCTGCCATTGATCCATGCACTAATCAATCGCAACAGTGATAGCTATTCTATTGTTTTTCTCACCCAGGGAGGCCAGGGACGGTAGTGGTGGGGGAAGGGGTTGTCGGGGCAAACCGCGGGGGCCAAGGACAGATGCAGCCACAGTGGGGAGCG
This sequence comes from Albula goreensis, assembly GCA_022829145.1. NCBI lineage: Eukaryota > Metazoa > Chordata > Actinopteri > Albuliformes > Albulidae > Albula > Albula goreensis. Next base: position 22,702,440 of record CM040742.1, read on the forward strand.
AGGAGGGTCAAAGATTCACCACGCATCTGTCACAAAAGCAGCACTCAGACTTCCGCTCTGCCCTGCGCCCGCCCAGTGGCCAGCCTGTTGTCCTGCCTACGGTGGAAGAGGCCACAGTCAGAGCGCGGGATAGCACAAGCACCCCCACATCACCATCTATCCGCCACTCTCCATCTCGCCCCAACATCACTCATGCTGTCACATGATCTTTGATGTGGCCATACCGGGGTAATTATTGTCCGGTTTCCCTGGCTTTCATGCCATGATGCAATTCTAGATCCGGGAGCTTCTCTTGCATCTCTGACAACCACACAACAGGCAGCAACAACTCGAGTTAGGCCTTAAACCCATCCTTTTGTCTGAAGTTGTTATGGCTTTATAGCACAGGGGAACTTCCTGTCTCATAAAAACAGTGGCTCAAAGGTCGATAAACCCAAACCACTGTGGGCATCCTCCTTGTTTTGACGGGAGAGAACCAGCCAGCCAGAAGGCTGGACCACTGAAATGGGACTGTCTTGGGTCTTCCCAAATCTTGTGTTCTCACAGTCCTCTCACCACGGGCCCTGTGGGTCTCACGCATCACAGTTACCCACAAACTCCTATGTGCTGTCTCCTTCTCACAGAAAGTGTTCCTCCTCCATGCTGTCATGGTCACGTTTTGGTGCACCAATAACCTTGTTTGAGAGTTCTTTGCATCCTGTCCATCTGACAACTAGTGAATGCTATTCTATTAGAATTTCATAAAAGCAGTGGAACAGAAATGAATCAAGACACATGAAGATTGTTGATTTCCAAGCAATGTTGAGTATCATCTTAAGTGTTAGTTACATGATTTAAACATAGACTCTTCATGTTTGCCATCAGTAATTCATACAATATTTTAAAAATATTAAAAACTAGAAAAAATGTAAAACTGAAAAATAAATTAGATTGGCCCTTTTCCTAATCAAAACACCAGATGGTCATGGGTAGCACTGGATATAATGTGATATGATATCAGAAAATTAGCTCCATGTAAAGTTTTAATTCATTTGGTAGAGGGAGGGGGGTTGGGAGCTTCAAATTTCTGACTGATAGTTGAACAATACGAAGAGTTTGAAAAGAGGGCTATAAGGAGCTTTTGCCATTTTTAATCTGAGGTTATTTGTAAGAGCATCTTAAAAACCAATTACCAGACTTGAAATAGATTATCATTTTTTTCTCTCTGGCCTGGTTTTGGTGGGTGGAGGGCAGTGGAGGCTGCATAGAATGAGAAGGGCTTCTAAAAGTCTGAGTGAGGCCACAATGAAGACATAATCATCTCCCCTCAACTTTTCATTTCTAACTTTCCAATTTTTAATTTGCCATTTCTGAAGTGGTACCTAATTTACTTTGGCCCCGTCCCCCTCAAAGCGCCATTGTTGAGGCGGTGAGTCTCAGCGCTTCCTCTCTTAGCTCAGCACAGCGTGAAATTGGTTTAATGAAGCTGAAAGGTATGACGCTCTCACAACACTGCAGATTCCAGCAGCACCTCTTTGCTTTTTTCCCCTCTCTCTCTCTGTCTCCCTCTCTCTTCCCCCCCCGTACACTCACGTTTTGGTGCTAATTTATAACGTGCCGCATAATAGATTTTTATCTTGCGCATTATATTGGCAGATATTACCATCCCTTTTCAAGAACCCAACTGTTAGTCAAAAAGATGGCTATTAGGTACCGGGACACTGTGCGCTTTGGAATTGTAGCTAATGAAGACATTCAAATGTGACAAAAATGAATTATTGTGTTAAGTACCACCCTCTTGCACTAATGATACGGATTTATAAGAAAATAAAACTCCAAATAATCTGTTGTTTTTCCCACCTCTTCCATGGCCCCCTGTGAATCCTATTCTAGTGTTACCAGTTCCCCATGGGTGTGGCTCTAATGGGAACGGGAAGGAAGTCATCTGCGTTTGTTGTGTGAGCACATTACATTAATATGATACCTGAAGCAATATCATTTACTTCTCCTCGCTCGCCTTTGACAATCAAATGGAAATGCATCCGTAACCAAATATTCCAGCCCTCACTGCTCACCGCTGGTTCAGGTCCCGGTTCATAGTGTGGGGGTGGGGGGTGGAGGGGTTGAAAAAAATGTAGGCTACTGAATTACAGCAAAGTTGCAACACAAAACTCCCTGGGTCGGCCATTGTCCTTGTTTCCTACGCCAGAGGGAGGTTCTCAGGGAGAGAGATGTACGGTGCTGTGGGAAGACTGCGGAAAGGCAGTGTCAGAGGGCCCCTGTGGGAAAGGCCAGGTGATGTGATGGGAGAATCCTGGGACAGGGCTAAGGAGACCCATGACAGCAACATCTCAGGGGAAAAATAAGGGGGAGATAGACGGGAGGGAGGGGTTACTTACACGGCATCATGTTTTACCAGCATGCACACAAAATACATACACGTGTGCAGAAAGCGCTTACCAGCTCAGCACTGTTTCTGGTATGCTGGGAAAATACTTTTTAACCGTGAACTGAATTTCCAATACTCCAGCAGTCTCTATTCTGTCAGTGCAAATTCATGTTCTGTGCTAATGTTGCTTTGGACAATTGTAAAACCACTAAAAGCTCTTCTCCTTTACTCTATGCATAAAACATGTATATCATGAAGCATAATTATAGTACACCGAGATTATGCCTCTCTGACATTGGGACCTATCGTTCTGGCCTTTTACAATGAGGCAATATGGTGGTTTTTATGGCCCTCTCACACACTTGATAGAAAGTGTGAAATTCGTCAAGATGCAGGTGACGTCTGGGCCAGAAAAGGTGTTTGGTTCAGGTGTTTACGCTCTGGCTTTGAAGAACCTGATCTGTGGTGCAGCCAGGCAGGTGAAATTAACACTAGGCACCGGTATTGTTTACAGGTAATTGCCCACTTATCAATAAACTCTGTCATCAGGTGAACATTGTACAGGTTTTCTTGTTGCACATCATGTCTAGTGCGGGTTTAAATTCCTACCTAAACAATAGCACTAATGCTGTCCTTTCGGCCTTTTGCTGATAATGGTTTTCCCTTATTTCACCGGTATAGATGGTGATAAACAATGAAAGTAACAGACTAAGAAAGAATAGTTAGTAAGCAGTTCACTCTCATGGCATGACAACAAGTTGAGAAAGTAGGTGCATCACAAAATTCATTGATTTCTTTTACATCTTTTACAGTTATAAGAGCAGGTGAAGGGAATTATACCATCAGATCTGGTATTTTTTGCTTTTCTGAGGTGTCATCCTTAGTTTTAGACCACTTCCTGGAAGCACTATTGCATGAAGTAGCATGAGGAGAGAAAAATATGATAGATTCTCAGTAATGTCAGTGGAGGACTGCATGAGCTACTCTTTCTGTTTACTTACTTTCAACTGCCTTTCATTCAGTTCAATGTGTCAGTGCTCTTAGAAAAAACATGCACTATGTCTCAAATCCTTGACCGAAAATTCATCATGCAGTTCAATAACAATCCACTGGTAGGAGCCAGAAAGCAGCTCTAGCATGTCTGACAGATGCTCTTGTTGGTACATCGACCTGGTGAACCCGCCACAATTTCAAATCTTGCTGTGTCTGAGGCACACAAACACAATGTTTAAAGAGAAAGTTGGAGAGTGGGAGATTGTTTCTAAATAAACAGAGAATGAGTAGTCAGGCTGCATGGAGAGCTAAAGTCTCAATGATAGAACAAACAACATGTAGTTCGACTCCCTGGGTAAATGCATGAGCAAATAAGCCCTCAGACAAACACAAGCCCCTCCTCACACTTCTCTTTGTTCTACTCCAAATATTTTAACAAGTTACATGAGGAGAGACAGGTCTCCCCAGTCCACCTGTTAACACACAGGCAAAACCCATCCCAGCAGTGCTTAGAGTATGGTTTGGCCAACCACTCTGCAACCAAAGAGGAACAAAAGCTCCTATCCTGAGGTATGCTAAATCCCCCTCAAAGAACCTATGGAAATTAGAAGGGTGGAAGGGTTTGACATCATGATTCTTACACTGACGATGAACCTGGGACACCAGTGCCCCCCTCTCACCCCCCACCACCTCCCCAATACAGACACAGATGACAGGTGGCTTGTGTAGGCTTGGTGTGTGTGTGCATGTGTGTTCATTTGTTAGAGTAACAAGTATTTCTGTGTGTATGCATGTATGTGTGGATAACACATATGTTAACATATTTAAATGTTAACATATTCAATTTCAACACTTTTTTGGTACAAATAACATTTGAAAACACTCCTGCAGAATTGTTTAATAAAACATGTTACTATTCAAAACATACTTTCTAATGAAAGAAAGTACATAAGTTACATAAGTACATAAGTGTGTGTGTGTGTGTGTGTGTGTGTGTGTGCGAGTGCGTGTGCGCGTGCGTGTGCGTGTGCGTGTGTGTGCGCTTCATATGTTCACAGGATTCACATGTGTGTGTGTTCAAAAGCAGTTTCTTCTCTCCTGCCTTAGGGAGAGCAATGGCAGGAGCAGACATTCTGTTCCACACATGTACATGCAGGACAGAGACAGAGCTACACTGCATGGGGTTGAGGAGTTAATACAGGAGGGACCTGACGAATGGGCTGATTCACTGATTCACAAGTTCCTGGAGGAAGAAGCTTGGATCCGGTGAGGCATCAAACACATATTCATGACACAGCAGCACAAGTCTCATCTTATCGGATTCACTGGTTTAACAGGGCCAGGAGCGTAAGGGAAGGTGTGTTTTTACTATTTTGGAAAAGTGTGTAAAAGCCTTACTCTCCCTACTGTCAAGGCTCAGCTGAGGACAGATTCTACTCACCTTCCTTTCCACGAGACTATTTTTAGGGCCACAGATGTGGTTTCACAATAGGAGATGAATTAATGGGGCTTTCTCATGCTCTGTGGTGCCAAACACCACTCACTGCGAGCCTTCATGTTCATGGGCCGGGATAACACCCTGGACAGGTATGCAACACGTAATTATCCTGACACTTTGTGTAGTAATTGTGACATTATGTGTGTTCGAACATACAGGTAGTGACACGAACAGGCCTTAAAATGAGGCTGTGGCGGCACTGCATGTCATGGAGGCAGGTCTGCCATGCGTGATGCAATATTGGAGTTCCCAAACAGGGGGTGAGTTATTCGAGGGCATCTCTGTTTGTGTGGCGTGCGAGGGCGTAGACGAGCATGCTGCATGCCTTTTGGGTCGCATGAGGGAGGATGCATTTGGGTGTGTGAGGGAAAGAGCACGTTAAACGTAAGTGTGGGTGTGGTGCGTAGTGGTGTGTCTGCGTGTACGTCTGTCTGAGGGAGAGTAGGCTTTGGTTGCCACCTAATGTTTGAGAGAGAATGTGTGTGTGTGTGTGTGGGGGGGTGAATGTAGAGAGAGGGAGAGAGAGAGAGGAAGGAGGAAAAACAGAGAGAGAGATTATATGAGTATGAGTGAAAGGGAATCCATATCTGGAGGGCGGGGTGGAGGACAGCTTTTGGCAGCTGGGTTGGCACGTCAGTCAAGCCTCAGCCTGCAGTGAGCACAGGAAGCAATACACACCCTACAAGGCCTCCTGTGGGTTAGGGTGTGTGTGTGTGTGTGTGTGTGTGTGTGTGTGTGTGTGTGTGTGTGTGTGTGTGTGTGTGTGTGTGTGTGTGTGTGTGTGTGTGTGTGTGTGTAAAAGCATGCATATGTGAATGCATGTGTCTAAGTGAGCACGTGTGCATGTGTGTACATGCATGGGTCTGTGTATTCAATTGTGTGAGTGTATGTACGTGTGTGTGTGGTCATGTTTACACACACATTTATTTTCTGTTTTCATATATGCGCATCTTTATTCCAGTAATATTTATGAGATCTGTATAATATCTCTAATAATATTTGTATTCCCCACTTAATCCACATGAGAAGCCATGTCAAATGGAGGAAAAAACTTAGAATGAGTCCTCAGCAACTGAAGAGTCTACAGTTTCCATGGTTTACCTTTTCATTGAGTTCTCTGCCTATCTTTTAAACTGTTAAGTAGAATCCATTCCTCTCTGTGGCTGTTCAAATTAGTTTGTCTGAATCTTCTGTAATACTGTGGCATGTCTGTTGTTGATAAACTGTTATTCATTGACATTGGTCATGAACTAAAAAAAGACTGTATCCATTTATATCTAGTGTAGAGAATTCTACCTGCCAAGAGTACTCTTTGATGGGCCTGACCAGATAGATAGAAACAACACACTTTCACTTTGGCTTTCACTCTGAGAAACATGCTAATCGAGAAAAAACAACTCATTTAAGAAGGTTACTCAATGTTAAGGGCTGTAATACCACTTCTGGGCTAGAGGGCTGTTTTCCCAAAGCAGCACAAAAAGACATGAAAAGGATTGAGTGATGGAGGATATAAGAAGACAGGTGAGAGAGAGAGAGAGAGAGAAGAGAGAGAGAGAGAGAGAGAGAGAGAGAGAGAGAGGAGGGGTTGCTGTGGGAGTAATGGTTGGTTTACCTGTGTGGTTTTCCACCCCACCCAGTAACCAAAGCCCAGAGGAAATGTGGGAGCCGATGCCTCTATCTCACACACCCTCTTGCCTTCTCCCCTCTTTGTCTGGGTGGGAGACCTGAAAGTCTGGTTTGCCCAGTGTAGGCTGTCTTACCTGGGGATCGCAGAGAGAGAGAGAGAGAGAGAAAGCAGAAAAAGAGAGAGAAAGAAAATGAACGCTAGAGAAATTAATTGAGTGGCTGTAACAACTGGACAAAAATAAACCTGAAACTGACTGATGATTCCATCTGAGATGGAGGTGGGGGGGACATTGGCTGGTATGTGGACAGGGAGCACGCCATGTACTTGAGGTCAAAAGTTTACCTTATACAATAGACAACTGTAGGTAAGTTTTAAATTAAAGTCAACAGGACCTACGCCCTTTCAACCAATTTGATTTCAACCCATCACCCCCACCCAGACCTACTCCTTGCCCTGATCATTTTTCATAACAACGCACACTCCACAATGAGCTAATAACGTGTGGTGAATAGTAAACCACAGCCTTTCATTTATGTGTGCAGAATTGGCACACGTGACAAGCTGAGCCACACATAGGGGCCATACTGAAAAAGGGTCAGTCTGCACAAACAGCACATTTTTGTTTTGCTCTCAGTTCCCTCGGGGGAGCAGATTGGCTCGGGCCAGACAGGGGGCCCTGCAGCAGGTCAGTGCTGAGCGTTCACTAAACGTGAGTCCAGGCAAGCGGTGATGTCACCAGGATTCCACTGGGACAGACAATGGCTGCCTCCAGGCGGAACACAGCCAGGGACAGAGGGAGCGGGGGGACAGCTGGGGCATGGAGGACGGACAGAGGCTGGATCCCCCAGGCCTTCTTCACTTACTTTCACTCACTTGTTTCCTCCATGCACTTGCTTCACCACACACTTGTTTCTTACACAGGAAGCTGGTCATGAGTCAGGGAACCTCACACATAGAGATCCTCTCTCTCTCTGTCTCTGTCTCTGTCTCTCTCTCTCTCTCTCTCTCTCTCTCTCTCTCTCTGTCTCTCTGTCTCTGTCTCTCTCTCTCTCTCTCTCTCTTTCTCTCTCTCTCTCTCTCTCTCTAAACCCCCTCCTCCCCCCTTCCCCTGCATACGCACATGCACAATCACGCACCATGTTCTCCCTCCATCAGAGGCGCCTTGTCGTGTTGATTACAGGTTGACTTGGGAACAGCTCTGCATGGTGGCAGAAGAACAGGCCTGAGCCAGATTGGTCCCAGGTTCTCTAATTACACAAATGAAGAAGCAACTAGCCGGCAGCAGGCCAGGTGGAGGGGAGAGGCGGCCCGGAGCGTGTCGTGATTACCTCTGGCCACCAGTAATGGTGCCCCTGGGGGTGAGAAGTGCTGCAGTTCTGCTCTGCTACCTGGAAAGGAAGGTGATGTGGGGGTCAGGCAATAACAGGCTTATCTTACCACCTTTGGCTCCGTACGCACTAAAACCAGGCTTCCCTTGGTGCTCCATTCTAATTCTGGCCCATAAGGCAGTTTGATTTGGACTTCATTGGGTCTCATCAAGTGCTGCTGGCTCAAGAATATCATTAGAGTTGGATGCTGGGTGGCCCACAGAGTACAGGCACATGTATAAGGTGTAGCTGTGTGTCCTGTGACTTAGGATCTGAGTCCCAGCCACACCAATGCCATCCATTACCATGCCATTACCAGCGATGGCTGGATTTCCACATTGGCAAGGTGACAATTGGCTTAGCCTTACCTGCAAATATATAAACCAAGCATACGGTGCCTTCATGCTCCACTAACAGCATAAGCAATGTGTAACTGCTAACACATCAAGTTGGTCAGAGAATCACGTTTGAGTCTGTTGGAGAAGGTTGCCTTGGTGGGACAGATAAGCTCTGTTTGGATGGGACAAAGAGCTGATGAGAAAATATGAATAAAAAATGAGGAAGCTTAGAGTTAAACTTTTTTTAAACTAGCTCTGCACCAGTCTGTATGCAACACATTGTGACATACAATAAATGTATTTAACCTAATATTGATCTTATGCATTTGATCAAAATATCATGCTGAATCCCATAGTCCTACATTTTCTCATATTTATGATATTTAAAAATGACAGGCCTAATGATTGAACTTGCCATCCTAAAATTATACACTAATAATAATAACAATAAATAATAAGGGATTTTCATTATTTATTGATTTTATAAAGCTATGTTATATTATTTACATCACAAAATGTAATACAAAATTCTTATATTTAACAATAGCTCAATTTCTTACATGGTTAGTAAATTTAGAAAATATGCTTTATTTGGCTGAATCTCCTATATGTATAGAGAAATATTTAGCTTCATGTTTCATACATTTAAATTTTCATGTGTCAGCCATTTACTAAATATGCATTTTTTAAAAATTTGATACATTAAAAGTATCCGTATTTTGAAATAAATAGCAAGATGTACTCCAGTAAAACTGACAGCATCTGATTACATGTAATTTGAACAGTAGTTTCTGTTACATAACACGAAAACAAATACCTGAAACACCCTGGCAAAAACAAACCACTGACCGCAAAATGGAAAGTATGAATCAAACCCAAGTCCCAAAACTTGCCACAGCGTAAGGGCAGGGTTTTATGTATTAGACAAACCTTTATGCTGTATGATTGGCCATTGCCCCTTCAGTTTTTACAATGAACAATATTTCAGGATCTCTAGTGTTCTGTATGTATCTAGTTCATATTTTATACTTAATTTTTCTAGTGTGCAAAGCCACAGTCATCATGCTTTAGTTAATAACGTAGCTCATTGTATTCTCATTCCAACCCCTCAGACTGTTGACTGCAGGGCTGCTAGTTGGCTCATGATAGAATTTGCACTTATGATACATAATCAGCCTCTAAGAAGGTCCGTGTCTCTCAGCTCATCAGGGACCCCCACAGATCACTTCGGAACAGAACACCCACAGTCTGCATTCATTGAAGAAGCCAAATATTTATAAATCTGATACATTAAATATCTACCTAATATGAAACATCGGTAATTATTAATAATTTTCCTGGATTTGTATATATATTTTTCAGCTTGTTTAATAGGCTGTATTTACAATGCTATTGAATGCATTTTGAAGCAATATATTCAATAGTATTCTAAAGCAAAAAAGGTATACTTTTCCAAATCACTGGGATTAAAAATGGAAAAGTAATTTTACTCAGGTATTTTTACAACATTTTTTTTTACTCTTGAATAACTTGTCAGAGGAGAACTTACACATCTATTTGCATATACTCAAGTAACAGTACTTTTACTTGACTACAAATTTTCACTTTTTGATACCCTACAGCTTTTAAGAAAAAACATTTTGTGAATGTATTAAATATTTTGTGATATTTTGGATGAATGTGGTGAAAACATGAATAGAAAAAACGTCACAGTTGGTCTGACAGACAAATCTACCCTTGTGTATTTTTTTAATAAATATATAAGCTGCCTTGTAGTAGCTTTTTCATTTCCATGTGTATTTGCTCACTAATTTATGGTAGATGACCAAACTCATATGCCTGTTATTTTGTTTTTCCTGTTATGAACAGTACACAAGAAAAATACAAGGGCAACTGAAGCTAAATATGGTGCTTGTCAAGCACAGCATCAAAAACCTAATTGAGGATAGTGGTTTATTCAGGCATGTCCAGCACCGTTCTAATGACTTCTTGACAAGAGATAGTTGCATACCAGTAATGCAGTAGTAAAAGAGAGTGATTTAGGAATAATAAATGACCTGTGGGTGTGGTGAGGTTTAGTTTCATTATGACCCATCATATTAGCCACTTCATCTACCTTCATTACCATTGCATTAATGGTGCAGTACAGTAAACTGCCAGTTTCATTATGTCTGATGAAGAGTGCTAGGCTTTGAGACTCTATGCCTTCTCTTGCTTCTCTCTTGAGAGTGGTTCTCTCAGTGAACTCATACAGGCAACTTTTCCGGGGCTTTCACATGCTCATTTATGGAACCTGAAATAAGCCTCTCCAAGCAAATGATGTCAAGACAGCCTACTGGTGATTTGTGATTGTTTTTTTTTCACCTGCACTCAACAGCAGTTTAAAGAAGAAAACCCGCACCTGCCCGACCTGTTGTGATAGCCTACAGTAAAAACAACAGCCCACACCCCACTTAATTCAGCATTTTAAAATGTCCCGCTGCATAACCTTCACAATTCTTTCAGGGACACATTTAAAAACAAATTTCAAACCTGAAAGTGTCTTCCCCTCCTGAACAAAGCACATATCTTGCTGCAGTGTACATTAGCATTGAACAACAGCTTAAGGCAGATGATCAGTGTTGTTTGTACAAAACAGCCAATAAAATATTTGAAATCAAGGCTGGTACATTTTAAATATTATAATATTTACTCAAAACCATGTAAATTATGTAATCCATGTTTTCTTCATCATCTTTGAAAACCTCACTGAATTTCTCCCATACCAGACTATCTCCCATACAACCCCCCCACACACACACACACTAACAGTCTCTTAACTCAACAGCTGGATGCCTGGAACCAGATGCTTCGTTGTCTTTTATGTAGAAGTGCCATTGCATTTGTTTGCTCTGACAGATATGAGATACCGGGCCAATTGTTTCTTGTCCTAATTCACACTGCAGAAGTCTTCTGCTTTAATAACTGGTACACATTATAGTCAAACTGTAGTAAATGTAGCAGTAATACCATTTTAAAACTATTTGACACATGAATGTCACATCTGGGATTTCTAAAGTATGATGCCCTGTGGCTATGGGTGTCGAATAAACCATTTTTGGTCAGAAAAATCACTTAATTGGCACGCTTGGAACAAATCCATGAATCATCACCTTAAACAAAGGAGAAAGAGGAAGACATGGTGAACATTATTTTAGATTGTGTAAACTTCATAACATACAGACATAGTTCAACACCAATGACAAATCAGGCATTCAGGAGTTTTGGTAGGAATACCATGTAAAGAAAGCCATTAATATTGATGTGTTCTTAAATGATGTGATGTAGGCTACCAATGATGGAATGTGGAAGCACCCAAGGGCAGAACAAGCTTTTAGAACCCCACTGCAATTCAGAAGCAAACTTATCTACATTAAATCAATAATAGACAGTGCTTGGTTATCAAAATTTCAGTTTGAAAATGATTTCTTCCAGAGGCATCTTCCAGAGCTTCTTGTGTGTTGAAATGGGTTCATTCCAGTGTTTTGAAAAGGCACTACTTAAAAATACAATTCTTAAAGGCCTCCTCAAGCCAGTTTTACCTCCTGGTAGTCTACAGCGATAACCATAAGAGGAGGCAAAATATTTTAATTTGCCAGCCAAAATGCCCATACTTTTGCAGAAACTGTCAATCTACAGAGCATATGTCAGGAGTGAGAGAATGAGTTGAGTCAAACTTAATATTTTAAATACTTAAGAATGCTTACCTGAATGCAGATTTCATTTCAAATATAAATTAGTGATTTATATTAAACGCAAAGCTGACACATAAAATATCTACCAAACATTCTTGTGTGAACGAGGATTTTCTTGTTGTCATTTGTTTCAATCCTTACATGGAAGCAATTAAATGGCACATAGTGAGTGTTTGACTGAAGTCTATATGAAAAACATAAACTAACTGATGAACACACAAACCAAACTGCATAACACTCATATAATTTTTTTATTGATGAAGCACTTATTGCACTTTCCACCCATGTTGACACAAATGCCTTTAGTGCAGATAATATCAGAAATGTTCCATTTGTACCAGATGAATTCAGCTATTCTGCTAATGCCCATGAGCATTTCCACTACTGTTCCCACCAAAAAATAAGTTCTATGTGCTCAAAAACATGTAATGAATCAGATGTTCATTTTAAGAATGAACATTGTGCAAATAATATCAGTTTCCATTAACTCGCAACATATGTATGTGGGGCTTCTCCATGTTTTTGTCTACAGTGCATTTATTTATTTAGCCTTCTTTTAACAAAACTAATTAACAGTCATTGTCTATTAAAAAGAAATCACTTCGAGTTTGTCCCAGCAATTATTCCAATGTCTATTTTTGTATGATTTTTTTCATAGGCTCTTCTGCCCCAGATGCATCAAGAACTGAAAACTTTGGCCAAATATTGATAAACATTACCTCATGCTTCAACTCAAGAAATGACACATGTCATATTTACCCAGGTAAAACAAATAACAGGCTTTCCATCCACAAGCCTGTAAAATGCATTGCGCTCTAGGGCATGTTTGACCTGCTGGCAACGCGCACTGATCTGCAGTGACCTGCTGGCAGCATAATGTGCTGGTAGCATGCATTTTTGGGCATGTTGACGGGTTAAACGCAGGTTGCACTCACTTCTTCATGGTTTTGTCCATGCTTATGGCTGCCCCGAATCTTTCTCATATTTCTCTTTTTCATAGCAAGTATGAACCTCACTTCTTAACACCACGTTTAGAGCCCATTGTGTATATAATATACAAGCACCCAGTATGAGCACCAACACAAGGGTGTGATATCTGTGACATCGCGTCCTTACATTTTTCTGACCTTACAGTAAAAAGGTCTCTTCCAAGTCATTGTGAAGTTGTGTGCGCATGAATTCTCACAATTGCTAAAAATATTGACATATTTCAGAAAGGTTACATATTCTATAAAGCAAAAATATTTGTGAGTTTTTTGAAACAAGTGGTTTTGTCACAGCAGTATTTAACCCAAAAACTGTTGTGTACAACACCCTAATGGTCTTATCATTAGGAGTTACATGTATGAGCATAGACTTGATAAGGGTTCAGTAAAATAGGATAGTACACCATGATGTGGAGGAGTTGGCTGAAACTGGAGACTGGAACTACAAGCCTGAAACCTTTTAAAAAGTTAAACACACAAACACCACCCTAGCGTGTTAGATGCAAGTTGCTGCTACCTGCAGGCACCTGTAGCTTCAGCTCTATATTCCAATCAAAGTTCTTCAGGGCCTAATACCCTCCCAATTCACATTAGTTCAGAGCAGACCCCTGTGAGGTAACTTCCTAACTGGGCAGTGACCACAGAGGAAAAGGAAACCGCTGCCCACAGAGCTTTCATTTGTAAGGAGACCAGAATGACGAGGGTCATATAAATGAAAGGCATTCAACTGGTGAATGGGGGGGGGGTTCGATAAGGAGGCTCTTTGATCTGCAAAGTTTACCTTGGATCTCAGAGGGAAGAAGAGGGAGGAAAAGGGAGGAGGCTTTTTTTCAAAGTCGTCTGTCCTGGGAGTTGTATGCCAGCCACATCCATAGCCACAGGGCATCATCTGCTGACATTCAAGGCCAAGAACTTCAATGATCTGACAGACATCTAAATGACAATGAGCACAGTCGAAGAGTTACCGTCCAGCCAGTACCAGTGGTCCAGAGCTGCCCTTCACCTCCTCCTAGTGAGCCGTTCCAGTGTGGTAGTCAAGCTAAGAGGTGTGTGTTTGTGCACGGGTGGGAGGGGAGGATCCTTTCTGTAGGTTTGGTTTTGGGTATTGAGTTTTCAGGTTCTCAAATGTGCTTTTGACAACTGCCATGTGGGTCCAGGGAAGAAAATTCTCTTTACAGACAGACATATAAGAATTTTACATTAAGATTGCTTCCTGGGCAGCTAATTCATTATAAACCTTACTTGGTTAAATGTGTCTTCTCTGCATGCCTCCCAATAACAAGTGGGCATCAAGAGTGTGTGTGTCCCATTGCTTGAGAGCCTGTCAGGGAACGGGGGTTGGGATGAATAGAGTTTCGGGGGTGAGTGGGTCTATTTAGCCCAGAGCGGAACCCATGCTCCCCAGCCCAACCACCCCCCCCCCCAAAAACCCCTCCTCCCGCTGCCCCAGCACCCTCCCCGCCCCTTGTCATTGTGTGCCCTGAGCCCACTCCTCCCCCTTTTGTCACCCGCACTTTCCGCTTTGCTTAGCATACACAATGGCCACTCAGTGCTCTGCCTCCTGACACTGCACTCTGCCTGAGCGCTGAGCGCTGGTGGAGCAAGCACAGGGGGGAGGGGAGTTTGAGGGGTGACAGCCACCCCGTGTGACTAAATACCAAACTCTGCTCTCCAATCCCCCAGCACAGCTCATCATACTATACCAGAAAGAGTACAGTGCTCAGTATGTGTGTATGTTGCACGTATCTACCCTCATATATAACATATATAATGATAACTATTCACCATTAAACAAGTTATGAACTGAAAAGGACTACTTAGGAAATCTTTTGCCTTCAGAATAGCTTAAATTTTTCCCACTTCAAATTGTCTAGTTTTTGAACTGTTTGCAGTGGGATATAGGACTTTTCTTCTAGAAGGAAAGCCTCCTGTTCTTAGAGAGATATTCCTGAGATAAAGGAGGTGGAAATATGCTCCACATGAATCTTTCAAGAATGTCCCTTAAAGTTTCTATGGTGTTCCTATGATAGTGATTGGGGAGGCCATAGAAGATGCTTTACATCAACCTGGAGTTCATGAAATCACTGTTGAATCTGCTTTAATCACCTGGGAATAGAGATATAGATCTGGACAAAATTGTGTATTTTACTAAAGGGTGCACCTGGTTGCCTAAATAGCTTCATATTAATTTGCCTATATGCTCCCATACAGATTAATAAGTGGATTCAATGACTCCCACAAGATGGATGCTCATATCATAACAGTGCCACCAACTTTTAACAGCTGGAAACATGCACTATGGGTTGAGGGCTTTCACTAGCTTTGTGCAAACACAAACATTCCTAGATGTACGAAAAACAGTAAAAAAAAAAAAAAAAAAGACAAACGAGGCCCTTCTACTTTATTTCAGGTACAGGTTTTGCATTGTTACAATCAGTCTCTAAATGGCAGCCCTTCCAGAAATACAAACTTTTTGAAGTTCACAACCTTATCAGACACAATTGGTCTCTTTGACAGCTAATGTTCTTCCTGTGTCACACAGGTGTCCCACTCCACTCTGTGGCCATTTTGGAGGGCAGCACCTGTTAAATGCCCATGTATCTGTGTTGGTGAAATTTGACGTGCTACCTCACTTTCTTTCTTAAAACACCTTTTTTCCTTTGGTTGAGGGATGGCATCATCTTTTTAAACACCACTGCCTTTGAAACATCAAATAATTTTGCAGTTTCTGTGACTGACACTATTCAGACACCAACTATTTGATCTCTTTTAAAATCTGTGACATCTCTCATATTGCTTTACAATTGTGTGATAGCTTTACATATTGTGCTTTACAAGTGGTGATATTAAAATAAATCTTGATTGTACATTAGTTGCATATTGTTAATTAGAATTTACATGGGTATGATACATGTATGGGTAACGTTTTAATGGCAATGGAGCAGTTCACTTTTTTCCATGTTCCCGGAGCTGCATGTGTGTTCCTTTCATCAGATGACTCTCGTTTACCCCACTGGACACACATCCTGCCTGGAATTTTAAGACCTGACATTGTAACTTTTTTTCCGTTTGAAAATTTAATCCACAACATTTGACGAAACTGGAAAGGCTGGAACAATTGAGAGGTCTGTTCTCCCAGTGATATATTTCTCAAAGCACAGTGCAAGTCAAGGATTTTCACTATGGGTAGATACAGATCTGACAACTGTTTGGCATGTAATGATTGTCTTTGACTCCTTTGTAGCTTTCTTTCATTGAAATAGAAATAATTCTGATAGACTACACAGAAACACTTTTGCTTCAGGTACAGGCTGAGATGGCATGAAACAGAATAAAGCATATATTGAACATTTTTGGTTGTACTTTCTTGAGGGTACTTGAATTGGTGATAAAAAAAAGAAGTTGGGCTCATAATTCTTTGGTTCCCACATATTACAGAATACACCTGTAGTCTGTCACATTAGCAGGCCCAAAGTCCAAATCTACAAAGGCCCTCAGGCAAAGTTTGACAGAGTAATCCGTGACGC
This sequence comes from Albula goreensis, assembly GCA_022829145.1. Taxonomy (NCBI): domain Eukaryota; kingdom Metazoa; phylum Chordata; class Actinopteri; order Albuliformes; family Albulidae; genus Albula; species Albula goreensis. Next base: position 22,718,878 of record CM040742.1, read on the forward strand.
AGTTTGGAACCTGACACAGGGCTCTCCCTATGCCCACGGCAACCAGAAGAGGAACAAACAGAGAAGGGAAGTTTAAAGGATGAGTCTGTTTGCTGAAATCATACCCCTACTCACATTACTTGGTCAGGAACCAATTCACACTGTTACTGTCCTCAAGTCCCTCAGCTATGGCAGACACATATTTCTGCACCCTTTTTATACACACCTGCCAATTACTCACACACACACACACATCAACACATACTCACACACATAAACACGCACAATTAGAATGCACATTTCATAATGTAATAATTGTGCAGTTCCTTCTGTGAATTAAAATGGTATTATTAAGGTTATTAAAGTCCGTTTAGTTATAGCAACATTCATGAACTCTCATCTTCCCTCCTGTATCTGGAAAAAATAGAGTGAAATTATAGGACCCACCCATGTTTAAATTCAGACGGTGCTTCTCTCTGAGGTCCCAGCGTCCAGTAAAACAAGCCCTGGCACATGTAGAGTGCTCTGCAGGTGTGTCAACGCAGAGTTCACTCAGGCGTACAAGCAGAAACAAACATATTAAAACACATGCATATGGCCCCTGCCAAGGAGGGCTGAGCACACGGCCTGTAAAGGGGCCGAGATTGATCGCTTCGGCGAGCGCTGGATTTGTTTCTCAGGCCCCACTGGTGACCGGGAGGGGCTGGAAAGGGGATGGGGCATCAGTTGGCAATTTGAGTTTCAAAGCCCCAGCCTGTTCGCCTATATTTCACACCACGGTGACATCTTAAAGATCAGGCTGGCCTGGTTGCGTTGCCCTCACTCTCTGAGAATAAGTAAGGGGGGGTTGGTGGGTGGGGGGGTGAAATGTATGCAAATGCCCCCCACAGGGGATAAGAAGTTTTTATGGGTTTAGAATTTAGTTCAGCCAACCTGAATAATCAAATGTGGGAACAAAAAAGTAGCCCCCGCAACTCACTACCTCTACCCCTTCCACTACCCCCCCAATTCATCACACACAAGAAAGGGCTCAGTACATACTCCCATTAAGATCTCCTTACGGGGTAGGGGAGAAGGAGAGGGGGGCAGGACGTGGCAGGCCTGATCAGGAAGAGCTGGCAGTGCCTGATTACGACACCATTTTCTCAGCGGGCCGCCCAGCCTCATCCAGCTCCGTTGAATATGGATGGCTGGGCCAGCCAATCCCTACACCGCTCTTACACACCTAATGACAAAATTGAGGTGATTTGGAACAATTTTGGAAGGCATGCTTCTTCATGTTTCGTTTTTAGGTCTCGATGATCCAGGTTTTGGAGTTGTGTGTGTGTGGGGGTGGAGGTGGGGTGGGGAGGGGGGGCAGGGGGGTTCCTTTCTCTGCATGTGAGCAAAGAGCTATATGCAACTTATCATAGCATCACAGTACACCCAGGTGTGGGAAGCCATGTTGTGCTATCCTACAGAGCATCTGTTCTGACTTGATGAGATAGATATAAACACAATCATGTGAGAGCAAAATTCATTTTAAAAAAGGCTATTTATGCCTAAAAATGGACAGACACAAAAATATAATTAAACGTTTGTATGGAAGGCAACTTCAATAATAGAGTTAAATAACAAATTTTGTATGAGATATACTCTAATAATGCCATAGGCTGAAGTTGGATTATGGTCACATTCACAGCACCTGTGAGTTCTTTTTCCTTCTCTGTTCAAGGGCAACATGTGGAACAAAAACTGCTCTTCAGATTTTCCACTAAGGCCGCCTTATCTCCTCTGAATGTATGCACTGGTTACCAGCTCCCCCTTTCTTTCTCTGGCCTCACAATGTGCCCACAGCCCCCCAGCGGCGACTCCACAGCTCTGTGCGCCTGCCTGCCTTTCGGCACGCTGAACAGCGCAGGTGTGAATCTATACAGGGGATACAGGGGGGATTTGTGGGAAATGGTCATCGTGGAGGTAAGAAGAAAGGAGACACACAGGGATGGGGCAAAATCTCCCCCTCTCCTCCTGATCCCTTCTTAAAGGCCTGCGTGACCCCCACCCTTCACCCCTCACCCCCTCACACAAACACAATCCCCCACTTCTCGGTCTCTCTTGGGGACTTGTGGGAAAATAACCGTGATCGATGCCGCCCCAGTGCTGCTGCCAACCTGCGGGACGCGCAGGGCATCCAAGCGGCAGAGGCCTTTCTCCTAATGTAGCAGAGTAGCAGTAATGCCCCGAGCAGAGAGAAGAGCTGCCGCAGCTGTGCCGTGGCCCTTCACGGCTTGGCCCCTGTCTGAACACACACGGCGTCTTTAGCGAGGAGTCCACCGAGACCAACAGAAAACCAGGAGCTGGATTAACTGCTGGCTTTGACCTGCCGGTTGGCCTGCCTGCCGGCACCAACCCACCACAACGGTGTACGAGAGGGCAGCCGTCAGAGTCACCCGTGCTCTCTTTCACCATCTGAAGGTGTTTGTTCTCTCCTATTCATCTCTGCCTGTCAGGCATTGTCCCATTAGTTAAAGAACGTGAGGGCTCTGCAGCGTTGAGAGAAAATTGTTCAGGTGGGCCGGGGCAGAGCAGGGCTGAGAGGGCAAGCTGGAACACGCAGTGGGAAACTATGGGCCGGAGTTGAATTGTGTGATTACAGCTCATTATGAAACCGCATTTTTGTGGACTTACATTTTGTCTGAATTACTTGCGTCTGCTCTGCGCGTTGGACCTGTTCAGTTGTTGCCCCCTCACAACACACACGCTTTCTCCCTGCAGAGACAAAAATGCTTTTAAAACAAAAGCAGAGTTCTCTCTGGCGGTGGTTTTAAGACAGAGGCTGCTTCCAGGCAGAAAGCAGGAGACGTGAACCAGATAAAGACAAATCATGCACGCATACATACAGACATTCCTTGACATGCACAAGTTGCAACAATGATACTTTTGAATGAGCTGCTGTTTTCTGATCACTTTAAATGCATAATAGCTCATTGCCATTTAGCACCATTAACAACTGCTTCTGCTAACGATCAACTGCCACCAACATGCAGGACATTTTCCCTCCCCATAGAAGCTCAGTAAACCACCACCAAAACCTGCAAAGAAACACAACAGAGCAGCCTACCGTCTGAACACATTAAAAAGGAACATATGCTTGAAAAATTAAAAAGGTGCACAGCCTCTGGTTACCACTACATGCATATGCGTGTATGAAAACAAATAAAGGGAGCAATTTGTCATCTGTGTTTGAAATCATTCTTCAAGCAGGGCACATGTATTCAGCGGTGTGGATTGAGTCAGTTAGAATAGTATTATTGTCACTGTTACAGGCTGCCCTTTTCGAACGCTGCCGTTGTTTTGTCTGGGGTTTGAGGCAGAAAGTTTTTGTGGCCTGCTGCCGGGCTGGTTGCAGTTGCCATGGTGAGAGGTAAGTTGCAGGAAGGTTTTGGGTGGTTGATGCACTAATGGACTGCAGTCTCTGTGTGCCATTACTGCGAGACCCCAGGCTCTCTCCTAGACAACATGCAGCCAGTCCTGGCCTCATGACAAGCAGTATATGGGAAAATATTATGTTCAAAGGATTTGCTATATATTACTACTCAAAATGTTTGAGGGGAAATATACAACATATACTTCCTCTGAGTTTACAATATGCACTGCTTTACTAAAATCCCAGGCTAAATTGTTGTACCTATGGTGACCGCACCAGGAATGTTTTATGTGACATTAGTGAAAGATCAGTACACTTTTCACCACAATGCCTGATTAAAGCAATTAAAAGACTTGTGAACACAGTAGGGAAGATATCACATTTAGCTGAAAGAATCACATTAAGTGGCCTTGTCCAAAATGACCAGATTTGAGGAACTAAGGGCACAGTTACAGTTTATGATGCAGAAATACTCATAAGTTTTTAGAAAGGTAGGCTCATACAAAACAGAGATAATGACTCACATGTGGCCCACACTTCACACATCAAAACATCGGTTTTACCCAACATGTTCTATTTTTGTCTGACATCAAACATGGTCAATTCTGCAGAGTCCCCCACTCCTTCCCAGATTCCTATGACAACAGTGGTGTACATGAGTCATACAAAGAGCACTTACTAAGAGCAGATATCCAACACTTTAATTGTATAGAAGCAAAGGTAACTCTTGTACAATTGCCACAACAAATACAACAGTGGTATGAGATGAGAAATGTATGCTATGTGAATCACAAAGCACTGATAAAATGGAAGGGTAAATAGGCCTAGTCTGTGCTAAATCTAGGCCTGGTAATGGAATATGGCTAACAAACATGCAACTAAAAGATCCAGCTACCACATCCAAACAGCCTATCTGGGGCTCCTTGTATCATATAGAGCAATGCAATTAACACACAAATGAGGCATGCCGGATGAATGCAAAGGCAGGGTGGAAGCCGTAGCTGTGCTACACCTCTATGAGGTAACGAGGAGACACACAGAGGCATGGCAATAGTTACCTGCATCTGGGAGGGGGGGGAAGGGGCCACACAACACGCACAGCTGGGCTCCACCTGCACATGTCAGGTGCTAAAACAGGAAGCACCTGCCCCGTGTCACAGATGGAAAAGACAGAAGAGACGAGGGGTCCCACAATGTCTCTGAGGAACACCTGACAAAAAAGCCAGTAATGTGTTAATTGCTCCAGGGCAGATTTGTCTTCTGCTTCTGCTGTCTCTTCCCTAAACTCCTTAACCTGTCCCATCACATTTAGCACCCTAATAGAAATACTCAAATGGATTGAGCACAGTGTGTGATGACAGTGCAGTGGTGGGCAGTAAAGTAGCTGTGAGTGGGGAAAGGGGCTCTGTTGAACGGTTGTGGAGGGACAAGGATTCTTGATGGATCTTCTCAATATGATAAATGTTTTCCATGATTATTTATATTATATACATACAAATCAAATATTTTTGGAATTGTCCCTCTTCAAAAGAAATTACAATTTTAGGGAACCTTTTTCTCCCATTTCCAACTGTTTTGCTTTAACATCACCCTAAAACATCTTGACCTCCTGACCCAAAGTGCAGTTCATAAATACCTCCCCCCTGCCCCCCGATCCTTTCCTAGGTCTCAGACCTGATTGGGGCATTTGAATATGAAACAGCCCCCGTCGGGCATAGAAACAGTGATGCACAGAGGAGAGCCAGCATGACCCCCAGGAGAGAAGCTCCCTGATCCACAAGCCCCAGGGCTGAGGGGGGGTATGTGTGGGGGTGGGGTGGGGGGTGGTTCTGGACCTGGATTAACTTGGACTTGAGAGAGAGAGGGAAAGATGGAGAGAGGGAGCGAGAGAGGGAGATTTCAAACAAGAGACAAGGGCCTATTTCTGTTAGCATGACAAAGAAGGCCGCCATCTCCCCTGATTGGTGTCACAGCTCGGCAATAAAGCCTCACCAGCCCCCTGGGGGGTTGATGTGTGGAGCTGTGGCATGGTAATGCACATGGGGTGTGAGATTTGAGATGGGCGAGGGTGGTAGGGAGTGGGGTGGGGGAGGGGGAAATAAGGAGTTTAAGGAGTTTTCAAGTTTCAGATGTGAGTTTGAGTGGGATTCAAACTAAAGAAAGCCAAAGTGCACAAACTAAGAAGGTGTGTAAAGACCTTTTTTTGCTTAATTAATCCCTTGTCAATCACATAAACTGTTAAAAGTGATGAAGCAGATATTGTCCCCTTCATTTAGTATATTTCTTCGGATGCTTTCAGTCCAATGCCGTCATTTTTATCATAACCTTTCCCTATTTCACCTGAAATACCTTTACTATTACTGTTTATTTTACTATTGGTAAAGAAAACACAACAGTTCATCTAACGTAGAAAACACTTCAGGCATGAGACAGCCCTGGGTAAACCTCAAATCAAACACAACGTTGAGCCACCCATTTAAGACACGTGGTGAGGTGACTAATAATTAAAACCGGAAAGTATACACAAATAAAAAAGATTTCTGACTTATGGATTTGCTTCTTTCTCTGAAATTCTGCATCTCACTCCCCTAGCAGATCCGTTTACTTTCACTTCCTTGTATCATGATCGGTCCAGTATGCGTTTCATGAATCATTTATCTGGCCTCAGGTGTGAGGTGGCATGTCATGGTATAATCAACCTGTACTATGCAGGGCGCAGCTAAGAAGCTCTTCCCCTCCAAAAAGACCCCCTGACACCCTTTGTCAGTGTGTCTGCCATATATCAGGGGGCTGGTACCGTGTTTACATTAGGGGATGATAACCGATCATAAAGATCAAAGACAATGGGAAAACAGTCATATGAAGAGGGGTACATTTTGTACTTTAGAGATAATCTTGGAATTAGAGAACAATAAACCTTCTTAGGGATATAACCCCTGGATAGAGATATAATTCTCCCACAGCTCAGACTGTACGGATACAGACTTTGGACAGTACCTGTTTCTTTCAATCACAAATCCACTTTGGCACAAGGTTTTGTATTTATCTGTTCAGTGTAAATACAACCCTGACTTTACATACCTGACATGTTAGGTTAGATCCTTGCTCTTTGAATAATTTATAGTTTCTGTGCCTATGATAATTAACACAAGAGTTATGGAGGAAGTGAGCATATCCTGTGAAATGGAGAGAGGAACCAAAGTAAAAAAGAAAACTATTTCAAAATGCCACCTGCTGATGTTTCAAAATATCAATGTTCAAAATTATTAATGTCCAAAAATTCTTACATTTGGTTTCTAACTTTAATAAGATTTGAATTGTTTCATGTCTTCCTGATGACTTACCATTGCTGACTGAAAATAGCTTGATATGACATCAGAACAGTTTTTAGAGCAAGTTGCTCATAAGAAAGCATACAAAAACCTAGATATCCAAGTTATGTAAGTGTGCTTATATAAAATATAAAATCTCATTCATTATTGAACAGGACACAGAATAGGTGATATTTCATAACTGGGCTGATATCTTGAAACAGAATAACTGCACTGGTGAATATTGTTTAAATATAAAAATTGAATGGTCATTTGTTGTCTTCATGTTCTAAAAATGTAACACAGGCACAAACCAACCGTGTTTATTTTTAACTTCGCCAACTGTTCATCACAGAAGATGGGTTCCTCATTAGCTAATATTGAGGGGAATAGTTCTATTCCAAGGCAGAATGTGACCAATGCTGGGACACAGAGCAGGGATATGGGGATAAGAGACCTCCTGACCCCCACATTCAAGCCAGGCCAGTGAAATTACCCCCAAACCCCCCACAGCCCAGCCCCTCCTCCCCCAAGCACACACATAGGCTGCCCCATCACCTCACAGGACAGCACTAACCCTCCAGGACACATTAGTGAGGGAGGAGGGGGTTTTGGATAAACTCACAATGGCAACTAATCAATATGTGACAGAGTAAGTCAAAGCTGAGCTGCTGCCAAATGTGTGCGGCCTCACTGGTGCACTCCTGAGGAAGTGGCAGTGACGGCAGAGTACTGGAACAAAGGCACATTTTCACATGGTGCACCATGCAGTGCTCTGACCAAGAAAGTGACAGAAGCTGGCCCAAGGTGCTGATTGGTGATGGAAGACTTTACAAAGTGAGTGGCACTTCTTTTTCAAAGAATAACATTATAATTAAGCTTTTTAGTGCTACTGATATTGGGGGAGTGATCACTTAGTCCAATTTAGGATTAATCTCACTGGCGTCAATCCAGTGTGCATCTGTCAATCTCAACTCCTTCAAGGCAACACTAATCAATATCTGTGGCCTAGATGGGAGGCCTAATCTGCCTCGGGACCACCCCCACCCCCCTCAGCTCTTGCACTGGTATACCCCCATCCCATACCCAGAATTGTCTCCTTACAGTCCCAGAACAATATCCCTAAAATATATCTGTCACCATGAACATGCTGCATAGACCCAGTTTTGTCAAACCTGGCCCCATTCTTTTGTGTTTCCAAGAAAGGCCTTTAGAGGCATAAACTCCATATTACAGCGAATCAGTGACACAATCTGGACTTGTCAATAGAAATATTTCACATGTGATCAGTGAAAATGCATTTAGCTGAGATATCTCCTGTGAGGTGATATGAAATTCCTGGAAAATATTCTTCCCATCACATCTTTAACTACCAACAGGATTCCTCCTAAATTTTAGACCTTACAAATTTTTCATACCTCCCCATACAGGTTGGTCTGGAAACTAGCGCCCGAAAACCTGTTCTTACCGCTCTCTGTGCGTCATTAACCAGTTATAATGATCCTCCCAGACAAGTTCAAATAAACATTACAAAGGCAACAGCATTCTTCTCAATGCTATGATTAAATTCTTTGTAAATGTCAAAAACTAACAACACTTTCATTGATAGAACTGTATTTTCCTCAAAATTTACATTTACAACACTGTTATTATGAATGTCGAACTTTATACTTTCTGTAACAGGCAATTCTGAAGGTTATATTCATATACACACAGGGTACTCAAATAAACATTACTTTGTTTTCAGACATTGTAATGGATGACCCTCACACTGCAGACCAATTCTGGGTCGATCCCTAGATAAATGTGAGCATAACATTTTCTCATGTGCGCTCTAGCTACATTTCCTGGATTTGACAGTGTGGGCACTAACTGTACTTGCGAACCATTGTACGGTTCTGGGTTGTTTCAACTCAAACCCTGGCAATACTGGCTCCTGCTTTAGGTCAATCAAAAAGCACATTAGAGGAAGGCAAAGCCTGTGAAAAAACAATGGACATGACAACAACACAGACCTGCAAAAGAATGCCAGGCTGCTGGCATAACAGGGATTTGTCAAAAGAAGAAAGGATAATTGGGAGTTGTGGTCCTGATTCCCTCAGATTCAATGTGTGTTTTTCACCATTGCATGGTTGTCAGTGCTGTGGATCATAACATCGCAATGTGTTGCACCAGAGAAACATAAATCACAGGAGTCCAAAGTTAGATATTTAAAATCTGTTTCGTATACAGTACCAGTCAAAAGTTTGGACACTCTTTCCCATTCACTTCAATGAGAAAGTGTGTCCAAACTTTTGACTGGTACTGTAGGTATTCCTATTCAAATCAGTCATTGTCATAAACTGTCGACTTGGGAACACATACTCAGTTTGCGATATGTCATGTTTTGGTGCATTGTGACATTCAAGCCCATTGCAAAGTTTTGTTGGGTGGATTTGAAAATACGTAACTGCAACCACCTTGACCTTACAGCTACTCTTTTATCTGTATCATAGTTAACTACCAATTAATCTGAGAATAAGTGAAGGTAAAGATATCAGGAAAAGGTCTTAAATAGAATCTTCAGAACAAGAGAGGGCCAAATAGTCACTCACATCTTTCTGAGTGTGCATCAAACTGGTGACAGCAGCTCAAAAACTGCACTACTGTCCCCCTTCAGCCACCATGTTCTAATAACTCCAACTTGAGAAGATGAAACTGAAGTGAAGATTTTTAAATGGGGGAAAAGAGCCTCTGTGAGTAAGCACAAAACCTTGACCCCATGGGGACTGCGCTCCCATTTTCCCACGAACAGAGAGCAGATCTAAGAGGACTTGGTTGACAACATCTGCCCCGGTTCAGGGAGATTATCCTCCCTTTACACTCCCTCCCCACTCTGCGGTGAGACCCAGTGCCCCACTCAGATCACACTGGGAAGGGCCTCTCTCAGTATGGCCTGTCCACAGTATTGTGCTGCCAAGGTAAAAAGGACCTCAGAGTAGTCTGTGAGAAAATAACACCAGGGATTGTGGTTGGTTGGCCTTACCAATCACTTAAAAGTCATACTGAGATTATTTATTATATGAATAATGGTGGATATAACTGTAATGTAGAGTAGTTTTGATGTGAACATGTCAGCTTCTATTTTGTATTTATGTATTCGTTGATTTATTTATTTAAAGCATTGAGAAATATTTTATTCTATTTTCTCACTGTGACACAAGCCTTTTGGACTGAAGAGGGGTCCAATCAGAGATGAGAGAGGCTGCACAATTGCACTTCATTAGTATTTCATTATGACATTTGGATCTCTCTCACCAAAATGTAAATAATACGTTTCTGCGGCCTGGCCTTGAAACCAGTCTTAACGTTGGAGCAAAACGTTTTCACTCACAGAAAGAGGTGTGTCCACAGACTGTTACTGAACAGGTTGGACAGCGGAGGGTTGATGTCATCGCTCAGTCATTTGCACGGATTAACAGTAATGCCTTTGCCATACATCTGAGCCATGTGTCTGGGTGTGCGCATGCACGTGCACACGCTCACAAACACACACGCTCACAAACACAAACTCACAAACACACACACTCACAAACATACACGCTCACAAACACACATGCTCACAAACACACACACTCACACCCATATGCACATGCACTGTCTGAATTCATGCCGGCTTTGCCATTTTACTTTAGATGGTTTTAACAGAAACTGTCACATACACAGGCAGAAAGGACGGACCAATGAAAACGGGATGTGCCTGCACTTGCTGAGTGGGCAGCGGGGCTCATGTAACAGAAGCAAGGGGCCTGTGTGTACAAAAACTGCTGCTGGGCTTTCAGCCTAAATATTCAAATCTAGATAGCAGCCAGGCAATCTTCTCAAAAAAGAGTGAATTCTCACTGTGATTTATTTAACAAGGTCACAAAATGCCCTGAATACTGTACAATTTTTGTGCTAGTATGAACACATTTTGGGGAAAAGAATTTCCTTCAGCCAAAGTTAAGGATCTCTCTATCTCGCCATGCTCTAGAAACTCAGGACCAGTCTCCAGTATACCAATTAACTAAATACCCCACTATACTCCAGCATGAGACAAGCCCCCATTACATCATTTAGCCAATGTTATTAAATGAACCAAACATACCGTTTTCATACTGCACTACATTCATCCAGTGGGACAAAGCTGCTTACATGTTCAAAAAAGACCAGGGAGAGAGTTACTACGATGCTGACTGCCACAGAGGCTCAGGAATAATTTAGGACGAATGTCACTGAATGCAAGGAGGCTGGGATAATCTTTTCTTCCACAAAGGTGCACGGAGCTAATCCCAGTCGTTACCCTCAGCGGCGCATTAAATGCTAACTGCAATTGCAGAAAGGCCAGCAGGCCTGACACCGCTCTTGCCCTCTTGTGGCCAGGGCAATCTATCCCAGTGTGCCCTGCAGCAACCAGCCTGCCGGCTGTCCCAGAGTCCTGCTGTGAAGGTATTAGGTAGAAGAGGCAGTCTGGGCCGTCATGACCAGGCGTGTGTGTCACACTTCGCATCCTTCACATCTTCAGTAAAATACATGGCAAACAGCTTTCAGCCAACCACCACTAGTCAGTGGACCATTTAGTATCACTTGAGATGAACTTTGTCCACACAGAAAATTAGCATACCAGAATTTAAGATTTGACATGGATCATTTTCATTTAACATAGAAACTTGCACAAAATATATTTTAGAAAGTCACTAAATTAAATGGGTTTGGTGGATATGAACTGGGTTGATATGTCTTTTTTTCTGAGTGAGGTCATGTAGACCTTAACCACAGGATGTTTGGTTTACCATAGAAATTGGTATTTTAATAAATGTAAAAAAAAAATTAAAAAAAGATTTCAAGCTGTCTTAGGGTTGTATCCATGTTAACACGCCGTTAATGCACCTATAAATTAAACAGAAAAAGTTTTCATATCGTATCGTTCACTGATCTGTGCATTGCCGCAACTCAGTATGGATGATATGTGAAAGTCTCCTTACCTGCATTATTTGACAGAAAACAAGGGGAACAACGGAGTTCCATTTAAAACCGTTGGTAACTCCAAAGTAAATGTGTGTCAAACAGACGTATCTCTAATGTCCAATTATTAAATTAAGGCCTGTTCCATATCACAGATTGGCTGAAAACCTATTGAAGTATTCTAAAATATATACACGTGAAATTCTGTAGCAACATATAACCGATGTACAGCCTCGTATTGCAAAGGCAGAATTAGTCCTGAGGCCTGTGTTTGACGAAGATTCGATAATCCTTCTGGAATTGTGGACCATCTACGACCCTACTGCTAGTTTCCTCTTAGTTGTGCATGTGGTACCTTTACTTAGAGAGCATTGGTAGTTTCACTGCATCATATAAGAGTTCGGTCACTCTCTTGGCGCGTATTTAAGTATACATGTTTCATTTGTATAATATAGTGGTTCTGCTTTACTGAGCAAATTCTTGCAGGTATGCGGAAGACATACATTTACGCAAACAACAGTAATGGTATATTCTTACTAGTTAATTTCTGAAAACACGTCTAAATCCGGGGCTGGCGCAAACAGGGCAATATCTTTCACTCAAATTACCTAACTGGGTCGTAGTGAAGATTTCCATCAGGGTATGAAATGATTGAATGACGCATTCGAAAAATTACCCTAATTAGAAACGTAGAGAAATTGCTGCAATGAAAATAACAATTTAGGACAAAGTGATAGTCTTTATCTCTGATTAGCAAAAGTACCATCGCCGGAACAAAATTATTTTACATCCGTTAAATAGCAAAGGACAAGACGAAGCAGCGAAGCAAATGATTTTGAAACGGAATCATACACTTCCACATGCAATAAAAATGCATATCATGCACCTTCCCATGACCACCAAAACGTGTACGCCCATTAGGTGTGGATAATGCGAATAACTGAGCGAACATAAAAATTGTTGACTTGTTTAGTGAAAAATGAAATTAAAAGTATATAAGGGGTCAAGGAAGCCCAAAAGACCAAGAAATATGTTCATGCAAAAAGTTCCAAATAAACAATAAGAAACTTTGATGAATAGTTGCCAATTAGGTACCTTTCACAAACTTAACTTTCTGACAAGGCAGGGGAAACATGTTTAACGAATTGTACAGACAATGCTGCAGTGTATTTTAGTTTTTCCTTTCTCAGTTTCATTAAAAGGTATTTAAGCCTATTAATAAAAGTCTGTTTCCTTTGCCAATAATTTCCCTTATGTTTGAAACTGAGAATTGTGAGTAAAAATAGACTGGTATAATAGCTTATCTGGACGAAAAATGAAAAGATCAGTTATGGCGTTCTGAGCAACTACGCCTTCGCAGAACATCAAAACAAGGCAAATCGCTAAGCGCACTGTAGGTACACTCTCCAACATGCAGGTTTACCCTGACGTATCATCTGATTCTCGGAGAATTTGGCTGACGGCGCCGTCTTTCCGATTGAAGTCTAAAGCAAACTGACAAGGGAGGCAACATTTACCCAGAGGGATCGAAAGCGTTTCATTAAAACGTTGAGGAAAAGTAGGTTTTTCCAGGGTCACTTTTTTTTTTTTTTTTTTTTTTTTTAAACAAAATTCTACAATTATATTGAGGTCTCTATTAACTTACAATGCGGTAGTCTACATTTAATCGTTGCGCAAAAGATTTGCAAGTGGAAGTTTCGGAACATTATGCGAAAAAGAATGCATTACGTTCTAAATAAAATCAGTACAGTCTTTCCACTTTAGAACTACATTTAGGATTTTTTTTTTTAAAATTACATAGACACAGGAAATTGAACGGGAGCCAGAAATGGGTAACCGTGGTTTAACTTGGTTTAAATGGATGGTAATAAGTGATTAAATCATCACAGTTCCGAAAACGTATGGCTGGTTTGGAGAAAATATGACAAATGAGAAGGCAACAGCTCAACACTTTGCACCAAGAGCATTAACACATTTTGCATTTGGGACGACTTCGTCCTCTAATGAAACAACTTTTCTGGGACACGTCGCGAAACTAAAGTCATAACCAGAACAATTTATCGTATCGGTTTTGTAAGAACATGACTTGAAAGGGAGAAAACCATGAAACTTGAGTCGTTCATTGTGTTTTGTACAAATTTATTCATCCTTTTTGGGATAGAGAATGACCTTAAAATCTGTAGAAACAGTTTAAATAGATCTCTCCGCCAGTGATATTAGTTAACCTGATACTGCCAAAACATCACAGAAACTCACAAACCAAGAAAGAACATATCAAAAACGTACAGAGGTTCACAAGCTTTGTAAAGAAAAGTAAAATAAAATACACAACTTACTATAAATAAACTTGCGCTTGCGACCCGCACAGTATGTCATTACAACCTATTACGTTGATGAAAATAAAAATAACCAACCGTACACAAATTGGACATAGCCAGCACAAACCTTGACACTACAATTTAAGTGTAAACATTGACTTGTGATCATGTACTTTCCCTCTTCACTGACAAGTCTTTCTGGAACAACAACACTGTCATGTGAGAAATTAAAATGGCAAGTCCCAATTCTTCTACAGAAGTAGACTCCTTATATGCTTATACTCATGATAAAAGGCTCTTCAAATGCAAACGAGTCCTAGTCCAGGATATGTCCTTTTAAAAACAGCTTAAAATGGACAACTCAGTATGAGATGAAAATGCATTTCTTAAAAAAAAGCAATGCTCAAAATCTCCGAATCATGTTAAAATTTCAGAGATCAATGTTCAAGTATCCGAAGTACTTAACAGTTAGTCTTTTCAAATGTGGGTGAGGGGTAGCGTTCCGTTCACGCCAGTCCCGGCGCTTTGATAATGTTGATGAACACTGTGTAACCTACTGGTCTGCAGAGAGGAGTGATCCGCTCCGTCTCCCCCGGGAGGAAGGTACATGCTTATCATATCCCTCAGGTCCCCCAAACACGCTCTTTGGGAGTGGGAAGTGATGGCCGGAGGCGGTGAACTTGTCTCGGTCTTGCACACTGATGCCATGGAACCCAAGCCCATCGCGCTGGTGGTTTGCTGGGTGTACGCTGGGGACATGCTGTAAGTGGAGGCTGCGTTCATGTAGGTCTGAGCATTGGACATCATGGGATACTGGAGCCCGGCCATCTCGTACCGGTGCATCTGTTGGATTTGTGGGCTGTTCATGCTGGGGTGCTGCGGGTATCCCAACTGGTCCTGCATTAGGGAATAGGCGCTGTTTGTCCACCCATTCATATGTGCGTAGCTGTCCATCCGCTGTCCGACGGAGACAGCGTTGTTGACGGCGTTGGTTCCAGGCGCCAGTAGTCCACCGGGCAAGGAATACTTGTCCTTCTTCAGCAGGGTCTTGGTCTTTCTGCGGGGCCGATATTTATAATCCGGGTGTTCTTTCATGTGCATGGCTCGAAGTCGCTTTGCTTCGTCAATGAAGGGTCGCTTCTCTGCATCGGTCAACAGTTTCCAGTCAGCCCCCAGACGCTTGCTGATTTCAGAATTGTGCATCTTCGGATTCTCCTGAGCCATCTTCCTCCGCTGGCCCCTGGACCACACCATGAAGGCGTTCATGGGCCGCTTCACGCGGTCCTGGTCATTGGCACTACTGTTCTTACCATTGTTGCCGCTCGAGCCCGTATTGGACTGCGGAAGCGGGCTTTTTATCTCGGTTTCCATCATGCTATACATTCAACTGCCTTTAAGAGTGCTCAGCTTTGCCACGAAAAAAGATAATCAAAGGAAAACAAAACTCAAAAGGGAGAGGTAGTGTTCGTAAACAATCAGAGCTGAAATGTTGAAAGTTTAAGTTTATGCCAAAGCTTTGGCACTTGCTGCTGTCCTGTTCTCTCTACTTTCAGTTCACTAGCTTGTTCACCCTCGCGCAGCTTCTGAGTGAACTCTGAAAACTTATCCGCCAACCTCAGCTGTTAATAGTGGAGTCGCCATGTGATTTGGATTGACAGCATAACAATGAGCTCCATCCTGACCAATCACAGCAGGGCCTTTCAATCCTCTATCTAAATAGATGAGCTGGTCAGCATGACCTCTGTTTGGTAGAAGTTACCAACATAAAGTCCAAATGTAATTTTAGGCGTCATTTACAATAACAGTAGTAAACAAAACATAAGTGAAACCTTAATTTACCTCACGAAATTCGTGTTTCTTTAAAAGTACAATGCATGCTAACTCCAAAAGTTAGTGCATAAAATAAACCGGGAAATATAACGATATGAATACCTTTGTGGTAATAATATAATAAAATAAAACATGATGTAAGGCACTACTAATTTTAAACAGTAGGAAAACTTCTCTGAAACAAAAATAATTCTTTTAACTATATTTCTAGTCAATGTACAATTATTTCACCACGTGTTTATGGTGCACTCATTAGCTCCAATTATTAACAGCCTATCAGAATTTGCCCCCTTTTCGTACCGCAAATACTCACGTTATAAAGTTCGTTTGTAAGCTAAACATTGGAAAAAAGATTTTCCTTTCATTGTCATACAGAGCGCACACAATGATCATATACGCAGGTAGAAGACAGTCCGTTTATGTTGCTTATCGAGATTGTATGAAAACCATAAAGTTCAATTCATCTTTGTTTCTCAAAGTTAATACTTTGCGTATATAACGCTTAATTTTGTCCAGTTTGTATCTTCACCTGCATTTGGGGGAAGGTCTGGGTAGAATGCTACTCCGTAAGAAAATCCGAAGATTACCGTGGATTTGAAACCAAGGAATCGTCAGCAGCCCCTTTTGCCTGAAACTGTCTGTCACAATGCAGAATCGTTAATTTCAATATTCAGTGATACTGCACTAAATCTTTGGTAATTGTAAGTTTACACTGGAAAGATGGATTTGCGGGTTTGCCATTTGTTTTTCTTCACATTTTCATGACGTGATCAGTTTCTCATTTATATTCTTTAATACGTTATTCAAGTTACTATTCCACAGACTATTGCCACAACAGATAAAATTCATTTCTGAGTGAATATCTTGTTCACTTATATATTTATATCGCCTATAAATGCCTATGAGCATGAACGCTCACCCTGATTGACAATGACTGAATAAACAATGGAGTGACTATGACATGTTTCAGAGGTTGCTGTCCCCAGCTGCCGCCAAAACCTTAAAAATACATTAATGTTACACACACTCGTCGACATGATATTTTAATCTGACGTGTGAGTGAACAATGTTTATATATTTGTATATTGTCCGTTTTTGGTGGCAACAGGAGACAGTCCTCTTAAAACGTGCCAGTCTGTCCTTCATTCCCTTATTTATTTATACTGGATGAGTGTTCGTGCACATCATGTTAGTAATTGAACTGATCTTTATTCTTTATGTATGTGGTATATAATCTTGTTAAATTTCAGTAACATTCATACATATGTATTAATAAAATACCTGGTGGTTAAAATACCATAGCAGACTACATAATAAAATGCGTTCAGCTGTGAATGAAAGTTGTTAAAGGCTGCTACTATTTCATGAATATCTGAGTTTTTGATGACAAACCAAAGTTTTCAGCGGCGCTGGAGACCGAAACCAAGGCACTCTGCGATAGTACATTACCGCCCTCTTGTGGTGAAATGTGTACTTTAAAAATATGGAGGGAACATGTCAGTATTTTAACCGATGTGTTCATGTAGCTAGTTCACAAAGTCAACCTCAATAAACTGATCATCATCGCAGTTCCGGCGAAGAACATATGGCAACTTTTTTGTCTACGTTTTCTAAAGTGTAACCTTTTACTTATTCTGTTTATCTTGACGTCAAAATCGAAGATAACATGCGTATCCTTATTTGACATGGTATTAAAGCATTTTTTTTGGGGGACTTTCAGTAAACGTGAAGGTATTACGATGGCATAAATGATCTATGTATCACCTCGTCACGATATAATATTACACTATTATGCTTGCCAAAATGTTTATTTATTCCAGATTAAATGCTGAATTTAAATTCGATAAGTATTATGCGTGAAATCAAATGTAGAGGGGCTTCTTTTCTTTGAGATGAAAATCTATTCAAACCCCACTTTCCAGAACTGCCCATAAATTATCCATGTGCTAGGAATTGATTTGGGAGATCGTTTGGGTAGGTGACTTCATCATAGTTCTCATGAAACCACCCTTTACCTGTGTCAGTTGGGACGTTATCGTATTGGAATACGGGAACGTATTTAGTAGGCTAAATAATGTCTGGCTTTTTATTGCTTGGCCATACTTCTGCCATGAGAGTCACAATAGAACCCAATGACTCCAACGAGGTGGCTGCTGACATATGACAGATCCTCCATAATGTTAAAAAGCGTAGAAAAGGCAAAGTAAGGACTTTCTTTGACTTTCTCCAAACATAAATCCTTCCACCTGCAGTTGAAAGAGTAAAGACCACTCAACAAATCACGTTACTTTTCACATGGCTCTAAATTCCAGGTTTTGCACTCCTTCGTCAGGTTTTGCGCTGTAACACATTTGGCTTAGTTACAACATATTTTCGAACGGCATTCTTTTCATTTATAATTATTTTTGTGTTTTATGAAATGGCAATACATATTCGAAAATGTGGTTGTTTTTGAGATCAAACTCTAATGGGTTTTCAGCTGCCATGCCCAGCTATTTGCAGTTTTTTGCGACCGTTTTTTCTTGTTTTTGAGATTCTACTTTCAATATCTATTTATCTATTCTGAGCCAGTTTTTCCGTTCTTAGCATATGCCCCCCTGATATTCGACACAGTTCCCGGGTGACATTGCCGTTCCTGCAATTCGAGCGCCAACTATTTGACCTCTGTCAAAATCTCCAAAACTCACGTATTACAGTGCTGATTAAAAATCTTTTATGGTATAAATATATTGGTAAATAGTATTTTACTTAAAATGAAACACATGTTCAGATTCCCCATTAACATGTTTCTGTTATTTTGTCTACCCATATTTTGGATGAGAAATATTTAGTGTTACTGACTAATCAACGGGCATGTAATATTTAAAAGCTATGTACAAGTTACATTATAATGACGTGAGTAGAAGGTAATTGCTGCAACATGTTAATTCTCATAGCCAGTGAATCCTGTGAGAAAAAAGAATGGAATTCTGCATTTTTACATTATATCATGTTTCAAGAATCTCAGGTTTTGGAATTCTGTGCTGTGAGGATTACAATTAAGAACCCGAATCAAGAACAGTTCTGTGTTTTTAATGCTAGAGCTAATACTTTTGTAATTTTTCTTTTATTTACTTTTCCAGAACATTAAGTTAAATACACTCCCACAAAAAACCTGCCAATGACAGATTCTGTTCGGCAGTGGAATTAATTGAGTGGGATTTTCGACACAACCTCAGGCAAACTTCTCACCTGCTAATGTTTACAGCATTCTGAGACAATTAAATCTATCGTCGTCCATTTACACTTCCACCGCTAAGCCCGGAATTTGAACAGTTTAAGGTCATGAATATTTACCACCTTCTAAGAATGGACAGTAAGTTAAGAAATTCGATAGCAAAGACCGTTGTCCGCCAACGTTTTAGTGTTTGGTGAGTTAATGCCGATAATGTAGCCTAAACTGTATTATGTGTAGATTATATTATATTGCATTTTACATTTTAGGATTTAAATTGTTCTGATGGTCTTATATTGTCTGAATGTTTAAGGTTGAGAGGAATGTGATCTATGCTGTTCTAATACCGTTGCCCTTCAACTCCAAAGAGAATATCATCATTTAATGCACTATACAATAATGAAGGCTTACATCATAGATGTTACCTTAAGTTATTACTCTTTGATAAAATCGACAAAAACAATAAAAATACAAAATGTATTGTAGAAAGATACTTGCATTTACCAGCCATATGCCCTAAGAACATCTGCACAGTTATTATGGTACTTCCGTCAAGTACGCACATTGCTCTGAAGTTGACAGTTATTGGCTGATTAAATTATTAAAGACATGTGTGGTATGGCCTAATTGTAACTTCAAGATAATCAGTATACGACTAGCCTCGTTGCTTTACAAATTGAATAACCATCCATCTATCCTTAAGGTGTTCATATGTGTCGTCTATATATGTTTATTATTTATATAGCGTAATTAAACGCGTTACCAAGGCAAATTTAATTGTTAAAGCAACAAGCAAATAAGAATAAAGTTTAAAGAAATTTAAAAGGCACTTGATTTTGTTTTAACTTCAATTCATTTAATTTATTGTCAGTTCCTATACAATGCCGGAAAATAAATAAAAAAGAATCTACTGCCCTAGAAACACAGCAGAACAGAATAGCAAATGAACCCCAGCGCTAAATTAACAATTGTCTGAAAAAAAAACGCTAACACTATTGGTTGCCACAGAGCCCTCGGGCTGATATCAACGGGCCAAGGCAAGAGCTAAACTGTTAATTAGTGGTTGTCGCAGTCTTATAAATTCGGAGAGACCGGTAATTTGTTTATCGTGATAGATCGGAGGAATGGATCCCCTTGTAATCTCCTTATGGAAATAGACACAACAGCGGGGAAAGGAAAGCTCCTGAATCTAAGATTCATTTTTTTGTGTGCAGTAAGTTTCCTAATTAACGTGAACAGAGGGTGAAGACCACCAGCAAAGCCCGCCAGTGTTCCTTCTCAGCGGGCACCTGATATTAGTCCCACGACTAAAACCACTGAAACGCTGAGTTTCACTCAGCACACGAATGGAACTGGCTCTCACCGATGTGATGTGCACACAAAGCTTGAAAATATGAGTTGTCCATTAAGTGCACAATACACATAGGGATTGCATTTAAATTCAAAACATTTAAGTGAAGTTGAATTTGTCTGGCAGCTGCAGTAGATAAACGGGAGATTGGGTTTATGATTTAAAATAGTATAACTCCTTGTACAGGTTGTAATTATGTAAAACATAAATTAAGAAAAACAAATATTTTTATGATTGTTATTTATGTATTCTTTAGCTCAGCTATCATCATCATAAGTGTTGACTTCATACAACGCATTGACAAGATTTATATTAAATCTTTTTCAGAAGAAAAAAAACCTTAATAGAGAGATTGCGCCACTCAATTTACATAAAAAACGAAAAACTGTTCAAAGCCATTATTTTGTGGTCATGATGAGAGGTATAATTTCATTAATCTAACTTGTTAATGAGCTGAGAATGAACAATTCAATAAAGGTACACAAAATTAGAGAAGCGAACTCAATCTGTTGATATGGTAATGTTGTAACACGCAAAAGATTACAATGCAGTGCTCAAAATAAGGCTTTAATGAAAAAGCAGATAAGACAGTCTTCTCAGTTGTCCCCATGAGTTCATATTTGTTTTCCTCGTGTTTTAAGTAAAACAGCATTACAGTTCTGACAAATAATTATTGCTTCACAAAATAACGGAGACATATCAACTTTCATTGTTTTCCGAGAGATGGCTAAAGGTTTGCATGGGAAGGAAGATAAGATCAGGCTTGATCGTATCTTGTATGGAGGCCATGCCATAACAACCAATTACACATCAATGACTTGAAGAACCTTAGGTTCTTGAAAATGCTACACAGAAAATATGGAATTTTAACGAGCTTACCGTTTCAATTACCTCCCTCCAACATGTGCCTCTTAAATAAACAGAATTTATGGGACATTAGAAACTAGAAATATTTATTTAAATGATTACATTTCATGATATAAATAGGACTACAAAGCCAATTGGCGACTATTAACCATTACGTTAAATGTTCATTTACACTATAGCTAAGCCTCTAGAACCAATAACTTTGTCTCAATTCAGTGACCACGGACAAGACCACTGAGTAACAGTAATTAACACAGAATGGTTTTTCAATTACAGCGACAATGGAGACAGTCTCATTAAGATTTGCATGATTTTTGGACCCGTAATGCAAATGAAGATGCGATTTAAGCACGGTCTGCTATTCCCATTGTATCACACTGAATGGTTGCGTGCCCGCTCGTTTCAACGCAGGTAAAGTAATATTCACGGGTCATTTAAAAGGAAGGACATCACCATAACATACGCTGATGTCAGTGAAAGTCAGAACAGCCGGTCAAGATCTGAAAGCCCCGTTATTAAATACTTTAAATGTCATATATTTTTATACTTATCTTTAATCAAAGTATCTCTAATTTACAGAATTTTAATGAGCAACTTTTTATACAGTGGTAAACTGGAGCGAAACATAAGTAAACCTCTCTCAATATGTGGTGTATCATCGTTCTATTGCTTTCCTTAAAGCATCAGCATTACTAATACATCACTGTCTGTGTAGACACTGTCTTAGACCAATCTGTTACTTACTGATCAGGAATGTTTTAGTCATCACACATTTTCCAACGCATTAAAACGGATTTAAAATTCCACCAAATGCTCTTGTAAGGCCTGAAGAAACTTAAAACCCAGACTGAAAAGATTATTTCGTTAATGCTAATTGTTGTGGCATTACATTGAAAGTAATCACAGTGTCCTTTAGTTCGTTTCATTAGCGCAGTAGAAGTAGAGTAATATTTATCTCGTTGCTATTTAAAAAGCGTCGTTCGCCAAATGCCTTTGCTCACAAATGGCCAGGCGACTAATTGAAGGAGATTGAAATAGAGCTTCGCAAGATAAAGGTCCGGTCCCATTCTATGTGTGGCGTCACTGTGTATTTTAATTGAACTGTTTGGCCGGAGAAGGAGGAATTCAATAACATGTCACACCATTTCCCGCAGTAAAGTAATCCTGGTACACTTTTGAAAAATAAACAGCCTACAAACCGAAGTCACAATGTTTGACTCCGCGGTCACAAACAGCATAAACTTTTATATTTGATCTATAACGGCTCAATTCGTGTTAACAACAACAACAACAATAATAATGATAGACCTTCAACAACAATGTTGCCTCAGCTGAACTTAAATCCTTCATTCCCATACCCTTTATTAAAAAGCACGTGATTAAATTTGCACATGCAGTCAGGGAAAATATAGTTTACTCAAAGAATAGAACGTCGGGAAGGCTATAACTGCTGATATTACTGAGCGTGAGAAAAGCTCGATATGACGTGAATGCAAGACGGTAATGTCCATCTGGTCACGTTTACATGGCTTCACAGCCCCTGTGTGCCCGTGCGAGGACTGTAATTCGTCTTGCTGCTGTAATAAATATAAGTTGTTTATTTGTTTCTTGGAGAAAAATTGCATCCCTGTAAATATTTATTGTTATATACTGCCGTAATCATTATTGCCCAGCTTCGTTTTGGATGCAGCTATAACTTGAATTTAGAATGACTAGATTTAGAATGATTACGGCCTGTTGTAGCAGAGTACCATGTTTGAGAGTAAGATAATGGTGACAGTGAGGTAAAAAAAAAATATGCCTGCCTAATGTGAGAAGATAGTATGCTGTGACACAATTCCGTTGACATGACAGAGCATTGATAAAATTATTTAGTGACACTTTCTATGTAAAACCTTGCACACTGAATCAGAGAGGCATTCGTTTCTAAATGGGATAATAAGTGCAAAACCTTGGCGGATGAAAGAAATGTTCTCCACTTATGAAACGCACCTAATTTCCATATGCTTTCTGTCTGATTCACATGTGCACGCACACACACATACACACACTCACAAACACACATAGCCTGCCATTTGTGGTGTTGTGCAGGTCTAATGAATTTTGCTCTAATGACTGAGGCAGGAAGTTTATTCAGCTCAACCTTAGCAGGCTGGGAGATGAATAAATTACCACTATAGGCAGGCACATCTGTGTCAGTGAAAGCACTTCAGTCTTTTTGATGGAGACACAGCCATTGAAGCGTTCACAGCCAAGGCAAACACTTACACAGCCCAACTCCATTTCTCTTGTCATTACCATCATTTAGTGCTCAGCCTTTTTCATGTAGGGCAACAAAGCTATACGAGGGTTTCGCACCTCTGCCGGGCAGACAGAAAGTGCATTCTTGCCACTGTTATTACAGAAGCAGTTGTGTTTTCATTGCATTGGTTCTCAAGCCCGGTAGCTGTATCCACTCTAACAGCGACATCAACTTCTTCTGCTGCTTTCTTGAATGTTTTTAAGGGTTGCTGTCTCAGTGCAGTCTCATTTCCTCCACATGCAACGCACAGTGCATTGTTTATTACTCTTGGCCACAAGTGGAGAACGGCTTTAAAAAGCTGTCTCTTTTTCCAGCAGACCAAGCATATCCTTCCTCATTATGTTACACTGAGAGTGGATCCAGGGCGAGGCTGCTGACACAGACCCTGCTGCTGTAATCTCTTTAACCCACAACTGTCAGGAACAGACCAGGCGTGAAGGCAGAAGACTCGCAGCATTCCACCTCACATAGCTGCAGAAGCCTCAGTCTGCAGCAGCACATGCTCTCCTTCTGCCTCCCTTCAGCTGCTCTTTACACATGCTCTCCTTCTGCCTCCCTTCAGCTGCTCTTTACACACATGCTCTCCTTCTGCCTCTCTTCAGCTGCTCTTTACACACATGCTCTCCTTCTGCCTCTCTTCAGCTGCTCTTTACACACATGCTCTCCTTCTGCCTCCCTTCAGCTGCTCTTTACACACATGCTCTCCTTCTGCCTCTCTTCAGCTGCTCTTTACACACATGCTCTCCTTCTGCCTCCCTTCAGCTGCTCTTTACACACATGCTCTCCTTCTGCCTCCCTTCAGCTGCTCTTTACACACATGCTCTCCTTATGCCTCCCTTCAGCTGCTCTTTACACACATGCTCTCCTTCTGCCTCCCTTCAGCTGCTCTTTACGCACATGCTCTCCCTCTGCCTCCCTTCAGCTGCTCTTTACGCACATGCTCTCCTTCTGCCTCCCTTCAGCTGCTCTTTACGCACATGCTCTCCTTCTGCCTCCCTTCAGCTGCTCTTTACACACATGCTCTCCTTCTGCCTCTCTTCAGCTGCTCTTTACACACATGCTCTCCTTCTGCCTCTCTTCAGCTGCTCTTTACACACATGCTCTCCTTCTGCCTCTCTTCAGCTGCTCTTTACACACATGCTCTCCTTCTGCCTCCCTTCAGCTGCTCTTTACACACATGCTCTCCTTCTGCCTCCCTTCAGCTGCTCTTTACACACATGCTCTCCTTCTGCCTCTCTTCAGCTGCTCTTTACACACATGCTCTCCTTCTGCCTCTCTTTAGCTGCTCTTTACACACATGCTCTCACTGGCACACCTGTTTCTCAACCCACTTGTCCAGCCTACAATCCCTCAACATCTGGACTTAAAAAAAAAGAAAACAAGAAAAATATTTGCACTTAATTTATCACACTGAGTTATTTGCTTTTCCAAAATTGTGTCCAATGTCAAAGAATGTTTCTGAATTTCTGAAGTCATAAATCACAAAGATAATGAGTACATAAACAATCATATATGATTTACTACACAAAAAAATTACTTCTTTCATATTGTAGGAAAAACTATCCACAATTGTGCATTTGCCATATGATGCGTTAAATGAAAAAAACTGAAATGAATAATTTCTCATCTTTTCAAAATCCATTTCTGCTAGACTGCTGTTTTAATTAAGCAGAAAATTATTATAAATTTGGTTTAGTGTCTGAGTCATTGAGTTGAGCTGGATGTTACAACTTCATTTTTGAGAGTGAAGACAATTGATGTGCAATTCTGCAATCATTAGAAAAAGAATTAAAATTTTAATGTGGAAGGATTTACCTTCACAGCAGTGCTTTAAGACAGACAGACAGACAGACAGACAGACAGATGCTCATAAATGTATTGTCATATATGATATATTTGGTGCAAGGGAACTATTTCCTCATTTAACATTCTGACATTTTTTGGTGCACCTTTATCCATGGGTCTGGTTCAGTAGGGCAACTAATTCAAAAGCTTAGCAGATAGGAGCAGAACAGTCAATGTACTATAAATAAACAGAACACAGTCCAGAACACAATTGTAGGGACACATGGGATATAAATAATATGCATACCGTATATTTGTGGTAGCAACATCATGTATGACAGGAACTAATTCATAACAATGCAATACATACCAGGTTCTTAGGCTTGACAGATTTTGAGTTGAAGGATTTGGAGAACCCGATTGGCATCTTAATGTGAATGCCCAGCCAGAGTGCAAGGTAAAAGAATAATGCTATTCAAACTTAATTACAGCACTTGTGATCATTGAAAATGGTTTGAAAATCATGGATGGAGAATTTGCCTTATCAGCTATTATATTTTTATATTATATTTATATGCAAAATAAAAATAAGTAAGCAGAAAGTAGTTTCTAAATGGAAAATGGTGCAGTGTGTCCAGGGGTGTAACTAGAACTCCTAGGCCCTGTACCTGGTGTTATGCCCCTGAGTGTTTCAGTGCGCAGCAATCAATGAGCAGATGAATTCTACCATTCCACAGCAAAAACTATTACTTTGTGAGGTGTGTATGTGTGTGGTTGAACCATGAATTATTTAAAAAAAAATCAATTATTATTTTGCTCTTGTTTTACTTACTAGGTGAGTGGAGCAATTCGGACTATGTGTGTTGATGTACTACGTCCATCTTGAAGAATACATCATCTTTATAAACAAAGAATTAGTTAAAAAGTTTCTGTTGGTTGGGCTAAAGTTGTGTTGTCAACCATTCAGAGTCTAAAACTGTGTTTTATTACAACGCCCTTTCATTGTGTCATCAAATCAGAGCTGAAACTGATGCACCCAGCTTAAATGCTTTGCCCTGTAGGTTTGCCTGATTAACCTTAAATTTCAAGCACCCTGTTGGGAAAAATAAAAAGAAATAAATAAATCTAAGTCATCTGATTTTTCGGTCAAACAGTGAATAAATAATGAATGACTATTTAAAGATGACCCTTAATACCACTAAGGGTCACAAGCATCACAAATATGAGTGCATATATCTGACAGTGGGTTATCTAAATTAAATAGTCATTAACTATCCAAAATGCTAATTGAGTTTACATCAGGGACAAGCCTCCATGGGTATATTTTAGCCATGTTGAAAGGCAGTATAGGCCATCATAGACCTTGGCTCACACTTTCTCTTGTGTATCATTTTAAACAACACCTGTTTTAATAACTTTTTTTTTCCAGGTAAATGAGCCCCAACAAGGTCATTATTGCTTCTTCTGCCAATCACAGTTCTTATTATTTCCATGTATCTTTTTAATCATTGCCATGTACTGCAGTTTATGCAAAACAATGGAAAATTCCTTCTTTTTTGTTGGGTAGGAAGTGCTGAAAAGACACTTTTTGCTCAACACTATGCCCAAGCAAGCAGCACGCTTTTGTTTTAGACATAATTGAGATCTCACTAATCTACCCCTTTTAAAAATCGAAACTGCTGCTTTGTTAGGCCTTCATTAGTTTAAGATAATATTGTGCAAATGCATAATTAATTTGCAGTGCATATCTTTAATTAATTAAACCCAGCTAATTTTGTAATATGATTAATACCATTAAGTTGTTATCGGTATTTGTCTCAAAAATGAATACGTAATAGAAATACTATGCACACTAATGGTGGCAATGGAGGATTTTACAACGGCCAATGCTTGCTAATTACAAGAGCTAGCTTATTAAGCCTTTTAAAAAGAAACAAACAAGTATAAATTGATGGATTAATTATGTGCCCTATTGTCCCTAATCTCTGAGTGATTCAGGTGAAAATGACAAATTCCTATCGCTCACTGAGCACCTGATAATGAAGATACTGGTCATAAATTCAGTGCCAATAAAGGTCTTATTTTAAAAAAGCATAAGTTAATTAAGAGTTAGCCATCGCCCTCCAAAAGCATTAATTACATTCCCTGAGAAGAGATGAGTTTGGGGATTACTGATGATTTAATTAAAGAGTGTTCTCAGTCTGTTGGAAACTATGGTGGGAAACTGGGTGTGTTGACAGCATAATGGATGGCATGGTCAGAGTTGGAGATGGTCACCTTGAGGGAGGAAAGGGGTGGTTTTACACTGTGCTGATGGCTCAGACAACATGGAATTGGTGGAGACTCTGTACACACTCACACATAAACCATACACTGCACTGTGACATGCAGTGCTCTAGTGCACACTTTGATTTAGAAAGACTCTGGTTCTTATAATTAGACTCTTGTTTTATGCTTTGATAGTTTCTTGGAAGTAAAAATAAATAAATAAATAAATAAATAAATAAATAAATAAATAAATACATAATGTAATTGAATTAGTCAAGGAAGCAGGCAGGACACTGAGAGGCATATACTCTTCCCCTCACAGCGCACAATCAAGTGCATGTGAAGTGCAAGTATGTACAAAGTGAATCTGCAAAATACAGAGGGTAATCAGTCCCTACAAGTTTATTGTTTAATCTACCCATTATTAATATTACACATCATCATTGGTTTAGATAGTAGTGGTAGTAGAGGTAGATTTACATTACAAGTAATGTAATTAACTCACAGTGCCTCACAATCGTCTGTGCTATATCATACAGTATAGGACATTACCCAGCTATCAATAATAGCCAAATCCAGAGATGCCTTACCCCGCCTTCTGTAATACCATACCTTGAGCTCTTCCTTCAGAAGAGGGACCAGGTCAGCAAACTGCAGCCTGGAGGGTCATTAGGGCACCACTATAAGACCCAACAGAACCCTATCCAACAATGGGTGTAACAGGGGCTCTGGTGGGGTCCCTATTTCTCCACCTTCTATCCCTTCACAGATTCTGATGTTTCCCAGCTTCTGCTCTCACACCACATAAATACACCTGCCCTTGACTCCAACTCTTCATCTCTCCTCCAGACAAGCACTCTACACATCCTCTTGTTCATCACCTCACTTTTGAACTCCTCCCTGCGGACCCACATCACCCTGCTGCTGAAGAAGCATACTCTGGACCCTTCTGTCATGCAGAAGTACCGTCCTGTTTCTCTTCTCCCTGTTCTATCCAAGACACTTGAATGTGCTGCTTCTGACAACATCTCCTCTTTCTTTTCTCAGGATAACCTGCTGGGCCCCAGTCTAGCTTCAGACATGGACATTCGACTGAGACTGCACACCTCTCACTTCATGCCACAAGGGCAGCCTCTTTCCTGTGTTATAATTCCTGTAAACCCCTCATCTGTGTTTGATATGAGTTGCCACCCCATCCTCTTGTCCCCCCTAGCAGCAATGGAGATCTGAGACATGGTCCCAGACTGGAATTAGTCCTACATCTCTGGTCATTCCTGTTGGGTTGCCTGAGGCACTGCAGTATCTACATCACATTTGGAGGAGTTCCTCAGATCTTGGCCCTCATATATTATCCTTCAACGTTCATTCTCTTGGGCCTGTAATCTCTGCCCATGGGTTATACTAACATTCTTATGCTGATGACACCCAACTCTTTTTCTTA
Organism: Albula goreensis; assembly: GCA_022829145.1. Lineage (NCBI taxonomy): Eukaryota > Metazoa > Chordata > Actinopteri > Albuliformes > Albulidae > Albula > Albula goreensis. The sequence goes on from CM040742.1 coordinate 22,747,933, forward strand.
TTCACTCCACCTGAATAACAGGTCTCCATGCATATGTCTGCTTTCCTGAGAGGCATCCACAAAAAGATGGACAACCATCATCTTGAGCTCAACACTGGTAAGAGGTGATCTCCATTCTTGCCCCTTTATGGACTTTTTGTGGATTTCCTTATGGGACACCCTGGTGTTATCTTCTTCTTGCTCAAAGAACATGGGAGTGATGATTGACAGCAGATCGACCCTCTCTGAGAGCATTGCAGTAGTCAGCAAATATAGCAAACTGACTAACCAAACTAAAAATCTAACAAAAGCCAGAAAAAGTAAATGGTAAAAAACTTGCCCGTATCTCAGAATTGAATCATCACTCACGTAGGAAAATGTAAACCACCATAAAAGAGCCCAGAAAGCTACTGAATTTAGGAAAAATACTGTCTTAAGGATTGTGAAAGTAGTGCATGAACTAAGAATTAGGTAATGGAAGGAATGCCCTCCTCCTTTCTCATGTAATTGTCTGCCTATAAAAAAGTTGGGCTGTGATTGGTGCCTTCATGCTATATGAGGTAACAGTGATATCCCATATACATGTTACTTTGAGGTTCTAACTAAAAGAGCACTGAACGCTGTTAACCACACTGAAGACTACATGGAAAGATAAGGAAACAGGGATTCTTCAGAGGAGATTATTACAACAAGCAACAAGCAGGAGGCTTCTGATGCATAGCAATATAGACGCTTTACTGTACCCAGCAGGAGTAGGTAGGTACCAATGTTTTCACTGAATCATGCCAAACTCTTCATAAAGCATTTCCACTAATTAGGGAAAAGTAGGAGCAATAGCTTCTGTCCTTTCAATAGCTTCTGTCCTTATTATAAATGGAAAGTATGATTCATTTTGGTTTGTTATTTGCCTTTTGTGTAGGTGATAGCAAAGATAACAACAGGCAAGTCATTTAAGATTTATTCTTAAGCTTGCTACCTTAATTTTGTAAAATGTTTTTGTACCCTATATTGCAAATGAGTCACTCGCCTCATCAAATTGATTTGTACAAACAATCTTTAGGGGAAATAATGGTTTTACCATCCAGTTCAGTGATGTTCCAAAGTGTTTAGAAATAGTGCCAAGACATAACTCTTTGCTCAATTATGATTGTAGTTGTGCTTCAATGAAACATGATTATGTTTAAAATGTATAATTAGAAGTAATAATTGATGAATGAAAATATAATGCTGCTTACATGCATGTATTCAATAGTTTGATCAGTGTTTCTAGATCTCTGGTGCTCTACTCTTTGTATTACATAGACAAGCAAGTCATACACAGTCACTTCCACACATACACACATTCAAACCTAGTCTTGATCATACAGGCATTTCTTGGTCATGCAAGACAAATCCCTTTCCTTCTCCTTTCAGAATCCTATGAGCACTCTTTAAGGGACCAGAGCAGATTGTCATTGATGAGCACATCTTTGTTTTTTAGTTGTTTCCTTTTTTTTCATCATATCAAATCATTAAAGCTTTTAACTGGCTGTTTTTCTGTGTTCTGACATAATTATTTCTTTATTTGCTGTAGGTATTTGAATTCCCCGGTCAGCATACTGCTGTGTCACTGCTGTATGGACAACTGCAAATGACCCAAAGTAAGACATATTAAATGATGGAATTATTTATTAGATGTCTTATATATTGAAGGGTCCATGTTAAAAAGTCGGTTAAAACAAAAAAATAGTTAAAAGGATAATGTTAGTAAAATGTTGAATGAAAACATGAAAGTGCATCATTTTTTAGGATTCAAAACAAGAAAAGATACTGATTCAGATCTGGTGACTTACTAGCATGACAGCCTTCCCTCAACAAGGAGAAAAAAGAAAGATAAAAGGCTTTCAAAATGGACCATAATGGTTTTCTGGATTTTTTAAAAAACAACAAAAAATGTATTTCTTGGTTTGAAAGCTATTCGAATGTACAACTTCTTCATAGAAACAAAACAGACAATTTTACAGAAAATGAATACACAGACAATACATAGAGTTAACTGAGGGTCAGTATATGACAGCACCATTGTGAGATATGAGGTGACAGCTCACTGTGTTTGACATGGATAAGAACCTGCCTGCTACACTATTGGCTTTCCTCTGGTAGGGGGTTGGTGGGTCAAAGCAGTGGGAAAGTATGTGCAGAGTGGGGTGGGGTAGGAGTGACGGGGGGGTAAATGATGATAGAGACAGGGAGAGGTTTAGCGTGCTTATGTGCTCCAGATAGGGACATGATTGAAGGCCGCGGGGGGTAATGTGCTGTGCTAAAACATTATGATATATCACCTCATTAGCCCGTAAAACAATGCTATTGTATTAAAAGCATGAGTACCAAACAGTTTTATGATTTATTTATTCAACCCTGATTTTGATCATCGGGCTTATGGAGCTTGAAGTCACATCCTGTTTTTTTTCCTCTTGTCATTATCTAGTTTTTATTCAAAATATTATTCTTTTTTTATTAGGGAGTAAAATACATTGCACATGTGTTTCTTACAAGTACTGTCTAAGTTTGCTGAACGAAATGTAAATATTAAGCACACATGTAGTTCTGGATTGATTAAATTTGGCAATGTTAAGACACACCTTTCTTATTAAGATATATTGTTGTTATTATTACATTATTACATATAGCTCTTGTTGTTAAATATTTAGACATATCTTGTTAATACAAGATTAACATTATTAAAACTAATACAAATTAACAGATACCAGTTATATTTATTCATTTTTGAATGTGTCTGTATGTTAGATATGCTGATCGAAAACTGAAACTATTCATACTGATCTCAACTAGAGAGACATTGTTGGCAGATACTATATTTACAAAACAACGTGACATCTATTTTGCAACAAAGTGCAAGCTGGTAACAAATGATTGATTGAATTTGAAAATATTATAAATACATCTATGTGTTTGTGAGTGTATACAATATATATATTATCCATAATATATTTATACATTAATTAATTCTTTTCTGAATACATAATTTGACAGCCAAATGCATATACAATTTAATACACTATATTAAATATTTGAATTTTAAATTATTTTTTGGTGTAGTGGCCAAAATCTTTACCTAACAAAGCCTTCATCTTGAATTTTATATACCTATGAATATTTCTATACTATAAAGCAGATTTTGCAACAACTGAAAAAGCCATACACACACCCTCACAACCATAACCCAAGTGCATGAACCCTCCCACTTCCCCTCACACACATTCTTCCTCCCTCCAATGCCTACAAGGTTGGCTCTGTACCCTGGCTTCACAACCACCAACACTAAGTAACGGCGCCTCACGTTATACACTTAGTATGTGGTGAGTCAGTCCAATCCCCGCATCTCCAGCGCACTCCCTAGGGGAGACTCACCTCATCTGTGCCACGCCGCCGGCTCTGCTGCAGCGGTCCTGCCCGTGATCCCACGTTCCCACCTCTGCGCGAGCAAACGACATGCCCTATCGTCTCACACAAAAGAAGGGAAAACCCACAAACAGGCAGGTCTTTATGTTAGAGAAGAGCGCGGCGAGAGCCGCTGGCCTTGTGTGTGTGAGCCCAGAGAGACGGGCGGCCCCTCAGAGCGCACCGCAGCCGGCTACGCCAGCTCTGGGACCATCTCATTCAGCCAAGATTGCTTCATACAAAAGTTGAAATGCACCACTGAAGGCCATTGTTGATAATCGACATTTTTCGAATAGCTGAGCAGAACAGACAATATGGCAGGCCGCAAAACTTGGCAGGGGGAACTGACCTGGAGCTTGAATCTGAAAAACTCAGGGCGGGGTGGGGAGGACCAAGAATGAAAAAACAAGGCCCTGTGAAAGAGGTTATTATATTTCTGATGGCAACACGGTGACTGCATAACTTGCCGGAATCTGTGCTTGTGTGTACGTAAGCATGGCCACAGAATGAGCACATACACACACCTTAATGTGAAATACTTCAGCCTAGCGCGTAATCAAACCATTCACACGGACACTCATATGTTACTTTGTTCAGATGCAAAAGCTAATATTTGATTTAACTACAAAAATGGCAGCAGAATGACAAATGTACAGGTAGTCAAACTAATTGAATGGAGTAAACTGGTAACATCTGTTCAACATCATTCTGACTAAAGCGAGCCATGCTGTGAGTGAGACTCTCTAGCCCGGGTCAGTTCTGCTATACTGTTCACTCTTCATTGTGGAAGATTTGAAATCATGTTTTTCCTTTGTTGCAGACTGAGTACCACAGACATGTGGAATTACTAAGGAACTTCTTTACAGCGTCAGCCACATGGTCTCTTAAGACATTACAGAGGGCTCCATGCTGCCCAACTGAAAGCATTTCTGAGGAGCCATATCCAATTATAGCGCAAATCACTGAACAGATGGTTACATGTCAAATAATGTCATTAATAATATACACCGTGTGATAGACTAATGCCTGCATTTTTTTTCTTTTAAAGGTTTCTTCCGATTTTCAGGGACCCATCATTATGATAATCTTGATGAGGGAAATTCATTTCTTGGCCTAATTGTTGTTCCAATGAGTCTTTGATGGGTTATGACAGTTAATGGTGCCCCATCCTCTTCGTTGCTGTGACACACACAGATTAATATGGATGTTTAACAAGGCTTTAAACTACCATCAGTCACTGGTGCTGTGAGTGCATTGCTATAAGGTGTTGCACTTACCCTGGGACAGATATGGTTATATACAGGATGGAGATGTCCAGAAGCCAGTTACAAAAGAAACAGCTCTTCCATCTTAGGTCATGCACTCCACGCTTCATATAAATCAATACACATGACTCTGGGCTAGGTACATCAAGTGTATAAAGGTGTATATGGTGAATTAGAATTTATACTCAAAGTGAAATGATTGTCTATGCATACCAAATTCCTTTAAATGGCAAAAAGCAAGGTCTTTGTTGTTTAATTACAAATAAACTAACACTGTTTTTTTTTTTTTTTGTTGTGTCTAAAACCAATAACAGTGTTGTTTCACCATTCTGGAATGTCTTTGAAACTAACTAAATCAGCCAATCTATGCTAAATATATTTTGAACCAAAGATGTTTCCTTATGAAAGGAGATAGAGTGGACATTTGATCAGCCTGGTTTTAAAACCAAAAAATTGCATTTAGTACAGTATAGTACTAACAAATAAAAACTAAAAGGCAGCTTTCTCTTCATTATTGTTTTTCTCCAAGTGCACGATGGAACAATGAGGAATGTTCCACCCTGTGATATTTAAGATTGTTTATGAGTGGGTAGAACAAGAGATCCAGCCAGACCTATTCAGATCAACGCACACAGAAAGGGTATAAACATAGTCATCAGAGCAGATGGTAGTCAGGTATAACCTTACAGGTGTACCTAGACACACACACTCAGAGACACGGAGAGAGAGAGAGAGAGAGAGAGAGAGAGAGAGAGAGAGAGAGAGAGAGAGAGAGAGAGAGAGAGAGAGAGAGAGAGAGAGAGAGGATGGAGAAATACAGAGGCCCCACAGCATCCTTCCTGGAATCCAACACTGCCTTTTCTTCTCAATGTTAAATATAATCATCTATTACACAGCATCAATCTTACTATAGCGTTACAGTCGTCTCCTTCCCCACAGCACTTTCCCATCCCTGCCTCCCACTGGCCTGGATTGCTCAACCTGGTGGGAAAATGACATTCAACACGCTGGCCATGCCGTACAGTGGAAATTGGCAAATGATAGGTTTCAGATTTCAGGAAATGAAAGATACCACCACTGCACATCTGAGGCACGGAGAGAGGGTGCTAAAGCAGTCCTCAGCTCTCACCCACATCTATTCTCTGTGCATGACAGACATGGTTATATGTGAGCTTTGTAAAGTGCTCTGAATAAGTTTATCTTCCATGCCTAAAATACAGAGAGCCAAGGAAACAGGGTAATAAACTCAACAGCTGAATAGCACAAGAACATGGAGCTTGTGTGACTTCTTAATGGAGAATGACTTTAGCTGTTTATAAACTCTTTTCTCCAAACTCAACAATTACAGCTGAAAATATGAGTAAGTTGATCTGAGGACTAGTGGCATGAGACTACCTCATTCCTGTAAGACATTGGTATGATGCATTTTCTGGAACATTCAATACTATAATATACTCTGAAGAAATACATGTAAAATGCCTGCACACAGGCAAGGGCAAAATCTCAAATCCATGTTTTGAAAATACAATAGAGAGAGGTGGTGAGAAAGACATTAGTCAGATGTATTTATCATGCATCCAATCTATGCCAGCTGCCTCTTTTTTGTGTTATTTTTTATTTTTTGGTCTGAATTTATGAGATTTTTCCTATTTTCTTGCAGCAAATTCCTTCCTTTCATGAAAAAAGGAATTGAGCATTCTTCCTGTGTATTTTAATTTAGTCATCTTTATTAGAACTGTATTTCCAGAATTAATCATTGAATTTGTATTAATGTTTGGGCTATCAGAATAGCTTGCTAATTAATTAGTTCATCTTCTTAATTAATTGACAGCCCTAATCAGAATATATTTTTGACATGGGTACATGGTATTGCTATTGAAGTACATTTTGGGTTATTTCATAGCAATATACACTCACAAATATAAAAGAGCAGTTTTTTATCTGCTCAGTTTGAAAAACCTGCTCAGTTTGTATGCAGGCCTAGAAAGACCCTGAGAATATTGTGTGGGATATGATCCCCCTTCCCCCTTATTTTGAATTGTGCACTCACTGCTAATTGAGCACTAATGGCCCCACCCCACACAGAATACAAATTAAAGGTCTTTCTCCCCTTCACCACTGCCTCATTGTGTGTCCTACCCCTGACCCCGGTTAATGTGGGGTGAGTAGTTTAGTCCTGGGGGACAGGGGCTGAGGGAGACATCCCCCACGTTCAAGTAGTTCCTGTCCCTTGTGTGGCCGCCAAGACAGAGTAGACCTCCCACAGGGAAAATACAATGCAATCTGGATACACAGGATATCACCCTCAAATGAACAGATATACCAGCAGACAGCAGACAGACAGACAGACAGACAGACAGATAGATAGGTAGATAAAACAATTCAAAACAGACACCACAGTTTTGTCTGCCCCATTAATCCATCATTACTGAAGAACAGTTATCAAATTTCCAAAAGCAAACACACACTAATAAGCAAAAATGCTTTGAAAAGAAATCTGACACAATGACATGTATCCCAGACAGTTATCTCTGCATTAGAATACTAGACTGTATTAGATTATGGCATGTAAATATCTCACTGTAACCTCTATTAGGTTTCACATTTAAAGATCACACCTTCTCTTCAGGCTCCATCTCTTTGGGTTCAATACATTATTCTCCTTATACAAAGCCTCTCTGAGATTATATTTCAGCTGAGATAAAAAAAAAAAACTCATCATGAAGCATAATGATGCTTGACTCAACAATAGTGTATACAAAGTTATTCATTTTGTTCAGTTTCTTCCTACACTTTTTCTTGTAAATTAGTTCCATCTTAAATAAGTAAACACTATCAGTGGCATCAGGGTGCAAGAGACTGAAGTTGTACAATGTATATATATATAAAAAAAACAAAAGATAATAAAGATACACTGCTACTTTCAAAATATATTGTGTGTACATTTGGAAAAATACAAAATCAAAAACAAAAATGCAAGTATTAAATCACAACATATGGTACATATTTCAACATACTTCAACCTTACATGTTTCCTCTTTTTTGCCTTGTTTGTTTTGTCTAACTCTCATAGGAGATGTATTAATGGGAGAATAGGAAAAGGAAAGTTTTTCATTTCAGATCAGAGGTGAACTTTGCACCCCCTATTGTGCCATGTTATCAAACACTGTTATTAGCTACATTGTATCTGATATGACTCACACCCACTCATCCCTTCTTATTCAGAAATAATTCAGTAATATTTTCATAAAGTAATAATTACAATAATCATAGATGCTATTACTTTGCCTCGCAATTACTCTCATCCCATTCACTTCTGTCTAACCAACAATGCATGTCTTTAATGAATTACATGCTTGAAACATGCTCATTGAGGATTTAATTTAATCTAATATTTTTTCTCTAATCTTACTTGGCAATTTAATTAGAATTCTTTTATTTACCTGCAGATAAAGTTCCATTGATGACAAAGAGAAAAGTTATGCCAAGTGCAAAGTGTTTCAAAGAGTATCAGGCCCATCATGCATCATGCAATACATAACAACTGATGTTTATCATTTAGTGATCACAGCAGGATGTACTAAATGTACACACAGTGAAAGATTGATCATTTCACATCTTTGGACTGAGGAAATCAGCCAAACACAGACAATGTTCCATGTTTTCTTGAGAAGAATCATCATCATCTGTTGCTTTGATAGTGTTTTCCCTTCAGTTTTCTGCAGCAGGCTGTTTAGTGGTGGCTCCTTATTACCTTTGTGCTTGAGAAACCAAGAAAAGTCTTATTCTCTGACTGAGCAGTCAGCAGGATGTGACTGATAATGCGCATTAGCAATACTTATCAGACAGAAATCATATTTATGAAAGACATCCTTTCAGCTTTCTGTCTCTTGTCCTGTTATGTGGGATACGGAGTTGATAGAACCAAACAAATGTTTCCTTGTTTGACAGTGGCCAATAGATTATTCCACAATTTGTATGAAGGAAAATTATGTCTTCCGTGCCTAACTGGTTTTCTTTGGTTGCTACTGTTCAGAAAATCTAAAACTTACATTATCCATTGTTATGGGTATGGTGAAAACTATATCCATCCAAAAACGGTATGGGTATGGTCTTCACCATTTACCAAAACTAAATAAAGGATACTGGACTTACAGGATATTTCATGTGCTGAAACAGAATCATATTTTAAATAATATCATTCTTAAACAAATTGTACATTAAACTGTTAAACTCATACCAGTTAAATGAAAAAGCATAATTACTCAACTTGTCATACCAATGATAGCTATGATGTCTAGAGTACTTAGAACAGTTTGACTTTAACATATTTATTGACCCTGAATTGTGAGACAGGAAATAAGAATGATGCTTCATTGCCTTCTAGAGTATATATGTTGCTTTCCCCATAAAGTCAGAGCAGATCAAAAACGAACAAGACAAAAATCAAATTTTCCCTGGTGTGTCTAATTGAGAAATAAAAAAGGAATCTGCAGTGACAGTTTGATACCTTAGGGAAGCTACATATGCAGAGAACTTTACAGTGAAGAATACTCTTAAGATCATCAAACAAAGGTAAAATATGTGTAATTATATGGAATAAATCCATTCAGAATGGCATTCTACAAATTCACTTACTTCACATATTTTGCCAGATGATTGCCAGTAGGTTTTTCACTAGCAGATTGTATTTACCAAAAATCAGCAAGTATGTAGACAGACTACATATAAATGAAAATTAACATAAACAATGTCTGAAGTACAGGTCCATAGAGTCCAATGTCTAGTCTCACTCTTTCCTTGTATATGAAAAAACCAGGAAAATAAAAAAAACTGCTGTTAAGATAGTGTTAGACACTTACAATGGAGATTCAGATGTAAAGTGCTGAGTGTGTGACTAAATGTGTGCGTGTGTGTATACGTGAAAGTGTGTGTGTGTGTGTGTGTGTGTGTGTGTGTGTGTGTGTGTGCATGTATATATATTTGAGTGTGACCGTGGGTGTGTGTGTGTGTGAGTATGTGTGTAAATATACAGATTCAGGGAATGGCTTTACAACTACCTGGGTGAGATAATGGCAATGCATTAGATTAACTTTCATTCCGTAAATGCAACACATTCGGGTAATCTTGTCCACCAAAAACATGTCAGCGTCTGAAAGGCTGGCCGTGCGCTATCAGGAGCCACTGGCCCCTGTGCTGATGCTGCTGGCAAGACGCTTCCACCGACTGTCAAAACGCAGTGTGAGATCTAGTTATAAAATAATTGAATTTTCATATCAGAGGGGAGCAGAGTCCCACAGACAATGGGAGTGCTGAGTCTTCTCTGTTATTGGCACAGGCCCTTTGCCACGCACATGAAATCAGTATGTTAATGTTCCTGGGTTTTCTTTTTAAGGGCACTTGTGCTCCCGCAATGTACAACCAATGATGTTTTTAAAAAAATAGCAACTATTGATAAGTAGGCACCTCATATACTCTGCATTCCCCCATTAACAAACCAATGCTGCAGACCCACTTGCACCCACACAACACCTCCCCCTCCAGCACCTATTATTAAAACTGTAATTTATTTTTTTCCAAATCAAACTGACAGCTTGCTTTCTTTTCTTTGCGACTGGCTGCGAATTACTGAGCTTTAATTACTTTCTGAACTTCCCTGACCCTACACATGCAGCTTCATTGGCAGAGAAAGTGGGCCCCACAATGGCGTTCCAGCAGTCTCCTCACCTCCGTTCATTTTAACGGTCAGAATTTATCAAACTCTGGCTTTAATCTGATTTCTTTTAACATTTTCACCTCCAATCTCTCTGCATGCTCTGTTTTCCACTCTGCAGATGCTTCCACTAGAGACTGGGTGAGTAAGTGTCTTCCTGTTACAATGGGTTACTGCACCATTCTCTATGCAGCCAGCGTTCTGGGCAAAGTGGTAATCAAACACTGGCAGTGCAGGAAGTCAGCACTTTCTCAGTGCCAGATTGAGCAGTGACTGGCCAGGCCTGCACTTCTTGGACAAGGCCAAAGGCAAGACCCGTATGGAGCTTCTGGGCCCACAGTTGTCCATTCATCAGCCTATAGCTTTGGAAAATCAGGGCCATGAACTGACCCACTAATTCAGACTCTTTCCTGAAAAGGGCTACGCTTGCTCTATTGGCCACTGCGACACAGACCTTCAAAGGAGCACATAACTATATTATCCTTGCACAATTCAAAACAACATATTAGGGGGAGTGGGGGTATTGTAAAATCATTTAACAGTAAATATCACACAATATTCCTGTTGTGTTCATTACATTTGCCTGTACAGGAGAAGTGCCAGTGAGGTGTTTACATCAACAAACAGAGCTTTTATGGTCAAATAAATACTACATCCATGAATGTTGCATGCTGGGATCCTCATTTTTAAGATAATATTCATAGCAGTGCAGATGGGAACTCCTTTTCTATCCACCTTCCCCATACCAGGGGCATGTCTAATTAAAGCTGTTAATATGATCTAATCCCACTATCATTCTCACAACTAGTTGTTGCCACTGGTAATGGTAAGACTCAGGTGTTTGGGCTAGTGGTGGTGGGATGGGGGTGTTGGATAGTCTTTCGCTGACTGCCAGATAATTGAATGAGTGATTACCCCTCTCATTAAAGGACAATGATATAGAAGGTGCTGCCATATGCCTTGAATATTAATGAGTGGCTGTTGGGGAGTAGATAAGAGCAATGTGATGTTGGCCCTGTAATAAGGGTTAAAACAATTTGTAATGAGCATCAGCGCCTTCCTGCTGCCGGCAGGGCCACCTCCCACATCTCCTCACCCACACTGGATGCTGTTTCCAGCCTATCCGCCTGTTTCCCCTGTCTGACCCTAAAGCTTCTGGGCTCCTAACATCGTCTAAACGTCTGAATGCCTAGCTTAATGGATAAAAGACAGAGAGAATCTCAGGGAGCAGATGGTCGTATTTGATTTATTTATTGATTCAGTTATTTTTTGCCATGTAGTTACCACTTTAGTTTCATTGTACTTCCGATATTTTTCCCCATTTAAATGTGAATAATATGAAGGTCAGTTAGTGTAATGATAAATGTTGGAAGTGTGGGGGTTATGTATAAATTTTATGATTTAACATATCTCAAATTTTTGTATTTGTAACACACTGTTAATGTAGTCATTTTGCGAGGGCAGCAGAGTAGCTGAGTTTGAGTAGCGGTGGTTTTGGTTTTAGCAGCAGTGTATTTGCCTGTATAGAATATTAGGATAATTTTTATTGGGCATTGGGCTGGCTTTGTCACACAGACATGGGAACATAGATGATGCAGCACAGTTCATTATTTAACATTGTAATTTAAATCAGAGTGCTTTTAGTGCACTGAAATGTAAGAAAAAACTGTAAAAGTGTAAAATCTGTTTGGCCTGCCAAGTGATTAATACCTTAACAAAAAACAGCATTTTCAATATTTTTCACTATATGTTGCAATTCACAAAATCTTTAAGATAGCTATTGTTTTTTACAGAATTACCATTAGATAGCAAAGCTATTAATATTGCTGCCGTCAAAATATTTGATGAAAATTCAAGCAGCATATTAGAGAGCAATCTCATGAGGCACTGGCAGTGCTGAGTGCTTACCTAGCCCATGAGATTTGGACACCAAAAGAAGTCGTTTACATCAATATCTACACACTTTCAGGTGACCAGGTTCGAACAGGTCAAACATTTAGGTTGTGGGACTACATTCATCACTCTGCCAATCAATAACTAACATTTATTAGCAATATTTTCTTTCTACCTCCCTACAATTGTGGTGAGTCCTATGAAGTACCTTATCACAGGTTCGAGCACAAGAAAAAGGCCTGTTCCCATGACGACTGTGAAAACCATCGGTTTCCTTTTCAACAGAATAATGGACTTCTCTCCTCTTTGTGTCACTCTTCCACTTTGCTCATACCCTCTCTGATTAAATTCTAATCCACATGTCCTTGAAATCCTTTATTTCTGTTTTTTCTGAACAGGAGTACAGAGAAACCATATAAATAAGCCATATAGACATCAATGTTAAAGGCTCAGCTGAAAAGTTTTGGATAATATCTGTACTTAAATATTTGGTTTAAGCATTTTCATTTGGTTCATTTTTAATTAATTGATTGATCAGTTGATAAACTGAATTGTCAGATAAACTAATAATAAATTCATCATTGCATATGACAGTTTCTCCATGAAATTCTGGTAAAAATAGAGTGATGTATGTATATATTATGTGTACACTGTGTATATTACCCTAGAGGTAATTATCACTGAATCTTTAATATATCGAATCCACCATCTGACACTGGGATAATATAGTTAAAATATTTTCTAAACATACTCATTCTTTTTGAATTTGAAAAATTTCTTTCATACATCTAGCGAAATGTATGTAGTTTTTTAATATGGATGTGAAAAATAAATGTATTCTTTTTAAATATTTAATTTAATATCTAAATTAGATTGGAAAATTAAATATATTGTGTAAATAATTTAAATATTACAAAATGTGATTTAATTAATATATTCAAATCTAATAATAATATTCAATTTCTAGTAATAATATTTATATGGAAATCTTCTGATAAAATATTTTAAAAGATATGATTATCAAATCTGTCCACTGGTGACTCGATGTAGCACAAGGATGGAGAATGGGTGGGCTGAATGAAGAAGGTTCTAGGGACAGGAAGATGATAAAAAATTATATTCAGGTAGCACGGCTGAGCAACATGGAGGTTCACTGTTAGGCAATTTATTTTACAACATGATAGGGATGTAAGAATGCGGCATGAATGAATTTCCAACATTAAAATATCCAGAGCGATATTTCCTCCTTCATGCACTGACTGCACTGGCTCAGTGCCATTCGCTTTAGGCGAGACAATATTTTCAATACCTAACCATTGTTTATAACTCCACTTTGGCAATGAAATTAAGACAACAGATCAACAGAGGACATTATTTCCATATAAAGTAACACAATAAAGTTACTATTTAAGTGATAAACAAACAAAATTACTGATAATGATTATCATATATTAAAGGTGCGATTAAAATATGAAACACTTTCTGCTTCATATTTTTCTGGAAAACTATAAGGGTCACATAGTTACAGACATTTTCACATACTACAAGAGACCCTAAAGACAACTCATTGTACTTGACAAAACATACTTAACAAATCATACTTTTCAATGAATGATGTTAGACAGTATATAGCAGTGTTCCCTGAACGGGAGTAGGGACAACAATTACACTTTTTGCCACACTACCATATACCCTTTTCCATGCTCAACCAACCCCTGTGATAGACAGCCTTTTGCACACAAGTGTTTACTGGCTTCAGGATACACCTTTATGAGTCCCTCAAAGTTGAGGAAAGTATGTTCTTACATGGGGACTAGGAGGGCAATTAGACAAAGGCCTGAATGAGGTGGAAACTAGATAAGGTTAACCACAAATATTATCATCTCATCATGGTTGAGAGTTTGTATCTGAAAAAGCACAGTTGGTAAACATGCTATTTCACTCATTGCCATTTGGATAGAGAATTGGAGCAAAATGAAAATCAGATCAATGGATACATTTTTATCTATGTATATCTCATCTTAAGCTCTTCCTCCTACAGACAAGTGTGACAGAAGAATATAAGACCAAACCTGTTCAAATGATAAATCTGTGACAGTTAATTATTTTTGCTCATTGTTGTGGGCTGTGTGCCAGACTGTGATCCTGTACATTCAGCCAAGCCTTTCCTTTCTCCTGCTCAACACTAACGTCCTTGATAGCTGAAAGGCTTGTCACATGACTGGGACTTGAGGGGGGACCAAGGGCACATTAAAAGGCAGGTGAGGACAGACTGACGGGACATTTGGTTTCATGAATTTAAAGAAAGGAGAAAACAGAACACAATGAAAATCAATACAATCCCAGCTGACATAAGCATACACAACATAAATCGCCAAAAACTTGTACTTGTAAACAGCATATAACATGAACAGACATAACTGAGGATGTCTGAGGACCATTTTCCAACATCCATGTCAATCACACTGCTACGCACTACCTCAGTTAATGGTCACTCCTAAAGACAAATGCATGTGCAATGTTTAGAAAGCAAGTAATCTACAATCACCGTTGTCACCTGAACCCTTGCATATGCATTTGATAAAATAAAGTGAGTAAATCAGTTAATTCAATCAATCTCAAAAGGTTATTTCAGTTGCTTGCAAATTTGCTGCAAAATGTTACATTCTTTCAGAGGAAAGATTTTAAGGATTCATGTCATTTTGCATTGTCGTATACAACATTCCATACACCATGAATTTTCCTTGAGGCTATGATGTAAGTACTCAGAAATTTAAAATCACAAAAAAATGTATGGTTTTACATTCAGCACACACTGACTAATGCATGACAGTAGGCTAAACACACCATTATGATTCTGCACCAACAAACACCAAATAATGACCATTATCATTATTATGTTATTTCTTAGAAGAAACTATCAAATTCATTATAAGGGTGCCACTTTGTTTCTCTGTTTACCAAATTTTGTCACAGAACAAACAGGCCATGATGGACTCAGAGGACTGCAGCCAGTTTAGATCTGTGCTGGACCAGCAAGACATGTTACTGGGATGGTACCAAAGCTAGCTGGAGTCTTTTAACAAGACCCTTGAGTCTTTTGCCACTAGCATTAACAATATCTCTTCTCAACTGCAACAGATCTAGTTAGTCTAGGAGTCGCAAGCTGCTCCTTGTCTCACGCCACCTGCCTCTCCTCTGACTCAACTGGGATGGGAGCCTTGTTTACCATTCCCAAAGCCGCATGCAGTGAACCTGGGACCTGTCGTTCTTTTCTGTCCTAGTGCTCCCTGGTGTTCAAACTGCAGCATGACTTAGCACTGATTAAGCTAAGATCACCTACGTCATCAACCTCCACACCGGGCAAGCCAGAGAGTCTACCAGTCTGTACATGGGAGGAAGGGGGCTCGGGAGCTACTGCAGATCCGCCAGGGAGTAAGGTCAATGCCGTATTATGCCATTGATTTGTATAGACTTGCTGACACCTGCGGGTGGAATCTGGAAACACAGTTTGATGCTTTTCGGCACGGTCTTTCAGAGGTAACTTAAGGCGAGCAAGCTGTTGAGAATCACCAGCTGGTTTTGGTGCCCTGGTGGACCTTGCCACCCGGTTCAACTCCTGTCTTGCCATCCAGTGGAGAGAAAGTGGGTGAGTTTACTGCCATAAGGAGGAGCTCAGGGGTGACCACATTCACACGCCTCTAGAACCCATGCAGGTGGACCGTACTCACCTCACTCCCACAGAGCATCAGAGTAGGACAACGCTCCAGCTTCTGCCTCAACTGCGGTTGACCCCCAGGTCATGCCTCCGGTGAGTCTTCTGTTGTTGGACAATCATTGTCAGGAGATCGCGTTCCACGTCATGGACACATGCTCCGATGTTTCTGGGTCATCCCTGGCTGTGCAGACACAACCCCAAGATTGACTGAGCTGTTAGGAAGATTAGGAATCTTGAAGAGTCTTGAGTGGAGTTCCTTATGTCTGTCCCACTGCCTCCATACCTGGGGTTCAAGGGCATGTTCAGTAAATCATGAGCCATTTCTCTGCCTCCTCACCATCCCTATGATTGTTCCATAGAACTGTTGCCAGGCATGTGGCTGCTTAGGGGTCACCTGTTCTCCCTATCACCACCTCAGACTGAAGCGATGGCTAAATACATCCAGGAGTCCTTTTCTTTGGGAATTATTTACCCTTCTTCTTCACCGACTGGGGTGAGAGGTAAGAAAGATATCTTACCTATGAAGAAAGATATCTATCTTTCTTCATAGGTAAGAAAGATGGCTCACTCTGGCCGTGCATTAATTAGCGTGGTTTCAACAACATCACTGTCAAGAACCGCTACTCTCTGCCATTGATGTCTTCTGCCTTTGAGGCTTTAGGGAGCCGCAGTCTTCACCAAGTTGGATCTCTGGAACGCCTAGCACTCGTTCCACATTAGAAAGGGAGATGAGTGCAAGGCAACCTTTAACACCTCCACAATGAATATTTGGTTATGCCATTTTGCCTTACTAATGCTCCAGCTGTGTTTCAGGGTTTGGTGAACAATGTGCTCTGGGACATGCTCACCCACTTTGTCACCGTTACCTGGATGACATCCTGATCTTTTCCCGGTCACCTGCTGAGAACAAAAACAAGTCAGACAAGTGTTACAGAGACTGTTAGAGAACTGACTAGGAACTGCAGCTCAGTGCCTGCCCCTCTCACCACTCTCACTTTAATGACCAGGCAGTTCCAATGGACTCCAGAGGCAGAGGAGGTCCTCTAGGAGCTCAAGAAGCAGTTCATGTCTGCATCCATTCTGATCACCACACTACTGAGCACCAGTTTATCATGGATGTGGACACTTCAGATGTGGGGGTAGGAGCTGTGCTGTCAACTTTCTGTTTATGGATTGCGATTCTGCCTGATTGCTGTGTCTTCCTGGTTTGACTTTGCCTGTTTTGGACTGTGATTTTCAGATCTGGACTTTTGCTTGACTGTTGATAAACTGTTATTAATTATAAATTATTATTATTATTATTTCCATCTGCGTTTGAGTCCCTGTCTGTTCTCAGACATACAGTAACATCAGCGCTTTGAGGCTTGACAAGAAAGAGTTCTAGTAAATTAGCAGTAAATGACACATGTTACATGATGGATGACTTTGTGTTTATGATTCTAAACAAAGTACTACAAAACTTCAAGTTAACGCAGGTTTCTAAAAAGCGCAAGTCTCTTGTATATCTACACAGGGATGCATGCCATATCTTTGCACATTCGCGCCGGTCTAAAATAAGGTGACTGTGCTACTTTGAAAATGTGCTCGCTCTCATGAGCAACCCTCCTCTATTTCGTCGCGTGAGACCCAGTTCTATCAGTGGGTAACTTTCCCTGAAACAACTAATAAATGCGGAGTGAGTGTCAACTCAGTTTTCCAGATTTGCCCAGCGCTTCATGATAACCTAGAAAATATTAATTTGCATTTATTCTCGATTGTGGGAATCAGTATAGTTAGTGTACAGGGTTGGGTAGTAACGGATTACATGTAATCAGGATACTCAGTTAGCCTAGCATAGCTAATGTCATCCAGCTAATGTCAGCTAGATAACCTTGCAGAAAAATATGGTATGGGTTTAGCTTGGGTATAGAATTGTCTTTCAACCATTAAAACCGCAGTGAAAATTTGCTCATTTGCTCACAGCTCATTTGCATCTGCCTCAGTAGTATGGCTAATATTGAAAGCAATGTCTTAGCTCATTGACTAATGTACAATACTGAGCAACTTACGGATACTGGATCTCGAAAATATAGATCTAGCCATGCATAATGTTACCCAATACAATTGTATGGAGTCGGAGTACTCCTGATGCTGCTGTACTGTGTGTGCAATTTTCAGTTATTTTCTTCTAGAAACAGAATGTTGAAGGGGAGCTTATGATCACTCATTTCCACTGTAGTTAGCTAGCTAACTAAACTGAACATATTTTACTGTGAATATTTGCGTTTAACATTTTCCAACATTTTTCTGTTCAGTAGAGGGGTTATAATTCTGGCTGTCTCAGTGTTTAATGTGCAGCTGGGTCAGATGAAATAAGTCCAGGCCTCCAATAACCAACAGTCTCCAATAAGTGCAGGGTGTGTTTTGTTGTTTCTATGATCTTCAGCTTTATGGTATATATTATTTCATTTTTGATATTAGTACCAAAACTGTGTGTTTAATTTTAGTATTGAAACACAGTTCCAGATGTATCACAGCCTATAGTACATGATAAAATTTTGGCACATGCAGTTTCAGTGGCATGGTTTGTGATTGGACCAAATTAACTACCTCAACCAACCACATGCTCTCTTAGTGCTTTTGCACAAGAAAACAGGTACCGAATGCTTTAGTAAATAAGGCCCTCAGTTTTTACTATTGGATCCTGACCTGTAAACTTACACATTTTCTACGCATTTCTACAACAAATGGTCACTACTGCCTTTTGCTCAATATTATCACATACTAAAAATAATAACAAATATATTTAGTAATAACAGAATCCTTTACAGAGCTAAATGTTGTATGACCTTATACATGTAATTCATTATCATTGAAATTAACCAACATTACAAACAGCAGCAGAATATGCTTAGTAATATCCTTCCAAATGTAAGCATGCTGTGAGAACATGTAGCCTACCTGTGGCAGAAATATGAACCATATGTTGAAAGGGTAAAGTTTTTGCATATGTCATTGAAAATGTATAAATTGAGAACAGTGATAGACTGAAGAAAACACCTCCCAGACTAAATAAATGTTCCTGTCAATTCTTTCATATACTTGTTAAAGCATCAAAAACCATATTAAAATAAACATTGTGCAACATATATATAATTTAGGCTCATTTGTGTCAATGACTGTGAAGAAAATATATAATATATATATTTGCAGAGAAGTGCTAGTTCATCACCAGGCACGTCACCAATCAGACACAGTGACTGGTGTGGCTATGTGGCTGGAGGAATGCGGAGTCAGCATATACTCAGTTCACATGTCTGCAGATGTTGGGCTAGCCGCTAGAGAGTGATGACACTGATGTACTTTAACAGGATTATCTGCTCTTGCCCTGGCGAGGGTGCATCTCAGCTGTTACCTTTCCAATGTGGATCTCTGGGTATAGTCAGTAAAGGAGCAGCTGTGCCCATTACACTGATTTTACATGCACACTTGGCATGCATAGAGGCAGTCACTAGGGGAACAGCTGCTTAGTCATCAGTTCCCTTTTTTGAAATGCATCCCAATGCACCTCGATTATGCAGTTCAGCCTTATGTTGTCTTCAGTTCTACAATGTAGCTTGTGTGAGATCAATGTGACATCTCTTTCGTATGGATATGTAATGTAAAATGCATTGTGCCCAAATGAATTTCTGAGGACGAGGGCTGGCAACAGTGGCATGAATCTGAGTTTCAATGGAACATTTTAAAAATTGCATCATATTTTAATATTGACAGTTAAAATTACACAGATGTGACAATTTATGTTATATTGTTTCTCAAATGCTTTGACACATTTCCTGAAACATTCTTACAAATATTATTATTACAACTAAATATGTGAGTGCATCAGCACATAAGTTAAACCAAGCAGCACAACAGCATGTTTGTCTTGCAGAAAGCCATAACACACTCAGTTGGAAAGAGAAGTTTGAAAAATGCTTTCATTGTGTTTAAAAATTAAGTAAATCCACCAAAAAAGGTATCTGAGCCAGCAAACTTGAGTGCCCTTTATTACAGTTTACACAAGGACTTGCTAAATGCTAAAGTTCAGTGTCAATATGACAGTTTTCATTGAAAGTTTGTTTATCTAATTTATCACTGTACAATGAATCTGAATTTCTCTGTAGCCATTCACTTCAATGGTGGATTAGTGGTAAAATAAAACATAAAAATCATTTCAAAGATATATAGAGGTATATCCCCATTTTCCCAAGAGAAAATACGAAAAGGATAGATATTTCAAAGTATTATACAGTAGCATTTACTAATGTGCTTCTGTATTACAAGGATTTAAACAATCATCACCGTACTGTGTAAATTTCTAAAACAAAATGTGAGATACAACAGATTTTGAAAGAGGTCAAATAATTTCTGCATGAATTACAAATTTGCGCGTCAAAGGAGTGCCAGAATTGGTTAATGTGTCAAGGGAAACATTAGAAATAAATAGGATAAGCAAAGAAAAACTGCATCAGGAAAGATGAAAAGTGGTTGCAAGTCAAAACTCGGCAACAGGAATAAATAAACAGTTAGGATCAAAACTAAAAACCATAAAACAATGGCTTCAATTAAACTGCAAGACTTACAAAGCTAAATATGTAAACTTACAAATATGGTAGGCTGTTATTTTAAAATTAATGCATAACAATGCATTGCTTGCTGGAGGTTTTTGAAGAATTGATTGGATGGAGCCAAGTCCACCATAAACTTCTGAGGTTATGTTGTGATTTTGGTTATGCTTAATAGGGCAGACCTCAATGCTTAGGCTGACATTACCTCAAAGAGAGAGGTGCTAATTTTACTTGCAGAAATTAGTGGAGTAATCACCTCAGCAATGTCCAATGTGGAATGCTCATCTGCTGAAGCATGGCAGCCATTTTGTACCAGTACATTCATCAGCTAAGGTGAAGAGGAAGTGAAGAGTTTTCTTTTCTTATTTGACTTGGAGATGACCAGATGACCAGAGTAGGAAAGACATTTTCATATAGATGCAAAGCCCTTGAAATGTAAAGCCAAGTAGCATCCAGACTCTATTAACACCCTGGACACCATTCCTAAAACACCCCATCAGCCCTCAAATCCATTGTAATTTACTAAATTACTGATTATTCTCTAATGTACTGACATTCTGAGGAATACCCCAGTTGTGTGAGATTCAAGGAAGAATTTTTTGCAGATATGTATTTGATAACAAACAATTTTACACATAACAACTGTGAATGACTAATACAAGGCAAACAATATAAGTCTGTAATAATGAATGAACCTGTCCAAGCCCAGGACAGTTTATAACTGAATGAGATAAAATTGAATGGAATGAAATATACCGGACTTAGCATTTAAGTAGTTTTTCTCCTGGAGTTGAGGTATTAGCATATTATCATTATTTCTCTCATCAGGTGAGAAGTGAGGTATTTCCATTGTACTATTAACTCTTTTGTCTAATGGAGGTGAGGTATTTGCATTATGTCTCCTGTCAAATGGGGTGAGGTAGTACTGTATTAGCTATGGTTCTCTTGCCAGGTTGAGGTTAGGTATTAGCATATTAGCATTACTTCTCCTGTCTGGTGGGGTGAGGTATTAGTGTAAAGTAAGGTATTAGCACATTAGTGCTGTTTGTCCTGCAAGGTGAAGATGAGGAAGCACATTTCTATTTCAGACTATTAGCATTTTTTCTCCTTCCAAGTGGAGGTGAGGTACCAGCATAATTGTATAGTTTCTACATCCAGGTGGAAGTGAGGTGCTAGGATATTAGCATCATTTCTCTTACCAGGTGGAGGTGAGGTATTTGCCTATTAGTATTATTTCCCATGCCAGGTGGTGGTATATGGTATATTAGGGTATTAGCTTTAGTTCTCCTTCTAGGTTAGCATTAGGATCATGTCAGGTGGTGGTGAGGTTTAAGAATATGAACATTATTTCTCCTGATTATTAGCATTTTCCTGCACAGTGGAGGTGAGATATCAGCATTATTTCTCCTGCCATGTGAAGGTACTGTATTAGCACCTTTGTGCTGTTTCTCCTGCCAGGTGGAGATGAGGTAGCGTATTTTTACATATTGTCATTATTTTTTGTTCCAAGTTGAGATAAGGTATTAGCATATTAGCTCTTCTTCTCTTGCCCAGTGTTTC
Organism: Albula goreensis; assembly: GCA_022829145.1. Lineage (NCBI taxonomy): Eukaryota > Metazoa > Chordata > Actinopteri > Albuliformes > Albulidae > Albula > Albula goreensis. The sequence goes on from CM040742.1 coordinate 22,770,091, forward strand.
TGGTTATTAGTGTAAGGTATTAACACATTAATCCTGTTTGTTTTGTCAGGTAAAGGTGAGGTATTGGTGTGTGGTGAGCTATTGGCACAATTTTGCTGTATCTCTTGCCAGGTGGAGATGAGCATGTTATTATTTTTCAGCATTTTGTAGCATGTTAGTAATCTTTCTCCTTCCAGGTGGTGGTGAAATATTTGCATATTATGAGTATTTTTCATGCCACATGTAAGTGAGGCATTAGGATATTGGCATTATTTCTTCTGTATTTTCTTCATTCATTTTTCAAAGTAAACAGAAAATAAATATATAATTTGAATAACAAGTTGAATGTGCAGGGCAGGGTTGCAGTTTATGGTAAGTTTATTAGAGCCTGAAAATGAGGAATTTTCCTTTAATCTGACTATCAGTGTGAGAATCTATCTTTTGTATAGATTTTTTTATTCTACTGTTGTGATGTACAATGGGGAACTTTCCCATTTTGTTTTGATTAGGTATGGCCTGTCAGATTTAATTCTGCAATTCCACCTTAGTTTACATTGGAGGCTGGAAAACCGAACCTTTACAATTTGAGATCTAGTGGTCCTTATGTTGGATGTCAGAAGCAAGTTCGCTCAGTGTTAAGTGTTAACCATGACTGTGGTGAAAATGTTAAACAAGTTGTTCAAAATATTATGTTTGCACTATTTTAGGAGGATTAGATAACATTCCCCCTATAAATGATGTCAATGATTGTCTTACTACACCCATCATGTGAGCGAAAGCTCTTCTCTCTGTTGGTTTTCACATGTGGCATGTCTAAACAATAAGAATAGCCTGGCACAGTATAATAACTCCAATTGAACATAGAGAAATTAGCGTTTTTGAGCTCACTTATGTTCCTTATGAGTGCCATCTCCATTATCTCTGAATTAGCAGTATGTTTCCATTTAGAGGAGCAGGCTACCTTTTCCCTGTACTGATTCTCTGTTCTGAGGTGACTTTTTACTTTTCTAACTGCCTTTGTGAATTTTGTGAGGAGGACAAATTATGACCATGCTCTTCTTTTATTATTTTCTCTGCTCTGTTTCTCCATGGAGTAAATGAATGGTCGAAGTTGTCATTTTTTTGTTTATTGGTCATGCTACTTTTTCTTTGTTCCTTGCATTATGTTTTTTGCATTTGTCGAACTTCACAGCACTGCTCCCCTGTTGACTGAATGTAGGAGAAACTACATATTTACCTTACTTTCATGCATTCCAATGTCCAAAATTTATTTGAAGTCCATATGTCTGTTGAGGAGGTCAAAACAGGGGCTGTACCTGAACCCAGAGTACAAAACAGCTGAAATCAAAGAAAATTGTTGATGTGAAAACTGATTGTTGATGTGGTCATAGCTGAGAAATTGTTTATTCAGAAGTTGTTTAACTGATCCGTTTGTAGGTTAATAAATAAAAACAAGGACTTGTAAATGAAAGTAATGTGGAATTTGATCATCATTGATGGTTTTACTTTTCTTGCAGCTTGATGTATCAGTCTGGGAAGTGTTAGATGAGACTAAGGAAGATGAAGCCAGTGAATACAGAAAGTTCTCCTTCACACCCCACTTCACAAAGGCCTTCTGAGAGACACAATAAGAAAAATAATTCAGATGACTTTGAGCTCCAGAAACTTCTTGTTTTAAAGCATATGTCTGCTGCTGTCCTGGCTGCCAGTGATGCAGACAGTATATTTGGGCATCAGGTGGCTGCTCACTAAAATGTATTTTTCAATATTTTTGTTTCAGAATTGTAAAATGTGCTCAGATTTTTTTTTACCTGTTACCATACTGTATATTTGAAGTCTGCTTTTACTCTTATTATACATATTTTATGAGCAAGGACTCATACACCTCAGCTGCTCCCAGCTATTGTGTTGGATTTCCTCAGTGGCAGGTATCGTACCCATTGTGATTGAGGCCAAGGCTATCTGGGATTGCATCGTTGCAGATTTTTTGCTTGTTTCTAGGAAGGAGGTTTGGATGGCAATAGTACTGTGGCCTTCCCCCATACCTGGAGTGTCACTAATTGCTAGGGGGAAATTGACAGGAAACACACATGGTAATCAAAATCAATCCTCTTCTGTATTCCAATATTTTAATTACAAAGGACCTTGTTCTCCTAGAGCAAGTGGATGCCATGTCATAGTGCAAGTGTTCTGATCTTAGTGCCTTTGGAAGGAGCAGTGATTAAGTGAACTCTCACTGCTTTTGAATTTGGAAGGACTCTACCAGAAGGATCTCCCTAAAGATTCACAGAGCATTTGGGACCTGTGCCTTAAGACTCTGTTGAGGCTTTTCCTCTCAGGGGAAATCTGCTCAGGCCCTATCCTGGAACAAATCTCTCCTGTAATCACAGGATCTCTGCCTCTGCCTCTCCTGCACCCTGGAGGGAGCTTTGGGTATTCTTTCATCCCAGTGGTGGATGTACCATCATTTCTTTGGAGCAAACCCAGAAATTTTGAAGACAAAAGTAATCCTTTACAATGTCCTGTCATAGCACACTGCAGCAGAACCAACCAGCAGTATTGAACCAGATGAAGACACCCTTGCACTTCAGAACATCACAAGAGTTGATTGTAACAATTCATCACTTGCTGTGAGTAAGCTATATTATAATATACATACTTTGTCATTAACAACTACTGACAATGTAGCCATGTATAATATAAGTTGAGGAACCAAACACAGAACCACATGGTACTTCTTTGGTTGCTGCCATGGTGCAGAAGAAAAAAAAAGAAGCAAAAACTAAACAAAGAAGTAGACAGCCCAACAGTCAAATTTCAAGTAAAACAAATAAGCTTATTTTATTATGTCACGAAAATTGCTGTGAAAGCTGAATAAGAGAATTTATAATGAATATTATGGCTGAACAGAAGGTTACCCCAAGGAGATTTCATCCTCTCATCATTCATAATCCATGAACTGTAAGGATAAAGCAACTTGAACTTGAATTTGCCTTTAAACTGAGACAATTACTATTGCAGAGCAAAATGGTGTTAAAAGGCTAGAGAAAATGAGAAAAATGTAAAGCTGAGAAAGCTTTATGTTTAATATAAATGGTGTCGGAGGGTTGAGTGTTTTGTCAGTATCGTCTAGTTTTGATCTGATCAAACATGTTTGTATGGTACCCCCTTTCAATGAGAAAGAAGTAGATGAGTATTTTACCAGTTTTGAGCACGTTCGCATTTCTTTACGCTGGCCTACACACAATTTGTCTGGATGTTGATAAGATAACGTGTGCTAGCGAGGCTCAGGCAGTTGGTCTGAGTTCTGATTTCAATACCATGAAAGCCACGATATTAAGAGCCTATGAACTGATCCCTGAGGCTTACAGGTAGAAGTTTCGATGTTTTAAAAAAAACAGAACAGTCAGACATGCATGAGGTGTGCTCAGGAATAAGAGTGCTTATTTGATAGATGGTGCTGCTCACTTCTGGTTACACATTTCGATCAGCTCAACTCTTTGGTTATCCTCAAAGAGTTTCATGTCATGACTTCATGTCAAAAATCAATGCTGTGCAATACTGCAAATCGTGTCATATATTTCAGATAATGGTTAAGCCAAACCAGAACATTTATCTAGTTCCAGCTTTCTGGGAGCCTTTTGAAAGTATACTGGTGGATTCATCCTGCATGCAAGCTCACTAAAGAAAAACAGGGTAAAATTAAATCAAAATTTGACCAAAGTGCTAAATTCTAAAGTTTTTCCTCCTGGTGACAAAGTGCTGGTGTTGTCGCCTGTACCTGATTCTGCTTTGCAGGGCAGATATGCTAGTCCTCACACAGTGGCCCAGAAAATAAGGGACCTTAATAACCTAATATCTATCCGTGAGCGTAAAAAGTAATTTGTGATCAGAAACTTGTGTTGTTCTACTCCTCTTCTTGCCTAGTGGTGGGCTCTGACAAGTCCTTTGTTCCTGGTGAGGGACAATGATATTGTCACTGCGCCCACGAGGAGTGTGGTGGAGGGGCAGATACGGAATTCTGAAATGTGAACTGGCCCTGCTGACCACCTCTCTCATCGGTCAGTTTCACAGAGATGACATAATTGGCCTTGTTGTGAGGTATGTTTGTTTGCTTGTTTGTTTCCTGACATGCTGAGTTGCACCACCTGCATATAACATGACATCGACATGGGACTCCCAATTAAACTACATGCTTAAACAGTAAATCTGGTCTAACGTGTACAGTTGCAGAAAGAAGTAGCTCATATTTTGGAACATAATATTTCTTAGCCAAGTTCTTGTTCTTGAAGTTCTCCCTGCCTACTAATTAATAAGCCCAATGGTACAAATTGGTTTTGCAAGGACTATTGAAAAGTATCAAAACCCAATTGCTGTCCTTTGCAGGAATGGCTGACTGCGTTGACCATGTCGGTTCTGCTTTGTTTGTGAGTAAATTCAGTCTGCTTCCTGGTAAATTCCCTTGTCCACTTGTGCTGAAGAGATATCAGCTTCTTTTACAAAAGATAGTTTCCAACAATATTCTGTAGTGGCTTTTGGCATGCGAAACACACTTGCTATGCTCCAGAGGATACTGAACCAGGTCTTATCTGGCTTGTCAGGTTGCAGGGCATATTTGGATGGTGTGGTACTCTATAGTGCATCATGAACCAAACACATCCAGCAGATTAGTGTACCTTTTAGTCGACTGTGTCATGTCAACCTGGCAAAGTGTGATTCTGGAAAAACTACTTTAACCTATTTAGGAAAAGTTGTAGGGAGCAGTCAGGTACACCCAGGAAATGCAAAAACAGAGGCCATATGCTATTTTCCTGCTCCAACAAACCGTTTTGATTTACAGGGCTTTCTTGGTCAGTTATTACAGGAGTTTCTGCTAAACCTTTTCAGCGGTTGCCTGTTTTTTAAATGGCTTGCTCCGTCCAAAGGTTTTCCTTTAGTCTGAGGAATGTGAACATAGGAGTGTTGAGGCTTTTCTTGTTACTGCCCTAGTCCTATCCCTCCTTTCTGCCACCTTTCAGTTGATTGTGGATGCAAGCAACCTTGGGGCTGGTCCTGTCCTACTACAGGATGATTCTCAGGATGTTGAGCACCCGGTCTGCCACTCACAGAAATTCAATCAACAGCAGAGGGAATACTCCACCATAGAAAAGGTGGCTCTCGCCCTGGTGTTTGTAATGCTTAGATGTCTACGTTAGCTTTCCCTTCAGTCCCATAGTTGTGAATCCTGGCTTTAACCCTCTTGTCTTCCACCAGAGATTGTGGAGGCATATGGTGTAGTGATAAAACACATTTGTGGGAAGGACAACGGTCAAGTCATGTGAGACTTGTGGAGTCTCTGGCTAAAGGTGTAGGTAGGTTTCTTTGTTTTTGGGTATTGCCAAATTCCGCCTGGCATGTGCTGGCCACATGCTCTTCGTCCCTCAAGTATGCTGCCATAGTGCTGGTCTGCTGGGGCTTTCCTTATTGCACATGGGCACCTCTTTCCCCTGATCTCCTTTTCTGCTTCTCTGTTTTTCATTGCTGCCAGTATTACCATCCATCATTGCTATGCTTTGTTTTCATCTCCCTGCTCTGGGATCCTCATAATGGTTTTGGCATGTTTTTCCTCATAATGGCATCTAATGCTATATACTTCCATTATGGCTACATGACCTCCACAAATGAGGCAGACAAGCTTTACCCTATTGTAAGTAAAAAGGTATGCAAATGCAGAATTGTTCCATGGGATTTTGAATAGTGTTCACCTTTGGAGCAGTAGAAGGAGCAGCCACATTGATTTAGTGAACATTTAGTGAAATGGCCAGTGATGGTCATCTGATGCTCCCTTCAACCTCTGGACAGACTACTCTCTTTGGTCGAGTCATTTTGATTTTCACCATTCCTCCTTTGTAGTTTAGACCTTCTCATTGACATCATCAACATCCTTGGTTAATAGAACTTTATTCTTACAAAGTCCAGGGTTCTCTCAGATCTCATGTGATGGATGGCATGATGAAGACTTGTAAGAGCTAACTACTTCTTGGGAAGAACAAGTTAGCACAAAGGTTTCTATTGGACTATACACTTTTTGTACAGAACTAACTGATCAGGGCAAAGTTTATCCATTTTGCTAAACATTAACTAGACTTCTCTGTCTTCCTGCTTTTTATGTCAGAAAAACTGATGCTTTAGTGTATTCAGAATAGCCATCACTCTGCTGATTGCAGGATCTTCCTTTGTTCAAGGACCCAGTCTTTTTGTGACATACAAGGGAGACTGCTTGGTCTAGGGAAAAGATCAGTTTTGGAGAACTCTGCAGATATGGTGCTCACATCATTTGCAAGGCATTCATTGGTGGCAGGAGAATGCTCAGACCTAGATAAGTCTGGTGACTCTGGCACAATGAATTCACTGCATCTACAGTGTATTCCTTTACAAATTGAGCAATGAACTGAATGACATGATTGTCATCCTAGCTGGAATGGTGTCATGGTTTACAGTTGCCTGGGAATGCAGTTGCCTTCATTGGCTGTCTTTATCCTGATTTTTCATCCCAGGTCTAATGTAGGTTTTAAGTCAAAGTTGGAAAGAGTGGCGAACCATTAATGACCTGCACGATCAAGTCTGAGATATGAACTTCAGTAGGTTGCTATCGGTCATAATGGTTGAGGGTTTACTTTTTATCAAAAGGCCACTATAGGTCACTTTAGATGTCATAATGTTATGGGATTTTTGAAGATAAGATAGTGTTTTCCTGTTTTAATACATATTGTGCTACAAACTAAATGAGCTACCTCTTTAAATATACAATTTATGTAACCTGGAATAACCACTTGATACAGTCTACACCACTCTCAGTTATCAGGTGAGTGCCCTGAGGTTAATTCTTCCTATTTTAAAGGACACTGACTTCAATTTCACCACTTCCTGTGATGAGGTAATGTGCCAAAGCTGATCAGGTGTGTCACCGCTCGACCAAACTCAGGAAGAAAAACAACAGACAACATTACAGGAAGCATAACAAAGGCATAACAATTACTAAAATTAATTGAAACTAATAGACTAAATATAATACACAGTAACACAGCTATTCTCCCAGTACCACCCTGCTACATTTTTATAACATTCATCTCTTCACTCAGGTAAATGCAAAATTGATGGAAAAGTTTTAATAAATTAAACATCGAAGCAATTTAGCCAGCAAAACGTGGCATTTTGATTCTGAAATTAAATGCTGTGGAATAATTCACCTGAAGCTATCTACTACAGTAAAAAGAAGATTCAGGAAAGGTAACTGGAGCTATGATATCATGACTGCCTGATGTATAGACTCACTGTATGTATTTGCGTAACAATACATTCAGATTAATAAAAAACTATTCACAGAAATAGTCACTATGTATTCACTATGTATTTGAAACAATATACTTTCAAATGACAAGGTTATTTCATTCTATTTGTACTTAAGGATTTGTCTTCTGAGAGGGCAGTGTTGTGTTGCTTACCTTGAGCAATGTTTGTATTAGCTATCCTTTGGAATTAGATTTGGGTGAAAAAGATCAAGCAAAACCTCTTCAATAAAAAAAAATTGGAAATGATTATTAAATGAAATGTTTAAACTTTTTGAACAATAAAAATTATAGTGTCAACATTTTTCGTTATTTTGTGAAAGCAGACCTCATTTTTGGAAGCAAGATTTAAGGATGAAATGACAGCATTTTATTTCTAGTAAATTGGGTCTTATTCCAATAGTGTATTTATGTGAGGTAATAGAGGTCAAAATGGCGAACTGTGTGGATACATCAGTAGTTTTGGGATTGGACTTCAACATCCCTATCAACTCTGAAGAGGTAAGAAGCTTAGAGAGTGTCAAGGCAGCATCTTAAAGCAACAAAAGCATTACAGAAATGGTTGAGCTCCAATAACCTAATTGATGGCTGAAGAACACTACACTATACAGAACACAGCTACGCATTTTATTATTAGTTATTCTTAAAAATTGATTATTATTTGGTTTTCCAGGATTTTCTTCCTAATGCAACAGATTTAACATACTGTAATCATTTTTAGACCATAGTCCTCTTCAGTTATATTCAGGTGACTAAGTATAAAATCAACAGCAAGAAAGTGGAAAATGAGTATCTCTTTACTACAGAAGACAGAGAAAGTGAAAACACAAAGAGCACATGCTAACCAATGAACACCCTATATTGTTCCCAAAATAAGAGCTGTGTGGGAGGAAGAAAAATGTGAAGTATCAAAAAAATAAAAAGATTGAAGTCATCCTTGACAGTCAAATCAATAGTCTGCAGAATAAACTTGCAAAAAATTAAAAATAAAACTAAGGGAAACCTACTGCCCTTGAGATGGGATTTTATGACCTTTAAAAAAAAATTTGTTTTGAATAGAGCAAATCTGAACTTCAGTGAAGGGGAAGAAGGCAGAAGAGATGTTAAAAAAATGTGCATACTAACATTGGCAGCATAGAGAAGGGAGATGGAGTAACAAAAGACTTAAAGGTAAATAAAAAAGAAACTTTCATTCAGCTTACATAAAATTACATACTTCCAAAATTTCATGTATGGGTGGTGATAAAAGAAACATTTGTGTCTGATGTTAAACTACCAAGACTTTATGTGGATGAAAGTAACCAGTTAGAGGAAGACATTGATCTTTTAAAAATAAAATAAGCCATCCAGTCCTTCTCTCCCACAATGATTCTCCAAGGCCAGACAGTCTATATTGATGAGTCTTACAAAACATTTCATATACTTGTTGCTCTAGTTTAACAAGGAACATTCTGTGACATTTTGATATTTCCAGTGCTCCTTCCACATATTTTAGACAATCATTGATAATGCTTATCCATTAAAAATTAATGATCAATTATTTATGGTAATTGACAACCTATCAGTGTTATGAATCAGGACAGAGAAATGCTGGCTGAATTTGTGCAAATTAAATATACAAATACAAGTAAAATCAAGGCTTTTTCATTTGGACCACATAGGCTTTCATATGTTTTGATCATGTTAAATGGAATTACTTATTCGGTGTATTACAATTCTATGATTATTAACCCAATTTTATCAAATGATAAATATAAACAGATCCCAATTTCAGATCTTCAGGCTTCAGTAATAACAATAGTTGTACTTCTCTGGAATCAATATCCCCTTTTCCATTCTCGTTTATTTTTGCTGTAGAAACACTTGCTTCTGAAATTAGAGCAACAGAACAGATTTAAGGAATCACTGTACAGCAACAACCATGTAAGTCATCTCTTTGCTCAGATGATATCATTCTTTATCTGTCAGATGTATCACAGTGACATGAACTGCATTCAAGATTATAGAAAGCTTTGTCAGATATCCATGCACAAATTACACTGAAGAAAGTCCCGTCATATCAACCAATATTCATTAAATAAATCTGACACAGACTTTATAATAAATAACATATTTCAGAAATAAATGAAATATGTTCAAAGTTTAGATTAATATATCAGCTACACATGATAACAATGTCATTGCTCACCACCTCTGCAGAGACACTAGAAGGAAGTGGATCTGAGCAGTGCTATCACTAACACATGAATCAAATCATCTGGTCATGTTGAAGCTTTTACTTTTCAGGTTGAGCCCCCCGATTACAAAACATGGTGGAGCAAAGGCTGCCAATTCAGAATATGCGTAGATTGTGTAGAAGGAATTCAAGTAAGTCTTTCCACCATTTTGATGATTGATCAATTTGTCGTTGATTGAGTATGCTAATATTATCATTCTTCTTATGAAGATGATCTACTTTACCCCTCATTTCCATCAAAGCAGGCATTGTTTTCAGATGTTTTGAGCTTCTTTTGCTTTAAAAAGACTTTTTAGGCAGCATAGTGTGAGGAGGAAAGTAATTTTAGGATGGACATTGAGCAAAGTTATGCCAAAGGAACAGGCAAAATGCTGATACAGAAAACAAGAGGGATTTCTAAGGTACTAGTTTAAATTTCTCTCTGCTAGCCTCAATCTACAGTTTCACTGTTTAAGATAACATCACATCACTGTATCCCCTTAATATTTCACATATTTGGTTATGATATTCTTTAAGTCCAACCTCTAACTTAATGCAAGTGCCCCATCTAGTGGATATAATATGTTTGTATTTCATTTACCTTTCTACCCTTAATTTTTTTAAATGAACAAATTTATATCAACATCACATCAATGGGTACTATAATATGTAATTTGATGATCAACAGCTTTTCTTCCCTGAAATCTGAATAACTCCCTGACTTATCTTCCATTAAGTCTTTCTGATTGTGTTGAATTGTAATTCCAGCAATGGCCACATGAGGTCAACATCATTTCTACAAACCCCACTCTTCTAAAGAGAAAAATTGGAAATGCACTAAAGGCAGAGCACTCACTTAGCTCAGTCACAGAGTAGGCACCTGTGTGATTCAGAAAAAAAAAAAGAAAAAAGAAAACATTTTTGTTGGTATGCAGTATACCATGAAATGTATCAATATAAAATCAAAACATTTAAAAAAAAAATCAATTATGTTGGTTTCTTCAACTAAGTGAAATCAATCTAGGCTATCACATTGCAGCAGAAGAGTAGTACTTTGCCACTATACAAATTTTTCATTCACACAGTAGTGTGATAGTAGTTTTACAAATCGTAATTCCGAAAAGGATTACCTGAAATCTTTTTAAATCCATGCCAATGTGAAGCTGGATAATCCTATTCTCCCTTCCCCTTACTCTTTCTCAATAAAATATTCCCAGTGCATTTTACTGACTCAGAAAATGTGCAAATGTTTAAGCATGAAGACCCTTTACAGATGTTATAGATAGATAGGTTTACAGTTATGCATTGCTTTTCACAAGGAGCCATATAAATAACCACTTGCTGAGCAATGATTTGTCCTATCCCTTCAGACCACACAGTTTTCCTTTACTTTCAAAAGGATTCTCATCGGTTTTCAGTCCTTCAGCCCAGATGATTTGTAGCTTGCATGCTACTTTTCTTTCCCAAAAAGCCCCTCTAACACTGCTGCTGCTCAGGCATCCTCCACATGTATATAGTGCAATGGAAGCCAATCTCTGATGAAGGTGCATATTGTTGTACTGTAAAATGCCCTTAATTGCTCAATGGTGACAGTGAAACAAGCATTTATTTCCTTTATATCAAGGCAAGACCAAAACACTAATGGATTCTTGACTTCCACAACTTAAAAAGCAATTTAAACCTTGCCTGAGATAATGACGTTCTAACAAATGGATATACTTTTTATTTATCTTTTATTAAAACAATTTTTATTCTTTACCTTTAGTCTAAAGGTACTGTAAATTCATAAGGACTATAGTTCACATGAAATATCTTGACAGACTGTTGCAGATTTATTCCCAAAATGAACATTTTATTTTACACATACTTTAATAAAGTAGCATTTTTATTTTTGTCTCAGGGATGGAGTCCACTTGCATGTTTTTTTAATGCCAGTGGCTGATGACAACCTACAGTGCAAACACCTGATTTACTAAAGCTGTCCTTTACATGTGGCTATAGAGTATGGAGCAGAATAGGAATTAGAGGAAGTTAAGTTCAGATCTTATCTCTAGTACGTCATTTCCTAGATGAAGGAGGTCCCAGAAAAAAAAAAAACCCTGGTAAAATGTCTGCCTCTACCACTCATTGATATCTGATGCGATAACCCTCCCATCATATAAAAAGAGGCCAGATGGAAGAGTAATCCAATCGACTGTGTGTAGAGCTGAAGGGAATGTGCAATCCTACCTGTCCAGATAATAGGATAGTTGCAATAGCCCCTTTGTTGCCTCTTATTCTGTATTTATTTACTGAAGAACTACAGAGGTCTCATCAAGCTTGCATTGAATATTTAACATTTTTAACATGATCTGGTCCTGTTTTGACCCAGTAGAAGGAATACTCATGTTCAATGTTCTTGTACATTTATGGGTGTTCTCACAAGAGTCTTTGTATTATCAAGTCCTTTGCTTCTGGGAAAGGGGGGGTGGATTGACTCCAGCTCAGACAGACACAGTGGCTTTGTTGTGTGTTAGTTCTCAGGGAGTCTGTCACTGAACTGGACACTACAGATTTATTGCCTCCTATGTCATTACAGAGAACTGCAGCTAAAGCTGAAGGCCCAGACGTTCAGTCTTGTGAATGTTTTGAATAAAATATGCTATAAAAATGTGTGTTTTCTGACCAAATCAATTTTCAATCGCCTACACCATTTTTCACCAAGTTTAATCAATGGCTTCAGACACATTCATGATTTTTAAAAGGTTTCAATGACAAAATACATTATATTTCTTATTTTCTTTTATTATTATTTTTTATATAAACACATTTTTTTGGGGGGGTGGATGTGTGTAAGAATAGGAATGCAGAATGCTGTAATATCTCCATGCCATGAGAGCTGCAGTTACCATTCCCATAGCTCAATCTTTTTGCCTTACACCTTGCTGTTTGTACAGACGCTCCCTCTCTCTTCCTTAGTTTCCACCCAAACAGACTGAATACACAGACAGCTAAACCACATAAGAGCAAATACAACTTAGACTGTCAACGGTAAGGAAGCTTGACCTAGAATTAAACATAATGAGAAAAATTACCAATTGTATCCTGCCCCCTCCCCCATTGTTTATCTGTAAAATGAATACAAAAACAGAATTCAAAATATAAGCTCATTAGTGATTGGAACATCCTTTCAGATGCTGCAAATACAACCACAACACTGGCTCAGCCTTTCCTCCTCTACAAGCCAAAGAAGTAATGCAGAGAAAATAGAGGCTGATCTCTACTGCAAACCAGATTAACTGGGCAGTGGAGACCTCCACCTGCTCCCAGTATGGAGCATGTCAGTTTTCAGTTCTATGTGATATCTCCTGCCTCTAGCTCTTTGGTTCTTCATAGGCAGAAGGGTATGGGTGTTTGTAAATGGTAGCAACATGGTGGCTGACAGAGGATGGCAGGGGCGTTGGAGGAGTAGAGCGGTTGGTGGTCTGTGTCTGCCGGGTGAGTACTCGGATCAGCTTGGTGCGGTAGTGGTCCCCAGCCAGGAAGTACAGGATGGGGTCAATGCAGCTGTTGATGCTGGCCAGTGGCCGTGTGATCTTGTAAGTGAAGTTCACAATGTTGAGCACAGCGCAGTCAGCGTCCAGCACACGGTATGTGTAGTAGAGGGTGCGCGTTATGTGAAAGGGAACAAAGCACACAGCAAAGACCACCAGCACCACCACGATCAGAGTGACGGACTTCCTGCGAGATGACACCCTTTGGCGGCCAGAGGAAAGGCCGTGGCTGGGGCGGCACAGAGTCTGTGCCATCAGGCAGTAGCAAACCACGATTATGAGGAAGGGGATTCCAAACAGCAGGGTCATGACCGCTGAGCTGTAGTTCACATACTGCTCAAAGTCCTGTGGTCTTGTTGTGTCATGGCACAGTGTGTCTCCATCTCGCTGGCTGGTGGTAACAAAAATGAGGTTAGGGACCAGACAGGCAATTACAGTCACCCACACTAGGCAGCACACAACTTGGGCACTGCGCGGCTTCATTGCCGTGAGGGACCAAATGGGGTGGCAGATGCCCAGGTAGCGGTGCACGCTGATACAGGTGAGGAAGAGAATGCTGGAGTATAGGTTGGCATAGAAGAGGAAGCGCACTATCTTGCAGAGTGCTATGCCGAAGGGCCAGTGGCTGCGGTTGCCATAGTAGTAGATGAGTGTGGGTAGGGAGAGCACATACAGCGTGTCAGACACAGCCAGGTGAAACATAAACAAAGTACCAGTTTTCCAGGGCCGCATCTTAAACACAAACATCCACAGGGCCATAGAGTTGAGCACAAGCCCTAGTACACATACCAAGCTGTAGGATACAGGCAGCAAAACATACTTGAACTCTTCATCAAACCGGCAGCTCCCATTTGCATCTCCATCCCTTTCAGACTCCGTAGTGTTGATAAGTGCTGACACATCTGTCTGATTGTCCATGTATAACAACATAGAAGTCATTCTCTATCTCCAGTAGCATGTGGAGGTCAAATTCATCAACAGACTAAATAGGAAAAAATTTAAATGTAGGTTAATTGGCACCTTGTCTTCCAAATAGGTAACACAACCCATTTACTTCAAGACATTTTAGACATAATATACACTACGTGTACATACAATTTATTGCGTCAACTGTACACAGTTGCAAAACCACAACTAGAAAAATAATTTGGTATCTGTAATGACACATAAAATTGATATGTGATAGATGAGAAATATAGTACCTATCTGTGTAACTTCATGTGACCTACAATTCTGGCTGCCCTGTTTCATATGTAATGTGACCACATTGGTAGCATACAGTAAGCATCTTGTCACATTTTGGCCCTTTGACAGATAGTAAGTGAGCAGAAGGAATGTAGCACTGCTCAGAGATCCGGTTACCTCTCAATGTGCCAAACCAAGACAGTGAGACTCTCACATAAGTACACTTTTTGTTCATTGAGAAAACAAAAGTGGCAGTCAAAACCACCTGCACACATTTTTAACTACTGCTTGATCACTGTGGCCAAAGTAAGAAAGTTCTGGGATACATAAATAATACCAATAAACAGCAAAATGCAATTATTGACAATGGGTATATAATGGGGAATGTAACAAATACCTCCTGAACAGTTATTAAGCTTAATTATAAAGTATTTATTATTCTTATGGTTCTTATGTTATTGAACTGTTTCAAACGGTGACCAAATAATTTTCTGACACAAAATGTCCTCGCTTTATCCTCATCATAATTATCTAAGCTTTGGACATTCACGTGTTTCACAAAAGTAGAGCCTGCTGTTTTGAAGTAAAAGTAGACAAGTGCGAACTTCTAACACATCCATAGCTTTAAATTAGAATTGCGCGGGTGCACGTGCAAAAACTAGCTAGAAATTATCCCACTTTCTTTTCATGTCATTTTCGGTTTACATTAATTGTAACAGCTTTGATGAGTATTCATGGACTTACCGTGTTATCAGATTGCAATATAAAGCATGTAGAAGCGGATTAAGATGCGACGAATACAGTAGTTACACGGATAGCCGGCATGCAGATCAGAGAAGGGCTGACTGACTAGCCGAGCCGTCTGCCAAGAAGATGCCCCCTCCCTTCCTTCTCGAAACGCCCTTCGAAAATCAAAAATCTTTCCAACTGTCCGCATCCGATTGTTGGTTTCTTTGAGTTACAATCTGTTAAGAGTTAACCGATTGTGAACGTTAACAGGGCTTTATGTATAATTCAAAATACTCATTTTAAATGCTATCAGTGGCCTATGGGGTACATTACCACAAAAAGTGTGATATTATCAGTGGTAGACTTGCACAAATTTGTCAAAAACTTAAATGCCAAGATTTCACAAACTATAAATTTAAAGTTACTCCATGATCAATATCGGTTCATACAGCTGCATATAAGAAGAAGACAAATCAATGATTATGATGATTATTATTGTCAGTATTTTCATTTAGACTTATGTATTAAATAAGTGAATTGCAGGGTTATATCCTTAAATACTTACAGGTGATGCAGCAATTTTAAATTAAACTACAAGGTCTCCAAGTTCAGGTCCTAAGGCTTAACATTAAGTGCCAGATGTGTAGTTTCAGCGCAAAAAGATTCGCAGACTCAGTATTGCGACTCTTTTGCGGTCGCGAATATCGAAATATTAAAGACCAAAACTGGCTCTGTTTACGCAATAAAAATGGTAAACGCCCTGGTTTCAAAATTCAGTGGTAGGAGACGCCCATAAAAAGGGTCAGATATGGTATGCTTATGCATCCAGATAAAAAGCCTCTACAAAATGGTTGCGGAACAACCAGCAATGAGGGAATCACAAGAAAATAACTGATCAGGTGATTAAATGTACTGATCAGGTGATAGATATAACGGCCAAAAAGGCAGAACTTCGAAATGCCGTGTAAGTGCTTTAAGCAAACTTTTAGCACTCCACTACAAAATTAAATGAGGGTGAAATTATTCTGCTTAGGAAGCAGACATTCACAAGTAAGTTTCACAAAGAGAATATTTACAGTCAAAATAGTGTTTCTAAAAAGTATTTTAAACCCAATTTGTAAGACATGCCACTAAAACCATTTGTTAAAACAGATCAGAATACAACTCCCAATGTGTATAATGGTATGAAAGTATAATTTCCTAATGTTACACCCTGACAAAAAAGCTGCAAAGCAGTCTGATGTGGCTTAAAGCATATCACTCACTCACCAGTGTGTCAAATAAGTACTTCATTTAATTATCAGCATCCCTAGCTGGTTTTTGATATCTTAGGACATGATAATGGTCACACAGGAAAATGATTGTTGGTTCAAGAGATGTCTGTCATCTTGCCAGCTCAGGGGACTCTTCATGTAATACTGTGGTTTAATTCAATTGCAATGACAATCACAATTTTCTCTTAGTGCATCAAGCACTTGATACACACTTGTTGGTGCCTGCTGGAAATGTACTTTTTCTATGTCCCCATACCAGCAATGCCAGTTTCTTGTGATCAACATTACTGTTCAATTAGTACATAAGGAATATATGCATCCCAAGACAAGTTCTGCTGAGGAGAGTGAGTTCTGATCCACATCTAAAGAGTAAATTAAAATCAGCATCTTTGCGTAGGACTTTCACCATGTAAAATCAAATTCACATCAATAAATAATTTAGGAGCCAAAAACTGACAGACTTTTGTGTTATACAGTATTTTAACATGCAAGCCCATTTCTCATCTTATTTTTAGAAGATGTGACAGCTGCCCTTTACAGCACCAGCCCTAATGACCGAACCGAAGAGGATAGGATTACACTTTAAAAATAGGCTCAAGGATGAGCAAAGCTGGTATTTTTATAGACGGATGAAGGAGAGGCAGGTGGCAGCATACAAGGTAGAACGTAGGTATTGATAGTGTGTAACAAAACAGTCACTAGGCAAAGACTTTTATTATATGTCTTTATATAAGTTCATTTTGTTTTGGTTTTTTTTCCATTTTCTCTCTTTGATGCAAACAAAGGAGGTGATTTCTTACAGAAATTTCAAGAGGCCTCCTTCCTGTGTCTTCTGCAAGCCGGTTACTCAACACACATTGGTTCATTGAGCCTAAGCTGAAAATCAGAATGCCCTGATGGTGGAGACAGAGAGTTGTGGGCATTGTCATCCAACATTTCAACCATTTATTTTGATGTGGTTATAGTCAGCCAATCCTTTAAAACATATTTTGGTGCGTCTATCTAAGAATCCTTATTTACATTTTTTGGTTAGCAAATTGAGGGTTACAGGTTAAAAGTGCCATTGTTCCATTGATAGTTGCTGCCAGTTGGTTTACGTACAGAGCTACCACCAATAAACACACATTGCATGGACAGACTTATTTCTTTGGCGGCTTGCTGCCTGGCTTTTAGAGGCACTGCATGAAGTCTAAGAGGGTTTGATTAAGCAGCTCTTCGCAAACAGCTCCACAATGTCAGAATTTGGCTCCGGGTAATCGGAAAATCCCCTCCAGTTTGATTGGCATTAGGAATCCCTTGGTCACTCATGATGAATGCTTGGGGGAAAAGGGTCTAACAGAATTCCAGGAGAAGAATAATATATCTGTCTTATGCATCAATGTAATTTCAATTAGTCAGCCACATTTTCAGTCACACATTTGAAATAGGTCTTTCTAGTGTCTATATTTCTGTGCTCATTCTGCCCCTGATGTCCTGAGGTCTCAAGAAAAGACTTTTACATCCATTTTTCTAATATATGGTTCCAAGAATCAGTGTTGTTCAGATCTGGTGTTTGGCAAGGTTTATGTGAATGGGAGTATTCCTCAAGTGTGGTAACATCTTTAGGAAATCTGTGCTCCATTACGGTGTACCTGGGTGCACCCAAATGGCCTTTGTCTCCAATGGCCTCAATACTAACATACAGAGTAAACATCAGAGCTAGTGTCTCACATGAGATAGATACCCATATCATAAAAGATCCACCACTAACAGGTTCAGAAGAAAGATGTTGATAATTTATACTGACATTAATATAAAATACTTTTTCACTCCTTTTAATTTTGATTTGTAGAATATATACAGTATAATCTCAGTGATCCAGAACTCAGATCCAGAAATAGTGTTCAATTGAACACTCCATCAATTGAACATCATGGAGTTGCTGAGCTGAATGGTTCACTGCAGCTCAGGGGTTAATGGAGCGATGAGATCAGGAGGTGCTGATGGACTCATTTGAAGGCCTTTGAAGGCCTGAAGACCAGTGTGAATGATGTCAACCATAATGTGCTCTAGGAGACTGACAGTAGCATAATATAAAACGTTCGGCCCAGGAATTGTATTCTGGCAGCTGGTGGGGTGAGGGAATGGATTGGTATGTCTGTGCAGGTGGTGCGACAACATGTGGTAGATGTTAATTTTGTTAAAGGCTGTAGTCAAGGCAGCTAGATGCCTGTGGGGCAGGCCTGAGTTAAGCTGTGTACAAGCATGTCCACATTCTCGTCCACAGTGATTATTTTTAGGACCCTCTTCTGCATGTCGTCAAGCTGGTGGAGCTGAGTAGCTTGGGCGTTGATCCAGCTTAGTGAGGCTAATTTCATGACACTGTGAACTTTGCGTCTTTTAGGTGGTTGCTCGGTGGTTGAGCTAGTTGGCAACCCTCCTCAGAGCTTCTAGTTTCTGACCTGGTCTTGTGGAGATGTTGGAAAGGTGTGTAAACCATGACAGCTCACTGTCTGTTGTGACCCTGAGGACATTCCTTTTCTCTGGCAAGCTGACAGCCAAAGTGTAGTAATTCTAATTACGCCTTATCGATTTAAAACACTAATGCAAAAGGATTAGCATCAAGATAAAACACTTTCACCATTTCAAAGGATTGAAAAATTAAATCATAAATTTGCAAAGAAACATGTCTTAGCACTATTGCAATTTAATGTTAAATTATTGTTTCATGAGGCAAATAAGTGGCTTGCTAGATGGGGCACAAAAAATAGCTTGGCACATTTTAAATAAAAGTGAATGAACATATTGAACATAGCTAGCTAGAATAATAAACCAAAAATTTCTAGCTTCCTGTTATGTTTGCTTTATCTCCAATGTAAAAGGCCAACATTAAACTGAGGTAGATGATAAAAGTTTGAAATAAACCTCTCTTACTCTAATTTGTAAATGTATGGAACAAGCAGCAAAGCAGAGTTATGCAGAGCATGATTCAGTTTAAACAACCTACCAAAAAACAGATGATTTTATTTATTTTTTATTTTTTGATGGATCATCTTGCTTTGGAACTGCTGATTCTGCTTAAAAGATCCTCACTTGCACTTCCAGAATTTTGTCACATGATTATACCCCAACTGACAGGAATATATCCCAAGGACTGGCAGACAATGTATAAATTCAAATTGGCTAAGATGTCAAATTTAGCTTTTGGTTGGACAGTTGTTCAGAGTTTTCTTGATCTATTGGTGCCACAGCGCTGATATCCAATGATGCAATGCTGGCAGTCTATTCATGCATGCGGACTAGTCATGTTGAAGTATAATTAGTTCTCAATGCAATACTGGTCCCTCACATCATATGACCAGGTTCATGGTATTTATACCAGTACCATGGTATTTTCCTACCATGGAAATGATCAAAAACAATTATATTTTTATTGTGCAAGGATGGTATATTTTGGATAGGATAAGTACTATATTGACAGGGTGTTTCGGAATATGATGCCAAATGGCTATGAGCCTAAAAACAAGAGACAAGCAAACATTAACTGTCATTTTTTCCCTGAAGGCTAAATAGCAAAGAGATGACAACATTAAAGCTGTTGGACAAACATCTCTGCCTACAGATACACTCCTGTGTTCCCAACCCTTCTGATTGTTCTGACAACAGGCCTATTGGATCCAGCACAAATCTGAAGCAAGGAGAGTCATACAAGCATCACAGTTGAGGAGAAAAAGCTCAAACAAGAAGAGGTTAGCAGTGAAAACATTAACTGATGTTTCACAACAGCACATTGTCACATTTTAAGTTAATTATCTGACTGATAAGAAGTGGTTTGCTGGGAAATATGCGGTGCAATTTTGATTGATATAATAACTTTGTTTATATGTAGCCATCTTAAATAGCTTGTAGCAGCTTGATGTGATAGACACCTACCTATTGCCATAGAACAAGGCAGCCATATGGTGAGACAAAGTGGGTTTACATCCAGATCTTATGCTTTGGAATGGCAGCCTTGGCTCTTCCTGCTTTCTGCCATCTCTGTCTCACCATCAGTGATATTCCTAAGCACAGCATTTATATTATAGATGCTGAAGACACCAGGATGAACTTAAAGTATTTTCTTGTGAATCTGAATCTAACTGTAGGCTTTATATAATGTTTTGACACATACATCTCTGCAAATCTGTCCACCATCTCCATCAGCTGGTAATAGGATTAGACGGCTTTGTTTAGAATTATTGCAGGAGATTGAGGATGGCAATTGCCAAGTTTACAGTGTGACAAGGAGGGAAGCAGGCGAGTAGGACAGAAGAACATGCCTTCAGAAGGTTGCCTCCAGTCCACATTTCCAAGACAGGAACTCTGAGATTGGAACATGCATTTCAACCAATCCAGAAACATCACAACTGAGAGGGTGAAAAACCAGCTGTACCATACTCATTGTGTTTTATCAATTTCCAACACTGATACAAGATATTAAACAAAACTCTTCTCAATGATATATATATATATATATATATATATATATATATATATATATATATATATATATATATATATATATATATATAGTACCAGTCAAAGTTTGGACACGCTTTCCCATTCACTTCAATGAGAAAGTGTGTCCAAACTTTTGACTGGTACTGTATATGATATCATTATCATATGATAAATACAACCATAACTGGAGAGAGGGACTGGCACTATTGAATACTGAAGAATACTGTTAACAGTAAAATTAACAAACTACATAGTAAAAGTTAGTATAACTCATAAATATTAGTTGTACAAATCTATTTAGTGAGGTAAACAATTGGTGACCCAGCTAGAGTGAAAAATAGCCAGACATAGTTGAAAAGAAATGCAAATGAAGCTAACAGGCTTGCTATAAGAATAAAGAGCAAATATCTAGCTTATTGGTATCTTAATTGTCATCCACACATATAGGCAAACAACCAGCACATTGTGTTAATATTGTAACTGTTGCTTCTGTAGCCTATATTGCCGTATATTACCCCTATTATGACTCGCCGGACCTCCAAAGCCCTCGCTTCTTGAATTCTGCTGTCAGCTTTTGACTTGAGTGTTATGACTGGTGAGTAGCTCATTTTATGGATATGCAGAATAATGCAGGTGTCACTGCTTATGATATTTTTGAAGAATCCTGGTCTGTAATCAGAAAGGAGCATGTGTTACCGTGTGTCAAGGAGATTAAAAAAATTCTCCCAGATTCTCTTCAACTGAAGATTAGTTAAAGAGCTCCATCTATTACATAAATGTAACTGACTGGGGTTCAGTATCTGTCTTAAGATCTTACATATGGAAATCATGCTGTTTACGTCACACTTTGCTTTTGAAAGACCAGGGGCCCTGTTTACATGAGCTGGTGCAACGTGCTATGACTGATTTAAAACATTCCATGACACACAATGAAACGTGCAAAATGTCTTTCTTCTACATGCCAGAAGAGCCACAGGAAAAATGCGGAAGCACAAAGCCACTTGTGCTTCTGACGTAATAAAGGGGCATGGATGTGCAATGTCCAGGATTGTTTTCTGAAAACAAATGGGAGTACCTTGCAAATTATTGGGCGCAATGACCGAATTTCCTTTTTCATCCAAAGTGAAACCCTTGCACTTAAGAGGACCCAAAAGCAGGTCTATTCAGAGCGCAAAACTCAAAGTGAAATATATTGTAAATATATTGAAATATATTGTAGTGATTTGGCAAATAACTGATTGATGTGTTCGCCTTAAAAAAGTCCTGTATCTCGTGACATCTTGTGAGATCCCAAGGCCGCGACATGGCAGCGTGTCATGTCAACCTAATTAATGCGGCCACCATGTTGGGTTTTACCACAGATCTTGTCCAATGTTACCCAAATTTGGCACAGATGAACTTCAGGCCAAGCCTCACAAAAGTTATCAGGTGGATTTTTTATTTTCAAAAATGTTTGTTTGTTACAGCCAATTTAAATTGATGGCAAAGCTACCAAACAGGAAGTGAAGTCATATCTTAGCAATGCTTTGATGTATCGATATCAACCTTGGTATGTGGACTCGAGATCCCTTCCTGAGGATGTGCAAAAAATTTGATATCATTTGACCTCTGGGGGGTGCTGAAATTTTTGATTTTCAAAAGCATTCATCAATTACAGCCAAATCAAAGGCAAACAACCCAAACAGGATGTGAACCCATACCTCAGTTGCACCCAATCTTTGGTCAACCGACATAAAACTTCTAATCAGTGCTTACAGCTTTTAACATGATCAGATCAAGTGACTCTGCCACGCTGACTGTTTGGCCCTCACATCGCTGCTTGCAGCTATATTGGTGTCTAATTTTTTTCTTTTGTGAATGCAATGCCCTTCCGCAGACTGTTGTGAGAATCAATTAATGAATCAACAATTACTGATTTCTAACTTTCCTGTAACTTGTTTAACTTTTAAAATAGGTCCCCAGGTGTCACTCCTAATTGTTAATCTCATAGACTGAACAGTTTTGTGTTTCAGAATTCCCTATTCTAAATCTATGCCAAATACACTCCTTAGATGTACAGACAAAACTGTTGCTTTCCAAAAAATTATAATATGTCATATTGGCATAATTGTATTTCTCTTACATTATCCGCATATACATTTTGTAGTTGCTCTCTCAATTACTGTCAAAAAATACAAGTCAAATAATGGATGTTTTAAAAGGGCTTCGAGACAAACAAATATGTGAAAGTCAGTAACTTTTAAAAATGCCCGTAATTAGGAAATTTTATTTTGACTACACTGTTACTATTTTAGTGAGAGCTTAGAGGTAAGATGATTAGAGTAAGTAGACAGAGATCTTTAAAATCATAATCCTTGTTGTAAAACAGAGCCATGACAGACCAGTAGTGAACAGTATCGAGCAACCTTGACACAGTCACAGTATACAGAAAATGTCCAAACTCATCAGCTCATGGTGATAAGTGTAGATGACAAATATTGACTTTTTAGGGAAGAGAAAGAAAGATTTTAAGGAAAAAGACTGTGCTATAATTATATGGTCTTTCCTCTTATTTCTATACTTATTTCACATTTGGTTGTCTTTATCTTTAAAGTCAATCAATTCAATGACCCCTTTCAAGTTAATTATTTAAATCAAGTCCCATACTGATTCCTCACAATTGATTTTCTAAAAATATTCTCCAAATATGAATCAATATTCATATTTGATCATATGTCATATTCATATCTGAAAAATATTACATTTCCAGTCATGAAAACAGCTGAGGTAAATTCCATTTAAATTTGGGAAGTTGTTGCACTGATTTTTAAAAATTAATAAGTTTATTAATTTCAATTTCTTGAATTGAAATGTAATTAACCCCATTTTAATGAATGTGAACCTGATTAAATAGTTACTCCACATCTAAAGAAAATCTATCCTCTTAAAGCAAACGGTGTTCCTAGAATGCAAAGACTTTCACATATACAAAGCTAGCAAGCCACAAAAGTAATAAGAGGATGTAGGTCTGATTACCAGTTAGGACATTGGTATTCAGCCCTAAAGCACTGTCCAGTTCTCCTTTTTCTATCAATCCCATAGCAATTTTTGGCAGATTGGCAGACCTAACTCTGGCATTACTGTCAAACAAAACACATCTGGCCGCATCTCTGCACCTGAGTAGCTACATAATCACTTGCGATCCCTTTTCATATTGAAACCCAGGGTCATCAGTGGAAAAAAGAATTGAGTTTTCAGTTGACCTACCTGGTAATGGTGAAATAAAAATGTTTGCAATTAAAAATCACAGTAATTTAGCTGCAAAGTGATCGCGTGTCAGTCAAGGTAAATCAATGTGACAGTGAGTTTTTCTGAACTTGTGACACTTGGCAAGATATCTCAATATATGTGTTATTACAACTGAAATATGGCATACCACTGACATGACAGCTATAAACATTTCTTATGACAATTTTGACATGTTATAACACATGATGAAGTGATATAAATTGCTTTTTGGTTGTGAGGGTGTTTTGAGCAATGTCAACTAAAGTGGTATCACATTTAAAGTTTATAAATTATGTACAACAAAAATGTATAAATGTACAGTGGAAAAGTCCAGATACCTTGTGGAATGTCATATTTAACTTAAGGTAAGTTAGATTATTGTTCATTTCCTTTTAAAAATTAAAATGTCTCTTTTTTCAACTCTGTTTCTAAAAACCTTAGTTTATGTGCATTTGAAAAATTGGTGATTTGTTGTATCCAAAAGTTAGACTGTTTGATATTTCAGCTGTCTTCAACATAATCCCCATGGTATGGAATCCATCCTTGTCCATGCCAGCAGATGTTGACCACAGTGACTTTGGTCACATCCCAGCAGCACAATGCATGATTGATTAAAAATGGAGTAATCTTCCAATGAGGGTTTTCATCCACTGGGCAATCATTTACCAAGACTGATGCTTCCACTTGATAGCGGCTGCAGTTTACCTGCCTAAACTATGCAAGCAGTGCAGCCCAACAGTATAATAACTGTCAGTGCAGTAACTGGACTGGAAAGGGAGAAAAAGAGTGAGCAGCTACACACTGCTTGGATGTTGCATATGTTGGTCAGCAGTCTCCTACACTGACAGAGAACATGAAGAAACACAATGAATCAACAACAATTATAAATCAGAAAAATTATGTTGCTACAAGTGAGACTATGGCTAAGTAGGGGGGATCTAGGGAGGGAAGGAGAGAGGTGCATCCTGAAGAGGTGAGTCTCCAGTCTGCACTTGAAGGTGGACAGACTGTCTGCTGTTCTGAAGCATAAGACTTGAAATACCACAGGCAGAACCTTCTCTAGCCAAACCTACACACCTGAAGCAATGCACTTTATACTGAAAATATTGCACTGAGGTTAGAGCAAGGATCATTCCTGAGCATAGTCTGATTTAGGCTTTGTGTCATTTCATGCTACTGTCCAAATTGCTTCAGTTTTAATCTACAAAAAATTTAATTACCAGCAAACTGCGTTTAATTACTCCATCAAAGGACACTTCTGTCAGATACCAAAATTCACAATGAGAATTTATCTCAGACTAACACCATTCCTCATGGTATGAATTCTGGTCAATGAAACAAAATTTCTTTTCACTGTAAAAAGGGGAAACAAAATCATATCAACGCATCCACTGATAAGCAACTGAAAATAGTGAAAATAGTGAAGCATCAGCATGAGAACTGGATATTGCCGTCAGTGCATCCTGTTTAGATTTTTTTGTTTGATTTTATCACTACATGTAACTGTTCAGATGAAAATAAAGTGAAATTGAAGTGATCAAATAATTTTATGATGTAATATTTAATTCCAGTAAAATATGTTTCTCTTTTACAACTACATATGACTTGACCAAGAAAGTGACCCATTCACCTTTCGTGCATGAACTGGTAGGATTTTAAACCGACAAGGATGTGCTGAGCTCCTATAGTTAGGGATAACAGATAAAAGAAGAGGTACCTATATGGAGAAATGCTTAGTACTACACTAAGGACACCACTCAAAAACTCCACTGTACAAAAATGGTTAATTAACATTTACCAACTGGAATAGCAAAAGAATAA
The DNA here is from genome assembly GCA_022829145.1 of Albula goreensis. Taxonomy (NCBI): domain Eukaryota; kingdom Metazoa; phylum Chordata; class Actinopteri; order Albuliformes; family Albulidae; genus Albula; species Albula goreensis. The sequence goes on from CM040742.1 coordinate 22,795,901, forward strand.
GTTCAATGGAATTGAAAGATTGTGTCCTCGAGGCCACTCTACACTTATCCGCACAAACCATCAGTAATACCTTGTCGCCAGACTCTAACCCCTGACCTCTGCCAGACCTCCTATAGTACAGTTAGAGACATGGAGACATGACCAACAGCACAGCTATAGTCATTGAAACCAGAATTTATGGGACCCAGGGCTGGAAATTGAGTCTATTAGAGGCAGCAGAGTCTGTTGGCCTTTTCCTCATCTCTAAACTACTTTTGATGAAACATAAGATTTTTCATTTGTAAATTTACTTTGGTGTTTTCTGTAATATATGTATGACTGTTATAAATTAGATTTGAATGAAAGGAGGTTGTCCTACAATCAACACAGCAAGTGAATTTGAATCAGTGGATTTACATTTCTTATAACACAAGCTGCATTGTGGATTGAGAAAAAGGCAACTCATAAATATGACTGGCAACTTTACTTCCTTAAAACATGCATTTAATGACCTTCTAAAGTGTAAAGTAATATAATTCTGTCAGAAAACAAGGTGATGGGCCAATACATCACTGAGACATGAGTGAACGCCAGGGCTAAAAGTGCATGAGCGCAACAGTATTTGTTCTTATGACTGATCCGAAGACAAGCTTGGTTGTCCTTTATTTAGGCTTTGAGCTCTTGGCCTTAAATGCTCTTTGTCACAACATGTGTTTTCCTTTATGATTGAAATTTCTCCTCTGTTGTGTAGTGCACCCACTGATCTGGATAGGCTCATGAAATGAGAAGTTATTTGTTGTATAATTTGTATAGGACATGTACTGTAAAACTTGGTTGTTTCAAGCAATTCTGACATGTTTCTGACAATTTCAAGTGTCTTTGCTCTATTCTTAAGTCAAAAGTAAAAATGGGCATGGTAGCACTTATCTAAGATCTAGCAATGGAAATTTTACCTTACATACACAAACACATATACACTTACAATATTCAACCTTTTCAAAAAGTTTCTGGACATAACCAAAGGAAAGGGATAGAGCAGTGATGGCGGACTATGCAAGAGAAATATTGTGAATTTTAGTGTACAGGGAATATGCCTAGCTGGTCTTTTAGGCACCTGCTGTATATCAATATATAACCAGCTAAAAAAACATGTACATATTGTTTGGCCCCACTTCTTAGAAAACTGTGCATAATCTCTTTTACTTTCACATAGTATGTATTTTTAAACACTTGGTTACTGTAAAAAGAAGTCGGATAATTGAAAAATAGGATTGTGTGGAAAACAACAGGGGCTATATTTGGGCTAAGTAGGTGTGGGGGAGGAGGAAGAGATCACAGTATAAAGACAGAAGAGCAGTAGACAACAGCAGTCACACTCACAAACCACCAAAGCCTCACTGGAATTACTTGGACGCCTGGTGTACACACTTACTGAGAGGGACAGGTAAGATTTCCTTTCCCGTCATGGATTATTGGTTTTTCAGTAGACTGCAAAGTCACTAATAGAATCTAGCTATTTAGTCTGCAGTGCAAAAACACCAGCTGATCAATGTAAAAGCATTTTGGTAATTGTATGGTGATATATGGACAGTTCATGAAATAACATTCAAGGAGCATCCAGCTCAGCTATGGTCATGGAAACTAGAGTCTATGTGTACCATGGATGGAAAGGACAAGTCTCTCTATCTTTGTAGGGCTGTGGGTCTGTTTGTCTTTGCTTTCCTCATCTTTAAATCATTACTGAGGAAATGAAGATACCTCATGTATTTGAAAATGCACTGCAGCATTCTCTGTAATGTACAAATAATGACGACATGATAACTTTGACTTGAGTGAGAGGGGACTGTCCTACAGTGAACAGAAGCATTTTATAGGTGTTATTTGTTATTGAATGATGATATATGGAGAATTTGTGACAAAGCATTCAAACAGAATTCAGCTCATGTAGTGGCAGGTCTAGAAACATTTACCACTGTACTCAGAATTCAGTCCACATGTAGGTGGTTTGAGTCTCTCAGAGACCTCTGATCACTGGAAGGGATGTGCCCTAACTACCTGTGCTGTGGCTTTTCAAACAATGGTTAATACAATACGATTACTATATTTTTAAAAACACTTAAATGGCCAGAAACCATGTGTCAGTGTAATATTTTTCAGTCCCAATACCTTCAGACATACAGTGGGGTCCAAAAGACTAAGACCACTTGCAGAAGTGCATTCTTTTATAATGTAGTACAAAATGTCCTATTACAAATTATACTGACAATCTGAGAGAAAAGTAAAATCTTTTAAAAATGAACATACATTTCAGAATGTCTTAGTTTTAGGTATTTCAGTCTTTTACTTTAATGACAGCATGCACTGCAGCTAACATGGACTCCACAAGTTTGTGCAAAACTCAATGATCCATGTTATGTAATGGTCTTTAAGTGACCAAAAACTTTCTTGGCCTCTACGTGCCCCCATAAATGTTTGATGGGGTCTAACCTTTTGTTAAAAGGAATTAATGTGATCAATGTTACAAATTTACTTTAATATGACCTTTATATAAATTTTAAATATTTCTTAAATAAATATATTTAATAAATATGTATTAAATGTCATAACTTTTAAAACATATCTTGTTTTACATTTCAGCTTTTGGACACCACTGTATGTTTATCTTTAATTGACTCATTGATGACTATTATATTAAAGCAAACTAATTAAATGTAAGGATTTTCTAGACATGAATTCCATGTTTTGTTACAGGATAACATTATTATTATATTATTTATACATATTTTGTGAAAGACAGTTATGATGATATGAAGGTATCATGTAGGTTATTTACATTACAGGTATTTAACGACTTACAACACAAAGTAAATAAGTCATAGTAGTACCAAAAGTAATGGGGAGCTGGGGAGAAGTAAAGATCCCGTTGGCAATGCTATGCAAGGTTATGTCATTAGCTTATGCAATTAGCAACAGTCAGCACATAGTTTCAGTGAAAGGGAGAGGGAATTAAATAATTTTGAGAGGTAGTCTTTTTGCATGTGCATGTGCGTGTCCAAACTAACAGTGGTATGACTTGCTTGCATATAACACAAACACGCGCATTATGGTGATATTATTTGTAGTAATGATGTGTCTTTCCATAGTTATGCTGATGACACACAGCTGTACATTAGCATTAAGCCTTGGGAAAGCTCCTCAGTTGCGGTTCTAAATAAGTGCATGGCTGATATAAAAAACTGGATCTCAGAAAACTTATTTCAGCTAAATGAAAACAAATCTGAGGCTCTTTTTGTAGGTCCAAAGAGGCAAAAAGAATTATTTTGCACAGATCAAATTTTTGAAATTCTCAACTTTAAGTCTGAAGTTAGGAATCTTGGGGTAATCTTAGACTCAGCGCTAAGTATGAAATCACATGTTAAATCCATTTCCAAAGTCTAATTTTATCATCTTAGAAACAGAGCAAAGATAAGATAATTTTTATCACTACCACTTGCTTTGAAAATAATGCATGCTTTTATTTCAACTGGACTAGACTATTGCAACTCCTTGTTCTCTGGCCTCCTCAGCTATGTCAATGAACTGCGGCTCATTCAAAATGCAGCAGCCAGGGTTCTGACAAAGACTAAAAAATGTGATCATATTACTACCCAGTACTTAAATCACTGCTCCCAGTTAGTATCAGAATTGATTTTTAAAATTTCACAGTTGGCTTTTCAGGCAAAACATGGGATGGCACCTGAATACAAGACAGTACCTCACCAACCAGAGAGAGCATCTACTGCTGGACTACTTTATGTCCCAAAGGTTGTTTTAAAACCAGGGGCCAGGCTGCTTTTAGCCCCAAAACTGTGGAACACACTTCCACAGGATATCAGAGACTCTTCCTCAGTTCCAGCTTTTAGATCACGACTTAAAACACATTTTTTAAAAAAGGCCTTTTTATTGAATTTTGTTTTGTTTCTTTTTATGGTTGTATTATTTTATTGTTTGTAATTATCTTATTGTTTGTATTGTTTTACTGTATTCCTGGGGTGGGGAGAGGAGTGGAGGGGGAGTTTTCTGTATGGTGTATCCCTGCTTTACAAAAGTATTATCATTTTATTTTGTTTTTTTATTCCTGTAAAGCACTTTATGTTACATACAGGTATGAAAAGGGCTATAAATACATTTATTTAATTTATTATTTATTATCTGTAAGAGAATCACTATTGATGCTCACACTATATAATATAATAGTATAACACGTATCAAATATAATATACGTGAGGGTCAAACATACCGTAGGAACAAAATCCTTTAATTAATCTATCATGGATGAGGTTTCTTCTTGCACACTGAACTGAGTGGTTAGAGTTAGTTTAGCTCTGAACTGTAAAAATAGAAATATAATGCGAGCAGACTAGAGAGACACACACAGGGTTACAGGTCATTGCACGCATACCCCTGCCACAGGCTATGTCCTTAGAAATAGCTATAGGAAGGAATGGGTAGAGATCAGAGAAGCTAATTCCAAGTGAAGACTTTGGCTAAGATTAGATGATATTTGTTTGAGACCCTAATCACATTTGCAGAGATTAGCCCCTCCAGGCTAATCTCTTGTAATTCTGACAGGATTACTGCTGTTTTTGGGCATACCCTATACTTCAGCACTCAACTTTTCCCCCCAATTCCCCTTTATTATCCAATAAAATGTACAGGATGTTCTGGTTCAGTATTCACTCTCTTGGTTTTGTTATTTTTATTTTTCCAAGGCACTGTCATTAAAGTTATTGTTTATTATTAATAGCCTATACCTACTGATACTAACAACAGTTCCATTATCTTCTCAGAAAGATCCAGCAGACAGCAAAACAGACATGTCAAAGTAAGTCTCTCTTTTCAATAAAGTGTTTCATAGGTGTGGCAGATATCTCACCTGCTGTGATATATTCTCCATATAGGCTTGTGCTAATGAAACCAAATATACTGACTTGTATTGGCTGAAAATGCCCATTGAAGTAGAGTAGCCTAAATATGGCGGTGCACTAAAAGACACAATATGTAGAGACTTTTGCCCCAGTTTAAAATTATTTGCTATCTTAACCACACTTCAAAATGTGTTTTGAACTTCCATTTCATTCCATTTCCATTCCTACATATTCTTTGTCTTTGCATTGTTTTATCACCTTTGCAAAGTGCCACTTTGAAGATTACAAAACTGGTATGTAAATATTTCAGATGTTCATAGACTTCTGTTGGCAGGTCTTCAGGGCCAGTCTGGAAAACCTTACAATAAAGAGATGGTAAAGATGAAAATCTCAGGCATCTGATTTATTTGAGTGGATTTAATCCTATCGAGCATTCAAAATGAGTAGTAGATATTTAATTGACAGTCTCTCATGGAAGGTTGAAAACATTCTTAGGTTTTTATTAAAGTCTTCAGCTTGAGCCACAGTTATTATGAATGGACTTAGGATCAGGCCAGTATGTGAATTTGAAATAATACGCAATTTTTAATATTTGTTTTTCGAACAAAGAAAGCTTACCCCTTGTGAGGGTAAGCGAAAGCGATCTTTTGCGAATGAAACTGAATAGACTACAGAATTTCTGATATAACAGCATTCTGATTAAGGGACTGATTTCTATAATCATTATTGTTTATTCATTTAAATTCAACTTTCACCACAGGAGACCTGAACTGGTAGTCGTCCTTTGTCACAAACCTGGAATAATTGTGTCATCCTAATATTTTCCAAAACGTTATCATTATTTTCTCATTAACCTGTACCTTTTGCAATTAAGTTCAAGCAATTCGATTTCTGCCCTATGATACTCTTTATAGTGACTCATAATGAGGATAATATGATTTTTTTCACTTATGCATGTTCAGACTTATGCAAGTCTGAACACCAGCTGCATATCAAACTACACACAAGTGAAGAAAGCGATACCCAATAGGAGTAGGAGTAAAAATTTCTGCTATAATCCACCCAATCACATGGGACAAATCAGCAACCCTGCGCAGAGTGTTACCTAAGCACCCTGTCTGACCCTATATCTGTGTCCTTAGATAGCTAAAGACCTTGTGACCTCTTTAATCCACCCCTGCGTAAATACCTTGCTTTATTTTCACATGCCACCCTCTCTCTAATTCCAAAGATAATGCAGTAAAGACTGATTACTTTGCTCTCTCTGCTCCTACATTTAGCTTTTTGTTCTAACATGGGGGCTTATTTTTTCCTGTCTGACAAAAATCCCATACTTTGCATCAGTGATAAAATAGCATCAGCAACTTTCTGCATACTGTAGCTTTGACAAGATGGCAGTAACAACAAATAACATAAATGTTTTATTCTCTGGAGAATTTGAAGTATGAAGTTGGTCATTTAAAAGCTCCTCCTGTGAGTCAAGTTTACATTTACACTGAAGCTATTACGATAATGTATGGGATTGATTTACAAATTCTGATAATTCTGCACTATATAAAATCATAAAAGGTTTATATCAGGGCAGGTTTCCCATCCACCTAAAATTTGCTATATCGGATGCCTAGCTCTGTCTACACATGGAAAGCAAAACCACCCACTCCTATGCTGTACAATGAATAGCCTTTGTTACCTGAGATTTTCTTCCAGAAATAAAAACATAAAAACTGAGTATGAAGTTCATCTCAACTAATGGTCCTCCTGTCCTTTCTTCTTCGTAAAGGGTCTTCAAGAAAACTAGCGGCCACGGCCAGGTGAGATGTAATGCTCTTCTTGAATTCAGATCCTTCTAAATAGGTGTTGTACTGTAACACCTCTGACAGCAGACAGACTAATTACTTCATAGATATGCTTAGAAACATCATCAATACAAATATTTCACATAAAATATCTCCTTCTTTCAGCTGACTCTCTTATTGGGGAAGAGAGACTTTGTGGATCATGTGGACAGCGTGGATGTTGTTGGTGAGTAGATGGCGAATTATGCCCCCTGTCCAAATGTTTTGGTACGATGTGCACTTCTCCTGTTCCAGATGAAATTGCATGTCTAAAAGCGTGGTATGTCAGCGCTGAAGCTAGACTGACTATGCTTGTTTATGCTCTTTCTGATAGATGGAGTTGTGAAGATTGACACTGACGCTCTTGAGGGCAAAAAAGGTAGGTCTTACTCCTCTTTGAATGAGCTTGTCATTGCTGAACAGGCCAGGACCAAAATTTTTTTCCCTCTGTACTGAACCACATTGACCCTATTCTTCAATTATTGTGAGGAATGGAACATGATTGGTATAGACATGTGACAGCTTGAATGAACGATTTGGAATACCAAATGCCTAAGACAACAGCCTTCATATGACCCAATAAAAATAGCAAATGCACAGTACAAGCTCTAACACAAATAGTAAACAGGTGTGAGAGAAATCCATGGACATATTGAACAGATTCTCTGTTTCTTTCTACAGTGTTTGTGTACCTGGCCTGTGCTTTCCGTTATGGCCGTGATGACCTGGATGTGATTGGGCTCTCATTCAGGAAAGACATCTGGACAGAACGCAAGCAGATATACCCTCCTGTGGGAAGCACATCCCCCACCTCCCCCATGCAGGAAACCCTGATGAAGAAAGCTGGTGAAAAAGCCTATCCATTCCAATTCACTGTGAGTACTACTGACATCATGAATTCAATAGATCCTACATATAATACAAATACACCAGCAAGCATATACACACCAGTAAGATCCTTGACTCTTTATCCTAGTTCATTGACACAATACACTGTTTCCAAGTCTGTTGAGGTGTTGAGACAAACAATGTGAGAACAGCAGTTGGTCGGAAGACAGGAGAGAGTGACTTTGAAACTTTTCTACCTTCTCTTTTTAAGATTCCAAACAACCTGCCCTGCTCAGTCACTCTGCAGCCTGCACCAGAGGACAAGGGCAAGGTGAGGTCTCCCACAATTTCAAGCTGTCATTGAAATAAAAAGAGCTCAGAACAGTAGAAAGTGATTGCTTGTACTCTCTATCACTGCAGTCATGTGGTGTGGACTATGAAGTAAAGGCATACGTTGCTGATGAAGCAGACAACCCTGATGAGAAAATCAATAAGAAGTATGTACCTCCTCTCAAAAACCAAAACCTCACCTCAATTCACATAGCCTCACCACAACACATAAACTAAAGGAGAGCCCCCTGTCCATTACTAGATGATTACTGGTGAAAATTGAAAACCAATGTACACACAAAGATGAGTGAGATACAGAAACCATATTAACTCCCTTACTGTTATTATTTGAGGAAAAACTGAAGAAGAAATGGAACCTAGACTCACTATGTGACACTTTCAGAGCACTTTGCTTAAATGTGATATTAAAATCAGACACTGTGAGATCTTGTAACTGTTTGCACTTCCTAAGAGCTGATGTGTGTGCTCCACAGGGATACTGCTCGTTTAATCATTCGTAAGATCCAGTTTGCCCCCGATAACACTGGTACTGGGCCCAAGGCTGACATCTGCAAGCAGTTCATGATGTCAGACAAACCTGTCAACTTGGAAGCTTCCCTGGATAAAGAGGTATGGACCTACTTGCATTGCTGGAGGACGTAGAAAATTCTGTAGTCTCACTGAGGCTGTTAATATGCTGCTGAAGCCCTTCAACCTCTCAACAGTCACCTATCTCCACATTAGAAGATCATCTTGGTCACTTAGATCCAGATCATTACTGCTCTACAACCATTGTTTTTCTGTGTGTGTAAATCCTAGATCTACTACCATGGAGACCCAATCCCAGTCAGAGTAAAAATCAACAATGAAACCAATAAAGTGGTGAAGAAAATAAAGGTTTGTGGTAAGTAAGAATAGAGGACAGCAGCCAAAAGTTCATGATTCAACAGTTCACATAATTAAAAACCAGTTATGCCTATGGAAGCAATTAGTTATGAAATCCTTTTATTTAACACAGAAAATAATAATGATCACAACTAATGAAAGCACTGACCATACAGATAACAACTGTCCTATTTCACACTGTAACCTAAATGACTTACTCAAAAGTAATTCAATTAAATACCACTCAAGTATGAAAGAGTATATATGGTGAGGTGAAAATAGCTTTTATAACAGTTAAACTTCTGTGTTATCAGTTGACCAGACAACAGATGTGGTGCTCTACTCTGCTGATAAATACACCAAGACTGTGCTGAGTGAAGAGTTTTCGTAAGTGGATTAAACACATTATTGTATCATGAATAATGTTTGTTGGTTTCATTGCAATCAAATCAATGCAACATTTTAAATATGGTAATAGAACATTAATAAAGTTATGAATAATAAGTACCAAGTAAGATTATGCAAAACATACGTTAAGGTCACCTAATATCAAAGCAAAGTGTATTTATGTTAAAGCATGTTTCATATTGCCACGCCTAAACTAGTTTGTTTCTAGCTATTTTGTTGTGGTCCCGTTGAGAGTTAATAATAGTTCTTGTCGGTTCTGTGTGTACTTGAACATCCATAACAGAGAGACAGTTGAGGGCAATGGAAGCATGGATAAAGTCTTAAACATCATCCCACTGCTGACTAACAACAAAGAAAAGCGTGGCCTTGCCCTTGACGGCAGATTGAAGGATGAGGACACTAACCTTGCCTCTACTACAATGTGAGTGGACAACCTATCTTTACTCTACCAGTGCAGCAGCTCAGCATATTCTTGTTATTTAAAGCTCAGACATTTATCTTTTATCCTTTTAACTGTATGTCCAACAATTTGAGTTTGTTTATATTTGGTAACATTGTAAGTAAAGGCCTCAAGAAAATGAAATTTGGTGCTGCCTGGATGTACTCTATTGATATCTTTCTCTTTTCTGTTAAAAAGAAATCATCCTCTTTTAAACACCTTAAACAGTACCAGTGCATTTGCAGTAATATTCATTATACAATATGTATAGTCTCAGCTTGTAAAAGGTTGGATTTATCTTTATTGATATAATTACTATTTAAAAAACAGGTACCCACTAGTGATACTAGATAGGCCTCAGTCCCTAACTTGGCCCCTCTCTGTTTGTCTGTCTGTCCATCCTTCTGTCAGTCTGCGACCTGGCATGGATAAGGAAGTGTTAGGAATTCTAGTCTCCTACAAAATTAAGGTCAACCTCATGGTGTCCCGAGGCGGGTAAGGCACACCTCTGCTGATTCTATTACTCTACATTATTTTAGAGGACCATATGCCAAAGTAAAGACTAAAGAAAAATAGCTATAGTATTCCTAATAATAAAATATTAGAGCACTGTCAACACAAAATAAGTATACTGACAGTTTTTCAAATTACATGACATGTGGAGTACACTTGCCATTGTCACTGAAATATCATTTTGATTTTCCCTCTAGCCTCTTGGGAGATCTGACAGCCAGGTAAGTTCACATTTTTAAAACAAACTGTTTCATATATTCAAAGTTAATCAAACCATGTTATAGAATGATACCAATAAGAACTAAAAGTATATACACTGTCATTTCATAGAAAGTACCGGAATGCAACACTTGACTATATACATTAGGGGTGTTGAATGGTGTTGTGACAGTGTTTCACTGGCTGTCTGCTTTGCTCTTACAGTGACGTTACTGTGGAACTCCCACTGGTCCTGATGCATCCTAAACCTGCTGGTGAGTATCATCAATAGACACATGAGTCTGAGCATTCTAAATTATTCTTTTTAAAAATGATTTCATGCCTTAATATGTTATGCTACTTCTAATTCTGCAAAGCTAATTGAAATGAGTGGGGATGAATTAGTCAAAAGTGCATACTGCTGGTGAACAATTGCTGATGAAATTATTTTCTTTCATTTTCCTCCTTCTCCTGCCACATTAATTACTTTGGAATGAGAAGAAGTGTAAGTATAACATACCCACTGAGGCAAACCTAGGTTAAAATATGTGACTGTATGTTGTCAGGAAGATGGCTGAGGTGATGAGACATTTGTGCTCTGCAGTACAGCTGAGATATTACGCTGAATTCATTCTAAAAGCATCTCCATTGCATTTATATGTGGACACTTCTTAAGGTTAAAAGCAGAAGAAAGCTAATAATCAGAAGAAAGTTGTTTATTTCACATAAATATGTTTGAGAAGATATCCATACTGCTATAAGGTTTCAAATGAATTATGAAATCTTTACCAATTATAACGTAATAACCAATTTTAACAAAATTGTCTATAAAATGACAATGAAATGCATGTTGAAACAATGTTATATACTTTTAAAATGTTGGGTCCTTCGGTTAGGATTTGTGGTGATGTCAATGGCACTTAGTTGATGTTTTTCTCATGTGTTTATGCATTTTGTTAACTGCAGCCAACTGGATTAAATTCCACCCTAAGTAGTGAAGGTGAGGTCACCGCCAGAGACTATTAAATCGCTTATATATGATTGTGTTGATGCTTAGTACTTAAGATGTAGATGCTTATGAGCAAACTGAGAAAACCTCAGCCAGTAACATTGGCATGTGCTGCTGATTGGCTAATAAGTTGTTCTTGTATGTTTCTCCACTTTACAAACTCCAGATCAGATGTTGTCCTTGAGTAGATTCCACAGAAGACAGAACGGAAACAAAATTGGAGAGAAGCACAACAAGGAGGTGGACAGAAGGACAGACTGAAAAACCGTCATATTGGCAAATGGAAACAAGCTCTTGTATATAAAACCAACCTAAAGCTGATGTACCCATTTCATTTATGACTTTTACTCAATAACTGCGCTAACTCAATTTCTGTGAAATATATGGTTTAACTTTAGAATAATGTGCAGAGAATCAGGTATCAGTGGATACCATGTCAGTATGATAGTTGCATTTCTGCCAGACAGAAAACTGCTCTACCAAATGGAACTAATAACAGTAACGTTTTTGTCTTTCAGGGGGGTTGGGTTTTAGTTACTATTTTTCATGACCAGAAAATTAGATAACTGGCCAATATATATATGACAGTGGATATTAATTTCCAAAAGTTCAATTAACATATATTTCTTTACAATTGTATATGATTTTTGAACAAATCACTATTAAAAATAAAACAGTTACCATACTGTTCATCTTTGGTTTTTATTTCTCGGTCTGATGTCTCATGGCAAATTACAAGCCTTATATAGATTAACAGATGTGCATATAAAATAGTTATCTCATAATACAGAAATATTAGGTTCAAATCAATGTCTAACTTGATGTGGGTGCATAGGTGTTGCGGTGAGGTTTGTCGGGGCTGGAGGAGGTGAACAGATACATTACCGCTTACTCCTCCAACTATAAATAGTTGTATATATCCCCATGTAGGCTAATTTGAATTGAAGTTGCTTTTATTTGAAAAACAATGCTTTTAGTGCGGTTAGTTTATTAGCAAATGCATGGATGAACCCTTTCCTGACTTTTAATTAATTAAGTAAAATAAAGGACCACAATGTTTACAAACTTCTTTAAAAATGGATGTTGAGGCTGTTGTCCGGAATTATTGTACGATGCACCCATCCCTGATTTGTATGTTGGGTACTTCATACTCCGATAAGATAGGCGGCGACAATGCCTCGAACTATACGATGTATAAAAACACAGTTAATCCAATGAAGAACACTGAAGACTCATACATTCAGATTGCGCACTGTCCCTCGCTAAATCACTCGTATATGTAATACATTCATCCAGTTTGCTCTCTGCGAGCCCAGTCTGAATCACCGTACTTTTGTTTCGGTTAATACTAGTATTCCCTTCCTTCTGTGCAGCGTTGATGCACTGAAGCCTTGATATATGTACCTAGCTATATATCAGGGTGTCCTTGTCAAGCGTTTTTGAGAACTCAGCTAGCTTGCTAGCTAACCATCAAGTTGATATTATAGCTGTCTAGCTGCCGGGTAGCTATATAGCAAGCTACATCAAAAGATGACAACCACTGGCGGCGGAGAGTTTGGTAACCCCCTGCGCAAATTCAAGCTTGTGTTCCTGGGCGAGCAGAGTGGTGAGTGGCCGTCAATTTTTTCCTAGCAAGCCTGGGGTTGCTTATTGGTGTCTGTAAGTATCTGTCTATGAAAGCAAGACTGTTACCGTTGCTCTTTCTGGTTGGCATAGGTACAGACTGAAACCACCTCTAGTGTAGCTAGTGACACAGGTGTGACTGTCGGATGTGCTAGGCCTACAGACAGCAGGAACTAGAAAAAAAACATGAAGAACCTGTGTGGGGGGAAAGCTTGGCAAAGCTCGCTGAACGACACACTGGACAGAAGGCTTTTAGCAAGGCTGTAGATTGAATACCAACCCCAGTGACATCGACAGAGACAAGTGGACACAGAATTAACCAGTTCTGTGTTTCACGCGAACTAGCTCTCTTGATTTCCTTTTGAATATATGGCCCGAATATATTAAACGTTCAGCAGTGCTTGGTCGATGTTAGCTAGCCGTTGTCAACATAGTGCACATGTATTGCTCATTATAGCTGAAAAGATACAAACGTCTCTAAAGGTTTACGTAGCTTTTCTATTTGAAGGTAGCGAGCAAGCTGGTCGCTGTCAGGTAATAGAGAGGCAAGTTCACTTGAGTAAATGAACGTTAGATTTTCTAGCATAGTAGCAAATTGACAATCTTTTGGTGTCATTTATCTGCGTTTCTGTTATGTGTTCTGTCTACCATCAGTCTAGGACTCCATTATATAAATAATCTCTGTTGAGTTATCAGTAACTGAGCTAGAGCTAGTATTTGTGAGCGGTTGTTCGATTCGAATTATCCGACCCAGAAAGAGTTCTGAACTGGATCACCTGGCTGTTCGCTTATTTAGCTTATGTTGGTTGTTTTGCCTTCCAGACAGAGTTAGTGGCCTGACAGCGGCCTTGGCACTCAATGAAGCTAGCTTTTTAAATCTTGTATCGTTACGTTAGAAAAATTGAATGCCATGTTAAATTTCAGATACGGCCTAGGAGTAAATTTGGACTACATGGCACATTTCAGTCAATGCTGTAGTTAACACCGAGATTGCATTGAGAAGCGTTTGTTCCTGAATATGCATAATTACATTTAGTTGAGTTAAATATTTTAAGAATACAAAGCAAGCAAATCTTGTTTTAATTCTAAAACAGTATGAATGTCAACAGATTTCTTGTGCTCTGTTTTAATGTAGTAGTGGAATCCGAAGTAGGTGGCCTGGGGACCATCTGAGAACATGCCTTTGTTTGTTAACGTCAAAAGGCTCTTGATCAATTAAGGTCGCCTACGTGTTTAAATCCCCCCTCTATTTTTTCCCTTAGACTTATTTTAACATGGTGCAGATTTGAATGATTACCAGTTGCTCTGTCATTGAACACTTCAGCAGGGGCATAGCACCATGGGGGGACAAAGGGTACAAAGTATACAGGGCCTAAGAGTTTGAAGGAGCCCACAAAAATCTGGGTTTGTTTTTATAAAGAGTGGAGGGTCCCTCAAAGCCTGCTTGTGTACAGGTCCCAGAATTTCTAGCTATGGCTATGCTTGTCATCCTTCACAATTGGTTTAGTTTAAGTGACCAGGTGCCCACATGTCAATAATTAAGACTTCACACCTGATTACACCTGCTGGGAGGTGAACTCATTATTGTCCTGATTGCTGGAAGTGTGGACATCTGAATCACTGAATCAAAACAAGTGAAGAGTTTGCTAGCACAGCGAATGACGGGAAGCCAAACATGCATTTTGTAAAATTATCAAAGTTAAAGTATATATATGCGAGAACTTAAACACATTTTCAGCAGCATTAATTGAGATATTGGCTTTTACAAAAACCCAGCACAACCATTGGGTCCTCAGGACCTAGTTTGGGAACCACTGCCCTAGTCCATGTATAATACAAGTCTGCCAAGTATATGAATCAATAATTTGCAAGTAATCTCAGCTGTACTTAAGCGGTGCCTCATGGGCCACATCCAAAGAAGATCCACAACTACATGTATAATTAAATAATGTACTTGTAGGTTTTGTTCAATACAACTGTTAGATTTTTACTAACCGTAGCTGTTTATTCAGTCTAATTCTGTCACATATTTGGTTTCTGTAAAGTAAGATGAAGAATGAGAAAGCTAGAAAGCCAGCTGTAATTTAGAGAAAACCTTGGGGTAGCATCAGGTTCATCACAAACATGCATTTGACATGGTTGTGATGTATGGATTGTAGATATATGGAAAATCTAAGGAACAACATCTAGGCAACAGAGGGTAATGGCGAAGAAGAATATGTATTAATCAAAGTGATATGTTAATCAATAAGGATAATTTTGCAAAATAAGATTGTGTGTTGTATAATGAAACTTGTGTAACAAAAAGCTTTAACAGAACAACCATGAGAAAGTACTGGGGAGTGTTGATAAAAAAAGGTGATATTATGCTGTGACCCTAGGGCAAGAGGAACTTACAACAGATGGAATGGACTTGTGGTCAAGACAGGGAAGCAGATTATGTATTGTCAGCATAATATGCAACGCTGATCGTTGCAGACAGGAAAAGGTAGAAAAGGGCAGGAGTGAGGTAACTATGTCTGGGTAATGGTAAAAGATAGTGTAATCTAAACTTTAATATAAAATAGTAGCCACTGCATCTCACAAAAGAAACTGCCTGGTAACTGCAGTGTAAGTGGAGGGAGTCAGATTTACGGGCCACTTAGAAGGAGCCACTTGGAAAGGAAGCAACTCCCCAGGAAACAATACCATGTTCTGTATGATAAATACTGGGTCAGGGAAATATAGCAAGTCAGACTTCGCGAACTGACACAGTTCTCTGTTGATTGTCAGGGACAGGAAGATCTCGACCCAGAGCTCTGTATGCTTTATTCACTTACTGCTTAATAAACAGATTAATGACCGGATATCTTCTCCTATCGCTTCATTAAAAGAACACGCGGATTTCGCTCTCACATAGAGTTACGAGGATATTGAGTAGAATGGGCGCAAATCCAACAGGATCAATGAAGATGTCCAAATAAAATTTTACATTATCTGTATTGGATTATTAATTGAATTGTCATGTTGTTTGTAAAAGTAAACAAAAACTGTGTTTGGAAACAGGGGTTCCCTACATTTTTCATGGCATGATGCACCAGGAGAGGTTTTTTTTTTGCTCAGGACCCACCAAATAGCTTCTATGTTACATGTTTCTGTAACATTGTAGCTCTTTCAAACTGAAAACTATAACGATCAAATAAAATTGATGCAAATCACATCAATATCAACTGATTCTTTTAGAGTTGGAAAATATCTGCAATGGCAACAAAGTCAATGTCTTTTCATCCTTAAAATATTTGTTTAACAACTTTTATGTGGCTTTTTTTTAAGAGGATAGGACAGCAAGATCTCAACCTTGACAGCAGTTGTTCAGTTTCTCACCCAAAAGAGCCATCCAGTTCCAAATTCTCTCAGTGTTCTCCTGGGTCAACACATGTTATTGTGGCAACCATCATGGAGGTGGTTGCTTATTGTTTTGTTAGGTCACATTATCTTAAAAACCTTTTGGTACTTGCATTCAGAAAACAATTAGCTGGCTAACTGTTATTGACTGTAAATAATATGTTGTAGCAATACCAAGATAACTCTCCCCCAAGCCGACATCTTTGTTCCAGTCTGAATTTCACCATTAACATGAATAATGAAACAACTGTCTCATGAAAGTCTTAACTTTCACTCATGTTTTATTGACTGTCTTTCTTCACACATCTAGCTGTAGAAAATAAATTTGTTTGTTATGTTTATGGAAATAGAACATAGACTAATAGCAGACTGGTTTCCCATACACTCTACACAAATTTATATAAGACTAGTTCATACTCCTCTGGACGTTGTAATTATAAGGGTGTATTAAGATAAAGATTTATTGCTTTGGACAAAGGCATAGTCTAAACTGATAATTCTCAGTCAACCTGGTTATTTTAATTTGTCACAATCTGGATAGGTTATTATCAGTGGTATCTTGGTTTTATTTGTATATTGACATTTTTAACTGTTTAATTGCTCTTGGTTTAAAATAGTACTTACTGAGGATACACCCATAGTAACTTGGTTCTTGTTGTCTTTACAGTGGGAAAGACCTCGCTCATCACTAGATTTATGTATGACAGCTTTGACAATACATATCAGGTACAGTATACATGCTTCATATGTATTAAGCAGCAATGAAATTCTAATGCACTAAGTCCCATTGCCTTTATCTTCAATGCTTCAGGAGTCATGGCTCAATGCACTGGGTCTTTGAGAGAAGCAGGCAGTGTAACAGGTTTGAGTAATTAAAGCTTAAGTATCCCTTGACAGTAAGTTATTTACCATTAAAAGGAGAGAATGAGAACAATCTCCTCTGTCTATAGTACTGCATGCTGAGCCAGCCTTTTTTTCCAGCATCGTTGAGTTCCTATTACTGACATGAAAAATACTTTGTCTTTCAGGCAACTATTGGCATAGATTTTCTGTCGAAAACCATGTATTTGGAGGATCGTACGGTAAGAGTTCATGGTCTTATTTTTATGGGACTGATATTGTGCCCGGTTCAAAACACATTTTTACTTACATTTACGTTACATTTTAAGTTGTGTTTTAAAATGTTTCTGGATCTAAAGGGCTTTGAAATGTGGCTGGGGCAATTCAGCATTACATTCAACTGTGTAGCTAACATGTTGGGCGTCAGGCTTATTTTGTTTTCTGTTCTGTCATTATTTGGGCCGTCTGCACATTATTGTTTACTGTGATGTGCCATTGTTTTCATGCATTTTTAAATTTTTCTCATGTGCTAATATGTGTTTGTGTTCTTGAGTTTTTAAGTTTGCATTGTTGTTTTTTTTTCCCTTTTTTTCTATTTTATGTTGGGTTTTGTCTCTGTGTTCTGCTGGCACTTTGTTCTACCCACATTGTACCATTGCCCCACGTGTCCCTCGGATAGCTGCAGATTCGGCTCCTGTTGTGGGACACAGCGGGTCGGGAGCATTTCCACAGCCTCATCCCTAGCCACATCTATGGCTCAGCTGTCACTTTGGTGGTTAATGACATTCCAAGTAGGTACCACCTTTGCCCCTGTCCCAGAGCGCAGTGGGGATGATGGGTGCAGTGATGATGCCTATTGGGTCACTTAGGCTTGCTGGATGGTTTTCCCTGTCTGCGCAGTACTATAGAAAGAAGGAATCTAACTTGCAGAACGTTGGGTGAATGTTGACAACAATTCCCATGGTGCAGTGATTTCATTTAAAAATCGACTGGCCAATTGAGGTTCTCAAATGAAGCGTGGAGTGTTTGGAAAAAGTATTGATGACTAAACTGAAATTGTCGATGCCAGTATCTAGTATGAGCATTATTTTTAAACCTTAATCTCTGTTGTAATCATACAGGAATGGTACACATCGACATTTGTACTGGTGGATTTCTGTCTTGTTAATAAATGAAAGGCTTATTGCACATCTAACACTAGGTGGGATTAAATACCTCATAATTGCTGCCCTATTATCTTTAGTTTGTCATAGCTCTGTCTTATTGAAAATGTTTCTCCTTCTGCTCTTTCTTTTTCCCCTCTGCCCAGGTCCGGCTCCAGCTCTGGGACACTGCAGGACAGGAGCGTTTCCGCAGCCTCATTCCAAGCTACATCCGGGACTCCACCATTGCTGTGGTGGTCTATGACATCACCAGTGAGTCATGGCATCCAAGACTTCTGATAGCATCTCGCAGGATGACTGTTAGCTGAGATAGACTTTCATTGCAAACTGCAGTTGCTTATAACTATAAACAAATAAATGTGAATTAATACACATCAAGGTGCTTGTTATTTCAGTTTATGCCTGAGCTAGCAGTATGTGTAATATAGTTCAAACTGCAGGGCAATTTTGGGAATTGTAATTATGTCACTTTATGTCTGGGGGTAATTTCTGCCTGAATTACATTATATAACCAACCTCAGCACAATGGCCACCTTCTCATTCTCTCAACTCTCCTTCCCCATTCGTGAACGCAGGTGCATAGAAGGCATTCGTTACAGTTGCTATAGTTAATGGCCAGTGTTACATCATCAGTCAAGCTGCACTGTACGCTTTAGCTTTGTGTTAATGAGCTCAACTGTGCTCAGGCGTCTCTGCTATGTAACATCCTCCAATATATTTTTTTCCTTTAGACCTCAACTCCTTCCAGCAGACTTCAAAGTGGATTGATGATGTCAGAACAGAGAGAGGAAGTGATGTTATAATCATGCTAGTTGGGAACAAAACAGATTTGGCTGATAAAAGGTAAGGAGTAGGGGTGTGAAAGTAAGCCAAAATACAATTTGATTTTAACCTCCTCATAGGCTATTGCTTTTGATCCTTGGTCATGCAGGAGAGCTAGCAGTTCCTACTAATCAGTAAGTCTGATTCTTCCCCTGTCCTTGCCCACCATGACTGTAAATGTATTATAACATTGTTCCTTAATTTCATGATTAATTTGTCCAAGAATCATGATTATGCTTTTGAACATGTTATCTAATTTTCCATATTTCTATAATTTTACATTCCTTAATTTTTGTTCTTAAACAATGGTGGGGCTTTGCTAAGTTGGATTTTTCTTCATTTGCGTTTACTGTGCTATCACAGTGTGAGTTGCTTTTGGGTTTGAGCTAACCTCATGTAAACCTTTCTTTGCTGGTACCAGTTCTTGATTTTGAACAACTATGATTTTATTACTCATTTTTACTTTCACCATTTCTTTTTCCCCCTTCCCCTCATCATTACCACCTGTGATTTGGTCCCCTTTCCCTTGGGCTGTAAATTAGCAGGTGTCTGTAAAGGCTGCTGAGTGGAAAGCTCCGGACCTCAATGTGATGCACATTGAAACCAGTGCCAAGGCAGGATATAAGGTGAAACAGGTGGGTCTGCCACCTGTGTGGAGGCATATGGGAGCCACATGTAAGCAGAGGTGTGGCATAGTGAGGCACAGAGAAGGAGACAGTGGTATGGGCAAAAAATTATGTCTGTCCATATGCTTCCTGGTCTCAGCTTGATCGTAGGTGTGATTGGTTTGTGACTATATTGTCCACATTCTGTGTGGATCACAAGGCAAAATGAATGAGTTGGTGATGACTTTGGCAGTTCCATCCCCTCTAGACTTTGTTGCTTGGAACATTGCTGATGTTTTTATCAGAGGGTGGAAAAGTGAAAGATGCTTTTCTACTTTTCTACATCCTTATTTTCCCTATTTCCCCAATCTCCCTATTTCCCTGGCACATCCTTATATCTGTGTCTGTCTGTTTGCTTGTCCTCGTTTTTGCCTGTGCTCTGGTCTGAGCAGACAGATCACCACAGAAGATGGGGAGCAGAGAGCTAAAGAGCTGAATGTGATGTTCATCGAGACCAGCGCAAAGACTGGCTACAATGTTAAACAGGTAGAAAATGAGACTTATTTGGTTCTCAAGTTCATGTACTTCACACTTGTTCCTGAACATCCCATGACGGTTCAATGATTATTAGAATTTGTGCTCAGGGAGCCTATGAAAAGTCCTTAACTTCATCCTGCCGTTCATGAAACTAGACTTGAATCCCTTCAGCAGTGCGGGGATGGTATTCTCTTGGAATATGTGAACATCAATGTTTGCACCATTGGGCATCTGGTAACGTAAAATGACATCTAAAATGAAATGTATCTCTTGTAATTAGTACCTGATTACTATTGGTTAGTACTTCCTAGTGTCAGTGCAGCACCAAAGTGAAGTTAAAAGCAAAAAAATGATAATAGAAAAGGTGAAAATGTATTGTTTAAACCCAAATGGTTCTCTGTTTCTCCTTTTCCCCCAATCTCTTAGCTGTTCCGACGAGTGGCTGCAGCTTTACCTGGCATGGATAGCACACCTGAGAAAAGCAAAGAAGACAGTATCCTTTATGAGTAGCTAACATGAGAGGAAGATCTGTACGCACATGAAACATGATACCAAACCAGAATTAACACTGAAACATCTTTTTATGTAGTAATGAAGAGTGTGCTCACAGAGTATATGAGCTAGTACTCGCAATAGGTATCCAAAATCAGTATACAGTAAGTGTGAGTGAGCGTGAGTTAATTCATGTTTCTTGTGTTCCTTAACCACACCCCCTCTACAGTGATTGACATAAAACTAGAGAAGCCTCCAGAACAGCCTGTGACTGAAAGCAGCTGCTCCTGCTAGTGCCTGTTTCCTTTATTTTTCCAAGAGCTAATCTCTGTGGCCACTTGCACCAACCACATAAAAATCACCATTGGCTAAGGACCCGTTCCCTTTGATTCAGTGACTTTTCAGAGTAACCTTATGGATGTGCTATTACTTAAACAATTGAAAAGAAAGTAAAAGTAAAAAAAAACCTAGCTAAATCACACGATACGGTAAATGCAGATATGCTCAAAATCTACATCAAAAAACAACTGCATGGCATAGATAGGATTGAGATAGCTTCTCCCTTCTATCCTTGAGTTCTTGCACTTTTTTGGAGCAAATCAGTGTAGTCACTTTCCATTCTCACAATATATGATAGTTTGTTAGTATTTATACATTGTGAACATTTTGTGAAGGCTTCTGCTTTTTCAAACAACATATGATTTTGTTCCATTGCTTTGCATTCTTTGAAAGATCTGTTTCCTGGCTCATTGCGTTTTCTTGCCATGGGAGGAAGTAGAAGTACTGCATTTTCAGTAGTCTTACTGAAAGAAACTGAAGCTTCTGTTGCAAACACACATAATCAAATATTGTCCTTTCTGCAGCTGGAGGCAGATGAAACCATCAGTAAATCATATGTGCCCAGTTAGCCAAATTTGACCATTCTTATAGTTGCAATCATATGTCCGTCCTATTAAGAGGCTGTTAATGGTCATGTAAGCTTGAGCTCCTTTGTATGTAAAATAGTAATATGGTATATCACCTAAACCAAGAGCAAGCTATAAAAACATAATAAACAAAACAAGTTTGGAGAACTGGATGTGTATTTTAAAAGAATTACATCTAGCCCTGATTTCGTCTTTAAGTGTGAGGAATAATTTTGACCTCAGTAGTTTACAGAAAGCTGTCTTACCAAGCTCCTTATTGATTACAGTTCCATTATTTCAATTGGGAGATTTTTGACTGTAAAATATACAGGTGTTCTATCCATTCCTCTGTACTCACACTTGTCAACTTTGGACCCTGTGAATGTCCATGCTCCTCCCATGGTTTCATCAACATTTTCACCATTTTCATTGCACTAGTGCAGGGATGCATGATAGAACGGTAAAGTTTTTAGAGACAAGCCACACTGGAGTCTGAAAGGCTTGCTTATTTGTTCACATACCTTATTAGCATGGGGTGGCATTGAATATAAGACATTTAAGAAGCCTTAAAGACTGGAGATTTGCAGTTTATTCAGTGTTGTGGAAGAGACTGCTGCAATTAGTTCTTAGATGCAAATATTAACAATTTCGAAACCATTATTGGAAATAAATGAAAATGTGGTATCTCTCATCAACAACACAGTGGTTTTAAATGCATTTAGGTTTCTCAGCATCTTACCGTTGTTTGCTTGACTAAATCAGCTTGAGACTGTGCTTGCATATGAAGACTAAATATTAATAATTTGTCTTATCTGTTTTTAAGCACTATAAACTGTCGTAGCCTCACTTGGTTATTTTGACTGCTTCGGCATACTCAAACAATACCATGGAATGCTCTCTTAGTCTTCTGCAACAGAGTGTAGTGATTTTCACACATTATTCAATGAATGGGGTTGCAGTCAGCAAGAAACTTCACTTTGTCATCATTTCCTCACATTCACCACGCACATATGAACCACTGCCATCAACATACACACCCAATTTGCTAGAGTTTGACTTGTATTGAAAAAATGTACATACATACTTAATTATCTTGTATGAAAGAGCCCGCTTCCTGAATAGGTCACTTAATCTTGTCACTGAATACTCATTCCTGTGCTATTCTGGAGTGTGTCTTTCCATTTGAAATAAGCTGTCATCTAGTCTTTAGCAAAGTGTGTGTGTGAATAATGTACTATTGCTATTGGCTGTATAAGAACACAGATGTGTTTCACGAAATAAAATAAAAAAACTTTCACCAGATACCTCAAGAATATTTCTGTAACCTTATGTTCAAAATTGTTGTTGTTTTTTTTGTAATGTCCATTTGAATATCCCCAATTTTGGCCCTTTTTGGGAAATTGATTTTATAGCCATTTTTGAAAACTGAATAACTAATCACTGATCAATATAAAATTCATCATATATATAAAAAAGAAGTACAGAAATAATGATTCACATAGTTCTAAGTTATATAAGCTGAATATGCAACCACTGTCTACATATGTAAAGCCAAAGTCCTTAATCTTATACATTTTATGCAACCAAAGCAATAATGACCAAAAATAAATATTAAATCTATGGAATTTAAAATACATTCATATTGTGAACAATCTTTTGCAGTTTTTCCTTTGACAATTTACATTTGAACTTGGAAAAAATGCAATTTTTCATTGTGTTTGGTGTCCATGTATGCAAGAGGACATGGTTCTGTACATAAGCATGTCAAATGAAAAGGTTACTTGTCCTCAGTTTTAATATGTGGCTCAACATCTTGCCAATGTCCTTTCCAACTTAATGAGTATATCAAACATATGCCCAACCGTCAAAGACCTGGAAAAATGCTTTTTGATATGTGGTAAGTTTTATGTCCATGGAAAACATCACATGAAACACCAGTTTTTTATCTTCAGTTTGATACCCAAGTTCACTTGCAGCCATGTTTTTTTTTTTCCTTCAGTAATAAGGCTGGTCAGATGTATTCATTATTGAATGATAATATTATTTGTCCTGTTTGGAGTTTCATGTTTGTGAATGGGATGGATAGTTTGCTGATATTAGCTTAAGGGAAAGGGTTTTTTCTGTTCACAATGGTTAAAATATGCACAAAGCAATAAAACACCAAAATTATAATGTGCAGTTTAAGACTCCATATTTAGATTCATGACTAAATGTTAGGTATTAAGACTTACACAAACATAATCTCTTTCATTTTAAATACTAGTTGAAGGCCTTACCCCCATATAACACATCACCACATATAAGTGTTCATTGGGTACAAGTCCTTTATGTCCAGATAAGCATTAACATATTTCTGGAAGAACCTGGATTTCCTTCAGAACCTGGTTTGAAAATCTGAGCAACTAATGACAAGACCAACAGACTATAACAACAATGTAAACAAATGGTGAAGAGCAAAGGGGGTCATCCACCTTAAAGTGCCAGTAAACTAATAGTTGCCACCTTAAAAGTAAGTTGATTATGTGAGGTACTTGTGCACTGTGTTAGCTGTCCATCATTGGACTTAATGAATTACACTTTGTGAGATACGAGTTTGGCGCACAAAAAATAACTCTAGTTTAAGAATTTTATAGTTTACAGACTTTTATTGTTTTCTTAGACAGTAATTTTTTTTTTCCCACAACAATTCATCTCTCCTTGTCCTACCCCCTCTGCTTCTACTGCATTTAACACAATTTTCTTAAAAATGTCTTGATTTTAGGATGTAGGTTTTACAAAGAGATACCCAGTAGCTTAACAGACAATACCAGAGAGGAAGTCTGTCAGCTGTCAATTAGTATGATTTGTCTTTTCATGAAAATTCGCTGTCTACATTTTGTTAAACACATGTTGCATTGCTGCCTCCAAGTTGACAGAGTTTAGGCTCTGATAATCTGAGCAAGTAAAGACAGGTACGTGACAAAAGGAGGGCTTCCCAAAATCTGATAACGAATGCCTTTGAAAGAAATAAGGGAGATCTGCATGACACATTCAATATTATTATACTGACCCACAAATGAACAACTGAATATTTTCTACAGTAAACAGCAATACATTGAAAATCATTTGTGCCTACTTAATGATTGTGGAAAAAGTTGAACACAAGCCGGTCAGAAACATGGTATGCAGTGATACTAGTCCCTACATTCTTGGCAGAGTACATCAGATCACCTGATATTGCTGTGAAAATCAGATTTTTCTTTCTTTTTCAAATCAGAGGCAGAGTTTGAGGAAAGATTTTATTTAAAGGACCAGCTGACTCCTGGCAGGTCAAAAATGTGCATGCAAATAAAAACATGCCATAACCATAATGTATGCTCTTGAATTGACTATATAATGGATATGACTTAGCTATCCTGTTCATAATAACGTATGCTCTTGAATAGACTGTATTACAGATATGGCATAGCTATCCTGTTCATACAGTTCTTGTTAAAATAAGGGAGTTACTTTTCCACCTTTCCCTGAACCCATCTGTAACTGCTCTTTGCTTCCATTTTATCAGCATTTCTTCAAATAAAATAAGGAAGTAAGCTGAACTGGAGTGGCCCGAGAACGACTGTAAACCCTGAAGCAGGGTTTTTCTTATAAAGGAGTAGTGTAAAGTGCATACAGTTCACATTCTACCGTAAACAGTATTTCAGTCAAAACAGTAGAATCCTTAAAATCTTTACTTTTACTTCATGTTTTCACCTTCAAAATCACAAGTTCAATGAGGCCACACAAGTTTAAACTCCCATAAAATGCTGTTGAAAAACTGAACTGTCAGGAAGGACAGGACTTACTTTATATAAGAAAATAAGAACTGCTCTCATCAGGTTTTCCACAGTCAGTGGGAGAGGATATGGGAAATTAAAAAAGGTTGTGGAGTGATGTTTGTACTGAAAGATGAAAATAACTTGGTCAAAGGCTGTGTTAAACATGATGCATGGGCATGTGTATAGACATTACTTTTTTCCTATTTTTTTATCCTTTTTAAAGATCCAGTAATATCAGTCAATATCAAGCAGTCCAGTCAATCTTTAAGATCTTCATTGAGATTTCCAAAAATGGCATACTCATGTGATCACAGATCTCAGTTTCAACTTAAGTTACCGCCTACATTTAGAGAAAATATATTTTTAGCATTGATGAGTACTGGGCCCATTGTGCTCATGTGATCTACACTGTATGATTGCTCCTGCTTCTTTACAGCTGAGCTGTTAGATTGTTGTGACCTGGTTTTATGCAGTGAAACTGGTTGTGCAGCAATAATGATGGAGAGTGCTGATTTCTTGAAGCAAAGGAGGGATCATGACTCAGGCTCTTATTTGGCAGGCTATTGTAGACAGATTATGTATGACAGATACACATTTTTTTTTTTTTTTTTTGAAGAGATTCATCCTTAATACTCATAGGTTCCTGATGAACACATAGAGTGAAATAAATGAAGAACAGTAAGGTCAGTAGCTCTGTAATCCACTCAAGTGGCTTTGTATTTATTTGCAAATGGAAGTAACCCAGACAAAGTTTTGAGCCCCAGGGATTGTTTTAAAAAACATAACATGGATGCCTCATCTATGAAAACACTTTAGATGGAGACCAACAGTGTTTTGCACGCTTAGTTCATCAAACATACTGGTGTTATTCTGAAAAGTATGAGATAATGACTGTTTACTATACTGTTTTCTATTTAAATTCAAATGGATAAAATATATTCACACAGTTAAATAGCTTTAACAAATCATCACTGGTACTCAATATTTATTGCTCATGCATTATTAATAAATAAATAAAACATGATAAAACTCCAATGTACAAATCTTTATACTTTACACAATCAAGGATACTGTAGGTGAAATCAGAAGTAACTAATATGTCTTAATATGTTCATAAAGTAATTGATAAGGATTTATTTTTCATTTAGTTTTCATTTTTAAAAACCTGTTGCATTAGAAGCTCTAATATTTTTCTCAAAAATAATTCCGATTTACAGTATCTAAACCTGTTATATGTGGGTTGCTTTAGGTTTGTTTGTCCAAAGCTACTTTGAGGTTTTTTTTCCTCTCTCTCTTTTTAGGTACATACCTTTATGTAACTTTGAGGGCGTGCATATTGGCAGCCCTACCCAAGCTAACAGCCACTGAACAAGTAATACAGGTGAAACAGCTGCGCGTGAACTACCTTGGGGAGTATCTTAGTTACTACCGCCTTTCCTGGCTTCACTTGCTTCGCAAGACTGATTCAGACACCACGCCAGCCACAACCAGGTAAGCAGAGAAGAAAAATACACCGTCTCAGTTTTACACAAGGGAATTGGCCACCATATTCTCAAGTAACTACAGAATTTATGCCGGACACATTAAACACATGCACCTCATACAGCGACAGTGATGCCAGCTTTTTTGCTCTTTTATTCCTTTTGCATTACACGTTTTCAAATCCTGTACGCATTTATTATGCGGGTAAACAACATGCTCGTCACTATTTCCTTTATGACACTCACTCAGCAGTAAATGGCATGCTGTGTGACAAAGGGCATACCTTTCTTACCTTTGTACACAAGAACGAAATGGGCTATGCTCGGGGCGGAAGAATTTTAGTGAGATTAATTGTTGATGAAGTCGTTAACATGTCCAACTCATTTATCTTTGTTAGGCTGGAAAATACATCGTATGATTACTTTCAACCATTAAAAAAATTGTCGTACATGGGCTTAATATCAAATGAAAAATCTCAATGACTGTCTAATACCTGATGTTGGCACCTAAACACTATGTATTTCAGTTAACTTCAGCCTTTTATCGATGTATCGTAGCATGTTCTTTATTGAAGTCTGCAGAGCTGCACTGACCTTCATAGGTTTGATGTGGCAACACAAACACGTACTAATAGATTCGCCTAAGAGGGTTTCTACCGGTGATGCCAGAGGTGTAATGATGGCTGTTTTCCCACGGGCGTAAAGGAAGGAAATATAACATGTGACTTGTGTTTATTGGCTACACCGGATATATTATTTTACATTAGCTGTTCTGACAAAATGGTATTTAACATCAGCATAGACATGACTACACCAATACCAAAACCCAGAGCCCGCTACAGACTTGAGGCAAGCATCCAGAAGCAGCCGTCTACAGACAGGTGAGCAAACCGAAATTATGGAAATCAAGGACATGGTGATTACTCATTTCTGTTTTATATTCAGACACACTTGTTTGATTTCTTTGATTCATATATATTTACAGGGATCCATCAGATACAGAAATAGTACGAAGTCAAGATCTCAATGAAAATTCTGCCACAACAGGTAACATTATGACAGTTAGTATCACTTACTGTATTACTTCAATATTTTGGTGAACTCCTTTGTGTCTGAAAATATTTATGGAGTTTTTGATGTCCATAGCTCTCTCACTCATAAACTAAGCTAAATACAGAGATGTATTTATCAATTTGGGCCGAATTTATGCCATCTTTTATTTACAGTTGAATACAAATTCCAAGTTGTGGAACTTTAAGTAACACATTTTCTTGAAGTTGTTCAAGGAAGTCAATAGCCCAAATAATGATAAAAAAAAAAAAATCAGTTGAGCTGGAGTCTCAAGTAGAACATTCCTAAAGCTAAAGATAGCTTACTTGTCATGCTCAAAGAAGATTACCCTCTGTTTACAAGAAAGGCTTTTTCCAGGAAGTGTAGAATGTATGGGGAAAACAGGTATTTTAATAATATTTCAGCCATATGACTGCTGTGGAATGCTTTTACTGGTAGTGTGTTTTGTTTCATATTGTTTTGATTAATTTTGATTTATTGTCTACAGCCACTTCTTGCACACAGAGTACTGAAGGAGTAGCAGAAAATGGTGTGACACCTATTGTCATTCTGAAAGGTCCACCGAAAGTTTGCCCAACCACTCCTAATTTCCAAGACGAAGAGATTTTCAAGTGGATAAGCAATGCAGATGGAAAGCCCCTCTTTGATGAGTCCAACCCACAACCTAGGCAGAATCAGAGACAAGAGAACGTCTACTTGAATCTGATTCCTGAACTGAATCCTTCTGCCCCCCCAGATGAGTCTGAACTGAATCCTTCTGCTCCTACTCAAGAGTCCAGCCTGAATCCTTCTGCTCCTACTCAAGAGTCCAGCCTGAATCCTTCTGCTCCTACACAAGAGTCCAGCCTGAATCCTTCTGCTCCTACACAAGAGTCCAGCCTGAATCCTTCTGCTCCTACACAAGAGTCCAGCCTGAATCCTTCTGCTCCTACACAAGAGTCCAGCCTGAATCCTTCTGCTCCTACACAAGAGTCCAGCCTGAATCCTTCTGCTCCTACACAAGAGTCCAGCCTGAATCCTTCTGCTCCTACACAAGAGTCCAGCCTGAATCCTTCTGATGCCCCTGAAGAATCCTACCTGATTCCCTCTTCCCCCCCAGAAGATTCTGATACAGGCGTCCATGTTGCTGCGGGCTTAGGTCAAACCCCCAACCAAACCTTGCCTGCTTCTCCTCCACCCAGTCCCAGTGGGCACAATGAGTTGATTGCATGGGCCACAGACCCAGGCTATGACACTTCCAACGAAGAAGAGCTTCTCGCCCCTGCAACCCCAAGGTTGGAGGATGAAGCCGCTCCTGGGACTGAGGCAAGACAAAGCCCCAAAGAAATGCAGAGTCATCCTCAGGTGGTTGGGTAGGTGTTACACTGACACGCTGAATGCAGAATGCAGCTCTTGCAAACTGTAGTTTATATAAACACTATAACACTAACACTAAATAAAACACACAGGAAATAGAACTTATGGTATGAGTTGACATAGGAGTTGTTCCCCTTGTCTCAGAATCGAATCCTATGTTCTACATAAGCTGTTGCTTTTTTCCATTTAACCTCCCAATATTATTCATCTCTCTGTTCCTCTATTTTGTCATACGTTTTGTAGCAAGTGTCAAGACATGGTTCATTTACCATATTTGTTTAGAAAGTGGTTTTAAACCACGCTAGATTATCTTATGACTACTTGAAACTTGTTTCACACAGGGTAGTGGGATTATTTGATCTTGTGCAATGACATATTCATCAATGGAAAGTGGGTTAAAGAAATGTAAAGACTTCCTCTCACTTATCCCCCTGCTTGTGCTCTCTCTGCCTTAGCTCTCAAGTACCCAGTGGTCAAGCGGGTGTCCCCAGCAACGGACATCCCACTGAGTTAGACAGTGGGTCAGTTATGCGGACTAAAAAAGTGAAGCAGAAATCCCCCCGGTATGCTCCCATGACCCTGATCATCATGACATCACAGTTAACTCACATGGCAAATGCTGTTTGGAGTTCCATAGCTCTTCTGGGGTGCCACCTGCACTGCACCAACACATCAGAGATATATCATCAGGAAACATTATTCTTAGGCATGCTTGAAAGTCACACATACACCACTGAAAACATTAAGGAGTCACACAGCTGAAATTAGTGTGAACTCACAATCACACAAGAGTATCAGTAGAAAAAAATGTGTTTCTGTTTACTTTAAGGAAATACCTTTAAGGGGTTCAGATTTATGTGTTAAACAAGCTGGACATAGGTCAAAGAAGCTGGATGGGCTGTTGATGGTAAGGGGAACAATTTTGACAGGGTTTTTGGAGAGCTATATGCTCTGGTTCACCTGCAATGGAAGACGAGAGAGTCTGTTCTGTTTGTTTCACAGCGCTGCCACCATTCGAGTCAGCAGAAAGAAGCAGGGCCAGGTGGAGTGGATCGGGGGCACGCAGACAGGAGAAACACCCCTTAGGGAGGGTGTAGTGTCCCGCTCAAGCTGGCTGGACGTGTGGCAAGGACGCAAGTATGACTGTAGGATGGGGCTTAGCATCCATTTTGTGTAATGCTTGAAGGGAAATCAGGTATACAGTCCGATTGCAGTCTCTGATTTGTTTCTCTATTTTTTTCTGATCTACATTACTGTGTCCTAAGGCATCACGTGCTGTGGGCTACTTTGGATGGGCAGCTAATGTCTCTTTGGAAAAAACGCACTGTAAGTATGCAGCTTGATCTGTGTCCAGTATACTCAGTCTCACAGTGCTTTAGTAGCTTGAAGCCTGTTGTGTTGTATTTCAAGCCTGGCATGGCTCTTGCCTTCCTCTCCGTTCCAGGAAAAGTTCACAGAGGTGGTGTTCCACGTCTCAAGCATCACCAGCGTCCGACCACAAGAGCGGGCCCACTTTTCCATCTACTTCGGCAAGAAGCACATCGATTTCATGGCGCACAGCCAGGGTAAGGCAAATCTCACTGTAGATGAAGGCCTCTCCACCTGGTACTGATTGCCATGATTTTCAGCCATGTCTTGTATTCATGCCTTTTCCCCCTAGCGGTGCAGGAAGGATGGTTGAGCTCACTCCATGCGGCCCGGGGACAGGAGCCCCCACTCCCACCAGAGCAGCATGGGACGCTAATAATGAAGGACCCCCGCATGAAAGTGTATGCAGCCATCTGTGGACACAACCTTTGGATCTACCGCAACAAGGAGGTATGTAGGGCATGTGACCCACATGGCAATTGGGAGAAAGAGGGTTGCAGCCCTAGATTAGAAATATGTATTTTAAACCCTTAATCACACAATTGCACAGGTTTCACAATTTACACCTTGTTGCTATTGATGTATTGTTGTCCTTTCTATATAACTTCGTATAGTAGATTAGATTAGAACCTATTAATCATACTCACTAAACCCTGTAGTCTTTGTGAGCTGGACTTATGTGATATCCACTGTATTACTGAAGCAGCTGTGTGTCCTCAGTTCTGTGACCTTCTTCTCTGTTACTGTACTATACTCTTTCTTTTTGACCCTGTGGTGATTGGCTGTGCACGGCAGGACTTCGGTTTGGGGCTGGGGATGACCTATGTGTCCATGAATGTGGCGTCATTTAAGGCAACCGGCCGTCACAGTTTCAGTGTCATCACACCTTATAAGACCTTCAGGTGAGCTCCTTATGCCTTACCTTTGTTGTCATTGTTGGACATGTCAGGTTTAATCTAAATATCATTTTGATTTAAGTGTTACCAGAGCCTTCACTAGCACAGATTTTTTTATTGAGTGGATCAGTAGTACATTTTTAAAGCTTTATAGATTCATAACAACACAAACAATTTCACATGCTGATACTTTGCCAAGCTGATTACTGATTGAATACTGGGATAACAGTGCTGTTTGAAAGCTGTGACGTGAGTAAGATTTGTGAGGTACAGTGCTCTGTGTACGTATCCTGGAATTTCATCCCTGTCTGCCTTACAGTTTCTCGACAGACTCAAGTCGGGAGCTGACAGTGTGGGAGGGGTGCCTGAAACAGGTGATCCGCAATGCCTTGTCCTGTAGTGAAGTGGCACTGCGCCTGTGGGCAAGCCCCTGGAACAAGGTCTGTGCTGACTGTGGCTGTGCCAACCCTGAGTGGGCCTCCGTCAATCTGCTGGTCGTTATCTGTGAGGCCTGTGCAGGTGAGGTTAACTGAAAGGGACTACAAATCATAGTGATAGTGATCTCATTGGAGATAATTAACTGTGAGCGATTTTGATTTTCCTGTATTTAATTACCCACCTGCTCTGCTTTGCTCAGGTCAGCACCGATCAATGGGAATAAATGTATCCAAAGTGCGTAGCCTGAAGATGGACCGTAAGGTGTGGACAGAGCCTCTAATTCAGGTGAGAGGGAGAAGTTCTCTACCCCATGATATATTTACATTCTTAAAACGTTGGAAGCACAATATTTTATCCCAGAGAATCAGTGTTAGTGCACCATCTTTGTTACAAAATTCACTTGTCCAGTCCTCTCTTCTCAGCTCTTTGTGCTGTATGGAAACAAAGCGGCCAATGAGGTGTGGGGCCACAACGTGCCCGCTGTTGAACAGATCTTACCGGATGCCACTCCAAACGAGCGAAATGCTTTCATCAGGGCCAAATACAGAAAGGGCCTCTACAGGCGGGCACACCCTCTGGCCTCAAGTCAAACATTGCTCAACCAGGTGAGGCCACCGCATTGCCACCTTTCACTGTTACAGGACAGTGGTGCCCATAGCTATTTGTGCTCTCAACCCTTAGGCAGCCCGAGTCCCCATTCATCCTGTTGTGTTGACCAGCCTCAGGTCATGCACTTGTCAGGCAATGACATCATTCAGTTATAAATAAACCATTCCAGGTTTTTGGATGTTACAGTGAGATAAGAGAAGTTTCACAGTCGTACATGACATGCTCATTTTTCAGCAATAAAAATGCAGACTCAGAGAACATATTGATCAGCAAGGCAAAATGAAAGGGAGATCTCCAGCTGGATATAAATGGTCTATTTTTATCACAAAGTTGCATGAACTCAGCTGCAGAGTATGGATTGTATGTACATGGTTGCAGGTGGTTTTAGCTTCAAACTCACCCCCTGCCTTGATTTTCAGAGGCTGTGTGAGGTGGTGATCGGTCCTGATGTCCCAGAGACCATGTCACTGCTGTGTTCAGGAGCACGCATCTGTGGGGACCCTCAGTGCCCCTCACCCATCTCTTTGGCAGAACAAGCTGGACAGGCCATGCAGACAGAGCTTCTAAGACACAACGAGTACACAGGTATGGCAAATAATTGCATCTACAAAACCTAAAAGAGAATCAAACAAATAGGGTGCCTATTGTCACATTTACCCATCTTGTGGTGTTTTTATTCATGTTGACAGAGGCCCCTGAGTATGTCCAGAAGCCATCTAGAAAACCATCATCATCTACTTCCTCCTTCACAGATTCTGCCATGACAGCAGGTACCACTTTACACATACAGATTAACACAGTGAGTGAAGGCAAAGTTTTACTTGGAGTGCTTTTGCAAATTTTCCTCCAATGTTGCATGCAGATTCATCAAACATGGTGTTCCTGAGTCAGACCATTTCTTTTGAAGTTTTATACGTATCTTCATTATGGCCTTCTACAATAGCTTCGAAGTTCACCATGATTTTCTGTTGGGAGAGCAGGTCCAGAGGAGCTCCATGGTAAGCTGGAAGATGACCGGTTCCTCTTCTCTCTGGAGAATGATTCGGCCGCCTGTGATGTGCTGGACCTTAGGGAGGTCATATCTATCTTTGACCATTCCTTTGGGTAGGACGACCACACTATAACCGTCATTATCCAGGTATCACTGTGTGTGCACATGTCTGTGCATGTATACTAGTCTGTTAGCTTGATTCATTTGTGTCTCCCCTTTCACAGAAAGACCCATAAGTTTGAGATGTTGACATTGATGGACCAGCTAGTCTGCGATGCTGATACCCGTGAGGCGCTCCTGTCACATCTAACACACATTCTCAGGGTATTGGAACAAAACAACCTCTAAAATAGCATTACAGCCAATTTATCTGTCAGTCCCTCTAACTTGTAACACTCTGCTTTCTTTCCTCCTTCAGTAAGGTGAAGAACAGGTTTGACTGCATCTCAGTTTCTTATCAACAGCTACTCTGTGGCATGGTACACAAACATCTTTGTTAGGAAACTAGTTTTAACTAGTAGATTGGAGGCTTGAAGTTCTGAATGCCCAAAGCTCTTCTTTTATTCAGAGCGATGAAAAACATGAAAGTGACTTTGAAAGTCAATCAACTTGTATTGGAAGGTCTACATTGACGACTTTGCCGTATGAGTATCCTACACTAGGGAGGGGTGACTGAGGATAAGTATTAAGTCATGGAGGTTGAGAAGAGGAGAAACTTGGAATGTGTACATAGAATAATTTTATTTTCCCAGGAACTTCAGGAAACTACATGCAATACAGAAGTAACTTTATTGACTCTGGAAAAACCTGCTCGAATGGCATACTTTTCAGACTGCCCAAAAACTTCCTAATGTTAGCCACTTTTGTTCAACCCCGCCAGGTGGTTTTACCAGGACGTGTCCTAGATGAAGAGCTGCAAGGGGTTCTTGCAGTGTCCCGGGTCTCCATGCGAGAGGGAGGTGGCCTGCAGCACTCTGAAGTTTGGGTGGCCCTCAAATGCAATGAGATGCTAATCTACCCCACAGGGGGGCACCAAAAGGACAAACTGTTGCTGACCGCTAACACTGCCTGGAGTGAGTGTCCTTATGGCAAGCAGGGAGAAATACAATTCAGCTCTGTAATGTTGGTACTGGTGAGGGAAAATATACTGAAAGTGTGTTTCATTTCCCCTGAATGTCAGCTGTAATTTTCTTATGTGCAACATGGTTGTATGATTCATATGCTTATATAACCTATACAACTGAAAGGAGAATGACACAATATTCACTTCAGATTATAAAATCGCACCAAAAATAATCTAATAATTATCATGAATATCACATAGTGAAGGTTAGTGTACAGTAACATGGCATGTTACAGTGGGTGTATTCTCTGCAATAATCATGTCATAACTGTCCAGATAATATTGAAGAAAAGTCTGCTTCAGAACCTTAGCTCAGAGGGTTCTGTAGCAGACTCAGGTTTCAATTCTTAGTTTGTGTAAATACATAATGTGGGATAAGGGTGTGACATAATCACATGTCATAATGTGTCATTAATGTTGCTTCTGGAAATGACTGCCAAGCTCTGAGGAGACCTAACTGACGAACATATTTTGTGTCCACAGAAATGGACTTCACCGACAACACCATCGAACTGACTGAAGGAAAGAGGTCAGTAGTACATGGTCACAGGCACCTACAAAGCTTGTGGCCTGTATGTATTATGTGAATAATATTATATTATAATATTATCTTATGAATATCTTATTCATATGTTATTATGAATTTTTATCTTCATTTACTGTATTACCTCTACTGGATTGTGCCAAATAAGCCTGGTTATTTATTATAGACAGTAGTGGTTAACCAAATAGATAGATAAGTACTTAAATAAATAAGTATGCATAGTTGATCTATCACAAAGCATTGTAAATACTTACTTATCGATTATAGGCTTCTGGTGAAAGTATATATTCAGCCCAGTAGTTTAGCAATGAGTGCTGCTATAATTGTATATGTGTGTGTGTATGTGTGTGTGTGTGTGTATAAAACAGTGGATAGTTGTAATTTTCATAACTATTTCAGTTAAATGTCTCACAGAAAGTGATTTATGAATGTACAGAATTTGAGATATCATCTTAGATTCCATGAAGCAGTAAAGTAAAACATATTGTTGCCATTCTATGATGGAGGATTTCATGCAATTTCTAACATCCGTTACATTTTCATAAGGTGGCAATGCTACATTTGTCGTTGTCAGTGTTAGAAATTTTGACATCACATGTAGAACCCTTAGAAAATCTAAACATGGCCAAATAAAAGAGGGCTGAATGTTTTTTTATATTTGAGCATCACATTTTTGGAGGATTCCATTTACCTGCCTTCATTAGTATTGTGTACGCTGGATCTGTATATACTTTTGTGAAGTTTGGAATGTCTCAGTATCTGTTGCGCACTTGTCCTGCAGGACCATCTCCATGCAGTTTGAGCGGGACAGTGCCTGCCGTTGGTGGGCGGAGCTGCTGATGAGGACCCATCCAGCAGCCTTTTCACAGGAGGGGCGGCGCGATTCTCTGTACCAGCTGCCTGATGCAGCCACTGGAAAGGTTCCCCCAGCTATAGAGCGGTGTATCTCACACATCACTCAGCATGGTGAGAGCTAAAGCGCTCAGAAAAGAATGCAAATAACAGAGATTTGTACTGGAAATGTAATCATCTGTCAACCTTTGAAATCTCTTTTAAAGAAGTCCTCATCAATCATCAGCATTCAATGGTAATCTGTAATGGTAATCTTTATTTGGCAATTTAATGTTAATACAATCCCTGTGGTTGAAACATGCATGTAGAAGAAAACAGACACATCACTTTGAATAGCAGCATGGACAGAGATTCAGACACTGCTACATTGATCCTGAGGTATTGTATCAATAACTGATTAACATACTGCACTTCTAGAAGATATGTCCCATGTCTGTTTTGCTCAGGCCTGAAAGTGGATGGTATTTACCGACGTTGTGGCATGAAGACTAAGGTCAACCAGCTGGTGGAGGACCTGATGAATTCACCGAGCACAGCACAGCTGGGCAAAGATGAGCAGGATTTGCTGGACGTAGCTGGGGCACTCAAACAGATCCTCCGCCAGCAGGTGGTGCTGATCCCTGAGATGCACATGAGACCCTGGGTGGAAGCAGCAGGTAACCTACTCTCTAATCTCCCTTAATGTGATTTCTATTTATTTGTCAATAAATAGTCTTTTAACAGTACAAAACAGTTTTGAATCCATCTCAGATGGTCAGATTTTGTAAGTGAATAGGAAGGAAATCCTGGGAAGAAGGCACATTGAAGACATTTTATGATAGAATGCAACTGAGAAGAGGAAAGTGATTGAGAAAGAAACAGAAAAGAGAAAAAAGAGGAGAGAAGAAAGTGTACAGGATAAAATACAGGATACTGCCATAAGGGACAGAAAAAATTTGGTTTGGAAGAAGTTGTATTTAATGGTTGTTTAAAAGTAGTAATGGATAGTACATTTTAAACAAGGCCAGGCTTTTTACTGTAAGTCAACTATCCTAAGGCAAGCTAACATCTACTGTATAGTGTCACTGTATAGGCAGATTTTAAAGGCAGATAAAAAAATACTCCACCTGAAAGAACCAAGAAAAAAGAATGTGAACTCTGAGACAGAAGCATTGTTGATTGAATCTGGATGAAGGAAAAAGTGTAATTTTCAAAAGTGTGGACAAAAGTGTGACCAGACTTCGCAACCCTGGCTTCAGAAAGTGACAGCACGACCATGTATTTTTTCTACCGGTGCACTAAAACAGGTGATTGAACTATTTTTCTCTTTTAATGAGCCTGAAGAGATATGCTAGTTAGGTTTAGCTGGTTTAGTGCATGA
Organism: Albula goreensis; assembly: GCA_022829145.1. Classification (NCBI taxonomy): domain Eukaryota; kingdom Metazoa; phylum Chordata; class Actinopteri; order Albuliformes; family Albulidae; genus Albula; species Albula goreensis. Next base: position 22,833,489 of record CM040742.1, read on the forward strand.
ATGGAACAAACAGGGTAGAACTTTCACTTTCTGAAGCTGGGGTTTTATGCTGCTGCTGGCAATACACAGTTTTTAAAGGCTTATCTATTACAAAATATTTGATGAAGTATAGTATGAAATGCTTTTTCAGTATGAAAACTCATAACATGCACACTGGGCAAGTCATGTAATAAAACCATATAAATTCATGTAACTCATCAGTAGACATGTTTCAGGAGCAACCTGCTTTCAGGAGGGAGATCTGTAAATGCCCTTCACTCACATAAAAGTTTATTAGTGCCATTTTATCAAGTTTCATTTTACCATTCTTTAATTACAAATTCACATTATCATTTAAATGAGGGCATTGGGGTTATATTGTATCGTAGATGGATCAGTGGATTTATCTGAGGATAGATCAACTCACAATAATCAAAGTAATACCATACATTTTTAGTTTATTACTCTGGAGTCATTGCAGTAAGATGTATTGGATGAAGCAGTCTTGACTGAGTTAAGAATGAATATAAGACACCACCTCCTCCAGCTGTAAAATCCCTGCCTTTCAGCCTCAATGCAAAATAGAAGATGTCATTATAATATGCAGTATAAATTCAAATACTCACCAGCTATGCTGCTGAGGTCCAGCAAAAATGTATTCCATATGAAAGAATAACATGTGAATACCTCACCTTACACACTTTTTCTTATGTCTCTTTTTTACTCATCTGTGTTTGTCAAGCATTCCCAGAAGAGGTAGAGAGGCTGCACACATACCGTAGAATTCTTAACGATCTTCCCCCCGACAACAGAGCCATCCTAAGCGCTTTCTGTGGACACCTCTACATGTAAGGCCATGCTATGAAAATGACCTGAACTCAAAACCTCAAAAAGCTAACTGTGCACCTGTTAAGGTTTTTGCATATGCAATTTCAGTGACAAACAAACCACCTGAACCAATCACATGGTTGAGCACATATTAATTGTGTTTGTAAGTGTCCTAGTGTTATTAAATTCAGTTTTTATTTCAGTTTTTAATTTCAGAAAATAGTGAATTGAAAATTCTCTGGCTGTCATGTTTTACCGCCACCTCAAAAAAATAAGCCATGGCTATAATTTCATTCAGTTTTGACTGGATTTTAGCACAGATGCTTAACCTGAAGTTGCTTTTTTGGAAAAAAAAATGTCTAAAATTTGATTTTAGACTTACAGATGCATGAATCAAAAAAGAAACGAACTTCTAATGTGTTGTACTGTGGAGCACTTAAGTCAGAACTGTTACTGTGTTTGTACCTAATAATAATAATAATTCTGGTTTGCTGTGTGAGTAATCTGAGCCAGGGACAAATGTCATAATGGGGTCAGTCTAATGTCTAATGTAAAGAGGTTTTATTGCTATTTCTTATTATCAGAGGCTTACAGAAGCAACCAAATTTCTGCTGCCATTCATTTTTGTTACAGGGTGCAGTTATACAGCCACGAAAACCGGATGACAGCTCAGAACCTTGCCCTGGTGTTTGTCCCCACACTCTTCCAGGACTTAGCAATGAACACAAATATGGTGCGGCTTACCCGTGAGCTCATCATCCACTTCACCCTCATCTTCCAGGTGAGCCTCCCTCGGTACCTCTTCCTCCTTTGCCTTTGCAGGTGTGGCTGCAGTGCTCCCATTCTCAGTTGAGTCACATACTCAACTCTTTCAGTATTCTAGTTTGCCAAACCTGCCCCCCCTCCCTGCCTTGAAAGAGAAAGATTGAAGAATATCTGCAACCATATTTAAGTTTTTCAATATTAGTGACCATACATGTGCACATTTGTGTATGCATGTATGTTTGTGTGCATGTGTGTGCAAAGTACAACATCCTCAAATTTGTGGATATGTTCACTGTTGCCAGGAACCCTTGTTATACCTTCTTTGCTTTTCTTGTTGCGTGTTCATGACATCATTGTATTTGCTCATGGCTATGTGTTGAACACATTGGGGAAACTGCTCTGATATAACCTGTGGAACTGGTTATTCCACTAAGGACAGTGGTGTGACACAGAGATGAGGAATGGGTTTCTTCCTGTATTTATTTTATTTGTTCTGGTCTTTAGGGAGAAAGCCAGGAGACAGATGGGGGGGAAGTATTGGTGACAGTTTTCTGAAATGTGAAGAGATGAAGATGAGAGAAGATTTTTCTGATCTGCACACTACCAGTAATTTTACTTCACATTATTTTCACTACTAACTGTAATCAAATGAAAGCAAAACAAATGATCTGTTTTATCATATCAGATTTAGAATATAAGGAGGGGCTTTCTGACTGGAAATCATTTGTGAACTCCTGTCTAACAAGGAACAATTAACCAAATCTGCCAAAACGAACATCTTTTAAACTTATTGTTCTTTCTGCACATGCTTTTTCACCCCTCTCTTATATTGTTCCTCAGTGTGAGTTCTTGTAAATAAGGAGGAGTCTCTTACATTTAACATACATGTACAGAATTTCATCATCTTAAGTACTAGCGTTTACAAGAAATAAGTCATTCATAAAGTTTCCATCAAGTTTCATAAAGAACCATCAAGTACTTTTGATGGTTCTAGTGTGGTAAAAGAGTTATCTATTGGTCTTTTTCAGACCACTTTTTACTCAAGTGAAGCAGTGGTTTTATTACCAGTGCAGATTTATTTTATATTGGGAATGGGGCATATGAAATGTATTATTATTCAAAAACAGGGTAATGGGGTTTCTTTTTTGCTTTTTGTCTTTTTTTTTCACAACAAGCTTTCCTCTGTCAGACCTGAAACATATAATGTGAAAAGAGAAAGGGCATATGTAGGTGAAAATACATATTAGAAACCTTCAGCTAAGAATACTATTTATTTTCTGAATGATTAACCTTGAATTGTTTTCCACTTTCTTTATGCACATATTGGTGTCATTTATTTTAATTTTGTTAATTGACCATCTGATCTATGCTATTACATTTGCTAGTATTATAATGTTAAATGTTAAAATTTTATGTAGTACATGACTAATTAATATGACTGCAGTTTGCACAGAATCTTGTCTTTACCATGCTATGTCTATAGACACAGTATATTATGTCTTTAAAAAACACACATGTAATCCCATATTGTCAATTAATACAGAATGTTTATCCTGTGGGAAAAGGATAGCTATAGATATTAGGTCTTCAGTGTGGTGTAAGAACTACAAACTACTCAAATCAAATAATTTGACCAAGATATAGCCACTGAATATTGATGTAACTGCAACAACATTTAAAGCAAAGTTTATGAGTGATAACAATTGTTAAAGGTGTAGAGGGGTTGTTTGATTTCTATCTTCCCACTTGTTTACAGAAATGTGGTTTTGCTGTTATAGAAAACCATGGTTTTACAATACTTCCATATGGAGCATATCTAATTTTTATTATATACATATTTAAGTTGTTAATGATGCAGTTTCTGAGTACAATGTGATATTCAGCTATGGTCAGACAATAGATGGACCACTGGCTCCTTCTGTAACCTCCACAACTGGCTTTAACAGAGCACTAATTCAATAAATACTGAAATCTCAGGTACGTGGATTCTTTAATTTGTGTTTTCAAAACAGAAACTTATATTTGTTTTGCTATTTCTTGCATGATTTTTTTTCTTTGAAGACATGTGTATGTATGTGTAAGGGTTTGCTGTGTGGCTCGTTCTGTTAAGGTTCTGGTCCAGTGTGTGGTATTGATTCTGGACCCTGTGGCCAGAATTCTCTTGTGTGACTGGCTATAACATCACCCAAAGAGGTATGGATTGAATCAGTGGGGATGACTGTGTCTGATAGCTCAATAGCTACCCCTGCTGGTCAATGACACCCCAAAGCCTGCCTTCCCAAATTGCACATGATGTGTTGTCCTCTGACTCTTCTCTGTGTTTGCTCAACTTGTGGAGTCTGAAAATAAATGACAGCTGATAGAAAGCTTTGCATGTAAGCATAATCTGTGAATATGACGGGGCATTTCAAATTAGTTAAGAGAGGAAAGCAAAAGTAGATTTAATCACAAGCATTAATTGTAATGTATTTGATACAGTCTTTCTACCACACACAACAAAAGATTGTCAAACTGTCAACAGGCTTCCAGTAAGAGCATATGAGACCTTTTGTGGTATGTGCATTCCTCCAAATCAACAGCCCAGGACATATTTTTCCTAGTCTAAACATGCTAATACAGCACAGAAATTCAGTTAACACAATCATTACTGACTCCCTTAATAAAGGTGAATGTAGAATTGTGTAATTTCATTCTAGCACAAATGCTAAGCTTTTTACAGAAAAAAAGCTTTTTAATGCATAATCATTTTTTTATGAAAAACACAGGTCTCAAATAAATGTTTACCCTTATTTTAGGGCTTGGTGCCGCCACTCCTGTAAAGGATCATGCTGCTGAGCCTTTTCTATGATGTTTCATAAGGTCTGAGAACTCATTGGGGGATCTTGGAATATTGCTCCATGCAGAACCTTACCAGATTATTGATTTCCTTGGCCCTACGCTTATGGACTGCTCTCTTCAGTTCAAACCACTTGTTTTTAGTGGTGCTTAACTCCTTGAGTTTAACAGCGCCTAATAGAGCCAATGCAAAATGTTAAAATTCTTTTCAGTCAGTCATTACTTTGGTGTGTGTTTTAATGTGGGAAGATCTCATCCTCCTGGCAAAGGTAACCAGGTTGGTGTCCACAATTTCCTCATACTTTGGGGACTTCATTACTCAATTCAAGGAACGTTTTTATAAGGAGAAACTTTATTAGAGAATTTGTGTTTCATAAATGTCTGCATCATTCAATACAAAGATAGGTTGTGCCATTCCCAGAAGTCTCAAAATAATAATCAGTAGAGTAATGACAGGCTTTTATATTTTGCATGTAATTTGTTAATTAAACCAACTAGACATTTAGAAAACCTATGATATGAAAGAAGGAAAAAATATTGTGACAAAATTGTTAAACAATTATAGCAACATGGAATTTTATGAGAAAGACTGACTATTTCATATCCACATATCAATGTATATATTTAGAGTTATTACAGTCTTTTTTTCTGAAAGTTGTGCACATTGTAGTTGTGCATTTTGCAGTCTTACTTGTTAAAGGTAAATACCCTCACTACAGTTCTGTGACCGTCCTCACAGATGACATTAGGGTTCTGAGTACATTAAGGGTGAAAACGCTTCATTTCCCAAGCTCCACCCTATTTGTGCCCCCTTGTGGAAGAAAAGAGGCACCAACCACCTTGATCTTTGAGAGCAATGTCGTATTACCTTCTCTGTGAATAGGTACGTACATTTATATCCCTTAGCTATTAAACTGTAGCCTGGTCTTCCTGCCATGGATTAAGCCCATTCCTTGACTAAAACTGTTTTAAAATTAATATTTTCATTGAAATTTTCTTGTAGTGTAGATTAAGTGTGAGCCATGTCTGGGAGATTGGTCCTTTGTATTTCCTTTATTTATTTATTCTCCTCACCAATTCATTCCATTCACTGTTCTCCAGTTTTGGTTAGTTTTAACCTCAGTGCTGTTTCCTTAACACTATTCCAGTGAGTCGATCCCCCAGGGTGAGATTTTAAACTTCTACAGAGAAATGTTCATAGATTTTAAAAATACAGATGGTTATATTTGTGTAAATAATATGTATCATGTTCAATACACTTTGTATTGAGAACTGTGTATGTATGTGTGTGTACTTTGTCTTTTGAGGGAATTATGCGTACATTCCAGCATGCCAATATCAAAATGTATGAATTTTGTTTAGCAAAAAGAATTATCTTAGTAAAAGTCATGATACCATCTAAATTTTAAATTGAATGTGAACAACATCGATTTATGCTGTGCTTTTTCTCTTGTTGACAGAATGAGAAATAAAAGATGCATATGAGCATTTGTGTGCATGGATTCAGTCAGAGAACAGGATGAACCCAGAAAATGTCGTGTCATCATCCTCATCAGCAAAGAGCCCATTAAAAAGCTCTCCACCCGTCACCTGCAGCCACACCTTGTCTCCAGGCTCCAGGTGCAGCACAGCCCCTCCCGCTGCCTGGTCCTCACTGCTTTGGTAGTTATCCATGGTGTGGATGATGCGCTCTCCATTCCGGATCAGTGCCACCTTCACATTCCGTGAGTAAACAGTGATGTGGTAGGTGAAGTAGTACGCTCCTTTTATGGCGCATCTGAAGCGGCCGGTGTGGGGATCATAGTGGTTCTGCTTGTTGTAGATTATTTTATCAAAGCGGATGGGAGTGTTCACCGGAGGGAGCTTGCTGTGCTCGGTCAGGCCCACAGAGAAAGCGCTCTTCGGTGTGTTGGGCATGTCACCGGGGCTCCCCTTATCTCCCAGCTCTCCTTTACTCCCTTTTTCACCTCTGTATCCAACGCTGCCCTTCTGACCTTGAAGGCCGATTTCTCCCTTTGGGCCCTGCCGTCCAGTGGGGCCCACGGGACCAGCGAAGCCCTTCTCTCCCTGTAAGCCAGTCTCACCTTGCTTACCCTCAGGACCCTGAGGACCCACATCACCCTTTATCCCCTGGGGGCCAAGTAGACCCAGCTCTCCTTTTTGTCCTTTAGGACCCATGAGCCCTGGAACACCCTGTGGACCCATTTTTCCAGGTGATCCTCGCTCCCCATTTTCTCCCCGTCTCCCCTTGATCCCTGCCATGCCTGCAGCACCTGTCAGTCATGGGAGGAAAATCTTTGTTTATAATATTTAATTATTTGAATATTTTTTATAATTTTAATTAATATATTGAGGAAAAGTTTTGACAGGCTGCTGTGATGTGACAGTGAGGAAAATGAGTGTAGCTTTTACATAGTTTGTCAGTGTTGTTTTGTATAATATTCCTGACCAATATTTAACCACAGTTCTGGTTTATATTTGATTTCAATTCACTCACATCCCAAGTCAATGTGCAAGGAAAAGTACACAAAGAATTATGAATCATTTGAATCAACACTCAATTTCCTGAAAAGCATGGAAATAATGCTTGCATAATAGGGTTCAGTTAGTCACCTAATACAGCTTTGCATGTCATAATTCTGCCATGGAGAACAATAATTGTACCAATGATATTTCTGCCCAACCCATAAGAAATTAATCACAACATTTAATTATCATGCACTGGAAATGCATGTTGAAGATTCCCTTTGGCTCTAAACAGAAACTCACCAGAGAAAAAGACACCTCATCACACTGTATACATTCTTCCACTTCTCAGAAGTCCATTTTTATGCTCATTATACTATGTTATGCATTGTTGAGGAGACATATCATAAATGACACCTTTGTGACATTCACAGAGATTTAGATTCATGTCTCTGGGTGAAGCCATTGTTTTGTGGTTTTTATTAACCATCTTATTAAGTTTTAGTGTATAATTTTCAGTGAGGTTTGACTTCTGTTTCTCTTCTCATGATTCAGATTTTTTTGTTTGACCTACACAACTACAATCAGGGCACCAATCATTTTACCTCTTTCAAAATCTGTTTTGGATTTAGTTGCTTCAGACACTCTTTAAACAAAAACATGTTGGTTATTAGTATTCACATAATATTACATATATATAGACTTCTAATCACATGTATGATTTATGTGCTTCAAAATGTTTGTCCTTTGTCATTTGGTGTTTCCAATATTTGGTCTACTCCAGTATATGTCTGCATGTATGTATTAATTATGTCTGTAAAGCCCCTACCTGCATAATTTATCATTTATACAACGTCCTACCTGGTTCTCCTTTGTCCCCCTTAGGGCCGTCCTTCCCTGCCTCACCGCATGTACCAAGTTCACCTGCAAAAAGATCCAAGAAGCCTTTTCCCTACTTCTGTTTGTCATATTATATACACTTTTGGCAAAAGTGAGTGCAGAGCAGTACATTTTAAGAGGGTTATTAACATCCTAAACACAAAATAACAATGTTCTATTACTAAAAAAGTGTTCAAATTATATGCAGCTTAGATAAGAGTAACAAAGTGCATGTGGCATTAAATACCTAGTGAGTACTATTTTTCCTTTGTTCCACCCCAATGACTGAGACAAATAATCTCAATACTAATGCTCAGAGAAATACACATTCAACAAGATGAATGATTCAGCAAAGTCCCTTCTCTCCTGTGAGATACCTTGGTCTCCTTTGTCCCCCTTGGCTCCATCTCGCCCATCACGTCCAGGCATCCCATTGTGACCAGGGTCACCTGGGATCCCGGGGTGTCCACACACACAGCTGTCCCGCTGACGCCCATCCTGCTCTGTGTTCCCTGCCGCCAGCAGCAACAGCAGGAGAAGCCCCCTGTGCAGCAGCATTGTCACCCACAACTCGCCACACACACCTTATCCAATCACAGCCACACACACCTTATCCAATCACAGCCACACACAAACATACATACACCTGGTAGCTGAGTAAATACAAAATCACTCATATGCACTCTAATATAGCACTACAAGTGCAGGTGTACACTGTGCACAATGCAGCACAGTGGGGACATGGACAGAACCATGTGCACAAGGAGCTAATGATATTACCAAGTCAAAGAGAAGCTACCCCATTGGACTAGAAGAAGCCCATCTCCACTTGGTTACTTATTCTACTGTGATTAGTTGTACATCTACTGCTGGCTATTGCATTTGTACGGCTGCTCTTCAAGAGCTTTCAGATGTGTGGGTAATGATCAGCCCATGCTGCAAATCCCACACTACTGCTCTACACACATAGTACCCTAATTAAAGCTCTCAGTACAATGGCCAAAACAACAATTAATCTGGAGATAATATCATACAGCACATTCACAAAGAAACATTTGATTTAAATGCAAAATTGCTGTTGTTGTCCCTGCATAGTTCCCAGTCTCAATGTCAATTTGTTCTTCTCACCTCTTCTGTCGACACCTGAGGCCTAATTGAAGTTCTTTGTTTTTGGTTTATGTTATGTTTTCGTATAGAATTCACTGACTGTATAGATGAGTTGGATTTGAGTTGACATCCTTTCACCCCTTTCCCCTGAAAAAGCCAAAAACCCACAAACAATCGTAATTTTTTTTTTCAAACGAACAAACGAAGTTCTCTCAGTTATTATGATAACATGATCATGTAAAAGTCATGCCTTATTAATGTTTCTATATCCATACAATCCATACCTCACTAATATTGAGGTTACTTACTGGTGCAAATTTTTTCTGGGCACAGTTTTCTGTATATGCTTCCATTTTTCCAGATAAACTCATCCAACAATTATGCCATGGGTTGCTGCTGATGAAAAGATTATTCAGATATAGAACATTGGGGGTAGATGTTTCTCTTACTAAATGTTAATCCATGCATCCCCACCCCATTCAGTTTTACACTTGAGTGAACCAGTGCTTTAGAATGTTTTGACCCCATAAATTAGAAATTCATTTACATGCAAACAACTTTAACTTGTGTTGACCTTTTCAGCCTGCTTAATTCCTCCCCCACAACTAAATTAATCAAGGAGTTAAACGTTCACTTCAATCACACTGCTTTAATGTAAAACGTCTAGAACATTCCACCATGAACCTTAAAAGGTCTTTTGTATGTGCATTAAATGTGTTTGAAAATTAGTTCATGCAGGATTAAAATTGAATGAAATAATACAGATGGCTTTTAATTTACAATTTAAGAGCAAATCAAAAGCAGAAAACAGACTGAATGGAGAGGATAGCTAGGAAATGACTTGTATCAAAATAACCAACATTTTGTCAGCGGAAAACATCTAGAAAAAGAAATACACTCAAAATAAAACCATCTGTGGACTATATATAGCTGAAGTATGCCATGAAATACATGCACTTATGTGATCCATAGATAAGGACTTGTAATTTTCAAACAAATGACATTACTGGAGTTATACTCATCAGTCTCACAATCCTTAATGTAAAGAGTCTGACCATAGCAATTCAAATACCATTTAATAGAGAATATTCGATTGCATATATTCAGCACTATAAGGACACACATTTAGCACGAATGAAACAACCAAAAAATAATGAAAATAATGAACTGGATTACTGGCTAAACATGATAGATCATAATGGTCATCATTATGCTTTCCATATTCCACAGGACCCCAACCCAACTTGTCCATCATATACACATACAGCTTCTGAATAATATCTTATACATTATAAATGCAGTGGCATTGCTACTGAAAGGTGTACAGGTGCTAACATAGTCTATTTCATTCACTCAAGGACCTTCAGTCACACTAGTTAGTGAGTGCAGAAGAAGAAAACTACTTAACATTTTAAAAATACAGAAAGTTGTATTTTTGCATTCACAAATTGCATCCAGTAAAAGAAGGCACTAAATAGTAAGTGGTGTTTTACACATTAAACAATACAACAAAAACAGTGAACTTCGGATGAAAACAATATGATGCAGTCTGAATATAATAATATATAATATACATGGTTTTTGGCCCATACAATGTTGTAACATTATTATACTTTAAAGCAACCAGATAACCACATTGGCAGCTTAATTTCTCATTTGCAGTAGACACACAGCATCAAGCTACTGCAAATTATGTGTGATTACAATGCCAATGAAACTGCAACTCTGACAGTACACATCTTGCTATCAACGCTATCAACATATCAATGCTGCATCAATGTAACAACCTGGTGCAAAGGCATTTTTATACACACTAGCCCTGATTTTTAAAATGTTGACATTAATGAACAGTCTTTTTTCCCCTAAGTTTAAGCAATGCACCATGATGAGGAGAAGGGGCTATGTGTGACTTTAAGCAGATGAATTTTTTTGTTTTCTGTGTGCCACTTGTAGACCAGAGCCATTGATTGCCTCTCTCTGCAGACAAGCTACCAGGCCATCACATTATAATTAAATGTGACATTTTAAATTCAGACAAAGCAAAATATATTGAAGCACTCAAAAGTTTGTATATACAGTACAAAACCTATACTGATACATCAGAACTAATATTACCCATTTCCAAACATGCAACACTTTCATGTCCAAATATGCAATACATGTTTCAAGAATTAAATAAGGACTTATGAATTAAATCCATGTTGTAACATACAGTACACATCAAAAAACATAACAATGCGGAACCCCAGTACTGCATTGTAGCTGCTTCATAATCTGGAATACTGTACTGGAGATATTTCTGATGACATGATACTGGGATTGTGACATCTTCACTCAAATGTACTTGAAATCACGTCAAGTCAATAAATGGAATGAACAAGCCAAATGAATAACACTAAAATATGAAAAAGAATAATAAAACGAAAATATCTGACAAATAAATAGATAATTAACAGAGCATTTACATCATAAATAAAAAAACATGAATAAAAACTGTCCAAACATTCCATACTCACTAGTGTGTATATTTGGGCATATTCCTGTCAGGGGCTGTCACCATTTCGTGACAATGCTATAATACTGTGAAACAAAATGGCCCCTGTGTTGTGACAGTAGTCTTGAGTGAGCACAGGGGGATATAGCAGGGTCACTGGGAGCATGTGAAGCTATCAGGAGCGCAGGGGATTGTGGGTATGCTTAGGGGTGAGCAGGAGCAGAGTGTCGGGATCACTGAGAAGTACTGGGATCAGGCAAGAGTTTCACATGATCTGGCGAGGCATTCCGTAGCCCGTCATGCCGGACTGTGATGCCCCACGGTTGCTGCCCATCTGCAGGCCGATGAGACTCTGGCCCTGGCGAAGCTGCTCCTCTGAAAACTCACGCCGTTGTCCTTGTGCTTTCCTAAATGAATACGTACAACAGAACACACAACTGAGGCAAAGCAGGTAATCACACAGGTCAGCGAGACACATAGGAGAGACCCAACAGGAAGTCAGACAGAATCATGAGCTATAATTACACAAGCAAACAGGGGAAGCAGTCATGACAGGTTAATGAGACATGTAATTACACCACTGAGGAAGGATAGGTAACCACAAATGTGAGATGCAACAGATTATCATGTGCTTTTTTTGGAACCCATTTTTTCCCATTTTTAAGGTTCAAAAGTATTTGTACTCCTGTCTTATTTCTGCAAAATCTTCCATCAATTCAGGAAAACACAAAAGGCAGGAGTTCTCCTTCAAAACACATGCTTCTATCTGATGTTTCCTCTTGCTCTGTGGTCCACCTCAACTGCACATTCATTGTATTGGGGTGGAGAACTTCATGCTTAGTTACAGACGGGCTACAGACATCCAGCTGCCCAGAAGAGTCAATCGAGCATGATGACAGCTGATTGAAAACGTCCTTGGTGATGTTGTGGGTAATTATGGCCTGCCCCGCTGGGCTGCCAGCCATAATCAGAACTGACATGGGAAGCATTCAATATCAGACTACACTAGACAGGATACCCCCAAGCTTTGGTAAAATGGCAAAACTGCCATGACGTGTAACATATTATTCAACAGGGCATCACTCTCACCTGTGGAACCAATCCCGGTCACCACGGTAGTGCCCATCATCCTTCGTGAGGGCCAAACTCCCTAGGGCCATTAGGGTCCTCTGCACAGCAGCCATGTCCTTGCCTGTTATCATTGGCAACAATATAAAAACCCATCAAACACTGCTTTCCTGCATTGTTAAACCCCAGAAACAGCTCACTTAGACATGACACCCACAAACATGAAATACCTTTTCATGTACAAGTGCCATCAAACAAATTCATGTTTTGTGTCATAATGTATGTATAAATATTGTACATAAATATATATTTTATGTATACATATAGTAATATCGCTCAAAATATATCTAAGTTCTTCATTTCAGAAGTGGAAGAATGTTGGAGACTAACATGATCTATGACAGTGACACAATTATTTTGCATTATTGTAATTTCTATCCTTTAAATGCATCTTATTACCATGGTTCTTATCATTTAAAAATGACCTGTATTTTAGAAACAAGAGCTTGTGTGTCTGTGTGTATGTCTTTCTTAGACAAATGGACATTTTGACAAACAGGCATCATATGTATTTTTACAGTATTTCATAGTCCATGGAGATGAGGTCCTACAACATGGTTGAACATGGTTGAATAATTTTAGGCAAGCACTCAATGAATACCTTCCCACAGGTCAACAGTCTGGAAGATGTCAGTAGTGATCACCCCATAGGCCTCAGCGGCCTTCAAGAACTGGGATATCTTCTCCATCTGCTTGAAAGCCATCTGTGTCTCTGGGATCTTCTTGATTGGCTCCTTGCCACGTGGGTACAAACTGTTAATGAGTCTGCAGAGAATCTGCACAGATGAGAAGGACTCAGAACTCAGAACCACCATGGGATAAGATGGGTGACCACACAACTGAGAATAATATTGGCATAAAACACTGACTAAAAAAAATTGAAAGTAGAAGAAACTGAGCACCATACACTACAGGTAACAGGCAGACACTAACAGGTGAAATGGTTAACTTTCAACCGAATATTACATTTGCTTATAGAGATCTGCCTTTTGGCAAGTCATTGTTAAGCGATAATGCAACACTGTATCATGCAGTATAAGCAGGATATTGGTTTCTTTTCCCATTGCTTGTTCAAGTGTGCACTCAGAGGCAATAGTTCCAGTTATATGTGGTTAGGGAAAAAAAGAATCAGTTAGCCAATTTCCTGTTGTGACTATGATTAGGTAGCCAGATGGACAGATGGACCCCCCTGCTGTGGGATCGGAAACCATATTGAATCAGAACCACAGCTTAATGTCTTTGATCTGATGGCTGCTCTCACAGTCCAGTATCTTTCTCACAGTGCAGTAGTGTAACCCACTACTGAATCACCAACACAACTAACATCAGAGAACGAATCAAGTCCAACCCCAACTATGTGTCAGCTGCTTGGAAAGGGGTAGTATGGTGGCCACTATAAAAAGTAAACATTTTAAAGGACATGGAGGTAGTCAAAACTATGAAAGGCAGACACAACAAATTACAGGGCCTACATTTTACAAAATGGTTACTTTTGGGTTGATTGTATTTGAGAAGGAATATAATTGAACCAGTTTCTTCAAGTGCCCAGTTTAAAGTGAATGAAGACACTATACTTCAAAACAAGGGAAACCAACAGTCCTAGAGGTGTTCTATAACTAAATGGAAAATGTATAAAACAATTAAAATAACAGTGCCAATATCTAATCTAAGAGATATTGCTTTCAACACATCTCAAAGGCATGAAAACACTATAAAGGTAGACTACTCAGAATTTTTCCTCTGTTTCCGCAAGGGGAAAATTGTCACTACCTCCATCCCCTTGCATACATATTTTCAGCCAATCACTGTGGTCTTTCACATTGTGCTGCATTTCACATTGATAACTGTCTATTATATGTAACCTTGTTAAATGTTATAATATTCCAGTGTTTATATGTTAATAATAAAAATAAAATTTTAAAAAATTAAAAGAATAATAATAATAATAAACATTATTCATATTGCACATTTCGAAAACATAGTGGTATTCAATGCGCCTCACAGAAAGGTGTAAGAATTAAAATCAGACAAGAGGAAAACAGAAAGGCATAAAAATTAATATAAACAGCAATAAAATAAATTAACAAAAATACTGTGCAAAATAAAATAAAAATAAAATATACAATAAAAAACCAAAGTGCTATCGATTTGACACCCAAGTTTTTAGCCTGAGATGTGACATCAAGAGCCCTGCTTTTGAGATGAGACACAACAATCTCCCTATTAGCCTTCATTATTAACATTATCTCTGTTTTGTTTTGGTTCAATCGTAAAACATTATGAGCCATCAATATATCTATATCAGAAATACAGTTAACAAAAGAGTCAATGGGATGAGGAGCATTGGGCAAGACCAACATATTGCTGGGTATCGTCCGCATAGCAGTAAAAATGAACACCGTGTTTGCGATGCTTGATGACAGTCCCCAATGGCAGCATATAAAGACTAAAGAGGATGGGACCTAAAACTGAACTCTAGGGCACACCACAGGTTATGCTGACTGTCTGTGTGAAGAAATCATCAAGGGTGACATAGTAGTCACGACCCATTAAATAGGTTCTAAACCAGCTCAAAACTGTGCCTGAAAGACCTACCCATTTTTCAAGCACGGAAATAAGGATTTCATGGTCCACTGTATTGAATGCAGCACTAAGGCCAAGAAGTACCAAGACAGAAAGATTTCTCTTATATAAGTCAACTCTGATGTCATTAATAACTTTAATTAGGGCTGGCTCTGTACTGTGCTTTGCAAAAAGCTGCAAATTCATCACATTTGGCTGTGGAGAGCATATCAGTGTGCACTACCGGAGAAGGATTTACTATTCGATCAACTGTCGAAAATAAAATGTGGGGTTTGTCTTTGTTGTTGGAGATAAAATTGGAAAAACATGCTTGCCCAGCAGTTTTGATAGATTGATTATAATTAAAGAGGTTTGTTGTTGTCACAATCGTCTTGTCAACAGCAAAAGGCAGACTCCCAGAAACATCCCAACCATTTTAGTGTAAGTGTAACAGAACGGCAGGGTCTTGGCAGGTGAATGTGTTGCCGTAGATCGCCAATGCGTCATTTAGGAATGACTGAGCATGGCCATTTAGTGTCATTTTCTAGGAGAGACTGCAGTGGAGTATTCCATTAACATATCCAGTTTCATACTGGTTACTAATGTAAAATAAATGATGTGTTAATATTTTAGTGCATTTAATTGTGTTTCTCCTTTTGTGAGCCTTCTGTGTGCCTATGAGTGTTTCAACGCACTGAATGAACTGCAGACACAATCATGATAGTGAAGAAAAGGTGGAGAGATGAATGGCTGTTTCTGCTTTAAAGCACTTCGGGAAGGCTCAAAGCAAAAATCAAAGTGATGTATCATCTCTGGGCAAGTGAATTTCAATATCACAGAAGTACATTAAGTGAAAGCTGTCACCTAAAAGCTAAGTATTCTAATGTTCAAAAGCACTGTTACTAATATTTGGCAACACCTACTACAACAGTACCTTGTGAGACATCGCTCAAACTTAATGGTCAGATATACAGAGGACAGACCCCAAGAGAACAGCACTACCTTCTGAAAATATCAACTGTCTACTCTGTCTGAGCAACTGGCTCATTGAGAAGAAATAGGTGTCCTGCCACAAGTTTTCAGTTCCTACACTGAACCTATGCTTTTAAGAGGCTTGTAAGAGTGTGGATTTTTAACTTGATTAACTTTATCAGTTCATTAGAATTAGAGTTCATTTTTATGCATTTTCAGCAAACAATGAAAAATGTGATTAACCATTATTAATCAAGAAAACGTTAACATTAATCACAATGTATAATTTGACAGCCCTGGTCTAGATATATACGTCAATAATATGATCATTGGTTTATAAAAATTTGTACTGGCATGCTGGGTCCTCAATCAAAGCACTTTTTTGCCTCACAGTGTCTTATCATGCCCATATGGTCATCTATGGGATGTGTAGTCAGTGCAATGCATAATTATCCATGAGGAACTCCAGCCAGGGTTCATGGGTTATGAGGTACTCACTGTTCCATCCATTAGCCAGCTCTGGAAGTTTTGTTTGCCCGGCTGTGGTCTCTCTACGTTGCCCCCACACTGCACAATGATCCAGTCCACCAACCTGGCCTCCAGGTCAGGGTCATACTTCTGGTCAATCTTCTCCTGCACCTCCCGACTCAGTCCATAGCTGGGTCCTCTGTTAGCCATCGCTGTTTTCTTTTCTGTTACGTATAGTCTGTCAGGTCAACACTTCCGCCCTCGTAATATGGAATACCCTTAAAACACACAACACATTGAGGTATTATTGCTGAAATTATTAATAAAAACTTGAGCTTCAGTGAAAGCTTACATTTTTCAGCAGTTTGTTTCCGATTTCAGACGTGCCAAGAATTTAGCATAGAAAGACAACTTGCACTGAGATTCATCTGATTCACAGAGGTCCATCTTTCTTGATAATTACTGTCAACCCAACCCAAATGGCTTCAACAGAGCACAGCTTTAAAAAAAGAGAATTGCAGTTTTGAAATGTAGTGTAATGATTTGTCAAATAAGCATTTAATGTATCTTCGACTGGAGAAGAAGATATTTGTTTATATTAATGAAGATCTACCGACAGTATTTTTATACAATATTATGTTTTTGTTATTACAATCATCATATAACAGTGTACAGCAGAGATGTAAATGTGATATTTATCTTGTGCAGAATTGCACTTAACGTTAGCATGGCTCCAAAGAGCATTCAACTATTTGAGTTAGTACTAACAGAACTGTGACCACCAGATCAAATCTGTCACTGAAAAAGTGTTTGGATGTTGTCCATGGCATTGGTGTGCGTAATTCTATCCCCAACCAGAATTTTTAGATGAGCCAGGGGGGACTTTAATCCATAGACAAAATCGCTCTGTCACCAAGAGCCACTACATATTGCGTAATAGGTACCCGAGAATCTCCTGGGACTGGTTCTCGTGAAGGGTGGGGTGTGGCCCAGAGCTTCCATTCCAGCCAGGGATAATAACCCCTTCTATCACTGCAACTGAAGTGAAGACCTTATGTTTTACATGTGCTATCTATGAAAACAAATAATATATTTTTAAAAATAGCTCCACAGTATTTCGCTATGGAACGGATGTTAGATTGCAATTTTATACTTATCATCTACCTCCACGCGATGGGAATACTTAAGGATTAGACAATGTTGCACTGAAGATACACAATTACTAGTATTTTAAACGGCGCAATAAAATAACAACCCAACTATTATAATATAGCCGAGCAGCACACAGCTCATTGCTTTCACGTTACAAAATTCATGTAATAATTAACTAGAAACAAACATAATTTGTATCTCCTTTTAATACATAAAAAGAAAAACTGTTTTCATTTTGACACTTACAGAAACACCGTAGAGATGCGGCCTGTGAAGACTCGATGCTTTGGTCTGTTCCGTTCTGCAGTCACTTGCTGAAGAGGCTGGACAGAGTCGCGTGCGTGGGCGAGGCTATGAGCTCACTGTCCGGAGGCGGACAGTGCCACGTTTTTTATATGCAGGATGCTGCTCCGAGATCCTAGCCTACATTATTTATTTAACTGACAATTTTATCCATTTACATAGCAGTATGAAAATTCAGGTTAAACAACTCCAAGGTGCATCAGTTAAATCAATCCACACTATTTCCGAGGTCGCTGTTAGTAGTTCCTAATCATCACCCCTACAAAGATTTCGTTGATAAAACGTTCTAAATGGAGCGCCTTCGCAGTAGGCTATAACACAGGTCAAGGCAGTTCGTCATGGATGTGTCGAGCTTCCATCTTTACGAGAGGTGTGCTGAATTCTGAATAGCCTCTTTGTGTTGGAGAAGTGATTGACAGTGATGACATTATGAAGGAGTAAACTTACACAAATAGATAAGACAGTAATATGTGCTAGCAGCTGTTATCAATGAAAAGAAATTACTTTTGAACACCAATGGAACATCCTTTAATCAATTAGTGGCTAAAGTTAATACCTTTCATCCATTTGCTTAATTAGTATGTTTTGTTTTGTGGGTGTCTGTAGTTATTAATGAGTATAATTAAATATACATACATTCAGTTACACCAAGCGATTGTTGTTTCTCTATTTCTGAACGGAAGCGATGGTTAATTGTATGTCTAAATTTAGAGGGTTGGACTGTGCTTCTCAGCGATCGTTAGCAATTGTGCATTGCATAATAAGAGTTCAATGACTGTACCTTGTTTCATAACGCTTCAAGTTCATGGAGTTGGTGCATGCTCTGAATCTGCATGATGTTTTATTTGTCTTTGATGATAGTTTATGGCGAATATATAGGTTATCATGTGGATGGATTGGGGGGTTGGTTCTGGGTTTTAGATTAATGCAAATATCAGTTCAAATCAGTTCAATGTTCTCAGTGGCTGTTTGCATCAACAACAAATAAACAAACAAGCACATATCCTAGCAAAATATTTAATAAGCCATTTATTAGCCAATTAGCCTTTGCACAATGGTAATGCTACTATCAATGTGCATTGCAGTAGACTATGACGCAAATGTTTATAATGCATAATTCACGTTATGTATGGATTTGCTTCATGCAGGTTTAAAATAAAACTATTGTCAGTATAGGACTGATTCCCTAAAAAGCACAGCACCAAAATCTATCACAGATATCTCTGTGACATTGTGCACCTCTGCCAGTGAGCCAGTTGTGCCCACAGCACAATGGGTACTCTCCATTCTCTCATCGTTCGTCCATCTGATGCGTTCTCAGTGTCTGTCTGTGTGTCCATCAAGATGAGCTCGAGTATTCCGAAGCATGTCCATATACAGCTTGTTATTTTCACTGCAAGACAGAGCAAGAATAACATAAAACATAGACACATATCAAGTAATTATATATATATATATATATATATATATATATATATATATATATATATATATATATATATATATATATATATATATAAAATGTAAAATGTGTGTGTGCATGCGTGCGTGTGTGTATGTCCAATCATGTTTGTGCATGAGTATTGATAAATGTATCACCTCAACATAGTTACTAACTGATTGATTTTCTAAGTCTAAGCTTGGTCTAAAACTTTGCCTTGTCCTTGCCAGGTATGGTACATGAGGCATGAAGTTTACAGGCCCAGTCCAATAATTTGTTTTAAAAAGCAGAGGAGCATAATTATTTTCAGAGCAAATTCAATGACATATCCTTCCTTACTGGCATTAGTCTGGATTATGTATGAGCTGTAGTTGATTGAGTGAGGACCATTGTGAAACACAGAAATAGACACAATCATCAAACAGAAGAACCAAAAAGGACAGTAAGATAGGCATGGGTCTGAATTTAGCTCAGATTTTACAATTCACTGGTTGAGACATAGGGGTGAGAGTATATGTATCATCAAGGTGGAAATAATAGCTATGAATAAGTTGTTTTAAATATAACATTACAGGACCTATGATGATCTATGGTCCTTCATTTTATCCTAGGCCTCAATGTCATGGACATTTCTTAATATGAAATCATGATTTTCCAGCTCAATGACTGCCATGGGTGGAAGAGCATTACCACTGGTATTCATTTAATGAAATAACTGATAGCTCCAAGTCTCAGTGCTGGCTATGCAGATGGTGAGACTAAGATGCATTTGAGAGGTATGAGAATAAGAAATTCTTCTTCCACCTCACGTAATACCGAAGCAGGCAATAAAACCCCCAGCATATAGGAAATGTTTCAAGCTAATAGGGTGAGAACATGACCCCAAGGAACCCCTAGTCTGACAAGTCTGGTGAAGACATTACACAGTTCAATTAAAATAAAATTACTGAATGAAGAACTCAACCAATGGGGGTTATTTTCTATTGAAATGAATAATTTTTATAGATGTTCATAAAATATATGGGGATAAATGTTTCAAAGTCTACTGGGTACACTATTAAAATGTGTGGAAAAAAATAAAACATTTTGTAATTAGAGTTCCTTCAGTGCTACACTAGGTCTATACCAACTATCAGGGTATAACCTGTAAAATATACTATCAACATGAAGAGCTGAAGAGATTTTATAGTCCAGAGCTTATAATATGGGCAGACCTTAGACAGAGAGGGAGTGAAAGCCAGAAGCCAGAAAATCAAAGTTTTTCAAAAAGTTCATGAGGGCAACAGAAATAGAAGCAAGACTGCCAAAGGCTTTCGGCTTCTCAGCTCCATGTGATCTCAATGCAGACAGGAAGGGGGAGTTTCAAAGGAATAAAAGGTAATGAAGTTTAACTGGGAGAAACAGTGTCCTCTCATAAACCCAGGAAAGAGCATGCAACAAGGACAGTGTAGCGGCTGAAAACCCTGGCTAAGTGTGAATGAGTGTCTGTGTTCATAAATGAGGTTAGTTGAGTTTATATGGTGTTAATATCAATGTCGTTATTAATGCATTATAATTATTATTGTTATTATTATTATTGTTATTATTATTATTATTATTATTATTATTATTATTATTAACGCTAAGCACATGCCTTCACAATCTAAAGCACTTACATGGCCACTGCTCGGTCAAACATCAGGGATCCCATATCCATATAATACTGAGCATCTGCTCTGATCATCGTCCAATACTCATTCACCTACCACACATAGATTATGACATTAAATATACCCATATTCGTGCATGCGCTGTGTGCAGCACAACATATCTGCACACACATACACAAACACTGTAGATACACATTGCACAGAATTAATCATACAATTAAACTTCCACAAAATGAGTCTTGGCCCCTGTTTTTTATTAGTGAATATATCCTACTGGAGTTTTAGTGGGCCCTTTTCAGCTGTGGGCCCTTGTGATTGTCACCCCAGTAGCCATGGCCCTGAAAACTGGACAAATTATCTTATAATGTTTGAATCCACTCACTGTTACTGAAGAGGCTTATAGCCTTTAACCTTTTTGATTCTTTATAAACCCCTGGGATCTTTGGCAATGATAGCATTTTAAACAACTACCTCACCATCTTACACTCTTAACCACACTGATCTCTTAAAATGTCCTGGAGTAGCACTTTGCTCTGTATTGACCAGAGATCCAAGTTGCAAAATGTATGAGTGAGTATGGGATCAGAAGTGCCATCAATTTTCATTGAGCTGTACATGTTCGGAGGTGGAACCCCATAGGTTGTTAGTACTGTACCTGTTCTTGTATAGTGTAACCCCATTGGTTCTGTGAGTGGTAAGGGTCCCAGTACCCTGTGTCTGAATACTGGGCCTGTCTTTTTGGACGGATAAATTGCTTTGCCTCTTCCTCTTTCATGACAGGAGCTGTGAACACTCCTGCTGCAGAAAATATTTAAGAGAAAAAGTGTTTAAGATTTCTTTTCACAAGCCATCAGTGTTTGTTTGATGCCACTGTGATGAACCAGCTATTAAGTACTTCCAAATGTTGAAACTCATGCACATTTTAAAGTAGAATAATACAAGTATAAATTAAATTTGTTGACACAGTTACACTTTTGTCTTCCTTTAGTATATATACAGGCTCTACAACAACTTATATGAGCACAGTAACATGGAGCAGTAGAATTGTAAGGAAACATCAAATAGGATATCTTGGAATAACCCATTCTTATTTTAGTAAGACTCAGTTTTGTTTACAGTTCTGTTTAAATGCTGTTGTGTCTTCCTTGAACAATATTTTGAGGTCAGAGTTCCTCTCTACAGTCCATCCAGTAACTTAATTTATAATGTCATAATCTAAAATATTTTAGCTTAATTAATTTTGAAACATTCTTATCCAGCCACCATTCTTTACATTTGATCAACTTCTTTTTTAGATGTTGTGAAAGTTGTGGCTTTACTTTAATATTTTGTTTCAGTGGAAGCCTACAGTTAATGTCAAAATTCAAAAGGTGTCCCTCACTAATCCCCATTGTGTATGTCATAGTCTTTTTCTTCATCAAACTCTACTATGTAACCTAAGGGAGGCAGAATCTGAAATCTCATCCATTCCATCTTCCAGTTACTTCGATTTCCATCTCCATGAGAGAATTAAATGGTGACATATGATAATTAGTATCAGCATGGCCGTCTCCAGTTGGATGTCTATCTGCAAAATCAGCGTTGTCTTGTGTTTTGCCCTAAGCCAATGTGTTCAACCATTAGTGCAATATAAATACCTTACCAGTCAAAAGAGTCAATAGCACTGCAATTCTCCTCATGTTTAAGACCTGAAAAATAACAGGGAGTTAGCCCTGCACATCTGAACAACAAGAACAAGTGTAAGTCAATCTGAAGTCTGTCTCAGTATTACAGCAATGTATGAGTCTCTGCATGAGTGTGTGTGTCCTGATATCTGTTATTGCTGATATGCCCTTTGTTTGTGCATTGGAGGTAAAGCTGACTTATCGCCTCTCTCCAGCACATGACTCTGAAAGGTCAACGGTGCAGTTAACAGATTAGCATGACCTTTGAATCAGACCGGGTTACTGTAGTGAGGTGATGATTCGGCCCAGTGAGTCCAGTCCAATGGGCAATCTTACGTGTTAATAAACAACAATCCAATGCCCAGAATAGTTGGCGATGAAGGAATGTTTGGATTTTGGCCTGACCTGCCGCACAAATTTTGAAATCATGGCGTTTAAGTATGGCCACACATCAAGATATGGCTACAATAGTTACTACACTAATTGCCAATATGAGTTTAGAGTTTAGAGGAAACAGAGCATTACTTTGATATTTGCAGAAGCTGGCACACTGTGCGTTCCTATCAGGTCACTGACATGTAATTTCCAAAAAGTTACATTGTGTTATACATCACATTCCCCCCAACTGTAATAACCCCCTACCCTTGTACATGCTGATTTACTTCACTAATCTACCTCCACTGAATGAAACTGTCTGCCATGATCTAAACATAGCATACACATCCACAGGTACCCTCCTGATTAAGTTGCTTTTTTGTTAAATAAATCATGTAAAATCTACCTGAAACTAATAAATAGCAGTATGAAAGAAGGAGCAATCCTGCTGAGAGGATAACTCAGAAAACTAAATATGCATTTTAACTTTGGAATGTTTCAACACACACAACTGTCATTAGCTTATACATATTATTCTAACAATATTATACAAATGTAATCCTGATAACATTTTAATTACATAGAATATATTGAGATCAGAAAATACATGCATGAATAAGCCGCAGTCTGAATTACCTGCAAACTGGAGACTTGAAGTAACGCGTTCCTCTCTCTAAATCCCTCCGAAGTCCCAAAGAATCTTTCGGTCAGCTGTCTGGGGTAATAAGGCTTCCTTTCACTGAGAAGGAATGTCTCTTCAGCACACCAAACCTAAATCATAACAAACTGGCTCTGTACCCATGTATTTCCATTTCAGTAAGCTGAGAAACAAGTCTTTCTTCCAAACTCAGGTAGAGTACATTTTTTTACAACTAGAGAACATATCCGTTCCATGAAATCAAACAGTGCACAGTATGTTATACAGTATTTTACAAAATACTCCACAAAATAAATATCCAGACATTGGTAGATTGCAGACAGTTTTAAGGGATCCATCACAGTTTGTTAGACCTAACATATGTCATGTCTAACATTGCTGGAAAATAAAGCAACGTGAAAACACAACATCAGGATACAGGAGAGTTATACCCAGTTAAGGGACACCACTGTTGAAATTAAATCAATGTCTTGCCAGCGCAATCAAAGACTTCCATTCTGTACAGTGAGATCAGAATTATCTCCTCTGCATATATTTTTGGCATTTTTTTGGCATTACCTATTAGGCAGTCTGAAACTGAACAGTGCACTTCACAAAATAGCAGACTTACAGAGAGGGCTCATGTGCTCACAGAAAATTAGTGGATTACTTTCCTCATACATTTATACTTATTTGTTTCAGGACAACTTCCAGGAGCTTATTCAGGAGTTTAAATCAGCGACAGAAGACAGCAGAGTGTACATTGAGTCAAGACCTGTGTTAAAGCCAAGACCCACTACCTCCAAGAATGAGATCTGCTGCCCCCTACTGTGGGTTATAAACTATACTACAGTGTTTCCCCTCTGATTTTTTACAGCAGCAGTGCTGTCGTGCATAGCTACAGCACAAGTGCCGTTAGGATCCATATTTTTGCGTATGCCACTGGAGCTATAACTTAAAATAATTCAAGAGTACCTTATTCATGTTCATGGTCATGTGTGCGTAAATTCCCAAGGTTGTTGGTGTGTCCATTGAAGAGCCTCCTTACTCCTCTCTGTTCTTTCCACCCTGTCGTCCTGTCTAGTGGGGGACTACACTTAAGTTCTCATATGGCAACCTGTTAGAACAAGAATATGTATTTGCCTGGCTTTTTTTAATTTTTACGAAACAGATTCTCATCTTACATTGTTCTTAGCATATTCCCATTAAAAGCTGATTTCTTTGGCACTACCCACAACAGCCAAAATGTAGGACAGCAGTTAGGACATTTTTAACTTCCATTTTCAAGCCTCCAGCAAAATTCCAACACAACCTGTGTAGGGTTATTATTACATCTGAAGATGTTTTGTACATGAAACAGGGTTATTGCACATTTTTTTTGCAATCACTGGAATTAAAGCTCCATGTTGTTCACTGTGGGGAGAGACAGCATTAACTCAGCTGCAGCTGACTTGATGGCCCCAAACAAAAATAATGTACTGAATTTCAATGCAAGTATTACCTAGTATCACACAAAAATGAAAAATCATAAAACAAAATATTGCTTCACGTGTTGTGATACTTGGGGAACATTTTCATGGTTTTCGGCTATGCGAAATGGTCCTTTTGCAGTCTCATTTATTTTGACTGTCCAGCTCAACTGATCAACAGTATCATGGATAAAAAAATGTGTTTTAAAAAAATGCTGAAATCCTCATGCATGTCTGGTCTCATAAGGGAAAGCATTTCAGGAAAATCTGAAGTATTTTTACTCACTATGCTTGGCATTAAATTAAAACAGATGATTTATGGAAACAGGACAGGCACTCTAAATGTTAGGCTCCTGCTTTCCTGTGTCATTTACCATTTCAATTTTGTAAAAATTAAACTGACTGGAAGTACTGAGGAAAATATCCATTTGGAAATACCCAATAACTTTTGAGGGGGTCAAATGCAATTTAAGTTGAATGAATTCACACTGTATAAATTGATCCCAAATGGTCTAAGACCATGCCTCCGTGGTAATTTCAGTATTTCCAAACACTCTAGAACAGTGGTTCCCAACCTTTTTTACGCCCCACACCCCTAGGAAATGTTTGATTAATGTTTGCATACCCTACAACATTAATATCACATTACAGGATGAAGTGTAATTACTCATTTTTGAACCACACAGAATACTGTGGGTGAACAAATTGCAGCTCCTTTTGATTAAAGAGACTACTGTCAACAAAACACAACCACCTACTGCCACTTCTCAAGGCACACTGGCAACTGGCTGAGTGATGACTCCTGACTCAAGGACACAAACCACTCTTTGTCGCACCCCCTTGGGGTGCGAGCACCCCAGGTTGGGAACCCCTGCTCCAGAATATTATGGTAAAAGCGCTCAAAAGCCACTTTTTGTTAAGGAGAAGAAGATAAAAGCTGTCATGTCTGATTATAATACTTGTCTTAGGCCATCATAGGATGGTGAAATTGTAAACATTCCATCACAAATTTGCATCAGTCTCAGTTCTACTACATTTTTTCTGTAGATGTAATTTAATATAAATATATATTAAACTGTGTACCTTTGGGGAAGTGCATAAGGCATAAGCATAAAAATGGACAAAATGTCTGAAAACAAAACAAAAACCTGAAAATTTTAAAGTGGTTTGTTATAGATTTTTCAGGTGGTATGTCCAGTTCAAGGAAAGACCTGGAGTGCAGTGACTGACTTGCAATCAAACCCTGCCCATATTAGCTGCAATCGGGGGTGCAGCAGGATGCCACAAAGCTTGGCATGAAATTGCCATGGAGGACGACTGTACCATACCTCAGCCAGCAATAGAAAATCCTCTGGTTGACTGGGTGCCTGCACTCTGCCTGTACCAACTGTGCATGACATGTACTACTCCAATGCAACGACTACACAGTTCAGTTGGTGGAGTAGAGTGAGACAAGGCCTATGGCTGGAAGCATGTGCTTTGGAGCACATGTATGGCTAATCTGTGTAGAGCTAAATTTAAGTTGGATGTAGTGAGAACAACAAACAAATAAGACTCAGAGGTAAAATGTATGAGACAGCTGGTTTAAAAAAAAAAATGGAAAAAAAAACTTTTTCTGTGAGAAAATAACAAAAACATCTGTTCTGACAGATCTTGTTCAGAGAACTAATGTGACAGTGGATTCTATGAATGCTTACTGTTGTGACAATACATTCAATCAGAAAACGACTGTGACACTGCTAATAATGTTTCCTGCCATTACGTTTCCTGTCAGCTACTATCAAAATGCTTTCTAACAATGCTTCCTGCTGTGACAATGCATTCTCTCAGGGCTACTATGAAAATTATTACAACGCTTCCTGCTGTTACAATTATTCCTAAGAGGCGGCCGCCAAAGAGATAATGCTTTCTAAAAATGATTAAACACACTGTTTCCATACAGGGGCCTGCTGTTGGGAGTGTTTCAACTGAAAAAACATGGAAACAACTTAATTGTCTACTGTGACAATAATCCATTACAAAGAACAATATTACAGAGAGCTATTCAATTAACGAGCAGCTGTGAGATCAGTTCATTACAGTGAGCTACTCCATTATGGAACAGCAGTGAGAACATTTCATTACAGAACAGCTCCATTAGAGAGGTGTGCAACTGTTTTACTACAATGCAGCTACATCAGACGGCAATGTGAGAACATTTAATTTATATGAGCATACATCTTTCCACAGCTGCTGTATGAATGTATAATTACATGTATTTCATTACAGTGCTTCTCCATTAGAGCAGTGTGATAGCATTTCATTACAGAGCTTCTCCTTGAGAGTAGCCTGAGAAGAAAAAAACTTTACGGTACAGCACTGCCATGAGAATACTTCAGGAGAGGCCAAGTACTGGGAACATATAGTTTATTGGGTGCATCAGCATTGGGACATGTGAAAAGTGGTTTAAAAAAAGGCACAGGTATAGAGTTATGCAATCTGGCATTTGACCAGAACAGGTCTCCGATGGGAGGTGTACTCTGTCGAATGGAAATAGCAGCATTCCCAAAAGTTTCACAAAGACAACACTGAATAAAGTACAAGGAAACAAACATATTAAAATCCACTCATAAGGCTCACAAAAGTTTAGACAAGCTTTTTTTTCACAGTATGCAGATTCTTGGTGCTCCTCTCTTGTACTTGCTCATTGGGGTCAAACCGGCCTGAGGGAGGACGAGTATAGTCATGGCATGACACCACCCACTCACACCATTGTGGTCAGTTTGTCTATGAGGTCATCGATGGTGTAGACCATCAGCTTGATGTCATCTTTCTCACCCATGCGATGCTGTCCGTGCTTACGAAGGATGACGTCCACATCTGTGCTCAAAACTCGGTCTGCAACCTGCATGGAGATGTGCCAGGGTATGTCCTGGTCCTTCAGCCCGTGGATGAGGCGGACTGGGCAGGTCACCGGGATCGGGCCCTGAAGGACGCAGTGGTTCTCAGCCTCCTGGAGGAAGTCCATACTGACTGTGTAGGAGCCTTCCTCATTGTGTTTGGTCGCTACAGTCCACTCCCCTTTCTCCTCAAATTCCTTCCTCACCTTCAGCAAAACCGCATTGTCAGTGTCAAATATTAAATGGGAAACTAAACACATAAGGAAGTAAAGACAGTTCTAAAGAAACACATCTATTCTAACGTGGTCCAATCAGTAGAAATGTCAAAGTAGTCACATTGAAAAAAAAAATACTAAAATTTATAGTATATTTTGCCATCCAGGTGTAGCCATTTTAAATTTGCATAGGCACTAACAAAACGTGACTTACCGGGTTTCCAGCTACTCAGTTTGAAAACAGTATGACTGTACTGGCACTTAATCATGGCATTTGCAGATCCACAACACAAAAATTAAAGCAACTTCTAATGCAATCAAAAATTCATTTTAAAAAATCACATCACTCTAGTCACTCTAAACTAGCTTACAGCTCTTCAGTATTACAGTGGGATTGATTGCAAATTAGACTAACTAAAAAATT
The DNA here is from genome assembly GCA_022829145.1 of Albula goreensis. Taxonomy (NCBI): domain Eukaryota; kingdom Metazoa; phylum Chordata; class Actinopteri; order Albuliformes; family Albulidae; genus Albula; species Albula goreensis. The sequence continues at coordinate 22,862,180 of CM040742.1, forward strand.
ACAATGTCACTAATAGTTTCAATAATATGCTGTCCCACACACCTGAAATGAATGATTTTGTTGTGACTCCTTTTGTAGGTGTGCCAGTTCAGTTTTTTTAATCAAGTAAACTCACAGTCTTACGTTTCTCCAAGCAGCACATGTGCATGTTAGGAGCTATATTTTTATACACAAATTATTAAGTCAGCAGATGCATTGATTTTAAACATGTTATCAGAAACACATAACATATTTTTCAGACCCAAGTATATAATTACAGAATTAGTATGCCTTATGTGAAAGCTCTATCCTTGCATCACACAGAAACATACATGCATGCACTCAAGCACACAAGTGCACACATGCACACAGCTTTACGCTGCTTTAAACCAATATGGCTATCATTGAAAAAGCTGAGCACAACGATTAAATTCAAAGCCAGTGATAATATCAGGCGTACCTCTAAAGGAAGTGATTTGAAAGCTGTAACAAAGTGATCAGCTGCAGTAGAGATGCCAACCAGGGCTGCGATCCTCTCAGGACGGGCAACGGCCGCCAGGAGCATAAGCCAGCCACCCATACTGGAGCCAACCAGGATCTGTACCAGGGGATCACGGGAAAGCACTTCTGTAACAACTGGTTATTCTGCCCTAATACTGGTATTTTCTCAGGTATCCAAAGTATTGGCTTTCCAACAGCATAGCATATCAGCTTCACAAAATCACAAAACAAAGGAAGATATTTGCACAATTCAAAACCACTCTTCCCCAGTGCATCTTCTTACAGTAGATGCACTGGGGAATGAAACAGATTAAAAAATGACCACTCCATGGTTCCTAACCCTACTAGAGTACACTGAACACTGACAGTTGTGTCTGTGGGGAAAAAAAAAAATGTTGAGCACTCCACTGACAGAAAACGGGCTCTTCTGAAAGGAGAACTGCTGACACATCTAGATTTGCTCAAAATTCTAATACTCACTGCTTGATGTTACATCTTAAAACAAAGAAATGATGAGTCACATGAGGGTTGAGCTATCTTCTTAACGTTCACATAAAATATGTAGTCGTGGCTTTGAACCTTGTTTCTTCATGCTTTATGACATATTCCCAGAGAATGTGGTGGCAATCAGTTCCTCCTGTCCAAAGGAATTAGTCTAGTTTGTCAGCTCAGATCATATTATATGATTTGGTTTTACCACATTCTGACCACTTGATGGTGATGTTCTTCATAATGGAAACAATATACCTCACCACAGCATCTTGTCTCACTGAAATTAATTTTTTTGAGTATAAGTCCATAAGGGTGGGATTAGTTTGGGGGGATTTTGACCATTTATTTGCATTCCTCATTCCTGAAAACAAGTCAAGAAGAAATTTGGTGCAAACCAATTTACTGAATATTATGCTGATCCTATAAAAGGAAAATGTTCAATTTGGGTGCAATCAATTAGCTTAATTTCTCACAAATCTAATTAGTTTTCAATGAACTAATGTTGTGTATGTCTGTTTCTAACCACAGGAGCAATTTCAGAGCAATCTGAGATGCAGGTTGTCATGGCTTGTTGAGATAACTTAGCAGGACCATACTGAAGATTGCATGTTTGATTACCTTGCACACCAAACAAATGAGGGAGGTAGCAAACTTTACTGTCATTTCAAAATCAGACCATCCCAGTCTCTCAAACTCTCTTCTACTCGATAACATTACTCCCACACACTTCTGCCCTCTCATCATAACAGTGACTGGCTTTCACAGTTACATGATTCACACTTAACTCAAGCAAATCAGCAGACTTGCTGAAATGTTTAGCTATTTAGAAAGCAGTGTGTATACCTAGCTAACAAACAAAAAAATCTTAGCTAAATTCGTAAACCGCAAGTCCCACTGAGACGAAGACTTGCAACAAGCTAGCTAACGTTTGCAAACTTCACAAAGTAAAATGGAAACCAGTCTTGAAAGATGATTAACATGCCTGAAATCATGCATTAACAAAGCAGTAAGTGCTGGGAGGGACTTCTCCATTCTGTCTGCCTGTAAAATTATAGGCAGGATACTATATGAAGCCTTCAGCTTCTCACAGGATGACCTGGATATGCATATACAATATGTTTGAGATTCAGACAGAAAGAAAACTATGGTATTTTCAAAATATCAACAACTTCATAGTTATAGAGTTTATACATATATTCAAATAAAGGATGGATCCATTCCACAAAACTCCCCTAGACATCTACATTGTTCTTATTAAATCCCAAATCTTATTTAGCCCATGTTTTTAAGTTTTTAAAGTTTAATTTCTAACCTCCTCATCTTGACAGTTTGTGATTGCCAGTTCATAATTTCCTCATAAGCAAGATTTCCTCATAAGCAAAGTAGGTACACTGTTAGCTTTTGACAAATGTAGTTAAGTCTGAACAAAGCATCAACCTACTTTAAACATGTTACACCTTATTCACCTTGGTCATGACAAAGATAAAATTATATTTAAGTGTATAATGCAGTAGTGTAGTTGAGGCTCGTACTTATCTACAGTTTTGTCATCTGATTAAACTAAGCCTGCACAACACAACTTACCTCAAAAGGTTATTTTTTTCTCAAATTCGATGTGAAGTCCATTGATGCCCACAGTATTCACCACTGGAAGATAGAATTGTCATTGGACTGCTGTAATTGTCCAGGTGTTTTTATTATAAAATGTGCCCAGTTCTTCCAAGAACTTGTTAAGCAGACCTTTCTGCAGTCATGATGCCCACTTTTAAAATGGAAAGCAGGCAACTGCAAATTGTTCCAAAGAAAAAAAAATGTTGCAAATTGCAGAGCCTCGTCAGGTGAGAAGATGGTAGGGTTCGGACTACTGCGCTATGAAGAAAGAGAGGCTTGATATTCATGGCTCCTATCTGAATATTTTGGGTTAAAAAAGCAAGACGAAAAACGTAAACGTGTTCGACAGAACTTTAGGACAGTTATTGTGATCTGGATAGCATTTTACGTCCATAATTTAAGGAGGACCTTTACCACAGAGTATAATCTAAGACATACATATGTTCAGTTAATTACCAACCCCATTGATATTTCAGTAATCAGCAAAAAAATATTTGGAATGGAACTCAACTGTAACATGCTTACATGTTTTAGAAAAAAAAAATTCTTAAACACACACCTGTGGACCATCCACAAGTTCATCCAGCAGAAACAGAACATCTCTTTTCCAGCTTCCAACAGTACACTCTTTCCGCACGCCTTCTGATGCACCACAGCCTGTATAATCAAACCTATAAAAGACAAAAATAGTTAAAAATAAAACAACTGGGGACATTATTAAGTATTAGAAATATAAATAAATGTTAGGTTACAGTACACTTACTAGCCATATTATTAATATTCACATATTTTCATATGGCACAGGAACAATAGTGTTGATGTAATGACTGACCTAATTACTTCCATACCCTACCTCAGATAGGAGTGGCCTAAAGACTGGCAGAACTCCTCCAGGGCCTCGGCCTTCTGTCCACCCATGTTGGAGGCGAACCCTGGGAGGAAGACCACACCTGGGCTCTTTCCCTTCACCTTCCTATAAGCTAACTTTGGCAGATCTGGACGTGTCACATACTGCACTGTAGACTTCTGCCTGACTCCTGTGTGGGGAAAAAAAAAAAAAAAAAAACAAAGCTTGGCTTGAGTCAAAGAAGTGCATGTCCAAGCCATAAATGAGCTACATTCAATCAACATAGACTACAGGCTAAAGAATGAGAAATAGGAAATGTTTCATCCTCATGATGAAAAAGGGAAAAGGAGACATTTTTTTACAGGAGTGACTATTTAGAATTAATAATTCTAATACTAATAAATTCCTCCCCAACATGTGAGTAAAGCTTACAAAAATCTTGCGGCACAGCCCTTTTCTTCTATGCTTTAAAAAAGTTAATACAGTACATGTTTTGAATGGGGAAATTGTGACTGCTACCAAGATGGCACCAATTAGGGCAGGACTTAATGAGTAAGGCTGAAAAGGCTCAGGGCTCAAAAATGTGCACATTTTTCAGGCATTTTTAACTACATGTCCTGAGAATATGTGCTTTGCATAATCATTATACCAGCAGCCTGCTTTCCTACCAGGTCTCACATAAACATACACCACAGTCATAGATAACACAATAATTCATTATTCTGAAACAATACATGCATTAGATTGAACGATCTATGACTCAGTACTGTACTTGGATACACACTGCTGTGTAGTGCATAAGTGATTTAATCAGGTTTACTAGGGTCGCATCTTCAGTTCTTCTGGGTATTTGTCCTAGTGAACTGAATCTTCAAAATTATCACAATTATAATTAATAAAGTAAACTACAACGAATTACTGGCTTCACAAAACATGAGTAAAGGTTAAGAAAATTTGGACATGGGTTTAATAAACATTTGTCTTTCACTTTGGCTCACTACTAAATATTGTTATCTTCACCTATGCCATTTGGTGAGTTCAGCAATCATGAAAGCTAACTCACAAAACTGTGTCAGTGAACATATCTGCATTTAATGGTGAGCCAAAGTTGAGGGCAAATGTTGGCTAAATTCAGATTTCCTCTGCCATAAAGTGGGGGAATTTCCTACCGAAATCAAGATTGCACCAGTGGGGGCGGGACCGATAAACACATGAACACACATATTCATTAACTTTTCCTACTCCCCTCAAGCACACATCGGGATAGGAGTTCACTAGATAGATCGCAGTGCTGGCAAAGAATCAAAAATGCAGGAACGATAGTAATTAATTGCTGTCTTGCTGTCCCATTCTTGTCAATGTCGTTGAATTGGTGACTATCAAGTTAATAACAGAATTAGCTACCCAATTCAAGTCTATCGATCATAACAATGCTGGTCAAGGGTTAACATGAGTTTATCGCTGAAGCGCCAGACTGTTCCAATTCGTAAATTACCTTGCAAGTAGAAACATTCTGTATGTATTATTTCAGATGGAAAATGTATTTATGACATACCCATCCAGCTGAGTAAACGTCACTATCCTCTTGCGAAAACTACTATCCAGATAAAGGCAATATTATTAAGGTACCCACACAATGGTTTCTGATGAGATTCAAGATTAACTTGTAAGAAACGTTTACCTCAGATATTGTCATTTACCAAGACTAGCGAGCAACTCTTTCTGGCTATGTTCGTGTTCAAGTAACGCTACGTTAGATAATGGTATAAGCTTGGTACACAAATCAGAAATTCAATCACGACCCGGCTGTCGATAGCTAGGAAATCTATCACACTCATTAGATACTTGCTTGACTGTCTTACTTGCTGAAAGTCACAAGAAAGGAAGCATCATTTCACCAGCGACAGCCTGCCTTTCAGGCTCATTAACGACATCCTTCAAACCAACTGCTTGTACAAACTGTACAACGATCTCCCTACTTATTCTTTTTTACACACAATCCCTTTAGTTTTCCAGCTAGGTAATTACGACAGTATTAGGAAGCTTGAGGAAAGCATTATTTCTACAAAGGTTAACGTTAGCTTCTGACCTCCGCAACACTTGGGCGAAATAGCAGTGGCACGCCTCGGTCCTATTTTCAGGGCAACTCTCCCCCAGCTCCTCAGCACAGCTGCCGCCATACTGTTTCTGTGCCAGCACAATAGCGTTACGCTACCGATTGCAAACTTGCTCGGTAGCTGGTTGGCCTAGCTTGCTTAGCTACTCTCTAAAGTTCACCTTTTTACTTCCGGTTTTCAACCCAGAAACGCAGAGATATTTCCGTCTCTGCGAAGTACAATGTTGCGTAACAGTTCCTTGTTTACTGAGTATGTTAATGTCATTAAAAGGTTAAATCTGTATTATCCAAAATCTCACATATAGGCCACGATAATATTCATTTATTGACTTGTTTTGTTCATAAGATATTCAAAGCAATACAATAAAATATTTAAAAACAAAAATAAACAAAAAACACTATGCTGATGACACAAGTGAAGAAACGTTTTTAGTTTCTTGCAAGTGAAAGGATGTGGAAATCTCCTTCACAGTTTGTTCTTGAATAAAGTTCTATTCTTTAGAATTCGAAGAAACATGAAAAGTAACTTTTATCTTATAAAGAAATGTTAGACTAAATACTACATTTAATTTGCTTTAAAATGCTAGGAATTGTATTTGAGACACAAGTGAAGAAACGTTTTTAGTTTCTTGCAAGTGAAAGGATGTGGAAATCTCCTTCACAGTTTGTTCTTGAATTGCTCATGAAAGGTTCTATTCAGGACTGTGTATGGGGGTGGTACCTTCTCAAAATGTGGGAACATCTTGAGGAAACTTGGCACCATGTGCTGCTCTTAGCCATATGAAATGGCTTTGTATATCTTGGTCATAAGGAGTCAGTTTTTCAAACTTTACTAAAACATACTTTCCCACAAGACAAACATGCAGAGTATCTATACTTTTACAGCTGAGGGTAATCAACCTCATGTTTAACTAACAAGTAGAAATGAGTGTTGCTGCAGTTTTTACCACATTTCCTTCTCGACATCAAGCTATAATGACAGTTGTAATCTTTTCAATGGCTTACAATGTGCATGCATATTAATTTATGTTCCTTAGTTATATCTCAACATGGTCATCAAAGCTATTATATATCTTACTTGTACAAGAATGTGTACTGATATGATTCATGGCTTCACATATTGAGAAGGTGGCGGCATACTGCATACTTAGTTTATTTACAACCATTTACATGATATAAAACTATTTGAACCATTGGTTCAGCATGAAAATGAATAGATTTTTGTCTATCAGTGATGAAATAATCAGTGTTAACATATAAAGAAATTAACCATACCCTGGCAAGTAATTGTAATTTTACAGTATGATTACCTACCATAACAACCTACAATTTACCTATAATAAAACAAACTGTGAACAAATAATGTGATATGATATAGGGACAAACAGAATAAGATGAATGACCATTTAATACAATTTAGAATTTGGGGGATCTTTTGTCTTGTGGACATTGAAAGTATATCAAACAAATAGACCAATTCGTTTAAAAAATGAGCAAGCAACATAAGGTCAGTCATAAATGAGTAATGGCTTCTAAAAAGGTGTTAAAGTCAAATTACACAGATTGTCACAGCAAAGTTAACTTAACATTGTTTTTTATCCAGGCTTCTGGTCTGAGGTGGTACTTGATCAGGAGCGATCATAACCATATCCATAGTACCTATTTGTGTTGTATCAATCACTCAAATTGTTGGTTATAATAGCATGTTTTGCCATTTGATATAACAAAAATGTGCAATTATTTTGGTTAAGAACACATATAAAACCATGTAATGATATATTAACTGTGTACAGGTTTTTTTCAAAGTCAGATATACCCATGAATTAATTTTAATCATAGGTTCCATACTGCAGTTGGATTTGGTAAAGTCAGAGCATGTAGATTGGAACTGAAAGTGAAACATGTACACAATTTGTGTGGCAAAGGAAGATGAAATGGGGGAAAAGAACATCTCCATGCATATTTTGATGAAACTGTACAATAATTTTTCCATGTCTAACAGATAATGCTTAACCTTAAACATTTCTTCCAACATTACTGTTTAATATGAGAAATGTTTAGCTCAAGTTCTCCTCTTTGTAATAATATTCAATACTATTGAAAGAAGTCTTCAGTTAAACAAAATCAGGGCCAGTTATACTGGCTGTTTTTATTCATTTTGAATCTTCAGAATTATACACTAGAATTCAGCATTTACAACACAAGGCATGAGTTCTAACATATGCCATAGATGATGTCATTGGCAGTATTTTATGTGGCATAGCTAGACCTCTAGTGGCCAATAGTGTTCTAACACATTTAACCAGCCTGTAGAATTTCCGACATTCAATACCTTTAACCTTGAGAATGCAAGATCACAAACACTGAGTTTATACCGTGGGACATCATGCCCAGTTTAGTTTTTTTTTTTTTTTTTTTTTTTTTTTTAGATTTTTAAGTTTTTTTGATCTGACTGTTCACATATGGATTTAAATATCTCACTGTGCTTACATGAATGGTGCAACACTCAATCATACATCCTTCCTGTGTAAGGTGGAGGTGAACAACATCCTGATAAACCTAACTTACAAACTGAAAACAGCTAAAACAGAATAAAACTTTCATTTCTAACCACACAACCACTGAACTGGTAATTACTAATGAAAATGTTTGCTAGGGAAAAATGTTTCACAAAACTACTCATTTTGTGATATTTACTACACTGAAAGTGAACCTGAATTATGAATCTACAAGAGGCACTTATGGGTAAGTATTTGAATTTCCGATTATGCACTCAGCAGGTATGCTGTGGCCTAAACATTACCATAAATTTAAAGAGTCACTATTTGTTAAATGTATGTTTTGCCAAATACAAACAACATTTATTGCTGACAATTCATTTTCCTATGCCAACAATTAAGTGGATTGTGGCCCTAAAACCAAGGTAGGTATAAAATTGTGAGCTTGGAGAAACAGTACACTCCTGATATCAAGCACAGCGGTGTTGCCTTTTAGGTAGTAAAAGATAAACTTTCAATAAATCATACAAAGGCATCACAAATTGCTTAACGAGCATTTACATGCTGTATGTACAGGAGAGGTTGCAACAGTTTTCCAGTGTGTGTACCCATTCCCTTTGGAGCAATCAGTCATCAATCAAATCAATATTCATAACCAGAATGATTTGAACTTGAAACGATTACATTGGTTTTTCTGATTACCTTTTAAAATACCCAAAAATGCCAGCATGAGCAGAAGTCTTTTAGAAGCATTTCAGTACCACCACTGGACATATGCTCATCTGTATGAGCTTTCATCAAACTGGCCTGTAGCCAGTCACAATATTTTACACCACACATTACCACAGTTTATAATACTCCCAATTTAGGTGTTTTACCTGAAATTGCTACATTACTGTGGTTTGAATCTCATTTATTTTATTTTGTGGTGGGTAGCTTGCCCCAAATTTGAATGATAACTATCCAGACTTCTGAAATGTCCTGCAACCACTGCATTATCCAGCCCTTTAAGATTAAAGAGATGGCTGGCAGTTCGATTCAGGTCTCATGTGGATGTAATAATACAAGACACTCACAAATGACTGTAAATCAGGTGAAGTGTTGGTATTCTTTATTAAAATACTGCTGTACACACAAATATTGCAAAATTTGAGACAAACACAATAGGGTCATGATACAAACAACTTTTAGGGGAGGTGGCACAAATATGGTGTGTGTGTACATGTGTGTGCATGTGTGTGTGAGAGACAAGGTCTGGTCATTTATTAGAAAAAAAAAAAAAAAAAAAAAAAGAGACATAATGCATGATTCAAATCCCCTGTTCCTCCTCCAGGGATTGGAACTGAACCTGGGCCAGCTTGGCCCACCAGCAAACCAAGTCAAAGGGCCTCCTCTCGACTAATGCAGCCATGCTTTCTCCCCTTTACAACATTACGAGGAAGTGATCACATTCTAATTATTCCTTTCTGTTGAAAATTTAGCTCTGCTCACTTGGTCAGTGCAACTTCCAATCATCTTTGGAGAAGCCCTGCCTGCTTACTGGTCCAGGTAATTAAAGAGATACTTAAAACTCACATCATCTGCAGTGGTGAACTTTTTTTTTAAACTAACACAAAATAAATAGTCCACAGGATATAGCTGGGAGGAGGCGTATGCATCACATCATGCCTCTGTGCATGGCCGCTGGGAGGAAATCCCAATGTTCCTTTTACTATAAAATCACATAAGTGTGAATTCTCAAAAACATACAAAAAGACAGAATCGGAGAACTTAAGCCAGCCTGGCTTATCCTGTTTTCAAAAGGAGTATGGAATCCATCCGGGTGAGATGGATTTCTGTCCAGAGAGAAAATCCTCAGCAGTTCAAGGGAATTCAACCTAGACTGTCATCAGTGCCACCAAAATACAACGGAGACCAAAGGCAGAAGCATTACTTAGTGAGGGGAAATGCCTTGCATTATCCAAGCCCCTGCCAGAGCAATGCTCCTGTTGGATCAATACTCTATCTCCATGTCAGACCAAGACTGGAGAGAAGGTGAGGCAGGCAGAGGAGAACAAACATTAAATTTGGGTGGGGGTGAGGATGGAGGTTTGGGGGAGGAACCTTCTTACCCACAGGGCCAACCCTCCCTGAATGCCTGACATTGATTCTGTTGTAAATGCAGCAGAGGGCTTTCGGTTTAATTTTGGTCAACCCCATGGAGACATAAAACACAATGGCCCCCAGGTGACCAAATCCTGTCCAACAGGAAGAAAGTTTCTGCTCTCCAATAGGAGGAAAGACCATGCCTCCCCTCTCAAATAGAAAGACACACCATGGCTCTCCACTCTAATAGGAAGAAAGACCATGTCTCTCCACACCAAGAAGATAGCTCATGTTCCTCTCTAAAAGGAGATGACATCAGGCTTCTCTCCAGCAGGAATAAAGCTCATATCTCTCCTCTCTAATAGGAAGAAACACCACCGCTCTCCTCTTCAAAGGGCAGAAAGATCATGCGTCTCCTTTAGATTAGGGAAAAAGAACACATCTCTCCACTTCGATAGGCAGAAAGATCATGTGTCTCCTTTAGATAAGGGAAAAGGAACATGTCATGTCTCTCCACTTCAATAGGCAGAAAGATCATGTCTTTCCACTCCAACAGGAAGACCATTTCTATGCCCTCCAATAGGAAGAAAGACCAAGTCTCTGCTCTCCAATAGGAAGGACTATGAAAGAGCCAGCTTTCCCCTGCACTCTGAAGACCACACACAAAAGACTTCTAAAAATAAAATAAAATTCAGTGCATCAACCACAGGAATATAAAACCCCAAATAAAAAAATAAAAAGCAGGAAAAGTGAAACATCTGGTTTTGTTCCCCGAATCCAAAAAAATCATCACAGCCCCTTGTGTCCAGTACTGATGCTCTAGGGTCAAAGTTTCAAAACTTAAAAAATAGGTCTGGAGGAGATCTCTCTCCAGAAAAAAGAGTGTACCAGGCTGAGGTGAGGCATTTCCACTTCTGGCTCTCTGGTCTCTGGACCTCAGTTCATCAGCTGCAGTGTAGCTCCAGTTTTAGTCCTCAGTGCATCCTGGCCATAAAATTTCCACCCCCAGCCACAACTGGCGGCTAATCGAGGCTACAGATGACCAGGGACCAAAGCTACAGCTGCCCGTTGGCGGCAGCGAGCAGCTCCTGGAAGGTGCTGTCAAAACAGCGCTTTAAATCCGAGTAGGTCACCACCAGGATGCTCTTCTCATCCCGAGACACCAAGCTTATCTTCTCTGGTACACCTGCATCCAGCTACACACAGGAATACAGATGCAGATATACCACCATACAAACAGCAATGAGGAGTCAGTATCAATGTTGCTCAAGGGTACTCAGATGGCTTAAAACAGGAACTACCAGGTGCTATGATAACATGACAAGACTATTCATTAGCTGAGTAAAGGGAGGCTTATTTTGCAGCACGAGTTATAAGAGGATAGAAAAATAAAGGAAATTCCAAACTATGAGGCCATTTTAGGTGACCAAGTGCACCCTATGGTGCAAACATTTTTTTCATAAAGATGATGTCATACTCCAAGACAGTAACACTCCAAAAACACTGCTAATCTGATCAAAGAGTAGTTTCAGGAACACCAAAATAAAGTCAAAGTCCTTCAACCTCCCCAATCACCAGATCTAGATATCATTGTTCAATATTGGGAAGTCTAGGAATGTAGTTTGGAATGGACTTCTACTTCCATGGCTCAAAGGACTGGATACTTTCCTTCTTGAAGAATAGCCCAAAGCTATTCTGAGGGCAAATGGTAGCCAAACAACTTATCAGTTAAAAATATGCATATTTTATCCAAACAATAATGTTTCCATTATTTTGTCTATCACTTGTGTACAGCCTCTACATATGTACAAAGTCACTGCTAATGAACAGACAATGAGAGGGAAGAACCTCACCTTGTTGAGGCAAGAGACAATGTGACTTAAGTCAATCCAGGGGGTCCCTGCATCAGTCACCTGGTGGAATAGGTGATCTCTGAAGAGCTTCAGCAGGTAGCGGTCTCCTGTCTCAGACCAGGTTGGATCCTTCTGAAACCTGCAGGATGAGGGAACATTTTTTTCTATATTACAGTTCTCAATCCATACTCCACACACCCAACATACACCACAAATAGCCCTTCATTCTAAACTCTGGTTTGATGCAGTGCTGGATTTGCTGTTTTCTGTCCCATATGAGCTCTGATCTGTTTGACTGCCCTGTGAACTGAATCTGAAAGAAATGTTATGCATCACCATGAGGTCACATCATATAGTCCTCACAAAACCAAGTTCTACCTGACCTGGAAAAGACCCAGGATTTTCAAACCTGGATCTGAATAAGACCAGTCTATTCTCAAAAGCATAGACCTGTGATGTGAGGGGCTGTAAACACACTGTATTTTTACTTCATTTATGTGTAGGATGTAAGAGAATTAAACATTTTCTTCAAACACAGATGGAATAGGCTACTAGAACAGTTGGGCTGCCCAAGCAGGGGAAGTACTGTTGCACTAAAAACGATTGCTTGCAATAATCTCTTCAAAGACTGCTTCAAACCTTTCAATTCCACAGACCAGTGACCTGTGGCAAAGAAAGCTCTGACTTTTAACCAGAATAATTTATTTTGGTTGGACCAAGACACAGCTAGACCCGGGTTAGATAGTTCCATCTGGGCCCTTAGGTTTTTGGAGGTCGGGTAGATCTGAAGATTGTTCCTTCTCTTGTTCCTTCAGGAAGTCTACATTTGCAAGACAAATAGACAGCTGTTCGGAAGAGCACTATGATACTACATGCCCTGAATTGTAAATACCCAATTATGGACCTTAGGGAGAAAAACAAAGGCTTTATAAATGTAAATAGGCCAAACTAAACTGTTTTCAACTTAACAAGACTGAGAAACTAGTAAGACTAGAAGTCACTGCAGCAAATAAAGTCCCCAAGACCAAGCCCTCCTATGGCCCCAGGACCGACCTTATAATCACTTTATCCATCCGTGCTGTAAGGAAATGTTAAAGTTTATATAGGCAAAATCCTGTTTTGATCAAGCACAGTTGATCTGGTATATATGCCTTGGCGCATTGAACCAGGCTACTCCAATGTAAAATAAAATGTATTCCAAAGCAAAACCCCGATCATGGACCATTGGTAACCAGGAGATTTCCTCTGAAAATCTGACTGACATAAAATATGTTGGAGTGCTATGAAGAAAAACAATTCTGTGCTTACTCTGGCCTCTCATTTATGGTTCCCAGCTTTGCCAGTAGTCGGAAAAGACGTCCATTCTGCACTTCCTACAACAGCAGATAAGAACAAAAGGTTTTAAGCACAAAGGAATGGACAAAGGCATCCACCGAAGTGGAACTCTGGGTAAAAAAGCAATGTTTTATCGTGTGTATTAAGTATTTATATGCACGATTGAGCATTCCAAACCAGCTGCTCCTGTAAGCCTAGGAAATCCCCCCCATAAATACTTTAAAACAGTCTTAATTTTCACAAGGGTAAAGCGAGAACTAAACAATTGTACTGAATAAAAAGGAGAGCAAGACAGTGATGTGTCACGCTAATAAAAATGAAAACCTCAAAAAAAAAAATAATAATTTCATAATTTTTTACAAATTTCATTTTACAATGTTTTTAAAATTCTTTGTGACTTTCTGTACACAGAGGGCAGGTTACGGTCCTTCATGTGAGTGACTGTGGTGTGGCCTCAATAAGCCAGACTATAGGCCCACTGTACCTTGGCCAAGTCCTCCTCAATGACATCATTTCTCATCTGTGAAGCATCCAGCTGGGTGTAGAACCGGGCCCCAATCATAGGCATGATGTCATTGACACTGCGCAGTCGACTCTGCTCTGTTAGGAGGTACCTATTGTGTGCACCAGGAGTTGTTAGTGTGCATCTGTGGGTCTAAAAACCAGCTAACCATGTCATTTGAACTTTTTCCAACATATATGATGTAATTTATCTGCAAGTCACCCAAACTGATATTCTACAGCAAATCATTTGAAGAGGAGAGTTAAAAAATTATCTTACAAAAAATATCTTACAGGAGGAGAGGGAAACACAAGAGTCTTACAGGATGAGGTTCTTGAGGTCAGAGGAGTAGTTGATTGAAACAAGCTCCATAGCTTTCTGCAGGTTCTCCCTCTGAATTCCAGCCAGTGAGTTACATGCTAAGGCCAGCACCACCTTGCCCAATGAGATGAGATCTGCTTGCTGGCAGAAGGAAAAAGAGCAAGTTACTGACACTAAATTCTAAACATGACCTACGGTAGATAGGCATAAAAATCCATAAATATTTTACCTGGTACTGTGCCATGAGTGCCAGGGGGTTTGCCTGGCTGCTGTCAAATGTTAATACATCAAAGACTCCAACGCAATTAACCCGTAACCTGCACAGGTGAGAGAGCTCACACTCAACACAAGCTATGTACATCTCACAACACAAGAAACAGCATTAAACGAATCGAAACTGAACAAATGGGACATTATCACCTTTGTAAATGCCCCAAACATGCTTAAAATTGAACCTACACCTTGTATGTCTGTGTCTGACCGTGTGAATGTACCTGGTCTTGCCAGTGATGAGGATCTTGCTTGGGTCCATCACTCTGCAGGCAAGGCCAGCGGTGTGGATGGTACGCAAAGCAGAGCTCAGCTGAACAATGTAGGCCCAGATCAGGGACTCTGGTAAAAGGCCTGCATGTTGGCGGGGAGGAGGAGGGTCTGGCTGCCCTGCTGGGGACATAGTATACACGGTCACCTCCCACATCTCTGAAAGTCTCACATGCATGCACATACTCATAAATGTGTATTCACTATTTGTCAGAAAAAAACATTTCTTAAAAGATTCTGACAAAAGCACAACATTCTATTCATTCCAATAAATGTAAAAATCTGTAGTTAAATAAGATACTCCAATAACATCCATGGAAAGTCAGCTCTAAATTTGTTAGAAAAAACAACCATCTAACCGTGTCTAGCTTGAAGAGCTGCATCGTCTCTGCTCTAGTGCCCTTCAGGTCTATTAAGACACTGGGCTGTAAATACCCCTGTTCCATACAATATTTTGAAAGTAACACAATACAATGGCTGTTTAGTGGAGTATCATCAGTATGAAATGAAATGATTTGCAAGCTTGGCAACAGTGTATTACCGACCATGATGGACGCATTCTGAATTCTATCTTACAGCATTACACATGCAAAATTAAGATATAATTTAGAACTTGACTTTATTTTTTCAGAGCCGCTGCAGCAATGAATTAAACAGTGCCCCTTAAAGTGAAAACGACCCTGTCCCAGTACTACTCACCCCATTTCCTCTTTGTGAAGTAGGAGTCTGCGGTTGGGTCATTGAAGTGGCGGGTGAACATGGTTTCTGCCCCCGCATGGAAGTCATAGGAGAATACCAGTGCTGGGGGAAGAGGGGGGTGGTTCATTTCAAAACATTTTTAATCAGACTACAAGAACTTCATGGCTCTTCTATGGAAGCTACAAAATGGGGAAAAAGAGCATGTAAACTAGCTAGCTGGCTAGCTATCAACAAGGTTACATAAACTTGCGATAAGACTCAGGACATTGCCCTAAAATGACTGTTCCATTAGATCTGTAAGATCTGAAGTGAAATTGGGGGTAGAGAAAATGTGCTGTAAAATTCAACTGACTGTAGTTCAGGAGTAAATTAAGGTTATGGATATAAAATACTTTGTAGCAGGTCCTATGGTACAAACCAAATAGCATGACACACTGAATTAGACACTCGCTGTGATCTGATGACCTTTGAGGCTTGAAAATAGCCTGACAGAATGTTCAGTGTTGCCTGAGGATTGGGGGATTAACCAGTTTTCAATAACACGGCTTATGTTGCCCTTAAGCTCATTTTTAAGCTCATTTACCCAAATATAAATAACCAGAACTGATAACATGTTATTTTAAACAAGACAACTGAGAGGAATTGTGTAATTTTCCAAAAACTATACACCCAGCAGTTAACATTTGCAATTGGCTGATATTACGAAAACAACCTATTCTCTTAAAAAAATGCTCAGAAGAGTCATATTGCAATGTATTACAGGGTTATGTTTTTTATACTGTATTCTCAACACATCAAGTCCACCGGTGAATTTGGAACTTCTTTTCACATTATCTTGTTTATTCTGACTGTTCAAAACTATGTGTGGAAGAGCAATGGGAGGGAAAATAATCTTAAATTACCAAGAATGTTTAAATGCCCCCTCACATCAAAATCAAATTTTTCTGTATCTTGTATTGTACTTAAACATGGAGGTCTGAAATAAATAGTGCTCAAATCTGACAGCTGAAATCAGCGTTGTTTTGCGTGGGTGCACATTTTAAAATAACGGCTGTTTTAAAAAGCAGTTGTGATGTAAAAACTGGGCGTTATTTGCATATCACTCCCACATGATATGACCTACTCAACTTGTATAGGCGTTTGTGTGAGCTACAGCTGCTCAGGTCTACCTACTTGCACTTTGGAATGTAGTGTAAGTTTAGAGGGGCTAAGGAGAAATGCGTCTACCACCCTGCTGAAATAAGCAGTATGCATTATGTAATCACACAATTGGCTATCTATGTGTTCAAAAATAATTTTTGTTAAAACCAGGCTTTATAACAATAGCACTGATTTTGTGATCTGACTGCAGAAAAACAAAAATATCAAAATAAACAAAATATATGCTACTCTACAGCATTATGATCAATCATATGGTTTGTTGAAACAGAGTGCTTCACTTTTCCTTGTTCACACACATTCACATTTCTCAGTTTTTTTCCCCCTCACACTCACAGTGGTCTCCAAAAGCTTTTGTGGTGAAGACTTCTCTCAGGGTCACAGAGTTGGAATGCTGGATCTTTTTCCACATGTCCACCAACATCATGCACTTGGTATTCAGCAGTCTGAAACCTGGACAAAGAGAGGAGTAAAACATAGAGTACTGAAAACCCCAGTTCTCTGTACACACTGAATAATGAACACGTCATAACAATCAATTCTCATGGGACTTTAATTACCTAGAACTGGCAATATCAGAAACTGGACATTACTACTGCAACAGTAACACTTTAATGCATCAGCAGTCCTATAGTTTCAGGGCTGAACTTTGGTTGCTCCTTTGTTACCAAATGGGTTTTCTGTACTTTTGTCTCATAGGCTTCATTTGATCTTGAATCCATATGCCTGAATTATATAGCAATTGTATAGCTCTGTATATTGGGTATGCAAGGGCAACTGCATAACACCTTGATGTGTATGTGTTTTACATACATATAGTTATGTAGCCTCAAGAGCCTGAATATTTCTATATCCTTGTAGGTTTAAAGCCTTCCGGAAAAGCAAATGAGGTAGAGACTGAGGTTCTAACTGAACTAATGAAATGTATTTCAGATATACGGAAGTGATTGACAACTACCACTTATTTAATGAAGTCAATCAGATGATAATCCAGCATTGTACTAAGCACACAACTATGGAGTGAACCACTTTTGTACCCTCACCCACACCACCAAATTAAGAGGACCGAATAGCTACAGTCTTTCTGTGCATGAGTGCATGTATCTCACCATGTATTCTCCTTAGACAGTAGGGCAAGTCATCTTTGCTGTTGACAGCTTTGTAACAGGAAGTGATGTAACTGAAGTTGCTAGTTTTCTGCAAGCGGTTAGGTGGGGGGAGGGGCTCCAAGGGAAAGAGGCTGTGATAGCTGTCAACTTCTGCAGGAACTCCTGTAAAACAATAACATGTTACTATGTCTGAAAGGGTGGTTATGTCTACTCTATATCCATATTGTCACTGTCAGATTGAGGTCTCATTTCTAAAAAGGCAACTTTTCAGGAAATGGAAAAAAAACTACATCAACATTAATGGATACAGCACAACAGATTTTCATACACAGCACTCTATAATTATTAACAAAAATGTTAATATAGAGGTATGAGTTTTGCACAAATTATCTGTGGACATATTGGGAGGTGTGTGCTTTTCTCATTGATTACAACAGGCAGTATCAGAGCAAACAGAAGACTTGCTATTTCTTTATTCAATATAAAATATACTGTGGTCTTTTGTCAAACTAAGACATTTCTGTATATATTTCTGATATTGACAGTGCAAAGCATTGAGTACTTTGGGGGGAAAAAAATCAATTATATTTACCCGGGTTTTCCGATTGGTCAATTTGTGCCATTGTTATGAGATGTCTGTTGATTAGCTCCTGTGGAAAGAGGTGAATGACATCACAGCCATAATCAGTCATTCAGTAGCCAACATGAAATGATACCCATAAAAGTGAAATAAGGGATGGTTCTTGATATACAGAGAATAGACAGTAGAAAAAAGTAGCTATTGAGTGGGAGTGAAAGAGGGAGAAATCTAGATGGGAA
Source organism: Albula goreensis (assembly GCA_022829145.1). NCBI lineage: Eukaryota > Metazoa > Chordata > Actinopteri > Albuliformes > Albulidae > Albula > Albula goreensis. The sequence continues at coordinate 22,880,645 of CM040742.1, forward strand.
GAGAGAAAAGATAGGAGAAGAGAAACTGATCAACTACTGGAATAAGAATAATTATTGATAAAATGCTGCAGTCAAGGGACTGATCACAGGCAGTACCACAAGGCATTACCATTTGCAGCTACAAATATGAAACTCTTACTTAAATAAAAAAAAACATCTATGTTTTTACAATATTTATACCAGAAATTATACCAAAATAATGTCCCTACAGAGAAATCAGATCTTCCCAGACAAGCAAATGTTGCCCCTGAAATAAACCCCACAAATCAAAACCACTTCAAAACAGCCTGAAAATACTATTTACATTTTCAATTCATATGAAACAGCTTATACCTAAAATACAGACACTAGAAAGGGAATAGAAAGGAAAGAGACTGAAAGAGAGGGGTACCTGACGGAGCTCATCAGCCATGAAGAAAGACGGGGCATTGGCTTTAGGCTGCATGTATGCCACATGAGGTGCCGTGGGGGGGTAGATGTGGTAAGGAGGAAACACCTGTATGGCAGGTAAACACATATTTAGGTGTTTTACAGACAAAATATCCAGAGACATACACTGTTAGATACATACACAGTAATGGTTTTCTTCAAAACCTGTGTCCACTGTACAACATTCTCTAGTCAGTATGATGTGGTGTGCTGTAGGCTACACTGCAGAAACATAATTTACATTTGCTTTTTCAAATGAAAGTGATTTACTTGGTTAAGCAAGGTAACCAAACAGAAAGAAAAAATGAAAATGAATTACTTTAATTAGGGGGCTAATGCTAATAGACCATAACTGGTAAAATAAATAATGGCAGGGACAATAAAGATAATGTGAATCGTGCTTCAGAAATCATATCACAGTAATGTCATTGTTCTGTGAGATAAGAGCACTTCTGAATCTCCACCTACTTTGTGGGGTTTTTTTGAATGAACTTTCTGATGATTATGGATGAATTAAATTGGCAGCTTTCTACCTAGCCTGTAGGACTAGTTAAATGTAGTCATGGTTACTGACAGCTAAACTAGAGGGAACCATTTTCTCTATAGCATATTAAATGGATATTTAAAATATTTACCACATTTAATAAGGAAATATATTTTAACTAGTTTGAGTAACAATTATTCAATGGTTAAAGTAATTCATATTCTTGAAAATGAAGAATAATGGAAACCGTTTTACTCCAGGATGTTCACGGCACTGTAATATCAGCACATTTGTGAGATATCAGCATGTAGTCTCCTGCCTAATCACACCTCAGGGGTGTGCCAATATCACAGTGCAACAAACACTCGCTTACCAACTGCCACTTTTCATAATGCTTGGTACACGCTGGGTGTGGGTAAAAACAAGATATTGTGTTTGCAAAATATCAAACAGGCTCTTAGTTATTCCTGAATGGGAACTTTTGCACAGGAATTTATATGATATGCATTTTGTTACGATAATAAAACAAAATATTTAATGAATTGCTTAAATCTGTAAAAATAACAGAAAGTAATCTACCTGCATGGAGTTTGCAGCAGTAATGGTACAGAGAAATATCATCAATAATGCTAATTTACGAATAAAAGGTCTTTATTTATTTAAATAAAAACTAAAGCTATAATAACGACAGACTCCCTTGCATACATCACTGTCAGTGTGAATGCTGACATTCACTTTGGAAAAAAGCTAACACTTTCAACCTAAACAGCAAGTACAAAAACCTAGCTAGCTTACAATATGACAACCACATGCAACCAGCATTTGATTACAATTAACTGCATAAAAATGTTTGATATATCAAAATAAAGGGACTTCAAATAATGGCTGATAATTCAACACTTGTTTTTCCAGTTACCTGATGAGTGGCAATACTGAAAGCTCAGGGTTCCATTCAGAAATTTCTCAAATGTTTAACCTTGTTTTGGGCCATGATCAACTGCTTTTGCTTTCTTTGCAGCATCTGCCAACTCGTATTTTGGTAGCTAGATCACTAATCTAACCTACCAACCAAACAATTTTCTGCAGAGATGCATTTGCATGTTAGGTAGTATTAAGTCCTGTCTTACAGAGCCTGAACTGCATAAGCACACCAAAAAAATAAAGGAACTGGCTAATTACAACTACAATATTATCAATCGTAAGGTATAATATTTGGATATGGGTAGTGCTCACATTTGTTAGAGTACCATAAAGGCATCACATAAGCATTCATTAATTTTAGTTACAAATAATGCCGACTAATGCTGAATGAAAACATGACCACATATCTCTCCAAATAATATGAGGATGCATAGGCAGACAGTCTGGACCAATCAATAACATCATAAGCAATTCAAACTCAATTTCACTGCAACACTGAAAAAATTCTGACATGCTTTCATTGTACATTTCTTTTTCTTTAAAATTTTTAATTCAACCTCATGGTCTGACATGGTGACTTCATTTGTAGGACCCATGTTTATGAGAACTATGTAGTACAAACAGAATGAAACATGTGCTAGTAGTGTCATGGACAACCCGAACTATGTACTTTGGCAGCATTCAGATTTCAGTGAGAGCCATTTAGTTTCAACTGAAATCTTTACTGTGGCCTCTGGTATTACTCTTTCCTTTCAGAAACATACCATCCCAGCCATTGGTGCAGGGGTGTTGTCGGTGTAGAAGTAGGTGGTCCCACCCACTGTCTCCTTCTGGATGATATGGGCGGCTGCTCCAGGGTCGGCCAGTGGGGTCGAGGCGCTGGTGGGAACCAGGTAACTGGCAGCATTGGGGTTTGGGTTTGGGGTATGGCTGCGTCGACGCGGGGCAGGAGAGGTGTGAGGGGTGATTTTGGGGGAATGAAGAGGTGAGGACCCAGCTGAGAGGGACATTCCTGCAATTGGAGGTAAATAATGTTACACATTGTTGCACCTTACCCATTTCACTGTACCTTCATATCTATCCCTGTCTATCACATTTCCCTGTGTCTTTAGCCTACATTAAACAACCTATCAGCACATCTGACTCCATCAGGACCACCTCTATCAATTTGTAAACCACTCTACACCACCTATCTACACCTCGCATTTAGTCAACCCCACCAGAATGCATGCCGATTTTCAGTAAGACATGTTTAGGTGATGGATAATGGTTAAAAACATAAACAATAAATGGAAAATCAACTAAGAAATTCATTGGTCAAACCCTTATGTCTCTAATAATCTTACACCAATGACTTTAGAAGATACTGTACTTTCCTTAGCTGAAAAGGTTTCCTAACAAGGAAAAATGAGCATTTGTTAGATTCCCAGCTGTTAAAAACAATATTACATGAAATACATGTATGAAATAGAAAATCTGTGTTTTCCACTGCATTCTCTATACTGACCAAGAGTAATCATTCCTAGAATTTAAGCAACTCCACTGAGAATTCGTTCCTTTCTGTTGCCATTTCAGTCTTGTAACACACACACACACACACACACACACACACACACACACACACACACACACACACACACACACACACACACACACACACACACACACACGTTTTCATGTATCTCCACTGCAGCCTGCTTAAAAAACTGCTTAAAAAGTGGCCCAGAGAAAAAGTTAAAAACATTGCTAAGTTTCAATTATTGGTTGTATTACAATACAGAGTCATATTTTGTGGACTCAACATTTATAATCTGGTCTGAAAATACCATATATTATTAACTAGAAGCTCACAGATCAGTTATTTTAATATTTTCAATACTACTATGGAAAAATTAAACTTCATTAATTAGCCACAATTTTAGGTATCATGACTGCATGATGGACACGCTATACTCAGCCAATCTAGCATTGTCCTCTGGGTAATGATGGTGGAGACTCACCTGGAGCAAGAGCAGCTGCAGAGGAGCTGCCTAGGGCAGGATGGGAAAACAGCTGAGAGGAGAAGGCTGGCATGCTGGACTGGGAGATAGGTGCAACACGAGACCCCGTTGTTCCCTTTGGAATAAACTCTGTTGCTGTCGGGTTGGGAGTCTAAAGGGACATAAAGTTTAATGGATAAACCCATACATCTTTATTCACTCTCTTCAACCAAGTGCAACTCTTCCACTTCCTCCTCAGTGAAGAATACAGTGAAGGGGTGGCCACATATGGTCATCAAACCTCTTAAGGAACACTGTAGTTTTACCCTTGAGCTTGCTTAAATGTTTCCAGCAAATTTTCAGCTTAAGTTCCCTTGAATTGGGATGTCTGGAATAGCATAAAAAAATTGAGGCTTGCAGTGATGTAATGACAAGATCCACTGCAATTTACATTAGACAAGTACTTGACCCTGACAGTTTTTCTGACACAAACATTTGGTTCTTCTTTCAGTTGTCTGGTGTTGAAGGTAATTAAACATGTAATATTCAAGTATGGAAAAAAGAAATTTCACCACAGAGTTAGATCAATATTATAACTTAACAGGGTCAGCTGTTTGAATACTTTGGTAAACACGGAGGCCTGATTTAGGCTAGTGCTGCCAAAGTGAAAATTTCTAAGGCTTCACTGAGAACCAGACCACAGTCAAGAAAGACATTTATAGTCCAACTGAACACCTGATCTAAACATCAATGATATATTGTGACAGGGCTTTACTTTCAAGCTCCTGCTTGAAAGTTTACAAATTTCACTGAATTGAAGCATGATTCACATAATCGACTGGGCAAAAATTCCTCCAAAGGAATACTCAGTAAATGCAGAAAATGTTAGGTTACACTCATTGCTTAACACTTTTCCCCCTCATCAGGTGTGAGAACTAGCACTGGTGGAATATGTCCTCTGTACATATTAAAAACATGGTTCATATTCAGTTTTTTCCCCAGTTTGGATAAATTCATTGGTTAAACAATGTTGTTAAGTCGGTGTGAATTATCTTGTGTTTGAAAAATGTGTATGGGTAGTAGAAATGAGGAACACTACAAAAATGTCTGATCACAGCACAATTAATAATTACAGCACAATTCTGAATTATAGAAATACTGGACTCATTGAAAATCAATACAGTAGAAGAATAAGCTGGTTTAAGTATTGGGCTACCCCTTAACAATTTAACTTACTAATATGCCAAACAAATGGATAGGGCTTATTATTTGTACAGTCAAAGCAGCTGAAGTGATTTCATTTATTGGCGTCTGCCATTCCACTATCAAGAGTACAAATATGAGAGCAGAGGAAAGACAATGGACATGTGTGAAACACTAAGTTCAATTTTCATACATAACAATGAGAAAAATACATCATACATGAAAGAACATTTCAAAAAAATCTACACAGACCCATAAACACAGATGTCCAACCCTTTTAGGTAAATCTTACCAGTTTTTTTTATTTAACAAACATTTTCTCATCTTAATTTACTGAGTTTGTTTATACTGGAGTGTGAGAGCAAAAAACATCTGTATTTATTCAGCCCTATGAAACCGTATCATTCACTGGGTGGTACAGTTCATGGAAATATATTAGTTGAGATAACAACTGCTGCAGGCTGCATTACAAAGACCCAAGCTGTGATACGTTGCCATAGCATTTAACAGGTCAATGTGGCTTAGTCTGAAATGCTCACAACATATCTCAGGAAACCTGTGTGTCTCATGTTTTCCAGGTTGTCAGGTTCCCCTGTGGGTGCGGTCAGGGCAGCAATGGGAACAAGGGTGTGCACACTGTGTCTCAGTTGTGAATTTTGGAGGTGCATGATACTCTCACCTTTCTCCTCTGCGCTAGGCTCAGTGCAGTGAAGTCGTTGAAGAGGGTCGATGCAGGTGAACTAACAGCATCTACAAGGCAAAAAGGAGAACAATCAGACTTCATACAATTAGTATTTTTGAGAGCACACATTGACTGCCTGAAGACATTGCAACTGCTGGTCTCACTTCACAAAGCAGCTCAGACCATATATGGTCCTGACCATGTTTGGAGGTGTCCTCGGTGTGAATCCATTCTGATCATATGAGACGTGCCCTTCTCACGTTGTGTGTGTCAAGCAGTTCTAACCAGATGTGTGGCATGGTTCTTACCATGTGAGGTGTAGCTCTTGGCACTGTCATTCAGGAGGCTGGGGGAGCTGCTGCTGCTGGCCATTCTCTACAGTTAACCAAGAGGACTATTAATACAAATCTACAGAAAACTAATAACATAATGCTGCATAATTTTTTTTAACACAGTCAATGCCAACCAAACCAAAAATTACAACACAGGTTATACTAACATACAGGATTATACCACAGGTATTTCCAATTTAAGAGACTACAACAAAAAGTAATGCAACCCCACATAATACAGATAACACAAGTTCAGAGGTTTCACCAATATTAAAGTGTAAACCACTGAGCCCACCCCTAGGGCCAACAACTCACACCACAACCAAAAGAGTCAGACCAAAGTACCATATGCATAACTCCACAGACCTAAATGAGGATGAGTATTAAATCAAAAACAGCTGAAAGACATCAACCTATTTGCTTACTAACAGAAACAACACATTTTATAGGCATTCTGTTACATTTGTGTTTTGGGGTCTTAAAAGAGAATGTGTCACATCGACAGCAGTACTAATTACGCTAAGGCTGTACAGGGCACTTAGGTAGCTTTTCAAGCTGAAGCCCTGATTCTGTGGGTAGTGACACATCTCATGATCAGAATTTAAGTCTGGAGCTGAACAGTGCTGTATGCAGCAGGAATTGTGTGGGGTCACATACAGTTGGCCAGAGAATTGTATAGAGACATTAAGCTGGCAAAGTATGAAATGTTGGCTGGCTGCACATAGTTTAGAGAACATATTTACAAGTTTGCACCACCTCAAATTAACAGAGGTCATTGTGGGGGGGCAGTAGTTCAATAAACAAAGTTAGACATCTGTCACAATTATGAAATTTGGGTTCACTGACATTGAGATGATTTAAAAATCTGTGAAGTATGGAAAGCTTGCTCCAAAAAAAAATCTGATTTGAGCAGCCTTCACAACAGCGTTTAAATAGTATGTTGTTAACATCACTAATTCCATGTTTTCACATTAAATCCACTCATAAAATGCCATGAGACTAGACTGTTTATATTGTATTTGGAATACCTCTACATCCATTTATCATTTATTCAACTGTCATAACATCGAGCACAGGGCAATAACATTTAACTAGCTCCTTGGTTATACAGAGATAAATATAGCTGATACCAATGCATCTCATTTTTGGCATTCACCTCTCTTTTACCAATTTATGGAGTACATTACCATGCTGTGTTTTGCAAACTATGTTATTACCTGCATCATGGAGTACTTGGGTTCAGTGGGGCTCCCAAACCCATTGACCCCAATGAAGCTGCTGCTGAAGTAGGAGTTGGTGAGATTCGTGTCAGTCAGGCCTCCACCCTCCATTCCAGGGACTACAATGAAAGACAGCAGCTTTACTGGTCTGCTCACAACAAAACAGACTAACACTGATGCTGATCAAAGCTAGCCAATTTGTGAAATATCTTACACTGATGTACGAGCCCAAAAACCTCAAGCAATGTGTCTAGAACTTGTTCCACAATGAAAGAGTCAGCACCGCAGTGAAGTTTCAAATGGATTAATCAAAGCTGAAGGGAGATTCTCATAACCTTTCTACTTGTTTATCTTGGTATGTACTGTGTTACTTGACAACATAACTAAGTATTTCTGAATGAGCATTAATTTTCAATGTCCACAATATATCCAAATATATGCAAGTGAACTTCGAGTGTGTGAATACACTTGCACAGCACACTTCTAAACACAGCTAAAGACCATCCAAGATCAAAAACTTAAGCTGATAAAAACCAGAGTCCCATGAAAAAATGAAAACCATGACAACAGTGCGGCATAACGACATTAGCCAAGTTAGCACTTCATGCTTACCTGATCATTTAAATCTGTACATCTTGTTTACACTACCGTAAAGTCATTAAAGTACCATAACACTGTCATTCGTTTGATTCTGACTGACTTGTACAAACACAAAAGCACAAACTCTTCGCCTTCACGAATCATGCCTTTAAGTAATACATAGATCAAATTAATATACAAAAACTGTTAACAATTAGAAGTTGATAATAAATAAGAGATAACGTATTGCGCTATTGTTTCTTTTGTCTTTCGCTCTGTCCATGGTACTGACATATCCTATTAAACTTTTCTACATACTTTCTAATTTTGTATTTATGCTATAAAAAAGGACAGCAGACAGCATAATTTTCCCTTGCAACTGAACCAGGACAGTGGGACTAATAAAGTTATTTATTTTATTTTTTAACAAACATATTCAAACCCGTATACATATCAAATGCGTTCTCTCTAGCTGGCGTTGTCATGCTAGCGCCTCAGGCCGTGGGCTGTTCTGTCAAAGCCGTCCTACGACACTCGACCAATCACAAGGCGGATTCGGAAAGACGTAGGCAACTTTTGTGCCCAAAAATTAAAATACAGGCATTGCATGATAAAACCACTTATTCCCAAGTAAATAACGTTACATTATCATTAACAAACTATGCCATAACTTCAGTGTCTTCAAATTCACTTGGTTAGCTGTTCGCTAGCTAGCTATAAAATCAACCTCAATAAATAGCTCGCTAGCCAACTTGTCTTGTGTACCCACCGTTAGGAAGTAGTAAGTCAATACTCGTAAGTCTTCAAGCCGACCAATAACAAACAAAATAAACGTTATAACAACTGTAAAGTCTGCATCTCATCATTCAAGCTATAACCAGTTAGGTGAATATAATTCAAAGTTTAAGTTCAGACTCCTTACCACTACTGCAGTGTAACAATTAGCGAGCTAGCTTTTCGGTATATACTCAGCTAAGCTTGCTAAGGTTAACTCAAAAAAACAAAACAACGCAAGCGGAATTAATGGAAACTTTACTGTTATTATAAAATACACCAAATCAGTGCATCTTCTTAAAACGTTATTTCTTCACAAAATTGAGCTAATGAAAACACTGATAAGTCTACGCCGCACATACAAACGAGGCCTACGAAAAGCCTGGGTCTCAATTTCGCAAAATCTCACTTGCTAGTGTGCTAACTGGCTACTAAGAAACCCGGGAAATTAGCCGCAAAAGAAAGGGCTTCCATTGGCTAGGCCTCTGACGCCGTGAATATTGAGAAATAAGCAGGCTCACTGGTTAACAGCTGTCCATCCAGACCCGTGCCTGCAGGCCCCACAGACTCATTCTTTTTGGAGACACTTGCTCCCCCGCCGCCCGCACAGGCTACCGCCGTTCCACCGATAGGGTATCCAGCTGCCGCCACAGCTCCCCCAGCAATGGAGAGAGGGACAGGACTGCCTCCACCACCATGTAGTGGCAGGCTCGCCACTGACGGGTCTTCATGCAAAAATTGACACTCGTCTCCATAAAAACAAGTCTTGTCCTTGGCGTAATATCTGCAGAACTTCACCTTGACGCTGGAAATTCCGACCCCCCCAAGTGGAGCAGCTGGAGCTGGGAGCCCACTATTCATGGCACTGCCGCTGCTACTGCTGCTGCTGCCACCGCTACCGCCGGAAGACACTCAAACATAGAGAGAAGCGTAGCAGACACTGAGCGGGTTCTTTAAAACGGTAAAGAGTATCTAGAGAGCAAATTGTTACACTATAATTCACATTGGCTGTCGAGTGGAAGGCCACTTGCGTTATATTACGATGATATATCCTCTGCACAATCCATAAACATCGGTATGTTCACTTAGTTCCGTTCTCTCACTGTGTTGTCTATCCTCATCCTTTCTAGCCACTTCATTTAGCACGAGCGCAAACCATTGCATTATGGGTACTCCAGTAACAAAACTGCGCTCGCACACACGAACAGTTTCACAAAGTCTGAGAATGAACGTACAGCTGAACGTGTGACTTACCTGACTGAAGAATAGGGAAGACACTGAAGGTTTCATGATAACGTGTATTTTTGTACAATGTAAAATTATAGACGTGCATGACTTTGAAGAGATTGGTTATTCTGATACAGAAAATAAAGTTTTGTTCAAACCTGAGATATTCAAAGTTTCCGGATGCATTGACGATGAAGTGACAAAAGTTTCTGTTTGAAAAGAAACAAGCGTATTATTCGTGAATTATGAGGGCAAACAAAAGCCCTACTTGTTCATGTTATGAAACTCTTAGACGCCAAATACTCACACTTGACTCCGTGTCACATACAGCATTTTCACACGGACACGGGATTTAGTCGCAAACGTTGAACAAGCATACGGAATACAAATTGAAGTCTGATGTTTTCAGCGCAATTTGTACATCTCCGAGGAAATTAATAAAATGGCAGATTAAACCAAACAAAATCAGTAGTTACAACGGATATTTATACATCTATTGTAATAGACATTTGCCAGTATTCAATAATCAGCGCTTTCAATGGCATTTTACAGCCTTACATACCAGAAATATATCTCCGGAGAGAGGGGTGCAGTTCAGAATGATAATCAGCATTTATCTTTTTTAGTTTTTTTTTTTTTTTTGAGTAGCATTAACTTACTTCATTCTTTCATTCCTCCATACAAACGGCTGCCTTATTATCATTGTTTTTTTTTTTATTATTGCCAACGCATCGTTTTTAATTTGAAATGTATTTTATTAGAATAAGCCCCTTGAGATGAGCCATCTCGATTTCGAGGGGGTCCCAAATGGGAGGTTTTTACAGTGAAGAGAAGGCGAGAGATCAGACATAAAGTCGACCAACCTTTCTTAAGGAAAAAAAGGTTCTGAAAAACTCAATGAACGAGCAAGAAGTATATGCTGCAGAGTCTGAACCAGGGAAGGTGGCCCATGTCACTAAATCTTGGTCTGTGCTGTTCAAGGCCTCATTGCAAGCAGGTTAGTCAAGTATTCTGGTGTGAGTCCATGCAAGGGTTTAAATGTCAGGAGCAAAACCTTAAAATCAGCCAGATTATTCAATCAGTAGCCAGTGAAGTGATGCTAGCACTACCTTGTAAGGTTGTTTCCATGTTTTTTTTTTTCTAGTCAAGATATGAGCAGCAGCAATCCCAGCAAGCTGGTGATTGTTCAGTAATGTATAGGGGCAACCAGGCAATATGGTAATGCAGTCATATAGTCTTGACATGACAGAAGCCCAAGTCAAATTTTCACTTAATGAAAAGATGTACCTGATTTTATCTATTCTGTAAAAGCTTTTCTTGAAAAAAAAAAAAAAAAGCAGTAAGCAACTGGCAGAAGGGTTGCTATTAAGGTACTATAAAATACTGTAAAATGAACATTTTTTTACTGTCACTAAAATTTACGATTTTGTACTATTCATGAAGAATACATTAACTTGTTTTTTTATTACTTTCACTATATTTTACAGTTAACTCACTTGTTTAAAACATTATATAGCTGTTTTTTTCTCTTTTACAGCATCTTACAGTTGACTGATTTATACACCCACAGCTTCTGTTTTATGGCCTTTACAGCACTATCAACAAGTCATCAAGCAGACTCGTTATTAGAATTTCCAAAGAAAAACAACCACACTAACACAGACATGGAGAAGCAGTTAGTCAAAGCAAAGGAAATTTTCTTTAGCACTTAATTTCTTAATTTAGAACTTAATTGTTATCTTGAAAATGACATTGCCTTAAATTTTGAATCTGCACCGCTGAATTACCACCCAATAACCAGCATGCACCGAAGTCTTAATGTTACTTGCAACAGATGAAGTGACGTACATAGATTGTAAAAGGTTTACCGTGAAGACTATGATTATGCTTCATGAATTCACTGGCAAAATACATGTGTCCACATGTTAATCGGCAATAATCTTTTAAAATCTAGGTAGCTGCAATCAACTATGAAATTGTAGCTAGCTTCTGAATCCTTCTATCAAGATGTGCACATATTCAGTGATGCAAACAAACCTGAAGCATCACTGATAGATTTTGAAACGATTTATGGATTAAATTTAGACATTTAGAAATTAAAATGTGCTCCTTAGAATTAGAATACATGAAATCCTTAACATTGGTGATACATACTTCTAACAGAGAGGGAACTGTAACACTGTATTCGTATTTGTATCATCTGTGTAAAAGTGAAATTATATATCATGTTTATGCATAAGATTACTAAGAGGGAACATGTAAAGTTACAATAGTACTGGTCCTAGCACAGATCCATGTGGAACACTATACTTCATCTTTGAGTAGTCAGACAATTATTTATTTAATTGAACAAATTGGTTCCTACAATATAAGTTCAGTACCGTATTTGAACTAGGAGAGTGCAAGAGTTACCCACAGAGTCCAACACAGGCCTGGAGGTAGAATCAGAAGCTGCACGTAGATCAAGAGCTACAAGAATAGGCACAGAGTTACGGTCTGATGACAGAAGTAGATCATTAATAACAGCCGTAACAAGTGCAGTTTCATTAATATGGCAGATTTCAAATTCTGACTGGAAAGTTTCATGAATATCAAAATAAGATAGGCACTGAGTTGTTTCATAACAGCCTTGTCTATTTCATTTAAAATAGAGAAATGTGCAATATTTTGAATTATCAAGCTCAGGATTAGGTTTCTTCAGGAGTGGCTGACAGCACATGTCATTGCACAGGCAACAGGTATTTAACACATTTTTTCAGTACTGGGTCAAGCAGGCTGGTAGTCAGCTTTGAGGACCTAATACATTTGGTCAGTTCAATAAACCCCAATGTGGGTAATACTGCGAAATGGTACTGCTGAAACCTGAACAAAACAAGAACTGACTTCTCTCTGATTTTAGTGATTAAGCCAGAACAGGGAAACATTTTGAAGGATCACCTTGTTAAAGAAAATCATGAAAGCTTTACTGCTGTAGTTGATCACATAGTTTTAGTCAATTTGTTGACATTGTTAAAAAAAAATCTTGGGTTATAGTTAGTCTGCTCAACCAATTTAAATGAGCAGACAGATATACTGGATGTAAGGGCCTGTAACATACAGAGTTTATGAGGGAGTTCTAACTGTGTCATCTTGGGTTTTTTTTGGAGGATATGGAGGTTTGTTGCAAATTCAAACACATTCTTGTATTTAGGTTGAGCAGAGAGGTGGAATTAAGAACCACATTATCAAGGTTTATTACAAATGAATAAAAGGACACACAGAAAAAATACCAATATTTAAAGGGGGGGCTCAAGTTCAGGGTAGATCTACATCCAGGTTGGACATACACCATATAACCTTGTATCCAAGTTGCAACTTATTACAAGCAATTTATGGTTTCAAAAAATTCACTTTCACTCTATTGGATGACTAACTTCATTGACAAGAAAGACATGATCTGTTCTATCCATTTTACTGTACTGTATGATTGGATGTCAGATCTTCAATCTTTAATAGCGTGTATGGAGATCACACATTGTTCCCGTGGCATGGACTACCTGCATATTTAATCTGCCCTCAGATTTCTGAGGTATATTTGATTGGTTATGGTAAGGTCTTTTGGAACCCCACTTGACAAAACTAGCTTTGGTACATCATAACGTCTTTTATAATGTGGTAATTTTAGAACTTTTTCAGATCTACCACTGCGTAGATTTGAAAAGTTCATTGTATCACTCCTTCCTGTTTGAGATGATTCTACCTGATTGCATTTTGGATAGCGGGAGAAGTTTGATATATCTACAGCCTGGGCTGTACAGCAGTTTGATGTAGAATTATCAAACTACTGTACAGCCAGTAATTTGATAATTGGCCAGATAATGTCGTTATAATATTCTGTGTTTTTTGGAGGAAAAAATTTAATGATTCAAGGGACAGAATTTACTAGCAGTAAAAACTGGCCATAACACTGATTGTTTTGCCCCTGTTTGTTTGCCATTGCCATGGACCTAGTTCACACAGGGATTCAGTGGAAAGTCTTATGGTTAGTGTTTCAATCATTTGTTAGTTTTATTTAGAAGATTGCATTTGGTTTTCAGTCCATCATTGAAAGGACCTAAACAGATCTCTCTGGTTCTTAATTATCACACCAAATGAATAAAGATCATTAACAATATAGTAATTTTATAATTTTTCCGAGTTGCAACAATGGAGTCATTGAGTTTGTATAATATTTTAATCTTAGTGTAAACATCAATTTACTGTAGTACTGTGAGATATTGCACATTTCTGTATTGTCAGTGTTCTGGAAAAGCCCAGTATATGTTCATTGCCATCTTGTGGCAAGTGATATTAATACTTCACTGAAACCTATTTTCAAGAGGTGAAAGTATTACATTGATCTTTATTTTACCTAAATCAATTACAAAAAGCAGCCTTCATCTTACATTTTATTTGTTATACAACTAGATTGCAATGTTCTGTGAAGACACAACCCAAAAACAGCGGTCTATGCATTTTAACCATCCTAATAATTAAGTAAAAAGAACTAAGCCTTGCCTGTTCCATCATAGTTATGCATTAAATTCATTATTGAATTCTCCACAAATTGAGAATAATGTATTTCTTATTTAGGTAAAACAACTATTCAGGAAAAAATCTGGAGTAAAGTGTTATCCCCCCTCTACATCTTCCTTGTCCTTTTCCACCTTCTCTCCTTTTACCGACACTGAGGTCTCCTAGCTTCTCCTTTTCCATCATCCTACCACCCATGTTCTTGATCCCATCCCTTCATCCCTCCTCCAGACTATTACCCCAGCCATCCTCCCATTCATCACCCACCTTGTAAACTCCTCCTTGTCTAGTGGCTGCTTCCCCTCTTCCTTCAAGCGGGCTCACATCACACCGTTATTGAAGAAACCCACCATGGACCCTTCTGTTATCCATAACTACCGCCCTGTGTCCCTTCTCCCTTTCCTCTCCAAAACTCTTGAGCGTGCTGCCTCTAATCAACTGTCTCTCTTCCTTTCTCAGAATAACCTGCTGGACCCCCACCAGTCTGGCTTCAGACCCGGTCACTCGACTGAGACTGCACTTCTCTCTGTCAGTGAAACTCTCCACACTGCACGGGCAGCCTCCTTTTCTTCCGTTCTTATTCTCCTGGACCTGTCGGCTGCCTTCGACACCGTCAACCACTCCATCCTCCTGTCCTCGCTGGCTGCTTTGGGGATCGGTGGCACCACCCTTGGCTGGATTGAGTCTTACCTTTCCGGTCGCTCCTTTCAGGTTGCCTGGGACGGTGCAGTATCGGCACCCCATCCGCTTGCCACAGGAGTTCCTCAAGGCTCTGTTCTTGGTCCACTGCTCTTCACTCTCTATACCCGTTCTCTTGGACCTGTCATCTCTGCCCATGGCTTGTCCTATCATTGTTATGCCGATGACACCCAACTCTTTCTCTCATTCTCTCCCTCTGACTCACAGGTCTCCACTCGGGTCTCTGCTTGTCTCCAGGATATTCAGAGCTGGATGGACACCCACCATCTTAAGCTCAACCCAGACAAGTCAGAGCTCCTCTTCTTTCCTGCTCCATCTTCTCCTTCGCTGGACCTCTCCATCTCCCTGGGTGACACCATCCTGTCACCGTCTTCCAGTGCTAAGAACCTCGGAGTGGTCTTCGACAACAAGCTGACCCTCTCCGAGAACATCGCAGCGGTGAGTCGGGCGTGCAGATTTTTCCTGTATAACATCAGGAGAATCCGCCCCTTTCTCACCACCTACTCCACACAGCTGCTTGTCCAAGCGACGGTACTCTCCCGCCTGGACTACTGCAACTCCCTCCTTGCTGGCCTTCCAGCATCTTCCATCCGACCTTTGCAGCTCATCCAGAATGCTGCTGCTCGTCTGGTCTTCAACCTTCCCAGACGGACCCACGTCACTCCCCTCCTCGCCGACCTCCATTGGCTACCTGTCTCGGCTCGCATCAGATTCAAGACTTTGGTGCTTGCCTTCCAGGCTGTTAAGGGGATGGCTCCGTCCTATCTTCAGAAGCTTATCAGACCCTACACACCTGCCTGTGCACTCCGTTCTGCGTCTTCAGTGCGCCTGGTGCCCCCTCCTCTCAATGCCTGCACCTCCTGGTCACGTCTGCTGTCTGTTCTGGCTCCCCGCTGGTGGAATGACCTTCCCACGGTGGTCAGAACAGCAGATAGTCTGCCCACCTTCAAGCGCAGACCGAAGACTCACCTCTTCAGGATGCACCTCTCTCCTTCTCTCCCTAGCTCTCTGACTTAGCCTTAGTTGTTTGCTATAGCTACCTTAGGGTTATTACAATTGTTGTTCCAGAGCTACTGTTTATTAATTGTTATATTTTTCTTTTTCCCTCAACAGGTCATCCATAGGGTTCAGCCCTTATAACCCTACGGGCACTTGAGACTTGTACCCTTCCCTAGCACTTTAATAATCTTGTTCCCAAAGAAATGCACTTTGTGTTGTAAGTCGCTCTGGATAAGAGCGTCTGCCAAATGCCTGTAATGTAATGTAATGTATCACAAAAAATGTGTCTGCTTACAGAAAAAAAATAGGGACTTATTTATTTATTTATTTATTTATTTATTGATTGATTTATTTGGACATTTGTGTCCAGAGAATTTTACAAGGCTGTAATAGAAGGTTACACTTGTTTTTAGAATAAAGATCTAAACACAACATAACTCATGTCACATTCATGGAAAAACATAAAACAACTAAATTCATTCAAGGAAGTTTTTTTCATAGTATAACTGTGATGACTGACTAGTAAAAGATCAATGCAACACTGAAAGATTAATGTAACCTCATTATACTTTTAAAATATACATATATTTTGCATTTCCTTTATATAGCAACACCGTGAATATATTCCATCCCCTATGTTCACCAATACATTTTCAATCACAGACAGGATTTCTTGTCATCTTCCAATGAGCAGAGCTCCAAAGGTTTTCTCTCAAGTTTGTCTCATGATGTAACTAACTTTTCCCTCTTATCTAATTTGAATCTTCAGCTAGCTGAAAGGCAAAATTGACTTCAGTAAAACCAATATAATTAAATAAAACAATGTCAATTTAAATTTATTTTTTCTTATAATGCAATGCACTATGCATTCAAATAAGAGTTCTGTAGACCATTTATTCTCTTTGTGAACAGTGAGTCACCCCAACCAACAATAGCTAGTACCCTTAGCACAAATGTCCAGAAAGTATGGTAGTATAAATTCCAGCAAGTGCCATGTTCACATCTGCATGCCAAAACAAATTCACACTTCTGTTATTGAACATGTTGAATGTATTTAATTAAAGACAAAAACTTTGTTTTAAGTTACAGTAGGAGTTGGCAATGCCAAAATGTAAATTCAAGTAAGAGTGCATGTCCAGTAAGTTTTTAAAGTGCTTAGAGTAAGGAAAGCAAATTAAACTACACAAGCCACCCTTGTGAATGTTTTTAATTAGGAAATAAGGATAGAGAAGCAATGTGTCCAAGCATGAGTAATGAACTGACAACCTGTACTTGTGAACCTAAAATAAGAGATAATGATAAAACTATCATATAGATTCACAGTTCAATCACCTGGAGAAACGATAAACATGGTAAGTAAATACAAGTTACACATTTGTTATAATGTTGTACCGAACAACATCAGCGACGAGGGATAATAAATATCACTTAGAGTAGCAGTTTTGGACAGGTGGTCTGAAGCAGTTGGAAGTTGGGAGGGAGATACGAAATGAAGATTTTATACCCTGAAATTCTTCTACTTAAAATGCTTGAAGAAAATCTGCATCATCTATTTCTACTATTTTTAACTTCAGATGAGCTGACTTTATTAAAATGTAAGATTTTAAAAGAAATATAGACTTGATACAGCTTCAAGATGGCAAAATTAGCTGCAAAAGAAACATGCACTATAGGTAAGTCATTATGGGACAGTTTGGGACAAATAAACAAATGATTCACAATATTTAAACTGGACAACTCAGAACAAAATAAGACTGAATAATGTTCTGTTCAGCCTAAGGTTCAAAAATAGGGAAGCCGAAAGACATTCTGATAAGTAGAACACCCTTGATGCAAAAAGTAAGTCTTAACAATTTTCAGTGTTACAGTAAAACAGAATACAGAATAGAAAAAAAAATTAATTAATTAATTATGCTTTATAATAATAAGGATATTTCTCATATATCTAACAGTTACTTTGGAATTGTTCCTTGAAAATAAATCATACCATAAAATGATTTACAGGAGCCTGTAGCAAGGGGAGGTCATGCTTAACAAACCTCTTGGACTTTTTTGAGAAAGCTGCAATGTGTTTTGACTCAAACCAGCTTTTGATGACAGGCTCATAGTCAGAATGAAGTCAATAGGAATTGCAGGTGTTATCACATGTGACTTCTGGTTGTGAGTTTACAGAATGAGAATTGATTGATGGGTAGAAAACAAACTGTTTAAAGGATCATATCAGAGCTGGGTCTTTTACAAGATAATGTCTATATCTGTAATTTTGATGTGGAAGTCAGTAGCAAACTATGTAAATCTGCTGATGATAAAAAAGTTGACGGACTAGTCAACAGTTTAGAATTAACTATGGTAACACAGGAAGATATAAGATTTATGTGAAATATAAATGTTGTGGGTTGTCCCACTCTCAAAAGTCTCACTATCAAAAAAAAAAAAAAAAAAAAAGCTTGCTGAGTTACCCTGTTAGATTTCTGTAGTGTATAATGAAAGTCAGTTTGGAATTACACTTTTGTGTGGTTAGGTTCTTGCTCATTTGTGACCATACTGTGGTGTGTAAAGGTGCTACAGGACCAGAGTGGACTTTTCTGTCGCCATTCCTTTGGCGCCTCAGGTGCTTCAGCAGCCCAGTTCAGCTTCATTGCAATGTCTGCTGGCTAGAGTTGGTAGGAGAGGGTTGTCAGCTTGTAAGAATCCATGAAAACCAATGTATAGCAAACATTTTTCAATCCCTCAACATTCAACCTTCTCAGTATAACATGGGTTGGGTGGTTCAGAAAATTTACATCGGTCATGGAACTGCTGCACAAGAGAGAAAGTTTGGCCTTTATGCAGCTGACATTCTACGGCTGATCCTGTAAGCATACCCCCACACCCACCACAGTCAAACAGCCTGACACTCAGATGTGAAGAAAGCGGTTCACCTGGCCCATATAACCGTAGTATTTACATCCTCCATCATCATCCTGGCTAGGACTGGCCACTGGCCAGACAGCACACCCTGACTAACTATAGCCATCAACATGGAGATGCTGACTGGGCAGTCATTGTCAAGTAAACCCTTTAACTGTGCTCCACTTCCATCCACCAAAAATTCCTCCAAGTTGATATTATGGACCCCATAATTCTTAGCCTGGATGCACTGGCCAAAGTGGAGGTCATGATTGACTCAGCTAGGTGGTTCACCCTACTCTAGTGCTAACTGCCTGCCTAACAAGAGCCCTACAGTGGTATGGCTGTGTGAGAAGGCAGCCTGACAGTTTGTTTGATTGGGATGTGTGGTTGGACACATTACAAGAAGTAATTGAAAAATTGCTTAATCGATTAGTGATTACCTAGACACAGCTGGCAAGCAGTGCAGCTGGCTGCACTTAGTAGTTCAGCTGTAGGAAAAGTATTTAAAGTGGGGCCTGCACTCACACTGAAGTGAAAGGAAGGGTTTCCATGTACAGAAGTGTTAAATGGTTCTTTTTTAAAATTTTGTTTGGTAGCCGACTATAGTTTGGTTTTCATTTACATTGTTATTCATAAGTTATTCATTAGTTGTTTGTGCATGGAATTCATGGTTACGATTTATTTTTATTTTGGTGCATGGGAAAACATTGTGTTTGCAGAGTGGTGGTGTGTTATGCAATGGGCTTACCTGCTAGTGGCCTGAAGGATAGGGTGATGCAGTATGGAACATCTGCTGAAGTGTGTGTGTGCCAGTGGATAGACGGGGAGTCTGGGGGAACTGATCAGCTGCCTGCTTCCTCCTTGATGGTGTGAGGCTCCAGGGAACTCTGGTCCAGGGCAGATGGTGCAATGGTGGTGGTCAGGCTGTGGAGACGGAGCAGAGCACAATGAAGACCATGAAGAACCCTCAGGAGGTGTGTGTGGGTTTTTTTTTTTTTTTTTTTTTTTTTTTAATAATGCAGGCACAGTAGCACAGGCCAAACTATCTCACCCATTCTGGGTTCGTACAGTGTGATCTCCCCTGCCTCTAGATGGCCAAGAGCCCCCCTCCCCCAAGTTGGGACGAGGACAGGAAGTGGCTGGAGTGGGAGCACTATGTGTATGGTAGTTGGTCAAAAGAGGTAAACCTGCAATGTGTGCCTGTGTGAGCCTTGTGAAGGGGATAGCCTGACTGCACATTTTTTCCAGGACAAGCATGTGGTAGCATGTGTTAGGGGGATGGGGAGAAGGAAAAGAGGGGAGACGGCGAGAAGGAAAAGAGCTGGGTTAGGTCTTAAGAATGGGGCATCTGTGACTGATTTTTACCTGCAAAATCTAAGTTCTCATTGCCTTTTACTTTCATTGTCCTGGTGTCCTTGGTAGCAGAGGTAAGCATGAGCTTACTCCTGACTGTTCCTATATAAACCTTGCAAAACCAATAAATACATGAATAAAACATTTTGGACAAATAAAGGTTTTTGGCTACATTTTCATTGGCACTATCAAATGTTTTTAACTTTGGAAAGTACCAATGTTATCAGCAGTTTAAAGTACTCTTAAGTGGCTTGTTTCTCATACAAATATCCCAACACCAGAAAAACTGAGAATAAAAAATATTACAGCAAACAATGGCATGTTTCAATAAAATGATTCTGCTATAAATGGCTCAAAATGAATGAACAGACAAAATCATAACCATTAATTTGGTTATGTCATATCAGTTTACATCCATATTAGATGTAGCTTGTAAGAACTGTAGCCCTTTTCATACATGGTTCCCCAGTTTTAGGGGACTAAAACTAATTGATTTAATTTACAAATGTAAAGATCTAATACTGTGAAAATACAGTGGAGTCAATGACTGCCGGAAATGTATGACCCACACATGGCATGACATGCTTGGTGTCTCCATTGGTGATGCTCTGCTAGGCCTGTACTGTATCTTCAGTTTTTGGTTGCTTTGAGGACCTTTTTTTATTTTTTTTACTTGGTCACCACCAACTGATACATGTTCAGTTGGACTGAGTTCAAGTAATTGACTTGGCCTGTGAAGAACATTCCACTTTTTGATCCTAATGGCCCAAAAAACTCTTTGCATTGGTTGTATGTTTAGGATGTATTCAGTGTGTTGTATATAGCTTTGTCTGGTTTTGAAGCATTCACATGGTTCTGAGCAAACAAGATGTTTCTTTGTACTTCCACGTTCATCCTTTTTCTGTCATCAGCAGTAACATCAATAAACACAAGAGAGATGTTTCCACTGGCAGCCATAACACAATCTATATGAAGTGGTTTGCATAGGATTGTGCTGTTCTTTTTTACCCTCACACTTTCCTCTTTCCATCACTCTGGTCCAAGTTGATTTTTGTCACATCTGTCCATTACACTTTGTTCCAGAACTCTATGGGTTTTTAATGTACTTTTTTTGCAAACTGTAACCTGACCCTTCTATTTTTGAGGCATACCAAGGGTTTTCATCTTGTGGTGAACCCTCTGAGGTTATACTGGTGTAGTCCTCTCTTCATGGTCATCTTTAACACATCCGAGAAAGTATTCTTGATCAGGTGTAAGGGAGTTTTTCTTCACTATTCCAAGTACCCTGTCATCCACGGCACTGGTTTTCTGTGGTCTGCCAGGGTGTTTACAATTGCTGAGCTCACAGTGTGTTTCTCTTCCTTCACAATGTAACACATAGTTGGTTTTGACATACCTAGTATTTTGGCTATGTCCATCATTGATTTATTCAGCTTGATTTATTTTTCAGTCTCATGATGGCCTGTTTTCCTGGCATTGACACTTTTCGGCCTTCATGTTGAGAGACAGCAACAACAAATGCAAACGACCCACACATAATCAACTCTTGACTGTTTACTAGCCGTTTGTGCTCTCTATCTCTTTTTGCATGAAGTAACCATGAAACAAAACACACCTGCCCAAGAAAATTTTGAGTAGCCACTCATCCTGTTATTTTTGGTCCCATAATATTTTGGGGACTATATGACCCAGTATGGATACACACATCCTCAAATAAAAATTGGAAGTTGGCGATTTAACCTCAAAGTAAAAGTTTAATTTCAAATCCTATGTATTACAGTACGGAACCAAAACAACAACAACAACAAAAAAATGTGTCAACTTCAAACAACACAGCACTATATTGTAAAAAGACAGCATTGTATTCTGTTTTACATAAAAACATAACATTCACTTTTTTGACAAATACAGTTTAAGAATTCGTCAACGAAATTAAGCCCTTACATATACTCACGAGGTGGCGCTCAAGTTACAATTTTAAGTAAGTGCACGTAGGCTAGGCTACAGTCGTTCAGGGTTTTGTGAGTGAAAGCGCCTTGCCAGCAGAAATGCCAAGTGACAGCGGGCAAAGGGAGCGGCTGAGGAACATGCTACGGTAAATACTTAGGCTCACTCTATGTTTAACTGTCATAGAAACGTAATTTACTATGTGAACCATTCGAGGACACATGTGACGTTGGTTATTTTAAATGAACAAATTAGTTATTCCACAAATGTTTCGCAGCCGGACGAGTTCCTAGACTCATGTCTGAGACGTAGTTGGATGGACATCACTGAATACCATCAGGCAGACTTATGTGATTATATTAGTCATGTTCGATGTTATTTCTGCTCATTTTTCTTGAAGTGTTCCGTGCATGTTTTGTCGTATGACGTGTCCAATCAATGATATTTGAAATTTGTGAAAATCCACGTTTGGTATACATAGGTTTACTGCTGGACTTCAGCGTTGTTTGCCGCTTTACTGTTGATCCTGTTGTTTTAGACGTTACCTCAGTTCACAAGTTTATCAAATGTATGGTCATTTACAACTCAAATAGCATGTAGCCAATTTGCATTCGAAGTTTGCGATTAGTCCTTTAAGGCTTGTTTCCACACTGGTATGTTAGTGCAAGTAAGCGTGTGTCAAGTTTATGCGCAGGGCCTTGTGAGTTATCTGTCAGTTAAGATGTATGTAATCACAAAATCAATATTTTCCAATGCAAGCCACAACTTATGACTGAGATCGGCTTACAGAAATAAAGAGAGCAGACTTTTCGCAGTATCGAATTGCTGACGTACACGTTAAATTGGCCCATAAAATTGGTATAAACCAGATTTTATGCTCTTTTTTGAAAGAAGAAAATGTATTGAAGTTGTTTTTGCTTACAAAAGTCACAGTATGCACATGAATGTGTGTGGATGGGTAAATTCTACCAAGTCTGTTACAGGTTGCTGTTGCGGTTGGTTGGCACGCAGGGGGCGCTGTATAGCCTCCACTCGTCAGCTCTGGGTCTCTCTCCAGTTATCCCAAAAGAACGGTATACTGTCTTGCTCATTGTGATAATGTATGGCCTAAAACGTCGCCAATATTATGTGTTTATATTTAATAAATATGAGAAGTCTGAACTAAAACAAGTTTTTCTTAGCCAATTAATTGATTGGGTTATCCAATTATAGCATTTAAAATCCTCTGATTTCCAATATAAAATGGCTATTTGTATAAATCTTTTCATCATAACATGAATGCATAACATGAATATGAATGTGCGTTTGATTCATTTGAATCAGTCCATCACTAGATAGCTAACAGTACTACATACCTGTTTTTTTTTTTTAGTTTTGCAGAAAACATGCACTAGGTCCCAAAGTTCACTCTATGGATTTCATCATTGAGAACTTTCATTTCTTGTTAACTAGATAAGCTGTGAGCAATGTTAAATGACAAAGCTGAAACAACCCTGCTACTCCAATTACTTTGCAGCTCTGCAGTGAAGCTTGCAACTATTTTGCCCTTTCTGTTGTGCTTACCTTCAAATTTGTAATGTTTTTTGTGGTCTGTAATACTGTATATGCAACAAAAAAAATCTAACTATCCGGGTAAAGTGGCCTGTCCACGTAGGCACTGCCAAACAACCTACATTGAAGGTAACAACATTACCTGGTTAAAACATTCCCTGGTTGTGTCTGACATTCTAGTTGAGAATATTTGCGCAATATCGTCAGTATTGCTAGCATAACAATTGACGTAACTGTACTAGTGGTACTACTAATAGTAGTTAAGACAAGGCCAGGGTTATGGTGATCAATACTTGTGTCAGACGTAGGTCCCTATTTGAGAGTGCTAAAAGAACCAGTATTTGTGATATGTATACCTGGCTATGATTGGCAGCAACAACATCGTTTTATTATTCATAACAATTATTGTTAATTTTTGTGGAATTCAGAGTTCTTAGAAGATGAATTAGTTACCAAGAAAGTATAAGATCCCTGAATGTCTACTTTGTGGCTACACTGCGCAAGCCTAGACTGGCGCGCTCTTCTCGCACCACAAACCCCTGCTGCTCATCCCTTCTCATTTTCAGATCAGTTTCTTGTTATGACATCTCCGTAAAAGACTGCCAAAAAAGGTCTCTCACCTCGCCGCTAAATTCAAAATAATGAATGCGATTTTCTCCCCCCTCTCCACGGTGAAAGGAGGCCAACAATTTAGCAATTTCTGCAGCTTGTGTCATGCTTCATGACTAATTCCCATATTTAAATGTGAACGGGCAAAGCTGGGCTATTTGACTGCAGCCAAGCGCGCTTTATCAGGTCAGAAAGCTTTCAATAGTGGCGAGGGTAGGAGGTGGTTGGAATTGTTTAACTGTGCAAAATTTAATCAAAAAGAGAATTTTTTTGCCAAACTTAGTTTTACTCTGCGAAATACTCAAGGACGTAGCACAAGTGTAACTCTTCTTTACGGCATGGTCGCATTATTCCTCCCTCTGTCTTTATATCGCTTACAAAGGTTAACACTTGAAAGAGCAGTTTCAAGTCAGGCGCAGTTCATTATTTGTTGACCCTTGACACTGCAGGTGCAGACTCACATAGCTGGAGATTGTTTCTCCTTTCATTCTTTATCGCTAAATTAAATTTCTCCATGAACAACCGCAGATGTTACGAGCAAAATATAGATCAATTAATGATCATATGTACTAAATAGATACTCGTTTAATATATTTTCTCAAATAAAATTAAACTTTTATTCGCCATAGTGGAAAAAAAATCTCTGTTGCTCTATTGAAGAAAAGAAAAACATTAAACAAACGCATGGCAACCGTGCGTTATTCATATTGGCAGAAATTTGATATTGGGTGATCCTGACTTGGAGAACGTTGTTATAATTTGAGATAAAATAAAAGATAAAATGTTATATATGGTGAGTCAAGGAGGAATAGATATATGCGCCATGACGATTTCGCGGATGAGGAGAGTTGATGCTTACAAGGTCATGATCGATGACTGTGCTGTCGGGATGAATTTCCTGACTGGATGCGTCGCCACAATCGGGGCTGTATATATAGCCGTTGACCCCGGTGGGTCCTCTTGGTCGCCAGCAGCCTTGTTCCCGTTAGACACTGACAGAGGGGTTCTATCTCCTAGTTTTTTATTTAAAAAATCATTGTGAAATGTGAAAGGAGCTCGTTGAACGTTTAAAAAATAGATTCAAGTTGTTTTCTGCTGGCTATCTGGTTATCATTGGTATCCACGTTACATGTGTAACCAGAGACAGACTTTGCATTTTCAAAAATATTTATTTTAGTGACAAAAAACACTCAAAATTTTAGGGCATGAAAGTTTTATACATTTTAGGATTTAAATAGCTTATAGAAAATTACTGTAGTTACTTTTTGAATTTGTATGTGATCCTTGGCAATTACGTCATAAAAGAGAGGGCATTTACACTGATTATCCACTATTTGGAACATGTGTTATAGAAGTCAAAGGTATACATGTATTAGAATTAGAAATGTACTGGGAGTACAGGAAAGTTATCTGTATACAGGAGTATATATTTTTCTTTATCATGTTTATATTTATTTTTCCTGCATTTTTTGTCCATGGTCTTTAGTTATTAAAAGAAGAGGGAATAAGAAATCAACAAGTCTGTTGAAACACTGAAAATGTATAAAGATTTATTTTTTAAAAACAACATCTCACGTTTAGGAATACAAGTTGAAAATATTGTTGTACATCGAGATGATATGAATCTTAACAATACGTTTGAATTTGTCATAGGAAAACTGCGAAGAAGAAAAAACCGTCTCCCGGTAGCAGTTTCTAATACATTCTGACACATTTGCATCTAAATGCCATTGTTTTAAAATCTTTAAAATATACTTTTAAACTTTATAAACTGAACTATTTGTTCTGAGTATTTTATAATTTACTTTGCTGAAAAATGTAGTTTAAAAAGCGGCCAAAGTGTGCAGTGCAGCCGCGATCCACGCGAGTCCCAAGGAGTCTTCATTGAGAAGCCACGTGTCCGTTTCCAAAGCCCTCTCCAACTTAACCACCTCCATTGTACGTCCAACCCACATCGGCAGCGTCCCCCACATAAAGGGATTTGCAATTTCAAGATATTCCAGCTTAAATGTTTTTGACAGTTCCCTCGCTTTTGCTTCGGCCTGGTTATTTTAGCTGTGCCAAATGGGTCACCTTGGGTAGCTGTCTGCGCGCAAAGGGCTTTTGCGCGCATTCAGTCTGAATTTTTTCCAACTTTCCTTGACGGGGAAACCAGCTGCTGGTCGTGAAAAGACGGCTTATTAATTGTCCTTTGTCATGCAGAATTGCTTGATTTCTAAAGAAACGTACAAAGGCTCTTTTTCAGGATTCAAGTATTTTGTTTCGTGCGCATTTTCAACCCATCGAATCAGCTGCAACGCCGCACCGTCTACCAGACTCAGGTACTGACGGCCTGCTCCTTTTGTCTGCTTTTAATGCTCTTGTAAATCAGGCAGACTGATTTGTTACAAGCTGCTCTTTTAATCTGATAGATAAGAGACATGTCTAAGAAAAGCCTTAAATGAAAAATTAGTTGGAATAAAGACAACGGCGAGTCTGCTAGATGGGCGCCTGTTGACTCAAGCGGCCCTCGAGCGCCCGGGAAGCCCTCTCAGCAGCCCGTCAAGGTCACATCAACAATCCGCTTTTCTTCTCTTAAAAAGACACTGTAGCCTTTTTGCTTCAATGAATTGATCGGCACAAAATTAAGAATAAATAAATTGAGCATTTTGAGCACTAGGCTTATAAGCTCCCCCAGGGCGCAAACCCCAAGCTATTGAATGGATAAAGGACGCTTTGCGGAGGACGCACAGAGCAAAATGGGGCTCTATGGTGCAATTAACAAAATGGCCTAATCCTATATCTTAACAAATGCAAATATTGGAGTTTTGTTAAAATGTTTAAGTGAACAATTAAATGAAAGTTTACAAGGGCAACTTCTCAGCCCGACGGCACAGTAGCTGGAATAACTTAGTAAATGTCCAATCCTCTGAGGTTCTTTTGTTATGGCGGACGGCTGATTATAAATTGTCAGAGAAGTAAATACCATTTAAATCCTATTTCAATAAATTAAATGTAGTTTTGGAGAATGCACTATGAGCGCAGGGAGCAGCGTGTCGCGCGCCGTTTAGGAACGGAGGAAACCTGTTTACAGTAGGTTGGACACAACCCCCTACTTTTAAGAATTAATTTGTTCGTTTTTTTTTTGTTTGTTTTTAGACCAATATGCATTTTTCAAACAGCGTCTCTTTACCGAACAACTTGCATTTTGACGTTTAAAATATTAGTAGACTTTTTTCTGGTTGTCATCATATAATTCATATTGTTTTGATCAGTTGAACTGCAAGTATATATGTTTTTATTTCATGTCTTTATATACCTGCAAATATTATAAAACAATATATTATAATACACATTTTCATAGAAAATACATGTATCTAAAGTTTGTTTCTCTGCATCGTTGTCATGTCCTAAAATGAAAGAAAGAAAATCATGACTTAGTACTGATGCGCAACCTCTCAGAATGTTAGAAGAGTACTAATTCAAAAAAATCTATTTATTCATTAATTAATTCTCTCATTCATTCACTAATACACTCGACAGGTTTTATTAACTCCCTTGCACGAGACGGGTGCGGTGGTGCGGATGCCTGAAAGCAGTGAAGTCTCTGCAGGTCTTTGGAACTCCGAGGGGTCCTGCGCCAAGGGAAAACTCGGGCTTTATTATGCTTCCCAAGGGAGAGGTCTCAGATGACCCGCGTGAATGCCACTCAGGACGGACGTCTTGGCAGATTCCCGAGCCCATGCCACTCGTGTTGAGAATAAGGGCCTTTAGAATAATCTTTTCATTCGAGTTTGGGATAGATTTTATTCTTGGGACACCCCACTCAAGATAACCCGGATAGTAGATATGTCCTGGGTACAGGCAGGGTAAGGATTAGAACAAGGGTTCCCAAGGTAGTATATGGGAAATTGTAAAAATTTTAATGCCAATAAATGCTATGTCATTTATAGTGCCCAGAAATGTTGTCAAACTTGTGTGTGAGTGTGTTTGTTCCAAGGAGTGACCTCCTTGATTTAGTGTCTTTATAAAGAATAAATCGTCTCTGTGTGAGTTTTCTCAAGTTTTCACAAATATACAGCTGTTTAACTGTCTGCAAATAAATTCAACATGGTCACCAGACACAGCTGTTTGTTCATCTATTATCGGTCAATAAAATGCTAAACATTAATGTTAAGTTATCAGAGATGGCATTCAATTTGTGAAACGTCTTTTTAAACCATGAATAAAATAAGTTTGCTTTTGGCACATCTATGCCATGGTTAATGGAGACTAGGTTTGGGTGCCCTCTTGTTTAACCGGTTTGTACAAGAAAGCATTTTGCAATGCAGTTGCTGAATAATAACATTGTATTTTATTCTGTATTTGCACAAATAAAATTCAATAGATGTTGCATCAACTGTTGCATTTAATATCCGTAACACTATTTATCAGTACAACATTGCCAGATAACATGAGCGCAGTATCATGAGTGGCCTTGAAGGCTCCTTACAAGTTGCGTGGTCCAGTGTGTTCATCATTGGCCACGTTTTATAACAGATACAAGTATAATGAGTTGGACACTCATCAACAAATTACACTAAGCAGTTACATGCTGTCATAAAACCTTAAGCAATAGAATGGCTGAATAAAATGGTAAACAAATGAATGATAACATCCAGTGAAAATGCGAAATTAGCACATAGCATTTGGAACACTGGTCTAAGGCCAAAGATACCTTTTCGGTTTCAACTTTGGTGGAACTGAAATTCCTCAAGAAATGTACACTATCGGACGTTTTCTGGATTTACAATGCTGAGCTAAATTCGATGGAAAACATATTTGTAAATAGAATTGCAATTGCAAAAATGCAAACAGGTTTAATCTCTTGGATATTTTATTTGGTTTACCTTTTAGATGATGATTTCTGGATTAAATAATTTTGTACTTTAATTGTCAGTAACGCTCTCTTCCTTTACGCAAGGTGCGTAAAGAGGTATTGTCAATGTGTATATAATTTATAAGCGCATTACAAAATAACGAGTAAAGTTATTACACACGCTGAGTTTCTTCTGATCTATGTTTAATGTTAAGAGTGTGTGTGCGTAAGTGTGTGTGTATGCGTGCGCGCGCCCACGCACGGTGCTGCGTGTACACGTGCACTTGTGGATGTGTTTTGATGCGCAAAACTGTAACCCATATGACAAGAAAATAAGCTTTGTAACTAAGAAATATTCTTTATTTAAGTATTATTGTTTTTTAAATAAATAAATATATTCAATTACATTGACGATACAATAACAGAACTCTTCCTTTTAAGCAACATCGTAAGAAAACATTGTTAGTCGTTTCCAAACACACTCCACAGTTCAGTTCCGTTCCCATCCAAGTCGACGTCAATAAAGCTAAACAGTATTCACCATTGATACAAAATACTTGACTATTATTTTCCAAAAATAGATAGCACTAACAAATTTGCTATTTATTTGTGTCATTTATGATATTTATTATACAAATACCGAACCGCTTTTAGCGATTATAGAGTGAATTTGGATAGGCAACTCATGGTTGAGATTGATCGTTTTCAGAAAAACTACAAACTTACAACATGTACTCAGTTATACAACAATATAGGGATTAACAAACCCCCTGTTTATATATTTTTCTGTATTTACAGGTGATAGAGTACGAAGTCTGTACTGCTGACTTTTTGGCTGCGTTCAGAATTCCACAGGTGGTACAAGGACATAGTCTCTAGGGATCAGAGGAAGTCAAGGGGTGACAGACAGCTCTCCGTCTTCTTTCCCTGATGATGAAGGAGACATGGGTAGGTCGTCCTCTTCCTCGGAGCATCTCGCGGATGACAGAGAGGAACACTTGCAACTGTGAGAACCCGTCCGGTGAGACCCATTCTTGCCCTCTTTCTTGTGCTTCACCCTGCGGTTCTGGAACCAGATCTTGACTTGTTTTTCGGACAGGTTCAGGTACGTGGCGATCTCAATGCGCCTCAGTCTCGAGAGATACATATTGGAGGTGAACTCCCTCTCCAACTCAAGTAGCTGAGTGCTGGTGAAGGCTGTGCGCATGCGCTTGCTGCTCTGGAGTTGGCTGCTGTTGCTCTCTGTTTAAATGAAAAAAGCAAATCAGTTAGTAAACCATGAATGCACAATAAAGGGCAAATAAACTAATACCACCACTATATATAGCCGAAGATCATTTCCAAATATTCTGTGCCATCTAACGAGGACTAAAGAAGACAGTGGTCCAAAATAAGACATTCTTAGCCGTAAAGTCATTTTCATGTGGAAAAAGTTTGGATGAATTGAGAGCAAGTTAGAGAATTAGAACTCACCAATGGATATGCAGTGAAACTGACGAGGATCCGGAACTGGATATGCAGCTTGGTATATCCCAGGGCCGTGGTTAAGGTTGACACCAGTTGAAGACGTGTGCTGTCTCGCCAGCGCAGAATGACAGTACTGGGAGCCGAAAGCAGGAAAGGACGCCTTGAGGAGTGGAATGGTTGGAGGTGAAGGGTGTAACTGCGACGCCGTCACACAAAGTGGACAGAAGCACAACAAACCCGACTTCCTAGAATGGCAGGAACCCGGAGAAAGCCCATGGAGTGGGTGCGAGGGATGCACCGCGTACGGAAATAAAGGTGGATTGTTTTCATTCCCTTTATCATTTGCCTCCCTCAAAATTAAGGAATCCACAAGAAAAGACCGCGGCATTTTGTATGTTGGCTTTTTATCTCCACAAACTTAGTTTTGTGTGTGCGTGTTCTGTCTCTCCCTCTCTCTTTCTGTCTGTCTGTCTTTCTTTCTCTCCCTGAAGGGCAGTTCGCGCGTCTGGACAGCGGAGTGGTGCTGAAGCAGAGTGTTGCAGTTTAAATAGTGTGGACCCGGTTCGTCCATGTGACAGTTACGTTGGGAGCGCCTGAGAGCTCTCAATAGGGTTTTGTGCCTTTTCTCTCGGTATTCACACTGCACGCTTCCCTATTATTTCACTTGTTAACTAAATGAACTGCATAATGTAGTCTATTCTTGTCAACCCCACCCACGCCGAAAAAGGCGGCACTGCCTCCTCCCATTTTAGCTTTTAATAATAATAATAATAATAATAATAATAATAATAATAGTAATAGATCTGATTTGTTTTATCATTGATTATCATATCATTTATTATTTAAATGACAGCTTCTATGTTTTTTTCATGGAAATTCCAAATTGTTTTTCTTACAGGCTACCCTACATATTGCTCGGAGCTAAGAGGCAACAGGCAACTGATTTTAAACTCTACTTAGGAAAACCACTGTTTCTTTTGCTCTCAAAAGTTCTGCTGCTCCGACTACAGCTAGTATTTGCCTTTTGCAATTGAAATAAAAGCATTATTTGCATACGATTATGGAGATGCATGTAAACAGGCAGTATTTACTCATATACATATAAGTCAATTGGATTACAAAAGTTTTTGTTTTGCTACTGTTGTGGTGCAGATTCCCGTCTCAGTCTCGTTGTCCTCTGCATCATTAACCAACAATGACAAATTTATTTCCTGAATGATTGTGTGTATCCATTTTAATATTGTTTCAATGAAATATACACCCAACTATACATTTTACTTGTTTGTTTTTTTTTCATTTGTCTGTCAACTCGCTGGCAAAATGAATTCACC
The DNA here is from genome assembly GCA_022829145.1 of Albula goreensis. Taxonomy (NCBI): domain Eukaryota; kingdom Metazoa; phylum Chordata; class Actinopteri; order Albuliformes; family Albulidae; genus Albula; species Albula goreensis. Next base: position 22,912,711 of record CM040742.1, read on the forward strand.
AAAATGATAAACTCTTATTCTGCCAGACATGCATTGATTTTTTTGTTTGGGTAGCGAAGTATTAGCACTCGGTCTTGCTAGTAAACCAAGGAAATAAAACTGTCGTTTCTAATGCACATTTATATAATTTATAAAGCTAACATAATTGCAGTCGTATATGAAGTTCTTTTTTCGCGCATGTGTATGTGAGTATTTGTACTTAATGTGTGGATGTTTTTATTTTTGTGCCTATTTTTCTTGCCAATGTATCACTTTTAGTCACTGAAAAGACAAGTCACAGCCTCCAGGCAATGCGGTTAAAACCAGTGATTAATTCCTGAGCGCGGGCCCCCGCGGGGTCCGGGGAAGCATATATAAAAATAACCAGGTTTTCACTCACAGGACCTTATTGAATGTCATTGTAGAGAGTTTTCAATGCGAGAGAAAGAGGCTCGAATTAAAGTGTGTGACAGCGGCGGATAGGCGCACACAAAGGAGACTCTGTCACAGAGAGGCCGAATGCGTGGCGCTTGAAAGCCCCCTCCTCGCTATGATTGAATTAAGTAATAGGAAAACATTTTCTTTCACTTTAGGACCGCTAAACAACACCTTCAAAGCGACTGGGACCATTAATGTGCGAGTAAACACTGGAATGTGGTTTTGATACTCCCACTCCCTCCCTTACTCCGGTGCTGTTCGCCGTTTCTGAATAATTTCAAAAGATTTTGTTTAAATTTACAGATGGTTTAGGTCTAGAATTTTTTCCTGGTTTGTGATGTTGCCATTGGAAATTCATTTTCACAGCGTTCCTCATACGCATTTAAGTGTCTTATTGTTATTATTATTATTACTATCATCATCATCATTATTGTATCTATTGTGTCCTTAATGTCTTTTCAGTGTTCTTTTGAATATTCACGCGCTATTAAAAATATCTCTTTATCCTCTTCTACCTTTTTTTGATTCTTGCACATACTTTAGTTAACATTTTAAATCGCACTAAAAGAGTGTTTTTCGTTCGTAATCATATAAGGACTTCTTTTGTTCTACGTAGAAACATTGGTGAACCATTTGATACAACAGAAGTACCAAATGGTTCATTAATAGTTCTATATAGTATTTAAAATTCCTTCATATTACTACGAGCAAAGGTCCCGAAGAGCCTTACATTTCTTTGAAGCTGTATACTATGTTAGATTATATTCAGAAGTATGAGGGTCATACAATAAAACTGGATTGATGAAGCACACACTTCCAATAGATTATAGAAGAACAATCCTGTTGTCATTAACTTTCTTTCTGACGGTGTGTTGAAACTGTAATATGATATAATTGACTTAATAATGTGACATTAAATATAAGTGAAGTCAAACTGCGATGTTGTTCATTAACTAATGAAACACTGGTGTTGGTAATTCATCAGGTATCGTGCAGTTGCGCCAGTCTGGCTGGAATTACAAACAGTCACTTTCTTGAAATAAAGTATTGAAATTCAATTCATTTCCTGGTTTTGGATTTTTAAATAACTTCTTTTTGCCTGTTGAAATTTTCTCATCATTTCTGGTCGCATTAATGACAGAAATATTAATTTACTTCTGTATTCTGTTATTTTAGCAGAATTCTGAAATGCTTATGTTCCGTAGTAAAACCCTTCCTACCTCGGCCCTAGTGCATGACAATTACGGGACCGCTCAGTGATATTGTTTTTTCGTTCAGAACCGAGCCCGCCCGCGTAATGGCCAGTGGCTATTTGTTTTATTTTCTAAAATGACAGGAAACTCTCTGCTCCATGGGAAATACCACTCAACTGGTATAAAGGGTATAATTTGGCCCTAACTTCGTAGTACTATAATAGCGGTTATTTACTGGTCAAATTAGGACCAATTAAACCCTTAAACAATCGCAGGTACGGAGTCACGCGGGCAAGAGCCTGTTATCTGCCCGAGAGTGGGATTAGTCCTTTCACTATCTGGGCTGCCGTGTGCCAGGCGTCGTCCATTAACTAATGGGAGATCCCGCTCTAGCTTCTTAATTCTCGTTTCATTCTAAACGTTAATTACAAAATGGCCTAATGATGTTGTTATAATCTAACAAAGAGTTCATTTGAGGCATTCTTTCTCTATTTGCATAGCACCAATTTAAACTGGAGTCCTTTAATATCTGTGTTAAGGTATGATCCCATAAGAGACACAGAAGACAATTTGGTGCTGTTTCAACACAATTTTCTCCAATTAGGTACAATATTTTACTTGATGTTAATGACCTGGTAGCACACAGACAAACCCTCCCTAACATTAGGGGCAGTATATCTATTATATAGAAAATACGTTTTAAAAATTCCAGAAATTACTTAACAAAATAATTGTAATGGTGTGATACAAATTTATAATTCATATTATATCTTTACTTTCCGGTATCATTTCAATGCGCTGCTTATTTTCTTTGGTTCTCGCAACAGGTACGGACATATGGCGCATGCAGAAGGAAGAAGACACAGGGAGCTCCGCGGCTCAGGGAAGCTCAGCCTCATTTGTACTCCCAACTGGAGCTCGACAAATAGCTTTGACCTCTCGAAACGATGTGAAACGGCCCTCTTGGGGTGAGGGCAGGAACCGCATGCAAACTCATCATGCAACATATTTAGGCTATATATATATATATATACATATATATATATATATATATATATATATATATATATATATATATATATATATATTATGTAACTGGATTTAAATCCTCTAAGAATTACATCTTCTGTGTAGTCGCGAGTCCTTAGAATTCCTTCTAATTCCACTGTTCTAATTATCTTATTGTTTGCCAGATCTTTCCAGTAATTTTGTTATTACCCCTCCTAATTTGCAACCAAACTTAGTAAATGTTTGCAAATTTCCATATCTAAATCACATACATCTATAGGCAACATCTTCATATAGTGTGTGTGCTGTATGATGATAAAGCGAATATGTCAATAGTCTTTCCACTATTAATCACCACAACTAGTTTATCAGGCCAATATCTTCCATGATTCAGTGATTGGGGGTTTTGAGGTTCTCCTTAAGTATTAGTCATGGTGGGCCCTTAATCTAAAGTTTAATCAGTTTATCTTTATTCCTCCATCACCATGCCCCTCCCTGTTCATCTCTGCCACTCTCTCACAGGGTTCAGTGTCCCTCTGAAACCACAGCAGCTGCCGCTGGTGGGAACTTCATTTGAAATTTTAATATGAGAATAGTAATCTAATAAGCAACATGTAATTAAATAACCTAATAATAAGAATACAAACTTCGTCTGGACACAAGCATGATAGATTCAGTGGGTGGGTGTGTGTGTGGTTGGGGGTAGGGGGGGTGGGTGTGTGTTGATATGGCAGTAGCATTTTGTTTGAATGGAGTTACATGGGTCATGAGCTGCATCTGTTTCACAAGAGGTGTTGTTACTCACTCTTCCATGTCAGGACAACTGAAACAGCATCTCTTCCACATCATACAGTGAGCAGGAATTAGAAGAAGACATCCTGCTCTGTTATGTTGTCACTCGCAAGTTTTTAATTTTTGACAATAGTTTCTTCAGGGAAACAGTCTGGGAAGCAGTTAATTTACTTACCATGTTCAGTAAATTTACTTCCCTTTATATGTAATCGTTGAGAAATTAAAAATCTTCAAAGCTCATTTACTTTTCCATTCAAATTCTCTGAATTTACGAAATATTGATCCAAGTATTTCTGCACTTTTCAGCAAACTGCTTATGTGCTCAGCTGTTTTGAGAGACTGGGCTAAGGATTGTCTGTTTAATACAACAGACAATATGCCATAAAATGACTTTTCATTCAAATTAGATACAGACACATCTCAACAGTTCATCTCTGACACCTCATCCAAGTGTTACACACCATGTCACTCTCATTGTTCTTAACCTTTATGTTTCTTAAACCGTCTGTTGAAGTTGACAGGTATTGCTGAACTCAGACGAGTTTACACAAAAAGGCTGGGGATAGGATTATGGGTGACTAAGATGTTCCTGGATCCATTGTTGGGGGAAGGTAGAGTGTCTGTTGAAAACAAACTACAGTAAAAATACTCCATATATGCAAAATAATTCATGTGGAAGTGAGCCTTAAATTTCTTAATTTCTCAATCTGTGAAAGAGGTATATTCAAAGGTCACATTTTGTAGACACAGATACATACCTACATGCATTAAGTATTCACACATTCAATCAAACACACTCAGTACTCCTACACACATATGCACCTCATATATCTGCCGGTTAGAGTTGACAATGTAAAAGGATTTAGGATTCCCTATGGGGTGGTGATAAGGTGGATTAAATTTCGGGCCGGCTGGACGGGTGCTGTGACTGTCAATGTGACACTGAGGGCCTGCTTTACCCCCTTAATCTTACCCTAGGGGGACATCATGGCCGGCGAACCCCTCTGCCCTGAGACAATTATACAAAGAGCAGATTATCATTCATATGCTCATCAAAATCATTTTCAGTCACAGTGGCAACACGGCTGACCCAGCAACAAACGTATAATAGCAACATGTGATTAATTAAATGAGAGAAATGACCATTGTCAGGCTTTGTGAATTAGGGTGTGGAGCTTTCTCTCAGTACACTGGTGCTTACTTAAAATGTATTTTTATTACAAAAATGTGATTGTAAGCACATTCAGAGTGATTTAGATATCCTACAATCATGTAACATTTCGAAAACAACAGTTCAGACCCTCCATTTAATATGAATATTTTCAGTAATCACTTTCAGTTGCATAAATGTAATTCTACATGTACAAATGTAAATTATGTTATACTGCTGATGTCCGTGTTGATCCATCATATTTTTCTGTCATGAGTTCACCATACATCTTATACAGATATCTAGACAAGCTCACATATATGATCATCATGTTTCCCAGCCTGTCAATTGACCCACTGTAAGCTTGCTGCATAGTTTCTAGGGAATATAAAGTACATAAGATTAAGATCAAGCATTATAAGTTTTCCAAGGTAAATGTAATTTATTTGTTTGGTGGCTTTAAGTCAGTGTGCATTAGAATTATGATGCAAGCTTCATGAAAGCTGGAGGAGAACCTAACATTACATGTGTTTGGTATATCTATGTCACCCTGTGTCTATTTGAAGGCTTTCAAGCACATCCTATTTGTAACCTTACAAGCAGAATTGAGCCCCTCCTTTCCTCATTTTTATGCTACATTAATGTGCTGTTGTTCATCTATATTACCCTTCACTTGTTGGGAGTAAACAGCTGATGGAGCTGTGTACATGAAATTGCATTATTTATGTAAAAACTATTTCTTGCCTTTCCTGTTGGACTTTGACATCTTTGAGTTCTTTTTGAGGCAGTGTATACAATCCTGTGTGAGTGCTGATTGGAAGGTTTTTATCTCTTACTACTGCTAGCTAAATTTTCAAGTTATCTTTATGTGGCTATGGAACTGGGTAAGACATCCTTGTGGATTTTTTTGCACAACCGCTGTCTGTCATTGTTTCTGTTTGGTTTGCTTTGGTAGCAGACAAACACAATCAGCCATGAACACCCCAGCCAGCTGCCTGCTGTGCTCTAGCTTGAGATTGCGTGTGTAAGGTCTGGCTGTGCACTCTGCTAGGCATTAACAGGGGTATTCCCCTGCTGAGACTGCAGCACAGGCTGACAGCTTCACCCTGGAGGATTCTATACTGTTGCAGGATCTAGTTTGTATGGGGGTATACAGCTATCTCTGGTTTTGTCCACACAGTAGAAGTTTTTCCTCAGAGCCTGATCCATATGATTCCTTGACTGGAAGTCAGTAATCAGAAAAGTGTGTTTTCCATACATGCATCTAGATGAATAGTCCAGGTGAGTGCAAGCAAAAAAAGTTTGGAGGTGGACAATGTTCCTTCATTTCTTTCCTGTACAGCACCTTCTCTCTGGGCAGTCCTCGGTAATACATACACCTGGCTCTGTGGCTTTATTTTGCAAGTTTGTGGGTCTCTCTCTGCCATCTCTCTGTGTGCAGTTGGCCCTTCACCTTATGCGCTGACATCAGCACTCCCTTAAAAAAAGCACTGGACACAGAGGCTTGTGGTGGTAGGTTGTGTGTGTTATACTGAAACACCCATTACACTAAGCTATTGCTACATGACAGAGCCTCTCAGATGGCAGGTGGCCCCTTTTAAATCAGACTGCCAATGCTTTCAGCACTGTGGCAGGGGCAGACTGTCCCTGAGGAGATAATCACACTAAACCCAGTGAGCCAGTGATTTCTCCTCAGTTTCCCTTGGTGTGAAGCCCAAGCCCACTCCTCAGTTCAATCCTCCTCACTTCTCTCACAGTGGCAGCTTGGGTGTCACAGACATGCTCCCTCCACCCCCTGCCTCCTGGCTGCTATCCCTTGTCATCATGGCTACATGGGATGGTTCAGCTTGTTCTCCTCTTGCTTTGCTGCTCTTGAGTGTGGCTACTTGGGAGCAAGTTTCACACTGGTAGCTTTGGAGCAGCAGACATGTTCACCACTGCCCCGACAATGGGAGAACAGGTTAATCAACTCCCCTCATCAGTCTGCCTTCTTGGGCAGCAGCAGGTCAGGAGTGGTGGTCATGCACATTTGATCACAGCGCCCCCTAGAGGATGTCAACCAGTAGCACCAGGTGTGGTTCAGTACAGTTTGCACATTTTCGTCATGATTTGTGAGAGCGCCTGAGTCAGAAATACCTATGATAAGTCCTAGTCCAACAACCGGGGATCTCATCTCTGTTGCAGAGAAGCAGCATTTACATCTATTCTCCTGAAGATTGGAACAGCAGTTATTACAACCAACACTTTGTGGTGCCCAAGCAAGATGTTGGGCTGTGCCTTGTTCTCGTACTTGGGCATAGCAAAATCCAGGCCCACAAATAGGACCCGAGTTTTAGGTGAACCTAAAAGCCACGTTAATTTCTAACAACAAACTTTGTTTATTGGGATCAACTTTGACTCTGTCACCATGACAGCCTGCCTGTCTCCAGCATGAGCGGATCACCTGCAGTATATGTGGCAGCATTCAATCTAAACACAACAGTTGTTGACTACATGTGTCCCTTGAGCCTCATGGCCTTGACCTCTGTTGTTTGTCAGGTCAGCCCACTTCATGTGAGAGTATTTCAGAGCTGGTTTCTGGTACTCTGTGCTCATCCCATCAGACATTGCCACAGAAAAGTGACAATGTCTCAAAGCTTGACCAGACTCTAAACGTCAAACTCCCAGGGGGGCCTGCCCAACATTCCCTGGCACAGGAGATACTCCTGAGGTCACAGGACAGGCAGAGGTCAATCCATACCTGCTTTCTGCCTGGCCACCTCAATATGGCATTTTCATCATCATCACCGGCAAGTCCAGTGTTGTTTGGCAGATGTATACCTGTTCACCTCAGGTGAAAACATACACTGTCTCCTCTGGTTTTCAGTCAGCAGCAGGGATACTCCCCTGGGTATGAATTATCTCACACAAAAATGACCAAGACATCTCCTGTACCCCAAGTGGACTTATTCAGGATGGGGGTGCAAGATGAGTGAAATGGTGCATGAACAGGGCATTAAATGATGGGATGAATGTCCTCTCTTTATGGTCTTAATACTGTTTGTAAGATTAAGGACAGGATGTGACTGAAAGCGCTCAGCTAGCCAGAAGGTGACGTGAATATCCTATACCCATGTTACATTTCATTTCCTTCATCAGAGAACTGAAGTTCCATACAGAACCATAACATTGCGTTCCTAGCATTCCCTGATATAATTTAAGTTTATGCATAATTCTCCACTAATGTGTCACTCAGAGAATGGCAATCAATAAGATTATTTAAAAATGAATTCAGTGGATCCTTTTGACTTGATTTACTTGGAACTGTTTAAGTAAAATGCAGTTAGCTGATGATGGTTCAATCACCCTTAGGAGTGAATATTTCCATACTGTCTCGAGCACCCCAAATACCTTTCAAAGTGAGCCTATAACATTCATTCATGATGATGTTTACAGTATATTATTTTTCTCAAGTGCCACTTGTTTGCTGCATTGAAAAGTTACAGATGAAAAGAAAGTCACTCTTCCCCATCTCACCCACCTCCCTGTCCTCCTCTGTTTTTTTACAGCTAGAGATCATTTATAAGGTTTTAACTTTTTTCCTGTTGTGCCCAGAAATTTCAAGCATTGATATAAAAGTATAAGCAATAAACAGAAACTCTCACACTTTATATGGATAAAATCTGTGAAATACAATAATAATTAGACAAAATATGTCCACTACAATGGTGTTTTGGTGGAGGTTTTGGATCCTCCTCCCGAGAGTGGAAAGGTCCACATTTGGTTTTCAGTTGGCCAGTTGAACTGAAGGATGTTCTGAGCCATCGGGTGGAACTTCAGCAGGGACCTGTTTAGGGTGACAGAGGACCCATGGTGTTGCACCCAAGAGTTCAATCTTGATCTCATTGGACCATAGGACCTGGTTCCACTCAAAATGCTACTGATGTTTGGTGGCAAGCCCCAGTCACTTTCAGTCTGATTGTTGTGTTCAATAATGGCTTTCCTCTGACAAATATCCTGCTGGCACTGATGTGCTATTTTTTGATCTGGAGACTTGATGACCACAAAATGGAAGAACACCTTGTAGTTCTCCTACTGTGATGCTTCAATTCTTTCTCTCCCCCCTTGCCATGTTCCTTAATGTGAAATGCACTTGTGCCATCTTGCTAATAACTTGTATAACCTGTAGCTGCTGACATACTCCATTGTGTTTCCAGATCCCAGATCAATCCCAATCAACAATCAATCTTGTCAATTAGGGAGGAGGGGAGGGGTACAGTTTAACTGTGCGAACAGAGAAACTCCACTTTTTCACCAAACTCCACTATCTTTTTCATTTAATGCATCTGCTCTGTCCAAAGTAACCAATGGCTAAAGAGAAATTACTGTCCATCAACCTTTTGGGAATGCAGGTATTTCTTTTTCTGCCACGATTACTTTATCAGACATCTGTATCCAAGGGCAGATGGGTGGAGAAGTATATCAAAATGACATATTTGCATTCACATTCTCATGTCTATGTGCTTTTTCTACCATTGTGTGTTACAAGCATGGATGTGAATTTAATTATTTTTAAGAAAATGAAAACTGAGTTATTTCTATTACTGCATTGTAAATCTATAGGAAGACTTACAGGCCAAACTAATAGGTTGAACAATGAGCTATTTTCAGTACATATACATGGCCTTTTTCAAATTTTCTGTCTAATTTAATATCACTTTGCAAAGTGCTTACAAACTGCTTTTTAAGGTTCTGATGAAAATTGAACATGAAATATCTCTATAATCACCAGCTATCCTGCCTCTCTCTCTGCTAACCTCTCACCCTAGGACAGATAACCGAACTCCCTGTCTCGCACACCCACAGACATCGTGTCGCAGAGACATTTGTGCTCTTTTGTTTGCTGAGTTAATCCCAGCAGTGTAAACTCTTCCCAGGACTCACGCTGCTGGTGGATAAAAAAATTCCTCTTTTTTAAAGATCAATCGCTGTAAAGATGCATCTACAAGAATTGTCTCTGTGTGCTGTTTGTGCCCAACTGCCCCCCTCTCCCCCACCCTGCCTGTACAGACACCCTGACACCCTGGGGGTGGTAGTGGGAGGGTGGGGGGTGGTAGGAGAACTAACCGGTTTGTTTCTCCGCTGTGGCGGCTCTCTCTGTGACTTCGTACTGTCTCTGTTGTTCAGGACATTTTCCATCATTGGGCTGTTTGATGAACGTGGAGCCGGCTGCTGTAGAGGGACCACCCATCCTCTTCAAAACGCCTCTGCTGCCGCAGCGAGAGGGTGAGGCGCTCAGCACCGTGGAGTGGGCATTGTCCCACCGTAACCGAGGCAGCCGTGGAAAGGGTCGCGGGTCATGATAATCTAGGGATGAGCTGCAACAATCCGCATACATGCATCCCTAATGTGTAAAGTGTGTGCATGTGTGAGTGTATGTGAGTTTGTGTGGTGTGTCTATCCATTTCTCTATCTGTGAAATGCCATTGAATTTCCCTTAGTGTACTGTGACCTTTCTCACTGAATGGGATGGGATGTGTTAACTGAGGATTAGAATGGTTTTCTTACAGATGCAGCAGATGATAAAAGCACAATCATCGTCTCATTCCAAATGAGCATTGCCATGCAAAGCAGGGCTTTCTGATCTGATTTCAGATGGTGGTTCTACTGATCTCCCCGATATGTTCTCACATGAATATACTGATCAGAGTTTAGGTGGATCTACTGAGTAGCTGGGGTCACTGACATGAGTTGGATGATTCCACTGATTTATTTTGAGATTGATCCATTAACAGGACTGAGAGAAACCCAGCTTATAAACAGGGATCCACTGATATAATCTTAGAAGCATCCACTTATTTGAGTTAGACATTTCCATGGTATGAGCTACGACCGATCCAATAAGTTTTCTTGGAAAAGCTAGTATTGGCCTTTGCCTGATTTGATTCATTGCCACCTTAAACAGTCCCATACAGGAAACATGGTTATCAACATACATTTTACTGAACACACTTCATTCAGAAGTCCTTCCCACCATGTGTGTGTTTTGATGGTTTCTTAAATCAAAAATGGGCAGTCAATACATTTGTTATGCTACTGATATGTTCCAAATCTTGCCATTTTTTTCTATGTTGTGAAACAAAAGTTTAAAAAGGGGATGAAAGAGTTTGTTTCCCCAAGCGTCATGGTCTGAAGAGGCCTAGAGGCTGTGTAATGTGTCACATTTTGTATGGGTGAGTCACTTTTGCCAATTCAGTGGACTTTTGGGCTTTAAAATCACAGGTCAAACCAATGAATTTAATGAACTCCCCTGGACACAATGGGTGAGTCCTTCCAATTGAGACCTAATAAAGGCCTGCAGCCAGGTCACCAAAGTCTTTCAAGGGTTTGTACACAAATGTGACAGAATGCTTAGAATGTGACCACTTCAGTATCCCTATTGACAAGCTGTTCGAAGTGTCAGTAATGGTGACCTCGGCGAAGGTACACTTTTGTCCTCCTTTCTGTGGAAGATCCTTATTCACACCCAGACACTCTCTAACTGCACAAAAAGTCAAAGTGTGTGAATCACATTTCTTCCCCATTCAGATTGCTCCCCTTACAAAAGTTACGAGAGATCCTTAAACAAGCTCATGGCAATGTATATACAACAGAAGAGAAGAGATGCAGCCTCTCTCCCCTTATCTCTCATTTTCCCTCACATATATACACATGTACCTCCTACCTTTCTGACCTTGGCTCTGTTACAGTCTCTGTCTGTTTCATCTACCATGATTTCATTTTCATTTCCCTTCTGATGCAGCTAGCATCTGATAATATCTTTGTTCCTAATCCTTTATCTCTCAGACTAGCCTTGCTTCTCAATCACACAATCTCTCCTCATCCCAACTACTTGTCCTGTGTTTTTCATTGGTCATTATTTGAGAAGGAATGAGACAGTGAGGAAGTCGCCATATTTAGCTATATGCATTATGAACTTTGTGTTAGTATTTTTCCTGTCTAACACAAATGAATAGCCTATAATGCAGATTGCTGCAATAATGCTGTCTAACATAATTTATGCATGTCTTCCACTCTGCACAGCTGCTTTGCAGTTGTATTAGTACAGGAGGTTGAATTATCCCGCAAAGCTCTGATCTCACAAACTAGAGTGAAAGCAAATATGAACTGACCTGTTAGACGTCACCCAGTTAATAGACTTTAAGTTGAGGCACTTTCATTTTGCATCTGCAAACAGCCTTTGGTAAGGGAAACAAAAGTAATGGAGCACCTTTCACAGGCCAGCTTCAGTTCAATGAAACTTAATGAGGGGTGAAATTAAATTGATTGAACTGTTGGGGTGACTGCAAAATCGGTTGTAATTTTGGCAAAAAATGAAGCTCCAAATTACAGAATATGTCTTGCATTTGGTGAGTATGTTTGTGTTTTTAAGTGTGATTTTTTATTGTCCAAGGAATTTTCTCTAAACTTTCAAAACACATTCAAAACAGTTGAGATTTTTGGGACTGGAGTTTTGGTGAATATCTTCATAGTTTTGGTGGTATGTTAAAACTATATTAGAATTATATGCTGCAATGCATATGCTTACACTTAAGAATTTCAGTTTTAAATGACTGATTAACCCCTTGTGGTTGTCATGGGTGATCAGGCAGTGTAGCAATGCATGTCACAGCTGGGTGGTTCCTCGGGTTCCGGAGGGTCGTCTGAGAAACTTTCTCTGTGTTATTATAGGTGTGACACTTCTATAACACTGTAAAACTGTTATAAGAAAGTTTGGAGGGAAGCACACAGCCTGTCGTCACGTTGAGGCTGACAGTCCCAGGGTGATAAATGAGAGAGCTCATGAGGACATTTGCATGAGCAAGGAGGCCCCTGGATATTTTCATAACCCAATATCTTCTTTTCATCCCAAATCTCTGTGGATGGCTTTGTGTTTTTGGGGCAGCTTTTGTTAAGTTTTTGTTTCATTTTTCTCTCTTTCACTTTGGCATCTGACTTCTCCCCCACTGCAGTGACCGGGGGGGCACCCCTCTCTCTCTCTGTCTCTCTCTCTCTTTCTCTCCCTCTATCTCTCTCTCTCTCTCTCATTCCTGCCGTATCTGACAGCAGAGGCCCCCTTTCCTCTGCTCTTTGTCTCTGCATTATGACGTAAATGATGAGAAAAGACCCAGCTCCCCAGTTCTGGAGTATAAAATGTGTTAGTGTTTTTGTGGGTGTTGGAGATGGGTCACTGCCCATTTGGGGGGGTTCCCCATTTTCTGCAGATGCGTTCTATTCAGGAGGCGACACGCGGCGAGACACTAGCAGGAGGGGCGGCTATTCGCCCATTGCCATAGAAACCCAAACACAGGCTTTCAGCTGGGCTGGGTCGGGGGTCCGCTGACACCGACCCTCACACAGCACCAAGGCCCGACAGAACCCAAACGGAACCCCTCTCTCTGAATAATACCCATTTGTACCCAGTTTGTCAAACTCAACAAGAGCTGCTGTGGTCGCCATGACAGCCTGTCAGCGTAGATGACTTTTATTAATGAGAGTCTGTCCCCTGGCCTTTCTCTCCCATATCGTCTCAGCCGACCAAGAACCACAGACCCGGTGGCCATGCTTGCTTGGTCAGAGCCTCGAACCCGTTAGAATCAGAACTGCAAGCCCATTATAGTCTGAGCCAAAAATTCCCATTCCAGCCAATGCCTCCATTCCATTTTAGACAGAGCTGTGAGCTGTGAAACCATTGCACTCAGAATTGTGAAACCACTATAGGCAATACCAAAATGTCTGAGCGGTCCAGGCGTTGAAACCATTACAGTCAGAAACGTGATCCTATTACAGTCAGGGCTGTGAACTCATATGATACAGAGGCATGATTGACTAGAGCTTCTATAGCAACCTTTTTTTCATAAAGTAAAAAGCAGAAATTTTGGTTTGACATTGAAATGCTTGTTTTATTTTTTTTTTATTTTTAGGAGCTGTGCATGTTTGTATATATTTTACCTGTCTTCGGTCTCAAGAGAATGGGGTAAGACTGGTTAGCAGAACACCAAAGGGTCAGAGTTCACGGTTGTTGCCACCCCCACCCCCCGCCCCCCGGCCCCTCTGGCAGGTGCACTTCCCGGGGGCGTGAGGGGGCGTCCCTAGCCTCTTCTACCTCTTCACGCTGCTCAGCCAGAGAAAGAGTGGGTTGCGAGAAGGGTTGCAAGAGGGGTGCGCTCTGAGAGCCATCACCTGCTCCCTCCCCCTCCCCAATGGTGGTCATCCCACTTCAGCCCACCCCTTTGTGTGATTGGGAGAAGAAAGCTGGAGAGAGAAAGAGGGATGTGATGGAGACTGGCAGCAGGAGAAAAGTCCAGGCTCATCAGTTAGGTTGTTTATTCATGACTGCCCCTCCCAGTCAGCCCCTCTATTGTGGCCTTCACATAGTGTGTCCTCCAGCACAGACTGCAGGAATGCGCCTTCTCTGTAGCTCTGATGGATGGAGGCTTGTACTGCACTCCTCTGCCCCTCCCTGTATATCCCCCTTTCTCTTCATTGGCCTTTGATGCTTTCATCTCATCTTTTCATTTTGCACCAATAAAAGTCACAAATTCTACAGCTCTTGTGATTGTCTGAGAAGGCTTGTCCTTAGAGCCCTGTAGTTTTGTGATTGGTCAGAGAACCACATTACAATATCCTGCAGCTCTGTGACTGGTTAAGGATCTAGTTTGTTATCCACTGTAATTTGATTATCAGTGCTTGTTTATTTGAAATCATCTTCCAAATTATTTTGTTTCATTCTATCCCTTGCTATAGTGACACTCTATTCTCTTCTGCCCTTCCTTGTCACTCTTCGTTCACTCTCTCTCTCCACCCCACACATACACACTTTCCAAACATGCACACATATCTGTAATCATGTAGCATAGACTCTTTCCAACATTTACTGTCCATATGCTGGACGTGTGTGATCTCCTTCTTTGCCACCTACAGGGTATACAGATTAATACAGATTAGTAGCTCCACCTGACAATTTTTCAATACATATTATTCTTGTGCCATATCCTACTTGATCACGAAAATCTCGTCCCTCTATTTTGGTATTAAATCACTAAAATAGTTCATTACATAAACACGAGAAACAATGATATGTAAATAGCATACAATAGGGCCTTCTAGAAGTGAAATCTGAATGGTTTGTAACTTTGAATGTGTGGTAAAAAAACTGATTGAAAGATATTGAATCCTTTACAGATTGGTATATTCAAAGGCTACCCTCTTTTGTATTTACAAATACCCATGTCATCTACTGATAGTTGACAGCTGTTAAAATAGTGTCTGTCCTGAAAAGGGGAAACATTTCAGACTGTACTTTACAATACAGTAAAATTTCAGCAATCTAGATCTCTGATAATACTGGTAATCTGAACAAGGTAAAAAAAAAACCTGTAGTACCATCCTGATAATGCCCTATAGAAAATGATGAAAGCAAAATACAATAATAATAGGCCAACGGCCTGTCTTGGCAGTTTTGCTAAAGATAAGAGTTTGGGAAAATTTACAGTCTAGATTGCAAAGCTATTTAGCATAAAGAATGTTTTATTAGGCAAACTGGCTTACCAGAAACCTTGCAAGTTACAATGATTCAGAGCCCTAACAGTAAATGAAGCTAGCCAGCTAGCTATAAAATAAACCATAGATATCTGGTTTTTATGACATTATTATTCATTTTATCACCATCAATACAAAAAGTGAACATTAAACAAAATCGAAGATTCCATTGGTTGTAAGTCAAAAATAAACCTCTTTTATCATAATTTGCACATGTAAGGGTAAGCAAAGCCTTTTGCAGAATGATTAAAAGCAAAAATACCTTTTTTACCTTACCTCCTGACGGCTATAATGTTTGCAAACAGTTATTTTTCAATGCTTCCTAAACAGTTTGCTCATCCTCTGCTGAATCCTGTGTATACAATCTTCACACCTCAGGCTTTTATACTTATCATAGCACACTTCTTGGTTGATAGTTCTACATTTCTAAATTTTATTCACAAATTATATTGTAACTACAGTGGAAGCTATTAATTTATAAAGGCCAAAGAGGATATATGGGCCAAATCAGCAAAGGGCAACCCGCAATTGATCCACCTGATGTAACCTGATTAAAATAAATAAATAATGATTATAATAAATAAATAAATGGTGCAATTATTTGTATGTCTAGAAGAAAAAAGCTAGGGAGAATAGAACAGAAATATGCAAGTGGTAGGAGTGGGACTTTTTATTAATTTATTTTTTAAGTTATGCAACATATACCAATTTAAGATTAATTCTTTATTAATTTATTACTTACCTACTACTGTATACTGTATATAGTTCAGTGACCATAACTGTCACTTTTTGAATAGGCTAATATTTTGTAGATGTGCATTTTTGTTTACATGATTTAAATAATTATACCATCCACAGAAGAATCAGTGCACACTGTAAGAAAACATGCATACCTGCTTGGCAATTTGTCAAAAATAAAACACAGTGTCAAAACACCAAGTTCAAGTGAAAACATATATTATCTGTGTGTACATTACAGAGAAAGTAAAAGCTACTGAATGAAAAAGGTGCTTGTTAGAAGGATACAGAGCCACATGACCCCAGTGCCATGGAACTATGAACCACGGAAGGGAAAATGACCCAAAATATTCATTTTATTTAATTGAATGAGGACTGATAAATATATTGCCTGTGTTAATGAAAGACTTATTTGTGCATCCTAATGTTTTATAATTGACTGCAGTCAATTAAGACACTTGTCCCACCTGTGGTTCTTGCAGTCCCATCCAGCTGATGACAGCTGAAGGCTGGAACCCCCAGCGCTTGTTTTGTCAAACTCAGCCCAGTCGACACTCTCAGCGAGTACATTTACTGACTGAGTCATTGAACCGCTCCATTTAATTTGACTTTAATTTTAAGTATCACACTGTTAGCAAGTAATGAAAATTTGGGAGATTTATTATTAATACAGAACACAAATGCACCAGATCAACAAGGCCCGGTGGGACAACGGCCTTATAGCTTTAGAGCACTTGTTAAATATATTTAGGGGTTGTTGGGTACTTTATCCAGTTAAAGGATTGTTTTGTGTGTTTCAGGGACTCACTGATATCAAATCCATACCAGGCCAATCCTGGGTGTAGCTGGCAGCCCCACAGTGATGCACAGAACTGACCATTGCACCAATATCCTACCATGCCCGTGTGGCACTTCTGAATTGAGCATAGACAGTCTGTCCACAAATACAGAGCCCTGCTCCTGCTTTATGCTTGTGTAAGATCAGCTAGTGTATTGTGTGGTGAAAGGTTGATGCAGTTTGACATCCCATGGTTTGGAGAGGAGTACAGCCTTCTCTGCTGTCTACTGAGCTGAGAGGAGAGTGCAGTGGTTAGCACAAAAACAAAAACTGGACATTCCAAATTCTTGATAGACTTCATTCAAACAATTAGTTATTATGACAATGTGACAATGTTTTTAGAGTGTACTAATACAGTATTCATACAGCTATAATACATTAATATGCAATTACTTTCATCGTCTTTCCCATGATAATGTTTTTAGCTGAACATGGGGACAGCTAATACCAACTCTTCGCATAGGTAAACAACACAACACTGGCCTCTGGAAATGTAAATGTAAAGAGAAGGCAATAAAGATGGCATTGGAATTCCTATGGTGCTGTGACCTGGAATTATTATTTGCATTTATCATCAAAGATGCAAACATAGCAATGTGTCCTTTTCACTGTGCAACTATAGCAACTCGAAGAATAAGTAAGTCATGATATTATCGCTGCAGTTGTCTTTCCTCTTTTTCTCATTCTCTCCCTCTGACTCTCCAGTCTCTGCTTGCATCTCTCCTTGTCTGCAGGATATCCAGAGCTGGATTCTTTCTGGCCCCACTCTGTCCTCTACTGGGCTTCTCTATCTGCCTGGGTGACACCATCCTGTCACCATCATTCTGCGTCAAAAACCTCAGGCTGTGTTTGACAACAAACTGACCACCTCTGAGAACATCACAATGGTGAGCTGAGCGTGCAGATTCTTCCTGTATAATATCAGGAGAATCTGCCCCTTTCTCACCACCTACTCCATGCAGCTGCTAGTCCAAGAGAAGGTACTCTCCTGCCTGGACTACTGCAGCTCCCTTCTTGCCGGCCTTCCAGCATCTTCCATCAAATTCAAAAGCTCATTCAGAAGCCTGCTGCTCATCTTGTCTTCAACCTTCCTCAGATTCCCACGTCACCCCCCTCCTCACCAACCTCCACTGGCTGCCTGTCTTGGCACACGTCAGATTCAAACATTGATGTTTGCCTTCCAGGCTGTCAAGGGGATGGCCCGGTCCTATCTTCAAAAGATCATCAGACCCTATAAGCCTTCCCGTTTGCTCCGGTCTATGTCTTCAGCGCACCTGATTCCTCATCCTTTGCAAGCCTGTACTTGCTGGTCAGGTCTCCTGTCTGTTCTGGCTCCCCACTGGTGGAATGACCTTCCTCCGGAGGTCAGAACAGCATACAGTCTGTCCACCCTCAAGCTCAGACTGAAGACTCACCTCTTCAGGGCGCACCTCTCTCCTTCCCTCCTTAGCTCCCTCCTACTTAGATATAGTCACTTGCAGGGACCTAATTTTGCTGAATTATGATTGTTGTTGATATTACTAATGGTTTTTCATCTTGTTTCTTCAACAGGTCATGCACAGGGTTTAGTCCATGCTAACCCTTCTGGCACTTGAGACCCCCCCAGCACTTTAACCCAATGTGGTGCACTTTGTGTTGTAAGTCATTCTGGATAGAGCGTCTGCTTAATTCTAATAATGTAATGTAATGTGATGAAGCAACATGCTAATTTGTACAAAATTAATTTGAATGCATATTTTTATAGATTAAAAGTAAATAATTAGTTCCATAAATTGTATGTACAAGTTGTGAGAATATTAGAAATGGGGAAACTAGACTTCTTTATTACATATTACTGAATTTATAACATTATTCTTTGAATATATGTGGAATTGTCACTGTCCAGGGCATCACAGAATTACCTCCAATTTATTCAGTACTTTAAGAATATTTAAAAAGGTGAATCATAAATTTAAGGGTTAACAACAAATGAAATTAATCACAACAATACTCTTATATACCTGTTACACCACACCATCAAAACTGCAAATCCACTCACAAGGCAGGTGTGCCCTCTTCAAAGCATTCATGCCCGACATAGAAGAGCTTCAAAAATTGGACTGTTTTGAAAGTTCTGATTCTGTAGTGGAGGGAAAATAATTGCTTAAAGCATAAACTCCTTCAGTATCAGAACAGTCGGAATTGTGATCATCAGAAGCAGTATGTTCTATACAATAGGACTGCTATTTCAGTCGTGGAGAGGAAGGGAACTTCAGCCCATGTTGAAGTGGACACTGGTGGCTACAGTTCTCTTCTTAATGCACAGTTTTAATCGCCGCATTTCTCTGCGATCAAATAAGAGTCTCATTGAGAGGTCAGATTAGGCCTTTCAAAAAGCTATTATTAGTTTGTGGTTCTGCATCACGGTGACATGGTCCATTAGATCTGCGTATTTATAATACTACGAGTTACACAACTGCATTGACTCAGTCCTCCCACAGTGGGCATCACTCATCGTCCTGTTAACACAAACATAAAATCTGTTTCTTTCAGACTAAATGTTTATCAGTCCAGGTCGATGTGTGGAAAAAGTAATAGAAGGGAAATAACCATGACACAAACACACACACAAACATATACTCTCTCTTACTCTCTCTCTTTCTCTGTTTCTGTCTCAGACAATGTTTCTTTCTTCTTTCATTCTTTCCTTCATAATTTTATTTTTTGTCTCTTTTGCCTTACTGGGTATGTCTGATTTTCTCAAGCGCACATATTCAGCTCACATTGTATCGCTTTCCAACTGATTACATTGGTCACATTTTTTGTCGCTGTTATGGAAAATGACAGATACAGCCTGGAAAACTGGTGCCAAAATAACCTGCAGATGTAGCATGAGACACATTCAGACATTAGTACTCATGCTCATGGGAATGAATTAGAGTATGTTTATGCTTGTTTTCGTCCTGTGCCATTTATACACGGACCCACACAGGGCTGAGATGGTACCTGGGTAACTTTCCACAGAGTCAGCTAAAAGCTAGGAGGGGTGATCAAGTAATACGATATGAGTGAAGTACATCATTCCATGTCAGAATATTAATCCAGATTCTTCTCAAAAACTGTATTCAAAAAAAGATATATAATCTCAACTTACTCCTTGCTGTCTGTGACGCGATTTGAGGTTTTAAGTAGACTGTTGCTAGATGGGAAAGGTCGTGATAGTCCCCGTCTGTTTCTGAGAAGACAAAAACCATCTGAACACACAACCCAATGAGACTGGTAAGTGCAAAGAATAAAAACACAGGTTAAAACTCAGCAGAGATTTCTTTTCAATGCATACATTTTCAACTTTTACTCTGTAGGTTGGTAAATACAGACATATGAAATTATCAATACTTCCACAGGAACCAGAGCTGAACCCACTATGAACTGTATAAATCTGGTATGCACAAATATCTTACCATGCACAAGCATGTAAGAAATGCACTCACTTTTAATGGGTCCCCATATCTCCTGTTTTGTCCTCCAGTGGAATTGGTAGTGCCTTTAGAGCAGGAAATCTACAATGCAACAAAATTACCTCCATATATTAAATGCATTCAACAATATACACATTTACATTTAATACAAAAACTACAGGGTGTAAATATTGATACTGTAAAACAATAAAATCAGAATGGCAAATAGCATACATTTGTTGAGCAGCAACAAAATAATAATTTTACAGCTGATCAGGTGCATTTCATTGTAACCCTGGGATCCCTACTCAGCCCCATCATGCTAACAGGAAACCCACCAGGCAAGATGCTATAACACTCTGATATCCACCTCAATATCCCTTTCTTAGTTTCAGTCAGTTATCTCCCTCACTGAGCTGTCCCTCTGTCACCTGTTCAGTGGTTTACAAAAGATATCTTATGCTACAGGAGCTCAGAGTGTCTTTTTCTGATACCATATTTGTTTTGACCATTAAATAAACTGATCTAAAGGGCTTTCATAAAAAAGGCAGGCAAATGTCGATGTTTTTACAACTGAAAATTGTTATAATATGTAATGAAAATTTGAAGTATTTAATTGTAAAAAGCATTTTAAGTATTGTACGTTTGATTGCCAAGGGTTTGTCGTTTGAATTACATATTTATCAATAATCCCCCGTGTCATCGCAAAATATAAAATTTTACAAGATAAAGCATACAATAGAACCTCAATGATGCAAAATTCAGAGATCTGAAAGCACAGGTTAACTTGACAGGATTATACCATTTTATTAATGATGAAACATGAAAATCATTAAACTGAAATGATATCACACTGTCCCTTGATATAAAACATTAAAATTACAGGGATGTGTCCTCACACCATTGCTAAATTACTCTTTGGAAAATTACGCAGCCATATAGCAAATCTTGTTGATCTAAAGATTAAATGCAGACATTTGTTTCATGAGGCAAACAAGCTAGCCAGCTAGGGTTTAATATAGGTAGCCAGTTGCTACAATTAAAAAGAAAATGAATGTTGCGACTTCCTATTGTTAATAAAAGTTTAATAATTCTCTTTTTTCCTGACCCCTCATATAGTCAATAAATTGTAGATTAATAATTTATTTTGAATGCTGCTGACTCAGCATGAAAAAGATTAACAATAAGTTTTGCGATAAAAACATATTTTTAAAATCAGCATTTTAATTTTGTAAAGCAGAATGAGAGATCTAACAGTTTTTTTGAAGGTCAAATACTGACTGAATTGCAGGAGTGTCAGTCCTGTCTCAAGGGGAACTGTGTGGAAATAATGGCAGAAAACGACACAAGGAGCAATGCTTGCAAGTCAAAGTATCACTACATGGGGATAAATGTAAATTTAACAGGATAGCTCCAAAACTCACAAACAACAGCATCAAAAATCACCACAAACTCACCTGAACTGGGACTTCAGAGCATTTACAGAATGAAACATGGTCTGGTGGGTCATTGCTTACTCTTATATATCCACAAAGTTTTATGTTTTGTGAACGTCTAAGGATGTCTTCCACCCACACTGCCTGTTCTCAACCGGTAAACAAGGTGGTGGATCTGTCATGGTGAGGGCATCCTCTTAATGTAAGTGCTGAAATGTTTGAGTGCCGCTGGATATCTAAACATTGTTAGGTGAATTAGGGATTGACCAGGAATGATTCTGGTTCTAAACATGACAGTCAATCGAGCTTACTGCAGTGGTCACCAGATCAAAAGCCATTTGAGCATCTGTGAGATGAGGTGAAACAAGTTATCTGGACAAGAGAACCATCATCAGCTAATCTGCAACAACTATGGTAAGTATAAAAGCCAACATGGGTATGCCTCCTTGTGCTGCACTTATGATATCTTGACAAAATTAGGCTGTTCTGAGAACAAAAAGGGGACCACTCACTGTCGGGTTGGTGTACCTGGAGAAATGGTTACTCATTGCGTATACAATGGAACCTAACTAATTCAGAACTTAATCATTAAACACCACATCCATTCTAACTGGTTATTTGGAAGGATTGCCTGAAGAAAGTGCTTATAAGGCGCAACAACTTAATCACTGACATATGAAATACATACTGCTACTTGGTATTCTACTTACATGATTTACCAGCAAGCTGACTTTTGTGATTGTGATTTATTTGCTTCAAAGTTAACATCATATTTCACATGGTGTTTCCATTTTTTGTCTTCTCACCATATTTGCATCAAGTATCACAGCATGAAGGGCAAAATAAAGTTGTGCTACTGTTATTATAATTAAATGGGTTTAATCATTATTTGTCAGCAATTACATCATAGTTACAGATAATTGATATAACAGCTATGAGTAATTACTCAATTTTTCCTCTTTTCCTGTAAGTAGACCTAATGCATTTTTTTCAGGAGAGTGTGACGATGACTTCCTTGGCACCCTCACATTACCATTCACTAAAAGCTGTGGATTGCATGGTGCAAAGGGAACATCTTTTCTACCCATGGTGACAGGCTCCTGATTTGTTCTCGTTTACACAAGCTGTTATCTGACATCTGAAATGAACTGGAGCCAGTGTTCGAGAACATGACATATCACAACGAGCCAACATGTGCCCATCTGCAAACCCTGTCCACTTTTGGATTCTTTTCAGTATGAAACGGGGAACTTTTAGCATGAAATAGTGGACAGGAGAGGTAAATCCCATCTCTTGTTTAGCTATATCATTCCAAAACTTTTGGATTCATCATCCATCTAAACCTGAGATAGTTTTCATCAGATGCCCCTACATAGCCAGTGAACAGTCAAATTTAACAAATATATTTCAAGTAATATGATTGATCCGCTTTCTTCTGAGATGGCTATCAACACTCTCTGTGGCTGAAATCCAGTTTCTGCTTCGGCCTCGTAAACTTTTACCTGCAAACTTCGCTAGGGAGGATTTAGTACATTTGCCCAGTACAGAGGTCTAAACAGAATTTATTTGAATTAAAACACACTCTTAATAATTATGAAATACAATGTTAATGCTGTTTTTACTGAATGAGACATTTACTATTAATTGTGGGGAGTATGAACTTGTAAGCTTTACTCTTTTGTAGATGTCGACTGAGGGTACATCCGGATCTCAAAAGGGATTTGCTCAGGTGAAGTTTGCGAGGGTGGAGAAACTGCTGGGTTGGAACACAGCCATAGAATTTATTGCACAGTTGCTCTGGCCTGCCTTGAGAAGCTTCCAAGGTGAGAGGATCAGACAGGGGAGAGCTGTTATCTGCTGCATCTTCTTCCATATGCTCTTGATCCTACACTGATGTAAGGCAAGGTTGCTGCTTCCTGCCCACATCTCAGAAGACAGTCTCCAGCAGAGAGCATAGCTGGGCCTGACCCACTTGTGTCACACAATGAAGTTTGCTTTCTGGGCTCTCCATGGCTGCTTGTCCTGAGAATGAAAGAGAAAAGAATGCTAGGATATTTTAGGAAGGGCAGGCAGTTAGTTGCTTGGCTATCTTAAAACTGAATAGTCAAACTAAAAACTAGTCATAGCTAACTAGTCAGCTTTACTAGTAATAGTAAATAGCAATAAAACACACCACAGCCTGAGACTGAAACAGCGCTCATGGAGGGAGTAACAACTGCTTTAAAAACTGATCAAGATATGAGTCATTTTAAAGCAAATAATGTAGTTACTGGAAACAGCATAACCAGCTTTGCATTTCTACAAGAAAATAATTAAAATAAATGAAATGATACACAACAGAGTGACAGAGCATTAACCTCAAGGAGGAGGGACTTCCACTTCCCCACTTCCCTCTTCTTCATGTTTCATCCTGCCTGTAATTTTTTTTTTTTTTTTTTGGGGGGGGGGGGGTATTTCTGGCCTTCAGCCACTATCAGGGTGCTATGGATATCCTCATAATGTACATTGAGATACTAAATGGAACCGACACCTTTTTTCAAACAATTTTTGAGAATAACACAATATGGTTTTTCTATACATTTGAGCATATCAAATGGCTCATTATCTATGTTGTTAATTCTGCACAGCCTTATATATATAAAGAGAGGTGGATAGAGAGAGAAAGATGGACTGCATGTAATTACTTGTGGCAAATATAGTTTTGTTAGATTTCAAAAATAATTATAACACATTCTTTTGAGTTTAAGTGTACTGGTTATGACCACATTGCAATTTTAAAGGACACAGTTTTTAACAGTGCACCTGTGGTTGTTGTTAACAAGCAATAGGTATTTGAGTGGAGTGTTCCTCTTGAAGCATTTTAGTTGGTGGATACCAAGGCTGTGTTATGTGCTGCTCAATTAACATGGTTTTATTATTATCTCACCGATCTGTTGTAAGGAGTAACTGAGGAACTATAATAAAAAGTCCTTCCTGGTTCCTCCTTCAGCAGGAATGAGCTAGAAATCATGCTTTTAATATAGAATAAGAAAGAAAGAAATTTATTAACAAAAAGTAAGAGGCAGGCATTGACTATTCAATCAAGATGCTAAAACAGTTGCTCCAATCAGAATATTTTGTATAAGTAAATTGGTGCCACTGGGTTACATGCTTTACCTGGTAATTAATTCAATCACATTTTTTTCTGAGGTAAATGCATATTGAAGAGAGTGGTCAGTTTCAAATAGAGAATCTTTCCCCTTTCATGCCATTTAATATAAAATCTAAAATAGCAAAAAGGAAGCACAACTGAGCTTATACTTTGGATATATCACATCAAAGTTTTGCAATATCATGAATTTTCAAATTAAATGGCAGTGGTTTTCAGCACTTATTTTCTCCTGTAATGCTTTAAGTGCATAGTTTTTATGATGCACAATTTACATTTCTGATCTGAATATTTGGACAGTCCCTAAGGATCTTGATTGTTTAGCTGTTCCAGAACTGTAAATTTCTAGATAAATACTTAAATATAAAAATTAGCTCTTGACTGCATTGTCACATGCATTAATATTGACCTTGACAGGAAAAAGAGTGGTAATGCATATGTTTTAACATTTTGTACAACCTCATTGATAGACATAGAACTGTGATATATTATACATAATTAATATATAATATCAATTATAATATCTATATCTGTCTTAAATCTAGAAAAGTGTCCTATAAGCAAAAGTTCAAAGTATGATATATATGATATATTAATGACAACAAATAACTATCCAGGTATCATGGACAAACTATGTACATACATGTATATTTTTTTTTAAATAAAGACACAACTTCTAAAAGTTGCTGAAAATAAAATCTAAACTGTTGTTGACAACATAAACATGACTTCAAGGTAGCTAGAACAAAAAAAGTGGAACCTATGAATATTTCCACTGTACATAGAATGCTGAGAATACTGCCTTTTTAAAAAAATTTTGACTGTTAAAAAAGATTGTTATGTGCATGCTTGTGTGTGTGTGTGTGTGTGTGTGTGTGTGTGTGTGTGTGTGTGTGTGTGTGTGTGTGTGTGTGTGTGTGTGTGTGTGTGTGTGTGTGTGTGTGTGTGAGTTAAGTGATTAAGGGGATCTGTGAGCAATACTTTGCATACATTTGAGAGAATGTGTATAAAGGGTGAATGCAGAAGTGTACATGTATGGAACATTGTGTGTGGTGTGTGTGTGTGTGTGTACTTGTGTGTATGTGGGTGAATATCTTAGTTTAAATGAGAGAGAGATAGAGAGAAAAGGAGAGAGAATGTATGTGTGCCTGTGTGTGTTTTCTGCCAGCCCTTGTATAACCACTTGAAGCACAGAAAAATGGCAGAGACATTAAAACATAAAAGGGAAAAGGGGCAGTAATGAATTTACAGGAAAATGAACATTAATGGTACTGGCATTACTCATGTTCCATATAACAAATTATTGGAAATTTGACAAGCACACCAAATTATCTCCTCATGTCTGCCGGGAGCACAGTGGAGCCCTCTCCGCCTGCCCAGGCAAGACAATTTCAGCTCATTCTACTATTTATAACAATAGAACTGGCCATTAAGACAAATTAATGTCATTATCAAGTCTCTATGAAAATGACAACTACCAGCGTTTCCAGCAGCTTTAGAGGCTATTGACTATAATGAAATCTGCTGTACAGGTACTGAAAAGAAACACTCCAAGTAATTATTTTCTAGTAGCTTGTTTGTCTGCCGTCCGTTCATTTGCTTTCAGCACAATTATCCAGGCTGGGAGCGCGTGGAGGCGCGTGGTGCGCTACGTCCCGCGTGGCAAGGGGCCTAATTGGGCAATTACCGTCCCGTTTCTAGGCTTTTAGCTCCAGGAGAGTTGAAGTAAACATGCCTGTGCGAAGCCAGAAGGGCCCTACTCATGGCAGGATTGTTTTAGTGTAGAGGAACACAATGCCAGCAGGCGGGGGAAGACAGATTGAAAGACTATAGAGAACACATCAGAATGCAATCGACTTTGCTTATTCCTGTCACTTAAAGACAACAATAACAAGATATGTAAATAAGACCTGTGTGCCTTGTGGCATGTGGCTCTGAGGGCTCTTGAGGGTGTGTTAAAGCAGTGCTGCGTGTGTGTGTATGGGTGGGTGTGTGTGTCTGTCTGTGTGTGTGTGGGGGCACTGTGTAGTTCTACGTGAGCAATGCAATGGAGTGGTGGAGGACTGTTTCGCAGAACTGAGGTGTGTGTAGTCCAAAACATTGGCTAATTCACAAAAGAAATGGTAGTAGTAGTGTAAAAGTAAAAAACCAGCTGCACAGGCAAACTGGCCACCAGCTTTGTGGCAGCCTTCTTTTTATCTCTCACACCCATTTTCTTTTTTCTCTACTGCACTCACTCTTTTGTGTTGCTCTGTCTCCTCTTTTTCTCCCTCCCTTTCTCTCACTTTCCCTTACTTTTTCTCTTTCTCTCCCTCCCCCTATCATACTGACTCTCTTTGTCTCTCCCTCTCTC
This sequence comes from Albula goreensis, assembly GCA_022829145.1. Lineage (NCBI taxonomy): Eukaryota > Metazoa > Chordata > Actinopteri > Albuliformes > Albulidae > Albula > Albula goreensis. Next base: position 22,939,781 of record CM040742.1, read on the forward strand.
TGTCTCTCTCTCTCTCTCTGTGTCTCTCTCTCTCATATGTGTTAATTAAATCCTCTTTCAGATCATTCCCTCACTCAAGTGGTTTTAGCGCAGCGCCATTAGAAAGAAAGCCCTACTATCTGCATTTCCAAATGTAGCTCAACATTTATTAAAGTGAAATTCATCCAGTAATCAGCCGCCTCAGCGTGCCCTGTGCCTGCCTCTAACCTCCTGGGCCACCTGCTGAAAGCCACCTGAAACTATTTCCCAGCATGCAGTGGGGTAATTATACCTTTCAAACCCCATCTCTCGAGAGCCCCATAATTACCTTAATAAAAAACTGAACGGCCGAAGCACAAGGATCATTATGTAAAAATACTTGCTAATGAAGCATTAGCCCTGATTCCATTCGGATTAAAAACAGTTAGAAACATGTTCAAGTAAGAGATTGGTTTTATAGAGTAGCAGAGTGCGAGGCTGAGAGAGAAACTTTTGGGGTTGTGGTTTGGGTGATGTCAGCCTCTTTGGGTAGGTGTTCAAGTATTAAGGAAACAAACTAAAGGACAGTTTGGGGTCTCTTTATGGTGTGGAGGGGGGTCCTGAGAGTTTCAGAAAGGGATGTATTTTTATTCAATCCCAAATTAATTTTTATATTACATTTTGTCATAATTATATTAATTTGTTTCAAATAAATAATTTAATATTGCCTAATTGTTTGTAATTGCCCATTCACTTTAGTATTATGACCATCTTTATATGATAATTACATTTTTTCATTGTCATCTTTTATTGTTCTTTCCCTCCTAAAATCTTTGTTTATTTGTTTACTATTTTAACCCTGTGTCCGAACATTTGGCAAAATTATCATCAGATACATGAATATTAAATTAGTTTTCTATTAAAACAGTTATGATTGATTCATTTATACATTTATTGCTACAGATACACAAAATAATTCCAATGACAAAGGGAGACAATACAGTATAAGTATTGTGGAGGATGAACCTTTACAGTTGTCCTGAAATATTTAGAAGGAAAAAAGTACATTTATTTCAGAAACTGTTGAACACTGGTGTGAATGAATATAGCAGTGGTATACTTTCAGTTCTGAGGTATCCAATCTAATATTTGAAAGGCCAATGAGGGTGGATTTTTAGCTTTTTAGCTCACCACTAAAACACCCAATTAAAATATTATGGTCTTGATTGAAGATCAGCTAATAAGCTTAATCTGCAATGTCAATTCTGGGATTGATCAAAAGCTCACACCCATACCCACAACGAACCCCACCATTTCTCAGATACATTTTTAGTCAAGAATTAGGCTAAATCCCTGCCCGGGAACCCAGCCCTTAGTGTACAGTCATTTTTTAAGATCCTGTTTGAGACACCTGTTGAAGTGAGTGATAAACCACTAAGTTGTTGAATTAAAGGATCATTTTCACCTTGTACAAACCACATGGAAAAACCAGGCTTTGGTATGAATTAAGAGAGAGCGATATTTTAATTCAAACTGAGTAATTATGGTTATTCAGATGCAAAATTATGAAAATGTAAAAAACATTTTATATTTCAAGTACTATTTCATTGTTTTTATTTTAGTATGCATAGTTATTTATTGTTTATTCAAAATTTTGTATGACCAAATGTCAGGAGAACAATTACAAAATGTTGTCTCTGAAATACAATTGCTTTTTTGCTCCAATTTAAACAGATTTTGAAAAACTGTTAATTCAAGTAAATATATACTCCTTAGTTGATGTTGTACCACAGAACTTATTTAGCTTTCAATGTGTTTGCAGAAATTTAGTGGTATTACACAGGGAACAACTCCCAATATATTACAATTTTATGTTATATGCATTTTTACTGAACAGTTCCTGAAATATGTGAACAATATATATTTCAGGAATGACAAACAGTTCAGGTCCAAGTCCAGGTTCACTCACACACAGGCATGTATACACATATATACAAATCTACAAAAAAACTGCAAACCATAGCAAAAAAAAATAAGGTGTAATTGCAGTGGGCAAAGGATCACAAATACTGCAAAGGCACTTTGAGAATTGTTTTGGAATGATTCTATTGGCCAAGTCAATCACAAGATCTTAATGCAATCAAGTATCTGTGGGTTGATACTGAAGTAGTCAATGTGGAACAAATCTGGGAAGCATTGGTGTCAACATAAACCAGATTCCCTGTGCCACACTTTCAACACCTTGTCCAGCGTGTGCCCTGAAGAATTCAGACATTTCTGAGGGCTAAAGAGGGACCAGCTCACTAGTGGGTAGGTATACCTAATAATATGGCCACTCAGTGTGTGTGTATGCAAGAAATTCCAGGCCCTGTACACAGGCAGGCTCTGAGGGCCCCTCCACTCTTTATTAAAAAAAATTCTTAGATTTTCATGGGCCCCTTCAAATCCTTGGGCCCTGCATACTTAGTACCCTTCCATCCTCCCGGTGCTACACCCTTGGTGTGTGTGTGTGCGTGTGTGTATTTGTGTGTGTGTGTGTGTGTGTGTGTGTGTGTGTGTGTGTGTGTGTGTGTGTGTGTGTGTGTGTGTGTGTGTGTGTGTGTGTGTGTGTGTGTGTGTGCAAGACAGAGAGAAAGAGAGAGTCAATATAAGTGATCAAAAAAGTGAGATTCAGAGGTGCACTTTCGACAGCACTTGGCTATATCATTTTTGTATAGAAGCTTTAATTTTTAAGGAGCACTGCTTTCATTTTAGAATTGATCTAGTGGAATGTTGACTACTATTGGTATATTGTATATTGACATAACTGAATTATCAATTTAATATTTGAAATTTGGTTTTGGAAATTTCATTGTTATGTATAAATCTACACAGCTTGAACAAACTTTGTCTCTAAAAATTTAAATTAGCCTAATGTACAGCGTTTCCAAGAGAAAATATGAATCATGTCTCAATAGTGGGCTTAAAATTGTGTTACAAAATGTCCAGGAAAATGACAATGTAAATACTTTTTAAAAAACAAAATTTTATTTTACAATTTGTAATTACTTGACAGGAAAACTGTGTCGCTAGCAATTTACAGAAAAACATCCAATGACATATGTCACATAAGGCAAAGAAAAAAAAAAAGACTACAGGGAGTCTTCAAGGCCCTCCCACAGTCATTAACCACTCATTCCAAAACATCCAAATTAAATTTTGTTTCATTGGTTCAATTTAGTGGACAATGTCAATTGGGTTTTTCCCACCTGTGCTGTCAGGAAATATTTTACCAGTTCCTTAAGTATGTCTTACCAAAACTAATCCGTTAATTAATTGGCTGATAATTAATTACTAATGAACTAATAACAACTTTTGAGAATGTTACTATGAAATGTGTTAACAAATATGTGGACTAATAAAAACCAAAATGTGATGTGTGTGTGTGTGTGTGTGTGTGTGTGTGTGTGTGTGTGTGTGTGTGTGTGTGTGTGTGTGTGTGTGTGTGTGTGTGTGTGTGTGTGTGTGTGTGTGAGGGAGGAGAGAGAGAGAGAGAGAGAGAGAGAGAGAGAGAGAGAGAGGACTCTTTACGAGGATTATTAACAAAATTCAAACCCCCAGCTCGCATTCTCCTGTCAGAACGAGGTACAAGCCGAGCCAGTATGGTGGTAAAATGTGTGCTTGGGAAAATCGGGCACGAACAGTACGGCTGAAGAGATAAAGAAATTAAAATTGAGAAAGAAAGAATGAATGAAAGAAGAAATAAAGAAAGAAAGAGACATTGTCTAAGAAAGAAACGGCGTGTTTCACAGTCTCTTTTTGTAGGAAACAGAATAGCTGTCGTGTGGTAACTTACCTTTTTGTTGGGATGGCGTAGCTGTGCGGGGTGCCAGCACGAGGAAGCGGCTTCCGCGGGCTAATTAGGAAATGAGGAAGCTCGCGATCTCCGTCGTGAATGCTCTTTCTGGGAGCGCATCTTTCTTCCGAGTCAGTCAACCATATACAATCATCCACCTGCTGCTCGCAAACGATGCACTTTTTGTTCAGATTTCCTTTTAAAGAAAGTTATTTAAATGGGGTTCTTACACATTTGCAGTTCATGTCCCTCAACTCTCCGCATTCTGACCGAGGCCTCGAATGCTGAATGGCACGGCTTCATCATTAAGTCGTTTAGCTGTCCTAAAGGACAATATTATGAAACCGGTCCACGCGACGGACCCTCATTATTTTCCCTCACCATGAAATGTACAATGGAAAGAAAGCTCAAAACAGAAAACTATTTCATCCAAATAAGCAAATAGCAGTGCTATTAAAGCAGGATGTAACTTGGGATCATTCTTGGTATGGCAATGACCAATGAGTTAGGAAAAAGAAATTCTTACATTATTATGCTACTTCAAATTTCAGTTTAAAGTCAAACTTTAGAGTCTGTATATTCTACACATCATAGCTAAAATTCATCTTAAAGTATTTAAAGAATGTTGTCCCATTAAAAGTATCAATGGCACCAGGCATCATTCTTTTGATATATTTTATCAAATGCCCAGTACATTCACTTTCCTCAGCTCTTCTATGAGTGATAGACAGATACATCATCCTCCTTGTGTCATTAGCCCCTTTATGCTTCTGTCTCTTCTGTCTTTACTTTGACGCAAATTAAGTCCCTTTTCTTCACTTTCCCATTCTCTGCTTACTATAGTGGCAGCAAGCGCTTGCTCTCTGTTGATTTAAGCTCAACTTCAAACCCAGTATGACCTTCACATGGCAACCGCCTCCCCCATGACCTCTAACCCCTCTCTTTTCTGAACTTCCTGTAGCTGGGACCCTGAGAAAGAGTGACAATGTGAAGGGGGTGGGGGGGAGGACAAAGCATGGGTGCTGTTGAGGGGGGGTTTGATGCACCTGTGCCAGGGCAGGTGACAGCACATCTTAACATACAGCATCTCCAAGGCATCCCTCCACTCCCTGACACTAGGGTTAAAGCCATTGAAGAAAGTAAAGATTAGACTCCCTTTGTACCCAGGAGCGTTAAACAAATTAATCTATTGCTGTGCATCTGACTGTAAAATCTCTAGATTTACTGTTTCTAAAGGAGCTGGGTTTGGGTTAGGGGGCCATGCCATATCTTCAAGGCCCCAAAACATTAACATCTACCTCTAATATTTTGTTTACAACACAACCGTTACAAAGGACATAGTAAAATGCACTCTATATCTGTTGCTCTAAGGAATATCAGTTTCAGTTCAACTGGCAATCATCCAAAGCAAGCATACAAACAAATAAAAAACAACATTCCCGCCTCCTCTTTTCAAACTGTTCTTCTCTGAAGGCTATAGAAACCCACTTTTGTGTCTCAGTCAGCTTTTTTCCCCTTCACTAAGCTCCTGCAAAATACACTAAACAGACCCAAAGACCCTCTTTGAGTAAGAACCCCTTGTTTTCTCTTTGAACTGGTTTTAAGTAATATGACAAAGTATGATCAAAGTAATATAGCACAATTTACAGAGGAAGAACAAGTAATATGTCATGACTGTAAACATACGTATGTAATGCATTGGGTTGTTCATCATTTGATATAAATATAAAATATACAAACAAAAAAGAAAACAAAGGCAGGCAAGGAGAGGTATTGTAGGGTCAAACTGTGTCAACTCGAATTAAGTTCAGATGAGCGCGCGGAAGCGGAGTTCAGTGCACCCACACCAGTCTATATGGAATTAATTTGTCCTGCTTCTATTTCTACTCCCCATCAGCAAACTTTTTGGCAATTTTCTGTCATTTTGTATATTGTTTTCTTTAAATATAATTCTTTATACTTAAAGACAACCATTACCAGCAACTGTTTGTCTGTACTTGAATTTAAATTCACCTCAGATAACATGTCATATTGCTATGTGTGTAAAGCAAACTGAAATTAAAAAGAGACATTAAAAATAACCATTTGCACAAATTTTATTTCACATCAGGAGAATACATTATATTAATAATTTGTCAATTAAGTTTTTCTTTCTTTACATCGTATACATTTTTTGTTGTTGATTACAAGAGGCATTGTAACTTGTGTGTTTAGCTGTGCACATTGGAGCTATCCTGTGTGCACATCCCAAAAGTTAAAAAAAAAGTCTCCTCTTTTCTTGCACTATCACATTATCTTGTCTTTAACCCAGAAACAGATGTTTTTTGGCATCATGACCTGGAGGATACTAGGGGTGTTGCTCAAACATTTCTATTTCACACCACCTCTCCTCAAAAACACCCACTAATCTCCTACTCTGAAATGTCTAGAGGAGAGGAGAGAATGAGAAGTGAGTATGATAATTAGGACAGTTTATTTGCTTGTCCATCATGAAATTCAAGGTCAGCTCTCCCTGAAGTGGGCCTATCACAACTGTAATGCTGAGCCCACTTTAAGCCAATAGGGTCTTTCATTGCAATAACGTTTTATGTTTTTAAAAAATCATTTGAGCATAAAAACTCCATTACAGACTTAATTTCATATTTCTAGTGTGCATTAATCAATTTATTGACGTAGGCTCGCTTAATAAAGCATAGTGAAATGCTCGCGCCATACCTACTCAGCTATAGTCCCTTTATAGCTCGCGCTATACATGCAATACTTCCTGTGTGACGCGAAATGCTTTGCCCGGCTTTCGAATTTTTATGTTAGATTTTGTACAATGTTAATTTTTCAACGCAATTAATTTTACATGTGTTTTTTAACTAAGCTTTCTGTGTATTCATAGTTGTATTAGTGCAGTCAGCGATCACAGACGAAGCTCTGACGGAGAAGAGAGGTTGATTCATGAAGTTCTGTGTCCGTTGTAAAACACTTTCGAGCGGCTCGGCGGACAAAAAGTGACCTCTTTGAGAGTGAATTGCAGTATAAAAGAAGTGCATCAAGCTTGAGTGTCAAGTGCATCGATCACCATAAAGCAAAATATCCTAGTTTGCAGAGTGATAGACAATAAAGTGTAAACAGCAGGGTCAATCTAAGAATCCGCAAATCGCTTCATGTCAATGAATAAAATAATGAAGTCAGGTAAATGAATGGATTAGTTTACCGGAGGAACTAGCTCATTGAGAGGAAATGAGAGACCCGCCCTAATTTTTTTAGTCCCTGTATTGAGACTGTGCCTTTTTTTAAAATAGTAGATGCTTCCTTTTAACGTGATTCACAAATTTCACAACTGTTTGACTGGAATGCAGGAATTCCTATCCAACAATTTATGAACTTCTAGATCTCCTTGTGATTGTTTTACTGCGTCTGGTCTAGAGCTTCATTCAATTATAATGCAATGTTATTAAATAAGACTTTAATATATGATTACGGTGAGATTTTTTCGATTAATCACAATTACGAACTGAAACCTTGAAATATATCCCAATTGTAAACCTGCACTATGCGATTATCAATGAAAAATATGTGTTATATTAGAAACGAATCAGGACTCGGGCAGCACAACAGAAGATCAAACCCACCTGCTTTAGAGTCTTTCAGAAACCTATATGAGCTTTAGTGGTTGGATGTGTCCAGTGGTGGGAAAGCTTCTCTCCACACAGGAAGTAATACATTTTAGATACTGAAACTAGCAGCAGTTAAGTTGCTGAAGTGTTAACTCGTGCTACAGTATTGAAGATTCTGCAGCTAAAAGATCAGACAAGCTAGCTGTTTTCAATGAGGGTAAGTCAGTTGCAATCACTTTTGTGGCTCATAGACTTCACATCATTCCACTGTACATTCTGCATTTTATGATTAGATAGCTTCATGGTTACATCATTAGCTAGCCATTTAGCACAGGATATACTACAGCTTTTTTCAATGCCATGGTTGTGCTTGCACACAAATCTCAGGTCAATCAAAACAGTAGATATAATTCTGTTGGCGACCCTAGTGGCTAAGGTACATGACTGGGACCCCTGAGGTTGGCGGATCAAGCCCCAGTCCTGCCACAGCAAGAACACCATTGAGCAAGGCCCTTAACCCCACATTGCACAGGGAGATTGGCCCTTGGTTCGTCTAATCAACTGTAAGTTGCTTTAGATAAAAGCATCAGCTAAATGACAATAATGTAAAAATATTTATCTGGGAAGCAAATGTGATCCTTGCAGCTGAGTGTTGTAGTCCCAGCCACACAATTACCAGCTATGACCAGATGTTTAAATTGACAAGATAATAACTTGCTCAGCCTCATCAAGGAAAGTTAGAGGTCAATATGGTTAGGTTTTTTTAGTCTCATTGCTCTCTTGTGGCCTCTCCTGGTTGGCTAGGCACCTGCTGATGCACAAAAAAGCATGATGACTTCATCATTCTCCACAGATACAGGTACTAGCAATTGGTGTTATGTCTGCAGTGTGGAAAAAATCATTGAGTTGCCATCATGTGAATTGGAGAAATCACATGTTCATGGCTTCCTCCTCCTGGGTCAGCAGGAGAGGATACATGTGGGAGGCTAAACAGTTTTCTTGAGTTTGAGTGGGAAAATGGGGCAAAAAAATCCTCATATCCTGGTGCAGGGCAAGCAGACAATACCGTTTTGGATATGCCTGAGGTGCTGGTAGTTAGCACAGAATCAGAGTCCATCTGCTGTAATGACACAAGTAGGTGTTGTTATCTAGTGTATAAAGACAATCAGTGATGTAGCTTGACTTTATTCTTCACATTGTGTTTTTGAACATTCTGTGTACATGTTACACTATTAGCTAGCTCAGTATATAGCAAAGTAGTTGCTGCACATTTTCATTTAGATGTGGGTAATATCTTTTGCATGTTGAGTAGAAGAAGAAAACCAAGTTGTTGAGCATATCCATCCATAGTTTATTGAAGTGAAAAGGAGAATATTTTGAGGTACTGAAATCTAAACCGATCAGCTCTTATGGTTCTCTTAAGAAAATTAGGTAATGGGAGAAAGGAGGAGAAAATTTTAAACTACAAGGACTTGTCTCTTATTTGCATCAGATTCATGTTGAACTGATCTGTTCAATTCATGTTTTCATTTTCTTGTACCACAGAATATGAATGTAAATGACACCTATGTTGGATCCATCCACTCTGCTGTTTGGAGCCATGCTCATTTAAGCAAGTCATACACAAGCAAATAAATAAAGCTAAAGCTTACAATAAGATTCCATGTTACAAAATGTTTCCAGCCCAGTAAGATATAATCATGTTCCTGGGAAACATAATTATGCTCATGCTCAAACAGTTTAATAGTCCTTCAGAGAGAATCTGACATTATCAAAACATTTGAAAGCATTGCCCTGGTTTTACTACACAGAGATCAGTACAGCATACCTGGGTAAATGCTGTATAATGACGAACAATTCAGTTTGCTCTTTCAAACAGCTATAAATACATTTATTTTAAGTAGGTACTGTAAAATTTGCCTAGTGACAGATGCAGATTTATTTCCTTGAGTGCAGCCTATGTCTTGAACAGGAGAGAAGGTAGATGATATACTGTTGGTGTAACTGAGTATGTTTATTTTACTTCGAATAACGATATAACCTTATGAGTAAGACTGTATTGGCTTATTATGGACTCGCCATCAGTCAAGTTCTTTATGATGACGATTTCATTTATAGTCGGCGCTGATGTTTAAAACTGAGAAACAATTACGTTGTATCATTTCCCAATATCCTACCTGCTCTTTTTTCCACGCTGCTCAACTCCATTCCTTCCAGTTAATGAATAGTAGAGGGGAAACTGAGGGAGGAGGTTTGAAGAGAAATGCTTCGAGAATAACCTCACATGCAGCTCATGAGAGCGTGGCAAATGAACCGCAAATATGTAGTTTAAACGTTTACGACAGACTACAGACGGGAAGCTAGTTATGTCATCATTGTGCGACTGATTTTTATATCACCCGAAGAAGGACCCAAGCGAAGTCCTTCGCGTGACAGTAGTTAGAGGTAGTGTCTACCCTATCAACCGTAATATACGGAGAGCTTGATATATTATTTGTTGCATTTTCATAGTTTGCCTTTGTCTTCAGCTTTGTAGTGTTCAAATGCATTGATTTGTGATTCTGTTCTGTGCTCTTTACTGGAAGCGATTGACAGCACTGTTCAGCGAAGTAAGCTTACAACATACTTAATTTTAGCTAACCTCCAGGTAGATAGTTGTTCTAACTGGAGGCAAACCGTTGTTTTGTGTTGTCCAGTGCGGTCACTTGTTTGTGTTTCTGAGAAAAAGAAGCTGACAATGATAAAAGCCGAAAATGCAGTACAATTACTTATGCTTCCTTAAATGTTACGTCAGTTCAGTCAGTGTTGCCAACTCACTAAGCTAGCACTGGCTACTACGTTCCCCAAGTAAAACATGTCATTGACCCCTTATTAATAACCTGACGTCCTCATTTTGGGAAACTGTAGCCCATGACATTAGATCAGTAAAGCAAACTGAGGTAGAGGTTCTCTGGCGGTTATGGATGCAAAGTTCTGTTTCTAATGCCTGTCTGTCATTCACAGCAGTATGTCAGCAGCTTGCCTGAGGTGGGCACTGCATCAATCAGTGACAGGAATGCATCATTTCTGCCTTGGCCCCTGGAGATCGGTCCCCCTGTTCTTGTCCCATAGAGCCATCCCTTTCAGTATCCAACGAGGGACAGCTCTGTCCACTGCCACAGATGGAGGAGAGGAGGGGGGTAAAGAAGCGGCACCCAGGAAGAAGCAGACAGATCCTCGGGCACGCCACAGTATTGGCAGCGTGGGAAGGAAGATCCACCAGCGTCATATACAGGTAATAGGACATGATGGTGCAAACTTGGGCACCATGCATCGTGCAGATGTTCTGCGGCTCATGGACGAGAAAGACCTTAGACTCGTCCCCCTCAATGAGAACAAGGACCCCCCTGTCTACCAGCTGATGACTGGGAAGCAGATACACGAGGAGCAGCTCAAATTGCGCGAGAAACAGAAGAACAAAACAGGTAGGTGTCTGCAGAAGGAAAGTAGAGAGCCATAAGCAGAGTTTGCATGTGCATTATGGACCTTTGAAGGAAGGACAGGGCTAAATTGATTGTGTGTATGTGAGTTACAATAAGATGCTCAGCATACATACACACACACAGTGTGTAACATATTCTGATAGGGAAATGCTGAGTGAAAGTCCTTGTTTCTGTCAGGCCCCATACAGGTGAAGGAGCTTGCCTTCAGCTTGGACATTGCCCCTCATGACCTGGACACAAAGATGCGGCAGATACAGAGCTGGTTGAGCAAGAAGTGCCATGTGAGAGTGACACTGAAGGGAAATGTCAAAAGCCCACAGCCACTGGTGAGCCTTGCCTGTCTGCCATCTCTGTTACCTTAACCCTAACTAGTATCACTGAAGCACCTGCACTTTTCCCATGTGCACACACTTCTATGAATAAAACTGTACATATCTATTCATCTGCACTTGACCTGTTTATCAATTATATTTACCCATGTACCATAACTCATTCATGCACTTTACCACTCTTGCATCATGCATTTCCCCCCACTCTACATTTTGTAATTGGACTTTTTCAGTTTTTCAATGGAGCTACACATTTTTCCTACAAAACTATATAAAATGTGTAATTTAACATGTTAACTTGATGTTTATCAGGAATTTAACTGTTTTTAAATTTTGCATCATTTTAGAAGCAAAATTGTCAGGCATAAGCAAAACCCTAGTAAATACTAGTGGTAGTAAATTCATCTTGTATTTACACAGGGTCATACAGGCAAATCAATTGGCCTAAGTGAACAAACCCAATGTCCTGTGACTTAACCCAAAATCTGGAGGTCTCCTCCAGATGAGCAGAAACCTTGGGGGAAATTGTTTTTATTGGAACTATAATGGTAGGACATGTATCCCTTTATTTGGGAGGCAAATTTGAGAAAGTAGAAGAGATGTGTAAAAATTTTATTTTACCATTTACCTAGTAAGAATGTTTGTGATCCACTATGACACTGGCAAAATGGGGCTTGAATTGAGCTTTTCTGTGGATGGAACTACATTGAATAAAACTGACCATAGTTAATGCACAACCTTTTCCAGGATTGTCATTCAGAGCATATTGAAACCCCACATTTCCTTTTCCTCAGAAATGCATTTTTTGGGACCAGGGAGTGGTTCTTAAAAATGTTATCTTAGGAATATTTGCTTTAGGTTGTGCAGGCCTATCTGGAAACACTAAGTGAACATCACTTTAGCCACTATACTTTAACACACCCCAAAAAGTGTAATCTGAAATGGTATGGGGCTAAACATTGGAAAGACATGACATCCTCTTGCATGCCTGTCTATGGGGGTAAAAGGTTGGTGTAAGACACTGAGATGCAACATTTTTGCAGGACTCCAGGCTAGAAGAGATGGTGAAACAGATGCCGGTCATCGTGGGCTTCGTCTCGAAACCAAAAGTGATCCGGAATGGGAGGGCTGCTATGTGCATTGTCCGTTCCCCCACTGAGAAGGAGGTCTCCCAACAAGGGGTACAGACTACTGAACCAATCCAACCCCCATCCACTCAGAGTGGTGTGGCAGATGCCAACCCAACCCCAGACAGCACAAACAGCAGCCCGCTGCAGCAGTGAAATTTATTCAATAAAGTGGTTTGCACAGAACTGAAAGGTTGAATGATTCCTGAATACTGTAACGTAACAAAAGCCCATGCCACAACAAGCCTCTGCAGACTGATTACTTAGTGACAGCGGGTTCAGGTGCACCATCTGGGCAAGGCTCGCACAGCTTGGTGTCCTTCAGCAGGTTGGCCAGGACACTTGGCTCAGACACATTAGATTTCTTGGGCTGATAGCCGCTGAGACGGGAGGCTAGGCTGCGTTTGGGTCGTGGTTTCTTCTACAGAGAGAAAAGGAAATAAAAATTAATTGACACAGTCTTATGAATTTCAGCCAGCAGCTTCAGTGAACAGAGTGACTTTGTAAACTGACAGTAATCTAAGGGTAGGTTTTTAGCATACTGCTCAAGCTAAACAGTTTGGATAGCCAGTTTTATGCTTGCAGGCCAATTTGTGATCTGTAGTCAAGGTTTCATGAAATGCCATAAAGCAAACTTTGCACTAGTCCTCCATTGAATCTGAAAACTCTTTGAAATTCATTCTTACTAAAAAGCCAACACTTACCAGCAGCTTCTTCCTCTCTGGGTCATGGACCACACTGTGCCTCTGTAAACTTTGCTGTTAAGAAACACAGAACTTGCCATCATGGTATGAACAAAAACAAGCCTCACCAGTGGACAGGAAATGTTCAATTTTAGGGGATGCTCTGGAGTGGGCTGAACACTGTACAACAGCTCATTTGTTCTCTCACTCATAAATGTATTTGAATAAACAAGGGAGTTGAAAGCAGTTGGCCCTCTCTGGGTGCATCTGAACACAAAACAAAATGTAACCTCATCTCCTCCCTCCCTCCCTCCCTCCAACACTGTGACATTGGAGACAAGGTATTTCTGGAAAGTAGGTCATATTTTTAAATCTTGATGCATTCACTCTCTCTCTCCACTAAATTCAGGTGTTCCTATGGAAAGGTGTACTCACCTTCATTGCAAAGGTCTTGCCACAGTTGGCATGTGGGCAGGCAAAGTTTCGCTGCTCCTCATGGAAGGAAATGATGTGGTTCTGCAGGTTGAAGGGGGTGGTGTAAGTCCGCTGGCATCCCTCCCTAGGGCACTTCAAAACCTGGCGCTGCCCATCATGTACCCGCTGGTGCTGCTTCAGGAACCAGGAGTCCCTGAACACCTTATTACACTGATCGCACTGCAGCAGGACTGTGTGGAAATGACATTCTTAGCCACAGAGGAGATTCACATACATTAACCAATTACTGAGTCACATGAACATGACTTTCACAATGTTAAAAAAAAAAAAATCCAGCATTTACAAATACAATTTGAATTCGGATGCTGTTTTCTGAATACTTTATTGTACAAGCTAAAATATTTCAGTACTGTTTTTGAATGAAAAATCTAGTTTTTCCATTGAAGGGATACATCTAAAATGAAGCTTTATATACATGTCATGCAAAAACCCTGAAATAATGGATATGCATTTAAAAAGTATTAAAAAGTATGTAAACACATTCATTTACTTCCTGTACTCAGTGGATAGTTTGGATAAAGTGCCAGAGACAACTTGATGATCTGATGATAATCTGATCAGCAATTTAGACTAAAAAAAAATGTGGAGGAGTTGGAGTACCTCTGTGCTTTTCTTTCTTATGCCGCTGGTAGTCTGTCCAGGTCTTTCCTATGAATGAGCAGCCCTCCTCTTTACAGGGATAACCTGGAGGAAAACATCAAGTAAACACCAGCAGAGCCAATTGCTAACCCATTCTTTCATTTCTCCTTGGGTTTGACAGCGAGTCAAAATGATTCTGCATCAATAAGAATTTCACAAAAACTATGGAAAACAATTTTCTGATTTGGTGCACTAATCCCAATAAACATCTTGTTACACACAAATGCATGCAGTTCTGTAAAAGTAGGACAGAGAAAACTGACCTTGGTGCACTTTCTCATGACGCTTCAATTTACTGGTAACAGGGAATCTTCTTTCACAGCCTTCAAAGGGACACCTGATCACAGAAATACATTAAACAGAGTAAGATGCCAAAAATGAAAATTTCCCATGAACTCTTATTTCAGGAAACAATTTGCTCTAGAATGCCAAAAAAAAACAGTGCTATATGTTAAGTCAGTGAAAATACCCAGCACACCAGTTTACAGTTCTGTAAAACAAGATTTTGGAGTAGGTTTATGAAATAATGTGAAATTGATCTCCATCATCCACAAAAGAGCTTTGTAGAAATGTTAGTTTCGGATGGATGCTACTTAAGTAGAACAGTATTTCATAAATACAGCTACATAAAATATAGCCCAGTGAGAAAAATAATCTGTTTTTTTTTTTTGGGATGCTCTTAAGATGATTTGATCACATCCTATAGTTCGGCTATGGTCCAAATGGGAAATTGCATTTTTACAGTCCTGCCTAACATGATTTTCCACATGTAATGAGCATGTTCTTGCATAGGTTACAGCATGATGTGGCCATCCTGTTTAAAAAAAGTTCCTCAAATTATTTTGGCAAACAATGCTTCAGTATTCAAAGCATGTACAGATATTCAACGTACAGACACTGCATCTCAGGTTAACCTGCAACTTTAAAATGTGGACGCTAGCCAGTTCTAACTGGCATTTGTAAAAGACTAGTTTTTCCTCCTCTTGAGAAGTTAACTATATTTTGTTTACGGCTCAGTCTCAAAACTCATTCATACCGTCATGTCCAAAAATGTTTTCAGTGGGAAGAATATCAAAACAAATATACACAAGACCATGACATAAAATCAATGCCACATGATTGTCCCAAAAAAGAGAAACTGCCCATTTGTTGAAAGTTCCTCCCCACCACATTTCTGTTGAATACACAACCAGCACAGCCATAAGGCTTTGGTTTACAAATTGTAATTTGCTTTAAATTAGGCTGTGTGGAACATAACCAAAGTCAATAAAGCAAAAACTGCAACTTAATCTTGCCCCCAATCAAACTATAGGTGGGAAACCACCCTTAGATTCTATTACATGCACATCACAGAAACACACTCTTGGGGATGACTTGAATACTCACATGAATGGAAGCAGCTTTGTGTGCTCATATTCATGAGATTTGAGCTGATTATTCTTCTTGAACACTTTTCCACAGCCTTCAAAGTTACACTGATTGTATGCAGACATAAAATACAAAAAAAGTGTTAAAGCACATTGGCACAACAACTCTACCCAAAACAGAGTTGCTTCTTCAAAGCATGAAGTTTAGCTCCAAATAAGACACTGGAGACAACAGAATAGCAGCATCAAGACTCACAGTGTAGAGTTTTTCTATGTTTTGATGTTTGCGACCAAAGTGTTTCTTCATGTTGGCGTTTGTAGTGAACGCCTCGGAGCACCCTTCAGCAGTACACCTGGAGGCATGGTGATAACAGTAAAAATATGGCTTGTGTGCTTAAAGCTATGACCTCGTATATGAGAGGATTCATGTGTGGGTAGCTCACCGGAAAGGCTTTTCACCGCTGTGGCTAAACTCATGTCTTGCCAGGTGGTATTTGGTGCAGAAACTCTTATCACAGCCCTCACGCTCACACGGGAATGGTTTCTACACGAGAGAGAGGGAATTACACAGCAATATACCTCAATCAGAGCAAGGCAACATTACCAAACAACCCAATTAGCCAAGACATGTACCATCTAGTGACAATGTGCTAGGTAACGTTGCAATACGTGGTTAATAATGATCAATAGTTCATCAAGGGTGAGAACTAGCAAGCAACAAACGTTTTTTTGCAGCATGGGTTCGATGTTAAGCAATAGAACTTACGAGTCCCGTGTGTTTGCAAAGATGCACTTCGAGTTTCCATGGTTTGTTATACGAGGCTGTACAGTCGGAGAACGAACAAATATAGGTTTTACTAGTGCCTTGCTCTCTTTCACCCATTGTAAACTCAGATAGTGGAATTACAAAAGAATTTCGTTGTCCCCAGTTATTGCAATCACTGCTTTCGGGCTCCATGTTAAAACACGTGTTCCAGTATATCCTGTAGCGGAAGTACTACTTTCAGTTTTGTGGGGGGAATACTATAATAAATATGAGGGAAAAGGTATTTAATTGTGAATTATGTTAATAATACTATTTAATAGGTTGGTCATAATATATACAGAGACTTACAATGTATACATACATTACTTTTCCCCCTACGATAGGTTACTTACGTTGTAATCGTATTTTGCACCCCCACCGCGTATGAAGTTTGGTTTAACTCGCTTACCGCTTACTGAAAGTTGACAGGAAGAAATCGGCCACGAGGATCAAAGCTGACGTTAAACTTGGGCGCCAATCCGGTCTAATTTGCTTAATTGTCCTTGTTGGGCTCTTAAATATCCAGAAGTCTGGAGGCAAATTGTATTTTATTCATTCTGAGAAAGGCAGACAGAGAGAGAGGAACTAGCAAGCAACAAACGTTTTTTTTTTTGCAGCATGGGTTCGATGTTAAGCAATAGAACTTACGAGTCCCGTGTGTTTGCAAAGATGCACTTCGAGTTTCCATGGTTTGTTATACGAGGCTGTACAGTCGGAGAACGAACAAATATAGGTTTTACTAGTGCCTTGCTCTCTTTCACCCATTGTAAACTCAGATAGTGGAATTACAAAAGAATTTCGTTGTCCCCAGTTATTGCAATCACTGCTTTCGGGCTCCATGTTAAAACACGTGTTCCAGTATATCCTGTAGCGGAAGTACTACTTTCAGTTTTGTGGGGGGAATACTATAATAAATATGAGGGAAAAAGGTATTTAATTGTGAATTATGTTAATAATACTATTTAATAGGTTGGTCATAATATATACAGAGACTTACAATGTATACATACATTACTTTTCCCCCTACGATAGGTTACTTACGTTGTAATCGTATTTTGCACCCCCACCGCGTATGAAGTTTGGTTTAACTCGCTTACCGCTTACTGAAAGTTGACAGGAAGAAATCGGCCACGAGGATCAAAGCTGACGTTAAACTTGGGCGCCAATCCGGTCTAATTTGCTTAATTGTCCTTGTTGGGCTCTTAAATATCCAGAAGTCTGGAGGCAAATTGTATTTTATTCATTCTGAGAAAGGCAGACAGAGAGAGAGGGGGGTAGCTAACTAGCTCTAGCGAATGTTTTATGTCCATCGTTAATATTAGTTCTTTATTTTTATGTACATTATAGATTGCGTCGTTTTCTTTACTTGTATGCTTTTGAAATACAATACCTTGTGTCTTTTATGCAAGTGAAAGCTGATTTGAATTGAGAGAGTGAGAGTGCTGGCTCAGTGCCAAAGTGGGCTACACAGTCTGAATTTGTTATTCAGAGGGGTTCCAACAGTTATAATGCCCCCACATTAACTATGTCACAGTGTCTTCTCTCACCAAAAAGGTCTTTGCTGCAAGATCTCTATTACTCAGTGTGTAACAGGGATGCAGTTTAATGCAGTGATAATGTTTGCTGAATGTGGCATATAATTTCTCTGGCTTTAATCTGAAAACATGGTTTCATAGTTGTATCTGTATCTCTGTTCCTAGCAACAGAACCTTCCCACAGGATCTCCAAATTTAATCCAAATCTATTCCAAACTCATAACTTTGCTGTTAAACCCATGCAATAATACACCATCCTCTGTAGTTTGGATGTTTCTTTCAATACAAGGATATGATTACATGGCTCACTATACATGTATGCAATTTCTCAATGTACTCAATTTATCATGTCAAATTAATTTAGCTGTATTTCTCATCATGATACTGAGTTCTTCAATGCTGAGTTTTAAACTACGAAGAGAGCATGTACAATAAAGAATATAGCACAGACCTTCAAAGATAATGTATATAAAGAATATTAAATACAGCATGCTAAACAGAATTTACAAATTGACTTCACAGAAGAGCAAACAAGACTTTTATAACACAGATAGCACTAAACTCAGCACTATAACAAGCAGCTTTCAGAACAAACCGATAAACATGTGACATCTGAGAGACATTGGCATGCACCTCTTCAATTTCCATGGGTGCATATCACAGACTGCACTATTTGAAAAATCCCAGCAGAAGCTATACTAATCTGCAAGAAACCCCATGCATCCTCAGGGTGTCATCTGTCGTAAAAAAAAAATGACTTAATACTGCCACCAAGGGGGCACATGTGGCATGAACCAAACATGCAAAGAAAAGGACTTCATTCAAAGTTGGAGTGTCAAATTTAAGTCTGGGAGGGCTACAGAGATCTTAGTGGTTTCCTTTCAATCAACTGCAACTTTACTCTTTTGAAAGAAGTTATCTACACTGTTTTAAATTAATTACTTAAGGGCTGAAACTCTCCCGGAGCAGCATGCATCATTCTTCTCCAGAATTGGAGTTGACAGCCCTTTTTTCATTGAACCCATTTTCAATACTTAGCTGGTATATGTATTCAAAGCCAAATGTACAACAATTGTAAGACAGTGAAGAAAATGTAACACTCTGCTGTAGAGTGTCAGTCTGCATTGTTTTATTAAGGATGGCCTTATGTGTATGTATTAGTATGTGTTAATATGTAACAGTGTCTGTGTGTATCAGGATACAAGTAATGTTTTAGTTTGGCCACTGCAACACAAGCTACTAGGTCATTGGATCTGTGTGCTATAAGGCAAGATTAACCATGACTTACACCAAGATTGATGGCTTGGTTAAAAACAAAAGACATATGGCATCTTCTGTCTGCTGCTTTGCAATAAAAGAATAAAAGAGAAATTAGAAGAATAAAACCCTACAAATCTCCCCTGAAAACTACCACACTCAAGTATATGGAAAATAAAACAATAATGAATTCTGTCTGTTTTAAAATGTTTATGATGTCTTAAAATCATTATGCAGACTTTTCCTGGCCACAACAAATTATTTAAAATTTGGCTCAACCACAAAAACACTCAAAACTCGGGTATGAAAGTATGTGTCAATAATTGGGTCAACAATGGTCAATACAAAGTAGCATCACTTAAACTATCTCTTTGTTGAATAACTCTGTCTGTTAAAGATACAAACCTGAAGCTTTCACATGATTTAAGAAACTTTAAATATAAAATGTCAATTTTCAATTAACAACAACTTGGAAACTTGCAATCATCAATTAAATTAAGTTATTGTGAACATCCTATTAAATCATTTTTAGACTATTAGTAATGAGTGTTAATGACTCGCTCTTACCCATTTTATGTATCATTGGTTGGATGCTTGTAATATTTAGCACCTTTTGATTGATACTGACTGAGGGTAATCCCTTCCAAGAATATTTAAATACATTTTGAAAATATCAATAGACTTTTTTCTACTACTGCTGTGGTATAAATTATTAGGATTAACATATTTAGAAAGAATATATTTTTAGAAAGACCTTCTAAAATCAGTTTTAGTCACCCTCAAAAGTTTCCAAACATTGCAAAACACCATCAATCAACTAGCCCAGAGTATCAATGAAGTACCTCTGCAGTATAATTGCTATTCTTTGTGCATAACACTTTCAGCTGACCAGGAATGATTCATGAATGATGTATGTTCATGGTTATGGTTTCTAACACTGTAAAGATTTGACCAATGGTCATTGCAAGACTGAAGAAAGTGTTCTGACAGTGGCTGGAATGGTGTCATAGAGCCGGTAATCACTATGTCTAGCTTGCATCTACTGATCTGGTCTTGTTCTCCCTGCTGTGTGGCATTAGTGACAGAGTCTGACCATTTCAGTGTAAAGTGCTTCCTCTATTCAGTATATGTCAAAGGTCAAAAGGACCTTACCCACCATGACCAATCAAAATCTCTGCCAGAAGAAGGGGTGATAACATTGTCCCATAATCATGTTTTTCTTTATTATTATGCTTGGTAATGTGTGGCAGAGAGCAGTTGTCCAGCTTAGGCTTGGACTTTGGTCTGGTACTCATGCCATTCTCACTCTCAGACTCTACCCCTACCCTCATCAGGGCTCTTACATGATCAGAATCCCCATAGTACACGGTCAGGCACATTTAGCCGCTCATTAGCCCATATTAATACAATCAGTGTCAGATCCAATTACATGGTTCTGATCTGGGCCCCTAGCCTCTATCTTGCAGTATAACTACCTCTGCACAGGAGCCTCCGCCCCCCACCCACCCCCACCTCTGTCAAATGCGCACACAGGGCCACAACTCCAGTCCATCCCCCATTGGGCAAACAGGTGTTTACTGGGAGAAGACAGTGTGGATGCACTTTAGGAATCTATGTTCAGGGACCCAGCGAGGCAGCTGTTGTCTTCCACAAAGGCAGCACACGCTGAGATGCAACAAAATCTCAATTAGGGGCCATAATCCTCCCTGCCACACCACTCTCGGCAGGCCGGGAGTGTGAGCTCACGTGAATGTGGGAGCGCAATGCAGTGGGAGTGTGAACCAGAGCGGGCTCAGCCAGCTGCATGCGCCTCATCGCTCCGTCCATTGCGAAACTGCAGGTGGATGCCCAGGGGACATGCCACACACACTGGACAAGTTAAATATCATTTCATATGTGGAACTGAATTAGATTTGTTTTACTGGAGAGTGTGCAACAATGAGAAATAGAGCATTTCTGAGTTTCTAAATTATTTGGTTAATCTTTATATTTATAGAACTGGTACATGATTCTGGACCCACACCCGAAATGGTGTTTTGATTCTATTACCATCACTTAATCTGGGCTACCTTTTCTCCCAACTTTCTTTAGAATCTAACATACAAATCACAGTGAGAAGAATCAGGTGTGAGGTTACCCGTTTTACTTCCAAGTCAAAATCATGTGATCGCCTAACTTCTCATTCTTTAAGCACATCCAGTCAGACTCGGCTTTCATGTTAATATATAAGTGGTAGACCTGAATATGTTTAAGAAAATGACATAATTCTTTGCACAGAATCAGAAGCAGATACAACAAACAAGTAAGACATCAACAGTCAGGCATGCTACCTATTGATGACATCATCATTCAACTCCCAATTCTGTGTGTTTCATTGCAACCGAAACTCCTGACTACCCTGCAATGCAGTAAGCCCAAAATGTTCCAAAGATAGATATAAATTGAGATAAAGCAGTCATTACTTCCACAACCCCTGTAAGGCTTTTTGTTTCTATAAGCTGGGTGTAATTGAAATGGTAATGTATGGTAAAGTTACAGTACTAAATAGTACGTTTTAGGACAAGACTTCAAACAATCTTGATTGCCCCAGTCTAAACACACTGAGAACTAGAAGGCCAAAGAGGTATGTAAGGCTTTCCTGTAAGACTTCCCAATAATTTTACTGTAGTGGTCTGAAGCAGTAGTTACATGAACATGAGCTAAAACCAGACATATTCATGTCAAGCTATTAGACAAGTAAGGATGAGTGTAGTCAAATTATGACCGAAAGGAAGTTCATGACAGATGTGATAAATTACCCAACAAATCAAATAATGAGAAATTATGTCCACTGACGGCTGTTTGCAGACTGGTTTCTGTCTACCTGAAACCACCCTGTCTGTACTCAAAGATAAAGGGAGTCTGATTGATATATTGAAATAAAATGTGTTTGAGCAACTGGAAAGGTTGATTGATAATGAGGATGGCGTGGATAATTTGTCTTTCATACATGTCAATGCCAGGACCATTCATGTGCACACAGCAGGCCACAAGAAGGTGCTTCAAAGCTGCCTCTGGTAACGCTATTTTGCTGCTCAGTGAAACTGAGTCAACAGTATGTGTTACACAGCACCGGAGGCCTTGGACCCGCAGGGAGTGAAGAGAGATAACAGGGTTAAAAGAAATGGGATACTGCACCACTGCCTGTGGTGGACTCCCTCTGCATTCTTCTGAGGAGTAATTTTCTTTCAGTTATTTGTGCAGCAAACCCACCCCCAAAAAAAAAACTCTGCACCCCCTTGTATGACAAAGGTGCCAGTGACTGTGCCACAGACTGGAGAGAGAGGTACAGGCCAGGGGGGTAAGGGGGAGGTGGGGGGTGGCCCCTCCCTGGACCACAGGCACTGGGCTAATCACATTAGCATCAGAGTAAAGAGATGGGAAGTAGACAGAGCTGTGAAAGCGAGGGAGCAAGCCACGACTAATCTCGTTAAGGCAGGGAAAAGGGGGACGCTACTTCTCCACAGCGGCTGAGAAAACCATCATTTTCCCAGGAATGAGTTCACCTGTATGGTAACACAGAAAGTTGCCCTTTTGATGCTTATTAAAGGAGACAATCACACTTGGCACGTACCAATGGGCTTTTTCAGGGCACAACTTATTGTAGTGTTTTTTAAAAAAAAACAGCAACAGACAGTGCATTCCATGAGATCCACTTTCATGCCAGAGCAAAACGGCCCTTTTAAATTCGGCGGTACAAGGCTTTTTAACAGAGAGGCAGTAATTTGGGGTGGGGGGGGGGGGGTGCTGTAAGATGGATAAAGCTTACTCTGTTTTTAATTGTAAGCGCACCCGAGTTCAACCTTAATGCAAACCTCTGTAGCCAGAAGAAGAATGGGATGCTCTCTATAAGAGCATATCCTGCTGGGTAATCCAGGCAGATGGTTCTGGGAGGACAACTCAGGAGTCGATGGCTGACACGGGAATGGGAGAGTCTGACCGCTGGCTCTTGAGCTAGGAGGTTTGGGGATCAGATTCCTGATACTCCTTAGCAACGGTGGGAAAATGACCTGTCAGTTTGGATTCGTCAAGTCTCCACTTAATCTCGCACCCCTTTTTTCTTTTTCTTTTCTTTCCCTCTCTGAGGGGGGATTAAACATAGTGGTAAAACAGTGTTTAATGATCTTTCCATGGCTCCACAAATATGTGCACGCCATTACTTAAACCACTGAAACAAACAGTGTGAATAGGCCATGCTGAGCACAGAGCACTCTGGGAGAAAATTTTGTGAGACTAAATGCTCTCAAGAAGAATTCTGTCTGAAGACTTTGATCCATAGGCATACTTTGATGTAAATGTGTGCTGCCTATTTGCTTTCATATCTCATTCTTCATCATGGAATATTTTGCTTTGCTCTTACAACCTGACAAAATCGTGCCAAAGTGAAGTAGAGTCAATATGTCTTTCAACAAATGTGAATGGGTTGGTTGCTGCAAGGCTTTTGCTGCTTGTATGATGGGTTTCTTTGTAGCAATACACTCCACAGCCTGATATCAAGCAGTAACAGTGCAGTAAGTGCAGCATGTCTTCTGTCAGCAAGGTGTGTCCCACCTCACTGGTCAATAGCAGGTCAGTTCGGGGCTCATGATCCGCCTGCACTTGCTGTGCAGTACATTAGCTATTGTGGCTTAGCTAGCTTAAGAACTGGTCAAACGACATTTCCCGCGATGCGTATAAATATGCTTCACCTCCGAAACCGGTGGAGGATTTTGCAGGGATGGGACAGGCATACAATTTTCAGATATTTTTACAGCTACACAGATCCATAATGTGATGACAGATCCATTGTAACTTTTTAAAATCTCTCTCTGCACTGTCACCCACTTGTGGTTATTCATTCGATGCATTTTAAAACAGTTTTAAGTGCTCACTAATAGTGTGAAACCCACACCTGACCCATGAAGTCGAGCTGAAATAACAAAGTGTCAGAGCCTATGGCATGTCATTTCCTGCATCTCACATGCTCATTACACTTGCCTTTGCTGACCATATGCTATCCATCAACATTTGTTCAACCCCCATTATCCTCTATGTATAAACCTCACAGAGCTTTTTTTCTTGGACATAAACAATGAAACATGACTAGGTAGGTACACATTATAAAAAGGTTCAGTGAATTCCACTATACATAGCTGTTATAGCTGTTAATTGCAGGTGCCCAGACACTGTGCTTGGTGATATTCTGAACCACAGGTTTCTTTATCCTTCTACAAACCAAGGATCTGACATGTCTCAAAATGAGTGCCTTCCTCTTACAGCTAAAGATTAATCTATTGAAATCAGTGATTTTCGAGACAACTTATAAATGGAATCTCACACACATACATATATACATAGATACATACATATACACACACACTTCTTGGGAATTACTGACATACTTGATCAACATGATCAATACTGATTACTATCTATTAACATGGTGATCAGGAGCCATATTTGTCTCCCATTAGTTTATTTAATTTTTGCCCTCCATCATGCTACTTGAGTCTCATTCATTTTGGTATAGTTAACTTTCACAGGGCATTACCATAACAATGGAGGCTGTTGTGGATTTCTGTCATTAAAGGTTGTAATCCTCTGGCGTCATGTAACAGGGGTCTGTGTTTGGGGCTCCACCTGCAGTAATTTAATAAAGAACTACTTACCCCCCCCCCCCAACATGCACACACACACACACACACACACACACACACACACACACACACACACACACACACACAGCAACCCACCCTCTGTACACACTTCTCCCTGCATTCCACTGACCCTTGTCCCAATGGTACCTGACTCCCCTGTGGCGGGGATACAGCAGCTGCCTGCGGATTACTGACCTTCCATATGAGAGAGGCTTAAGCCTTATTGTACAGTCAGCAACAGGAGGAGCACTGCCCCTACTGTGTCTGTAAAAGTAATTTATACAAACCGAATCCCCCCTGTCTGTCTGCCTGGAGTCCCCGTCTGACCACAGCTGTGATGCACAAATAAGTACCTCCGTAAGAGGTTGTTCACCACAGCATTCCCAGTTTGAAAGAATTGGCTTTACTAATTGTAACTGATTGCTTTATTAAGAAACTGAAATGTAGCCTTCATAGAGAAGGAAATGTAAACATAGTTTATCCTCCACAATACAGTGGAATAACAATACCAACCAATGAGACAAAAAAGTAAACAGCTTTCCTCTGCTGTCCAGCATTCGTACTAGTAGTAGTACTGTAGACTGAGGCTGATATGTCCTCAGTCTACATTGCTACCAGTATGTCCGACAGTCTACCTGCTGTTGAAACATTTTACACACAGAGGAAATGTGTCACCTGACTATTATCAACCGCTGACTGCATTTTTGGATCCAAAGCTTGACAATGTTCATGATTGAACTGTTTGTGAATAGAATGTGACAGCTCCATAATATGGTGTGAACATCAATGTTATTTCATGTAATATCTGATTACAATGCACTCGCCATGTAGTAACACACTCTTAAGTGGTCAGACAACATAACAGCAAATGACAGAGCCTGCATTCAGAGACACAAACTGGCATCCCATGTCTGTCCTGCCATACCTATATCAAAATAAGACAGCAACAAACTTTTGAGGTGGCCTTCTATGCTTAACTTCCTTTTCCTTCCTTTTGAGAGAAGGCACCCCCACCACTTAATTCAACAAAATACAAAGAATTATGTGCATTGCAGGCCTCTGTCTTGCGATTGGACATTGCTTGTTATTGAGGTGAGAGACAGGGTTAAAAAAGCAATGACAAGAGCAATTACATAAGCTTACTTCTTCTTCAAGAAAAGGAGTGTGTTTTTATGTCAAATATATTGGATCAGTTGTAAGGGGTGTGATTTATATTCTGCTACATCAAGATAATTTTCTTCTCTCGATCACGAGTTTTAGTATTGCTTGTAACATAATTTTAACGATAATTGTTGTTATTTGGCTAGTATTTTGTTTTGATAGCTGATCATATAGCAGTGCTATCCCTTTTTTTCTGTAATGATTGGCGTTCCTGCAGTGCCAATGACACACCCATCATTGAAGTCACCAATAGTCTTCAATGGCCAGTACCTTCTTTTAATTTCCTTTGACGGTCACCTGTCACCAATATCCCATCCATCACAGTAAGCCTAGGGAACTGCCATTCAGCCATTCAAACATCTTTCTCGGTGCCCTCCATTTTGGCCAGCAACTTCATTGTGGCACATACAACCCATCCACAGGGCAGGCAATCAGCTGGACCGCTCTGCCTGAGAGTCTGCCTCACCTCTAATCTGAAGGTCACAATCATTTCTTTTTTCTAATCATTTCTTTGTTTCCTTCTGTCCTCTTCCACCTTCCAAACCCTTCTGTGACACCTTGTTGACGTACCACCCAAAACTCCATAAGATGTCACCTGCAACCTTGTCTGCTACCATCCTCACTTTTTCCCACCACTTGATTCATTCTGTGGTCTTTCCATGGATTCTGCTGCCTCCACATTGCTGTCTTCACTTTCATTTGCCATGGATTCTCTCTGTCCTCGTGTTTCCGGACCCACGTGGCCCTCCCCTCCCACTCCTTAGCTTGCGGACTTTCATCGTACAAACAGGACAACACTCAGTGTAGCAAAACCCTCTGCCCAGCAGATCTTTCCTTTCACCTGGTGAAAAAATTTTAGATCGAAAAACTGGAATTTTTAAATCTAAGTGGAGCCTCTCTTCCTTATCCACTAGTATCACATCTGCTAAAATTTCAGTTTTTCAGTCTAAAATTGAGATCTAAAAGTAACCCAGCTAAGCTGCTCTCCACATTTTCTGCTGTTCTCCACCCTCCCTCTCCTGTCTTCTGGCCATTTCAGCAGGAAAAATAAAGCCCTCATCAACTCCTTCTAGGCATTACTGGCCTCCCATCTCTCCACTATCCTTCAGTCTGATTCCTCTTATTTATCCCTCTCTCTTCTTTCTGTTTCCAACTTTTCTTCTCATACAGATGATTTGGCTTGTCTTCTGAGTCCACACAAACCTGATCCTCTCGGAAGTACACATTCCTTCAGCTCCCCTATACAGCATTGCACCCAGAATTCTTCCCTTTATCTCCTCAAAGAGACCAACCAGGTCTCTTCTGACTGCCCACACTAAATGACTCCTGACCTATCTGACCCCTCTGAGCACAATCACAGGTCTCAGTCATGATGTCTGTCTGTACTGGCACCCCAGTGAAGGAACACTATTGATGCTAGTAAAGTTACTTCATTGGTTGTCTTCATACACAGGCAGAAGACTGACCTAATTGAGGTCTTTTGCTCTATGTTATTGGCTTTGGGTATGCTTTATAAATGTTCTGATGGTATTTAAGGGCTATATTATAAATTATACCAGGACAGTCAACTCACTATGTTGTAATGCTGGTCCAGAAAAGCGCTTAGCTAAGGTCTGGCACCATTGCTCATATAATCAGGGGAAGGAACTTGTGTTCTCCCACATTATAGCTCACTCTGAATAAGAGCGTCTGCTAAATGAATGCAATGTAATTCAATGTAAATATGTTCATTGTTAAAAGCTATCGACTTGCCCGATCCTTTTTAGATAGAAACATTTTGTGGCACGTACTGAGAGGCACAAATTTAGACAGGATTATGGTTATAAAACAAATGAGCATACTTTGTAAATGGTTAAAGAAAGAAGCCATCTAGTTAAAACCATCAAACCATCAGTGTTAGAGTTGCATTGTTTGGTGTGGCTCCACTGACTGCTTTCAAATTCCTTATTTCAAATCACATGACAGGTGTCTGACTATGTTCCAGCTGCACCCAACAACAACAAAAACAGTCACCTTGTGCTATTGTACTGCAGCTGGATAGCTATAAAGCTCTGTTGATCCTGGTTTACAATATGCTCTTTGAAAATACAAATTAAAATAGGGAAAGCCACAGGTGGCTCAATGCTCAACAACTCCTCTGTGGCTTTCCTTCTCCTGTTTTGTTTCTGCATACCAAGCAGCAACTGATTCCCATTTGATGCTTGGTGGATGTGTTCATTGTTTGCCTGGTTGTAAACCAACTTTAGGATGTAAAGATGGCATCTATCACTATCACTACCCCAGGTGTAAAAAAACATGTAGATTGTAAGTGTATTGCATTTGGCCACAATAATATATTCCACACAGTGTGGAGGGTACTGCTACGCTACCATAATGTTTCAATTAGCCCTTTTTGAATTTCAGTATGAGGCAGCTGATACCCATAAGGAGGTTCAGTTGTGAATGTCTGACTTTGATATCTTCCATGCAAGTAAACACAGAGTACAGAGTACAGAGTTTTGAGGTACCGATTTTAGATTACCTTTCCATTTTAACCTACGTTCTGTCCTGGCGACCCACAGCAGCCTACAGCCAGGTTAAAGCATTTCTGCACCTATGCACCTCTACAAATACCTGTGAGGATGCGAGAGGAGTGGAGCAGACATTATTTGACTAGAGTCAGGGCAGGGTTCCAAAAAGGTGGAGTGTCAGCCATTTCTTCCCTTCCAATTTAATTCCAGGACTGCTCTCTCACTATCTCAGAGCATTATCTGACAGAAAAACCCAGCTTCTCAACATCACTGATTCTGACCCCATATATCAAGACATTTTACACTTAACTATGTATTTGGCAAAATTATGCACAAGGAAACAGATAAAAGCTATGTGTTCTCCTATTAGGGATGAAAACAGCAGAAGACATTTCAGCAATTTATGTTCAATTATTAATATCCTGTTGAATTCACACATAGCATACCTCATTGTCCAACTATGAAACAATGTAACTTACATTTTTCTAACTTGCTTATTATCATTAAAAACTTCAAAAGGTTAGCAGCAGGCTAAATAGCTACAATTGACCACTGCCGGATACATTCATATGTACCCTACATTTCCAGTCATTGTAGTTACAATTTCTGAATCAATCCTCAGGGTAAGCTATGCAGCTGAGTCCGTTCAATGAGTTTAACAGTAAAGTTAAAAACTTATTACACTTATCATATGGAAATAAATTACTATTGTTGAACAAATTGTCTGTTTTTTAAGTTACTCACATTACAAATCACTTACATAATTACAATAATTAGGCAGGCCAATGTAAAATGTTGCTCTGAGGAAAAAAGGAAACGGAGAAAACAAAATGGAGCTAATATTGAGCAACAATTTTTTTAAAAAATGCAGTCTTGGAACTGTGGGAGAAAGGACATTAAGAAAGCCAGGGGACAGGAGTAAAAACATAGCCTGGAGAGCAGCATTTGGCATCACTCAGCTTGGCACATGCTATGGCATAGACACTGTGAGGAGATCAGGGCGCACATACAGTCATTTAGACCAAGTGTAAACCACAAGCTTCATTCAGATTATGGCTCTGTCTCTTGATGCACTATTCCCTGCCCAAGTTGCCTCCTAAGGCTCTTACACCTGCTGAGAAGGAACTCACTACTCTTCTCACTCTATTTGTCCTAAAATGTACATAGTTCCATGTTCTGCACATCTTACAGAACATTAAAGTCCAACAGAGGATGAAGACATGCTGATGATGGGTCAAAATCAATGCTGGCCTCACTGAAGGATTCATCCAGCCATGGGGAGGAGTTGTGTCTTCTTAACGATTTAATGTTTTAATGTTACAATTTCAGTATAATAGGGTGATAACCTACTCTTGTGTGGTCGTATTCGAAGAAACTGCTTTCTATCATGTACCATTTTAAACACCTGAATTTTCTTGTACTCTTTGAATGCATGTGTTTGAAACTGGTGGATGTTGTACATCTCACACCTTGCTTTCACATACTAATTTACACACCCACACACACACAGTGCATTTATTTTCAACTGCCAATGCAGGTTTGTCAAGTCAATTTCATTGAAGTGTATTTGACTAAGTAGTGGGAGTAATGTGTTTGTCAGATCATCTTATTAAATCAACCGTTCAGGCTACATATTATATCAGAGCATATACCAAGACAGTCACAACCAAACTTCCATCTCAATGTTGTTAAAGCATGCATCAAAAATTAGCATCACAAAGTGAAACCGAAATGCTGAGTTCAATGCAACTGAATTACCTCAAATCAGCGTTTTTGCTTATGAAAAAATGTAAATTAAAAACACACACCACCATACAATTTGATGTAGTTCAATACTCATACTTCAAAACATATGAATGGAGAGAAATTTGATGAAGGTATTGGTGCATGGTAAGGTTTACTCACCACAACCTCATTTATGGGCAATGTATCATGTGGGTGAAATTCTGCATGAGACTAGTCCTCAACATAGCTGAAGTTTAGTATAGGTATAAAATAGTACAATCATGAGAGTAATCCTAGAATAAATGTGAACATGCAAAAACTGTGCAAAAACAAAAATGTTGTCCTGGAATATGGGCCAGTATCAGGTACTATTCTCTACATTTGAAAGAATACCATTGCATCTTCATTAATCAAATAAGAATTGGTTGTTTTTTGTAACTCATCATTGTCTTTCTCCCCACTGAGTACAAAATGTGCAGCTACATCATGTACACAAGCCAAATTGATGTAATAGAAGTCATTAGTATTGGCGAGCATGCCTGAGTCTGAGAACATTCTTGTATAATGCAGGCTATGTGGAAACGGAAATTAAGTTCATAGTAGACACTGCCCCCTAGTGGATGAATGTATCACATTTCACAATTCAGCAGTTACCTGTGAAATGGGTTCTGAAATGGTGTGAGACTGCAATTGATTACAGGTTGTATTGCTCCCCACTGAATGGATTGTATCTCTCCAAACTACTTCTAATCCAATGTATTTTGCTCATGTAGTTTGTACTGTCATGGATTTACAAAAGGTTGCCAACCTTCACCAACACTTAATACTCTTATCCAGAGTGCCTTCTTTAGCTTCCATTTTACATACCTAATTCTAAATCTTAATTGTTGCTACAACAATTCAGGGTAAAGTATGTGTTTAAGAATAAATATTAAATACAGAGCAGGGATATTGGTGCAAAAAAATACTTACAACTGAACTGAGCATGTGTCAGTAACACAGAATGCAAGTTAATCTTGTCAGTTTGCTAAAAGAAATACTACAGTACAAAACAGCCATTACAATCTTACCTCACAACTGCCTTAAATGCATAGAAATGCAAAGCATGATTCAGAGTGAAAAGGTAAATACTAACTACAATGAGAAACATTCACTGAAATTAAATGAGTGACCTTTAGGTGCATAAATCTCCAGTTATGTACCTAAAGGTCCAGATGAAAAAATAAAAAAAAATATCCCTGCCATTCCCAAACAGGGACTCCCTCCAGTCATCTGTCACCACACAGGCACTGTCTCCATTTCTGTTAGTGTACACACAGTTCACATTGCACATTAAGACACACACATGCACACCAAACTGCTGAACTCCAGTGCTGAGAGTATAATTTTGATTCTCAGATTTAAATTCTAATACATGAATGCTAACACTGATCCTCCATTCTGTAGCTCTTGAGAATGGACTCCAGTTCATCTCATTTCATAAACATCCACAGAAGGAAAGCAAGTTTAATTGAGGCAACCCACTCCTCTAACTCCAGAGAACACATATCACTCTTGTCTTACAAGCACTTCATTGACTGCTCATTATTTATATAATAGTTTTTTTTAATCCTCTTATTTGTTTATAAGTCCTTTCATAGCTTTTTCAAATGAAAATTTGAAAGGTTTGCTTTTAAGTTAGAGACTTTGCAGAGCCCTTAAATCCTCTGTTATAAATCTGCAAATAGCCACGAAAAAGCCAAAAACATTCAGTGAGAAATCATTTGGCTACGACAGGCTAGAACATTGGAACAGTCCACTAGATCTAATGGCAGCAGAGTTAGTTACCATTTTAAAAGGAAACTTTTTAAAACATACCTTTTCATTATTGATTTATTATTAATACACTTGTATTTTACTCTTTTACTATTGCTTCTATTTTTATATATTTGTATTCTATTGTATTATACTGATATATAGTTTTATTCAAATTTGTACCTTTGTAATTTGTAATTTTTTAATGACTCTACTTTTGTATGACTTCTGTTTGTTTAAAAAAGCGTATGTTTTTTTTACACATGAAGTGCTTCAAATTTAATCTTATTAAATTAAATAAATTAAATAATCTCAATTTCATTAACAATTAAACAATTAAAAATTATTCAACAATTAAATTATTCATGGAGTAATCAGCCCCAGCTGATAAAATCAGGGTAAATGGTTGCCAATTTCATTTTGAGATAGAATTGCTGTTGTTTGCAAACCAGTGATACGTTTGTTATATCCATGGACGCTTTTAATCTATTTACACCATTTGGTGTTGATTACACTGTGAATTACTTGTTTTATTGTTAATCAAAAAGAATAAATGGGAACAGGGTGAACATAATGATAGATATAAAGGTAAAGTTTATTCCTCCCATTTTGACTTCACCAGCTGCCACTGGTTCAGAAATATACTTGAAACAAAGATTTATTGATTGACTCAAAGGGCTGTTTCAGCACCTTCATATATTCATAAACGCCCCCATAACATGAACAACCCACTACTATTTTTCACCATAGGTAGTAGCTCTTTTATTTTGAATGCAACCCTCTCTGACACCAAACATGCTGATTGTGTTAATAGCTAATTTTGGTCTCATTTAACCTCAGGGTTTAGTTCTAATTGAAGAACCAGTGGCGTTCTGTAAACTCCAGGCCCTTCAGTATGTTTGTTTTGCCCAATCAGGACTTTCTTCTGTCAACCCTTTCTAACATCCTGTTGGTATGATGTGGCATCTGATTGTTGATCTGGAAACTTGGTGACTCTTGGGGGTTAATCAACATTTTTTTATATTGAATGACAAAGGGATTTTATATATACCCATGTGAATCAAGAAGTCATGAAAAGCCAAATAGTTCATTATAACTGAGATAAATGTACATAAGCATAATTCTATGGAGAGACAAAGAGTTTATGTACAGTGACTGCTACAGATGTGTGTGTGTGTGTGTGTGTGTGTGTGTGTGTGTGTGTGTGTGTGTGTGTGTGTGTGTGTGTGTGTGTGTGTGTGTGTGTGTGTGTGTGTGTGCATAACAAAGAGACTAAAACACTGTGGTGGGTACAAAAGGTGTTTATTAGTTATTGCTAAGCCATAAACTCATATGGAATGGGTTCCAATAGCTGAGGCTCGTTGTTCTTGGTGCTGACAAAGTGTGCTGGACGTGGGGCTGCAGGCTAAAACATGAACAACACACAGAATTCACCAACAGTACATGCCATTTTTCTCAATGATGATGTGAATCTGTATGGTTTAAAAATACACTGAACCTGAAGATGAAACATTCAGCTGCAACTAAAAATGTTAACCCTGTGCAATAAGGTAAGTTAAGGTAAACTTGGTGTACCTGGCGCTTCAGCTCCACCCAGGCGCCTGCCTGTTTCGCCTCAACTTTCTTCTTCTCGTTTTCCTTTACACGCTGCAGAAAGCTGTCCCGGCTCTTGGAGTGTTTAATGTGTTCAATGCGCACATTGATTCGCTTAGCCAGGATCTTGCCTCTGTGGAGAGATCCCATTGTTTAAACAGCCTCCATATTCATTAATATAACACTTTAAGCAAATAAAATTCTGAGCTTGTGAGTAGAGCCTGAAGTCAAAGTAGGTCATCAAGTCTTCCCAATAAGATCATTCACAAAAAACAACAATTTTGCAGTGCCAAATATTCCAGTTCAAAAATAAATTCTTCCCATTGGACAAGATCAGCTTCAAAAAATATAATGATTCTGATCTGCTTAAACCAATATCCACAACTGTGTGTAGTTTGCCTCTGGCAGAGCATCATTACTTTGCACATATTGGACATGCATTTTGAGTCTATTTCAGCCCACATGCTAAATAAAACTGTATGGACAACAAACTGTTTTCTTGAATCGAAATAAAGGTTTTCTAATGAATAAAATAACTAAACCATTATTGCCACTCTGTATTTGTGCAGCCAAAAAGCACATTTCTAAAATGTATTTCCTACTATTGAACATGCAAATAATTTATTCTATTATTGTGACTCCGATAACTTTCATAAATGAAAAGTAGGCCATAAAAAATCCACACTGAAGTTGTACACCTAAACAAAAAAGGAGCTTGACCAGCTAGATGGATGGGAGCGTCTACCCTTTTTCATTTGTGCAAGCTACTTGGATAGTTGTAGAATGCTTGATTGAAGCAAGCAAGTCTCAACAGTAACTGCAGCTGAAATATATGGAGGGGATTTTTTCCATGTTATTCATGAAATCTCGTTTTCAGTGCACAAGGTTAATGTTGAATAGAAGCACACAAATCTATATTTTAAATGCAAATTGTATGACTACGTGCAGTCAGAAACATGACATTGCTTTCAAAACAGCAATTCATATGTATACTCAGGTAGATGGGTGCCTTCATGTGCACTATATCATTGCTGAATAGTGGCAAAGATGTTGCAGTGCCAGCTAGGGGTCACTATAATCTTTCTCGATCATCTCCCACAAACCATCAGACTCCCCATATAGACCACAAAACTGTCCATCTGCATTTTCAACTTACTTAACCTGCTTATTTACAATAATGCCCACGGCATGCTGGGTGACGTTGTACACACGTCCAGTCTTCCCATGATAGCACTTGTGAGGCATTCCTCTCTGGATGGTTCCTGTTCCCTGGAAGAAGTGAGGAGATGTATACAAGTCAAGCTGACTGAAATGGTGGAAGCACCAATCTCACCCAAGGTCACCTGCCAAAATCAGATTTTATCACATACAGTTTCTGCTTACAGCTTCACCAACCTGGGTGAAGTGCAGGCAAAGTTTATCTTTGAGAAAAATAATGTAAAAACTTGAACGTTTATTATAATGATTGCATTGGGTCACACCACAATCAGTGTGAATAGGTTTTGAGAATTTATTGTCTGGAGTGTATTAAGAGAGTTTACTGCATCAGTGTCCGAGTCTGCTGTGTAGTTCACTCTACTTGGTAATCAGGGTGAAATACACACTTAAGGTATTTATGTGTGGCTCAATACTTCTGATAACTCACTCTCCATGCAACAATCTCCACAGCAACACACAAAAAGATGAATGTATTGTTACCCTGATGTCAACAATATCTCCTTTCTTAAAGATGCGCATGTAAGTGGACAGGGGGATTGGGCCTGAAAACAAAAAGAAGACTTAGTTCCACTCCCTCCTATATAAGTCCTCACAGTATTCCTGATCCCCAACATTGACCCTTCTCACATTTTAAGACTTAAGAACACAGTTAAAAATGTTATATTTGTCCCTTGAGTATTCAGAAGTTGAATATAGTTGTGGTGGAGGATGATAGTATCAATTAGCATTGTGATACAGTGATTTTTTTTTGAGGTTGCAGGTTTTGATCCCCATGTGATGCATGGCATTGTAATGTTGTACTTTTAATTTTTCACAAATGCTCCAGTAAATATTCAACTAATTAAATGGACTGAATGTTTAATGTCAGCTTGTTTGACCTAGGTTGCTTTCGTTAACAGTATCTGCTAAATGCCCCAATTAATACATAAATGAGACTTCCATTCTAATGTTTATAAGGCTTAAAGAGCTGAAAGAAAATGTATATACTCACCATGCTTACGGAACTGTCGGGCAAACATGTACCTCGTCCCCCTCCTCTTGCCTCTTGTATTTGTCATGTTTGCTTCCTGAAAGCCAGGGCACACTGGTAACTCAAGAAGCTCAAACCATACAAGCTAACATGAAAGCAAAAATGTCTTCAGCATGGGCCTAGCCAGGGGAACATAGACTGTCTTAAATTTATGCAAAAATGTGGAATTTTCAGGACTCAGTTTATAAGGTTGAAAGTACATTGTTCAGACAAACAACACTAATTCCAACTTTTAAACTTGTGGTTACTACAACCCTGCTTGTCATTTCAAAAACGTATCTTTGGACATTCACAGCTGGCAGTATATCATGCATTTTGTGCCCAGGGTAATCTCCAATTATCTAATGAAATGTCATTAAAAGTTATATGTACAAAAATTAATGTGAACTAACCAACTGGTTACCGGTAACCTACCTAAAAGTAATGCATTCTGCCTGGACACTGTGACTGCTTAATGTGTCAGCATTCAATCTGGGTAGTCAGGATAACAATATTATTACTCAACCATGACAAACCTCTGCTTTTACCAGCTTTATTCAACGTAACACTAAATGATGTTCATGACTCTACATGTCAATTCCATGTGCTCTGGTGCCTTTTCCTATTAAATTAGAAGTTAATACTCACTTTCTGCGCCGTTACCTGAATTAGCTAAAGTAGGTAACTAACTGTTAGCCAACAAGATCTACACATGGAACGCCACGCCAGACACCACGTTAGCTCAGTCTTGAATAAAAATGCTTAAACTGATTTGTGTCTTCAGTAGCTCAGTCAACATGTATGGAAATCTCTCAGTAGCACTGGAAACGTTATATTGAAACTATTCAAATTACGTTTTATAACTTTTTCATGTAGAAAACACTACACAGTGCCATACTTTTAACTGCTTACAAATGACAGCTCCGTGCAGAAGAGACAGGACCCAACATTCCGTAAAAAGGTGTTCCTTACAGTCGCCTGACGAAAATAACAGTCCGTTTAAAACATGTGCTTGGAAATATTGTAGCCTAATATTTGTTAAATAAAAATATTCTGTATATTCCACTTATATTCCTTGTATATTATATTTCGGTTTGAATATTAATATACAATGACCAATTAGTGTACCTTTTTGAACTTGGCAGAAAATGACTTTAACGAAGAAGGGCGAAATGGTTGCACCCCTCGGCGTTTTTAATTGACTGACTGTGTTCGATGGAACGGAGAAAATCTGTTGCTAAATGGGGAAAGAAAAAACATATATGAAAGCCACTTGTCGATATTAGAGGACAGTGATGACGAGCGGATTCGCTTCAAGGAGAAATCGATAGGTAGCTGCGGTCATCGCTGATCCTAAACTGTGGGCAGCAGAGACGTTTCTCCAATCTGAAAATGTTTATTCGTAAGGTAGTAAATTGTAAATAAAAAGTACAACACAGCATAGAATTACTAAAAAAAAGAAGACGAATGAATTGGCAGTCCGGAACACTAACAAAAATAGGCTACAGTTTAATAAGAATTTTAAAAGAACAAAATACCCGCCGGGTCAACCATGTTGAAAGGAAAGTAAGTTTTTGGGCATGTTTAAATTTCGCGAGTCTTCTAAAAATAAAATAAGCTCAGTTTCAAAGACACATCATTACAGCTTCAACTACTTTATATTTATTAAACATTTTCATCTAAGTAATTAAGTTTTTCATCTTCAGTCAGTCCTCAATATATGAACTAGATTTGATATTATCAAGAAGAAAAGCTGGATCTACTTTGGTGCAGGATTTGGGACAGACGTGTTTGGAAGCCCCAGTGACACCGACCCTGTCTGGTGCATGTGCATAACTGCTTCGGAGGAAGAATCGTTTCCTCCATTCATAATTCATATGGTCCCTGACCAAATCTGCGTTGGATTCTGAGCTGTACGTCTCCGCACCCCGCTCAGTGAGAATGTTGAGTTACGCTAGGGGGAATATAGAGCCAAGATGTCTTCTCAGTGCTTCTTTGGGAATCATCCATTAGTTCTCTTCACCAAGTCTTTTGCCATCAGAATTATCTTGGTTCTTCTAATTGAGCTGATGGTACTCACTGAGAGTTCTCTGCTGCAGATAGTGGACCTATATAACAGCCCTGAGCCAAACATATTCAACAGCAACAAACACTGCAACTGAGACAGTGTTCTTTGTATACATGCCAGTACTGTCAAATCAAGCTGTCAAATGAAGATAACTCCAAGAGGGAGTACAATTTGTTTATATTTCTTTTCAACTTGCAAACAATATGATCACAAATGGCAGTTGACGTGATGTTTGCACTGACTTACAACAAATGTCTCACCTTTGTAGATCTCATAGATGCATACTTTCACATCTCCATTCTCCTCTCCAGACAATCTGTGACATCAAGCATCAGCTAACTGTTAACCACTATTTTATGACAAAACATAACTGGAAGAATGTCTACAGATGTCTTCACATATCCAAGGATCCAACACATACAGTAGCTGTCTTTTCACTTTTCAGTATTAACTGCTCCTGACATTCTCAGAAAATCCAATATGTTTAATATTGGAGGTGAATTATTTTCAGACACATTCTGGTTATCTATGGGTCCAACAGAGAGACAACTTCATAATCACCAATCACAGAGAAAATTGGCTGGGCTGGATGTGATTATAGTGTATTTTAAAAAAATGTAGCCAATTTGGTGACATGTCAAAGGCAGCTTTGCTAGCTGGACACATTGCACATTGCATTCGGTCTATGTTCATTTTGTTTGCCCAGAAAAATATCAAACTTAGACTAGCAATCATATAGAACATCTTACATTGCTAGTCGATTGTAAAAAAAAAAAAAAAAAATTAATTTACAAAGTAATAGTTTTCACTTGCAAATTGTACTGCGGCACTACTCCCTGCTGTGTTTGAACATTACTATTGTTGGCAGAAATGGTATGAGGTGCTCCCACACAATATTCCCTTTATGGAAGACATTTATTTGAGCTCTCAGTACACGGAAGCTGATTTAACTCTGTGTGTCTCTTTCTCTTTAATAAAATATAAAGGCATTCCTTTCAACATTATGAAGTGTTCCATTTCTGGCTTACAGCTGTGCAGATCACTGATGTTTAAATAATGTTTGTGGGTGACATTTTCTCTCTCAGTTCATCCTCATATTGTAAGTATGTTCACTTTTCAAAACAAAAAGAAAATCACATTTTAACCACTCATTTTTACTGTCAGATATCCACTACTCCACAACAGACATCCCAGAAAAATACACTTCTTTTTCAGGGTGTTATAGTGTTCTTTATTTATCCAGAGCAAATGACATTGGTTCCATTTTACAAACCCATTTATTCAGTTGGATATTTATTGAGGCCATTCAGGTAAAATATTTTAATCAAGGGTACAACAGCAGTGCCGTAACTGGATATTCAGGTCCAGTTCCCATACCACGACAGCATACTGAACAATAACAGATAACTATAATTAAACAAAATACATTTAATACAACATAAATAAAGGAAAATTGTACTTTGTTTAGGTAGGTCGATGTCTATGGTGAGCATACTCAGGCTAGATGTGAAGGGTGTAAGTGTTGGTTAATTCAGCACACACCCAGATCTGCATCCCTGTCTCTAACCTCAATGCAACTGGCTCCTGATCCCCTTTATGAAACAGTAGAAAGTTCTCCTGCCCTGACATCTAAGCTTTGATCTCCACCCAGGTCCCACAGCCAATCAAAGTAGGCGTGATAGCTTATATCACCACCTATTGGTCCGAAAATAATGCAAACTGTTACCCTCTGTCCAGGCATTACTACTGTTGCAATATTCAGCATCATAAAAACTGCTGTCCCTTTCTTCAAGTTTTACTACTCCCATCAGTTCTCAAAATAATATCTATCATATGTATGCATCTATTCTCCCATCTTAATAAAGACATTCACATTATTTATTTTCTTGTTCAATTTGTCAAAGTTGACTTGTATCTACACATTTTCCATTTACACACCTTGATATATACAGAAGTAATGCAAATTAAGCACCTTTGTCCCTATCAGCCACATTGTTCAATATTGGCCTGTGTTACATATGTGCATGTGTGTTGTTCACATTGTGAGGTGAAGGCATGTCTCTATAGGGGGGTCAGGGTGTGTGCTTGGGTGGTGGGGGGAGGTAGGGTGTGGGGAGTGTGAGCCACATCTCCCTTATCTATTCCTTGAGAGGAGGAATCAGTCAGACCAGTCATTGTAATCAAGCTCAGAGTCGTCGCCCGAGTCACTATACTCCACTGCAATTCGACGGGACAGGATGGTGGCCACATCATTCCCCATTGGCTCTCGCTTCGCCTGCAGCTCTTGCTGTTCCTGAACTTTCTTCAGCTGGATCCCTGAAAGGAACACACAAGCATAAATTATAAACATACTATAAATGCCAGCAATATTTTACTCTGCAATAAACATGCAATCAAAGTAAAACTATATAATTATTTTTCCCATTAAAATGAACTGATACATAACGAAAATTTCTGAAAGGATGCATATGATTTTCCAGTATTTGTTATGGCATTTGCACAAAAAAGTATGAATAAACACAGTTTGAAGTAACACATCTGTGTTATTGTGCAAGGGTCAATATTTGGTCAATATTTGTGACATCATTGCTGGCCTTCATAGTCCAATCATATTTAACCTACTATTGGCAGAGCCCTCCTGACTTGACCTAGTCAGCTTCCATAGACAGTTATATGAGTTACAGATATTCAGTCTTGATGAGTTATTGTAATTGGATAAAATATGGAATAATGGGTCATGACCTATTTAGCTGACAGTGTTCCATTTGGCACTGCCTGTGAAAGAAAAAGTTCTAATCTGTACACCCATACATTTTTTTATAATGGTTAAACCTGTCATGACTGGTTCCATGCACCTAAATGCACTGATGGTCTGTATTCTGACTGGGAATTCCAAATTGAGGAATAGTTTAAATTTGTAGGAAAAGTTGTTGAAAATGTGTATTTCTGAATGGATGAGATTTCCCAAGCTCATACACCAACACTTACCCATGCGAATGGCAGACAGCAGGTCACTGCGTGCATCATTAACAGGCTGGGCCTCCTGCCTCTTGTCTTCGCTGGTTCGCTGGGTGGAGTTTTGGTGGGAAGGGGCAGGGGGGAGAGGCGGAGGCCCTGGTGGACATGGGCTTGCCATGGATCCAGGTGGTGGTGGAGGTGGGAGGGCACAGCTGGCACCCATAGGAGGTGGCTCTGGATAGGGAGTGGCTGGAATAGGGCCTACCAGGGGCGTGGCAAAGGCAGTCTGTGCTGATGGGATTAGAGGAGCAGGGGGAGGGGGCGGAAGTTTGGATCGACCAGCGCACTCCATCGGTGGACCTGCTGTCACACTGAAAGAAGGAAAGAATTGGGTGAAGGGAGTAAGTGCATTACACCAAGACAAACCTTCATTGACAATAAGTTACTCTCAAACACATTGACACTGAGCTCTTCCTTTATAG
This sequence comes from Albula goreensis, assembly GCA_022829145.1. Lineage (NCBI taxonomy): Eukaryota > Metazoa > Chordata > Actinopteri > Albuliformes > Albulidae > Albula > Albula goreensis. Next base: position 22,981,094 of record CM040742.1, read on the forward strand.
AGCAGAGACCACTGACATTTCAAAGCTTGTTAGTGGGACATAATTTGGTAACGCAGTACCTGTAGTCTGCAGGTGGGAGGGGCATGATGCCGTTGATTCCCTCAGCAGAAGGGGGCAAAGGCAGGGGCTGATTGTGACGGCTAGTTGTGCCTCCTCTGTATCCCGAAGCAATACTGTGGTACTCATGTTCCTGACTTGTCAATGGACCATCTCCTGGTAGGTAAGCGCGAGGCATCTGTGGATGGCGTGGGAGAGTGGAGGAGTGTTGGAAATCGACCCCATGTAATCTGTAGACAGATAGACGCAAAGAGAGGGAGGAGGACAGAAAGATGGAGAGAGCAAAGATAAAATAAAATCACAGTGGCAGATCTGTACAACAAGAAGGGTCTTAGTCTATAGCTTTAGGCATAGGTGTGGAATATACATACACAACTGAGTAAACTCCCAACACTGGGGATGGTATTTTAGTGTTTTAATGTTGTTTTAAAATTGAACTAATTTCAGACCACAGATATTTACATTTCAAAGTGGTATTCAGGAGAATACATTTGACTATATATTACAGAATATGTGAAGAATTGTTAATAATTCATATGTATGTGAATTATGAATTTATGTATAAAATTATGTTTGTGCTTTCTATTTGTTTTGCTCCTCTGTTGTTTAATGCAAAGCATATAAACGCATAGAAAATCCTGTATCGAACAATATCAATTGTTTGATATTACTCTTCAAAAACATCCAGAGTTTTTGAAAATCAATGCACTTTACACTGAATTTTAACACGTGTCTACTTAATATTATATATTTTCTTGTAAACATTTAAAATACAGATATTATTCAATTCGAATGGATTTTGGTCCCATAATGACATTAGTCCTGGAACCAACCAAATTGTCACACCCATGACCAGAAATAATCAATCAGTTACAAAGAAATCATGCTGAAACCTGTTTTACCTAGATTTAGGAATTTAGGATTTTTTTATTATTATTTTAAGAACTTAGCAGATGCTCTTATCCAGAGCAATTTACATTTCTATACACTATCCATTATGCACTGGGATATTTTCAAAAGCGCTTCAGAGGAAGAACATTACAGAATAGTTCAACAGCAGTGCCGTAATTGGGAATCAAACCTGCCTTAAAATCTGACTTAAAACTCCAGCTTCTTATCCCTTTATACTGTCCTGCCATTTTAAGTTTAAATCTTAGGGGAGGGTGGAGGAGCTCTGAGAGCCAAAAGAGCTTATTGATGGAGTTTGTCACAATACCTGTTTTCTGGAGATAGGGACCCTTCCGAGGACACCCCACGCTGGAGGGTATGTGTGTGCCGATTGTCTGGGCGCAGCTCCTTGTCAAACGCCATCATGTTCCACTCCTGCCGACGGTTCCGAGCCTTCCTAACCTTCCTCACCTCACGCTGCAGGGTGCCATCCATGCTGCGGCGCTGCTCCTGAGGGAGGTATATCACAGAGAGGGAAGGGGTGTGTCAGCAATTTGCAGACATGTTGTTGGGCCTTAAAGTAATATTAATTTAGAATTTCAGCACTCCATACAGTGTTGTGTACCACACTACTGTGAACCAAACCAAATTCTTATATTTATACATAATACATACATAATATATAATTTAGCAACCTTGATTAAGAGTGTTAAGCAAAAAACAAAAACCATAAAGCCCATGTACCCACACAGTGCCTTAAATAACAGACAATTCTAATTCTATCACTGTTATATGCTCTGAAACCATCAGTCTGTCCTGTCCATCACCAGTCTATGTGGAACATTAAACTTTATATGACTGCTACAGAAAAGAAGAATAGGATGTTCTAAGTAGACTTGGTGTGTCCTAGCAGGAACTCCACCTTAGTGAAGGTGTCAGGGCCCTACAGCAGAGCACAGATTGGTACACAGACTGGTTAGCCATTCGCTTCAAAGAGTGTAATGAAAGAACATGCTACACTTTCCCTCACCAGAGCAGAAAGAGAAGGGCTGAGGAAATGGAAGAGAAGACCCAGAGTCACCCTACCTTCTGTCTCCTCTTCTCCTTCCTCTTGTCTTCAGTGTCCTGTAACATCTTTTCCCTCCAGAGCTGGAAGAAGTATGAGGGGTCGGTATAGAACTGCATCCCATCTCTGTTATCATCTCTGTGGGAGGGGCAGAGACGTCAGGGTTAAAGGTCAAGTGTCATCTAAATCCTGAACCACAGTTAATCTTTTGGGAAACATATGGTCAGCTCCATATCCTTAACATTCATCAAAGCTTCTGTTTCTGGTGTTCCTGAAGCTTCAAGCTTCTAAATTCCAATTTAGTGCCCTGTATCAACATTCAGAGAACATGAGAAAAGGAGGCTCTTTACCAAGTGGAACCTCAAAGAAAAACAGGCAGGAAGAACAGAGGGTATGCTTTTATAATGAACAATAAATTAGCCCTGTCTAAACCCATAAATGGTCAGGAAAATGTAAGTATATTGTCACTATGGTGATAGAGCACACCTGTATGGTGAGAGGATGTTGAGGGGTGGTGGCTTGTCACTGACATTATACATCTCCATCACCGGGTTGGGTATGCTGCTCTTGGACACAACCTGCTGGTCCTGAATAGTAGCGCTCCTAAATGCCTTTCTCATGTTGATGTCCTGCAATGAGACTGTGTGACCAAAGGGGGTGTTAATGGCTTTCAATTGAACATCAAGGTGAAGAATTATGTGCCTTGTGTATATTATATATTATTTTTGTAAAGTCATTCTTTTTTAGTTACACATAAGAGATTTCTCTGAACGGTCACAGGTAACATGCTGCACACAGATTGCAGCCTGTTACACTGGACATTTCAAATCAGTCAGTCATGTCTGCTCCATCCATTCATCATCACCTAGTGTGAATGTCAACCCCAGACTCACCCTCCTCCACTGTGGAGTCCAGCTGGGTGACCTTGACAGCTAACCTGTCAATACGGTCTTGCAGGGAGTTGGCCCGCAAGTGGAAAGTGTTAGCCTCATTGAAAAGCTCTCCAAAGATATCCTCTGCATGTTTGCCTGGAGCAGGGAGAGAGGAAAAGCTCACTGTACAGAGTGGACCAATCAGTGATCAGAGATGCACAAAGGGAGAGGAAACAGGGACAAAGATGAGAGACTAGAGTGTTACTGACAGTGAGAGAGGGACAGAGAAAGAGGGAGAGTATGTGTGTGTGTGTGTGTGTGTGTGTGTGTGTGTGTGTGTGTGTGTGTGTGTGTGTGTGTGTGTGTGTGTGTGTGTGTGTGTGTGTGTGTGTGAGGCTGAGACAGTAGAGTGTGCATAGTGTGCAAGATGTATATTAGTCATTACTATGCCACAGAGAGGGCATAAAGACTACTTTCCTCTGGAAAAGATAACAATAAGAATATCTATAAAATTGTTTTTAAAAAATGTTGTAATTCAAAAGACCTCTAAGAGTGACTTCTAAAGATCTTTGGTGAATCACAAGCCTAGTTGCACATGGTTTATTCTCATCATTATCTGTTTTTGTGTTCCATCTAAACTAAATCACAAACTGTAGACAGGTAGCACATTTAAACACCAAGACCAATAACCTGCCACATATTAGTGTTTTCATTAAATGGAAAAAAGCACATTTGGAATTATTCCAAGACAATCTCAATGTAAAGAGTGCCATGTGAAACAACTTTCATTAACTCACACAATTCATATTGCAGCAAATCATGTAACTGCATAGGAACACAATAAGAATGAAACTACTATTTATAATGGTATTTTTATATACTGAGCAATAATAACTCATGTTACATGGACAAGGTGAGGGCGAGTGAGTGCAGGCCATGATAGGTGCTGCTTACTCAGGCTGCTGAGCTGCCGAATGATGGCCGACAGGTTGTTGTTGGTAACACAGTCCAGCTCACTGCCAATTCCCTCTGGCAGAGGCCCCCTGCAGAGGTGACGTGGCTCAATGTTTCTCTTCACAAGTGGCATGGTATCACTCGAACCCTGCCACCCAAAACCTGCTCTGAAAACAAACACCTCCTTTCACTATACACATGTGATCATGCAACACAATGTTTTCTATATACATTTCACCTTGTGTTCAGACCAAAGATCAAATTGTGATTATTTATGAATGTCTCAGAAGCAAAAGATTGAACTCTGCTAAGCAAGAAAAGAATTAAATGTCCAACTTTCCATTGTAGTACACTAGCATATTTATGGAAGATAAAACACAGCACTTGGCAAAAATCACTGGCATATTATCAAGTCATTGTCTCTTTTCCCTCATCCAATGCACAAAGAAATTCTGTATGGGCCTACTGCTGCATGATGCATGCATTGAGACCTCTGTTTGTATCACGTGGAATTTAACCTTTTACAAAGAAACCAGCTGTACCTATTGGCTATGACCTCTCAATAGTACCTGCAATCTGGTCTCCTTCCACTTCACTTAGAGCGGTGTCATGTTTGATGACAAGCTCTCCTTTACTGAAAACATAGCTGTTCCAGAATTGTGGCTTCTTCTTCAATAAATTAAGAGATATTTGTTGGCCTCTCACTATCTTAGCCCAGCTGCTATTCACAGCTCTTGTGTTTCACTTCTTCAAAGATAACCAAGTCTCAATCCTCCCCATTTCCTTCTAATTGCTGCTACTCACAGATTGCATCCAACTTGAGCTTGTGTTTTCCTTTCAGACATTATCAGGCATTATATTGTCAGAACTTACATACAAGCATGAGGTACATTTAGTAACCGCCAAATGTGTGACTATTCCATCCTGCTGGGCTGGCACATCCAGCACAATAGAAGTGAATGGTGATGTATAAAACTTAAGAAAACAGTGAATACACAGTCTGTACAAGATACAAAAGTACTGGTAAGCTAGGAAGATCTGAAGCTCAAACTTTACCTTTAAAACAATTATGATTAAATCTTTTTTCAACAAGAAAATAATGAATTCACTACATAATCAATAGCAACAGATGTACATAGATTGTTGTGCCAGCATTGTTGTGGTTTACAAATGAGTGAAGCATTTGCTGTATTTAGAGGCTATTTTAATATGTGAATAACTGTTCCTCATTCTTTACCCAAATTAAGGAATGTTGGAGGCTTTAATAACTCATAAGCTTCTTTTGGATTCAAATTAACTTTATATTTATAACAATACAAAATATTTGATGTTGACCAATTACTTGTGGTTAAATACATCCTAAAATATCTGACATAAATGTCTGATTTGCTCACAAATTATCTGTATTAATCGTGTATTCTTTAGTTTGTACTTCATTCTGTTTGACATATTAAATTTGATTCACATTAACAACATTCTGAAAGGTCAAAGCAATGATTTATGTCTGTTCCTTGACATGTTTTAAATAAGATATTATTGGAGTTTTTAGTTCCTACAGTCATTTTATTAGTTTTGTTCTCTGAATGTCTATCCCTGTGCAGGTGTAAAAATTGTGAAATTGTGAAGGCAAAATTACTTTGAAAATCTTTATTGTTGCCTGTGTATGTCCTGTCTATGGAGAATCAAAGAAAACCAAAACGCAGACATAACAATGCAGTTTTGTACTCTGTACTGTGAAGGGGCTGTCTGTTCTTCCATCATATTTGAGGGTAATTGTAATACATTTTTCAAAGGAAACACAGTTTAGTCTGGAAAACCCATGTTTTTGGTTTAGGTGTTTATTGTCATGACAGTGTCATTACATTAATTTTGGTGAAAATCTCTGCTTTACAGGATGCTCCCTGCTGAGGAGGCATGGCAATTACGTGACCAAATTAAATGACCAGCAGGGAGCAGAAATCTGTCAAACCCCCAATGACAGACAGAGAATTAGAACAAAGCAGTACGTTGGCTTGGCCCAGAGGCTGCAAAAAAAACCTAAGAAAAACAGCATTATGGCATGGCAATAGCAGCATTTGTACAATGACAATATGCTTGAGCTGGAGTTGAACTAGACTACTGGATGTGTGGAAAGGTGTTCGCCACAGTCTTATTGGTGTAAACTTCATTGCATGTCAGTAGACCAATCTGGCTTTCAGATTGGTCTGCTGACATGTCATGTACATTAATGTTTACCCCATTAACTAACTTCACTTATTAGTCTATTTCTGTCTCTCATAACAATTGCTACTACCAAGATTCAGTAGCAGCATTTGATGAATGAGTGTGATCCTCTGTCCCAGGTATTAATGAACAAGTTTAATCTTGTCTGCTCAAACTGACTCGTTCCCACAGACAAAATCCGTCAGGCCAAGCCCTACGGGAAGATTAAGGTATTAACAAAAGAAGACGTCAACTTCCTAATCCCTGCATTTACTATTGTGTCAACACCCTGCACACCCACAGGCATGTAGTTACATCAAAGGAAGGCAAACTAACACATGCACATTCAGGATCAAAACACCTCCACATGGACACTATATTATTTACATATAGCAAAGAATCACTCTTTGATATATCCTCACATCAATGTTTCCTTAACTACTCTCAGCCCCTGAACTCCAGCAGAGACACTAGGACACACCTCCCGTTCCCTGTGATTTTCTGGACCACACCTCTCCTTTCCTGTTATAGCTTTCTCCAGTGTCTGCAAAAGCATTATAGATCAGGCAAGCCACTTCCAAAAATAAACTGTATTCAAAATGAATAAATAAAACAATTAAGACTTTTTTTTATAAATTAAATCAGCTTAGTTTCTTTGAAGTCATATAGACAGCTATTTGTTCATGATTAAGAAAAATATTGAGGGAAAATAAAATGTTCTAGTTTGACCACCAAAATACTGCACAATATCAAATAATGTGATTTCCAGCTGCCTCCACATTGAGGAAGACTCAACCAACATTGTCAATAAACCTTTGATTACAATTGCATATTATTTTTCTCTCCAAGAACTGTTTGGCATGAAAATGGGTTAATTTTCATGATTGCTGAGCTCACCGAATTGTGACATAGACAATAAAAATGAACAGCTGCTTTTAACTGTGAGCCAGAATTAAAGATTGTGTTGACTGAATTTCAGTCTGTAGTTTGTAGTCGTAGGCCAAGGGGGGAGGACGAGGTAGGGAGATGACCAACTTGCCAAAAGGTTTTAAATTAGCTATGTAACACCAGAACCATGCAACTCCATCATCTAGTAGTCAACACAAGTTGAAATTATATCCCTTCCACAAATTAGACAAACATGTAATAGACACCCTGCTTCATAACATCTTGAAAACACTCCTCAAGTGGAGGACATCCACAAACAGTCTGTGCAAGGCAGAACTAGACCAATATCCATTCTAGTTAATACAAAATTTAAGGGGACCTTTGATTTTGGGATCCTCAGTGAATAGCAACACATTAATATCATTAGAACACCCATTTGTACCTATGGTGGAGGAGGAGGCGTTCACTTGTGCAGGGGTGACCGCAAGCCTGTCTGTCTGTGTAAAACAGATATGGCGACTGTCCATTCAGCACCCACTCCTGGTTGGGCCAGGAAGAAGATCCACTCTATGAATCAGCACCGTGGACAGCTACCCTCCTCTTCCACTTATGTAGCACACCTGTAGGCCATTCCACAATGACAAGACCATCTATAAGATGTAGCCCACCTGGGCACAAGGTTAAAAAAAAAAAAAAAAAAACAACAACAACAACAACAAGATGCTGTGTGTCTGCCTTTAACATTGTCACTGCTCATTCATATCACTCCACTCCAGCCAAATAGACCGATTAGCATAAAACTTCTCAAACATGACCTGAAACTAATAAATACACCCCGGAATTACAATAAGTTGTGTTAACCATGAAATGAACCAAGAAGACAGCAGAACATAATATAGATCTGCTTCAGAAAGGTAACATGTCTACAGTTGTACTGTTGTTCAGTCCCAGTTTAGACATTCATGTTTTCTAATATGAAGTCAAACTTGACATGTTTCATTGTACATAAAATATCTGTTTTGATGTTATATATTTAATGTAGCATTGATTTATTCATGGTATGTAAAATACATACAACTATCCTGATGTATGACACATCCAGTTTTATCCGTTTTGAACCGAACAACCTCCCACAGAAGACAGGTTAACCTACTTCACTGGAGAGAACAAGAATTCTAGGGATACACGTGGAGAATTGAGGAAACTCGGGTGAGGGGGAAAAGTGCCATACGCGGGTTATGAACATTTACCGATCTCATGAGTGTGCCAGCCGCCGTCTGACGTCAAATAATTAACATACAAGTTAAAGAACTAGCTGCATATTGTGTCAGTGTGAGCGCAACATTCGCAAGCCGTACTACAAAATTTTACCACGCGGTGCACCTTGAGGGAAGGCAAAGCGGACTCGTTTAAATAATCGTAATTAGGACATTAACTTGCATAAATAAACGTGTTTTATTAATAGAATATAAAAAGCCAGAACATTTCAAGTTGTAAAAGACAAGTTTTGGTTACAGGCTAGGAGTCTACGAGTCGCGAGGAAACATAAACTCAATAAATAAACCCCATTTTAAAATTACAAATGATAGATACGTTTTCGCTGCTTCATTGGCTCTCCCGTGCTCTTCATTCATAAATGCAAAGCCGACGTATCCGGTTCAAAACTAAATGGAACGAGCAGATGCAAACATATAATAATTCAATACGTTCCGCGTGACTGCAACAAAAAAAAAAAAAAACAACAATTTTCAACAGAGTAGCTAATTAATTTATCCTCCACAAGCTTATAGGTAACTACGATAGAAATGGACGAAACAAGTCAAACTGTATCAAAGAGAGCTGATACAGTGCGCCAGAGTTTGAAAATGTTAAAACAAGGCATCAGCACTGTAGATAAAAAGCAACTGACATGTAGCCCACTAACCTACTGGAAAGATTACAGAGACTGAAGTCAAACCATCCGTAAAAATCGTTGCAAAGCGCCGGTAAAAGTATCATTGGAGTCCACGGATATTTAACATTAATCATCCGTTTGTAAATATTTTTGCAATCACAACAACAACAACAACAACAACAAAACCGTCGAAATTTCCACATAAAATAGAATCAGACAAGTTGGCTAATTATAGGCTTTGAGGACCGCTATCCATATAACTTGAGGCTTTACATAGCACTATTCTTTTATTATTTAAAACACACTCTCATGAAATAGGACGAAATCAAATGTAACACATTTATCCCATGATCACTTGCTATTCGAGAAAATACACATCGAATTCTCACCAAAAGAATCCCAGTAGGTGATTTCAGCAGGAGTCTCCGGTTAGGGCTGTCATTCTGTGCCCCCGGCTGCCTGACAGCGCAATCCGCTACAGGGCGGGATTCGGGGCTTGACTTTGCAGCTCCGCCAATCAACAATCTTAAACAAGGATTTGATAAACAGATCCAGTTGTGGAATCCAATCGTGTCTGCAAGTATGCTTGAGTGACAGGACTTTTCTCTGGATTAAGACCGTCCAGAGACAGCCGGGCTACGGTATTTGCGTGCTCCGCCTTGGGCCAACAGGGCTTCCATCTCTTGAGTCCAGATGGCAAGGCTGGCTTTTCGACACTGGGTCACTAAATCAAGTCTAAGTTCCAGTCTGTAACAGCTAATGAAAAAATGCATTGATTTAACCTATTCGCTGTTCTGAGAAATGTGGATACATGTGTGAGAGGAATTTATAAGCAACATCAGAATGTAAAAATGTTTTATTTCATATCGTAACCAATCATCTCTACAGTTTGGTTACGATGCAAAAGGGGTTGCATCGTCAAAACTAAAGAGCCGTACATTATCTTAAAAAAGGTTTTTGCACCATTGTGACGCATCGTGCCCAGATGAAGGTTTAATACTTTCATGAGACAAAGATTGATTAACAAATGTCCATCCAATGATTATCAAGTTATACATTTATCAAATGTCAAATTATAAAAAAAAAAATTTAAAAACACATGTATTCATGTTAATACATGCTAAGTAAATGTAACAAAACCTGCGTGATTGTGTCGAATATGTATTATTCATTAGAAAATGTGAGGTATATACGTGAATTATAAATGTAATCTTAAACACGTGTGAAAACCGCTTGTTTCATTTTTTCCTTGTCAATCCCTTCTCTGAACTGCATTAAATACGTTCAGCAGCATTCATTCTAACCTCTGTTTGTCTATCTTCCAGAACCTTATTTGTTAATGCCAACCCAGTCATTTTCAGATCTATCCAAAGAAAGCAGTCTAGTTGCATGCAGTTTTGTTGGCATATATGTCATCCCTGTCTCACACTGAATTAGTAGAGATAAACTAGAAGACTACCATGAGCCAACCTTGCACATAGCTGTTATGGGTCTAGAAGGAAAACATCCCTGGACAGGATGGATTGAATAAAATTGGTCTGATATAACCTTTATTAGCCAACTATTACTGCCAAAAGCTAACACACAGATTACAAAACAGCTAATGACCAGTGTAAAGTACTCTTGGCTGGTTCATAATGTGTATTTCCACTCGTTTTTGACGTACATCTCCCCATGGTCGATTTGTATCTGATCTTTCCTTTGAGATCTATACAGCTAACATTCACATGGAATCTGATCTTTTTTTTTTTTTTTCAAAAGCAGTTTGGATCATACTCATATATGACTCAAGTCTAATCCCTGTCCATTGTGAGCTATTTTACCAATTAAATCAGATGCTGTGGTCCAAGTCATGAAAAAATTTCATCCATGCATATATTTGCTATTTAAACCACGAGGAAAATGTTTTAAGGACATGAGAAAAAAATATTTGAGTCACTTCAAGCTGGCACTCTAAATGCTACATTTGCGATCCGGTTAGAATTTTGTGCTACAACCGATATTAATGCAATGCAGTTCAAGTTCAGCATTACCACGGGCCTTGTCATATGTTTCCATAGATTTATGGAACTATTAGAATTTGAGCCAGTTATATAAACTGAAAAGCTTGGTTGTTCTCACAATATTTGCCGAAGTTAACCATACAACTAATGAACCCACTTGATGGTTTAAACCCCTGCTTCCTGAATTTTTGGTAAAAAGAGAAGTTAGCGTATACCCGGGTTTGAAAAGACAGGAATCTGCAAGTACCAAGGCCACACGGTCAAATATTTCTTTATTCAGGAAGCCCCACGAGTCAGTGATTTTTTCGACTTGACAGAAGCAGTTTAAGGGGCGGGGGTTAAAGAAATAAAAAGACAAATGAATTTATTACTAATTATCTAAAATGTATTATGACTTCTAGAATGACTACATTTATCTTCTTATCTAGAGGGATAGAAAAGTTACGTCATAACAAAAAATGGGTTGCAGTGCTCGTGTGTATACATCGTTTAAGGGAACGGTGCCACAAGTTAACTAGTTGTAAGACGGAACTTATTGGAAGTAGCACGAATATTCCCATCTTACACAGAAACCAGACAACAAGAGGAAAGAGAGTCAACGCATCCAAACCCATTCCCCAGCTGCTGTGTCAGGTATCAGGGTCGTTGACCATTATTTGTTACGACACCACAACACACAACACAAACAGCTTTTAGGATGCAGAAACTATCCGCTCCGCTCAAGCAAAATGGCCAGTAATTACTGTCAAATCCAGTGAAATGTCGACAAGACCGAAACATTTCCCCGTTTAGCTTGCCAGTCAGTGTAGTACAAAGCTAACGTTAACGATGTTAGCATTATGTTGCGCATTACAGATGAACACTCGTACAAACAACAGTTGTATAGATAAACGAACGTATCTCATGTTACTGTGAAATGACATGGTTTTAACTTGAACGTTTGTCGAGCGATTGTCTAGTAAATTTAAGCAGTCGTATAATCCTGTCCGCCATAACAACAACATGAACATAGTTGCACGGGCCCTACTGTTTTGGCATGTACCACAGCGCAATGGGTTTCAGATGCGTGGACATTTCGTGTGTCAGTAAGCATTTCAGGAATTGTGGCTGGTAGGAAAACACTCATTCTTTATATTGAAAACTTGATTTTCCTTTTTGCTGTTTGATATCTAGACCTTTCGTGACAGCAGGGTGAGTAGCTAACAAGCTATGTAGCTAACGCTAGCTATCCGGTACAAGAATGCAGTAGTTGAACCCTGCCATTGCGACACACCGAGGGTCTTTTAATTAAGTTCAGACATGTAGTTAACAAGATAGCTTGCGTCGGGTTATTATCGTTTAGTAACTAAAGTCTTAGAACTGAGGAGGAAAGCCAGCGAGTTGTGTAGAGCTAGGAATGAAAATGTCCTACATTTTTGAACAGTTTTATTTCTGTATCATTGTCTTGTTTTCAATCATGTTTTTGTCCTTTAAAAATATTTCCGAACATTTTAAAAACCAATGTGTCAGCTACCATCGTACCATTCAGTCTTTCCAAACAAAACCTGTCATCAGAGTTAACTGTAATCAGTACTGTCATTTCCGTATGGTTGTAATAAATCCCTTAATCAACTTTAATTAAGCAGCATTGGCATGGTTACATCATGTAACTGTTAAAGCTTTTCTCTTACAGCTAAGAGAAGACTATTACTACAGTCTAACCCTGGTGGAAACTTTAAACTGGTTATGCTGAGGTGTCAGTCACTAACAGAGTAGCCGACGAATAGCAGCTGAGACTGCTTGTGCTTGATGTTGCTGATGCACAGGAATGCAATGGAATAAGGCAGGACTCATGAGGATTCTGTGGGTAAATCCTTGCTCCCTGTATGTGTGATGTGGTAGCAGGAACAGTATCTGTGGTGATGGATGCTCCTAGTGGGAGAGATGAGCGTGTGCAACAGCAAGAACGGCTGCAGCGGGAGGAGGCCTACTATCATTTCATTAATGGGCTGAATGAGGACGAGTATCGACTGATGAGGGACAGCAACCTGCTGGGAACACCGGGTAAGACTTGTACAAGCTATGACTGCATAACCAATTGCCATTTAAACCCCCCAGCCCTTCTCTTTTTTAAACCTGAAAAATAACCACATCTTCACTGTTTAAGGTGAAGTGACAGCTGAAGAGTTGCGGCAACGTCTAGATGGAGCAAAGGAGCGGCTTCTTGCTCAGCCTCACCGTGAGCCCCACCCACAGAGTAGTGAGCCACATGAAGACAATGAGGGCAGAGGTGAGGATGAGTCTTATAAGTTTGTAGAATGTGACATTTCCTTGGGAAATGCAACTGAAGGTGGAGGCCATGCTTGTTGTTGTTGCATATTATTGTGTTAGATGATTGTGTGTCATTGAATGTGTGTTAATGCAGTGACAGGTCTGTGATGTGTGGAATAGGAAGATAATGGGTATGCTGTGTTGCAGGGGGTGTGGAGACAGGCAGTGAGGCCTCTAATGGGGACTCTCTCCTTGAGTGGCTCAACACGTTTCGACGCACTGGTAATGCCACGCGCAGTGGGCAGAGCGGTAACCAGACCTGGCGTGCTGTCAGCCGCACCAACCCCAACAGTGGTGAATTCCGCTTCAGTTTGGAGATCAACATTAACCACGAGCAGCCAGAACCTAGCGATCACATTGGTTCCCCCCTGCTCGACCCTCCTCTTGAACCTGTCCACCCTTCCCAGGGAAGGAGACTGCAGGTGCGCCGTACACGAAGCAGCACCGCTGCTACCACAACGCCCCTGAGCCCTCTTGTAGTGCCTGCCAGCAGAGTGATTGGCATGCGGAGGGGTGGGGAACCAGGGATGCCTTCACAGGCTACCCAGCCCCAGGCAGTGCAGAGCAGTGGGAGACGGGGTCGGACACAGGGAGCTGATTCTGAGTTGGGCTCTGCAGGGTTGGATTGCCCTCATGCCACAATTGACACTGGTCGCCAGGGGGCATCGTCAACCTGGGAGCGGCGCAGCAGCAGGACTCGAGCAAGGGGCCGCAGGGGCTTGAGGGGTGGAAGGGCAACCGCATCTCATCGTAGCAGGTCACCCCTGCACAGACAGTTAAATACCCCCCAACCTACTGAGCCCAGCTCCACCCAACCCAACAGACAACACACCCCTGAATCTAGTGAGGTCGGTACAGCCCAGTCCATTGGTCTCAGTGCATCCTTGACCCAGGCACCCACTGTGCCTGAGGATGCTGCCATGGAGACAGGAGACAATATCAGTGAGCTACGCTCAAATACTCCCACCCTGCCTCCACCTGAGACAACTCAAGATACTCCCTCCCTGCCCCTGCCAGTAATGGACCATGAGAACCCCCCCTTGCCTGCACCAGGACTCCCCTCTGAGGCACCAGCTGTACCTCCACCTGGTACAGCCCCTGAGGCAGGCAGAGATGAGGCAGAGACGCAGGCATCAAGCACAGGGGCCAACGTGCGACGGCATCCAACCATCATGCTTGACCTGCAGGTTCGGCGGATTCGGCCAGGAGAGAACAGGGACCGCGATAGCATTGCTAGCCGGACACGGTCTCGGGTCCGTACAGCTGAGAACACAGTCACCTTTGAGAGTGATAGTGGCGGCTTCCGGCGCACCATCTCCCGTTCCGAGCGCGCTGGTATTCGTACCTACGTCAGCACCATCCGCATACCTTTACGCCGAATCTCAGAGACTGGGCTGGGTGAGCCGAGCTCCACAGCACTGCGCTCGATCCTGCGTCAGATCATGACTGGTTTTGGTGAGCTCAGCTCTCTCATGGAAACAGAGGCAGACTCAGAGGCTGCCACACCAAGCCTAGACACCAACCCTAATTCACAGGCCTACAGCACCACTGCAATTGAAGACAGCACTTCCCCGGAGTTGCTGGAACGGCAAGTGGTGGGTGGGGAACGGCTCACAGGGAGGGGGGAGGAGCAACGAGCAAGGGCAGAGGGGACTCTGAACGAGGGGAGAGCAACTAGCAGGGACACCAACAACCTGGTAGAAAATGGAACACTACCTATCCTCCGCCTTGCTCATTTCTTCCTTTTAAATGATGAGGATGATGAGGAACACCAGCGAGGCTTGACCAAAGAGCAGATCGATAATTTGTCCACACGCACCTACGGCCAAGCCAGCCTCGAAGGCGAGTTGGGCCGAGCCTGCAGCGTCTGCATCAATGAGTACGCCCAGGGCAATAAGCTGCGGCGCCTGCCCTGTGCTCACGAGTTTCATATCCACTGTATTGACCGCTGGCTCTCTGAAAACAACACCTGCCCCATATGCAGACAGCCCATTCTGCCCACCCACCAAGAGTGACTCCTCCTCGTTACCCCGCCCACCCATACTGATGCCCCCCATTCTTTGACAACCAGGAAGCAGTTTCTTCCCATTCTCTCTGTCCAATCAGCCTGCCCCATATTCCTGGGGGAGCCCATTTTTATCATTATGACAGATTAAGCCCTGCGGGCTGGACTTTGTAAATACTGTCTATGTTTTAATTGCTTAGTCAAATCCATTGTGTTGAGCTGAGAGTAGAACCAAAAAGAAACAAGAAAAGTATGAAAGGCGAATTACAGAGAAGTAACAAAGTTATTTTTTTAGACTTTCGTTTCTCATTCTGCTTTCAACTTCTGTTTAGAGACCTTCATGTCCTTAATTTCTCTTCAGTATTGCCTCAGAATCGTTAAAACTCAAGCAGTCTGATAAACACAATTAGTCTCGTATTATCTGAACATTTTCTGTAACAAGTTAATACGTTTATGAAATGACCCATAGACTCCTCACTCAAATTATATAGTATTGTGAGTGAATATTAAATTAAACTGACTTGGGAGTTCCACATTACAATTTGTGTGATTCTGAATCCAATTTCCTAACAATCATAAAACCACATTTAAATGAGAAGCTCCAGACGAACAGTGTTCAGCTCCAAGCTCATCTTTTTTTTGTAGAAAGTGCCTTTGGTTGGGCTGGAGCTGAACTGGTCAATTCATCTGATTTGATTTTCTGCCAGTTTCCTGGTGATTTGTTAATATACAGTGGGGCAGATTTATCAAAGCCTTTAGCACATTTTAAAATGTTTTCACATGTAATTTCAATTACATGACTTTTGATCTGAGCAGATGAACTACCTCAACCAATCACATTCTCTTCTTGTCTTTTCGACACAGGAAAACAGTTTTGTGCATACTAAATGCTTTAGTAAATCTGGCCCAGTACCTGTAAGGTGTATATGTTTCTCCCACTGGTCAATCTTGCAGTGGTCAGTATGGTTATGTTGCGGTAGAACAGGAAACCACATCCCAGGAATGTCTTACTGGTGCTGAGGACCTAACTGGTCCGATTGTACAAGTAAGTTTTCTAGTTGACCTATCATTTACACAAAGCCATCATTTGGATGACATTATCTATAGACTTGTCAAATTGCCACATCCAGGTACATGTTATTTTGGTTCAGATCAACCTGTATATTATGGTCAGTTAAAATAACTTAATGAACCAGGTGTCCATTGTAATCCTATGCATCAGTCAGTACCCCATCAAAATGAATCGCCCATAAATCCAAAAAAAGAGTGAAATGGTTCCTAAAGAGCAGACCAACTGGTCTGTCCTGAAATCTTAGGCTGTTCATTCTTCAGTTCATGCATTTCCAAAGTTGGTTGCCTTAAATGGTATGTTAATGAAAGATTAATTCATATTGTTCAATCCCATTTGA
This sequence comes from Albula goreensis, assembly GCA_022829145.1. NCBI lineage: Eukaryota > Metazoa > Chordata > Actinopteri > Albuliformes > Albulidae > Albula > Albula goreensis. Next base: position 22,997,642 of record CM040742.1, read on the forward strand.
ATCAATTTCAATTGTGATTCTGTGGCGAGTCTGTGGGTCTGTCTGGATAGAAACCACCATATGAAAAGTGATCATGCAGAGGTTATCATTGTATTATGACAGTGCAGGTGGTGTGGAAAAGGAATCTCAAAATGATTCTCTGGATTTCTCAAGGGTTTTCCATTAATCCAAAAACAAATCCATGTTATATTGTTGCTTACTTAAAAGAAAAAAGATTTATATTTTCAGGTTAAGCCACAAAGATGCTCACATATCTACATACACAGTGCCCATTTATGTCTGCAATTAAGCAATTTGGATTTGGCATCTCACTACAGTCTACACCAATATTGGCTACAGCTCTCTTCTGGTCGCAACAGGTCTGCACAAATTGAATTTAGAGCTTGTATTTCCCTGATAGCTATTGTGATCTGAACCACATTTCATGTTATTTCCCTTCATTTTGACTACACATCTTACACACTATTCTTTGTTATAATTAAATAAAAATACATGCTAGTACAGCTTTCTTTGGTGATGTAAACTGTCTGTGAGGCAATTTTCCTTCTGCAACCAACCAGTTTTTCATTAAAGGGAACCTCATCTCCCCCACCCCAAAAAAAAAAAAAAAAACCTAAGGAACAAAAGTATTTAGCATAACGGTATGACAAACTGAAAATTTTTCATTCAGAAAATTACAGCTGAAATGCAAATAGAGTCATTTTATTTAAAGTTAAAAGGTCAAAACATAGAGCTCCAGAACAGATAAAAGTCCTCCAAGCAGGGAAAAAAAAATCATGATTTTAATACAATGGGGCAAGCGGCACAATGGGCCAGAGTTTCTGATGTGGTATACGTAAACTGTATGACTTTCCATCGCTGACAACTATTAACAAATCCACCATGCACACACCCGATCTTCAGTGTATGATCTGCACTATCCTCCCTGCCAAACCCAAGATGGTTTTGTCTCAAAATGGATTCCAATTAAAATGGCACATTTCTCCACACAGGCCACCAAAAAACTGCATAATGTTAAGCATGAACCAAAAATATAAATTTGTTTTAACCAGCAATGTTGCTCACACTTGTTCTCTGGGGAAGGGGAAATAAAAACAATTTTGAAAACAATTTTGGCATAAACATTGTCAACACTTCAGAATAATTTAAAACCATTTTAATTGCTTTTGCTATGAAACTCAACTCCACATTCTGAATCACTCAAACAGGTTTTGTTTAGATCTGTCCCAGCTCTCTACCTTCTCATATTACTCTGGGCCTCCTATTTTATTTCTTATATTATTATCTTGTATTATCTCCTATTTGCTCTTAATCTGCCATTTGCATTAATGACTGCAGCATTTGGACAAACCCCAAGAACACCAAAAGGAAAAAAAAATGCAATAATTAAGCAATGGACCTTGAGATAAAAACATGAAATAGAGTTTAGCTATTAAGGAGGCATTCTTGAACTCAATTTCTCCCTACATCCATTCCAGTCCACCACTTATACCTTCTCCTACCAAAACTGTTTAACTTCCCACCCTGAACCAGCACCAGAACTGAGCAGTGATGCTGAAATCACCCAGAAATCATACCATCCAGCATTATGCTAACACATTGCTTTATGCTAATATGAAGCAGAAAAGAATAAGTATCCAAAAATCAGTGCAATTCTCTTCCTGTTGGTTGGCTGCCACACTCAGCTCCTTGGCTGTGAGGGACGGAGCCCTGAATGCTGCCATGGCAATTCAGAGTGAAATACTAAGGTCAGCAGACATCAATTTTAGTATTATTATTACTATTATTATAATCATTATTATCATCACCATGAAATGAAACATCCCCTGACCTTAATAACCGTTTTCAACCCTTCTGCACAGAAACAGGCCCTTCAGCATGCTGCGTCTTGTCTGATCTAGCACATCTCACATTTATGTTTATTTTCACATCTCTAAATGGAAAAAAAAAGAATTAAAAGAAACCGTAACAACAGAAAAACACGTTTTTTTTTTCAACAGAAATGCAGCATTTTTTTCTTTTTTCGCACGTCCCTTGAAGGAGGTAAACTGGTCAGAACCATCAGGATTAAACCCCAGGTGTCCGTCGTAGCTCCATTTGGACGGGGCGTGACAGTGCTCTGTCTGGAGGTCAGGGCCTGACATGTCCCCTAGTTGGCCTTTTGCAGGTCTCCCGCGTGGGGCGAACATAGACTACGCAGGTTCTTCTGCAGCACGTGGGCGTCAGCTGGCTCTATTCTCTTGTAGTAGTTCTTTTTCGTCTCAATAATTTCAAAACCAAACTTCTGGTAGAAGTCGATGGCGGATTCGTTGCTGATTTGCACGTGGCTGTGGAGAGACAACACACAGGATGGGATTGGAAGGGTAAAATATGTTCTCATCCCAGTAACTGTCATTCATTAATATACATGCTAAAAACAAAAGCAGCTCTCTTACAGATAGATGTTGTCAAAAGTGCCGTCTTTTTCACAAATATTCAACACATGGTTCAGCATCTTCGTCCCTGTGAAAAAGAACATGGACAGTTGATTAGTAAATAAATCTCCTGTGGTATAGTCTACAGGGCAGGCTATGTACAATGACACATTCACCTACCTATACCCAGTCTACGGTAGGGAGCCAGACAGCCAAGGGTCATGATGTATAACCGTTTCTGGTTCTGCGAGTGGTCCACTCGACAGCATACGGCTCCCACTGCAATGTCATTGAAGTACGCTGCAACACAGATCAAAAAATTGCAGGAAAGCTGTGTACACAATTTTTAGTACCTTAATCACAATTGCAAAGCCAGCACCATGTGTGGGTCATATTAATTCAAAGGTCAATTAGCAGCATGTGTCACCTATTGAAACGGTCTGAACAACAAGTTTATATATGAATTTCCATAGAAACAAGAACCAACCAATGGACTTCCAAGGCGGCATAAAAGTCAGTGGCCAAATTGCAGGTGTATTGATCACAGAAACTGCAGAATTACTTCATGCAGCAAGAAGAACAGCATGATAAGTATAACACTTTCCAAGCACAAACTAGCTACACTGGCCTAGGAGAACAGTGGTCATGAGTCCAAGCTCACCAACAAAACAGACGGACACTTAAGACAGCAACAAAATACCCCAAAACTATGGGCTCGAACCACATGATTTAATCAACACCTCTATAACCCAGTCTCAATAAAACACAAAGCTGGTATTAACAGCAGGGCCAACCTTCAGAAACAAATTGTATCTAGGGCTAATGCACAAAGACACATATCCTGGTGGAAGGAGCACAAAAACTGGACATGAAAAAAAATGAGCTCAGTTGGGTTATGAATCAAGTAACGATAGTGTTTTATTTTATATCAAAGGAAATACATAAAAATTAGAACATGTTAAGTCGTTAATGTTTGTATTCTTTTAGAACATAAGAGTGAAACGGAGCATATGACATGCCTTCTGTTCATCACATTCAAATTCATTACAATATTATCTTAAGCAAGAGAAAGGAAATTCTGATAACACATTTTAATGTAATTGTGCCTAGTGTTCTAAGGTGAAGATAGCTATCAAGTCGAAGCTTCCCATTCACAACCCAAGAGGGGGAGTGAATGTTTGTGTCAGCAGAGCAGATGGAGTTAATTTCACCTTTGCATCTAAAAAACAACTCTTGTCTCTGTAATCCTCAAAATCACTTAGCTCCATTTTGCTCAGTAGAGATGTCTGAATTTTTTTTTGTTGTTTAAAACTGGATCCAAAAAAGATTTGGAACATTTTATTTAACTGTACACTTCTCTCTTTCGACCTCGTTAAGCCTACAGTCTGTTGCATGTTAGCAAGATGATAACTTCCTGCATTTGTATTGCTCAGACAATTTTTCCTTAAACAGAAATGAAAACTTCATATACTCATAATAATAAACTTACTAAATGTATTACAAAGTAATATGAAGTTCCTTTTGCTTTTCCTTTTCAGAGGTACTCTCAAATCCTATACTGTTCTTAGAATGTTCCACCCTTATCTCCTTGCTTAAGCTTAGACCTGTATGAATACAAGGCCTGAGCCATCAGAGAGGTGTGGTTAAATGCATAATCTCTGACGATTTCTCTGTCCTCACCTAGTTTGGCCAGCTCCCCCACTTCCAGGACGTCCTTGTAGAACTTGTGGTTATAACTGACAGGGAAGATCACCTGGTTCAGCCGCTGCAGCTGTTTGATGTTGTGAGGTGTAACGTCCCCCAGCTCGATCCGGCTACTGGAACAAAACCAGACTTAATCAAAGGCACTTCCACCCACCAACACACACACGCCTCAAAAACCAAAAGTAGGTCTTGTAAGCAACATGCATACACTCATCACTTCAACAGTATTAAAGATTTCGCAACAACCAGGTGTCAAATTCTCTACAGATTACACTGATACCAACTTATATCCATGATCATGTACTCCTGTTTAATGTCACCTTATCAATGATCCAGGATACATACTCATTATAGTAGCTTATATCACCAGCTCCCTGCCTAGCATTCCACCCTCTTGTAACCCAGCATCAAGAAGGATGATGTGTATTTATAGGGCAACTGTGCCTCCATAAATATGCAACAGCTGGAAGAGTGGTGTCCGTCTCAACTGACGGGGCATCCTGCCAACTTTGGCAACATTCATGATACTGCAATTCCAGTCCAAATCTGTACTATGAATTCAAGTGAAACACTGGAAAGCCACATTACTTCAATCTTGTATTTCCTTCTCCAGTCAGGGAAATTGGGTCATTCTATGTGAAATTTGACTCCACATGGCAAGGCCCTTTTACAGTTTTTTGACAATGTGCATTTTTCTGCAGTTAATTTAATAACGGTTGAAAAACAGGTAATGCTACATATCAGCTATGAATCAGCACTGAAAATGAGAGTAAGTTCTCATGTCTCAGTACAGTTCGTTGAAAAAATAGGGGGCTGTTGAAAGAAGCGCTTTGCTTTAAGACTAGGTTTATGGAATAGATAAAAATTTGATTTTGAAAGTTAACAGAAGACATTTGTTTCACTTAGCATAATTAGGGATTCTTTACAGTAAATAAATTTTTTGGGTGAGGGGGTTTTGGGCATGATTTAATAAAATCTGTGGTTTTATTGTTGTGTAATTAGAAATATGTGATATGTAATATAATAATTCCCTGATTGTAGTGTATTAACCTACATGTTAGATATAACTGCACTTGAGAGGTAAATAATACTGCACCCACAGAGTGACCAAGTGAAACAAATGACCACAAAATTACTATTGTCAGGGAAAATCTATCAGGATTTATTTATTTATGTTTTTTAGAGCCAGGAATGATGGATTTAGTACAATCAAAGGTGCTGGACTAACAGATCAGGTCAATTAATTGCATAAAATAACCTGTGGAAATATGTTATAGACAGTGGAACCCCCAAACATGCTGTCTGCCGCATCCTCACAAATAAACTTATCCCTGGATATATCACTTGAGTCTTTCCTATCAGATTAACATACTGAAAACAGTGTCAATATCAGAAGCTGGGGATCGGAATCTTGACAGTAATATGGCACAGTGGACAGAAGGTTTTCTCAAACTTGGGTATGCAGATGAACTGTTCTCCCCTTCTACTAAACTAGTTAACACACCTCTTGGATGCCACTGCTCACTTATTTGGACCCGTCTCTCAGATGGGCTAGATTAACCTGGGACTTGCACACCATTCTGACAAAAGTAGCCACAGCCAAGAGGTAAAGTCCTGGCATTCATACTATCAACTACCAACAGTCTGTCTTTTTACTCTTGACTATCCTGTGCATGCTCTGGTCCGGGTGGTAGACATATATTAGCTTCCATTCCAGGACCTTTGGTATTACCAGATTGTATTTATATTTCCAATCGTTCAATCACACTATTCCCAAAGTACGGACTGCTCGAAGCAGAAATAAAAACAACTGATCTGTACAGCCCCTTGACTCAACTGCCATGTGGGGTCTCATTATGTGGTTTTAGCCATCATCTGTTTGCCTCCATGCTGTATGCCACGAATCAAGAGAAACACTAACTTTCAAGCACCCCAGAACACATATCCTATTCATAGTTTAACCAAGTGTACAAAAGCTTAAATAATAGGATCCTTGCCTAGGCAACTTCACCTGAACTAATCTGAAAAAAAGAAAGCTTAAGCACTCAGAGCTCAAAACAACTGACACTTTTAATGAACAAGGGACTGATGTGTTGATGTCTACACCACCTTCCTCTGAGTCAAAAGAAAAATGTTTCCTTCACACCCCTGTGCTTATCAGGTGGCAGAGCAGTTTTGTGACCACTTGATTTGTTCTAATTAATAACATTTTTACAACCAATTGTCTGTGCATGGGCACAACACTATCAGCAGCCTTTTGCAGACTGTGTTCAGTCATTTTTGAGTACATTACATATGTACTCATTACATACATTTTTGGGGGGAGAGGGAAGAGGTATTCAAAAATCAATAATTCCAGCTTTTTCCTGGGTAGGACAGTAGTTCCAAAGCAATTTCGGTAGATCAGTCTTCTATCCCAAACAAGAACTGTTCAGCATTAACTAGTGGTATGTTAAAGAAAGTTGCTGCATTAATGATGTATCTCGAATGTTCTGAATTCCACGTGGTTCCTTACTGTCAGCTCATACACAGCAATACGTTCTAAGCTGAAATTCAGAGATAAACGAAACTTCCTACTCAAAACTGATTAACGTGTGCATTAAATATCAGTACTCATATACTCACTGTTCTCATAGATACATGATACTTAAACGGCCGACGTTTCCAGAAAAAACGGAAACAACTCTAATAAAACAACAATGAAAAACTTGCTCTTTTCACAACGCAATCCGAAAATAAAGATTCTATTCGTCAAGTGATGACACTAAATGACTTAATCAAAAAAACTGGTATTTCCAACAATATCCACATTTAAATTATTAAACTGCCATGCTACAATAATATCTTATTGTCATGACATTACCGTCAATCGTATCCGTCTCATTTCAAACAGGGTTCACCCTACTGCAGTAGTTTGAAAAACTGCCACTTACAATTTAAGCACTGTTCAGCAAGTAATGTCTTCCTGATGCATATTTTGCACATCTTAATTACATAAGACAGTTCAACTGCCTCAACTGTTCACCTACAGTCAAGCCGAGTTCTCGTTTCACTTACATTTAATGAGTCATTATGAGAAAGGTGGCTATCACCAGCACACGCTGAAAGCACAGCTTGCTAGGTACGACGAAAAAAGTTCGTAGCTAATACACAGGCGCCTGCCACTCGCCAGACATACAGCAGTGTTTCTTTACAGTACCCTGAGATGAAGTTATAAGTACCCAAGCAAGGTTATTCAACAATCCTATAGCACGCTCAGCAAGATTTAAAAATCAAATGTTACCATGCTAAAATGTGTGTGTTGTATCAACAGTGAACTCTGTTGCTTGTTCGCCAAAAGCTAGCAAGCTAGCTGACTAACTTGCACACGTTCAGAAGATTTAGCTAGGTATCTTCACAGTTAGACGGTGCTGAGACGAATTAACTATTGATAACATCACCAAGATAGTGCTATCTTACGGCACTCTACTATGGAAACGTGGTCTGATGTGTAGATAAGAAAACAGAATAGGAGCTAGCCCTAAACCAGCTGTCTACGGTTTATGGCTACCCAACGTAAATCCCCGTAGAATAGTATTCTTGACTTAACCTACACAGATCACTCTGTATATTTATCTAACATGGACTGTCTAGTTTATCTAAGTACTGAGTTACGTGGAGTATCGCTACTGCTTTCCAATGACACGTCGTTGTTTGAGTACGAGATGAAAACACGCTGCTGTCGTTGGCAGTAAAACATGCTAGCTAGTGCTGTCGTTAGCAGATTCTTTTCTCTAACACCAAGCACATAGCTAGCTAGCAAGCTAGGTCGCTAGCGTTAGCATAGTTTGCTAGACTAGAGGTTGAACTGCTATCACCTCCCCGCCCCCTCAAAGAAGTAGCTAACTAGCTAGCTGATACAGTTTTGGGTAAAGGGTAAAAACTTTAACCGAACTGGGCACAGACTTGACCCTCGGCGGCATTGCTCACCCTTTCATATTGAACAGAAGCTGTTCCCCGGATGATGTGTGAGTGAAGTTCGGAGTAGTTTACGGCCCGCTGTGGGGGAATTCGGATTGAGTTAGCCAAGACAGGACTGCCTCCCCCTGTGCGCTCCACATGGACCAACCACTGCACTCCGTCACGGATCTCAGAAACGCGTCAACTCTGACCCCGACCTCACGCTTCGAGTAAAAATATTTTTAGTCTGTTTTCCTCTGGGGAAAACTTCTACATGCCATCTGAACATTTTTTTTCGGTAATCCATGGGTTTGTACCCAATTTTTAAAATGTGCCCAAATTCTTTTGTATTATATCTAGAATTTGTTAAAAAAAAAAAAAAAAAAAAAAAAGCGTGAACTTTGCCATCTATGGGGTATCCAACATGAAGCCCGTTTCTTCTACCTTATACCCCCAGTTGCAATGAATTATATGAAATTGTGTGTTCATGTGAATTATGACAATTTATGTGAAATCCAAATGAGTTCTATTTTTTATTTTAATGATTTATGTTAAATTCTAATTGTTAGTCATGTGATTACGAACCTTCGAAACCTCGGATCTAATTCGGCGGCTAGCGTTGACGCCACAGCACTCCATCATTTAAGGAAGTAATTCCAAATAAATGCAGACATATCTCGGCTTATCTTGTTGGCCAACGATCAACACATCATTTCTTGAACGCAAATGTATTATCTGTTCAGCTTCACACGACCACTTAAGGTTTAACTTAAAACTGTGGAACGTTTACATGCAGTACCATCTCGCTACAGTTGTAATGCGCATGTTCTATGAGCCCTGCTTTGGTATCAATGCGTAAGGCAAACCTTCTTTAGGAGTAGGTTAGATTTTTGGTTTTCATATGGTACTTTAAGTGGTATATAATAGTTCATGTTTTATGGTATTTCCGAAAAAACTCTTAAAATTGGCTATCAATGTTATGGTTTTCAAGCGTATCCTTACAATATGGCGGCTGCATAATGTACATATTCTCATGGCCTTTTAATTTAGCTAGCCACTTAACAGACAGTAAAAAGATCTTCCTTACATGGCCGTTTGAACAGTACTTGATTCAGACTGTAGACTGAACCGTCATTTAAAAAGAAGACAGGTGTTCCAAAAGTTGTCTTCCAAACACGCGACATTTTGGCTCTGAGAAGCTCAATACCATCGAACTAATTCAACAGATATTGGAGCCAAAATGGCGTCGACTTTGTGCCAGACAAATTCTTCCTGCGCATGTGCAAGATCAGCTGATTCCTTACAGTTGGTTTGCTGTCTTCGCGTAGCTAGCCTAGGAAATTTGCTGAAGAGATCCTCTGTCATTCATTGAAAAGGTTTGTAAAGATGCTGTAGTGTTTGATTAAATTAAAAATTAAATATGCTGCAGTTGTGATTTTACCACGACGAGATCTGGTGTGGAATTGATTAATATAGCAAGCTCGTTACACATTGCTACCATGACTTCATATCCATTTTATCTACCATACGAATGAGAAGAGGTAACGTGATCTCCATCAAGTAGTGTAACTATATCACTCACTGTTTACTTAACCGACAAATGCATTACACAGAGTATCGTCGTGCTATTATTCACATCTCCAGGAAAAGCTAACGGTGTAAAATTTTTACTCAACTACCTTTACTTTTCTTTTGATAGAAGTGGTGTTCGAAGAATGAAACACACCAGGTAGAACAGTACTCATTCAGAGCCTCTTCTCTGAATGAATTATTTTGGATGTGATACGAAGGAATCATGAGTAAACCTACTTTGAAGTACGATACCCTATAATAAATGCGTGCAGATAAACAATTTTCCTAAACGTGCCAAGATGTTGTTTGACTTGTACAAGCATCGGTGGTTTTACTGGTGAGTAGAGCACTGGAATTAAGTGTTATAAGTAAACCTTTATCGTTCTGATATGGCATCCCAGACACACCATTTTCAGTTTTTTTTTTAGAGTGTAAGGACTCAGAATTTTACCTTGGCTTTATATTTACAGCTGCGATGGTATAACTGGCGAATGAGAAGAGTGTGTGAATGAAAGAGACCGTAAAGGATGTAGAGCGCTATCATGTGACCATCTTGTGTTTTGAAGACATACAGGATGGATCAGTCCAAACTTCCCCGGATTCGTGACGAGGAGCGGGAGAGCCAGTTTGGATACGTCCATGGCGTTTCTGGACCTGGTCAGTGACTTATGTGGTCTATGCAAGAAAGCTGAAAACTTTGAACGTGTGAACACTGAGATATCTATGGTTTCAGACAGCAAATTTCCTTACCTGATGATTCACACTAAAATGAAGTAATTTAAATGGGGAAAAAAATCATGACTCGATACAGCCTCTTTTTGCTACATGTTAATTTCCACACAAAGCAGTTACTTTGGCCGATGCTCCTGTTTGGCAGTGTTCCTGTAATACTGGATAGAGCTTTTCACCGATTGTTCTGTTGCATTATTTATTTGCAGACGAAAATCAATACTTTTCCAGAAATAGTTTTTCCTGCCCTGAATAAGAGTCAGATTTGTTAAAAGAATATTGCCCATGTATTTTACTATGTGCTCACTTTGATTTGCTGCCTTTCCAAACTGTTCAGTATATCCAAGCCGTTTTGTACAAGCTGGAATTTTACAGTGCTGTGTGAAACCTCTTGACTTTGTTTAGACATGTGACATGTCTCTGTAAGGCTCTGCGTTCCACTGTCCTATGTTTTTCTGTGCCTGCAGTGGTAACTGCGACCTGCATGGCAGGGGCTGCCATGTATGAGCTTGTGCGAGTGGGACACAGTGAGCTGGTGGGAGAAATCATCCGTTTGGAGGGGGACATGGCCACTATCCAGGTGTATGAGGAGACATGTATCCTTCACCTTGTAGTTCTGCATACATTACCAGAAGACTTCAGACACTTGGATACTAACCTGTACAGCTACATAGATTTTATTCCACCTGTAAATATACTGCACCTATTCTTCAAACCTTTGTATCTGCATAACTGTATATGAGTCCTCTCACCAAACCCTGTACACTTGGCTTGCTGTGAATTGGCACACAGACCTTACCACTTCTACACCTGTAGGCCAGGATACCAACCTTCACACCAGTTTACCTGTACCAGTCTGCCACTAAACTTCTCACAACCACAAATTGAGGCTCTTCCATGTGCGGTTGTTTTCCTGAGTGCTGTGCAGCGGGTGTGTCGGTTGGAGATCCTGTCTTGCGCACAGGGAAGCCACTGTCTGTGGAGCTTGGACCTGGCATCATGGGATCCATCTTTGATGGAATTCAGCGCCCGCTGAAGGACATCAATGACCTGACCAACAGTATCTACATACCAAGAGGAGTTAACATTGGGGCCCTGAACCGGGATCTGAAGTGGGAGTTCTCCCCCAGCAAGAGTCTGCGGGTAAGTAGGAAATAAAATTGACACAACCCAGCAATTATTAATGACATATATTACTAGGTTCAGATGTGATACACTACCCATTTTCCTCTTTTTGTGTCACCCTCTCCTCCTTCCTCCAGGTTGGCAGTCATATTACCGGGGGAGATATCTATGGCATGGTGCATGAAAATTCCCTCATCAAGCACAAGATCATGCTACCACCACGAAACAGGGGGACAGTCACCTATTTGGCTCCGCCAGGAAACTATGATGTCTCAGTGAGTGGTTCCTGTGCAGACTGCACTGTTTTATTTTCGGAAACTGAAAATATGATGGAGTGAAAATGCATCACAAACTATACAATCCTTTTCCATGAGCGTTTAGATGTGGTCAGCTATGTAGTAACTGGAGCCCTCAAGGTAATATAAAGCAGTTGCATTCCAGTTGTCTTAGAATTTGGTTCGATTTCTTTTGTGTGTGTCTCTTGTGGCTGTTTGTTTGTCTGCCATGTGTTTGTGTGTGGATGTAAGGATGTGGTGCTGGAGCTGGAATTTGAGGGTGTGAAGGAAAAGTTCACCATGGTCCAGGTGTGGCCGGTGCGACAGGTGCGGCCAGTCACCGAGAAACTGCCTGCCAATCATCCCCTACTGACTGGTCAGAGAGTACTGGATGCACTCTTTCCGTGAGTATCTCTTCTTCTCCTCATTTTTTTCATTCTTTCTCTTATATATTATTTAGCATGTTTTCACAATGCTGGCAGTAGTGACTTGAGTATGCGGTGCGTTACTTGGTGGACAGACAGTTTCCTCATTGGAAGGACCCATTACAATATTACAATAAGCATCTTCAGCTTAGGGTAGAGTACTCAAAAATAAATCTAATTTCAGTAGATTTTTAAATTTTTTTTTCCAAGAGGTTTCCTTTCCGTGAAGCTTGGCTGAGGCAGTGATTATTTTCTATCTCAGCATATTGAAACTGAGTTCATTTGGGTGGCTGGAGATCTGACAGACTATACAAGGCTGGGTTGTCTTTATCCTTGTGTTAGTTTATTTTTCTCCATGTTTTGCTTCTTTGAGGTTGCTGGTTGTCATTTAGATACTTCAACCTTGTTTAATTTCTTTATTTTTCTCTATTGCCCACACTTCCTGTTTGACCTAGAAACTTCCAAATATTTGAAGACTTACCATGTGGCTACTGGCTGCTTTGCTTTAGTTGTCTGAATAATGATGTAATAAACTTGCCTTATAAAATGGGAAATGCCGAAGTCTTTCCAACCCTTATAAGGGTACATGTAAGGAGTGAAAAAATCTATTCATAAACTGCCAGGATCATGCCAGAAACTTCACTCAATCAATTAAAATTCAGTTAAGATTTGCTACTCATTTAATTTAGTCCTTGAATGGGTTTTAATCAATTAAATGTTAAAGTTTGAATGTTAATTTTTATAGTTGCTGTGTCTAATATATGAATGCAGCTTAATGTTCACCTTTTTATTTGAAACACTACCATGACTCCCAGTTGTCATGTGTACCTGCATTTTGTCACTTCTATACCTATTTTTGCTGTAGGGTATACACTATACATGTACAGTATGTGTTCACATGTGTATGATTTGATCTATAGTGTCTGTATATTTAGTAAATTTGTATGGGTCTGTCTTGAGGACCTTCAATATTTGTACCTCAGGTCTACTTTTTAGAAGTCTCCAGAAGTACATGGTTGCAAGTCAAGCATTTATGACAACAAGCAAAAATTAAGCCCAGGATTAATTTACATTTACTGCTATACATTTAATTCAATATTTTTATGTGTCCTTAAAGCAGCCTGTCATTGTAGAGTCTTAGTCGCAGATAATAAACTATTAATATAAAATTATATGGGAATGTTCCTGACTGTTTTGCTGGATATTTGACCACATGCAAATCCTTTGCTTTTGGGCATGTAAGCATTTCAAATGTAAAATACATGATTTTTATTCCCAGGTGTGTCCAGGGTGGGACCACAGCCATCCCAGGGGCCTTTGGATGTGGTAAGACTGTGATCTCACAGTCCCTGTCCAAATACTCCAACAGCGATGTCATCATCTATGTGGGCTGTGGAGAGCGCGGGAATGAGATGTCTGAAGTCCTGCGAGATTTTCCTGAGGTCAGTGATATCACAATATCACCCCAGCTGAACTGACTGTCACTGAGTTTCCACTGATGGGCCAAAGACCCGTGCAATTTACAAGACTAATATGTAGATCTTTTGATACCTTTGGCTAATGTACTGTAAGCCAAGCCTGGGTCAATTTTTATAAACCCTTCCTGGCTCATGTGCAGTTGAATAATTCCAGGACCCAAAGAGTAACCCACCCTGCTGCTACCTGGCACTGCTACCTGGTCTAGCTTGCTGGGAATTGAATTGAATTCCAATTTCGTGAGCACTTGCTCATATCAGTTCGCATAGTTATTAAGTAATTGTCATAAGTGCTACATAATTACAGCAGTCACCGCTGCCATTCTAGAGCGAGTGCCAGACCTGTGGCCCACACTTGATTGTAGCTGTGGCTCTCTTTCTCAGTGCTGCTGCTTCTGCAGCTCTGTATTATTCATGATGGAAAAGCCTGTTTTGAGACCCTGAGATACCTGCTTGTACTTCTCATAGTTTTTGACCTCATCACCAGCGTTGTTGTCAACATCAGCAAGTAAATCAAAATAGAGCTGCAACGATTCGTAGATTATTCAATTAGTCAATCAAAAGAAAATTAATAGCCAACTCTTTTGATAATCAATTAATCATTTAGGTCATTTTTTAAGCAAAAATTCCAAAAAATTAATGGTTCTATGTTCTCTCATATGAGAATGTGCTGCTTTTTATGTGCTAAATTGAATATTTTGGGGTTTTGGACTGTTGGTCAGACAAAACAAAACATTTAATGACATAACCTTGTGCTCTTGGAAACTGTAATGGGAATTTTACACTGTTTTCTGATGTTTTATACAGCACACGATTAATCAATCCAGAAGATAATCGTCGGATTAATTGATAATTAAAATAGTTGTTAGTTGCAGCCTTCAAACAAAATGCTTCCATCAAAATGCTGTATTTATTTTGTTAACTCCGTTTATTCTCCAATTATTCACATCTAATCAATGTAGTCCTTAACACCTGCTGACATTTAATGTCATGTGTAAAATTTACTTGACTGGCTAGGAACTCAAAGTAACAAACTTGGCAGTGGATGTTTTTCTCATTAATCTATATCACTCTATTGATAATAAGTCTGTCTCACTTGATGCCACACCAAGAGCTTGGTCATGGGAATTGGAAAGACTAGGCAAACACAAAATAATTCAGTTATAATTTTATAATCATAATTCAGACCAGACCTGGTCCATGAAATGTATGTTTCACCCTACAACCTGACCTGTGGATTTACAGATTGGGGGTGGGCTCATGACCTGTCTTCATATTACTGACTGGGGTGATGTGACCAATTGGGGGTGACAATTCCGGGGCTGACGTTATTCTCGCTCCCCAGTTAACAATGGAGGTGGATGGGAAGGTGGAGAGCATCATGAAAAGAACAGCACTGGTTGCCAACACTTCCAACATGCCTGTGGCTGCCCGAGAGGCCTCAATCTATACAGGTACAGCAACCATATACAGACCAGTAAACAATAATTTGAAGCAAAATGCAGACCAGTACACATTCCGTCAAAACCAATCCCAGGTCAGTATGCATTCACATGAAGACATTAGTGTCAACTTGGGCAGATCTCAGAACATAAGTATGTACACATACAAACAGCCAGTGGAAGAGTAGCCTGCAGTTGTGAATACCCAGTCTCTGCTACAGGAGATTTGTGTAAGAGATTAATCATAAAAGCCCAACAAAGATGAATGATCCAATCTTCAAATCCAATTAGTCAGCTAAATCTTCTTTTCTGTCATGAAGTGTTTTATTTTGTAATTCTGTGCTACACAACAAGCAGATGTTGTTATCCTGAAACTGTTCAATGTATGTTTTGTTTATCTGTAATCAATATGTGATATGGTTAAATTCTTTCTTAGTTGTTCCTGAAGTATAGTGGGAGTGTATGTGTGTATGCATTGATTTTTGTCTTGTGCATTTACCTTAGTGTGTGTAAATGTATATGCGTGTCTGTCCAGGGATCACCCTGTCTGAGTACTTCAGAGACATGGGCTACAATGTAAGCATGATGGCAGACTCCACATCCCGATGGGCAGAGGCGCTCAGGGAAATTTCTGGACGATTAGCAGAGATGCCAGCTGGTGAGTATACTAAATAATTACAGCAATTACCGCTACTTTTGAGCCAGTGCTGGGCCTGCAGCCCCAGCAACAGTCTATTTCATGGAAGGGGCAGATGCATCTAATAGTGTGGCCTTTTCGGATTATATTCACAGCAATACAAAATTTATCAGAAAAGGAAAAATAATTACATTATTAGTCTTGAAAAGAACGGGCAAGCAAATGGGGTTATCTAAAAACACAAAAAGGAAAACGAATACAGTACTTGTTAGAAAATGGGTGGCTTTTGTGAAATTAACTACTCTTGGCAGAGCAATGCTTTTGCAATATTTTATAGTACGGCGAATTACTTTCACGATCTCCTGAAAGTATTGCACTGTGAAATTGAGAACTGGCAAACAGTCTGCAGTCTGATGTCTTGTTTTTATGATTGTGTGTGTGTGTGTGTGTGTGTGTGTGTGTGTGTGTGTGTGTGTGTGTGTGTGTGTGTGTGTGTGTGTGTGTGTTTTCCCATGTGTGCACGTATGTACATAGACAGTGGTTATCCTGCTTACCTGGGTGCCCGTCTGGCATCTTTCTACGAGCGTGCGGGCCGAGTGAAGTGTCTGGGCAACCCAGAGAGAGAGGGCAGCGTCAGCATCGTGGGGGCGTGAGTACACTGTCCCACCAACAGGTGGCACTCTTCTCTTTCAGCTCATCAGCTCTCGGCTATCAATTGGCATCAGGCATGAGACATCTCAGGATTGCCCCACAGGGCAGATTTTTCCCATGATCTTGGCAACATTCTAAAGTAATTCATCAATGAACTTGTATTGCATGTTAATGTGTACAGGATGTGGAGGTGAGCAAACAGAATTGCAATAAAAAAATTTGTGGAATATTAAAAAGGAATACACTTATTTAATAAATGAATGCCATGCAATGTAATTTTTAGGTTGTTTTATGTGTACAACTCACTGAATGGGATGTGCTGATGATAAATAATTTATATTTTAATAAGTGTATTTTTTATGTATTACAGCACCATTGTAGTTCTACATGTAAATAATGTTACCTTCTTCTCCTACCAGCGTATCGCCCCCTGGTGGTGACTTCTCAGATCCTGTTACATCAGCCACTCTTGGTATCGTGCAGGTAAGTCATAGATTTCCAGAGATGTATTCATAAACATTCAAAGACATGCAGTGGACACTGTATATCTCACTCTCTCTGTCAGGTGTTTTGGGGTCTAGATAAGAAGCTGGCTCAGCGGAAGCACTTTCCTTCAGTAAACTGGCTGATAAGCTACAGCAAGTATACGCGTGCACTGGATGAGTACTACGACAAGCACTTCCCTGAATTTGTACCCCTGCGAACCAAGGCCAAGGAGATCCTGCAGGAGGAGGAGGACCTAGCTGAGATTGTACAGCTTGTTGGCAAGGTGAAGGCAGGACTGTAGTCAGGAAGTGTGTGGTAGATCTCAACAATGACGTATTTTACACAAATCTGCAAATTCACAGCGTACATCTCTGGTACAAGGCAGTACAGATAAGATTTGGGTTCATGGCTCTGGGAATGTCATCAGGGTGTTGATTAAAGTTACAGCTAGCAGCATGTTTCCTCTAAAACATAAAAAATGTAGGCTTTGTTTTTCTGCCTTGGATAAATCATAAGACATTACTTCCAGGTAGAATCATGCTCTCATTCTGTGTTTTTTGGAAACAGGCATCACTTGCTGAGACAGACAAGATTACCTTAGAAGTAGCCAAGCTGATCAAGGATGACTTCCTACAGCAGAACGGTTACACTCCTTATGACAGGTGAGCAGAGTGGCAACACCTCCAATAACAATTTGGAATGGAATCTGTACAAACCACAGTACAATCCTCCCACGGACAAAGACACCTGCTTTCCAGTAAATAAACATTCTTGCCCATCCATTGAGTGAGGAAACACATTTACAGTTCTCTTCAGTGGGTACTTAATGCATTTACAGACCTTGCTTACCTGCAGTGGTAGGCCTACAGTATAGTTATAGTTCTAACTGATACCCAATCAAGGGGTGTGGTAGTGAAGATTGACCCTTTTCACTCACCCTCCCTCCAGGTTCTGTCCTTTCTACAAGACTGTGGGCATCCTGTCCAACATGATCTCCTTCTATGACTTGGCGCGGCACGCTGTGGAGACAACTGCTCAGAGCGACAACAAGATCACCTGGGCCATGATCCGCGACAATATGGGAGAGATCCTGTACCGAATCAGCTCCATGAAGTTCAAGGTAGAGCAGCTCACCACTAATCTGTCTTATCCTACTGCTACTCCTCTGCACTCACACAGTGCTGCACTGCCAGTCAAGCTGTAGAACATCTATGAAGTGATTTACATAATGCTATGTGAGACCAACTGTATTGTGTGACTAATATGGTGCTTTCTGTGTTTCAGGATCCTACAAAGGAGGGCGAGGCCAAGATTAAAGCTGACTATGCTCAGCTTCTAGAGGATATGCAGAACGCTTTCCGCAGTCTAGAGGACTGAGCCCTGGCTGTCCTTCCGCGGCCTACTGACCTCACTGTAGTAACATGCAGTGTTGCAGTACTCCACACTCCACCCCACCATGTCTCTCAGTGCTATGTAGCATTTGCTTACACAGCAACACATTCCTAATCCAATCTTCATGTTTTGTGATTTGTTCTTTATTGGTGCTAGTTAAATCCTGACCCCTTGTGTTCCTATGTGTTTGTGACTTTTGTTTTGCTGGTTCTCGGCATGACTTGGTGTCTGCTCAATCTTCTGGTGAGGGTGGCGGAGGGGGGATAGACTTGGCATGGTGGAGGAGTCCCCTCCTCTGAGTCCATATACATTCCCACAATTAACTGGAACAAGAAAGTCCCCTACCCCATGGTCTGTCTTCATCATCCCAGGGCCCAGTCCGTTGGCTTGTGGGGTTCAGCGAAGCAAAGATGACGACCGTTGGACAGAGCTATTCTCTATTTATTCCATGTGGCACAACTGTATTTCAAATGTGTTCTAATTTCATATGATCATGTATGTTTGTTATGTCCTACCTACCTATGATGTGTGAATGAGTTCCAAAGAATAAAGACAATAAACTAAGAGGTTGTCCTTGCACAGGTGCAAATGTAGACACACACAGTTAATGGATGTGAAATCCTTGACCTTTCCATAGCCTTTTTCAGTTGTGGCTTTGTAGCAAATTTGAGGTCACCGCACAGAAATTGTAGAATGATCTTACTGTTTAGTACTACACAGGAACAATGGTTCTGACACTTGGTGCTACATGCAGTGTCTTTTGGTGGTGATTGATGGTACAGAATTATTGCTTTCCGCACACTGAATTGTATCCCTTTTTTGTATCCTTCTCAGTTGTTGTCTCTCCTTTACTCTTAATAATTTCCAGGAGGCTCTGGTGTTGTTTTAGAGTTTTATTTGGTTTAGGAACATTGATCCTCTTCAGTCTGCCACCCTGTCCTGGCCATTGCAGCTATGCCCTATACAATCCAGTCAGTATGGAACCGCTTATTACACAGATTATGGACTTGGGTGGAATCATTTATTTAGGTAACACTCAATGCATTAAAAGCTAAATTCCTCAGGCAGGTCACATGGCATCTGTGTTGAATTTGTTGAGCTTTTTGTCGATTTGTTTTTTACTTAAAAAATCTCCAATCTCCAAAAATCCAACATGCAGGTCATGTTCACAACACTGCTGATTACAAAGCATCTCTGCCAGTAACCCTCCCTCTCTGTCAGCGTGCTCTAAACCGTTCAAATGGGGACGGGGGTTGGGACATCCTGGGGTGAAAGGGTGGAGGAGGTGGTATGCAGTTGGTCCCTCAGAGGGATGAGTGAAAATCAGAAATAGGCGGGGGAAAACAGTAATCATATCAGGCCAGGAATCTGTCATACTTATTCAATCGGGAATCTTAATGTACTTTTCTTCAACTGTGCACCTAAAAGTGGTGATAATCTAAGGCAGTCAACTTTGTGCCATCATGACTATACCTACAGTTGTGAGTTTCGGATAGCTTTCCACTAAACATGGTGAAATGCTGGGCAGGTGAGGTCCATCATACAGGTGCTCTCCATCGGCCAGACTCACCTGTGCAGAGAGACGAGTTAGTGTGATAAATCAAGCCATCTTCTGTAGAGCACAAATAAAAACTAATGGATCCCAACACTACCATTTGATTCTTAGTATTCCAGGACAGAGGTAATCCAAATGGGTGAATGGAACACTCTAATCTGTTCCATTCTAATCAAGCCTCATTCATTTCAAACACTGATAAAAAAGAACAAGACTTCATATTGATAAAAGAGTTTAATACAATGTCATCATTGAACTAGGAAAATTAACTAGCTGGATACCAAAAGCTGCTTAATATATAGATTGTACAAATCCATTAGATGGGGCAAACAATTGGCTAGTAGTTTTCCAAAATTAAAAAAAAATTAAATTGACCAATAAACTGAAATCTGAAAGCACTCCTAACACTGTATCTTCCACTGTATGGTTACGCTCCTACAGAAGTACAACTCTCCACCCATTGGAGAAGAGGCATATTTTAGAGTGATGACAACTGGTTGTCCATGTGTAACTGATAAATTGTTATGAAGAATTACTGCTATGGTGACCCAAGGAGACTGACTTCTACCAGCCTGAGAGGTCAAAGCCAGCTGTGTCTGGCCATTTCAGTTTCCCAATCATAGCAACATATGGCTGAGGATCAATCCTGCACAGTCTTTGCATTTGGGCAAACCTTACAATAGGAGCAAGTCCTTTTAATCACTAAGCCACTTGTTTTGGTAGTTTTTGATAAAAGATCCGTGGACATGAAACACAACATCTTCCATCCTTCAAGTTCAAAGAATGGTCATTACGCACTGGTAATGTCATATGCTGTGTATGTCTGTCTGTGGTGTCACTCAAAGACAAGTACACCCAACCCTGGGTCACCTGCTGTTGTCTGTCCTAGTGTGAGGCAATTTCTGAAGTCTGTTATAGGATCTGCTGGGGAGTGGGGGTGGGGGGGTTCAAGCACATGAACACATGCCCAAACACACTTATATTGGAACTACAGTGACTGTGAGACCCTGCTGGGAAGTCTAACTTTCGGCTGACCCTTGGCATTACTACATACCCCCATTCCACCCCACCCACCCACCCCCTTCCACTGTTCACAGAGCCCTAGGTGAATTGTCACCTGATCAGGACCTCATTGTGCTCACTTCTGCAGACAGTTCAGCTTCTCCCGAAATTGCGTAAAGAGGAGGGCAACAAGCCCAATGGCCACACCCACGGCTGCCACTGTTACGCCAATTATAGTGCCCACAGACTCCTCCAGGGCCTGCAAACCTGAAGGGAAAGATTGGGTCAGACCAGTTCACAGCAGTATTTTTACAGCCTCAGTTATGGTTAAATACTTCTAGAAACTCTTGGAAACTTGTGTGTGAAAGTGCACATCATCACACTGCATTAACTTCTGGTATACATGGTTGTGTCTAGTGGTCTGTGTGTGTGTGTGTATGTGTCTATATTCATCTCCACATCCCTGTGTATTAACAGAACCGCTCCAGTCTCAACAATGCAGTCTTGCACCTCCAGCTGTGTTTGGTTACTCCTACAGTTGGTCCCTTAATTCCTGCTACCCTCTCTGTTGAGATCTTTTTCAGCATGGAGATTCATCACACCTTCACAGAGATTAACTCATTGGTGACCTACCCTGGTCCTTCCGTATGTTGAGCTTGGTGCCAGAGCCCTGCAGTTCCTGGCCATCAGAGGCATGGAGGATGCACACATAGTCTCCACTGTCAGCAACAGAGACATTGCGCAACATCATGGAGAAATCCCCTCCATTTAAGTCCCCGCTGAGAAAGGCACGGTCGTTGAGACTGTTGTTCCCCCTAATCACGGTGTGCTCACTCTCAGGCCCTTTTAGAACCCACTCCACCACCACCCCATGGGGGTCACCGCCCTTTAGCAGGCAGGAGAAGGTCACGTCTTCACCTTCCACTGCCTTTTCCTTTGGGGGATGCTGTTCCACCACTGGACCATCTTTCTCCTCCTCCCCGGAGACTGCCGGAGGTACATCAGTGCCATTTGTGTCTGGGATGGACAGAAGTATCTTGGGGCCTTCTGTCACAGGGCCAGCGGTCATGGAATCAGGGGTTACATCAACAGGAGTAACGTGGGACACCACTGTGGCTCCATCGCAGACCAGGCTGTGAGAGACCAGTCCCCCTGCTGAAGAAACAAGAGACACAGTGTCAGTGCTGCAGTGGACCAGGGAGGAGGGCAGGAACAAGATACACTGGTCCCTGGCCCCAGAATGATTGCTAATTACTTGATTGTTTTGAGTTACACTTAACTGTGCCACCAATGTAGAAGACAGAAAGGGCCACTTGACTCTGGTAACAGCACTCAGCAACGCAATGCCTGTTGAGTCAGCACTCACTTTTAAGCCAGCACTTTAATTGCTTCATTACTGAGGGAACGTCAAAGACCCACACAGCCACCCCCCCCAACCCCACCCACCCAGCCCGCATATAGCTTCCAAATCTCACCCACTACTCAGCAACAAAACAGACATCATTTGACCACCTGAACCCTAAGTTCTAAACTGTAAGTCATAACAAAATTTTTTTTTTATTTTCCTGGGTCAAGATGCATCTGTCCATCTGTACATCTGGGAGGATTTCTCGATGTTTGAATTTTGTCCAAATGGTTTTTTTTCACTTCCTCTCCTAAACTTTAGTCCATGAATTACCTATTATACTCACAAATACCAATAATCATTAATAATTATATGTACAACATGATCAGTCATAAATAATGATTACATTATTTTATCACAACTACACAATAGGCTAAATTAATTACAACAAATAACTACTTCCAGCTTATACCAAATAATTAAATACAAAACTCACTGAGGTCAAGTGGTCTTTCACAAGATAATATATACAGATCAGTATAAATGTATTATAAGTAGAACTCATGCAGATGCATAGATAATACATAACAAATGCAGTCATAGATCAGTCATAAGTATCAGGAATAAAATAGTGTAAAAGCAGAGAAATAAGGACCTCAGAAATATGACAACATCAATCAACTCAATGGGGGCAAAACCAGAAGTAGCATTCTAATTATGATTTTTTAATTTCAAACTGTGATGAAAAGGCAGCAATAAACTGATGCACTGCCACAATTTCCACTGATGAAGATGCAAATTTCTGTGATAATTAGACACAAGAACATATAGCACTATTGGAAAAAAATAATATTTGTGAAAATTAACAGGCTGCCTACCACCACCAGTAACTGAGGTAAAGATTTAAACTGCTTCATAGAATAATCCACAACTATGAAGTCAACTTTTGGTCATCATCCTTACTTTAATAATGCTACCATTAAACTGACAGGAATCAACTACCCTATATTGCCAAAAACAGGAATTTGGTTTTCACAGATGTTAAACACACCAGTCACCATCAATCATTAAAAACAGCAACAACAAGACAGAATATTTACAGAGAAAATTAAGAATATAAGGATATTTTAAAGTGTATGCCCATAGTTTAAAACGTGAAAAACAATACCTAAAATAGGTGAGTCTGTGACTTGTTTTCACTTGTCATTGGTGATGAAAGTTCAAAATAGCACTCTTCAGCTATACCTAATGTGTATAGGTGTCTGTTAAAATATATAGCTTTGCAAGGCATGTTTAAAAAAAACAACAGTACCTACTTTGCAGGCTACGATGAAACCAGCGGTTTCAATGCATAGCTTTAGAACCAGCTGCATTATCAGTTGATTACTGCTGTCTCTTTAAGGATCTTGGCTATGTTCCTCTCTTGTACATTTACTCTTCCATCTACCACATTTTTCAGTTAAGAGGTGTCATTTTGTCTGAAATATATGCATACATATATTTTTTTCCTTTTGTCATTTTAGCTTAACACTTTCATTTTTGAGATCAAAAGAGGGACAGTATATTTTGCCATCTACCAGAGCATGAGTGTGGTCCGCTAAAGGTGTGTGCTAATGTTACTTGGAAGGGAACTCTGCTGTTTGTTTGATTGTTGACAGCATCAAAAAGAGTGTAGCCTATTAAAACTAAGCTGACCATCGGTGGCAGTTATTTAAGTAATGATTCCAAAAAAGGATTCCAAATTATTTTATTGTTTTCAGAGTTTTGAAACGCCCTGTTTGTATATATGAGGTTTTACGTAACTGAATTCTCACTACTGTGCACAATATTTCTTTTATGGCATGTCTGATGTACAACCTACAAAATTCATGACCGTTGCTGTCATCAGATGTACCTCTGCTGTGAATGCTACTGGTTAAGCTGAATTTCACATTTGTGTCTGTAATAATTAACTGCAATGTCCTGAAATGTACTACCTCCTCTGGATTCAATTAAGACTTTGTAGCTGTCCACCATCATATCATACAAATGCAGTTTGACATATTTGATCTCTTTATATAGCTAATTATCTTCTCAGCACACACATACACAGATGTGAACACATTTACTCCCAGGCCTGTTCTTAAAGCTAAAAATACGAGAGGGCCAGACTCACAGAGCAGTGACACTAAATCCCCAGTCTAAAATTAGAGATACAAAAGTCACACGGATTAAAGTATCATAGTGCTGCTGACCCTTTGGGGAGCTATACAAACCGTTCATTAGAAGAGGAATGATTCAAGCACTTATGAGTGATAACGAGTTTTTACATTCGTATTTTCCTCTAATATAGGAGAACATAATCTTTGCAGCTGGGAAGTATGCAGAGTTATCATTGAATGTGCAAACATCCCCACACAACAGCAGAGACAGAGGTATGGAGGGTTCTTGGGAATATGTTTGTCATTGTGGCACAGTATCCTGTAAATCCTGACTGTCTTTTGGGTGTGTTTAGGGAGTTGGGTGAACGACAGAGAGACGGGTACGCTCGTATTCATTCTTATCAAAATGAACCAAACAGAATGATAAGAAAAAAACAAAAACAAAAACAAATGGTAGTTGCATACCTTGATCGCTACATGGCAGTAAAATATGAAAGGCCAAAAGAAACAGGTGGAAAATAGGACATACGAACAGAGGAAGACAGAGAAATGACAGACATTATGGAAAGGAAGAGATATGGAAAGTTTGAGAGAGAGGACAGAGAGAAAGAAAGATAGGGACTACCAAATATATTCCCAGGGTTTTTAAGACACTAAATCATACTGTGTTTGAAATGTGTTGTCATGATTGAAAATGTGTTGTTACATGAATATGTGAAACAACGTGTTCATATCACTTTTTTCCTGTATTTTCCCCCCGTTTCTACAGCACACCCCTCCAGGCTAAGAGATGAGTGATGGGCGAGCCATGCAGCTGAGCAAGCGGACTTACCTGCGAGCACGGTGAGCAGCAGGTGAGTGAGGGCCTGTGCGGGTCGGGAGGGAGAGAGGGGGCCCATGGCAGTCTCTGATCTGGGCAGCACTGGGGAGAGCGGGGGAGGGGAGGCGCACTAAATCCAACCCCTGATCGCATTTCCTGCGTGTGTCACTCCTACCCGGCACACGACCCCCCACCCACCCACCCAGATGCCAGAGGAGAAAAATACCCAGGATAATAGACATCACATAAATATACACCCTCTCTCTTTCACATATACAGATACTCATGTGCTTACATACACTTTCTGCACACCAGACTAATACATTTCAGAGTTCAGCATATTCAGAGTTTTGTTTACTTGTTTCTGATTTGGGGTTGAAAGATAAAAATGCTGAACACCCTAAACCTTAAACTGTTCCTCACTCCACAGACTGTTTTTGCCCCTCAGACTATTATTACTGGGAAAGAAATCAAAATGAATGGGCCAGATCCTTCAAAGTTACATTTTTTTCAAATCAATTATTCAATATCTTGATCTTGACATCACTATTTAGCTCAGTTTGGGTGCTGGGATATCATAGCTCCAAGAATTAAACTGCCAACAACAAAGTTTTAACTGCCAGCAACAAAGATTTAAATAATTTTGTTCATTTAACTCATCGATATAAAGAAACAAATGCATATTTATGACATACATCAGCAGGAGAA
This sequence comes from Albula goreensis, assembly GCA_022829145.1. NCBI lineage: Eukaryota > Metazoa > Chordata > Actinopteri > Albuliformes > Albulidae > Albula > Albula goreensis. The sequence goes on from CM040742.1 coordinate 23,023,479, forward strand.
CTGTTATTTTCAAGCTGACAGTCTTCTTCTTGGTGAGAAACTGTTCATGCCTCACAGCTCGCAGGCACTGAGTATGAATGCAGTGCCATCTAGTGACAGACATAAGTCATAAAACACCCAAGAATACATTTGGATGTTTTATAAAAAAAAAAAAAAAAAAATAATAATAATAATAAACATTTATAATATCGTCTTATGTGTATTGTCTTGTCATTAAGATGTATTTACATTCTGCTGTCTCACTGCACTCCTGGCCAGTCCCCACCATGAATAAGAATTCACACACACACACACACACACATCCCTCCGAGGTGGGCAGATACAGTCACTCAATGAGCCTGACAGAACAGCAGTTCAGTCCAGGTGGGGAAAAGGGAGAAATGCATTAAAGAAATAATAATTACTTATAAGATCAAAATAATAAGAAAACAAGTGTGTGTTTGGGTAGAAGTATTCAGTCACAATTCTGAGTTTGGCTGCTTCTCAGTTTTGTTACGCAAAATATAGTGATAGGCAAATGAGGTATCATTTAACTACAAATAGGTGGAGCAAGCACATGCTACCTGTACCTAACTGAGTTGAACCGAACATTGCAGTGTGAATAACAGCACTTCATAATAACACCCATTATATTTGTATGGGTAATGGCACTCCATGTGTGTGCTGTTTTAGCAATCTGGCTGGTTTTGGCTAATTCATATTCTGCTCCATTGTTACCCATCCTTTTCAAATATGATGTGTATCCCCACCAGCTGAAATTCCATGCAGTGCTAGGGTTGCATTCTGGCATGACCATACTTCTGTGGGTGTGGCAACTGGCAAGCCCAAAGGATGTGTGCTGCACATGGCACGATAATGGCAGGTTGGAAGCCAGATGGAGCAAGCATGCTACAGCATTTACATTACACTAAGGCATTTAGCAGACACGATCATCCAGGGCAAAGTCCATATTTTACACACTGTTCGTGAATAGGGGTATTTTGCTCCACCTGTAGGCTGAGGGCCAGAGCTACAGCATGTAATATAGATGTTGCATACTATTTCTACCTCTTGAATTTCAATTTCAAATGCAAAAAGCATGAATTAAATTAAAACACATTTCAGCAGGTCATACTGTTAGTTTTAACCCTGGTTAATTGAAAGAAATGTTGCAAATACACATGAGATAAGCCTATTTGAAGTATAAGGTGCTACTTGTGGTAGTAAAGACACCAATTTCTTTGGAAAGTGTGAGAGACAAGGTACACGATAGCACAAATATTTCTTCCTCACAAAATCAAGTGAAACTCATGCAACCCACAGCTATGCAAACTATGTGCATCTGACAGTGTACCAGAGGAATGTTGTCAGTGCATATGATAGTGGGGGGATCTTCACTTACTCTATGATTGGGATGTCATATCGCCTGAATCCTTTTACCATGTAGCATTCTTAACATGGGATATTTAGTTTTAATGAAGCTGGTAAGCCAGACATATTTGTGAATTAAGATGCTTTTAATATGACATCGTTTTCCTATCTGAAGGTAATTGCCATAGACAATATATTATATCGACACTCCCACCCCACTTAAGGTCATCAAGTGTATACAATTCTCTTGCATGCCACCTACTTCAGTCTTCTGCCAAGCGCTTTCCATGGCATGCACTCAAATGACAGTGCCATGGCATGTCGATCTTATTTACAGGACCAAGGTTATCTACATAACTATTCTGTCTATTTTACCACACTGTGAGATAAACAGAGATAGCATATGAGTCATGAGGAGGGAAACAGTTGGCCCCACATGTATTCAATGGCTATTGTGCAAAATGTCTCCCCAGAGGAAATACAATAGTGTAAACTGCCCTACTCACCTGTGCCATAACATGCTCAATCTCAGAGCCACAGCAGAGTCATCCCTAATGGGAAATCCTCTAACATCAAGGGTTTACACACAGACAAAAGGTAGATGGGTAGGAATAAAGGCTGAGCAGTTATTTTTTTCCATCTACCAAGTCCAATGTACAAGACATGGTCTACCCTCTGTGCTGAGTTCAAATGTCCTATATGAAGTCATTGGTTCAAACCATAAAGACTTATGTATGCTTAGCAAGCCTGACAGACATGAGACAATACGGTCAATCAATCCAAGTGAAAATGGAGTAAAAATCTTCATGAGGGCCTGAACAGGCTATGAAGTTTCTTAACAGGTACTACATAGGACTGTCCTTTAGAGAAAGGGGTTTTGACTGATTTGAATTGTTTCAACAATATTGAGAAATAATCCATTTTGTGACAATTTGGCCCAATTCCAGATCACTATACATACAACAGAAATTTTCCTCAGTATCAATAATTTTGTAATAATTACAATCATTCCACTACAATCATTTCATCTCATCATGCTAACAATGGGGAACATTTTGTTTTCTCAAGATGTACATGTTATAATAATACATATTTATGACAATTTGATAAGGGTAACCAGCATTTTTAATTTTTGCTAATGTATATGTATATGTATTTGTATATGTATATGAGTATTTGAAATGTATATTACCATCTACATGAGGGAGTTGAATAAGCAACTTACACTTACATTTTCCCAATATGAAATGATTTTGATATTGTAAATGCATAAATATCTTTAATAAATAATTACAGACTTTTACCTTTGTATAACATATGTAACAAGTAAAATACCTCTTGTACAGGTGTCTGCAGGATCCCTTATACTCATAAACTTTGTTCTTACCAAACACAAAGACCTGTTAATAAAAACACTGCTGAAGTACAACTTTATTTTAATTAACAGTGTATTATTGCATCTGAGCATATGTATAACGTATGCATGAGACGGTTCTCAACCATCATGGACTGCAGTTGTCTCTGACACATGATCACATGTTTACAGTAATTCAAGTTAGCTCTGGGTAACTGACCCTACTTCACCTGTAACTGCTGAGAACAATGGAGTTCAACCTACCTCCCCTGTGTACAGTGTGTTGTATCCTTTACCTTTCTTAAATGCAGTCCATGCAAAAACACTACACCATGAGCAAAAGCCAATTGTCTTTCCATTTCTCTCATCTTTTTCAATATTTTCATGTCTTATTCATATGATCGTCTAAGGTTCATTCACATATCGAAAAATCAAAATGTTACACATTTCATGAGAACATTGCTAGTCATAACAAAAGATTTCAAATCAAGTTCTTGTGGCATGCATGAATAAGAATTTATATATAGTTAGTATTGTAGAGACCCCAATATGGCTAAATTATGATAAATAATTCTAGCTTTGCCAGCTAAATTGATCGTTTATCAAAAATGTTTTTAGATTTAAAAGTAAAATATATCTTACAATAAAGATTTTCTGAAAAATCCAGGTGGTCATTTTTATTTTTGTCCCATTTTCACAATAAATGACCCATTGTGTCTATGCTCAGACATCCAGACTTGAGACACCAATTGCAATCTTTTTCTGTCATTTCTCATTTTTCTGATCAACTGGGTTGGACTGACACACGTAGAGGGAGTATTATATTGAAGGCCAGGGGTGTCCTATAACGTTCAGAGTTCTAGACTGGTCCTGATGAACCACTTGTGAAACGAGTGAATTGACTACCAGCAATGTGTTGTGCCCATGGTAAGTTTGAGCATAGGAGGTATTGCTAATCAATTTGCCTATTTATCGACAACTGAAACTAATAGACATAAAGTCAATTAAAAATGACAATCGTGTACGAGCAAATCATGACATTTCTTAACTAATCTACCACTGAAACCCGTCATAGAAAAGGAATGGGTAACATGGTCTATCCCCAATCAATGATATTGCATTTCATCTGTCTACTTTCACGTCATATGGGATTTTCAGATGCATGCACATATGGTTCATAAACTGAGGAACTCACAGATCTTAGGATATAGAAGAAAAAAGGAGGAGAACAACACACTGTGTCGAAGGTTGTAATTCTTGTCCTGCAAAATCTTCTCTGAGCGAGTCAGATATAATCCAAATTAAATACGGTGCCAGCATGAAAATAAATATGCACACCGGACATACCGTTCACACCCGCCAACAAGCCTGCTCAGTTTACCGGTGTAGATATACAGTGAATTTAAAAAACAACATCTAGGCAACAGACGGTGGTGGGGAAGAAGTGTACATATGCAATAAAATGTTATGTGAATTATGAATGATACGCTTGCAAAATAAGATGTGTGCTATGCAATGATATTTGGGTAATAAGGAACATTACAGAACAACAGTGGAAAAGAACTGGGGAGGGCTGGTATATAGAGACATAATAATGGGAACACAGGATAAGAGGAACTCACAAGGACATATTGATTAAGGGAATAGGCATGTTTTGAAAGAAGGAAAAACATTATGTACTGATAGTATAAAGGGAATGACGAAAATGGCAGATAGGAAGATGGGTTAAGGACATGGGCGCGATGACCATGTATGTGTAAAGATAATGGATAATGTAAGTGCAAGATGGTTTGTGTAAGTGTAAGATGGTTTGTGTACGTGCAAGATGGTTTGTGTAAGTGTTGTTTAGAAAACAGGGCCCACTGAATGTCGCCAAGAGGACTTGTCGGACGACAGGGGCGTGAATGAAGATAGGAGTCAGATCAAGGAGCCGGTCAGAAGGAAGAACGCCCCAGGAAACTATACCATGTTCTGTATTATAAAAAGACTGGGTCAGGGACAGATAGTCAGTCAGACTTCGCGAACTGACACACTCTGTTGTTTGTCAGGGACAGGAGGATCTCGACCCAGAGCTCTGTATGCTTTATTCATTTACTGCTTAATAAAACTATGGATTAATGACCGCATATCTTCTCCTATTGCTTCATTAAAAGAGCACGCGGATTTCGCTCTGACATAGAATGGTAAGAATGTCGGGTAGAATGGGCGGAAATCCAACACCGGCCACATCATATCATATCGTATTTTCATATAAATGCTTAACGGGCTCTAGTTCCTGTTTCTTTTTAAGCGTTTTCAGTTTTTTTTTTTTTTTTTTACCAAAAGTACACTGTATTCATTCTTTATTGATGACCTGCTACTAAAAATGACACACCCTAGCGTCAAAACTAACAACGAATAGACATACAAAAGACCCGCACATTTTTAAGATTTCTACAGCCTTTTCATTGTATTTATAGTATCACTGTGAATTGTGGCATGTGTTTTTCACATTTACGGCCTGAAAGGATCTATTGCTAAGAATTTTCAAATACAGAACCATTAGCCTACCATTTTGTAATAGCAAGAATTTTAATGTGGAACCAAGTCATTTAATCATAATTAATTGCTTAAATGTAAAAGTTTTCGAATTACATACTTTCAGTACATTGCACAGATCGTATTGGCAGTAAGCACGCGTGCGCACCTTTGTGTATCTCAATCCTACACTCGTAATAGAATGCGTAGTGTGATATCTTGAGTAGTATGATATGCGCACGTTGCTACATTCTCATGTCACCACCCAACAACAGAAACAGTAAGACGGGTTCGTCCACAGTATAGTTGTACAACAGTAAAACGCCCGGTCGCATGTTCAGCACTGCCGCCAAATAATAACGAAAATATGTCCTCGCTTTATTAGAGAAATATTAAAACAGCTCTGATATTTTAAAACAGCACTTAAATCTTCCATGTGTAGCCTTCACCTCAGCTCATTTTGGATCCTCTCCTAGAATCGGTAAGTCATTCCCAACTTCCGCATAACATTGGTCAAAGATGGAAGCATTGACCTCTTGTTACTGCAGTTCGTTTAGGTTTTGTTTAGTTTTCTGTGTATTGATTTGTGTAGCCGCATACGTTTATGGTATTTTGTCGAGTTAACGAATTTCATCAGCTATTTTTATGAGCGCATTATTGGGTGGATTCGATGGTATTGTAAGTGAAGCACTTAAAACCGTAGCATTACATAGGGTAACGTCGTTATGTATTGGCCAACATATGAACAAGATCTATGGAATAAGCTAATGCCCCGACCTTGAACATACCGTTGTCGCAATGGTGGTTCGTGCAAATTTCTTTTTTCATCAGTCACCTGATACAGTCCAGTCATTCTGCACCGAACCACCTTTTTAATACAGTACACTACTTTTTCCCAAGGAGGAACAGTCGTGTTCTCAACAGGCGGTCTTTACAAATTACTGCTCGTGCCGTTTAACAGAAAGAAAACACATACATGCTCGTGCAGTTTCATTTTCAAAACATAATAGTGGAACAAGTGACCTGCAACTGAGGGCAAAATCAGAGCCTGAATAATTTAAAACGCTAATTGCCATTGAGAGGTTGTAAATTAAGGTGCAATCAATTGTAAACAAGTGGCGGTCTGATGAAGACTACCGGGGAAAGAGGATAATAATTGTAGAAAGTGAGAGGTTCTTCCTTCTAGATGTAGCATCCATGTTAAGGTTTTCTTCTCTACCATATGTAGTCTGCACAGGACCAGGCATGCCATAGGCTCTATGCTGAGAGAGGCTAGATAGGTACTTGTCTCTTGGCTCTGGTTTTTCACATCTACAGTGCCTAGCTCATCTCTTTTGATGCAGAAAGAGCCTTGTTTCTGCTATTCTTCTCTTGGTATTATGGTGGCATATGTTTGCTTCTACCTCGCCCTTGCTGGTTCTTGATACTATCTATAGCAGCAGAGTGCTAAAATCTATCTCAAACTCTATAGCTCACAGATGTCACATCACTCTCTTTATGAACTAAATGAAAGTTGGTCAGCGAAGCTTTGCAAAACATAGAGCAAGTCACTGGTACATTTTATTTTATGGGACAACTCCCTTCCTGTGCAAAAACATCATCCCTCAGAGTAACAATAACAACAGTCGCTGCTCATTGGATTATATCTTGCAAACTGTGACTCCAAATTAAGGATTTAAGATACAATCTAAGATGTGGAGTTCCACACAATTATGGCCTGTCATTTGATTGGTGTATGACTTGCTTTTTTTTACCTTTTTATCTCCATTTTCAGACTTTTTAAGTATTTACTGTTTGTAACATTCAAAATTGTGTAAAATTGTATAAAAACTGTTGTAGGTATTGAAGTGAGTACAGTTTCCCTGTGTGGGATGGCAGGTCACTGAGAGGCACCTAAAAATTAGAGATTTTAGGCTTCCTTAAAAAATGTAAATTGTTTCAGAATTAAATATGTTACCAAGACGTCTTCAGCCCCTCACAATTCAAAGCAGGTTTGTGAATTTATTGTATACATAATATACATGTTGAGCCATTGGTACTGAAATCTGTCTAATAATAATGAAACTGGATGATATTTAGTCTATGCATCTGTACTACTTAGGGATAACATGGCTGTTTTGTTGATGTCGTATCATTATAGTAAAATACGATGATTACAAATGCATAGGCCACAGTGGAATGTAGCTTGTGCTAACATAACAGGCTACTGTGGGCTGTAGCCTACACCAGCACAACACTGTGAATAATGCCAGTTCACCCTGAGTAGTTAACCAGCTCACTTGTCCTTGCATATGCTCCTCTGAGCCCTGGGTAAGAGAAAAGTAAGCAAATGGCATATGCCTTGCTCACAGTAGCCCCCCTCTCCAGACCACCACTTGCCTGTGGGAATGTATGCTTAATATTTAAATGAACTACACAACATAAAATTAAGTTTTAAATGAATGAACTGGGTAACATATAGAACCAACAAACTAGCCACACAAGCGCAAACACCCAGTTTATAATTTCTATTCATGACAGGGTTGCAGCAATATTTTATAATTTATATATATTTTACAAGTCTTTTTTCTTTTAATTTCTGTAATTGTTCAACAGTTATATAGCGTTCAAGTAACAAAAGCATGTTTTGAGTAATTATGGCTGCTTCCCCAAAAGGAGCACTGTTGTCTGTAATAAATGTGATTTGGACTGGGTGGCATGAGTTGCCCCAGATATTAAGTCAGATATCTTGCAAGTACATATGATTATATGGGAGGACTTTTTGTAAAGTATTGAGTTCCTCTGTTAGGTTTCCCATACAGTCAGCAGTAAAACTGTTGGCACCCTTGATGAAGATGGACAAGAAAAGCTTTACAAAATAACACAGATGATGTTTAGAGAACACATTTGGTGGGATTTTGGACCATTTTCTCACACAAAATATTTCGAGACCCTTGAACAGCTTATGGACTGCCCTCTTCTTTCTTTGAGACCTGTCACATTTCAGGTTGAGATGTGGAGAATGAGATAGCCATTGCAAAACATTGACTTTGTTTCATGACTGATTTTGAGGTGTGTTGTTTCAGCCAGATTTTTGACCAAAATATTGTGGTAGTTAAAAGAGTTCATGGTGCCATCGATTGTAGTAAGAGACCCAGGACCAGTGGCAGCAAAACAACCTTATTATATCAACATCCCTTACCATTTTTCACAAAGGGAATGAGGTTCATTTCTTCATGCACCTGTCTTCTCGCACCAAATGTACTAGTGGTGTGCATGGCCATGGAGTTTCATTTTGGTCTAATCTAACCACAGGACTGATCAGAATGTCATTGGGGTTTAGCAAACTCTATGCAGTTCACTTTGTTGTTTGTACTTGATAAGGTCTTGCTTCAGTTTTGGACTGCACCTGTTTGCTCTCCTCTTTGTTTTAATTATACTGTCCCTACATTAGGTTAAAAATAAAAAACACCCAGTCCAGTGTGTGCACATGATAGAAATGGTGAAATTGGCTGTGTCTACAGAAATTGGCCTTGCCATTATGACTTACTGTGCATTATGTCAAAGCGACAGCGGTTTTAGCATTGCTGTTGGGTGTTATCACCGCACCAACCTTATAAATTACTAGGGTTCACAATATTACTGTTTGCGGTTTCTGTAGCAACAATGTTTATGCAGGCTTTTATGGTCAGTGACTGAGATGTTTTATCACTTTATCACTGGTGACAGTGGATTTTGCACATCAACTCATGTTGCTTTTGGCTATTGTAAATGTCAAACATTGTGAACGTAAATGCTAATGTGTAAGACTGCAAGCTGTATTTTTCACTTTAGATGGGCTGAGCGTATTTACTTGATAAAGTTGTTTAATTTCGTCTCATTTGCTGAAAAAATTCTTATTTGGCTACTGTAGACTAGGTTCAAAACAGTTGAAGAGGGGAGCACTGGCAACTCTTCTCAAGTGCAAGCACAAACCTTCTCTGAATGTTTATTACACAGCCAATAAAGTTTAACTTACACAATTATGTAATATGCTCATACTACAATAGTAAATATTTTCAATCACATATTTGAAAAAAAAACATGAATGGTGATGAAAATATATTGTTGTTATCTTCTCATACTCCAGTATACAGTATTTCCAGTATATTTCCCAACCCTCTTCAGCAGTCAGGTGAACACTGTTTGTATTCATTTCGATTCATCTCTGCAGGGTTGTGAAAGTCCTCCATGTTGGTGTGTTTTTTGGCTGAAGCCCGACCATCATGACGAAGAGAACCAGTAGGCCAAAAGAGCCAGAGGAGCCTCTGTGCTGCTGTGAGTTTATGAACAATGAAGGGGAGAGGACCCACATAGCAGCCTGTTTCTGTGACTGTGACCTCCTCGACCAGGTCTGTGACAGGTGAGTGGGGGGGGGGGGAGCAACAAGGGGCTTTGTAGACAAATAGAAGGCTATGTTTGAGTATGTCCTCCAGTCATCTTCATGTCTGTCCTTAATGCTTGCTTGATCTGTTTCTCTTTTTCCTCTTTTTTTGTCTTTTTCAATCTCTGTCATTATTTCTGTCTCAGGTGGCTGAAGGGGGAGGCTCAGCAGGAGGGTGCTCTCTCGCAGGTGGTTGCTGTGGTAAAAGACAGGCTGAGGGTACCCTGGCCCTATGGGGCGAAGCAGGTGGACCTGTCTGTGGTTCCACCACTCGTGCTGCTTCCTGTCTTGCTGCACATAGCAGCACTGCACTTTCTGTTGGGTGTGGTGGTGATGATTGCATTGCCGGCCCTGGTCCTCTGGTACTACTTTGTCACACACCAGAATAAGGGCCAAACCCTCTTCTTCCTCAGCCTCTCGCTCTTCTCCCTGGGTTACATGTACTATCTCTTCCTCACAGAGGTGGTGCCCCATGGAAATGTGGGCCCCCTGCAGCTCTCCACTGTGACAATGGGTGTGGCTTTCACCTTGTTTTCCTTGGCCTTCACCAAGAGGGACCCTGGGTTTTTGCACCCCCAGCCTGCTGACATCCAAAGTACCGTGCCCTACCATAGCAATCTGCCCGAACTTGCCTGCGCCCACCGCAATGGTACAAGCCCAGCAGGACAGCTGGTTGTGGCTCACAGTAAGACCAAGAAGAGTAACTGGTGTCAGGCCTGCAGGATTGCACAGCCTCCTCGTGCAGGACACTGTCGCATCTGTGGCTTCTGTGTGCAGCGGCTGGACCACCACTGTGTATGGTGGGTTTCATTAAATACCTCTCTCTGTCTGGGTGGTCTACGTCATTTATTTCCTCTTTAGATAAACAGTGAAGCATAGGGCTACTGGATAGCTCCTCCTGGTAAGACATTTGGTACCACTGTGTATATACCCCATAGACTGGTGTCAAATGTAAACACCTACATGATGTTATAATCAGTAGTAATCAGATTCCAGTGCGTTGATGCTTTTGCTTCAGTGCTTTTTTTGGTGCTGGAATTCATGATGTAGGAGGCAAGAAAAATAAAATGGGTACTATAAGCAGGTCTTCATTCAAACAAGGACTAAAACACAATGCTGTTCACAGCAGCTTCAAATAAAATGGTAAGAAAACATAATACATAACAAAACTTCAACATAGTTATGAAATATGACTGAGATAGAACAGCCTACAGCAGGAGCATTTAGTTCACACTTTAGCTGACTTTGAAGTTAAGCAAGTTGATGACATCAAGAAAATCTGTTATTTTTGTGCCCTTGATCAGAGATGCTTTCTTCATATTTGAAATTAAGTAACATTGATATTGATTATGCATTTATTTGCAGATGCTTTCTAACACTTTTGAAAATTATATTTGCATCCTTCACCTTTCTAAACCCTCCTTATATTCCTGGTTGACTATCATTTTTCGAGGGTAGGAGTTTGCATCTGCAGTGGTGTGTATGTTTGTGTGACTGCATATGTTAAAACACAGAGATGAACCTGGAATCTCAGTTCAGTCATTTGTCCCATGTCTGTCACTGTACTGTGGACCAGGATAAACAGCTGTGTGGGACAGGCCAATCACCGATATTTCCTGCTGACGCTCCTCCTCTTCCTGTTAACGTCACTATATGGGATATGCCTGGTTCTACGCAACATATGTCCCGAGCAGAACGTGTTGTTTGCCTTGCTGTACTGCCCTGGGGTCTACAGCCAGTACAGGTATTGAATGCTAACACACAACACCTACCAATGACAGAGAGACATGGTACTGCTCTGGAGTGTACAAAAAGTGAAGGTACTCTATCCCAATGCAAACTGTGCTCACTCAGCAAATGAATCAAGATACCTTAAACACATCATACAGATACACACTGTATTTCCCTGAAGTTTATTCCCAGTACCTGTACTCAAATTTCAGCACACAAAGGACGATATAAATTGTACATGCCTGGGTGCAGAATAACAGTAGGCTGAGTTTCAAGATGTGTGTGTGTGAGTGTATGTGTATGTTTGTGTGTGTCTGCAGCACGGCGTTGTGTTTTACCTGTTCCTGGTACTGCAGCATCGTGACAGCAGGACTGCTGCACCTGTTCGTGGTGCAGCTCTTCAACATCAGCCACAACGTGACGGAGCGTGAGGCGCGTCTCGCTCTGCGTCAGAAGGTCGGGAGAAGACGCCTGTGGGGCCTCATCGTCGACACAGGGATCTACTCCCATGGTTTCCTTAGCAACTGGGCCGAGTTTCTGACCATGAGCTCCGCTGTGCACACCCCTTCTTCTTGCCTTACTGACCTTGTGTAGCACTGAGCTCCTCTTATGCCCAGGATCTGTGGTTAAGTGCTGCAAGAAAGGTGTGCCATCATGATGCAGACTGGAGGTTAAGTTAAGTGTGACAGTCTCTGTAGAATGTGTACAACTTCATGGGACTCTCCTTTCCACAAGACTCTACACTAATTATTTGACTTGTAGAATTCACTTTTTGGCATGGTGAGGTTATCTTGCTGCATTTTCACTGTATAACATTGGATGGCAGTATGACACCACTAGACCACATACAGATTAACTATATAGCTGCCTTTAGTCAGATGTACACTGTCGATGTTAGACAGGTGGGCATTGAGACAACACTGCCTCTGTACTTGTATCACAGGGAGATAGCTCTCATTATTGAGTTTACCTTTGCTTTGTGACACAGTTGTGTATGTCTTTGCATGTCCCCAAAATGCACTGATGTCACTTCCTCATCAAACACTTTGTTTTCATCAGCAAAGTGTATCTGGCCCAACACGTGTCAACTCAGGAGTTTTTAAAAGTTGTAAGTTTGCATTTCTGGCAGTCTGCTGTTAGGTTTCTGTATGAAAAATAGCTTGAATTTGAGGGAAACCTGGCACATTTTCATCATTGTTTGTATACACTATGGAGTTGAGTGTTGTTTGATAATGCAAAATATGTTCAAATATATTTTTTGAGAAAATGAGAGTTCAGTGATTGAGTTAATGACATCTAATTTTGACAAATAATGTTTTCCAGAGCTTGTGTAAATAGTACAAAGCTTTAATTCAACACCCAGCTGTACTGTGTCTTGCCCAGTTGAATTGTCTGCAAACCTCACAACACCTTACTGATATAATTGCTGTACAATATTCTGCAGGAGTCCAAGGGTAATCATCACTTGAAGTGAATCTTTTAATTGTTCTTTTTATTTAATCTTTATCTAACTAGATACAGTTTTGTTGAGATTAAAATTTCTATATACAAGAGAGACATGGCCAAGTAGGCAGCATAAAAATATAAAATATTCCATCACAGTGGAACCATTTAAAACACAGCGCCAGGTCATTTAGGTGGCAAATAAATTAGGGTCAAAGGCAACTACAGACAGTGCTACTTTCCAGGTCCTTTATGAATGTTACTAATTCTCTGTGTGAAATCAGCTCTGACAATTTTCAAATAATTTTGTAGAGAGTTCCAAGTTAAAGGGGCAGCATACTTAAAAGCTTTCTCTGCAAATATGAGGAACGGACAGAACTGCAGAGCATCTTGAGTGCAGGCTGTAATGGCCTCTTCTTCTGGAAACATATGTGCACAAGTAAGAGGGAACCAACCCAAGGAGAGTTCTTCAAATTAAGCACAACCAAATGAAGCTTCTCTTGCAATGGGGATGTCTACAAAACTACCCAAGAATTCTGACCCTGGTAGTCTAGCAGTTGTTGCAATAAATGACTCTCCACACCTGGGAATTGCATGGTGCAGAGAACATTGATAGGGTGCATTAAAAGACACAATTGAGTGATAAGATCATCAGACCGTACACCACTGCCAGACCCCTCTGCTCTGCCACCTCTGATCAGGATGCCTCCCCCTCTCCGCTCCTGCCCTTCTAGGTCATGTCTGCTGTCTGTCTTGGCCCCACGGTGGTGGAATGACTTTCCCGTTGAGGTCAGAACGGCAGAGACACTGGCCACCTTCAAGCGCAGACTAAAGACTCCCCTCTTCAAGCTGTACTTCTCCCCTCCTCTCCCTCATTCTTTATAATGTCTCTGCACTTATCTGCACTTGTTTTTAACTGTGATTTGTTTTTAACTTAGGCTGCTGTTGTTAATTTTCTCCTTAGATAGTCTGTAGGGGAGTCCTGATCTATTCTTTCACCTTTGGCACTTGGGACTTTGTCCCTCACTAGGGTTATCGTTGCACTTTTGGTACCATTCATATGCACTTTGCCTTGTAAGTCACTCTGGATAAGAGCGTCTCACAAATGCCTTTAATGTAATGTAATGTAAGACAAGCAGCAAGTATACAGTCCACACACAGATTTGAATACATATCCAGGCATTACTTCACTTGAAGACCTGTAAATGATTTTCATGGTTGAGTTTCGCAATTCAATGTCTACCAACTGATTCAAATCCATAAACTGTTTGTTAAACAACGGCCTCGAACCACAACCACCACCCCTAGTTTCTGTGCACACATATAAATAGAGCAACATTGCAGCATGCTGGTGATTTGTAATGATTTTTTGGAGAATGGATGAACACTTATCTGCTACAGCAATATCAGAAGGCTCATTGTCTGTTGGTGAGTTTGGAACTTGGCATAGGTCCAAATGTGGCTACTAAAGTAGTTTTCAGATTAGGAATAAATACACCAGTCAAATCTAATAACACTGTGGTACAAACCCAGCTCCCAAACTTCAGCACCACTCTCTCTTTTAGTTAACCATAGAATCAGTTGTACCAGATTTTGTTTTGAAACATCTGTTGCAATGAAGTAAATTGTAATTTATTTTCACAAATGTTCAGGGTAAGATATGTGTTTGTGTATCAGTTTGCACGTTGTGAGGGTTAACACAAAGATTGTTACAAAGTCTCAAGGTAAGCAGTGCCAGAGTGTTACCAAACGGTAACAACATTTACACATTCTACTTATTATGTTTGCAAATTCAGGACAAAGTGCACATGCACAAAATGTGTTCTGTTGCCCACCCAAGTTTATCTTTAAAAAGTATCTGCCATGGAAATGTATTACTCACAAGTTTATAAAAAATGAGCATCTAATGTTATGCTTTACATGTATTCTCTGTCAAAGTGTCATCTCAGCCAGTGTGTAAAGATTTTCTTCATTCATCTTTATTATGAATTTTTACTTATAAGTCAGGCATTTGATGTAATTCATCAGTGCTTTTCTCAGAATCACTATGGTAACCAGCCCTGTCTGTGGTTTCCTGGTCCATTGAGCTTACACAGGGTTACCATTGCTGTGTAAAATAGGGCAGGCTAACACAGATACCCATGATGTGACATAGACTGATAGAAACCAGCACACTTCAGCAGGGCAGAGGCTGAGTCTGCAGGAAGTGGTTTTTGAAATGCAGTAGACTCAATTCCAAAGATAAAGAGAGAGAATGAGAGAGGTGGGTGACTTGGTGACTTTCCATGTAAGTAGAGACCCCCACTACTTCTTATGTACTTGTTAGTACTACTCCTTTTTCACTGTATCCTATTAACTCTACACATTTTGCTGAAGATAGTAATTTTTTTGTTTGACACAGTAATAATACCCAAATAATAATACACAGTAATACCCAAAAGGCCTGTGTCTACAAAACAACAGTCCAGTCATGTCTGCAGCTACAGCAAACATGAAGGATACAGCATCACCACTTTTTAAAAGTGTACTATATCTTCCCATGTTCACAGCTATCTGGTATAAATTGTGGTCTTGAAAAGAATGATTATTTAGCCCCCATGTGTTTTTCCTGTCCCCAGTGTTGTTTCAGCTCTTGTTATGTCTTGTTCCTCAAAGTGTGACAGCTAGGGTTTGAGAGTGCTCACTGTGGTAAAGTGAATTAGGCACTTCCTGTTTGTCTTTTACAGAGAGACTTGCTTTACTCTTTCAGTACTGAGCGCGGCAGCATGGGGGTCAGATGGGCAGACCAAACACTGCGCCTTCAGAACAGGATCCAGAAGACAATCCTACCTCTGTGCTTCTTCTGTATCTCAGGTAAGACAACATCCAGCCGCTGGCAAAGTATGGTTATCTCTGAACACTCAAAGCAAAGCAGAGAGGTGATTGTATAGGGTGGGCTACTCCTGCTCTTCATGTGGGAAAATACATTTTTATATGAATAAAATATTTATAAATTCATGGGAGTAAGTAAGGGGGAACTGTTCAGGCTTATCTATCAGATGGAACACTCAATTTCTTTTATGGTTTTTCATTCAGGTAAAATAGATAATATATGTATAGAGTTGTAAATTAGATCAAAATAAGATAGGGCCTGAAGCAGAAGCAGAACTGGAGGGAGGAAACCCCCTTTTTGATTTGACTTGCAGTGACACCAACAGTGATAATCTACACATGCCCACTGCTTGTCACCATGTTTTATAGTGTGTGGGAAAAAGATTCATATCAATATGTCCATACAAAGGTGAAACAGAGCAGTTATTAGCTTGGCAGGAATTTGACAACATTTTGGGAACTAGGGTGTTGTAGAACATGATGTTTTGGGGAGGGGGTGGTGAAGGTGGTGGACTAGCTGATTAACTAACCACTGAACTTCAGGGAAGACACTGTGATTGAGTCTGTAATAAGCAGTGAGCAAGTTTAAGGGAAAAAAAATTAGCTTGTAGCATATATCACACGACACATATGTGATTGCAATAAAATGAAATCTGTGAATTTCAGTCAAATAGTCTGGGCCAAAATAGAGAATTTAGATTTAGAAGCTTTTTAATGTTGTCACTGTTTAATACCAAGTTCCATGAGTTCCTGTCAACTCACATAGATATGTGTACCAGCAGCTGTTAATTATAAAAAATGTTTTGCCCTCAGAAAGGAGAACCTTGCAAATTTCAGCATGAACTGTAATAAGGGCTGGGTGTGAGCGGCATGATGCTCAAATGTATTTCTTGTATAAGCTTCCTGGGGTTGTCACTGTATTGAAAATGAACTTACTCTGCATTCAGATCTGGTCTGGATTTGGCCCAAAGTGACTTTAAATTGGAAGCAGCAGACCATGAGCATGCAGCTTCAGATGTATTAAGTAATGCAGTATAATTGTGTTTTTTTTTTTTTTTTTTGGTTTTTGCCTGCAGAGGGAAGTAGGTAGATTTTTTTTTGTAATGTATTGTGCTATGCAAAATTTAGCTTTCTCTCTGCACCTGTGGCAAATATGGCAAAAACAAATATATGGCCTGACCCAACATTGCTGTGAGAGAGCAATGAGACCAACAGAACTAGCTGGCCTACACTCTGTCATTCCTTGGCATGGCAGGGCTTGTTGTTACCTCACCAAAGCAGGCCTCCAGCCACAGGCAGCAATGCTGTGACCATTACATTACATTACATTTGTTAGACACTCTTATCCAGAGCGACTTACAGACCAGAATGTAAACACTCAAAATTAATAAAACCTACAAATTAATTCATTATCAATGGGAAGTATGATTCATTTCACTTCAATATTTTTCTTTTTGCATGGGTGACAAGGCCACAATATGAAAATCACTTCAGTAGAGTTCTGTTTCTGATTTAACTTTGTTTGAACTTATTTTTAAAAATCAAACCAGGATAAAACAAAATGTATATATGTATAAATATATACCAATATTTATATATACTGTATGTTTTTTAAGAAAAAAGCATTAGGTGTTTTATAAAAGTGTTTTAAAGCACAATTGTATTTGAATGAAATGGTACAGTTTTCTCATCTGTTTGCGCACTGGCATAAGTGGGTCATTATGTGCCTGAGTGCAAGACTTGATATGCCCCCCACAAAAACGCAAAGTATTCTGGGACACTGGCAGAATGAACCTGGCACCCATAGAGTAGGTCTTTTCATTGTGATGATGCTACTTTTTATGCAACCTTATCCAGTATAAATTTGATAGATAAATATAGGCCCTTAACCTTTGGAGTGAATTTTGTTCTAAAACATCACAAACATCAAAAAAATATGTTCTAAAACATCACAATTTAAAACATCCTGAATATCTCTGCAGAAAAGGTGATGATGTCTCTCATTTTGAAAAGGATTACAAAGTTACCACTGAACAGAACTCAAACATATACTTATTTCAATATTTTCAAATGGAGAAAGATAAGAACAGTAACAAATCTTTCCATGAGTGGCATGCAATGTGGAAAATGCTCCAGGAAATCATAAAGAATCTTAGAACAGCACCCAATGATCTGCAGGCTCCTTTTGACTCAGCTAGGTCATTGATCATGATTCCACCATCAGAAAGACACTGGATAAAATGAGGTTTCTGACAGAGTAGCAAAGGGCATTGAGTGTTGCATAACTTTCATTTAGAAATTAATGAAATACATCTCAGTATTTTGAGTTATTTGTTCACTTGTGTTCCATTATATCCAATACTAGGTTAATAAAAGAACTAAAAACATTCAAGGTCAAAATGAAAAATGCAGAAAATCTACCAGGTGGAAAATACTTTTCATGGTTCTATAGTTTTGAGTACTGCAATGCTAGATACCTTAAATGTATTGTCAAAAACTGTGGCCGACAGGGAATTAGTTGAGTATGTAATGGAGGAGAGACAGAGATGAAAATGACAGGATTACTGAGCCAATCAATTGCAGTTATTTTGTAGTTTTGGCTCACCTGGCCAGTTTGAAAATTTGCATGTGTAAGATGCTCTTGGCAGTCATTGCATTTCTCTCTGAGAATCTAATATCTTGAAAAGGTGCCCCAATGTGGCCCACCCTAATTCCAATCCTAGTTTCAATATATTTATCCAAGGCTGAATAGGCTTTGCAGTGCTGGCAGTGTGAGACTCACATCGAGAAGAAGAGTGCCTTTACATCAATCCAAACATCTTACTCATTATTTACCAAGACTGTAAAATGTTAAAGTAACATGTTTACACATATAAAAGATGGTACAATTTATACATATAGAGGCAAGAGTACGGTGGATGTATCTGTGGTAAGATTTGCATAATTCACAATTACACTTCATGTTTGCACGTAGACAAAGTGGAGTGTTGACAATTATCAAATACACTTGAGTGAATGTCATGACTTGTAAGGGTCTGAAAAACTAGTTCTTGTCTGTCTCAGGTTCCCTGGCAATTAGAGTGATGACATCGGGGAATGTGACCAGCATGACTGGCAGCACTGTGACCCTGACATGTGACGTGGATGAGGTGGGAGTGGTAATCCAGGTTGAGTGGTATAGGTGTGACGGTCGAAAGGTGCTTGTCTTCCACAGAGAATTTGGAGAAAGTTTCAGCCCAGACTATCAAGAACGCATCTCTGGAGTGACATTGAAAGGATTCACGTTGCTTCAAATGAGAGCCAATGATAGTGGAGCATATTGTTGTAAACTCAGCACCTTCCCTCATGGTACACTGCAAGGTAGCATCAGTCTGCTTCTTCAAGCAGAGACAGCACAGGGTAAGAAGCTCCCCAGCTGTCCTACAACACAATGCTACGTTGACCCAAAGCACACTACTGTCACATTGCAGTGTTGCCCCACTTCCCCATAACACATTAATGAGCTAATGCCCCACAACACACTGCTGCCCTGTTACACAGCACACTGTAACTAAAGTGCCAAGTGCTCCACAATGCACTCATGCCACACTATACATTGTTACTCCTTTGCCCATAATACATGTATCCCCCAGTGTTCTGCAACACAGAGCTGACATATTCTACAAAATACTGCTGGCTGTCTTCTGTTACAATATTCCTTCCCCATTCCGTGCCTCACACAACACAAAACTCAGATAGCTGAGCCAAGGGACATGATTCGTTAATACCTGGGCAGCTACACTTCATACTGAAGAATTGCTCTCTCTGTTTCAGTTCCCAGTTCCCAGACTGTATACATTGTAGGAGGTGTTGTGCTTGTAGCTGTATTAGGAGTACTTACTGCACTGCTGATGTTTTTTAAGGTGAGAACGGCTTTGTTCCTTTTTTTCTCCACTCTTGTGTCTGTATGGTGTGTATTTGTTTGCCTCATTGCGTCTCCATAGCACTAACCACATATGGGTCAGTGGTCATTATCACGCTTTGCTGTCTCATATGCAGAGAATGGAAATTACCCACCATTAATCATTATCATAGATTTTAAACAACATTTTTACACAGTCAAGATTATTTTCATATGTTAAGGTTAAGATGGTAGACAGTTAAAAAAGTATGTACCATCATTGGTATACAGCAGCATGAAAAAGTATTTGTCTCCAGTCTAAATGTTCTGCATTTGTGCATATTTTTGACACTAGATCTTCAACCAGAACCTAATATTGAATATAATATAATATAATATAATATAATATAATATAATATAATATAATATAATATAATATAATATAATATAATATAATATAATATAAAATGTTAATATGAAAATTAATGACCAAATGAATGTATATATTTATTTATTTAACAAAAGTTATGTTACTTGCATGGCAATGAAAATTAATAATGAAAAAATAATAACCACCCTAAGACTCACTAAGTACTTGAGCCACCTTTCACAGCAGTAATTGCAGCTGAACTTTTCCTATAGTTATTCAGAGTCTCCCAGAGCTCCATGGAGGAATTCATGCATATTCCTCCATGCAGACCCAACTGAACTCAGTGACATTTGAGGATTTTTCAAACATGATTTACTCATTCCAGGTCGTGCACAAAAGTTCAGTTGTCTAGATTGTGATTGGGCCATTAGTTATTCTTTGACCATTCTGATACAGGCATGCTTGTGTATTTCAGATCATTACTTTACTGCATAACCCAGGTGCACCACAGGCCACAGATAGAAAGCCTGACATTCTCCTGTAAAAACCTCTGATACAGAGCAGAACTCATGGTTCTCATCACAACAACCAAACCATGACATGCTTGATCATTCATATGAGGTTCTGGAATGCACTGTATGGTTGTCACCACACATAGCCCATGTGTCCTAAAAAGTCCCCTTATCTGTCCACATAACTAAAATGTTCTAGAATTCTTAAAGATCATTTAGGTGTTTTTGGTAAACCTAAGATGAGCATTTATGGTAATCTCTGTGAGTGAGCAATGCTTTCTTACTTGGGTATCTGCAAAAAAATATTTTGGCCTAGCGTATTTATGATAGTAGTGTCATTAATACTTATCCTATATACATTTGACAATATGGCTCCAACAAGATGGTTCAGTGGA
The DNA here is from genome assembly GCA_022829145.1 of Albula goreensis. Classification (NCBI taxonomy): domain Eukaryota; kingdom Metazoa; phylum Chordata; class Actinopteri; order Albuliformes; family Albulidae; genus Albula; species Albula goreensis. The sequence continues at coordinate 23,044,304 of CM040742.1, forward strand.
CTCCTCAGAACCTTAGAAATTACTTCACAAGTGAATAAGTGTCAACAATATTTTCCTGAGGAATTTATATTTATTATGCATGATGTACCACTATTACTTGTGAGCCAACAGCTACATTCTGATGGTACCGGCCAGAGTTAGCTGATAGATTTATATTAGGCAAGGTTTGCCAAAATCAGGGCTTATATTTATAAAAGCAATCAAACAGCTGACTTTTAATTTGAATAAGTTAACCATGGCATACCTAAAGACTGCATGTTTGATTTTTTTCTCCGACTAACTGCATTACTGCAATCCATAAAAATATGTGACCAAATTCAAGATCATATGAAGAACATGCAAAATTGTAGAACATCAGAGACTTGGAGAAAGTACTTTTTAAGGACTATAACTCAGAATGGTAAAATGTCTAATGAATAATGTTATTTCACATTTGATGTCCTGTGACTAAATGCACCACTTCTCCAACAAAACCTCACAAGAGTCATGACAGACATGTCACTGTCAACTATGAGCCAGCGGCAAACCTCTATCATCTGGAAATCTCTCAGCAGGGGAGGAGGAGTAAGGTTCGTCACCCTGTGCATGTGACTGTTCACACTCAGGGCCTACCTAGAAACCACCAGTCTTTCCTCCAGGCAAGCCCACCCTATCCAAAGAAGGAAGGACAGCAAAAGAAGGATGTGAAAGAGGAAGAGGAAGGGACAGATTATTTCAGTGTCATGACTTCTGACTCCACTAATGGTTCCTCAAATCCTCCATAGTGGATTTTGCTTCCTCCTGCTGACACACTCATTTACATATACACTCACAAATGATGATACTGAGGCATGTGTCATTCATGTGCAAACATGCAATCACCTTAAATGCAAATGTAGCACAATAATTAACCAAAGGCCAATTTTTTCACATAAATGAAACAGAAGAGTAAGTAACTGTGGAGCCCTTGCAAAAAATCATGTAGCATTAATTTTTCCTGATGACTTTTCCACTTGTACTGTATTTCTAAAAAAGGCATGTTTCTGGGTTTTAAGGAGAGTAGTTCTACTCAATGTTATGTCAATGGAGGCAGAGATTCTAACAAAATGAATCCCTCAATTTTTTATGTTTGTTAAATTTTGTAAAAGAACAAACCTGTTGTTATTGTTTTTTTTTTTTTTTTTTTTTTTTTTTACAAAAATGTACATATGACAATTATCTGTGAATTTATGTACTTTACCTGATTATATAAAGTTTTAATGCTGGCAAAAGCCGAATACTCTATCCCATTTTCCACTGTGACATAATTAATGAAGAAATGAGTGGTGATATTAGTGATATGGTTAGATAATATGGAACAAAAATAAAGTTTTATTTAAAATGTGAAGTTTATACTGAACCTTAAATTCAAAATGGCATACATGGCACAGATGATATACTATACAGTACCTTAGCTAACACTAAACACAGAATCAGAGGAGAAATGGCTGTGAGATAAAATAATTTCAACAAAGATATTGATAACATAATAACAAGACAGTTAATGACAGTTAACTGACAAGTGAGGCTGGTGCAAGAGGGAATAAGGTACTTCTTTGCAAAAAGAGAGGGACTTTCCATGCACCTGTTACAACCAGCATTATTCACCAAAATGAATTGTGCAAACATTCATCTGTATGTGTGTGTGTGTGTGTGTGTGTGTGTGTGTGTGTGTGTGTGTGTGTGTGTGTGTGTGTGTGTGTGTGTGTGTGTGTGTGTGTGTGTGTGTGTGTGTGTGTGTGTGTGTGTGTGTGTGTCACAGACCTTGAGAGTTCATTTGTTTCTGTCTAAGGTTTCTGCTCTATTGTTTTTTGGAGGGGGTTCAGTAGTGGGCTAGATCACAATTTGTATGGCTATTAGCATGCCAAAGGTTTTTATTTGAACAAGCAAAGCTAACTTTGGAAGTTGTCCCGGAAAAGTGACATATTGATTGCTACATCAATGAACCACAGCAACTGAGCTATACAAGTTAGGTTTGAGTCATAGTTTTGTTACACACTGAATAATAATATCAAATAGACAGATGGACAGACCCACTCTCCATTGAGCAATGTGTGAATTATGGAGTTACTGAGCTATAGCTAGAACTATAGCTATTATAGTTTGTAGTGTGTAGTGGCTAAGTAAAACTACTGCACACGATACATTAGTAATTATTAAATGTTAACAACTTTAGAGTTACAGTTGCAAAGATAAAATGACACAGACCACAATTTGACTGTGAATCAGATGTTACTGTACCTCTTTTTCAGTGACTAAGCAAAGTTTCACAACTGCGTTAACAATGCTGCCTTGGGTAAAAGACACTTCAGCAATGGATATTGCATTAAAGCAAGCATTTCATAACTGTCATATGCAATGAACTCAAAGCATGATTGTATGATTAGGCCTTATGTTGTGAACAACAAAATGGGGAACAATAGCTATAAAGCAAGCAGCATTGCTATAACGTACGTTAACACATTCACAGTTTTCTTTATTCAACTGATAAGAATAAGCAAATACAATAATCTTTGAGAAATAATACAGATCAAACAAAAGATGGAGGTGATCTTGTGTTCCATCTCCACTCTCATATTGTTAGTTGTTTCCCCTTTACCCTCTGCTGTAACCCTTTACATGCTAGTTAAGCTTACACTGACACCTCCTGTCCTGCGCATGGTAATGGTGGCTGTTGAGTCAAAGAAGTTCTTTGTAATTTTATTATCATTTACTATTCACCATATACCTTTGAATAGCCTTTCTCATTTTTGAGACTCAGTATTTGCATCTGCTGAAAGTTTTGTAATTGTATTTCTGCAGCAGGCAGAATAAGGACAAAGTTCACCTAAAGTAATGGCCACAAGGCAAGTACCAATGGTGACTAAGAAAGGAACCTGTGACTCAGAACAGTCTGTAAAAAAGGCTTAAAAACAATTGAGAAATATGAACCATAAATACTCTTGATTTATTGTAAAAATATAAATGCAATCATTCATTATAGATTGGCAGTGGTTCACCTTCAAGTCAGACATGGGTTAGAAAGAAAATTCATGAGAAGATATACCTGAAAGAACCACAATAATATGACAGGAAAATAATATGTTGATGTGTATACTTTCTTTTTTGGAAGAGTATATAACGGACAGAACAGTCATGGTTAATCAGTTTAATGTCCACTTTGTCAGTGCTGGATCTGTATTTGACAATACTTATGTTAATCCCTCTCATTCAACTGTTATCACTGCAGTGGCTAATATAAATATGGACACACATTTTAAACCTATATCAGTTGCTGAAGTATGTAAAGCACTGAAAAGCATTGATCCTACAAAATCTGAAGGTCCTGACACTGATACTGCTGATAGCTGAGCCCATTGCCCAAATGTTCAACTTAAGTCTTTCCTCCAACTCAATTCCTAAAATCTGGAAATCCACCTACGTTCTCCCCTTGTTTAAAGGAGGAGATTCATTGGAATTAAACAATTATCGTCCGATGTCAAAACTTCCAGTACAAGCAAAAATCCTATAATCCCTGGTAAATCAGCAGTTAAAGCATTTTTTACTCCAAAAAATAATTTTAAGCTCATACCAGTCCGGGTTTAGAACTGGCCACAGCACCATCACAGCTTCTGTAGCAATAACAAATGACATCATTACTGCTCTTGATAAAAAACAACATTGCTGCCTTATTTGTTGATTTATCCAAGGCATTTGACTCAATGGACCAAAATTACTGCTAAACAGCCTCAGAAGTATTGGTTTTAGTCCTAAAACCACAGAGAGGTTCAAAAATGATCTTGCTGGCAGAACTCAGCGTGTTATACACATTTGGTGTTTAGCTATACACATTTGGGTTCTAGTGATCAGTAAAGGTGTTCCCCAAGGTTCCATCTTAGGACCTGTCCTGTTTTCAATTTTATAAATTATTTAGGCAAAAACCCATGTATATGCAGATGATACTTTCATTTATACATATGGAAACTCCTTGGCCCAGGCTGTTAAGGAGCTTCAAACAGCTTTCTATTCTATACAGTCTGCTCTGCTTGGTTTGTAATTGGTTTTGAATGCTCATGGTTTTTTCAAGTGTTCATTCTCAGTTAGCTGATCATTTTAGCATTTACACATGTGAACATAAGGCCATTGAAATGATGCACTCTTATAAGTACCTTGGCATATGGATAGATCACCCTTATATGAAAAATACACATATTTTTATTTGCTTTGTTGTTTTCTGCTGGATTCTGAGCTGGCATGAAAATTTTCTCACAAACTGTGATGAAACTGCCAAGACATTTGATTTGTTGATTGTTCAGAAAATATTTTTGTCAATCGTAAAACAACAGTATCATGAAAACAGAGCAGTCAGATATCTAGCCAACAGCCTGGATTTATATTTAACTGTTAAGTGTATAATCTCTATACCTGTATTAATTATGTTAAATAAAAATCTATTAAAATGCATTAAGAATGTGCGGAAGCTGTAACATAAACATAATTTCCATCAACCACTTGCAATTCTCTCTACAGAGAACAAGGATAAACGCTGTTAGTTCAGGACAGGACAGAACTGAAAACGTACATTATTCACAGGAACGACTTAGTGCAGTGAAATAAAACTCCACAGTCATTTGGGGAAAACACACAATCAGTCTGTCCACAATTACTCTGATCCATCGACATGTCGATAACAGTTATTGTTCAAAGTGTACTTATAACAAACCTATTACATACTTTATTATAGCCTTGTATTTGCATATCTTACAGTTTTACCCTTTCACTTGTCTTTCTACTAATTTAGTTAAACATAGCATACGGCTCTAACATGAGCCTAATGTAAAATGCAGCTGGTTTTAAACCTGTTTTGTTCCGATCTAAATAAACGTTAGTTTTAAGTGGACTCAGCTTCCTGAACTGGTTTTGAGGAGTGATTCTACTGTGGTTACGACATCGAACAAACCACATAATAAGAGGGGATTGTAGAGTTAGATCCGTTGAAAAACAGACCAAATTTCTGACATTTCTGTGGATAAACTGTATTGTGGTTTTACGACTAAAATATTCCCGTTATTGTATGTACATGGTGGTATTCATTATCCGTGTGATCGATCAGTGTAACCGATTACCGAGTTGCAGGTTTCGTAAATTTCACTATTGGTATCGTCCAGTTACTAGTCATATGATCTTCCAGATAAATACGGAAGTTGTGTTCACTTGTTTTCAGATGAGCTTCTATAACACACATTTGTGCTAGGGGATTCGTTTCTGTCTATCATGTCCCGTCCACTTGGAATGCCGATGTGTGGAGGAACAGGGGATGTAATGCAAGCTACTCCGGAGCTGCAGAGTATTTGTGACGAGGTTAGTAAATCTGTGTATTTGTTAACTTTGTAGTCAGCAACGTGAACTTCGTATTCTCTACTTTGTACTTTGTAGAGAATACTAATACAGAATATGCTACCTATTGTATTTTCGTAATCTATTGTATGGATATTAATCGTATCTAAGGACTTCATGCCATTCTCACATTTGAGAAGGTCGTCCTTTACATGAGTGAAGTTTAAAATTGTTGGTGCGTGAGTCGTAATGACGGGGCAGGTATTGGCTCGATGTTTCAGCAGTTTCAATGGAAACCGCGCATCTGCGGAGTAACAGGATCACGGGATATAGTCCTAACAGACGTGGTGTGTTGCAATACTTTTTCTCGTCTCCTCCCTTCCTCCGTTCCCCCACTACTCCTCAGATGCGTTCCAATACTCAAATATGTCTCCTCCTTTCCTCGCCTCCTTCACTCGTTTCCTCTTTTCCTCCAAAGAAAGGATATATTGATGTATTGTACCGCAGAAGTCTTTTCACATTTCTGGGTGACACCACTGTGCTCACAACTAGTCAGATTGAAAGACCATCCCATTGAATGTTTCACCATCGAAAAGTTCTAAAACATGACAGGGGATTTACCAACACTTAAGTATGAGTGCCAGATTTAAATAGCAAAGGGATAATTTACTTTAATAGGGAAGCATTACTGTTTGCTTTGTCAAACATATCCACATTGACTCGATATATTCACGTTTTTGTGCTGCGAATGGTAATTTTCAGCGAATTACTGTAGCGACAGGTTTATTTATTTCCTTGTACATATGTTTATGTTGAACCATGGGCAGAATGTGAGTAACTGGTTCATATTTTATTGCATGAAAAGCGCTGGCGGCGTATGAGAAGCGCGATTGGCTTAGGTATCCTCGGAATCAGTCGAAGTTACTACTTCATCAATAGTAGACGTCTATTTTGATGACAGGCTAATTGGATTAGCTGTTCCGATTTTCGTTTCATCTCATTGTTTCCTCTTCTCCTCCACAAATTTCTGAGGTAAGAGACGAGGAGACAAGAAAAAGTATTGGAACACACCCCAGTATTGGGCTCGAATGCTCAAAATATGAATCACCCACATCCACTCCCACATTTAAGGCTGTAAGAGGGAAGGCGGGGACGTGCTGGAGGTGTGGAGAGGAGGATACATTTATCGAATATTTGGATGCCCCACAACAGTAGTTATTGTTTTACAACCAATGTATTGGAGAAATTATTGCGATTTCATATATTTTTCATAATTGTTATAAGAATAACCAAAGTTTGTAGCTATACAGTTATACAGAATGTTCTGGTATGTTGTGCTGAAGCTATCGAAATGTGTTTCCCAGTCCTACAGTTACACTATACGCTGCTTTTTATATCAAAGCTGAGCTTGTATATCAGATTTGACTTGTCTAAATGACTTGCACAACACTGGTGGGATTACAGCTCCATGGTCTGAATCCTATTTTCCCTTTCTGACATTTATTACAGTACATCATTCCTTTGCTGTTTTTGATGATTATGGATGGACTCAATACTGAGAAATATCACAGTATGTTTCTATATACACAAATTAACTCCTTAGTCGCAGTACGGTATTATGGGTTTATCATAATCGCCCTGAGCCCAGTCAATCTGTAATTGAACAATTTTCAATTGTTAAGCCCTGGAATGCGTCAGGACTCTTTTTGAGAGGAAGATGCCAAAAGTTTGGCTTTTAACCTGACTGCAGGCAGCCTTTCACGTTTGGATGTTTTTCCTTAGGTGAAGCCACATGCAGAAGAAAAGGCCGGGAAGAAGTTTGATGTTTTCAAAGCACATTCATACAAGACCCAAGTGGTGGCTGGAACAAATTACTTTGTGAAGGTATGTTCCGAAATTCTAAGTTTGCTGACCAGATATCTGTACTTCAAAATGATGAGTTTAAAGCAGCTTTCAAGGATTTATTGATAATATTTTATATTCAAAAGCAGAACCATAAACACATGTAGGCTATATAATGTAATCAACAGCAGAACCATCTATATATAATTGCATGTAACTTGCATGCTATTTACAAATCTTGATATCTGCATCTAAGAAACTTATGCTCTTTTGTCAGTTGTTTTGTAAATGTGCCCTGACCCATCGAGTATCCTAACCTCATTGTCCTTTCCTTCTCCTGTAGGTCCATGTGGGTGGGGATGACTACGTTCACCTGCGTATCTTCAAGCCACTACCTCATACAGGCCAAAACGCAGAAATGCACAGTTTGCAAGTCAACAAGGCCCATCTAGATGTCCTTGAATACTTCTGATCACTGTGGTCCCTGTGGATGCTCAAAAATTCTGCACCACTGTCTGGTGGTGCTTTTTCTTACAGTCATTTTTTTAAGGATTTTTAAACTCTGGTAATGAGTTTACAAAATTACTCAAAAATCATGTAACTTCTGTTTGATTTCATGCTTAACATTAAATATAGCAACATTTGTAACTGTATCTTGCTCAGCTAGTAATTGATCATTAATGCAGTTTGAAACATAATACGAATAAATGGATAGAATGAAGTCAAGTTTGGTTGTGTTCAATTATTACCATTTTAATACATCGACTTGCTGTACCCAGCTCTGTCTGTTCGGTTTCTTAAGACTAAGAATCCAACTGGTCATCTGTTTTAAGTGGCTGCCCTTTTCCAGTATGTAATATTATCGATCTATGACATTGTTTTTTCTGTACAATAATAATGGAGTATATTCATTAGCTTGGTCTTCCTTCTAGGGATTCTTTCCAGTGAATATTACCTGGATAGGTGTGTCCCTGAAACCATTGCTTTGACCTCCAGCTTACTCTGGATGTTCTGTCATGAGTTGTGGGTATTTGTTGTAAAGGCAGATTCTAGACCTAGTAGTAGGGCGCAATGTATTGTATTTTTTTTTTTTTTAAATATCGCGAATGAGCTCATTGCGATAAGCATATGAAATAAAGAGCCTCTTGGCGCACTTGTTGGTTTGTTGTGGGTCGGCTTGAGGCTGAGGGTCCTGGCGAGCTGCACCACCGCAGCTGCAGAAGGTGATCGGTTGCTGAATTTGAGAGGCCTAACAAAGTTAGCACAGTGTTATTAATGTCAGGATTAAATGTTGCAAAATGACATCTGCACATAATTGATTGACCTCCCTTAGTTTATGAATCTTGGTTTCAGTTTATAATCGGTCTATTCTCTCTTGGGAGATTAAAGAGATACTGCAAATGGTGTCTGGGGTTGTATGACAAATATATTAGGGTAAGACAATCTAACTATCCATTCTGAGTATGGAAACAGGAGAATGAACAACAATAACTTTTTGGGTTCATGTCCATTCCTGATGGAAAATACTCAAAGGGGGTTTGTGGAACTCTAATGTAAAAGGGGCATATGGAAACATTTCATTTGGAATGCGTTAAAATGAGAAGGCATAAAGGCAAAAATTCAGAAACCCTGTCAATTATGATCTAATGCAGTTATCACCACTCTCAAAACCAGGGTTGGGTCTGATTACTTTGAAATTTAGTCAGTTACTGAATACAAATTACATGGCAATTTGGTAATATGGTGTTTGCACAACGTCCAAATCACATAACGTCCTATTTCACAGAACGTATCACGGACGTTAAACTATGCATAGCCTACCTGTGTATGTAAGTGTGCCGCGGGCAAAAGCCTCTTGCATCGTCTGAGTCTGGAGTTTGTTTTGAGCAGTGGACTGTCCTTTAGTGGCTCTCATCCATAGACTCTGTACTGTTTGACATGATTCTTGCATAGATGGTACATCCATGCAACAGAAGTCGCCCTTTTTTTAGGTTCGAGCTCCTCATTTTGTCTTGGCTGGTTGGAGTCCTTCTACTGTTCAGATTTACCCCGTTCTGTTTCACGTTCACAACGACACAATGAAATAAATGATAGAGCATATGAAATGATGAAAGTTTTTCTATTGTCACACAATATATATCGTAATATTGCACAGCCCTAGCTAAACCCATACCACATTTTCCTGCAATGTTAGCTAACGTTAGCTGGTTGACATTAGCTATGCTAGGCTAACTGCGAAGGAAATTTACTTTGTTTCACCAGATTTGAGGTCTTTGCAGATGACAGCAACTTTATTTTTGGCTTGCACAAATTGCACTGGGCATAGACGTTCTTGTGTTGCACATATCTGAAGTCGAAGTGATGACGGTATTTCTAGAAATGGAAGGCTGTTTTGGAGGGACTACTGCTGCTTGATCCTTCCATCTTGACTCAGCACCGTTCAGTTTTCCCCCACCACAAAGTGGAGTACTTGTCTAAGAAACCTCTATGTCAGACGCGTTTTTCATGAGTTAATTGCATTGGTTATCATGAAAAAAGTTTCATGATTTTAAAATTGTCATACTTTAAAGACATAATGTAATCAAGTAATCCTTAGCGATGTAACTGTTATCTAATTGCACATTTTTCAAATGTAATCTGGGCTGATTGCAGTTACTTATTTTTTGTAATCTGATTACGTAATCCCGATAACATGTAATCCGTTCCTACCCAACCCTGCTCAAAACAGACACTGAATGAGCGAACAACTTTACCAAAAATACAGTTGGATGATTTTCTTCCGCTCATATACTCATACAATAATAATATACTCATATGCAACAACGCTGTATGAGTATTTGAATGACAGCTAGCTGAGGTATTGTTAATTCAGCTTTTTTGCAAATAATTTTACAGGCTCAAACAATTCTGTTGAAATGAAACTGAGTGTAACGTGTATGGTAGTGTGATAAGTGGTCACACCTTGATTATGATGTCAACAATGACATCACTTCATGCAAGCAAAATTTTAATACCTGTCTATGTGTTTTATTCAACGTGTAAACACTGGGTGATATTCTCTTGCCCTTTTTCTTGTGCTAGTTGCACTTTAAGAATGCCAATTCATTGAAGACTTGCTGGTCACTGAAAAGTTGGCAGTGATTTTTCTTTGCCCAAGACGAACAGGATACATGTGTATTTGAAATTCCATTGTTTCAGATTTTAAATCTACTTAAAAATACTTGAAACTGATTAAATACATTAATCTTTGGTGTATCGCATCATGAGGGTGAGGAAGTCACGATAATTAGTCACCTCACTTTGTTGTGACCTATCCTAGCTGTCCAAGTGCTTGCAGGTCCATTAACCTATACTATCTCCATGGCATATGGTATGTGATTGCTCTTGCATCTGCATAGTGTGTCCTGAGACTCCAGATATGAAGGCCTTGACTGTAACATAACAGGATAAGGATCAATCACCATCAAGCAACTTGACAAAGCTACAACAATTCCATAATGAAAAAAAAGCAAGTTGTGTAAGTTTCCATAAAAGTAATGTACTGAGTGGGTACAATAAAAAGTCGCCCTTCCAAATGTAAGGGTAATTTTCTTTAATAGAAAAGAATACTTTTTCTATCAGTGTTATACACTATCACTACCTTTATAAAAGTCTGATCGAATGCAATTAAAAACACACACACACACAAACACACAGGGGATAAATACTTTTCCATGGCACTCTACGTATGTATTTGTATGTATTATCTGATTAACTAGTATGTTGACCTAAGCCAAAAAGATATTATTTTTTCTTGTTCTTTACAAGTCAAGTAATTGAGTAACATCAGATGGGGAAAAAAAGCTGGCTACAGCTTTTTAAAATGTGTTCTCATGGTGGAAGGGATTAGGGTCTGCTTACATATACTTGCATTCAACCAAAACTGGTATGAATGGGTGGGGAAAGGGGCAACACCTATTTTATCACAGTTCTGGACAGGAACATGACCAGACAGGTTGTCAACTAAGTCTTGTTTTTGGCATGATTATGCCCAGGAAATTTAAGGATGGGATCTTGTAATTGCAGACTTTACATATGATTATTATAGACCAGCCTTAATTCTTGCTTGGGACAGCCAAAGCACATCAACTACCAAGTACTGTTCACACTAAATTTCAATTTAAAAAGGGATGAGGAGTGAGTCATATTTGTCAGTATAATGAAGTAAAAGCAAATACTGGACTTTTTTGAGTGTGGGGGGAATTCTTGAATTTGAAAACAAATTCTGGGAGCTGAAATATTTCTCCCTACCCACAGCATCAATCACAATATTTCATCATCAATACTCATTTGCTCTGTTCATCAAAGTCCATCAGCAGACAAGAGGAAAAGATGATGTAGACCACAGTTAATGATGTGATGATGGTGTGATATTTTATACAAAATAAAAATGCATTGCTCAATAGAATTTTTTAAGGATTTTAATCCAAACAACACTTAACTATCCATTCTATATCACAATTACCTAGTCTGAAGTCAGTGATTGCAGGTTTTTTTTTTAGTGAATGATAGTTTACATCTACAGAGACACCCACTACTCATGCACTTATTCCATCAATTTGCAAAAAAAGGCAGTTGGTCTGTGTACAGAGCCAGCCATGATGAAACTGTGGGATACTGTTTGTCAATGCTGGGAAATTGTAGTGTGAAGTTTAAATTCACAGTAATTTAGGCTGGTGTGGGAAGGCCTGGAGGTACCTCCTTAATCATAGGGGATATATAAGAATACCTAAGCCAGGGAAGAAGGTGGAGGAAAGAAGTGTCTGGGGGGACAGCAGACAGTGAAGTTAGAGAGAAGAAAGGAAAAGAAAAGAGAAGAAAGAAATAGAGGGGGTTGAGATAAGGCGATACTGAAGAGGAATAACGACAAGTGAAGAGTAAGGGGCAAGAGGAAAGGGTGTGAAGGTACAAGTGAAAGTGGAAACGGATAAATAAAGAAAAGAGACTGAGTTTTACTATCCCTGATAATGAGGGCAGTGCTACTGTTGCTTCTCTTGGTTGCTCTGCTGTTCCAGGAGACTGGTAAGAATCACGTACATCAAGAACTTCTCCTTACCCAGGTTGATTCTGTTCTGCAGTAACAACATAATCATGTTTTCCCACTATGTATGTATATAGCATTGTGAAAAGTATTTGTTCTGCATGGATTGCATAACTTGTACTTGATCTCACACTGAGTTGTGGTAACAGGCCCTTTATGTAATATCCTTCTATTTGAACATATGTGCTGGTAGATGAATGTAAAAATGTTTATTTAGTTTGATGTTTAAAAATGTTCTTGGTATTACAAAGCAAGACAACATTGTATGTTTTATGATGGAAAATAAATGTGTTGTAGGAGACAGGCCGATGAGCTTGTCAACAGAATTACACTAAAAGGGAAATTAGTTTTAAGTTTTCATTTCACTAACATTTGCCCAACTAAGCTTTGGGATCTAAATTATGATCAAAATGTTTGTATAAAATCTAGAATTTAAGCTATGGTGTGATACATTGTATGTTAAAATGTTTTTGGTGTTTAATGATCTCTACAGTGAAGAATAGAAGCTTGTTAATTTTTTGAGATTTGAAATATACACACCAATCTTCATGTTCCAGTCTGAACATGTTTGGAACAGTGATTCTATCTTCATAGACTGGAAATGTTGCTTTAGCTATCTCTAATTCAAACATTTGTCATCACCCTTTTTGTTTGATATATCCCATGTAGTTGGTGGAACAAATAGTGACAGGTTTTGACACCACAGGTCTGATGAAGACTGTGTCTCTCCAGATGGAAAGCGTAGAGGAAGCAGTAAGAAGACCAAGATTAAGGAACCCAGTGGTGTGAAGAAGATCAAGAAAGCCCTTGGTGAGTGTTTTTCTTTCTCTCTCTCACTCTCTCTCTTTATCTGTCTGTCTGTTAATCAATGTATTTCTGCCTCTCATGGGAGAGATAAATCAGTCATCTTAAATAAAAATCTAATAGGATGAATTTGTGTAATGTATTTTCCACAGTGTGGATGAGTAGGCTACCAAAATTATCAGTTGGCTAATTATTTTTAAGGTCAGAGTTAAAGCTTTCCACTTTTCAGATCCTGCAGGTATTCTAAATTCCAAGAAAGATAAATATGGAACCCAAGATCTTGGTGAGTACAGCTCTATCTAAACTGTTCCCTAATCATGCCATTTAAGAAGCTATCACAATGCAAACCCTGTATTTTTCATTTTAGCTAAAATAGCAGAGGAAACCATTGTAAATGAACATTTACGATGTAAGTATCAAACTAAATGAAAAATTCTCAGTTTCTTATATTAACTATTAACACATTGACTATTGTATCATTTTATGTTTATTGTTTCTTTTTCACCAGTGTCTACACAAGGTTAGTAGTGTGTATGTGTGTGTGCAATGTCATTTTTAAAATTGTTCATAAAATTACAATTTTCTCCAGACTTTTTTCCACATTCAAACAGAACAATCAATGTATATGTTCATTATTTTTTCCCCAGTGATGAACTGGCTGAATAAAGTAGTGGATGTAGGTAAGGAACCCTGTGACTCTGTTTCTCTCTCTGCCAATCTCACCATAATAGTTTATCATTTTTACAAGGATTTTTATTTGTCACTCATCATGTTGTGTTGTAAACAGGCAAAGGTATTGCCAATGGGGTCTGCAGGACTGGTAAGTTTTACATTACACCTCTATTTATTATCTCTGTCTTTAGAAGTATTAACCACATGTCATTATAAACCACTTCCAAAAGAGTATGATTTTGTCATTACTGCTGTGGATTACTGGTACTGTATACATATATTCTTTATTAGTTTATTTTAGCCATACTAATACAAAAAATGTACAGTTGATCAAAATCAATAAACCACAGCTCCGTTTACTGTGTCTTTGAAACATACATGTCTGTTCATCAAACAATCTACTTTCCCCATTAATTTATTATAAACCTAAGAAAGATTAAATGCCCCAGAAAATAATTACATTTTCCAAGAAAGAATAGAAAAGAAACAAAGGATAGAACTTGATTACGCTCAGCAGATGGAAATTATGAACTGAACAGGATGTGAACTGTGATGCAAGGCAGTTTTTATACATACATGAACATACTTACTGTAGGCTGGCTACAACTTTATTGGGCAATTAATAATCATAGGAGTATACAAAAGAATTATCCATAGAGTCATTTTGTACAATATTGTGATTTCAATATAGTCATATGTGTGATGCTGTATGCCAAATGACAGTCTTTGATGCAGACCTCAATTACAATACAATGTGTCACTCAGGTATGGGCCAGAACTCAGCTCATCAGAATGAGGAACTGATCATTTTATGTCTCTTCCCAACAGTGAAAAACCTGTGATCCTATTCTCACCTCTGATCAGCACAAAGGTGAGGCGTGGCTCAGCGCAGGGAAGACAATTCAAAAGCACAGGACTGAATCTTTCCATTCCCCATTCCTCTGTTCAGTGTATTTTCACTTCATAAACAACAGTGTCCATAAACACCAGTGTTTTATTCATGTCTGTATTTCTGTCAGGGGATTTCTCATAGTATGACTTGAAAAAGAAAAAAAAATGGACATACCCTTTTGTGTGATGATATGTATACGCATGCACGCGCACGCACACACACGCGCGCACACACACACACACACACGCGCGCGCGCGCACACACACACACACACCGGGTCCTTTTTGGTTTTTCTTTTTCCACTATTTAGGATATTATCAGGGAATTTAAGTATTGCAAAAACAAACTTTAGTAGACACACACAAAAAATAGAAATACTTACAGCCAGATCTGTTAAAGCCTTCAGCTGTTAAAATTGTTGCACATTTCATTCACATGAACTGTGATTGCAAACAAACCACCTCAACCAAACACATGCTCTCAATTTTACACATACTAAATGCTTTAGTCCATGATACCAGAGCATTTTAAAACTGTATCCATTGTACCATGGGGTGCCAACAGAGGGCACATCTGAATTGAAGCTGCATTGGGACAAGCCAAGAGTTGCACAACATTTCAGGGCAATGGTAAAGAAATGGACTGGAGCAGTAGCAGTTCTGCTCAGTGCAGAGAAGCCCAACATCAGATATCCTGGTCTGTCTCACATAGCCTTCAGTGTCTGACTTAAGTTCAAAACTGAACTCTGCAAGACCTACAAAGAATAGCAAACAGTAGCATTATAATGTATCTCAGATCATATAAAATATCTCATGTGATCTAAAACAGAGAAAATAAATCAAAAGTAAAATGCAAAATGACAAAACCTTGCATCAGAAACAGATGTAATAAAATATATATTATATACATTTAAATACTTCATCGTCCTTCTGTGATAGTAGCAGTCAATTAACGTATTGTTCACATGTAAGCAGTGTACCATCACAACAAAAATGAAATACCATTTAATTGCTAACAAAAATGATATTATTCACTTCAAGAAACATATTCATCATCCCTCGTAAACTCATTACTGCTATCCAGTGAAGTTGTCATGTTTTGTCCCTAAAGATTTTTTCATCTTATTATCCATTACATTCAAACATAACTGGTGACACCTTTGCCATGCAACAAGAGAAAGTACAAACACAGAACAATGACTGAGAGAAAGCACAGATGCACATGCATGCAACTACATACTACAGGAAGTACCCTCTCAATGCAATTATATAACACTTTCCCCATGTAACTACAGATAACACAGACAGTGACTCAGAGCAAGTGGACAGATGAATATTCTTGGAACAAAAGTGACTAAATAAATAATCTTGATAAGTATTAAAATAATAAATAATCAATTTTATCCTGAGAAGAATACTTGTGAAGGGGCTCGGCCTGACCGAAGTCAGCGTATGTGAAATTCCTAAAATATGCCTACAGTAAACCTAAAACAAGGTATCAGACCTGCTGAATCAAGAAAATCAAATGAACTTTAATCAATCCAGAGCAATTTGTGTTTTAGGGGCTGATACTGTTTGTGTAAACACATTGACTGTTTCTGCTGCATAAATGTACACCATAGTCTTGGCCTGGAGTGTGTTTACAGGCTTCAGGTCTTTTCTGTGCCTTTAAATGATACAGGGTTCTCCTAAACTGAATCATTAACCAAAGGACAGCACTTGTGGGCAGACAATTTGTGTGAAGGGAGCCTGTAGCAGTACAGAAATATGTCTCATTCTGAGTGTTGAAACATGGAAGCATTTACTGACAAGATTTCAAAAATAATTTCAACATTTTAAAATGATTAACGGAAGTTTCAGGTTACGTTATAGGTTACATTACGTTACATTATGTTATAGTCATTGAGCTAACACTTTTATCCAAAGCAACTTACAGTTGATCAGGATAACTGAGGGCCAACCCCCCCCTGGTAGCAACATGAGGTTAAGGGCCTTGCTCAAGGGCCCAACAGCAATGGTGTTCTTGCTACAGCTAGACTGGGGATTGAACCAACAACAAACCTCAGGCGAGCCCCAACCTCAGGGGTCCCAGTAATGTACCTTGGCCACAAGGCTACAGACTGCCTCATGTAGTGCAGATGGTATACACAGATGGTAAATGTAGACGGCACACAACTTTCTATGGCTTTCCATTTATGATTCTGGTCTACATACAGGTAAAACCACACTGCCCTCTTCTGTTCTGGACTAGGAATATATTGTTCATTTTCATTTGGTCCCACAGAGAAGGTTAAACACCCAAAAGAAATAAGGAAACAATAAACCATGCACAAGATACATCTATATGGCCTTTTTTTGAACATTGTTATATATTTGCCATTAGGAGCCAGTTAAGGCTTGCCCATCAAGCCAGATTCATTTTTCTTGAACTAAGTGAGAGATATTAAATTACATGGGGCCATTCATAACAGGCTCAAAAGGTTTTTTCCTTCATTATTGTTACAAAGTGTGTATTACAAGGATTTTAAGTACATAGATTGTCCATTTAGAGCCTTTTTTCTGAGACATTTTTAGTGCATAGTTACACTATGAATTGCTTGGGGGCATAAGGGAAAGGGGTGGGAGAAACCAAGAGACAAGTTAAAGTAATTTCCTTTCAAATGAAAATACGTAACATTGTTTCCCCAATTCAGGTATGTGCTGTAAATTAATAGGCCAAGTTCCATGCAAGTTTAAAAAGTATGATTTCATTTGAGTAACATAAATGAGTCTTAATTCGATGTGTTCACTAAAACTTTTTTCCCTCAGGCCTAATAAAACTACTTGTGGGAGAATATGAAAAGCTACCTGATTATACATTTTAAACCTGTGATTTTGTAACAAATTAGCAGTTCTGTTCCAAGGCTGCTGATGCTCTGACCTTGGGTAACCTTTCCTGGTCTGTTTATTAAGGAAAGTGCTGACAGCTGGATTTTGCTCTCTTCATGGGACTGCCACCCTGTTTTCACCACACAAAATGCAGGAGGGAGACTCCCCTTCGCTCCCTCTGTTTTTGTTAACGTTTGTTGGTTTGTTTAGTTTTTGCGGTGATGTGGCATTTATTTGAAACCTGGGACAGCATGTGATTACTGCTGGGCTCGCGGTTGCTGGAGCTTTCGCTCAGACAAACACACCAGCACAGTGAATAGTGTAACAGTCTCATGGAGGGCAGAGTGCCTGTGCTTAAGTCTCTCCCACAATTTAAACTGCCCATACACACAGGTCTCCTCAATGTATCATATGTACCATAACATTATTTCAACATTTTTTAGAAAAAAATTTTTTTTTAATTACCTTACAATTTTACAGATTTAAACTCCCCAATAGTGTTACTCAGATAAAAACAGCTGTCCGTCTATTCCATGTTTTCCTCTAGATAAAAAGAGCAACTCTCGTGACCAAGAGGTTTAACAGTGGGACACAGGGATGATCATATAAAACAAATACCTGAGTGAGCCTAGATTCATTCCAAGATTCTGTGGCTCAGATCCTGTGCTAGTCCCATCAAACTATTTGTGTTGCTTCACCAGATTTCCCATTTCCTGGAAGGACAAGACCACTGACCTACCCTTGTATGGTCCTGTCACAGCTCTAGGGTGGAAGCACGGCCACATCTGCGCTCCCCAATAGACCCCGCCCTACCCTGTTAAAAGCTTTGATTTCTCTGTCATTGAACATAGACAGGGAGGGGTGTGTATGGGGAGGGGGGCGTATTGTCATGTAAGTCCATACCCTGATATAGCTATATATAGGACAGCAGGCTAATGTTCAGGAGCAGAACCTCCCTGATCATTTCTACTGGTTTTGGAGATTCTATACCCTGCCGTTACCATGACAGCTGTTTTGTTGAGAATATTGGGAGCTGTGGTCTGTTTCCTGGTTGCTAGTGGAGATGTCATGCCACAGAAAGATTTCAACCTGCAGGGGGTGAGAAGGAAACAGGGGAAAAGGGAGAAGGGAAATATGTATGCAACTAGGTAGAATTACATGTACTGACCCTCTTAGAAATTCAGTATGCTAATGTGGATTCATAATCCCTTATATATTTAGCAGCTAGTTAAGAGCTTACTGTTAGACAGCCATCAAGAATCATCTGGAACAACTTCTCATTGATTTTCTGGTCCACTTCTCTCTGGTCCAGATCAAGAGGATTGCACACTTGGGACAGTAAACAGGGGAATAAAAATTCCACCCAAAAAAGGATTATATGCAAGGCAAAAAATATTTAAGTGATAAGCATATGATGTATCCTGTGTTCTTCTACAGCTTGCAGGAAAGTGGCACCTTATAGGCTTCGCCACTAATGCCCAGTGGTTCATCACCAGGAAGGCGGATATGAAGATGGGGACCACTCTCCTGTTACCTACTGCAGAGGGTGATCTGGACATGACCTACTCGAGCCTGAAGTGAGCATGTGCCCCTCTTTTACAGGTTGAATTTTTCAGCCACATATGATCATGAACAAACATGGGCACTCAACAGTGTAATGATTGTTTAATGTCCTCTAGTTAAGATTTATTTAGTCAATTTTCTTAATGTCTACTCATCCTACTAGTAGAGCCCATGATAGTTTCACTCTACTAGTCAAAGCAGTATTAAAAGACACCTGAAAAGACTTGAGAACTTCTTTTTACTAGTTCTGATGGGTCCTGCTGGAAGATGACCTACCTGGCCAAAAAGACAGACATCCCTGGGAAATTCACCTTCCGCAGCCAACGTAAGTCCAGAACTCCTGCCCCATTCACAGGTGCCTTGAAGGCAAGAGTGTAACATCCCATAGAGCTGTGGGTAAAAATGTTATAATGCAGCACTGCATGTTTATGTGTGCCAAGATAACCTCTTCACTCTGCCCTAGGCTGGGATAATGACAATGACATGCGTGTAGTGGATGTAAAATATGATGAGTATGCCCTGGTCCACACAATCAAGACCAAGGGAGGGGTATCCACAGTGCTGAACAAGCTGTACGGTGAGAACAAATCCTAAAGTGATTATGAACCTGGGCTCCACACTGGGGAAAATCATGAACAGCCTTGCCTGATACAACTGTGTCACACTTCCAGCCCGAGGAAAAGATCTCAGCCCAGAGGTGAAGCAGAAGTTCAAACAGTTTTCACTGGAGACTGGGATACTGCCAGAGAACATTGCCTTTCTTCCAAAGAATGGTAGGCTACCCTAAACCTCTGACCCTGTTCTTTTCAGTAAAGGTAAGCTCCTACCTAGATGTACAGTACTGCAACTCAATTTACTTTGTTCCAATGCCCTGTTACAGCCGAGTGCCCTGAAGCCTGAGAGAAAAGGTGCCGCTTCATCTACTCAGTTGCAGTTTCCTCTGGACACTCTCAACCTCACACTGCGTGGTTTTGCTACTTCAGAAGAGCTAAGTAATAACTGGGCACTGTAGGACATATACACCTGTCCCCACAGCCACAAACCTGGCCCAGTCAACTTTCTCTACAGCCTAATATGAAGCAACTCTCACTTCCCTTTTGCAGCTGCTACATTCTTCCCAAATAATATTGCAAATAAAGTCTATAAAAAATTAAAACTATACTGACTCATAAGTGTCTTGATCCACAAGTAATGCTGTGCCTTTGACTCTGGCAGAGTCAAAGAGAAATGTTAATCCAGGAAAAATAATCTGCTTTTTATTATCTTTTCTTTACAAATATGTCAGGTTACACCTATTACAATACACATTTCTTGGTTTTGTTGTCAAATGTATACATCAACAGATTTATTTTTAAGATCTGTGTACAAAACCATAATTTAAACATTATATAATCCTAGTTACACTGAACTATACAATAGAACATTCAACAATAGTAAAATAAATACAATTAAAAAAAAAACTCAAGGGTCACATGGGAGAAGTGTTTTCAAAACCAAGAGATACAGGTCTGAATAAGTGCCTGATTGACACATGCCCTGACCAATGACACCAGCCTGTGAGAGACTGACACCTGCCCTGCCCAATGACATTGATCTGAAAGGGGGTTATAACAGTTCAGCAGGTTTCAGATCTCTGTGGAAAATGTCTATGGTACCACAGATATGCAGACTTCTCCATAGTTATATACAGTATTGCAGCCTATAACACATTACACTTTAACTGCATACATTTTGCAAATCAATGCTCACAGTCCAACTGAGCAGAGAGCAGATCTAAGGAAATCTGGTAGGTGTTGTTTCAGAGTCTGAATAAGTGCATGTTGGGAATGCTGAGGGTGACAAAGACAGAGGTGCTGGAGTGTACTGAGAGCACGTGTACTGAGAGCACATACACACGCAACACTGACATGCTGTACAAAAAGGTTAAAAACTAATCCCAGAGGTTCACACTCTACACTCACCTGACGAAGAACCAACACCGACCACGGTCTTTGCCCGCTGAGTCTACATCATGTCTGAAATTTACATAACTATTTTCTTTTTTTTTTTTTTAAAAAAAAAAAAAAAAAAAAAACTCCAAGTAATAATACCAAAAGAATTAAATGTCCATTAACTAAAATTAGCACCAGGTCACACTGAGAGGTTTGCCAGACAAGCCAGCCCAGAGGGGCAAGCACAGAATCTGCACTTACTGAACAGGCCCAGTGCCTCCTACCCCTAGGGACCCAAAACATTTACTATTCCTCATCTCTCATACACACAAACACCATGGGGCTGTGTTACACACAGAAACACCACAACTCTCATCTTGACGGAATCATGTGCCCAGAACAATACAAGAAAAAAACATCAAAAATTAGTCCAGAAATGAATTAGTCACTACAATCTATATGTGTGTTAAGATAACTTGCAGTCTATTGACAAAAAAATGCAGCCCTGTCCAGTAGACACAGTAGTGCTTCAGTTGACTAAAGCACATTTACATGGTGGCTTTCATACCTAGTTCATACAGATCTAACTTCATTCAAGATTAAGTAAACACAGTTTAAATACAGATTGCTATGACATGCATAAAAAGGATAGTTCCGCTCAAAGCCTGCGACAA
The DNA here is from genome assembly GCA_022829145.1 of Albula goreensis. Lineage (NCBI taxonomy): Eukaryota > Metazoa > Chordata > Actinopteri > Albuliformes > Albulidae > Albula > Albula goreensis. The sequence goes on from CM040742.1 coordinate 23,065,963, forward strand.
AAAAGCAATATGTTCATTCCTAAAAAAATGACGGAGGATCTCTCTATAAACACATTTTTTCCTCCACAAATTTCACGCTGTGAAAGTCATTTGTAAATTCCCATAATGGGAACAAACTGGGAGTGAGGTAGCTTGCAAAAAATTTCATTACCTCTCCCATTTACTAACTAAAAATCATCACAGCTAGATTTGTGCATACTGCTGCATTTTACAAACAGGTTGATACCAGGGGACAGATACAGCCAAACAGCTTCTGTACATTTGATCTGACAAATAAATGCTCATGACCAACAAAAAACGTAATCAAATACACAATTTACTGAAAACCTAACAGACTTCTGTACAACTGCACAGGATAGGCTCTCTTTGCCTTAATGACTTAAGTCATAAATGGTAAGTCTTATGAGTGATCATAATTCCAAAAACCAGGAGGTCTACAGTGGCAGGGGCAGGAAAAATGACTTTTGTACTATCCGGGTAGATTAGGGTTAAGTTACCTATAAATTTCCTCAGATGGCCTCTGCATATGTACTTTCTAGACACTTGGCAAGCACTTACTAGTTGCCAGCTCTCATCAGTGAAGGATACGCAGCTACTCAATTTGGCACCTACTAACCCAGACAACAGGATTGTGAGTTTTAGATTCGAAAATGGTCACTGGCTCATGGTTGAGTGCATAGGAGATCATGTGGAAAGGTGCTTCCATCACAGTAGTATCTATGTGAGTAGCACAGCTGTAATGGGAAAGTACAACTTGTGAAATGGGAGAAAACTAATTATAACCAGTAATAAATGTAATTAAATTGCCAGTTAATTTCACAAGGTAGGAACTAGATCTGAAAGCCACCTGTATGCCCATGTGGAAGTACAAAATGTTGATTTAATTTCCATTTATTATTGCAAATATACCCCCAAAAGGGCTTTTATGTTTATACTTTTCTGCACAATGTGTGTCAATCAAAAACAAAACTATTACTGTAAGAATTGGTTTTCTTCAGATTGATATCTAACTCTCAAAGACATATTGCTCAATATATTTGACCAATGTGCAGACTGCAAATTAGGAGAAACCACTTGAATGTAACCAGAATGGAATCCAGACACTGGCAGGTCCTGCCACATACACTCCCACCAGGAGGGGGCCATATAGCTAAAGTGCAAGACCACAGAGGGCAATTCCCCTTGACTCCATAAGCCTTATTCATTTGTACAATTTTATTTTTCTTGCAAAAATGTATACTGCAAATAACACATAACAATCAGGAAGACAAATTTCATAATGACGAGTCAATGTTAAGAGAACACCCAGGGATCCTGACCTGGCGTTCAGCCAATGCGTTCCCACTACAGCCATGCACCTGGGGTCCAAACAAACATGCGCACACGCGCACACACACGCGCACACACACACACGTGTACAAAGGGCTAGGCATTACAGATCCACAGGTAAGGCCTCTTATCGAGGTTGCACTTATGCCACGGTGGCGTTAACGCTAGTGTGATGGATGTGTGGTCAGTGTGTGGGCTGGGCTCCAGTGTGATTGATCACTCTGTCTGTACCAGATCCTTGTGGTGCCGCATGATGTGCTGGTTCTTCTCAGAGGGCCGGCGGAAGCCCTTCGTGCAGAATTGGCAGCGGTGCGGGTAGTCCTTAGTGTGGATCGAGATGACATGGCGCTTGAAGCCTGAAGCGTCACCTGTGCTGTAGTCACAGTACTGGCACTGGTACACCCGCCTTTCCCGGTGCGCTTTGGCCCCACCCTTTGACACACCCTTCTTATTCCCCGCCACAGGTGCCCCTCCAAAGGTCCTCTTGACACCCTTGTCCGTGAAAGCCTGCGGCTCCTTAGTGTGAACCGACAAGATGTGGCGGCTGAGCACAAAGGGATCGGCGATCTTGAAGCTGCAATGGCGGCACTGGTGGAGCTTCTTGGGGTGGTGTGGGGCTTGGTGCGAGGTGCGGTGCGATGCGGAGTGCTTCTTCAGCTCAGACGGCCGATGGAAACCTTTGCCGCAGACAGTGCACTTGTGCGGGTAGTCCTTGGTATGCACGGAGATGATGTGGCGCTTCAGGTCGCTGGAGTTGGAGCTCTTATGCTCGCAGTGGACGCACTGGTGGGTCTTGGCCTCGTCGTGCGTCAGGGCATGCTGCTGCAGCTCCTCCGCCTCAGGGAAGGTCTGAAAGCAGCGCTCACACTTGAAGGGCATCTCTTTGCTGTGCTTGGTCTTCACATGGGTCTTGAGGTTGGAAGAGTCCGCTGACTTGTAGTCACAGTAGAGGCAGCAGTACGGCTTCTCACCTGTGTGTGTGCGCATGTGCTTCTTCAGCTCAGAGGGGTGCCGGAAGCCCTTTCCACACTCAACACAGATGTGTGGGAAGTTCTTGCTGTGGACCGCCAGAAGGTGGCGGTTGAGCAGTCCCTGCTCAGCGGTCTCGTAGTCACAGAACTTGCACTTGTGCATCTTGGTGGCAGGGGGGGCAGCCTGGCTCTTGGAGCTGCACTGCTGAAGCTGGTGGGAGTACAGAGCAGCCTGCTGGTGGAACTCCTTGCCACAATACTCACACTCAAGTGGGGCCTTGCTGCTCTGCGTGTGCACTTCCATGTGGTTGTGGAGGCTGGCCTTCTTGTTGGTGGTGAAGTCACAGTCAGTACACTGGTACTTCTTTCGATTCAGCACCTCCTGGTGGTGGTTCCTGGTGTGGCGCTTAAGGAAGCCACGGGACTTAAACTTCTTGCCACAGAGAACGCATGGGTAGACAGTAAGGGGCTGGCCATAAGGTCCGATGATGATTGCTATTGACAAAGAAAAGGAGGGGAAAAGGAGAAAAATCAAGAGGAGAGATGAGAGATTATGGGTTTAATATTAAGTTTAATTCCGTTTCAGACTCTCCTCTCATCTTACACCCATCTTGTACACAAGGTTATGACTGGCTCCTTTATGAACCTGGATTCAGCACCTTACCTGTTTGGATTTGGCAGGGCTCACTCCGTCTCTTGTTGCGCTGCTTGTTGGCCTTGTTTACACTGGCAGACTCTGCGCCAGATTCATCAATGTGCAGGAGAGCGCTGGCTGCTCCGTTTCTATTCTCACACCCCTCGCTCTCATCAGCCCCTGCTGAATAAAGATATTTGTCACTGATGAGTACTGGGACCATGCATGTGAGGTGTGTGAGAGTGTGTGCATAGCCATGTGAATGTGAGCGCATGGTGCTCACCATAGGCAGCAGCCCAGGCCATAGGCATGAAGTCCTTGCTGAGAGCAGTGTTGTCGTACGAACGGTCTTGTGCCGCTGCATCTTCTCCTCCAACCACAACCTCCATGTACACCTCATCTGCAATCTTCGGCACACCTGCAGAGGCACACTTGTTAGACACAAATGCACAATTGCACATCATCCTTAAAAGACAGCCTTAGTAGAGCATTTACATGAAACACTGAACATTAATACCTGGTATGCATTAATTCATCATTCCCACTACCTGGCATACATTCATTCACCTGTCTCTCTCTCTCAGAATGAATAACTCACCAATGTCATCCTGGTGAGGACGTGCTTCACTCACTGACATGTAAACCCTCTTCTCCCGGTGGGATCGTCCTGAATTGTCTGTGAGGCCCGCATCCTGCTCACACTCCATCACACTCTCACTGATGTCCACAGTGCCCCCTGCAGGATTCAAAGATATCCTCTCTGTCCATCACTCTGTGAAACAATCTGTGTACTTTGCAAATCTGACTATAGCAGGGTACATTCTACCAAGTACATTTAAAGATCAGTATGCAAATAGAGAACTGGATCTTAAGAGGTTGAGTGGTCTTGAAAAGAGGTCTCTTTCCCCTGAGGGCTCCCTCTCCTTAAGCCAAAAAAAAAGCCATTAGATCCTCTCACTGGGCATTAAAACATTCTTACCCAAGTCCTCCTCTCCAGAGTCAGCCTTGAAGATATACACCTTGATGACCTCCTGACCATCCTCCTCTTTCCCTTGGTCATCCACACCCTCCGCAGTAACTTCTGCCTCATCACTCTGTACCATCTTGTCGTCAACTGCATAGAAAGAGGAGGAAGCACAAGAGTAGGCTTTGTTAAGGTAATCCTTGGATTCAAATTTCATTTTTGAAATTAATTACAGGAATAAAAACTGGAGTGGAAGTTCACCTCAAGCCCCAACTAGGTAGCTGTAATAAGACATGAAGCCCCTCTGCCAGGTTCTACAAATTGCCAGCAAGTAGACATGATGTTCTGATGCACCTTGGATTTCATTAAGAGGATTCCCTTTCCAAGTAAATATATTCAAATAAACTCCAAGATTCTGTTTTAGAGTACCAGCATTCTGTCCAAATACCCATAACTTATTCAACAGCTTGGAACTCTGAGCTGAACCCAAATCTTGGGTTGATGCTGAACCTAATGCTGCCATACTTTTAAGTTTTGCAAATGCTTATGCCCAGTAGGTGGCGAACTTGGTTATTTCACTTTGAATGGAGTCAGCCATGAGGTTCCCTCATACAGCATGATGCAATGATAAACTATTAAGAGTACTTCTGTACTTTGAGTACAGACTGTTTCAGCCTCAGACTGTCTGTTGTGGAGTTCGAAGCACTGTCTTATATATATTATTTTCAAAACAGGCTGATCACACTGAGCATGTTGTGTAGAAAAAAAGAAAAACATTCGCTGTTTGCATGTGTTTAGATTTCTTAAAGCAAGAGACAACAATGTTGGTACTGCCACTGCATCATAATGGCAGGTGATGTGCAAACAGACAAGTATAAACCAACCTTAAAAAGATGACTCAGAAATAAAACACAGGTAGAATACAGGTATCATTACAGCATGCTGAAAAAGAAGCTGCCCTACAGCCTGAGGTCTTATAGCTAAGAAACAGGAGAAAAAGGGAACAAAGTAAACTCACGGGAAATCATCAAGAAGTCCTCACAAGTCTCCTGATCTTGTTCCTGGTCAAGCTCCCCCTGGGCAGGGCAGTCTGCCACCAGCACCTCTTCAGGGACCACATCTACCTGCAGCCCCTCCTCTGCCCCCTCCAGTGACATCACACAGGTCTCTATGGCAACCTCCTCCTCATCAGTGCACTGCACATATTCAGCGACCACGTCCTCAATGGCGTCTTGGATGACCAGCTCCTCTGGGTTGAAGCCATGCACTGCTACTTCCTCCCCATCCACCTCTGACACAAAGACCGTCTCCTGAAGCTCCACCAGAATCTCCTCTCCCGGGCATCCCCTTCATCTACAAAATGCATGCATGCATATGAGACAGTGACAGAGTGAGAGACAAAAAACACCAAATTAAAGGGCAGTCAGGCCCAGAAAAAAGGGCACTGAAACAGTTTGCCTGTCCACAGTGAAAGATAACAAAAAAAGTGACAATGAGAGAAAAATAACAAACACCAAACAGCATACATTTATATATTAGCAAAAATATTGTATGGCCCTTTTTGCATCAGAAAAACTTCAATCCTTTTTGGAATGATGTTGTACAAGTTTTAAACTGCTAAAGTGGGATATTGTGTCCTTCTTCAAGCAGAAATGCCTCCATTTCATTGAGAGAGATGGAAATACACTACAAGCTACACTGAAGGGCTTGGATAAAAGAATTATAAAAGCCTCAACGATAATAGGCGAAGGTCATGGAAGATAATTCACTTCATCCTGGAGTTCATGAAACATATCTTGAATCCATCTGGATTATATGAGGCCATCTTTTTCTTTGAGTGTTAAAACAACTTAAGAAAACTATAACTGCATCATAAGGGTACACTTGGTCTTGGAAACTTTCTTCATTGTCTTTGATTGACTGATTCACCATCATGTTTATCAGCAGGGACAAGGTATGGTGGTTTGAAGAATTACTTTGGCTTTCTTTAACCACAAACCCATCCATATATGGGAAAAAGAGTAAGGCAAAATGTATCTGAACATTATTACTTTCTCCCACTGCTCAGAAATCCACATTTCTCACTCTTGTGGTCTTTACAGCAGATAGTGTACTGTTGCACATTGGCTTTGGTCATTTCTGAGTGCATCTGAAGTTCAGTTTTGTGAAGCTGATGGCATTTTTGATGAGGCTTGGCAGCAGGGATGTAGGAGTTGTGGGAATTTTTTAGATCATTATTCATTATTTGAGGATTTTAGAATTTATCCTATAATCTGTTTAGCCCTGTCAGTGAGTTCTAACTTATCACTGTTCCTCTAATTCAGGATGTCGTGATATTTTGGATATTTTGACAGTATTTTTTCTTTTTTATTCTCTCTTTTACGTTTTGTAGAAGTAGAAAACGTATGTTGTAACCTTCAAAATTCGTTCAAGTGTGTTCAGTCATGATTTAACCAAAAAACAATGTGAGAGAAAAGATCTTTGTCTTTTTATTGAATAGTATTGTGCATATACAAACAAGAATAATTCAGATAACCTAAAAATGATGCAGATACAATCTATTCAAGAGGGGAACCATTTACAAAATTGGTACAGCTTTGGCATCACGATGCATAGTTAGGTAGGAAAATTGTGCTCCTTCTGCCAGTTACTTCTAGGGGAAGCACCCCAATTAAGCCCACCAGAACCTAAAGTATTATAATTATCATATAAACTGGTAAGATTTTGTGGAGGGTAACAATAATGTGGTGGATGATTAATCTCCCACCTGATATAACACACAATTTTTTTTTTTGATATTTAAGTTTAGTGAAGATATTTTATAAAATATCTTAAAAGTCTGGGCTGCGCCTAAAGGGAACATGTGTACCTTTTAAGCCCACCTGTGTTCCTAATAAGCCCAGGAAGTAATTTTCTTGTAAATATAAATAATTTTAGTGATAAAAATACAAACATTTTTAAAAAGCTTTAATGCAATAAAAACAACTACAAGATTGTAAACATGAAATGCCAGTTAGTATCAGTACGATGTTACTCTTGTGGCTCAAGACCCATGGTCTGTAATTCCATCTTTCCCTACCCATTTTCTTTCCTTGAAAAACAAATATAGTAGGCCTTAACAAAGCTGCTCATCTCTCTGTTCACAACAGGTGGGCTTACAAGGAACAGTTGTATTTAATGGAATAATAACTCTATAAAAATGATATTACTACAATCAAGTATATGGTGTAATCAAATAGATAGTCTTTACAACTTAAAACAATGTTTCCATCAATTCAAGTATGAATTTATGGATTATTCTTTATCAACTTATTAAAGTTCATGATGACATGCATTTTTTTTTTTTAGTTTTGTTCCTTTTAGGCCCACTCTGGGGGAAAACTGATTTTTATAAAACATAATGAAAAGAATCACAAATTTAATGTTTGCTTTATTGAAAAACTGGTTCACTGCCCTAAAAGTGGCCGCCCACAACAGTTTTTGTCCAATTTTCCAGAAATATCAGCATGAACTACAAGACCATATTGGCATGTGCATGCAATATAGCTGCTACTCTAAAAAAAGCCATGTTTTCAACTAGCTAATATGACTTAAAACACATGGCTAAACATATCACCACCATCTTAATTTGGCTCATTAATCTCTTACATTTCCAAACATTAGGACAACTTATCCAATTTTCTTCAAAAAATCATGGCAAAACGTGGTCCAACTTGTAAAGTTTTGAAATGTATTTACCCTTGGTTCCAGTGCAGTGCCACCAAATGTCAACCCATGGTTTAATATTGAAACATCATATTGGCTCCAAACAAAGAGGGACATATAATGAACCTGTTTGTTGATTGAATGAGTTACTTTAAATTTACAAGAGACTCTTTATTTATATATATATATATATTTTTTTTTTTTTAATTGCTAAAATAAACATGAAAGTGCACTTAAAAGGTACATGGGCTTAATATGGACACTTCCTGTACTTCTTTTCATTTTAACATTAAAAGCCTGTTCTTTAACTCTCAAAATGTGTAATGTTGTACAAGTTAATATATGTTAGAAGAAAATTAAGTTTTACCTCAGTGACCATGCCCTTTCATTTTCAAATTAAATTGTTTATATGATGGTACTGAATGTGTCCCTGTCATTTAGGGGAAAAAAATAAACATTATGTTTCTGAAAAGTATAACATTCATATATTGATCAGGTATCTTTCCTATTATTCTGCAATTTCTTATATATTGTTCTACATATGAAAATATATGGAGAGATTCAGCTACCCCACAGATGCCCACTCTGGGCTTCCCTCTGTGAATGAGCATGCTCTTAACAATTTTACATACAGTAACATGAATTTCTTGCTTTGACTAATGGTGCGTTTAATGTTTCTGCATATTAAAATGACTTCAAAGAACACTATGAATGACTGAAACTAGTGATCATGCAGAAAATGAGATTTTCCATTTCAGTTGGCTCATATTCACTTTGGAACAGTGCTGAATTTCAAGCAAATTTCAAGCCCTTCTAATTTCTAAGCAAATTTGTATAAGCCTATTGGTGGAATTGGCTTTGGATAAACAAACTTAAAAATGAAACTTATGCAGCTTATTTACTGACATTAAATATGACATTTGGTGGTCCATTTCTAGGTGTTAATAATACAATAGAATCAGGGAGTAGGCAGTCTATTGGCAGGATTTAAACTTGGCTTATTTTAACGACCATTTGAATGCATGTTAGACCAATATCTAATCATAATTAATGTCATACAGCTTTTGAAGAACATATGAATATTGACTTAGTCCTGCACAATGCCATATAGACTGCATGTATAAGGTTATCATTATCTGTTTTCATAATCCACTTAAATACTGTTTAATGAATTACGTACCCAGGAAGCTGGACCCCGAGACTACAGTTTATATAGTTGTATCGCAATGCTTGCTGCTCAGGTTAGTATAACTTTACCCAAGTCCAAGAATTTTAATAATTACCACTTCTAACAAATCACAATCTTGTACAGTCTAAAATCAAACTGGAGGCAGCCATTTAAATTATAATTCTTTAATGGTGGTGTATCATAAAACCATATGCCATATGAATAAGCTGTGAACAGCTAGTTTTGTATTCTGAGAAGGCAGGTAAAGACAGTTCATGGACTGGGGGGGCTAAAATAATTTTATTGTATTTTACTGTGGAGTGCAGTACAATGAAGATTTCTCTCAATTCAGGAAATTTCACCCAAATACCAGACTTCCAAATAATATTGATTCAAAAAGAGCATTTAAATTTGGACTTATTTTACTGACCTTCAATCGTCACAGAGCAGCTCAGTATGGATATCCAAACTGTAGAAAGATTTTACTATGTACAAACTGACTGGCTGCCTGAAGCTCCACTCCTTTTCTATCCCCTTGCTTATCTAAATGTTATGTTGTACACACTCTTCAATTTAACTGGAAACTGCTTGTTCACAAATGAAAAATGACTCAACAACTACAAAATACTGAAATATACCACAATGTCCTTTACAAACAAAGGTCATCTTTTTCAGGATTAACTAAAGCTAAAATTTGCTATTTTTATTTTTGTCTATACATGTCCTCTTGGAATCAGCTAGAAGACATCAGCAATTTTCTTCCCTTACTATTTCACATTTGTGAGAAAAATCATTGTGACACAACTACAAATTATTAAATCGACAGTGGAAAAAAAACCTGGTTGGGCACTGGACTTGCAACATGAAAAGTATGTGTGAGCAAATACACATAGTTGAAGAATTATTTTTTGGTTGCATTAGTCATGCCACTCATGTGGACTGGTCTCATTCTGAAGCTATGAACTTTAAATGAATAGATGTGATCTCATCAGAACATTAATTATATCCCTTTACATTGGCTTTCCTAACAGCAGCCCCATATCTTCTTTTGCAAAGTATCTGATTTTGTTCTTTCCTTTCTTTATTTCCAACAATACTGAATTTTGCATACTGCTGCTCCAACACAGAGGTGTGGGCTCTAGCATTAACTCATGAAGGTAAATTGCCTTCATTAGTTATGACTGCACTTAAGATTACCTGATCCGTGGAAAATGATTTTGGGCTCTTGAGAATGGAGTGCCAGCCCTGTCACATCGTCATCCATCCTCCTGATACCACATCTGTGTATGTAAAACAGCCAATCACATCACAGGATCCTTTACACAGTACAAAACATAAAAATGTCAGTATATTGCAATAATTAAAATCCTTTATCATAGTGGCTTTGTGCCACCACTTGTTAATATTATTATTATTAATAATATTATTTTTATTATCATTGAGAATAAATACTTAAAATTAGTAATAACAAAATAATAATGCCAACTACAATAAATTATAACGTTTTAAACAAATAAGGACCAAAGTACAATGGCATGGAAAAACATCTCCAATACTGCTGCTTTCATGCAGGTGGATAAATTAGTATGAATGCTGTGATGTTCTAATGTTGGATTGATGTTTTAGATAGAGAGCGAAATGTTGTTAGCTCGCATAAAGCTGTAATATACCCAAATAAATAATAATAAAAAAAAACAGAACCTGACTGGTGTCAGACTAAATACTTTTAATACATTTGCACGGGCAACATCATGGTATTTACGAAAGTAACGCTGGGTTGGGTGTCTAGCCTGCAAGCTAACATGCAGGACCAACACTCGGTGCTCAATAGCGAATGCTTCATGTCTTTCATTAAACATGCTCCCGCCCACACAACATAGATACAAAACACACGGTTAGCTTAGCTTTTTAAATACTTCTCGGTTGATTAATCTACTTTGGAAACCTGAATTCCATCAAAACATGGCGTTAATATCTCTTCCTCTAGTAATATATCCCGCTTGATGGCTACACAACCTCTTTCACATTCACACAAGCGCCATCTTGCAGCATATAGCTACAGTGGACACAATCAAATCACAATATTCAATGCAAGCTACTGCTGGTGTATTAACATGGATAGCTAGCAAACTGCACATTTTTTAAAATCATATTTGAACCAGTCGTGTGGCAAAATCATTTTAGTTTGCTCGTTAATCATACAGTTTAGTAGTTTCTGAACGATTCTAGAAGAAACGCTTTCCGTTCCGCCAAGGCCTAGCAATGCGAACGAGACATTGCGGCCTCCCCGAGGCCTGGGCCCGTAAAAACAAAGAGGCCTAATACTCTCGCGCGCCTTTCGCAGCTCTAATAACCATTAAACGACAGGAAAAAACGAGCAGGAACCGCATGACGGTGGCATATATGGAAGTCCGCATTGATGGCTATTCGGACAAAATGTGGCCAGCTTACCAGATATTGGTACGCTACAGGACGGCCTCTGTCTTTCTGACGCTTTCCCAGGCCGTCCAGGTTCCCCCAGACTTGGGCAAAATTCAATCGGGAGTTTGTGTTGGTGGGGCGGGCCGCTGAAGCTCAGGGAGGGAGGGGCCGAGTCTTGCGGAGCTCCACTGATACACATTGACGAGCAACAGCCCCCAGCTCAGGCAGCGCCTAACCCGCCGTCAGCACAACACGTCACAGCCTGAGAGCCGCAGGAAAATGCGGAAGGGTCTTGAAAGAGCAGTTGTCAGTCCTAGTCAAGCTACCACAAGCAGGCCTAGATCATAGAAAGGTATCTTACGGGGAAAATCCATACTATTTGTCTGATCCAAATGGCTAACGTAAAAAGGCTGCCGTGAGTTATTTTGGCTTGTTAGTTAGCAATTGTTGATGTTTCGCTTGATAGTCGGCGTACAATAAATGTTAATTGTAAGGGGTTAGCTAGTTAGATTCCAAGTCGAATCGTGTCCCTGATTAGTTTGATATAGAAGGCCATTATGAAACAAGACGTTAAGTTAGCTTTGTACCGTTAGCTACCAAGTTGAAGCGGTCGTGATCGCTCGTTAGCTAACGTTATCTGCATAAGCAATATTATAGATAGCTAATTCTCAGTCTGAATTCCTTCTCGTCATAGTAGCTTCAACTTCCATAACGTTAAATTAGTTAACCAGTTATCTTTACAAGCTTGATGGTGGCTCGTTAAGTTGGCCATGTAACCATTGAAAAGTTTCTGAATAATCCACCAAAACAAAGTACATTATTTGTAGCTATCACTACAAATACATTCTGGCAACCATTTGCTCCAAAAATTTAACTTCACCGATATTGTCTAAGCGGTTCTTTTTTTTTTGTGACTGCTATTTACCGAACCGAACGATTCTTTATTTTGCTTATTTACTGTCACCTGCGTGGCCAGTTTGCACCAATTACTTCACTGAAACGCAAATGTTATGAGTCTAAACAATAAAGAGTAGATATAAGCTTGAAGCATCTGATCGGTGTCTGATTATCTTCTAGCATACATGAATCTCTTTAACACTGATAATTGTGTGGTTTCATATTTCAAGTCCACTATAATGAAGCAATTACTGGTGCACTGTGGAAGCTCATATGTGACTTGACATTTGCAAGAAAAAAAAAAAGTGGGCAGTACAGTACGTCATATTAATCAGTCCTCATACTTGACACTGAACAGAATTATGACAGCTGTCTGCAATGCATGTGTGTAAAAGTAATCGACTCGTTATTTGGGCATAGTAAATTGTTTTCCAGATTGAAAAATCAGTGGCGTTCATGACATTCGTAATACATATTTAAACCCATTATCAAAATTTATGAGGTAAATTGTTTAGTTCCATGGGTTCAATATCAAATTTGCCAATTGTAGTGCTTTCTCCCATTGTGGTTTTTGGCAGAGGATGATGTGCATATAAATCCATAGGTTTTTGTAAAAACAGAATTGTGGAAGGGAGGGTAGGGAGCCCAAGGTGTATACATTCATCCAGTGTAAATGACAGAAGACTTGCTGTAAATGGAAATTACCTAGGTGTCATTTATACATCACTGCCCCCAGATCAGTTTTTGACTATCTATGCACACTGCTAAGATGTGTGCTTGCTATATTGTGATTGGATTGGATTTTATATTTGGGTCAAAATATATAGGCCTACTTGCACAAAAAGATAGCATGGATTTGAAAAAATAAATTGGATTTGAGCATTGAGAGCTGCTGTTTAAACACAGCCTTTTGATGTCTATAATTGTGGGATAATTTACCCTCTTAAAGCCATATTATGTCAGAAACAGGAATGCATGTCATGAAGAGTAAATAACAATGATTTGTATCCCAGGAATTTAATCAGACATAAACTAAAGCTCTAATTGTCTGTAATGTAGTGCAAGGCAAATGATTGTCTAGAAAGTGCATTACATTAATCAACTTGACAGATGTTTTCAGTGGAGTCTTAACTGCAGAAAGTGTGGATACCTGGTCACATTGTCAGAATGGTAATAGGCCAACCCTGAATTGTCTTAGAATATATTTTTAGGAAAAATGTGGAACTGAAACACATTTTTTCTACAACTTTAAAATGCATTTTGACAACATGCTTCAAGTGACTCAATTCAGAGTCCCCATGCGACATAGCATTGACAAATACTCCATGCCAAAAAAATAACATCTGGTATAGCAATTTTATCACATGGTCACAAGATGATAGCCTCTGAACACATGAATCTATTTTAGTCAATTGTGAAATGTTGTGTGAACAGCCTCTCAAAAAAATGGATTTGAAGAATAAATAGGATTTGAGCTCTAATGGCCACATTACTAAATGCAGACTAAATGATAAAGATTCTCTTGTCGAAAAGTTAAACGTGTATTTGTGCTGAATAGGTATGCACATCAAAAAGCTGCTTGATTAGTCAAGAAACCTATGGTTAGATCTTCAGAGATTTCTATACACATTACTGTCCAGAACAACCCTTACCACTATAGTGATCACAAAGTCCAGTACATGGCAACTTAGGGTAATGATGGAGGACTTACGTTTTATGAACCTCATGATGTGTGGGTCTACAAGCTGTCATTCACTGGGCATTATGAACCAATCATAAGATTATGAACGATATGATAATACAACAGGGAAAATCACCGGTTAAAATCAGCATGTTAATTGTTGCTTGTACTAGCTCCACCCACTTTTTTCACGATACCTCATTCTCCCATCGCTAGCTTACATATGGGTCAGAGTTTTAGACAGAGTTGAATTCTGATGTATTCAACACATTCCTTCCTGCTATTCCTATTTAGCCCAATAGTATGCTGTGCTTCATATTTTATGTTTGAAATCCTTGCCTGAATTACTTCCTTCTTTTTAGATTTACCTCTACTGAGTTGACATGATTGGTCTGAAAATATTTAATTCTGAAAGTGAATAGATTTATCACTCTGAAAAGTCTGGTTTTCACTTGGCCAATAGCAGAGAGGCAAAAGATGTGCATGCAAGGCTCACCTTGGTAAGCCCAGCAGAAATGACTGTACAGTACAGTACTGTCTGCTTGAGCACGTAGGGTCCCATCCTGGCTCTAGGTTTATCCAGGCTAGAAGGGTAAAAGTGCTGCCAACCAAAAGAAATCCCTTAAACCCTTTTCCAGCAATGTAATGAAGATGAGCTGGCTGTGATCTCAGCAGGGGGCAACCTCTGGCATCTGCCAAGAGTTCATGTCTCCTTTGTGAAGCCTGGTAAAGAAAGAAGCTCAGCTCTCTCAGATTCAAAGGATAATCTCTCAAAGATTGACAGACATGCTGGAAGGAGTCTATGAACTTGGTAGGCAAAAGGTAAAACTAACTTGGGACTGAGTTCACATTTGTGTGGCTCATCATCTGTGTAAAACTTCTTTTTGTTAAATACAATGGAGTTCCATCCTTGGTCTTTAGTAGCAGAATTAAATAAAATCACAAAGGTTAAGTGTCAGAGGTCATCAAACTATTTGGGTGAGTACAATGCTGGGGTAAGATTCATCTGTGTAAAACAAAGAGGAGCCCCTTAAAAGAAAGAAAATCTGTACTGAGCCAGTAAATCAAGAACCAATGTTTAGGAAGAAAGGTAGGTAAGATATTATTTTTTTCCCTCATGAAAGGCAAGAAACAAGAAAACAGAGAACTGGTAAAATGTCTGAAGATAAAATGCAATAGACTGATGTGGCAAGTTTTGAGGGCTCTCTGAGATGCAGTCTTTCACTAATCACATAACATGCACTTTGCAAACTTAACAGCAAAAAACAAACATTGTAGCTATAATTAGGTAAAAGAAGAATGCATTTAATTCATGAATATTGTCCATGCAGTGTTGGCATATTGAATATTAAATTTCAGTCAAGGAAAAGAGTACATGAAACTGACCTGGGGAACTTAAACAGGAAGTGAATAGCTTTGCATTGACATTTATACCAGTTTTTTATGTGACACAGAACTCCATGTCTTGATATATAACCCTAGACTAATTGCTTTTGCTCTGAAATAACACCTATTTTGGGATGTTCGTTAGGATCACCAATCAGAGGAACCCACATACTTGAAATATCCATTGAATATTAATGATTTTAATCCTTAACTTACTATGCAAACCTTTCTAAAACATATCCAGTGTCACTAGTCATCAGTCCCAAGAGGATGTGCTCTTGTTTTCAATATCACTCAAGTAGACATTGAGTGAAATTTTGAAAATTCACCATTGTCATAATGAGTAAGAATAGAACCTAGTTGTTATGTATGTTTTTATCCATGATCAAACCTCAAACTTTTCATGTATTTAGGAGTCCTGTTGAGGTCAAGAAAAGGCAGCAGATGGCCATGATAGCAAGTGAGAAATTGTGATCCCATGTATGTAAGACAGAGAGACTGATTCAAAATTTCTCAATGGTATTGAACTGTGGAAAATAATTTGTCTTGATAAATAAATAATACATCTATCAGTACTTCAGGCCATTGAGGTTTGAGATCATTCTTGTCTATGTACCTGTAATAATCACTAAGACCAGTGTTCTCAACAGTACCATAGCTTTCTCTGCTGCTCTTTGCAGCACTACAGACACTATAGAACTGTATATGGACAAGAACAGCTTGTGAAGATTATTATTTACTTTTAAAATTCATGATTTACAATACGTAGATCCTGTTGAGATCCAACCATTCATTTTTATCCTCTGCAGAGGACATTCAAATTTGATGATATTTTCCTAGCCATTCATGTTGTCATGTTAATCCAGGCTTAACATGGTATGACACCTTTGGGGTAAAACCTTGTGAACTTCCACTTTTTCCTTCTTCAAATTAGCTTCCAGTTGCAACCATGATGTTTTACTGAAAACAGAATGCTTGGCTTTGAAAATATAATTTAAATGGTTTAAAGTTTAAAATTTAGATTGTTTCTCGTTGGTCAACACCCCATGGATAATTTTAGTCAGTCAGTAAATTTTAACCATTTTTATCACGAATTTAAAGCTTGTTTGTATAATGTATTCTGTAAAAGACACCAAAAGCCACTACATTTTCCACCTGTTTTACATAAGAGGGCACAGCTCACTGAAAGTGGCAGAGAAGGTTTTACAAAGGAAAGTTGTGGTTGAATCTGAGCAGAGGCAATAGCAATAGCAGAATCTGAATTAGATAAAATTATATTGCAATCCAATGCTGTGAAAATGCTCAACAATTTTATGCCCCGCTTATTAGCTACGTTTTTAGTTTTCAGATACTGAGTACTGGGCATTTTCAAATACTGATAGAGAACTACTACTACAATACTACTTATTACATTAGACAAATAAAATCATGTTTGAAATAAAAAAAAAAAGTTTGTGACTTAATACCTCCAAACATATTAGAGACATTTTTCTTGAAACTCGAGAGTTTCACAGTTATCTTTTTTCTTGTACACTCTTCTTAAGTCATATTTCTTTTGGCAAAAATAATTAGCAAGTTGAGGATGAACAACCTCAAGGTCAAAAATGTAAGTACAATCTCACCCATACTGACTAAGAACTCGGGTGTTTCGGTGAGATCCAAACACAAAGGAGGGGAAACACTGAAATCCACTAAAACAGGACAATTTTTTATTTTACTTTTTTTGGTCGTGAAAATGGAGATCGGTCGAAAGCAGAACAAATCGGGTTCTTTTGCGGTCGAAATAGCGACCGTAAACTACAGGAAATGACGTTAGTGCAGTAGAGAATATGGCTTCTGTGATTGATGTAAACGCTTTGGACCGACACTGTTTTGTTAGCTTACTCAGTTTAGATGATGTCTGTTAAAAAACGACGAAGGCAACTGAAGAAATCGCAGATTATATGAGCTTAAAGATCCGTCCCATAATCTTGGAAATACAGCCAAACTCGATGTCCGAAGGGGCCCGAGCTCCTTGGTCAAAGCGGGGCTGTGTGGAGTCGCATCGCCGAGGTGAGCTGCCTGACATTATCGGTCCTGGATGTCGGCGGAACTAGAATGAACTCAAACCTGCTGTTGTTGTACCTGCAGAATGTATCCTTGTGCATTACCTTGTTTTGCGCTTTGGTAGATGTGACAAAAACCCGACGGACTGTATCGCAAACAGTTAACGATTGAGCTCCGCATACGTTACGTTATTTAGCCTGCAACACTACCTAGCCATGAAGTAACGTTATCTAGTTTTCCATATACCTCAGTGCCGGACCTATTTGGCTAGCTGAGCATTGTGTGCCGTTATAGCGGCTGCCTTTTGATCGCAACCTTAACATAGTTGTGTAAGCAGTATCAGCAACTAGCCGTAGATAGCTTAATGTGCAGAGTAAAATACAGAAGACTTGGATTTGTAGAAAAGGGTTTATTTAAATTTGCCACAGTTCTGTGTTAGATCTCACCATCGTGTTAACTTAAGTACACGAATTAACGCTAACGTAAGGTATAAACCCAACAGCCAGGTCATTGGCCGTTGTCCATCACCACTGACAGGGATTGAGAGTCGCAGGTAACCGAGGGCAGCCGAATAGGGAACTTATTTGTGATTTAAAATCAGTAATGTTTTATGTCAGTGTTATGTTTTATGGATGATAGAGGAAACTTGTTTCAAAATGGGGAAATATTTTAGAGATATTTTAGCTCCAATAATGAAAAACAATACAAAAGTAATAATTCTGTTTGTTTAATTTTTCTTTTAACTAGTGTTAAGTGATTTTGTATAACTTTCTTGTCCAGTATGTCTATTTGTAAGACAAAATGTATTTCATGTTTTAATACCTCAACTTAAATCGATAATAACGGGCACAAAACTTTTTATAACTTCGTTACACCTAGAAAGGCTATGTAGATTCACAAAATGCTTATATCATCCTATTTTACAGTAATACTGTATTTTCGGAAATAGCGTAAATTAAAAGGCCTTCAGATCGAAAGGTTGAATGTGACCCAGCAAAACTAAAGTGAACACTATAAGTTGGTCAGTAAGCATCATGTCAAATTGGAGGCTTCAACATCTTGTGATGAAGGGGATATGCTTGTCAATAAAGCATTAGCAAACGTCAAGGACCATGTCCCATGAAAAGAATAGTAGAGTAAGAGTGTTTGTTATTGAGATATTTGTGATTATATTCCCCTGCTCCCATATTATCAATGATGAGGTGGCTATTACCCTGTTTTATTGGGTCCACTATCACAGAAGTGTTTACTGAAGATGAGTGCACATACTGCTGTACTGGGAGAATTTCACTCAACATTTATTTTAGCATTGCTTCTCATTGAGAGTGCAATTGTTATGCTACATGTATTGATTGAAGGCACCTTGTTTACCAAGCATTGATCATATCATGTGATTTGATAACCATGATAAAATCATGTATAGGTAACAACATTTCAGAATGTTTTTTTATTATTATTTTAATTGATATTTGGCTTTGTTTAATACTGCTGGCTGATTTTTAATTTAATGTTAAGAAGCTAAGCCATCATGGCAATTGCAATAATGTAGGTAAGTAATGGATTCTCTTTTCCCAAGTTTTCAAGGGCCATTCCATCATAATTCTGTCAATTTCTGGGGGGGTTGGGGGCTCATGCACCTCTGTCTCATGTTTGTCTCAATTTATTGTGAGGCTTAAAATTCATTTGAATGAATTGGAAGTTTTATTACATTATTCTGTAGTTTTCAGATGCAGTGTAGGTGTTCAATAAAGGTCAAATCACAGCATTAATTTGTTGCTATATTTATATATTTTAAGGTCTGGTTACTTTGGAAGTAATCTACATGGAAGATTGAATTTTTGGTTGCTAACACTGGCATACAAGTCTAATGTATTATTTTAGTCTAACCTGCTTCAAAAATTCTTTTATGCTTTCATTGAAACATATTCAGTGTTGCAAAAGTTAATATGTGTATAACCAGAATCAAAATGTTCACATTTTAGAGCCATAGTATTTTCTTTATGAAAATCCTTAAATTAGAACTTTGTTGTATAACCAATTCAAACCAGAAACAAATTAAGTTTTCAATTGGTATCAACATTTGTCTTGCTAAACGCCCATTTAAAATAAAGACTTATTATCGTGGTATCATTTGAGGTGGTCTGTTTTAAAGGACACTACCACTTTTATACAGTGTAACATAAGTGACATTTTGTAGGCTGCATACCTTATTTACCCTTCACATCTGTAATAGCCACACTAAATTGACAACAATGACTTCCTTATCCCATAGACAAAGAAATGACCCAATTTTATCCATCACAATCCATAATTCTATTCACAGACATACAAGCACAGAGGGATGATCGCATAACCTATGCTGAACCTAGTGGTGACTGAACTAAAACAAAAGGCACTAAGCCAGCTTAGTCGTATTTATGTGTCTGAACATTTTTCATGATTGATAACATTTGTTTAACAAGGCCTGTAGTGTTCAAAAGCAGTCTATAAAAATGGTATCCTTTAATTGAGCAGACATTTACAGTGTGGTCTTGTTTTCATTTTAGAGCAATGACAAGGTGCTCTTTGTAGGTATCACAATGGGTAGTGTATCTAATCAGGTTTGATGTGCATCAGATCTGGAAATGTAGCCTTTAGTCTTTTAATGAACTCAGAAGTCAGTAATATAGTTGAGCGTCCATAGAGGGTGCATAGAGTTAGTTGTTGACAGATTAAGTTTGAAATCTTAAATAAACCTAGGTGAAGCTAGGTTTAAAATGATTAAATATGATTATTTCAGGTGATGTTAAATTTGACACAAGATTCTGGGTGGCTCGTCCTGTTGTAACACTGTTGCAGTGTGTGATTAGGCCTGAATCCAGACTGCGTCAGTGCCAACCATGGCCAGCTGCCCTGTAGGGTGGAACACAATTTGCTATACCTTCAACTTGAGAAGGAAGGATTCTGTTAGCATGATGTTTGTATCCTGTACAAACATCCTGCACTAGTGACCTCCTCTGGTCTTTTTGGTCATGGCGCACATGCAGTCTATCATTTTATTGCTGTATTAGCTTAGCAGGTGGACCATGGAGTGAAAATAAGTAGTGTTTGATCATAACACATTGTTTTAAGAGAGTGCATACTTTTCTGCTCTCTCTCAAATAAATAGAGGATGTTACAGCATTTGGAACAGCTTATAAATGAGATTATTCAAAAAAGGAAGAATCAAAACTAAATTCCACAACATATAAATGAGAAATTTTGATTTAGCGGTTACCTCAACATTAGAATAAAATAGACATTTGCGCAAAGAATAACTCAACAGTGACAATATTTTTGCCTACTTTGCGGGCTTATATAAACTGTACATTTCATGACTGTAAAATACATTACATACATTAGCAATTTATGCAAATGCTTATTGTAGCATTTTGGGCATTTATGGACACGTGTGTGTGCATGTCCATCCTACACCAACACAATTCATGTGTGTGTCGGTGAAATGTAACGGATGCATGTGGGTGATCACCGAATTCATATTTGGTCTTAGGAGACTGAAGCACTGTCTCTGTCCACAGAGCAGGGGAAACACAAGCAGAGAAAATGTGAACTTCCTCCGGGCACAGTGCCAGCCAAGCCCCTGCTCAGCCTGGAGGCACCTAAGAGGTAGAGTTGCAGTCTCCTTGTGAAATGGCACGCATCACTTGCCTCACTAATGCTGCCTTTTGAGGTGGTTGTGATGGGGTGCTCCTTTTTAAATCACGTGACACGTTGCCTATGTGTACAAATACCAGTGGCTCACAAATACTCACAGCAAATGGACAAAAAAGTTCTGTCAGCACAGTCAGAAGTGTTAAAGAAATCTAGAGAAGAAATCTAGAGTTCAAGTCTCCATAGTCCTTCCTTGTTGTGTCATGCTTTGTGAAGACAGCATAATATCAATAAAGTCAGTTTGAAATGCTAATGCATTTACAAGAATATATTCCATCAGAATAACCTTGTGGTTTTGTCTGAGTCTGTAAGTGCTACTAGCCTGAGTAATGGAGTAGGAACTCACTGTTGATGATTCACATGTGGAGAAAGTGGGAAGTCTTAACTGAGCCGTTGAACCCTGTATGGAAATGAGCCTTTTAGATTATGTTTTAAAGCTACTTCTGTGCTGAATTATTTTTAATTCAGCATTATTATTCAAGCTATATGACTGGAGTGCGCATGAGCAGTTGCAGACCTAAAATGAGAAATAAAGAGTGAACATTTTTCATGATTCATATTGAATAAATATCGCAGAGCTTTCAGGATCATGTTGGGCAAGCCAGGAGGAGCTTTTTGTGAGCATAAGAGTGTGTGGTTTGTGCATGGAAATAACTTGATCCAGGAGCTGAGGGAAAAGCTTGGAAACTGCAGGCCTCTCTGGGGGGGTATCCAGATAAGGCACATGTACATTGTGCAGTGATGTGCCTTACTGTTTGGATGGAATACTGACCATGCCAATGCTGAGTATGGTCAGGAGCCCAGAAGGGAGGGTTTGGAATGGCAGGATTTTCCCTGTCTCGTACAACAGACCCCTCCAAAAATTTGGTGTGAAAACCACTGGTGGCTGGTTGGCTTCCTGGCTAGCTGCATGCATTTTGAAGGAAGTGTGTGCTCATGTGCACCCCCTAAATTTGCAAAGGCTGCAGCAATGCAGTGGGACTAGTCTGTTTTTACCATTACATTTGTGTTTTTTGGTTTCAGGGTATGGGCAAGGGAAAAAAAGAGTGTTTTTTAAAGACCTCGTAAATTAAAAGACCATTAACAGTGGTACATTCATACCGTTAGAAAAAATATGAATCTGACCTTTCTTTGCGGTTGCTTGCAGGTGTCTGATGGCAGGAGACGTGGAGGTGTACCTGTCCCAGGCTCATGATGGCAGCGTGTCTGCAGGGTTCCGTGCGCTTTATGAGGAGCGCCTCCTGCTCGACGTGACGCTGCTGATCGAGGAGCACCACTTCCAGGCGCACAAGGCCCTGCTGGCAACACAGAGCGATTACTTCCGCATCATGTTCACGGCGGATATGCGTGAGCGTGACCAGGACAAGATACACATGAAAGGTCTGACAGCCACGGGTTTTGGCCATGTGCTGCAGTTCATGTACTACGGCAGGCTGGAGCTGAGCATGGTCACTGTACAGGAGATCCTGCAGGCAGCCATGTATGTGCAGCTCACTGAGGTGGTGGAGTTCTGCTGCACCTTCCTCCTGGCCAAGATTTGCCTGGAGAACTGTGCTGAGGTCATGCGTCTGTTGGAGGATTTTAGCGTGGGCATCGAGGGTGTGCAGGAGCAGCTCGATGCCTTCCTGCTGGAGAACTTTGTGCCCCTCATGGCTCGGTCCGACTTCCTGTCTTACCTCAGCTTTGAGAAGCTGATGACGTACCTGGACAGTGACCAGCTCAGCCGATTCCCAGAGATTGAGCTGTACGAGGCGGTGCAGGCCTGGCTGAGGCATGACCGAAGGCGCTGGCGGCATACTGACGCTGTCATCCAGAACGTGCGCTTCTGCCTCATGACACCATCCAACGTCTTTGAAAAGGTAAAGGGCTACATTTTATATTTTAACTTTCAGTATTGATTTTAAGCTTTCTCATAAGCACTTTTTCTTATTACTTGTGCGCTCATTTCACAGGTGAAGACATCTGAGTTCTACCGCTACTCCCGGCAGCTGAGGCAGGAGGTGGATCAGGCCCTCAACTACTTCCATGAGGTCAATGAGCAGCCACTCCTTGAGACCAAGTCCAACCGCATTCGGTCCATCCGGCCGCAGACTGCCGTGTTCCGTGGGATGATCGGTCATAGCATGGTTAACAGCAAGATCCTGCTGCTGCACAAGCCCAAGGTGTGGTGGGAGCTGGAGGGTCCACAGGTGCCCCTCCGCCCCGACTGTCTTGCTATTGTCAACAACTTTGTGTTCCTGCTGGGCGGTGAGGAGCTGGGGCCCGACGGCGAGTTCCATGCCTCATCCAAGGTTTACCGTTATGACCCTCGGCAAAACTCGTGGCTCCGCATGTCCGACATGTCAGTGCCACGTTCCGAATTTGCCGTGGGCGTCATCGGGAAGTTCATATATGCAGTAGCGGGCCGCACACGAGACGAGACATTCTATTCCACCGAACGTTATGACATCGTGGAGGACAGGTGGGAGTTTGTGGACCCCTATCCTGTCAACAAGTATGGCCATGAGGGCACAGTGCTCAATGGCAAACTGTACATTACTGGCGGTATAACTTCCTCCTCCACCTCTAAGCAGGTGTGTGTGTTTGACCCTGGCAGGGAAGGGCTAGCAGAGCACCGGACACGGCGTACACAGGTCCTGACAAACTGCTGGGAGAACAAGTCCAAGATGAACTACGCCCGTTGCTTCCACAAGATGATTTCATACAACGGCAAACTGTATGTGTTCGGAGGCGTGTGCGTGATCCTCCGCGCCTCCTTTGAGTCACAGGGCTGCCCGTCCACTGAGGTGTATGACCCAGAGACAGACGAGTGGACCATCCTTGCATCCATGCCCATTGGGCGCAGTGGACATGGGGTGGCAGTTTTAGACAAGCAGATCATGGTGCTAGGAGGACTGTGCTACAATGGTCACTACAGCGACTCTATCCTGACGTTTGACCCTGAGGAAAACAAGTGGAAGGAGGATGAGTATCCCAGGATGCCTTGCAAACTGGATGGCCTGCAGGTGTGCAGCCTGCACTTTCCGGAGTACGTGCTGGAGCACGTGAGGCGCTGCAGCTGAGGCAGGGGAAGTCCCCCTGCTGGTTCACCTCAGTTACACACACAAACTGTGTCTTAGGAAAATTACAAAAACTAAAATAGCTGTTTAAAAAGTTTACTGCTGTGGAAATGGCACCTCTAAAATCTAATGCTTTTATCCAATGTGTTAATAGGTAATTGCTTACTTGAAAAAAATTATTCCCAGAATTCTTTGGTAATTTTGTGACTGGATTGTGGTTAGAAGAGAAGAGGATATTTGGTAGGTTGTCATTTTCAGATGCAATTTAAAAATGACAGATTTCTTAAAAAGCATTAATTACTAAAATAAACTTTCACAGTTTTTGACCATCAAGTTTTTCATCTTTCATATTTTGTGTAAATCAGGAGCCCTCTGAAATCGATGGTATGCATGTTAAAAGCTCAACAAAATCGTAAAATAGAATATGTTGATCATGCTGTTCCTTAGTTTAGTAGGTATGCTTACTGAAAAGCAAAGAACCAGCTTCACAGAAGAAAAATCTGTTATTTCCTTCTATATGAAGGTCATGCTCTGACAATAGAGTTTGTTCTTTATTGTGTGAGAAATTATTGGACACTTCATGCAACATGTTTATGCAATTATGGCCATATAAGCCAGTGATGGGCATGCTGAAGAGACAGTCCTGAACCATTTCTACACATTACATTTTAAAAAATATTAATTCACATTGTTGATGCTGCTGAGTGTAATCTGTCTCACATAAGTCTCAACTGCCTGCATTCTTCTGAGTGCTTTTTCAAACTGGTCATTCCACATGTGGTAAACTGCAGTGATGCTCCACCAATTAAAGATACCAATTAATAAATGGCACAAATACAAGTATTTCAATTATGCAAATATTAAACAGTCAAGCAGAGTGTAATGAGAGATTAACAGTGCAATTTGGAATAATGGCCCAAATCATAAAAGGATCGACATGATTTGATTTCACCATCTGCATAATTCGGAATCTTGAAGGCAATATGGAACCAAGCATCTTAACTTGGGATATATGCTTGTTATCAGTACAGGTAATGGTATTTTCATTATGGATACCTACTAAGCTCGGTGAGAACATACTTGACCTTGATGAATTCCTTCTTTAATTTATAAACCTTGTCCTTTAAAATTTTATTTCTCAGTGATGGTCAGTAGTAAGTCCTTGCTCTGCTAAAGGTGTGAGCTATAATATAATACAATTTCATTTGACTGTGCGTATAGTTACTGATAATGTGGATTGTACTTTGAATGGAGTGTATGGATTATGCATGTGGTTTGTGTGGACTTGGGATTTTCTATTGATGGAAATTAATTGGAATGTAGTTCTACTACTCCAGTTGGAATTGTGGAATAGCAGTTCCTCATTAAGCAGGCAGGGCAGAATCTTGTCACCAAACATTCCAGAACCCACGTTTTCTAATTTATGCTGCTTTATGCAAGACTTAATCTCATTTGTTGTATTTATTTTGTAACATTTAATCTCATTTATATTTTATTTATTTGTATTATTTATGTTTCTGTGATTTTCTGTGATAATTACTCAAGTACAACGTATTGTGGTTCTATTTTATTTATCATAAATACAATAATATTTTTAAAAAGGGCTAGAGCATGTTCAGTTATTTTCTGCTGCACATTCATTATACATTTGGGGAAGAAATTTTGCATATATGTGCAATTTTCTAATGTAATCATTTCTCTTTGGTTAATATATTGTTTTTTAACATTTGAACATTACATTTCTTTGTTGCTTACCCTTAATTTCTGTGACTATTGACTTGACAAATGCTTAATTTGTCCTTGATGTGACTAAGGTGCTGTCTCTCCCTTCCTCATTGAACTGTACAGCAGGGTGATATCACTTCCTTTCTCAGAGGGATGTGCAATAGGGTGGTGTCACCTCCTCCCAGATAGGGCTGTAATACAGAATGATATATCATTTCCTGTTTAAAAGGGTAAGGTCACTCCCAGTTGTTATATTGTTTCCACACAATAGGGAGATTTTCACTTGGTTTTATATTCAGTGACTACGTGAACACAACTCCCATTCACTTCAAGAGTGAATTCTCTGAAAGGGGATGGAGCAGCCTGTGGTTTTGCATAACTTTTGCAGAACTCTTCTCACTCAGACTTAGGCTGCAGTCCAATCCATTAAAACTTCTGCCCTCAAACATCACTTGCAAACTTTGCTTGGGAACCTGTGACACTACCAATCAATCACAAGTATACACAGAAATAGTTGTGTTTAATTGGACTGCAGCCCTACTACTTGAGCAGAGTTCCTAATCAGAGTGACCAAGAGCTTGCTGTCAGGACAAGGTGCAGATAGGCAATGTGGCAAAATAAATAAATCAGCATCATTATTTAATTACTCAATTATTTAGATCAACACTTAACTATATGTTAACGCTTGAATTTTAAACATTCATTACAGGAGAGAAAACGGGCATTAAACACATTACACCATTGTGAGATGAAAAAACAAGTCTATACACCAAAGCCATACAGGAACTTTTAGAAAATATGAGATTGTGTGGAAATATGCCCGTGGGTTTTCCAGCCCTGACTGTGCTTGCACTTAGTTAATGTGTAAGGAAATATTGCAGATGTTCTTTCAGTTTGTTTCGCAGCAGAGCTGAGAAGCTATGTTGTGCCACTTCTTTTTTTAAACATCTAGCAGTGTCTAGAGGCCAAGGACATGGGGGAATGTGTGGTCAATGTATGACAGCTCTAGGACATAGTGACATTGTAGTACCACATGTAGGCTTCTCACCTAATTCTTAGTCATCATAGACAATTTCATGTGACAAGCTGCCTGTAGACTAGATATGCATTGCTACCCTTTTGTTCATGTTCAAAAGAGAACAAAAAAGAAAATAAAATGTTTTACAGTTTACATTTATTGTCAGAAATATATTAACCACTCATATTTTTCCTTAGAGCTTGTGTCAAGTGGTCAACTAGACCACGTGTTCCATTTCATGCTTAGAGAAATTGTGTGCTGTGTGAAAGTCAGTGTTTGGACAGCCGCTGATGGTGAGTGTTAGCATAAGAATAGTCTACATTTTTGCATGTAGCTGGATTTTCACTGAAGCGAGTCAGGTGAATTAATTTACTCAAGGATAGAACAATCACTGTGTCAGTATGTTACAGTGCCTCCTATTATTCAATGTCTTGATTCCTCTTTGACAATCAATCTGCACAGTTAGGAGATGGCATGTCTTTGTCCTTCAAAGAGAGCATTTTTGTCCATGAATACAGACTGTGCTTCTTCTTCCCACTCAGATTCTGTTGAGTCTTCCTTAGGCAGGACTGGTGTCACAAGCTTTGGAAGTCCCACAACCATCTTTGCCTTTTCCTCTTCTCCATCATCTTTGTATTCTCTCTCTTGTTTCTCTTCTTCCTGGAAGCAACAATTAGCTAATTCAGCATGAATACACCTAGTATTCTAAGGTCACAGTTCCACTGTACATCCAACCTGGCTGGGGTTAGGGTGGACAGGGCCCCCATGAATAGAATGACAGGTTTTGACTCACCCTGCGCTGTTTGTTCAAGATATAAAGTTTTTGTCCTATGGGTGGCCATTTTGCGTGCCTTAGATGATTGGTGGGAAGAGGCGAGAGGGGTACGAGCCACCACTGTGCTGCAGCTGTGGACATAGAGGGAAAGAGGATGTAGCCAGTTTTCTTGAAGTGGTACATACAAGTCAGGAAGGGAGTCCAGGTAATGAATATCAAACTCAAGTCCTGGAGGGCCAAAGTGTTTGCAGGTTTTTGATGTTTCCTTTCTTTCAGCAGCCATTTTAGGTCTTGGAAACCAGGTGCTTTGACTCTATAGCCAATCAGTGATTTAAATGTAAATCAAGTTATGTGTTGAAACACATCAAAAACCAGCAGACACTGTGGCCCTTCAGGATCTGATATCAACAGCACTGTCTAGGTCATAGACATGTGCCAAGTATACTCCTGTCCCTCATAAGATACCTGGAAGTCTAGTAGAAATGAGATTTCTGCACTATTTGGTACTTCACACACAAAGCCATGCACATCATATCCACATGGGTCCTGGGGTGCACCTTGGCAGCTGAGAGGTCCTTTTCCACACCTCTGAGGTCCCTGACAGAAGCTGCTTTCTTTGTCTGTCTGACAGAACAGCTTTCCCATCATTGCGATATCTCAGGACATCTGTCCACAGCCTTTGTAGAGTGAGGTCCACCAGCCATTATCTCTCGCCCCCAAGTGTGCAGGCATCTCGTCCAGGAGGCTGTTGTACTGTAGGAGTGGAGCAGATTATGAAAATTCACATTTCTGCAAAATAATACTCATATTCTGATTTAACAACATATTCTGTTTATTAAATACATCCCAGATGATGGAGGGGAATTTTTCTCAAAAACATTATCTTCTATTCATGCACTCACTTGTATTTCCCCATGCAGTTAACATCAGAAAATAACCAAATTTCCTCACCTCCATGTAGTCCCTCATACATTTAACATCCACCATATCCACTGTCTTCCCCTCCTGGCTCAAGACCTCATCAGCAATGACCAGTCCAAGGAATGTCCTGTTTCCCATCATCTTGCATGCCTTTTTGGTGGCCTGTAGGGGAAATGGACAGACAAATTCCAGTGACTGGCTGACTTCAGTTTGGCAATCACCCAGATACAAATGATTACAGTCCACATGCATCCTGAACTTTGCATGTGTAACTGTATATGCTTTTATGGGAATTATTCCTACCTCACTGCCTTCATATTAAGCATTCAGGAACAGTTCCTGAATGATGATAGTAAAGTGATGATAAACAAACTGATTTAGTTGCCATTAGGAATAAAAGTGTTTTGTCCATATTAAAGAACATAACAACTTATCACTCCTCCCTGAACTGTGGTTATATAAATAAAGTTTTTTCTATGTGTTGTTCATTGCTATAAAGTTTTTTTTAAACCACAGGCACCTGTAAGTGTACATTTGTTTTATCATTCCACCTCTCTCATGAGCATGGTGGGCCTGAGCTTTTTGCAAACCTTTTAAGTGAAAGCAAAAGGCCTAAACAGCTTTGCCAGCCAAAGTGGATGAGCTATCACTGATTTCACACTTACTTATGGGATTGAAACTTTCTACACATTTATTCGCATTCATTTATTTTATATTTAGCCACTTACACATTTATTTGGAGGGTATCTAAAATCATCTAAAAGTAGTAAACAGACACAAGCCAAATGTTCACAATTTTTGTTTATGGCCATAGTAAATGAATGTTTATATTTCCAAACTATCTCTTATTTGTCTAAAAATAAAAAGTACATGCGTTGGTGTTATTGTGAGAATAAATGGGCCTGCTTGGTGTTGAACACTGAACAGAAGCCTTTCCCATATCTCCACATGCTTGGCATGCTTCTGTTTATTTTGAGCTTAGCTTGCTTTCTAAGTAGAGTGAGACACGTGGCTAACCCTGTGGGACAGCCCATTTTCAAATCAAGGGTAGTAACTTGTAACCCAATGCACCGGCAAGGCATACCAGAACATAACTTCAGCATGCAAGCTGTGACTGTGTTGGGTTAATACTGAGGATGTAATTGGTCAAAGAATTAAGACTGGATATGATTGGGTTTAGACCGAGTATTTCTGGATGCTGAGTTTAGACTGAGTGTGACCAGGCATTAGGCTGAGATTGAGTATAGATGCATTTCTCAATGAACTCTATGAGCACATTGTCAGAGTCCCACACATTGGGCAGCGATCCATGGATAAAATGAGAGCATACCACCCTCCCATGTCATGGAAATGGAAACCAATTAACCCAGTCATAGGGCTCCTAAGTTAGTATGTCTTACAAAATGGTATATAGGATACCTCACCTGATTTGAGGAGTGTCTTGCCAGAGAAGTACTTTCCACCTTTCTGATCAAAGGTCTTAAAGATGATCAAAGGAGGAAACTGGGGACCAGCATACCTGTCAATCAAATGACTGAATCACATTATCAGGGACAATGACAGGAGGAAGTTATTTATGAATACAGGAACAACATAACTAGCCATAACATCACCCAGGAACAGACAGCTGCAGTCATCACACAGGAGCGGGTAACTCCTCTGGTCAATAGGGCATGTACATTGAAAAAAAAATATACCTGATTCTGACTTTGCAGCACATGCTTGGGTCTTTCACCAGCTGGGCCTCTTTGGGGCTAAGCTGGCAGAGAATCGCAGGTGTCAGAGAATGAACAACAAAGTAGGAGGACAGAGGAAATGCTTTCAGTGTGATACATGACATGAAAAGATATGGCAAGGAGCACACCAGAGATAAGAAATCTCCCAACACCACCAAAGCTAAAGGCCAAACCTTAAATAGCTAAAAGGGCACTCCAAAAATGAATTTCATGCAACAAATCATATGTGGTTCAGGGCAAGGGGTTGATGTTTGGATAATGCATTGGTAGCAGGAAAGATCTAGAGCTACAATATGAAAAAACCACCCTGTTGTAGACAGAGCATATGACAAGTTAAAGCATACTGGCAGTTACTGGAAAAGGGTTGCATTTGTTTCTGAATTTCATTCATACTGTTGTTATTTACTTAAATCGTTTAGTATGTCTAACATTTCATCTGCATTTGTTGATAGAACCTTGGCAAAATGTTTTACTGCTCTAATATGTGAGTGAACTTAAGGCAGTCATTAAATGAAGCCAGGGTAATTGGCTGAACCAAAAACGGCATTTTACTTAAACAATATTTATGTTCAGAATAAATTTTCATGATAATGATAATATTGATGACTTGACAAAAATAAAATGATACGATTTAAAAAATATATATATATATATATATATATATATATATATATATATATATATATATATATATATATATATATATATATATATATATATATATATATAGGTTTTACAGATGGCAAATAGAGGTGCCGATTTTTCTATATTCACTCGCTGTTTAATCCATGCAAAGTGCATTCAAATAAAGCCAAAAATCATTCATCTAATTTATGTGATACTATGCTCACCAGACTGATTTCAGTTGTTCGGAAACGGTTGTTAAGGAACACCTGACCCTGCCTCTCAAACCGCTAAAGTTGGTTCAACCAAAGGCTTGTGGCTACCTCGTTGAGCGAACATTTAGCTAATTCGTAGAGTAGGCTTTTGGAATGACCAAATAGGTCTTTGGTTGGCATCATTAACTCAATGCAACAAAAACGAAATGAAAGGAGTAACGTGTATGAATAAATACAGTTGCAGTGATTACCTTGCAAACAGACATTCACCTTTGATTACCCAGAAAGATCCAAACTTTAATGTTATTATTATCTTATTACCAGGGTTTGTCGACTTTCTACTTAAAAAATTCATTGTATTTAATTAGTATTTTCCCCATGGGCTACAATAAGAGGGCGGTTAGACAAATGGGATGCTAAGTTTGGTGCAATTTTAAATCGACTATTCTTTCGGACCTGTTTTTGTAGCTTTGATACAGGCCCAGTCTGCTGGTAGTAGAACATGTTTTATTTTCTTACACTCATTTGCATTTAATATTTTAGAAATGTATTGTGTTCGGTTTGGGTTGTTGTCCCGTCCTATGTGAAATGTTTATAACCCTAAATTACTGACTAAGGATTAAAATAACAGGCTTTGATTTTCGTGCTGCTCTTGGGGGAAATTTGGGTAGTTCCCAGTGTATGTTTTTCTATGCAATTTATTTTCCTGCTTACACAAATTGCTACCTCGAGCAAGAAAAATAAGGAGCAATGTCGTTTATTCAACTGTAGAATGCGACCAAAGCCAAGATCGAACGCGTCGGTGCAGATGATGAAGGGTGCCGTTTATGTGAATTGTGTCCGCTCTCTCGTGCCGTAGTCCGAGCTGTAAGGCACCTCCAAAAAGCATCATGTACAAGGTGAGGAGAAAAACTTTGCTCATAAATGCAGCAGTTTAGCAGAATACATCATCCGTATCCAGCCATCGTTGAGGTATTACCCTAATTTAATCATCTTAATCATAATAGCTCAATGGTATTAGCATTGGCAATTTATTTGTCAGAAAGACTGGCAGATTCCTGGGTTTTCGGTTTCGCGGTAGCGATAGTTGCATTAACACTAGAGGGCTTTTAAGGACAAGCGATAGCAAGTTGACGTTTGACATATTACCCTCATGTCATTCGATTCTAAACTTCTCCCCCTTGTGTTAGACTTTATTGCCGCCCTTCATTCTCGTTTCTGTCATTCACATTCTAAATTTAGTTAATGAGATGTGCATTCATCGTCTCCCTTGCGATTTGAAAGACTGATAGTTTAGCTAACGTTGTAGGTAATGTCGCAGAACTTTTGACGCAACCAGACGGGGACTAAATCATGTGAAAGGCGTTATGACAAGATGTCTGAAGATGTCTTTAGCTTAGGGAAGGGGTATATCACAGAGAACGATGAAATCCATCATACTTAAGCTATAGGCTGCTTCATAAATCGATTGAGTATTAGTGTGTTCTGTGATCCTGATTTTCACGTCAGTACATGCTGTTAAGCAAATGTCTTCGTTGGCTAACGTTGCCTAGCTTGCTCTTGACAGGACATGATAGGCGATGCTTAGTGATTTTTTTTTTTTTATTTTACTGTCAATGCACCATCTTGTCGACAGATGGAGATACTAACCTTAGGATTTAATTGCAAGTTTAGGCTTTTTCTTAAATGGCACATGCAGTGACTGGGTAGTCAAAATAATAGGTGCTTGCGTTCAGCTACCTATTATATGAACTAGTAGGTTATTGTAATTTTACGTATACATAGCTGGCTGACAATTCAGATCAGAGACGTTTCACCAGAAGTTGACTTTTTTTAATACAAAGCTATGATATTTGGACTGATATTCTCTCTGCTGGAGTCCCCTTTTCAGTAACACAAGTTATGTTTTCTGCCATTAAAATATCATGGCACTGTTTCAATTAAAGACATTGTAATTAAAATAATTGACCTTTGTATTTAGTTGTGGATTGTTGTATGATGAACATACGGAAATATTTTATATCTCTAAAAGTGTCTCTAAAACTTTGCTAGGTTCTGAAAGCATCCTGTCACATGGTCATAACAAAGCCTTTGGGAGCACATAAACATAGCATTACCCTGTTTCAATATTGCTCCCACTCAAGCGACTGGTGAAGCTTCACTGTGTAAAGATAGCAGTGTAGTAACGCTGATAAAATGTGACCAACGTTGAGCTGTTGAACAGATCTTTCTGCAGACTGGGTGTCATGTTCAGTGGCATTCTGCTGTTATAGAAGAGTGTTTACACCATCTGCGCACCAGACTGGTTTCTCAGCTCAGGTGAAGTGAACCAACACTGTCCTTCAAGGGATTAGACCGAATGATTAACTAGACAGATGTGGAAAATCACTTTGCATCGACCAAATTTCCTGTATTCAATTACATAACACAATAAAACATTTTAACATCTGAACAGCAACAGTAAGTGGACCTAGACATTGTCACAAGATTATACTTTTACATATTTCAAACTTTTCAGACATATGTTGCATTAAAAAAGTTAGTTTTGTCTCACAGCTCATAGTTGTTTTTTGAAGTACGCATAGTTACTGGTTGTGAAATACAGTTGCAAACATTGTCTCAAGTGATTGCATTTTGTGACACAGTACTTTTAAAAATCTGGTTGGGTTTAGCACTGAGATTTGAGTGTGGAGAGTTCTTTTTTTAAGCAGTATTTTCACTATAATTGACAGTGTTCTTATCTAGTATATAAATAAATAATATATATATTATCATCATATAAAAATATGAATTATTGTACATTTGTTTAAATGCTAGAAATTAATTCCAGTTGGCTCTATTTAAATGGACAATGTATTGTTTGTTTTCCATATTACATCTGTCTTGTAATTTAACCTCCCAACTCATTACAATTCACCACCAGTGTTCCTGAGACGTTATCATTTAGAAAAATGTGTTTAGTTTTGCAATATCCCTGTTTTACAGACAACGAGAAAATTGATAATATGAAGCAATTTGTGAGTTACTACTCTTCATGGATTATTATAGTGTTCATTCAAGACATGTGGCTGTGTTATACTGATTGTGATCAGGTAACTCTAATTACAGTGAAATCAACAATGATTTGTTTTGTGCAAAGTTACACAACCAAATTTTACAAGTATGTATAAAATGTAGGTGAGACATGAATAACTTGACAAGGGTTCTGTGCCATGAACATTGGATTAGCCTAACATGCTATATATGAAATAAATCATCCAAAAGGGTTTATTGCAGTCATATAATTCTGCATTTTGTTGAAGTGAAAAAAATTGTGTAGATGCTGATGTAATTCTCAGTTTACAAAGTATAACAGAATTATATATGTGTAAGTTTTATCATTTAAGGCTATATTGTAACTCCCCTATTTACTGTCACTCTGGTCCTCTGTATTCAGGTGGCAGGGCTGACAACAGCTCCAGGGGCTCTCGGTCTCATACCAGGAACTGTATTCGCGGCTAGCGATGAGAAAAGTGACACCTCATTGAAGATGGATGAGGTACCACACCGTTTGCTCTTCTGCTAAGTGACATTGTATTACAGAGTGACTGCTGATGTCATTCCACTGTTGGCTGGCATGTCTTGTGTCACTAAGACTGATAAAATGGCTTGTCCCACAGCTCTCCCTGTACACCACGCCACAGCAGAAGTTCAGGTATGTGGAGCCCGAGGTGGGGCAGCTGGAGCAGAATGTGGCACTGCTGAGGAAAACCCTTCAGCCCTACACCACCTGGTGCCAGGTACACTGAACCTCCACCCACAAAAATCATGCTTTTAAGCACACTGTTTGCATAGTATGGAGTCACAAACACACAAACAAATCAGGTGTGAGACACTGTTGCAATGAGCTTGCCTTCAGGTTCCCATAACTGATATTGGTACAGTTTCTATACATTTGCTGTAAGAAACACAGCTAAAGTACCCCTCAGGTAAACTTATTGTCTGGTATATGGTTTCTGTTAATCTGGTTTTCAACAGTCCTGCATATTTGACATTTGTTGCGTATTTATGTATATCTGTGGTTAGAAACACTGTTCCAACACTTACCACAGACTCTCATAATACTGCATACATAAGGTGCACTGTCTCTACAACATCACTGCCTAGTGTTAACATTCTGAGTGTAAGGTGAATAACAGTACTGTATGTTGCGTCTACATACCTGGGAATGGACACGTCTGTACACATTGTGCCTCAGGTAAACTTGGTCTGTATGTCAACCCTGAAATCTTGGAGTTAGCAACTGTATGTTGCTTCTGCACCCTGCCTTAGATACAATGAAATATATGCACCAAACCACCAAATATATAGGCAGTTAAATCATTATTTTCCTTATTTTTATTAGCAGATTAACATGCGGTTTAACAATGGGCAGCTGCCCCATAGTTTTGTGAGGGAAAGGACTTTTATTCCATAAATGTGCAGTGTAAAGATATCACGCTAACAAATCATATATCCTTCCTTTGGTTTCAGAATTCCTGCATCCATATCTTCTGCTTCAGCTCACATTGCTCAAAGTGCTTCCTAAATATGCAATGCAATGAAAATGCTTATGACTTGTGTACTTCCATTGTCGCTACATCATTGCTGTGCTATGTAGCGAATGGGAGCTTTTTACTACAAACATTTCCTGTGTTTTATTATAAGCATATGTTGTAATATCAGATAACAGGTAGCACAGATTTTGTGTATTCAATGAATAGTTAACACAAGCTGTTTCTACACTGTTAGCAGCTGTCAGGAACAGTTTCTACATTGTACCACTCGTTCTGTCTGTATCTACACTATCAGCAGTTATATATTCTGTTCTGTTAGTTATATGTTCTGTTTCTACAGTATGAACAGGAAATGTTGAACTGCTTGCCACAACAGTTTGCTTTTAATGCTTCTGTTGTGCTCTCTGCTACTTCCACTGCTTGTTCTGTTTGATTATGGCACTTTCTGGTTTCCTTTCAGCAAACTGGCCTTGATGTCACAGAGAAAGCTCAGGTACTTTGTTTTCTTTGAGGGGTTCAGAGGAAAGGGCATCTCTTGTTAGCAGCACACAGAGCACATGCTTGTCTGTGCTTTGCTGAATTGACAGAAAATTTTGCCGTGACAATACAGGTCTATGAAAACAATCAGGGATTCCAGCTTTATTAGATTATAAAAACTGAGCATACAAATTAATCTGATAATATTATCAGTGTCACTACTCATACCACAAATCTTGTCATAAGGGTTTAAATATACACAGTAGACAATGTAAAAGGTACAGACTTTTTCGTGAAATGCATGCTAAAGCTGAAAGGCAATTTCCTGACAGGTCTACATAATGTCCTTTTATACAGTTGAAGATTTACTGGAACCATTCTGGTTATGTGTACTGCTTAAGCTTTTTAATAATAAAAATGCAAGAGATGTTGGTGCATTTAAGTTGTAATTGTTCCCACAAGAGAACAAGGCTGTTCGATGGACACAGTATGTACTTAATTAATTGCTTTTGATTGCCTATTTGCGGTAATGCTAGAAAGAAGAAGTAAAACATAGGTGTTAAAGTTAAATATTTCATTGATAACCCTGGGCTGAAGCATGCTTTGCCTCTCGTTCTGTGTTTGCTGCTCGTCCATCCCACAGTTCAATCACATGCTCACACTCTGCTGCAGTTGGGACCCTAATTTCTCACTGATATAATCATATAATGGCTTACATGTAGTCAGTCTTTAACCCCATTCTATTATCTGCGTGAACATTGTAAATATATGTATATGGCATGTTGTAAACTTAATAGTGTATCAAAGGTCTTAGGGTTGCTCATCATAACATTCTGTTGATGTTTAAACTGACCTGCTTGTTCTCAGAAACATTCAAATTAATTCTTCAAAAATGCAGCTAATTCAAAATGTAGATAATCCCTTAGGGACCTTAATTTTTGGATGGTGTGGTATGAGTCAAGTTTGTTTTTTGTTTGACTCTCTGTTTTGTTTGTGTCACTTCCTGTTGCATTTAGGGGTGAGTTCAATAGGCAGAACATTGCAGATGACAGGCTAAGGTCATGACAGTATGTGAAGTTAAGAGCTAGTGATTATAGAGAATATATTTCACAGAGGTCTGGACTTTCCCTCCATTTAGCACCTCTGCACAACATTTCAATGTACACAATGTTCTGCATATTGCAACCACCCCACCTTTTCCCATGTTACCATATCATGTAATTGTTAATTCAGCTGTTCTCTGTGGTGATTCCCACATCCTGTTTACCTGTGAGAATGTTTCTCACCATTTTGAAATCCTTTACATACAGTAGCTGTCAGTCATGGAAAGTCACATACCGCTATAGTCGTTTTAAGTTTGGATGTATTCTTCTGAATGGGTGGGTTATAATCAAACCCTAATTAAAATGTTGAACATATTTAATTGAGTGAAAAAGCTAATTTACCACTTTCTCACTGTACCCACATTAAGATAATAAATGGCTGGCATGCACTTTAAACTCCTGAGTAGCTAGCCTGTTATTAAGTGTGCTGTCATTTTAGTTGTATCAGTGCAAGTTAACTTGCTGACCAAAACCAAAATTCATTTCTTATCTACTTTATATTACTTGCATTGCATTGTGCCCATCTGTGTAAGCACAGTATGATTATACTGTTTGTGCAGTGTTCCTATGTATTCAGCTGTTCTGTGTTTCCTACTTTCTGATGGTCCCAGGGTATCTACAGAGAATTCAAGCCCAAGGTGGAGACCTCCATCCAGTTTGGGAAAGGTGAGGCAGGCCTGCAACTGCAGCAAAATACATTACTAACAACCCACATGGAAACACACTGGAACTTTAAAACATACAATTTCTGAACACTGAAGAAAGCACACACAGACAGCTTGTGCAGAACCACATTTTACAACACTTAAAACAGTCATACAATAAATCCTCCTCCACATAGAAATACTGCAGTAGTCATACACACAATCCATAATATTAAAATGTGCAATGCTGTGAAAAAGTATTTGCCCCCTTCTTGATTTCTTTTTTATTGCATATTTCTCTCACTGAATGGTTTCAAATACTCAAATAAAATATATCATTAAAACGGAAACCCAAGCAAATATAAAATATAATTTTTACATCCTTATTTCATTCAGTTAATAGATATAGTCACGAATTAGTTCTACTGCTCTACTGGGGACGAGTCAGGACTTTGAGAAGTTCACTCCAACACTTTAATTTAGCTTCAAGTTAAGCCATTCAGATGTGGGCTTGCTTGATGCTTAGGATCATTTTCCTGCTACATCTGCCAGTTACACCTCAGCTTAAGCTCACACAGAGATGGTTGGACATTCTCATTCATAATCTTCTGGTACACATCAGAATTCATGCTTCCTTCAATGATTGTAAGTCATCCGTGGAATGCTGTATTTGTTTGATGCCAGACAATGGAGAACTTCCACACTCTAAAAAGTTCCACCTTCTGTCCATAGAATATTATCCCAAAAGACTTGAGCATCTTCCAGGTCCTTTTTAACAAATGTGAGACAAGCTTTTATGTTTTTCCTCAGAGGGCTGGTTTCCACCTTGTCACTCTTCTATGAGGCCCAATTTTGCTCGTTGTCTTTTTTATTGTAGAGTCATGGACACTGAACTTAACTGATGCTAGAAAGGCCTGCAGTTCTTTGGAACCCCTGATATGGGGGCTTTAGAGACTTCCTGGATGAGGTGTTGGTGTGCCCTGGCAGATGTTTTGGCAAGACAACTCCTTCTGGGAAGATTTACTACTGTTCCAAGTCTTCTCCATTTGGAGATAATGGTGTGCACAGTGGTTCACATGGCTGCCATCTTACAGCCTAAGAAATGGCTTTGTAACCCTTTTAAGACTTATATCTCAAAAAAACGTTTTTCCTTGGTTGTTCTGGGAACTCATTTGATCATGGCAGTGTGTGCCTGTAGACACTTTGATGTGACTATTTGTCTCTGATGATAAGGTTCAATATATACAAAATTAAACTCAGCAGGGCTGTTTTCAATCAAATCTAGCTGTTTTCAATCACCTGAATCTAAATTTTGATGACTAAGGGGGCAATTACTTTTTCACAGGGCCAATATAGGTGATTGGTTACTTTCTCAACTGAATTAATGAAATAATGATGTAAAAACTGTATTTTGTTTGCTTTGGTTTCTCTTGTCTAATATATTATTTTATTTGATTATTTGAAACCATTCAGTGAGAGGAATATGCAATAAAAGGGGAAATTAATTTTTTAATTAAAAGAGGCAAATACTTTTTCATGGCACTGTAAATCATATCAAGTTAGAAATGTTTGCAGTGGTGATTTTAGAATTAGTTCCTTGAGTGAGCATGTTGTTTGTATTTCAGACCAATTACTCTGCCTGTAGTGGTCCAATTACTGCATTAGTTCTGTACACTTACAATAATGCAGTTCCAAACTAATCAATGTTAAAACTATAAAATAGTACAGAATTCTGCGATAATGTATCACTTAATTTTAAAGTTAAAAATGTAGTAAATTCCATCACAAAGTAATAAATCAATAACAGAAGCAAGATAAAAACTACTTGTTCTGGGGTGAACAGGTGCACAGTATTGGTTGAGGAGGTTTACAGACTAGAATTACTAACACTCTGTTAGAAGAAAGAGGAAATATGAGGAATGGGCAAAGGAGTGACATGATTCTATTATGATTTATGTTAAATGCTTTCAAGTATATACAGATGTATTTCCTTTGCTTTTCATTTTCAGATAGCTATGAATATCTGAGAGATCCTCCCGCTGGATTTTACCCCCGGGTTGGTGTCATTGGATTTGCAGGCATCCTGGGGCTCTTTCTTGCGAGAGGTAAAACAGGGCGCATACCCTGTTGAATCCCCTCCAATTACAACCTTTATCAGTCAAGCCCACTCCTACAGTGTTCCCTCCCCATCACTCTCTGCACCACTGACTCCTACACCTCCCCTCCCTGCACACCTGCATTATCTGATTCACATCTCATCATTGTCCTGTGGAGATAAGAGGTCAGATAAGTGCTGACATCTGTCATGGTGATGTTATTGCCTGGCTGTATTGAGAGGTGCATGTAAATGTACATTTAGGGATTTATTAGACTCTCTTATCCAGAGTAACATACATAGTATGCCATAGATGTAAAAACTATTGTAAAGCTTCAGTAACAAATATAAAGAGCTCTGCTCAACAGGGAAACTGTGCCACGCACTCTCTAACCCAGCAGGTTTTGTGCTCTGTGAGACCGTATGGTATGTCACTATGTTTGGTTTTGTGAATTTCTGTGGTGACTGGTCTGTGCTCATTTGGCCGTTTGTGATCATCAGGCTCCAGAATTAAGAAGCTGATCTACCCCACAGGCCTGATGGCTTTGGCAACCTCTATGTACTACCCCCAGCAGGCTGCCTCTGTTGCCAAGGTAATAGAGCTGTGTTTGTGTGTTTGTGTTTGCTTGCATTACCACACTGCGAGAGTCGACCTGAGGCATCCTTACTTCCAATCTGCTTCTCCACCATGGACAAAAGCCAAAAAGGAGGGATTGAAGAGAGATTTCCGTTGTGATGTAGACTTCCAGCTTCATCTATCATCCTTGAAAGAAATACAGAATTTTCAGAAATTCATTTCTCGTAGGTCACTACTAGAGATAGTCCCCCCTCAACACCTTGCATATGTTAGGGTCCATCAGAAAGCAGAGAAAGGAGTTTCTGAATTAGAAGCATAGTGAAACAAAACCAAGAGTAGACACTCACTTACAGTAAAATACATGTTTTCAGTGAATTGCTCAAACATGGCAATTGAATCATTAACTATAGAAGTTGATTGGGGTAGAAAATGAATGCTCTTTGGCTGACCACTCTTCCCCTTTCAGTGTGCACTCGTCACACCAAAACTTTTACATCACAGCATGAGTCATCCCTCACCCAGCTTTAGACTCACAGCCAGGCCCACATGTCCTTCCGTTTAGCATTTTTCTTGGTAAAATAGTTTTCACTTTCTATTAAATGTCAACATTTTCTTTGTCTGAATTGTGAGCTATCAAGGGGAAAGTGTATGTCAAGTTAAGAAATGCCAACCTATCAGTTTTATGGCTTAAAATGTAACATGCTCTTTAATCATGTTATGTCCCTATCTATGACAAGGCTGATTCCAACGCAGGATTTTGGTCTCAGTCTTTGTATTTCACAGTGATCATAACTATAGTTTTGGACTGAAACATTTGGTTACGTCAATTTAACTTTCAAGCTTTTCCATTCAAGCAGTTCTAACAGTGATGCTTTCATTCTATCCTGTTTCTCTTTTCCATTGTTTCCACAATCTCTCTGAATTTCAGGTGACAGGAGACAAAG
The DNA here is from genome assembly GCA_022829145.1 of Albula goreensis. Taxonomy (NCBI): domain Eukaryota; kingdom Metazoa; phylum Chordata; class Actinopteri; order Albuliformes; family Albulidae; genus Albula; species Albula goreensis. The sequence continues at coordinate 23,107,303 of CM040742.1, forward strand.
TGTATGACTGGAGTCTGCAGGGTTATGTCACCGTGGAGAACCTTTGGAAGGGCAAGCCCATTACTAAACAGGTGAAGGAAAAGGTAATACACTTGAGTATTGCTGCACAATGGAAGTAAGGATGCTTTGGTTCTGACTATTATTACATCTCTATTTTAATACTGTATGTACAGGACTCTACAGAGTCCTGACTCTTTTCATATTGAGGTTTAGCTGTGCTGATTCTGTTGGTCTGTACTTCTTTTTTCTCCACCAGACTGATAAAGCAGAGCAGAAGCCTCAAGAAAGCAGCACTGAGAGCAAAGATTAAACAAGACCACATCAGGTCCTCTATATCACTTTTGTCCATCATGCCTGTCCAGCTCACCTGTACCAAATATCTGTGCCCTGTCTGTCAGATCTGATACACAAGTTAGCATAATGCACTCACTCAATCACAGAAAGTTGCATGCAGAAGTCATTTCTGCAATGCCAGGATAGTATGCCTCAGCAACACATCTATCCATCATATCAAGGCAACAGTCTTGTCAATCACATCTTTATAACATATCTGTCCATTGCATTTGGTCACTACAGACTGCACTGGCAGCCGGTGATCAAACAGATGTTTCTGGAAGTCCCCCTTGTCTTATGTCATTTTGTCATGAATAGACATAATCTGGAATCATCCATCCTGATTTTACCTGTAAAACCTTGGTTGGCCATGAGTCCTTACCTGCAGAGCTGATCAGAAAGCAAGAAGTTGGATATACACATCCATTAAGTAAACATTAACATAAAAGGCACATGCAGTGCTTTCATGATCTGAAATACAGACAAGCAAATCAGCCCATAAAAATCAAAGTAATTAGACATATTGTTATGGCTGTATTTGTAACCTCCTCATATTCTAGTTATGAAAAGACCTGTAGCACCACTTTGTCTTTCGTCCAGTAACACATAATATTTCTTGTTTGCAGTGATGAATGGGTGAAGCTTGACAAAAACTTGTTTAAATAGCCTGATTGTGAAGATGATTGCCAAAACCTTACTTCTACTATTATATGTTGCTCAGTCTGTATGTTAACATATATTCACCTTCAACATATAAAGTACTACCTTAAGTATATTTGGATAAATCAGTTTATTATACAATCCCATTTTTAATTCTCCCTGCTACATGTAGCCTGTAAAGCCTTACAGCTGAACAGCACCCCCACTGTGTAATACATGTGATTGTTTTGTATTCCTAGGTGTAATACGTCCGGGGTCACCAGGGGCCCATGCGTTTATCTTGGTAACACAGCTCCACCCACCATTGCCTCAGACAAGTACTCTTACCATCTCCTGGGACCTGCTCTTGCACTAGCCTCTTCCTCGTTTTTTGTCAGTCTACCACAGAGGATGGGGCCTATCAGGTGTTTTAAACTTGAATGTTCTACTGCTGTTTGGTTCCCCTTGCAATGGAATGTATTTATCTAAAGAAATAACAAATCTCTCTAACCAAGCCATTTGTGTTCTTTTTCATCCCACCGTAAATCTTACAAGTTATCTTTCCCTGAAAAATACTGTCTGGTAGTTGTGTGATATCATAGCAGAATGATGGTAAACAGAAATCAAAAGGCATACTGATGCTGTATAGAAAAGTAAATTATGTATATGTGTATTTTGCACTCAAATGAACTAAAATTAACTAGTACAATTTAAATTTGTAGCCTTTTTATCCATGTGGCCATGAGTCACATGCCTAAAGGCACTTTTATAATTGTAAAGAGAGACGTAACATTTTCACATCAATCTTCAAATAACTTGTGTGGTATAAACAGAAATATTATCTTCATCATAGAGTGGAAAAATGAGAGATATTGCTTCAGATCAGGGTGTCGTATCAAATCATGCAAGCCACCAATGGATAGGGGTTATGGCTGCTGCTATCTCTTAACTGATTACTTGTAGTAATAAGGATGTTATTCAAATAAAGTTGTACATGTTACCAAATTCAGGAAGTAACAGAACTGAATTATTTTGTAGGATATTGGAAGATTAAATGACACATATGGGCAATTTTAGTCCATGAACCATCCATGAGCACATTTTTCACATTGAATGTGGTCAGAAGTTTTGTAGGCTATCTTCGTCTTTAGAGGGAGTATGAGGGAAAACATGAATTCCTCTTGGTATGGTATATTGGTTTAAATCACTTAAGACACTTGTAATTGTAAGAGTGACTTGTATCACTTGTAATCACATGATGGTCTGATAACATTAGGTGCCAAAAATATGCAAAAATGTTAACAGTCAGATGGGAAAATATGATATGGTATGTTGGTTTAAGGCACTTGTAGCTGTTCCATGAGACTGTATACTATGCTGCTTATGTAAAGGTATTCAAGACCAGGTTTACGGTTATATGTAAATGCAGAGGTCAAAGAACACACAAGGAAAAGCCAAGGAGTGTTCCCTTCAAAAGTACATTGTAGACGTGGGTGAGATTTGATAGTTACAGTATTCCAACTTTTTATTTGCATATTTAAAGTTACATTACATTACACTAATTATAGTATTAAACTTAGAATGGAGCGTTCAGTTTGAAGCAAAGAAAGTTCTCAAATCATTTCAACATAAGATAGAGATCTGTAGAAAATGTGCAAAGAAGGACTGTGAGACAGCTCCTAGGTCTTTAACAATGAACTTAAGAAGAGATCTATGTCATATAATCTCTTTAGTCTCAGTGAAGGCCAGTAAATGCAGGGCTAACTGAAGGGAACCAGATGGTTGGCCCAGAAAATCTGTGCAGTTTGTCTTGTTAGCAGATGATGAACAGATGTATTCTGGAGCCACCTTCCCAGATTCTACATGTCAAATCTTGATTAGCCAACTTGAGCGTTTGACATTCAAGTGAAGTATACTGTAAATAATAAAAGGTACATCCAGTGCTTTCTGCATTCACAACACAAGATGACAGCTATATGTGCTAAATGAAGCTAAATGTTAATGGTCTTTGCATCAATTAGTACCTTCCCAGAGACTGCCATAACAACAGTTTTATGACTGGAGTACTGTGAAGAAAATTGTTTTTTTTTTTTGCGCTAAACTTTAAAGATTAGAACATTGAGGCAACCTCAATTTTTGATTGATTGTGATTGATTCAGGGACAGTATGTTTGCTGGAAATTTTAATGATCTTAATATCCTGGTACCCTTCAAGACTAAATTCTGTACAGTGATAGATATGCTTTTTATTAGAGAAAAGTAACAAGCTGAACAGTCTATTCTTTTAATCTATTTTCTATATAATGTTTAACAATAACATTTACAGTGCAAACATGCTTCAGACTAAAGCCTGTGATGGTGATCAGTGGAGGAAGTTCCAGTCATAGGATTGGTTACAGTTCTCAGGGCCTGAGAGACATAAGGAAGTTGTGCCTTCTGTCTACCTCATACAGGAAATTTGTAGAGGACAAGTCTGTGGTGATAACTGGTTTTGACCTGATAGAGCCAGTCACATAAGAAAAACACGTTGAGTGTTCTGGAATCCAGAAGAGCATTTACCCCCCTCCTCCCCCTTAAAGAGACATGAAACCAAAAATGATGTGTATTCAGCTGAAACCGAGGGAAGGTTATGTTCTGCTTCATCTCACTCATGGTTTCAGTTCAAGAGTTGAGTTCCTCAAAAATGTTGCAAAAATGTGTCACAAGATATGTGTTTCCAATTCCCAGCACAAAAAAGAGAGGAACGACAGAGTGAGTGACACACACCTCAGCTGAGACAGACGTCTAAATTAAGACACAAAAGCAGTATCATCGGAAATTGAAATTTCAAAACATTTCCATTGTTTTTAGTGGCGTCTTAAAATTTAGCTTCTAATAAACAGTACATATCTACAAGTAAACCAGGTATAGGTTAAGGTTGGGTGGGTATGTTTTATAGATATTTTTGCATTATATGGATGTCAGCTGATATGGGAGATGGTTAAGTAATTGTGTGAAATTTCTGTTTCACTCATTCTCTTCTATGGATACGATAGTACCATGTTTTGTTCTTCAGAATAACCTGCCGTTGCAGTAAAGACTTTACGATTCAAAAATGTGAAAATATAACTAAATTATGTTTCAAAACATACATGGACAAAATGTTCTAGAATATATTAACTTTATCTCAGAAAATAAGTATTACTGGAAAACAATGTTCACACAAAGAAAACGATCTCATGTCTAAGTTCATTTTTATTTTATTTCAAGTCAATTTATAAAATAAAAGTACTTTATCACTTCAAACCAAAAGAAAGTAACAGAATGCCCCACACAGTTGTGTGGGGCTGGAGTGTAGACATGTTGTCCACAATACTTCCATTTCTACTTGGCAGACATCTTCATAAGATACTTCTTGTCAATCTCAAAGAGCCGCCAGCCCTCCTCAAGTGAGAGGTCAGAGGCGCCGCGCCGTTTGTAGAACTCGATGGATGGCTTGTTCCACTCGGCAACAATGAAGTGCATGCTACTGCAGCGTGTCTTCACCGCCGTCTGGAAAAAGTATCATGAATGAGTGAGCTGTACCAGAACTATCTACATAAAATAAACACTTCTTTGATCTCTTAACTACACGCAACATACCAACATCAAGTGAAAACTCAATTATGTCCACTCCTGTCTATTTGATTTGACAACTTACAGTACAAATCTTAGCTTAAACAAAAGCTTAGGAAAAGCTTACCTCACTGAGCCTCTTCAGGATCTCTGACCCAATTCCATAACCTGAAATACACACATGAAGTCAGTAACTGCTCAACAGTCAAGAAGCATTTATAAACAGGAACTTTTTACAAAGTTACAGGAAAGTTTTTACCTCTGTACTCCTTCATCACATAGAAGTCCTCCAAGTACAGCAGTTTCCCTATCCAGGGATCGTAGGTGAAGTAGTACATGGCAAATCCTACGACTGTATATCCTTCAAAAAAAGAGATATAATATTATGAATATGATAAGCCATTTTGGAGTGCTTTCATAGAGTGGGTATTGAGAACACATATATGCTCCTCCTAGGCCAAGCAGAGAGGGGAGCACATTTCCCCCTATAATGACAACATAACTCTGAAATGCCCTAATGCATGAGAGTATGAGTCATCTGTGGACAGAAGGGGACTGTCCATTTGTTTAAGCCTGGCTTGTGTATTCAGGATATAGACACTCTGTGGCCACCTGGTCATCATGTTCCCATAATCCAATTAATCCCAGTGGCTTTGGAATTTCCCTGCTGGTGTTTGAGCACTAAGGCCTGCTGATCCAGCTCATAAAATGATAATTGCTGCAGAGCTCTCTCAGCCACTGGCTGTATGTTAGTATGGATTGACATTGAAAATAAGTTTAATTTTGTAGCTGTGCTCGCTGCAATTCTGCTTCTGTGCAACACGGTATCTTTGGTCTATATTACTAAATCACTAAGAGGTGAGCTTCAGATACTCTTCTGCATGAGTGTAACATATCTTCACTGGAGACATATTTATAGCTATATCACTGCCTAGGGTTCTCCTTACCTTCCATGTTCACGATCACGATCATGATCATTACAGAGTAATGCATCATTCAGTTACCTCCCCGCCCACCGCTGTACAAGCCAAGAGCCGTGTACATGGCAAAGCTAGAGACTGTAACCTGAAGATGAGGATAGATAAAGATGTTTCTGTCGGGTTCCTTTAAAAATCCATGAACTATTTCCCTTTTTTGTTGCTATCAAATTACTCAGTCTCTTTTTATTCTTTTAAAAAGTATAATAAAAATAAAAACACTTAAGTCTGATTATAATTCACTGATATTTAATAATAGGGATGGCGCTTCTATACCCTCTACGCTTTGCTGGTCCTTAGGCACTTCTGCAATGACGCAGTGGTAGAACGGGTGCTCTCCGAAACCGTCCTCGAGGAGGTCTGTAAACAAACACGTTGGTCACTTTCTAGTTAACTTTTAACTGAGGGTTCCTTCGTTTAATTATTTCCTGAATGATTAAATACGCACCCTTTTCAGTCAAAATGACCTGTTCCTCCATCTCTTCGAATTTCGCAAGTTCCTGTGGAAAACAAAAACATGAATGTAAGATTTTCTGTAATTCGTTGGATTTAAGTAAACACAATCAGGCAAAACAATTATGAAACCTAATACCAATGTTACAGGGTACAACGCGTGTAAAACTGTCCACAGTTGTTGTTTTTTTTTTTTTTGACTTAACACTTATAAATTGTCATCTGGATTTCTGTTACACATATTCACTGTTTTACGCGATTTAACATCTTCGAGGTTGACTAGACATATACAACTCGCAATGATCTGTCTCAGTCAACAGGTGATGATAGATAACATCCAAGTAATAATTTACGTGTGTTTGGCACGCAGCATGTGAGAGAAAACCTGCCAGCCCCAAATGATTTTAAATACATTTTGTCCCATGTATACATTCAGGTTTTGTATTTTGAACATACCACAATTAAAGAACATTCACTTGAATCAGCGATTCAAAATAACTGCGTCATTGCTATCATGCTCAGCCAGGAGCAAAATGGAGGGCAGGTATGATGGTCAATGTACATACCTTTATGAGACGCAATATGTCAGACACGTCCTTGGGTTCAGCTTTCCGTAATATAAAATTGGCCATTTTCTTCTTTTACTCTTTTTTCCTTTTCTCACGAGTCCTCTGTATGTGAAAAGAAGCAAAACGTGTTTCTTCATTCGGTTCCCAGGAGTTTGCCCTCCTCAGTCAGTCTGGGATCCTGACCCCTTAGAGAAGAGATTACATGCAGCCTAGTCGCTATAGCGCTGAATGTCATCCACTTGCTGCTCCAGGCTTTATAAACACAGCTTGCCCCTGGGTAGTGTCGCAACAGCGCTCCGGAAGAGAGTCCAGGTCTCTTACGTCACTGTCTCCAAGTTACTGTATCTCGTGACTCAAAGTCCACTATTATCCTGGTTCAAAGAATGTAAAAGGTCAGGAAATTGGTAAGAGAAAACAGTGGAGGAAAGTTTAGGAAAGTACGTTCTGGACTGTTTTCTCGTTTTCTCTTTTCGTAAATGTTTTTATTTAAGTTAACAAGGTTTAAAGTAAGGTTTCCTTGTCCAGTATTCACAAAAGAACAGTATTCATATCCCTGGCATCATGGGTAACTAGCCTTCACACAGCAATTATCTTTTCATATATATGAACATTGACTACCAGATCTTTTTCTGAAACTAATTTTAAAATACTTTTCATATCAAGGAATATGTACAATCAAGGAGTAGGATATCAAGGAAACTTTCCCTTAAAACCTGAGTTATTGAATAATATATTTACCACACACAGCTGGTCTTCAGACATGTATCGTGTGTAGTTACAGGTCTGACAGGTGAATGCTGCTCTCTTATTTCTGTTTGTTCTGTTTAATGACAAACCCACAAAAACAATTTTTTTGACGACTGTTTATATCTCTAGCATCTCCAACTGGTGACAGATGGTTATTACAGTCCTAATGTACCAAAGGCTTGTCTGATTTTACTGTCCATTATTTAAGTTGAAGGAATCTCTAAAACACAATTTTTGTTTAATTTCATTTCATTAATACTTATTTGGCAGTGGGTTTGCAGACCGGATAACACATATTCACGTTCTTAAGTTCTAAAGAATATTACACATGGGCTTCAACACTACATACAGTGACTTTGAGTGCATTCACATTCTGCTTGCATTCATGACACTTTATGATATAAATAAATATTTCAAGATCAATACATGCCAGTCCACACTGTTGCAACAAAGACAGTTACAGCACATGATTATGTTTAAGAAGGGTATGTCTTTATTGCAAGTTTTGACTTGGGTGGCTGGCTTGGATGGTCTTTGTGCAATCATGTTTTAAGTTTGGATTTTTATTACTACTTTTTTCTGACATTTGACAGTCAACATAAAACATGAATTTTGAACATTCATGTTGAATAACATTCAGTATTTTATATATATATATATATATATATACACTGTATATATATATATACTGAATGTTATTCAACATGAATTTTATATGTATATATATGATTTTATTAAATGAGAAATTGTTGGAAGGGTGAATACAGCTTCCATGTCACAGGTACAAATCATGTTTCAAGATGCCAATCATGTTAAATATTCATGGAGTGTTGCTTGAATACCTTAGTTCTGAATATTTCCACCCTCCACATTGTGTACCTAAAGAAAACAAAATGCGCTTATTTATCACATTTATCTCCTCATGGAGTTCATGGAGCCCATGGAGCCTTTCACTTCGACCAGAGGCGCATTTTTATGCCCCAGGTAGAAAAGATTCTCTTAGAAAAAGCTGGTATCTGTGGTCGTGTTGACTGCATTCTCTGTTCGCTTTTTGTTATTTTGTTCATTTTTGTATTCACTTTCACTTGTTCTTGGTTGATTGACCCTGTTTCTTGACCCCGTTTTATGTTTTGGAAACTGCTGTACAATTCACTCAAAATTGCGTCATTCCTTGGCATTTGTAACAGGATGTTTCCTGTCTTCTTGGCTGGTCCCCCAAACCCTTTCCCAAGGCTAAACTTAGCTCTCGGTGGAATGTTTCCCATTGTTTCCTTCCTTTCTGTATCAGACCTCCTGCAGCTGTAGACAGTCTTGTTTGTTATATAGATGAGACTATCTGCACCAACTCAAGGTTAAATGCATATTAAAAGTATATTCAAATGCTTCAACGAATCCCTTTCTTAAATATTTGAATTAATCTGTGTATTTAAAAAACTGAGAATCGTGGGAACGTATCAGAATGTGTGAATTTGCAAATACATTGAAGTATTTTTTAAGGGTATTTAAATATTTGGTTTCCAGAATCCTTCATAGTTCTTAATTCTTTACACCATTGATATGAAATTCTAAGAATCCATAATTTAGGAATCAATTCAAAATTGATTAATTTTCTTTATCTGTGAGAAATTGGGTTTTTCAAAACAAAATGGAATTAAATCGATTAGTCCCCACCAAAATATACTTGCTGTTATTCACATTATCTCTATCTACATGCCCTTTCACAAAAGACCACATACAAAAATGAACTGGACTTTCATTTTCGTTTTAAGCTTCTCCCATCAAAAACAATGCATAAGTATGTATCCGGGATAAAACAGTCATTAACCATCCAGTTTTCATGAACTAATTTGTAATTGTTATTTGTACTACTGGAAATGTATATTTGAGGATGTTATGAACAATTGTTGTGTTCTTTAAAAACAAATCAGTAATGGTGGGGGGATCACATGAACATTCATACATTCATTTTATGTATCCAATAATGTTTATTTTTCACACATTGAAAATAATTTAACAGTCATTGCTAACCTTGTTAAACATTTTGTGGGTGGCGTAGCAGTGCTGTTAGTGCACTGTGCAGTTGGTGATTACAAACAGGAGGGTAAAAAAGGGAAAGGTTTGTCCCTTTCCATGGTCCTGGTGTACTGTCATGTTAAGATCTTCTACAGCAGACACTGAATACAGCGATGGAAATTGAAATGTAACCATTTTCCAGACATTCGCTTTCAGCAGCTACCTGTGTCTTTCCAAAGAACTTTACCAATTTTTGACTTAAAAGTTCTTTGAGCCAGTTTTTTTTTTTTTTTTTTGAGTTGCATTGGAATGTGGTTATGAAAAAATGTAACCTGTGACATTCTATTCTTTTGTTTGCATTATCTACTGTCTTTCTGAGTGGGCAGTGTACATGGACGAATAACCTTGGAGTGAGTTCTATTGTAACTATAAAGAAGTTGTACCTTTTCTTACATGAACTATTATTGTAAGGTTGCTAACATTCATGTTCTGGGAATTTGCTACCTAACTGACTGGATAGATTATTTAATATTATGCAAGCTCAACAGGAGAAAGTCTGAAACAATTTCAGCTAATGAGCATACATACCATACTTATTGTTTAAATTAGTGCAATTACAATTGGTAAGGTCTCATTGTGTATTGCATATTTCATAAGCTTGTTTATCAGTTGGCAGATACTTATTCAAAAAATATATTTAAATACCATTTTACACTTCATGCATTGTGCAATTAATGAATGCATATTTGCTGATACTCAAGTAACCAACAGAATGTGACTAGAATACATCAGCATTATTGCTCATGAGTTGCTGTCTCGACTCTATTACTCACAGTCCATCTCCTGCCATCTTCTAATGTACTATTACACGCATGTTCAACATGTTTATTGAAGAACATAACGGCATGACAGCATCTGCCTTGGATTCAAATGCTTCACTTCTTCAGATAAAAGCATGGGAAACACAAGCTTGACAACCTTTTCTGACAGGCATACACCATCTGCTCATCTACTCCAAAAACTCAATGCCTTGATTGTGTTTGATGTCAAGTTGCAATAATGTACAGTTTGTCTGACAATGTGAAATAGACCACACCCTGCAAAAAAACACTTACTTATTCAACACTATTCAAATACCACCTGAAAAGAACTTAACTGCTCTATTATTGACCATTACTTGAGAAACATTGTACTTTATAGAATGTTTATTTCTCACTTTTTTTACAGATTAACTTTTTATTTTATTATTTTTTCTGTTGACAGCACTTTTGTTAATATCCAGGTGGCTGTGTAAGCCCTCTCAGTTTTCTTACCTATGCACTGTACTTCATATGGATATCCATTTAATTGTTGTGTTTGTTTCTGAATACTACTACTACTGCTACTACTACTACTACTACTACTACTACTACTACTAATAATAATAATAATAATAATAATAATAATGATAATAATAATAATGATATGGTCCAGGGATGGCATGGGGACATTGTGATGTTGAGGGGGTGTTACTGGGATGTTTTAATAATACTCTGTGTACACTTTCTCAAGACATTCAGTGCACTGTGTTGTTTTGTTGGATCGTCTTGCAGTTATTTTCCAAGGAAGAGTACAGCCTCGCCCTTGTTAATGTTCAACAGAGACTCACTGTGCAACCCTCCAACGCAGCATGGGCCTCCCCCTCTCACCCAGCCATTACAAGTTCAGAGGTGACGGTATTATCATATCATCACAGCACAGCAGAGAATAACTCTGATGTTTGGTGTGTTGCCTTTCCCTGTAAGGGCCCTGATACTAAATAGAAGCTGTACTGTGTGTGACATGGTGTGGGGAGTCGAATGAGAGTGTGGCTCCAGAACAATGTTATCATGTTTAGCTTTCTAATCTTTTCTGAACTTCTAATGTTTTGCGCAGTGTAGCTAGAGAAAATGGTGAATCAAACATAACATGCAAAGCACTAAGGCAAGAGGAAACATTTTCTGTACACAGTGGAGCTATAAGCACTCAAGAACACATAAGTTTCTATGTGCATACGTACATACTGCTCTATCACATATAGTGTGTGAGTGGATGCAAAGTTTTATGCTAGTCTGTAGTAACACTTTAAAATTAAATACAGTATATGCATGAAAATATGCACATGCAATGCAACACACACAAATAAATGCATAATATAATTTGTATAATGTAAAATGTACAGTCATAGCCACACCCATGAGCCTAATCAAATAAATATACATATGAATGTACCTGTCCAAGCCATGGTTGGGTAAAAGAAGTATCAGTGCTTCTTAGGGCTGTATAAATAGTGAGTTGCATTGTTCAGTATTGTTTAATTGACCACATATCTGTGCTGTGACCACAAAACACCATGCTCACATGAGTGTTAATTTCTTTGCATGCATTTATATATATATATATATATATATATATATATATATATAGAAATGTTTATGTTCCCATTTCAGCTAGAATCTGAACCCATTCTTATTTGTAATGCAGTAGGTAATGTAATATATAACATAATATAAACATAAATTACATATTTTTTTAAATGTTGGTATTATCTTCATATCAATTGACCACACTGGATTGTTTTTGGTTCCTCTCGCTGTGTCCTCATATTATATAAATTATATGGTCTGTGTGATTACTTTATTGGCAGTACATTTTTATTACAGGGAAAATGATTTTATGTTGTAGATTAGAACTGTTCTATTGTGACCTAGTTAAGCAATTAAGGAGAGAGGGCTACATACAGTAATGCATTGTGTTGTAAAGCAATATTGGATTGTGTGGTGGTTGCAGGTCCAAACCATGAGAGGAAAACTGCTGTTGTACCTTTTGGCATCCTATAATTATTCAGTAAATATCCAGTGTGTGTGGCTGTAAAAGCATTGAGTACAGGTTGAGCCCTATTGCCTCACAAATGAGTTTATTAGGGACAGAGGTCCAGAGGGGCGGGACACAGTCAGCTTTTATTACCATTGAGGAGTGGGTCTCAACAGAAAGTGAAGCCTAAAAATTGAGATAGTTCATTTGTTTTACATAGAGAAATATCCTCTAAGTGACAATAATGTAGTATGTGAGACATGAGTGCATGGCCCCTTCAGCAAAATTCTATTAAAAACTAGACAATTAAGGAGGTCATATTATCACAAAGGACCCATTGTCTCAAACTATGAAATTATTTTGTATTGTTTTTGGTGTATTAAAAACATTTCTTACTCCCATTAATTTTGAAATTAAGCTTTTTGGGGCTTTTTTTGATGCAGAAATGGATTTTGCTAAATTACTAAGTAACCTTTATTTTAGACTGAACTATTCTTCCAAGTTAACAGCATTTCTAGGAATAAACAATCACTAATGCATTTAACCTACCTAACTGCTCAACAGATGCCTGCAGATCATCTGTGAAAGAGTCACTTTCCATACAGTGTTCTATGTTATAGCTGGTAGTGGGTAAAACAGGTCAAGGTAGGTGCATGAAAGGAATGTACACACTTTGGCTTTGACTGGGTTTGTGTATGAGAATTTCACAGTGGATATTTTTCAGCTCTTCAGTTGTGGTACTGCGGATGAGGTATCTTTCTAGCAGGCACATTTCTGTCCATTTGCATTAGTTTGACGGAGATATAATTTGTCTCTGTCATCAGGGGCATCAAACATACATTTGTAATCTTACAACCTTCTCCAATTCTACATAATTATAGTGTATCGTTTCTACACAAGGCTCTCATTGACCTTATAATAATCATGTTTTTGAATGCCTTTTGAACTCTCCTTCTCAAATAAATAAAGTTAGCATTGGTGGTTTTAATGAATTCCTCTGTATTGGCCATGGTCATTCACTGAATTAAAATAAAGAAGCGCTTGGTGCTCTTTCCAGGTTCGCTTTTTCCCTTTCGTTCTTTTTTGTATTAATTTCTCTCTCCTTTCCATGGTAGATGGCTAAGAATTATTCACTTTCATCACCTTTAAATAAGCTTAATTAGTTTCATCTGACATTCTGTTATCCAGACATTCTTGCTTTACTACAATAAATCAGATTCAGTAAAGTATTTTTATTTATCGTAGAAATAAAAGAAATACATACATTAAACAAGCTCAAACTCTATAATGCCCAAACAGAATCTCTTTTTGTCTCATTTGGGTCTGCAATATCTACTGACCCGATCACAAATGCACAGAATAAACCAGGAAATTAAGATAGCACAGAGAAATAGGTCAGTAAAGATCAGTAATTTACTTTAATCATACAAAATGTATAAAAAACAACTTACATACACTTCCAGAGTAGTAATATACACTGATAATATTAAATCAAAGCTTTTTAAAATGCAATCCTAGTCTGCTTTCCAACAAGAATTAAAAAGTGCTCAGTAGTCAGATTATTTTTTGTGTATCCAGGTCTAAAACAAAATCTGAAAATCACAAATAGTGATGCAGGAAGGTCAGGTTAAAAAGGATTGTGGAATATGTGTGGTGGATGTCTTCCTTCTCTCTTCAAGGGGCAATCCCAAACTCTGGGTCAGCTCACTCCTCAACAGACATCTTGAGTAATGCCTCTTTGTCGATCTTAAAGAGCCGCCAGCCTTCCTCCAGTGAAAGGTCAGAGGCGCCGCGCCGTTTGTAGAACTCGATGGATGGTTTGTTCCACTCGGCCACAAGAAAGTGCATGCTACTGCAGCGTGTCTTCACTGCCGTCTGAAAAAAGGAGCATGAACAGGGTAGGTTATGATCAAATATAGACTTATACTGCCCTTCATAATGTTTGGGACAAAGACATGATTTTCTTGATTTGGCTCTGTTCTCCACAATTTTACACTTGCAATCAAAAACGTTTTTGTGGTTAAAGCACATGCTTTTAAGAGAGGGAGTTTTGATACATTTTTACTGTACCATGTAGAAATTACAGTACTTTTTATCGATAGCCACCCTCCCTCCATTTCAGGGCACCATTTGGAGCAAAGGGCTTCTCAGGTTTCTGATTGAATGTATGTTCAATTGCTTCCTTTGATCAGATATAAGACAGCCTTCATTATCTAGTCTTAATTCCATGGTTTTTGATCACCTACATTTAATTGATAAGTAAGAGGAATGTCACATCTGTCTAGCTGTAATAGCATGGTTTCAAAGCACTGCTTAGAAATAACTTATAAAAAAAATCACTGGAATGGAACTGAATACAACTAAAGTGAAGGTCTTACATGACTCAGGTTCCTCAGGATTTCAGACCCAATTCCAAACCCTAAGGTGAAAATAAAAATAAACATCATGCATGTTGCAATAACTTTGTGGAATTCTGTATCTGTTATCATTCATGTCCCATTAGTCCCATTTGTTGCCTTAAAATTCGGTTGAAGCCCACTACATTTTTCTGTTAGCTGATATAGTGAAATGCAAGGAAACAAAAAGGAGTTTATTATAATCTATCAAATGACAGAATTAATGGTATGTACTATCCAAGACTAATTTGGGAATAAAGCAAGCATCCTTTCAGTATTCAAATGTCCACTTGATGCAGAATACACAAAAAGATGCTTAATAAATACACCTGAATTCTGTTGCATCATACTGTCAAATGCTGGACAAATACCTCTGTACTCCTGCATCACATAGAAGTCCTCCAGGTACAGCAGTTTTCCTATCCAGGGGTCATAGGTGAAGTAGTACATGGCAAAACCAACCACAGCATGGCCTGTGAAGATAGGACCATAGTCAAGAAAGGATAACAAGGAAAAAAATCTAGCCAAGTAGAAAAACTAAGATGGGTGAAATGGACAGGGCCACACATGTCACCACATCACATCACCCTGAGGAACATTTACCAAGCTGTTGCATTGCTATAACAGGAAAGACATATACATGAGAACAGAACGCATACAGCCAAGATATTGACCCTCATACAAATTCCTGCATCATTCACATTTAATCTAAATTCAGGCCATTTTCACAGAATGTACCAATCCCAACATGATCTTAGGGTACATGCAAATTGTTTGTGTACGCTGATTCCAAAATTTATATTCAAACAGCTGCACAGTGAAAGGGATGAAGCCGAAACCATGGCATTACACACAACAGTCAGGTTTGCAGAGTAATTGAAAAAAGAATAATGTTCCTTTTTTTAGTCAATTGTCCTTAAAAGGTATGGAACAGAAATTTGTATTCAGAATTGTGTTTTGGATACATTTTCCACTTGATTAGAAAACAATCTATTGTGCTATGTGCTAAGACAATGAAGAAATGTGGAGCTGTTCTGTGTGTGTGTGTGGGGGGGGTCAAATGCTTCATTTTCCAATTACTTGGTTGGGTAAACGGGAACAAGTGCAGTTTGTGCTGAGATAATATGAAATCATGGTTCTGCCTATAGTTTAAACAATTTGCCTACATTCATTTTGAGTGGAAATACTTCATAACAATCACTAAATAAAGTTATGTCATGACTTTTGAGAACTTCTATTGAGCCCCTACCCTCTGTGCTTCTCTGGTCCCTTGGTACTTCCGCGATGACGCAGTGGTAGAATGGGTGATCTCCAAAGCCATCCTCCAGCAGATCTGAGATCAAAGTAAACAGAGTTATTACACAGTTTACATGAGTGATAACAGCAGTGTAGATGCAGTGCAAGTCTACTACATGTACACTCACAAGCATAACATACTTTACCTTTCTCAGTCAGTATGACTTGATCTTCCATATCTTCATATTTCGCAAGTTCCTGGAAAAATCAAAACAATAAAATGTCAGTCTGTACTTTCCACCTTTGACCATGGCCTCAGCAGATAGAAACTCTCATGGTTCCCAGTTTGCTTATAATAAAGTGTCAGAAAAGTAAAATTGGTTTATATTTTACAACTTTGATTTTAGTCTGTATAACTTTCTTACAGTTACTCACTCATTTAACATCTGGAATACCTGTGGGACATGCACACTTGCATCCAAGTTTGCACGACCACATCTTGGCTCTCTAGATTAAGACAACGTTTTATTTAAAATTTATCAAAGCACCCAAGGTTCATGGCTGCATGTTGTACTAACATTTAATCTAGTTGTACAATCCCTTTCTAGTCTGCACCTATCACTTTGTGAACCATAAAACTAACTGGTCTCCTTCATCCACAAGTTTTCCATTTACTTTTATGAGTCGCAGTAAGTCAGGCACGTCCTTGGGTTCGGCTCTCCGTAATATAAAATGGGCCATTTTCTTCTTTTACTCTTTTTCCCTTTCCTCACAAGTCCTCTGTATGTGAAAAGAAGCAAAACGTGTTTCTTCATTCGGTTCCCAGGAGTTTGCCCCCCGCAGTCAGTCTGGGATCCTGACCGTTCTATGAAGAGATCACATTCAGGTTGCAGTCGCTCCACGCGTCTGCTGAACTGGAGTGCTTTGTTCTCTTTTAAGGCGCTTTAATGTATGGGCAAGCGGGGGCTGGGAATTCGGCACTGCCCATTGTCCAATCAGAAAGAAGATAAGCGGGTCAGAGAGTTTTGTCAGCTATGAGTCACTGTTTATTATGTGAAAAATTAGCAAATCAAAAACAGAGCAAGACTGTCAAAATATGACTGAAATGTGCTGCTTGGGACCATGAATGCAATGTTCTCAGGTGCAAGTGGAAATGCATTTGTGGGCATATACTGTATTTATAGGTCATATATTATGATTCTCTTCATCAAATGAGTCCCCACTCTCAGTGAGCTTCAGAGGAAGTTCAGTTGCCATGAAAAATATTTTTGCATCTTACCTACTTTTCCTGTTGACATCCAGAAAGTCCTGTGGGGCAGTTAGACCAGAAATTGTGTAATTTCCAAAGTGAATATGAACAGCAAGAATACTGTCCCATAGAATATTGTACTCATGTGTGAGATACACTTCATAGATACAATCACCATTTTATGTTTTATTGAAATTAACATTTCTGAAAAACAGTTTTGACACAACCAGTCATGATTCTGTCAATATTTTTGCGATTTCACTTGAATTATGATCATTTACTTTTTTAAAACCTGAAAAGATTTCTGAAAAAGTTCTTTACCTGCACTATTAGTGCTTTTTCATGTTTGTGAGAGTTACTTTTCAGTTCCACTTTTAAGGCCTGGGTTTTGGCCGATGGATCTGCTCATCTAATTGAGGTCCAATGATAGGCTCTTCACTGACCCAGATACATTTTTGACTATTATTTTACAAAGCTCAGGAAGTGAGGAATGTTACCAATGATGTTAAAGTTGGACTACATATGCAAACAATGCATAAAGGGCTAGAAGACCATCACTACCATCTCTGAATTCTTTGAGCCTATTTTCTGCTGAAATCACATTTTAAAGCATCACTGCATCAAACGAGTGTAGTTTGTCCCTTGGGCTTTTTGCTTAATTGGGGGGGATTTCAGGCAATGGCAATAAATTATATGGTGCCTAGTCAGCAAATTCAGCAGAAGCTACCAGTCACAATATCAACATGAATCTAAAAGCAGGGTTCAGCATTGTATTCAGTATTTGGGAAGGAGACCAATTAGGAATTATTAGAGCAGCATGCAAGCTGCTGTTTTGCTACATTTTGCATCTACCATTTGCATCAAATTCTATGTTTACTTGAAACATTTTGAGATATTATGCAATGATCCTTTAAGATTAGTTTGCTTCCATTTGATGGATGAGTAAGAAGTGCTATGTTGTAGCCATATGGTGCAATCAGATGCAGTGTCTTACAAAAGTAAGAATTAGTATAACATTCCACATAGTTATCGGATTAGCAGCCATTGTCACAGCACTAACAGCAAATAGACATCATAACAGCATGTCCATTTTAAAAATGAAAAATGTGCTTTACATACTAAAATTACTGCTGGGATGGGAATGTTTATCTTTCTCAGATACTTGAGACACACAGAGAGTTACAGGTGGGAGGGAGCAAGCTGCATGGTAGGCCTGTATGATCACATTTTCAAGGATTGTTTTGGTCTGTGGATTCCTCCTGACTACATAACAAGAAACAAATCTCAAGGTCTCCACCAGCTAGCCTGCAAATTGTAACCTCATGGATGAAATTAGTTGCACAGCTTCACATGAAGTATCATGTAACCACCAGAATGATGTAAGGTGACACATTACGTGATGCATATCTACTGAATGTAACCAATCAATATGCTTTAGGGAACCCCGTTCCACTTTGTCCTGCCTGCAATTCTCCCTGAATGTCATGATTATAAAGATTCTTGCCTGCAGTCCATGGGGATGTCACCCCTGCATCCATGTCAATTCACTGAGACAATTGGCATCACAAATGTCAAAATATAGCATTGTACATAATGTTACCACTAAACCAAACCTTGGTTTAAAGGCTTTAAAACATTAAAAGGTTAGGACCCACTAGCAAATTAATGGATTATTTGTAAATCACTCCTGAAGAAAACTAGATGAAGTCTTGGTTCTCAGGAATGTCTGTTGAGGCCAAATACGAGTAATGCATTTCCCCTGGTGCATTTCAACCTCATCCTCTTCTCAAGATCTATCCATGGGTCCTAGCCAACAGTTTGGAGATCCCTGTTCTATTTCAAACAAAGAAATCAGCACCTCAACACCTCTTTACTGATACTTTACTGTAGGACTGGGGTCTCAGAGGGTGTCTTCATTCAGGACTAATTTGCATATTTCTACACCAAAAATGTATCACAAGCTCTACTGACCCCTTCCCTGTAAAGGGCATTGAAATTATGAGGTGCAAGTCACAATTATGAAATTCCATTAAGGTGCGATTTCAGTGATTCCTTTTTAAAATAAACAAATATCCCATGTGATATAAACCATATTTTTACCATGTAACTGGGACATAATTATGTGAAAAGGGCTGTAAAATGAAATACCGGTTTTTATATATATGTTGTGCTTTTAAGATCACTCTAGTGAGGAGTCCTCTGGGTCACATTCTGGCCACAGTTTATTATGAAATAGTTTTTGAGTAAACTGCTTTAAAATGTGGCCTTTTTTGTCCGAAGTATGACTTCTAAACAAAGACAATTTTATTTTAAAAAATGAACAGCAGTATTTATGTGCCACAACACATTAGTGCATAAGCAATCATCAGTTTCACATGCAGTTTCATCTGATTCAATGAAGGTTAGTGAGCTGCAGTATTCAAGAAGTCAGATACCAAATTAACAAAATCGTGTTTTTATTTACTCTGATGGTAAATCCTTGGTTGAAAACAGAGAGGTTGAACATGTTGAAAGAAGACTGATGACATTCAGAGTTTAATTCAGTTTATCAAAATATTTCAGCTTTCCAGAGGGATCAGGGATTATCTGTAGAGAAGGACATTAAAATTAGAACAAGTTATCAGAATAATATTTAAAGCAGATTGATGTTCTGACTTAGAAATGACCATAACATCCTCCATTTTGTGTTGGAGGGTCCTGCACAGGCCATCAAGCATGTCCTCAAAGACATTCATTAGTGCAGTACAAGCATTCTGCCCTCAAGCAGTTATTACAAACTCATGTTACATTAGTATGAGAAGCTACATCAAAACTCACCGTGTCACTGCCTGGTTTCCAGCCTGCCGGACACACTGTAACAAGAGAGACAGTCATCAATACAATTTTAGACAAGGAATTTTAAGTGACAATGTAATTTGACACTGTCAGGAGGGCAGGAAACATAAAATATTCCCAAGCATATACTCAAATCATGACATTACTCCACCAGGTTTGGCCCAATGTGTGCAAGCAAACTCATGCTGTTGTTTGTCACGGTGGTAGTGTTACCAAAAAATCCCCAGTTCCCTGATGGTGGTTTGGGTGGTGTGGGGGGGACTACTGAGGCCTACTGTGCCCAGGAACTATTGTGATTATGTTAAATGCTTTGATATGTTCAAGTGCAGGGTTTGGACTGTACCTTCCCCATGTTTGTCAGTATACTGGAAGGCCTGCACAAGCCGCAGAGTCTCATCCACAGACCGGCCCACAGGGAGGTCATTCATGGTGATCTGCCTCAGGACTCCCTTATCATCAATGATGAAGAGACCCCTGATGATGAGGGAAACAGGGAGAGCCACAATATGTAACCACATGACTAGTAGAGACAACATAAATAAAGAATCTGAACTGCATGCAGGCCCTTCTGCCATTCAACAGACATTTGTAACATTCCACATAAATAAATTCTTTCACACTATCCCTAGTTTTTATTTTATCAGTACTGTTAATTTATAAACCAAAATGGCAATGTACTTTGAGAAACATTTCCTTATTACTTCATCATATAAAGACTGATATCCAGTTAATAACAGATAGTGTATCACTAACAAAACTCGTATTAATATGCAGCACATCATTTGTTTGTCTGTGATTTTAGTGTCTTATGTAATTCTATCTGCTTCATTCTATTTTTCATTCTGTTCCTAGACTGTTTACTTAGGATTCTTCAGAATACTCATTTATTACTATGTCCTCACTACATAACTGGTGAGCTAAGTAGATGACTCAGAAAAGCAGAATGCTTTTTCTCCTGCTAAGTCCCCTGTAAGTGACTGTTTCCATACCTGAGTGTGTGGCCCTGGTCCTCTAGGAAAACCCCATAGTCCTTGGCGATTTGATGTGTGAGGTCTGACAGTAGAGGGATCTTCATGGGCCCAAGGCCACCCTGTTTCCTGGGTGTGTTGATCCTATCAGCACAGAATCACATAACACTGTCAGCACAACAACATGCCTCACCACTTTTAACAGTTAGACTTAACAGTATAGTTATACTGGATCTAAAATAGAAAAATCTAAATGACACTTATTCAGTGAACACAGGATAAATGCCTACAAGTATAGTAAATCATGATGACATTAGGCACCAGTGACACAGTTATAAACATCCCGGCTTTTTCCCCCAAAAATCACACTGCTGACAAATGCAATCAGCAAAACAGTGTTGCTGGACTGACTATTGCAAGATGCAGTCATTAGTGCTATACAACCACTTCATGGGCAGGGCCCGGTTTTTCCACTGCCAGAAGCCAGAGATAAAATGCCAAATGTCTCAAGCCAGCAAAGTCAAGCCAAAAACATCCCCACTATACCATATAAAAGTGGAGCTTGTATAATGTCTGTAAATAAATAAAGGGGATCTGAAAGGCATAATTATCTGCAAAGTCATAGCTACTATACAATTAATCATCAATCACCAATCCATCTAAAGCAATTACTAACATTTGATCCTGGGGTACCCTGTGTACTGCTTGTCTTTGTATTTACTGACTGTAAATACAATTTTTGAGGTATAGCAAGTTGTTAATCATTTTAATTAGACACTTAAGGAGACATTCATTCAGGTTGGGGGGATGGACTAGTCTGGACTTGACCATAAAATAATTTACCACCTGAGGTGTACAATCAAAAATAGTTATTTAGTATGAAGCAGTACAACCTGCCAATAACAGCAATAGCTTCAGCTAAAACTATTTAAAATGGATTGCTCTGGAAGGTGTCCACTGATATCTATTGCTACAGTGGTAAGAGACAAAGAAGCCGTTTTGGAACATTTTTGGCAATTGCTGCCGAAGAAACATGGTATAGTATGGGTGGAAGTCAACAGTTTGTGAGATTCATAGTAAATACGCTTCTCAGAAACACTCGCAGGACAAGAGGAAGCAAGGTGACCACCCTCTTCATGCACTGCTACAACACCACCTGCAAAATTTCCCATGATCATACGAAACAAGGGAAGAGACTTTTTTAGGACTTCTTTCACATGTTTTGATTACAAAAGCTGATTTTACATGCTTTGCTGATAAACAAATGTCTCCTATGGTTTGTTATTTAAGAAAATCAAAACTTTTTCAATTCAAAATGTCAGATTTATCAAACCATTCAGCATTACATACCTCAACCAATCACATGCTTTCTAAATGTTTTTGCACCAGCAAAACAGTTTTGGACATACTTAATGCTTCAGTAAATCAAGCCCATAATGGACTACAATGAATTACCAATGCTAAGTTTATGGCAAGTATGGTGAAAGCCAAGCCCCATAACACTTTGTTATGGATTTTACATTATTAGTATTGACCATCATGCTTTATTTGTTGGTAATATTAGGTACAGACTTGTGAATAGGTTAAAAACTGGGTATACTGCACATGAATTATTTACGTTTAGATCCATATCTCCTTCTCTACTGCTCATACAACTTTTAAAGTTTGTAAAATGGTGCAAAATGTGACCTGTGAACTGTGTCACATGGATGGTGGCCATGCTGCATGGGGCACATACTCCCCCATGTGGTGGAAAGCAGTATCTCCATGACTGTTGCTTCAATAAAGTTCAAAACTTGGAAAACACATTGTATTTATCACTGAAGAGGGCCCAGAGCCTTCCAAGGCTTCCTACTAATTCTAGTTATAATAACAATAACAACAACAACAACAACAAGAATAATACTTATTATTATCATCATCATACTCTATTTTTGGGTATGTTTTTGGCCAGAAAGTGCTCCATAGGTTACAGTGAAGGGTGCTCTTATGCATTAACAGAAGGAAGACTGGTCTAACAGGATAGGGTTAGAGGCAGGGCCTTACCAGGCCAAGTGGGTGAACTGCGAATCAACTGAGCATGCAACAACCTCAGTATTGATGGCACGGAACTCCTCCACACGGTCACTAAATGCAATGATCTCTGTAGGGCAAACAAACGTGCTGCAACAAACAGAAAACACAAGAAAAAAGCAATGGCCACAATTACTTCCCAAAATTTAACCAACAAAATTCAACTGACAACAATCTATTAAGCTTTATTCATGCAATGCTGAAAAAGCCCTTCATTCATTGGTACTATCACTGTGTTCCAATCAGTGTGTACAAGAACTTTGTTGTAAGGCCAGTTTCACTACTACACTATGCTGCCCAACAGTTAAAACTGTATGAAGTCTGACCATTTTTAGATTAGTAATACAAACAGGACTCAAAAAAACACCGATACTCACAAGTCCAAGGGGTAAAAGAAGAATACCAAATATTTTCCTCGGTAGTCAGACAGCTTCAGCTCCTTGAATTCACCGCTGATGACAGCAGTGCCCTCCCAGTGGGGTGCAGGCTTTGAGACTTCACAGAAAAACAGAATGCATAATGACCCAGTGTCAACAATGTATGCGTATTGACATTGAGTCACTCAAACAGCCAAAGAAAGGTTCCAACACCACCCCTCACAGATCTTTGTGTCCCTTTGCCAGATGGTAAATAGTGACCTCAGAGATGATGTTTGAGTCTGTTTTAAATGGAAATATTGAAAAAATGGGTCCCTCATTTATACATACACTGCATTTTCTTTTGATTCCAACATTGTCTTTTATTTCATTGTTATTCTATCCAATTATAATTACGATTCGACAATTCAGAAAGTTCATCATCATAACCAACACCATCAAACTTACATTAGCTATGACCAGTTGCCACTGTAGGCAAGGCTCAAGTAGAAAAGCTATATTCTACTTGATAACTGCATATTTATTGAATAGCTGACTTTAACAGTTTGGATCATGCTTTGGACCCTTGTCTCACACTACCTCTTCCTCTTATGGTGTACTGATTTCCTTCATCCTCCCTACTCTGTCTTTGATGATGATGTCACTGCCACCAGAACCTGATACATCACAAAGAGTTTTATTTGTTGAGTGAAATGCATTGCAGGACTTTTGGGACATATTCAAAAACACAAATGTAACTGAACATCTGCATATCAGACAAGCAACTTTTTTCTGTGTCAACATCATTCTTGCTGAAGTAAACTTGCTGGAATCGTCTACTTTATCTGCTCCAATTGAAGAATTAGGCACAACAATGCTAGCTAGCCCATTTCTTCCTCAAGACCTTCTGAACCATTGACAGGTACAGCTGTTGCCACTTTGTTTGAAATGTGAGCCACAAATGTGAGACTTGCGGTATGCTAATATATTCATATTCAAAATTTTTGATGAAAAAACATGATTTCATAATGTGATGTTGCATTAATCCATTATTGCATGTGTTAAAACATCATAGAATATGAATATCTTCAGATAACAAATGTTCAATCTCCAATTCTGCATCATCTTCGAAATAACAATGGCCCATGTGCCAATGTGGTTCGAAGATTTGTGAGAGGTGGTGTCGGGCCGTAGGGATTTGACATGGAACGATACCACTGCAAACTTGTGTGATCAGTGTGAGAAGTGTACAGCTGTGCAATCGAGTTGACAGAGCAAGAAAAAAAAAAATATATATATATATATATATATATGCCGGCACAGCTGGCTGCATTTCAACAGCACAACGTGCAAATTTATATAGGCCATTGGGGACAATGGAACAAATTCCAGTAAAATTTAAATTCAGAGAATAAAGAAAATGCTAAATAAATAAACAAATAAATTACTATCAGATGCATAGAAATTCAGATGACGACCTTTCAGATCGCCTCAGGTGAACCAGTAGCAACGCGGTCAGGCAAAGTCTGGTGGATTTTCTATCATGACGTGTCCCAAAACTATTGATACGTAGAGCCTGCTCACTCTCTGGAAGTTAAACTGGTTAGTGTTGCATTGGCATGCAAAGCTATTGCAACGTGAAAACAATACCATGTTAGCAATTTGTACATCGACATTAAATACAAGTGTTGTCAGAAATCAGTAGAATAGTAATCAGCGTTGCCAACAATCTACTAACGTCAAGTACGCGCCGCCACTAACCTCAATGCCATTGTTAGCTTGTCTGCTGCAATAGCTAGCAAATTAAGAGTTCATGCATGACTACTTGCTTGCTAATAAGTAGGATCGGTATTTTAGCTACCGTTAGCGACCTACTTTTTAATAACCAAAACGATACAAGTTAAATGTATTAAAAAACATTCATCATGCTTCTAGTTCGTTGTTTGCATGTGTCACATTATCGCGATCGTTAGGTCACTGCAATCGTAAAATTAGGTAGCGATAGCTAACACCTTTCGCAGGAAGTAATAGCTATCAAAGCTAACATTATGTTTTAGCATTGGTTCTTCGTTAGGAACTTTTCTCGCACACAACTGTCTAGCTATCTGAACGACAGCGTAATGTGCATGATCCATCTCTGTTGCTACATATGTGGATGCCATGGTGGGGACTCACTCTTAGCCTTGCTAAGGTGCAGAGAGTGGTCGGAGACGGGAACGCGGAAAGCCTCTCCCGGGTATACATGTCCTCCCGCGTAGTTGTAGCACTCTTGGTCCTTTTTGCCATATGGGCTATCTTGCACCCCGACAACACAGTTAATAATTTGAGAGACAGCAAAAAATGTACTTAAGATACCAGCTAACATTTTACGGCACTGTCGGTCGTCCATTTTTCCGTCTTGCTATCTGCACGTCTCTCTCCGCAAACTACACCGGGGAAAGCGACTTTTCTTATGGTTGCCAGATTGCACGTAACCCACCCATTGGTGAGCAGTTACTCCCAATCACACAGCAAATGTTTTATATTCCATTACCTTTACTGATAAAATGGGAAAGGTTTAACATGTTGATTACATTAAAATACTATTTAAATCTTAAATTTACTTTAGCTAGCACATGAACATTCCACCACTCATTAATATTTTCCTATACACTTCATATATTTTTTTTAAAAAATCCAGGGTTATGGTTAATGAAATTTGTACCTAATTGTTGTACAGGATTGCACTTTTCTCTGATCAGGGCTTTTTTTGGGTCAGAGAAGACACTGTCAAAGGAGACACTGCACAAAACTATTCAGTGTGTAACCTACAGTACATGTGTTACTTTTTCCAAGTATAAGTAAATCTCAATTTGGTCATCCTGATGATAAATCTTGAGAATTTAATAATTATAGTTTTTTACACATACATGTGTACTGTTAAAGCTCATGACTTGAAAGTTGAATGTTTATGTATTTACATGTCATAAGCCTATGCCAACCATTGTTTAAGTACAAATTAAATGGGTTTGTATCTGTCAACAATGATCGTTGTTCAAAAAATGGCTCTAAATTTCATTTCCTAAGAAGGACCAAAACTGAAGACACTCTCCATGGGTTCAAGGGTATATTATATATAATAAAATAATATATAATATTGTGTTATAATTCTGGTTATCCTATTATGCATAACAATTTATAGCATGTCCTGGTTGAATGCATTATTCTGAGTATACTGCATGCTGTTCGTGGGGCTTCAGACACAGCTATCCTCTCCCTGGATGCTGGAAAAGCCTTTCACTTTGTTGAGTGAGTACATTTCTTTGATGTTATGCAGATTTGGTTTTTAGAGGGAACTGGTGGGAAATTCTTTGTATTACTTTAGCACCTGATGTTTTGGCATATAGTTCTAGACCATTTAAACTGACACAGGGTATCCATCAAGGTTGCCTGCTATCACATTAGCGTTAGTTTGAGCAATAGAGCCATTCTCCAATGCAGTAAGAACTCACACTAATATAATAAGAATAACAGTATATGCCTTAAATGCTGATGATGTTGCTCTGTTTTGAACAAACTTAGCATACTCCTGGCCAGCTCTGTCACCTTTGATGCAGCGCTACAGACAGTCTTCAGGCTACAGAGCTGTTACAAGATCTGCAATTCTCTTCATCAATCTAATTTTTAAGAACTACCTGACAGGTTTTACCTATCTCGGTATAAATATTACCCATGCGATACAAAATATAATTCTGGCAAATTTTGTTATTTTTTATTTGGAATAATAAAAGTAATGGATCTATTGATGATGGTATGCACTTGCTTTTCAATGATTTAAAATACACTTATGTGACATCCACAAAAACTATTCTTTAAATATGTCACTTCATCTGTCTATTCTCTGTTATCTGGAAAAAGTGATGGTAGATGGCTTGTATTGAAATAGTAAAATATCCATACTTTATCAATTTCTTGTTCTATAATTCAAAAACACTCAAAGAAAAAAGTTAGTTCATGAAACCATGACTTGTGGTTTAGAAATAGCAGTCTATGTGCAGTCAGTCAACTACAATTTAAACTTCTGAAATATGAATGGATTGTGTGCATGTATTTGCCTCCATCATTATTACACTACTTTAATCACAATAATCCTGACCAATATGTAACTTAATCAAAGGTACACAATAGTACTGTATGTGAGATTGTCCACAGATAAAAGAATTTTGGGAGGATATGATGAGATGGCTGTCATGGAACATGTCAGTCAGTCTATCAATCAATTTGTGCAAGACTTTGTATTTTTGGTTTATTTCCTTAAGACTGCAAGCTTCGTGGAAACAAAATGTAATGGTTAATGCCTATTGCAGACGTAACACTAAATAGCAAGTCAGACAAACCAAGCAGTGGCTCACACATCTTTCTAACTGATATGCCCTAAAAAGACTTCCCTTTGTAATTAAGGGAAATATAAATGAGTTAAATGAAAAGCTTTCCTGGAGAACACAGACTTGGGTGCCGCTTGGGTGGTTAAATGATATGCTAATGGACTTGCGAAATGTGAATGCTCTGTAGGATAAGAACTTGCTTAGCCCTCTTGAATTTTGTATTGAATGCTGGACCTGTTTTTTTCTGTGTGTATGTGTGTTTGAGTACCCTCATGTTTGTATTGTTTTTTTAGTAAAAAAGAAAAAAATATCCCAGGAAATATATTCGTCAGTTCGACTGCATATAGCCTTGACCGTTCGCAAAGGTTTAAACTAAAATGTATTTAATTACGTATATGATGCGCTGCAATATATAAATACATTTATGACATTACATCAAAATTAAGTTTCAAGCAAGGTTAAGCAAGGTTTTCTTTTGTTACTCATATTTACATTGCCGCAGCGTGTAGGATACAGCATAAAACCGCAGAAATCTATTCTAAACAAATGCATTTGTTCTTTACAGAACAACATGTACTTTAACACAATTCTGCTCCCGAGTGCCTTTATGATATATTTCTGTGGTATTTGCATGACGTTGCCAACTCCGAGTGTTTGGCTTGTTGGCCGATTCGAGGAAGTTGGTGAGCAGGTTTTTAGGGGGTAAGGACGGAAGGGAGACAAGAACGAACCATCATAACCACGGCCTTCAGACAGTAGTATGCAGAAAATGCTTACCGTCATCTCTAACGTGTTGAGAGGCAGCGCCAGCAAAAATGTATGTATCTCACGGAATGTTTTCAAAAAATGCAGTTATATGTGATTACCTCGGTTTATCTTGAAGCAGAACCTCTCTTGACGTAAAGCTGACCTTGCGACTGACATAGCTGAATACTCATACTAGCTCTCCTGTAGGCCTGATTTGCCGACCAAAAAATAAATGACAATAAACTGGATTATAGCGAGTAATGCCATCTGTCAAGGACAACATTGACACATGCAACGTTCTAATTGCATGACGCATATCTGTGCCTTTCATTTATTGTTTTTTTTTCTGCTAAAATCATTCTTGGTGTGCAGTATTGACAAGCAAGCTAGCCACTGTTTGTTTAGCTTGAAACGGTGCTAGCTAACGTTACGTTTGGTTCGAGACTTTAAAATGTGGTTTTCTGTGACTGTCATTTCAACGGATACCGCTATGGCTACCTAACGTTACAACTAAAATGGGCATGGGAATATCTTTACTAGCAATGTATCTATCTAGCCTGCATGTGGGTACAATTACCGATAGCTAGCTTTGTAACTAGGCTGCCTGTTCGTGTATCGCTATCGCTATTAATATTTCACTCGCCTACTTCACAAACGACCTCACTTACAAGGTATCTTTTGTGTTTGGTTTTATAAATTACGTAATAGATATGAATTATAACACCTAAGACAGATAGTTTAGTAAGGAATGCAGTTAAGTTGGCTATGCTCACTTGACAACGTTCTCAATACTGTAAGAAAACTGGGTGCCTACTAATTGATTTAAATACTGACATAAATATTAATGAACAAACCTTATTTTAAAATGCATTAGCAGTGAGTAAACATTGCTAATATTGCCGTGCTAGTACGGTTTGCTAGCTAACAACATTGACAGTGTTGCTATGCTATCTTACAGTAGCTGACTTAAGTGTCGTAGATGGGTATGAAACCATCAAATTTAGCGTAACGTTACGTAACAACAATGACTTGCAGTAGTAAATAACGACGTAGTAGCTAGGCATTGCTAGTAAAAAGCTAGCTAACTCAGTTACCGGTCAATACAGTTGACAGAAATCCAAGGAATCTTAGCTGTGTATCTAGTTATTGATTTGTTTAGAGTTTGCTCGGTTGTTAGTTTTTTTCGGTTTTTGTTTTGTTTTTTTGTTGTTTTTTTACTTTATGGTAACTTGGTGTGTAGTTGATTAGTTCATAATTCGTGTGTTTCTGAATTGGCGTGTTGCTGAGATAAGTATATTTTACAATTGAAGGTCAACTTGCCCTTTAAGAACAGCATGGCCTCTAGCGATGCCTGTCCACTTTAACATTGTAAAAGTGTTTTAACAGGAAATGGGGATGAAACAAACCTGATGGAGCAGGTTAACTAATATTGAAGTTTTTTTTCAGTTTAGAGAATGAACTGATTTAATGTTGATTTTTTTCTACACAACCCTGGGTTTACAAAAGCTTGGGACCTTAGAGGCATTTGTAGATGTGTCCAGGTGTGTGTTCATAAGAAGTTGCACTCCAAATCCTTCAAAGTAACCACATAAAATGCTTTACTTAAGAATAGATAAACGTCAAATTAACTTTTGCTGCACACATTTAACCAACAACATTTACATTTAAATACAATATGATGATTACGATGACGTTTGTGGTACAGTAAATCCTGATAATGTTGACCAAGATTTTTTTAAATTGCTGTCTTTCTCTCTCCACTCACTCATTTTTTTTTTCATTAACTTCCCTTGAACAAAGATGTGACGCAACATGAAATTTAATGATAGGTCCATTCAATTGGATGAATAACTATTCCTCTCTCTCTCTCTGGCTGCCCGGTAGGGAGCCCAAGCTGTCTCTGAGGTAAGAGATGGTTGGGTTTATCCCTGCAGCTGTAACTAGCCTAATGCTAGTGCTCCACTGCTCAAGCTCTAACTGTGGCAGATACTATATGTATGTATGTATGTGTGTATGTATGTATGTATGTCTGAATGCATGGTTGTATGTATGTGTGTTATGTGTAAGTGAATTCAAACTGTGTATGCCACAGGTGAGATATTTCTGTTTGTTAGGTAATATATGTAATGGGTGCAGCTATCATCAATTACTGTTAAGTGCCAGTGGTGATTGTGACAACTAAAGCCCTCCTTTTTTTAGCCTGGTTAACCACATGGAACTTGTGGCCAAAATTGGCACCTACACAGTCTGAGACCATATGACCTACAGTATGCTTGTCCCACCTGCTTCTTGTAGTGTTGGTATGGATACTTATGTCATACCATCCACTCAGATTAACTTCTCAGACTTGTTGCAGGGAAAGGTATGTCATTTTTTTAGGTGCTGAAAAGGACTGCTGCTGGCAAAAATCCTTGTAGCTATAATCAGTTTTCTGGGTTTGGCTGGTGTCATCTCTGAGACAGTCACATAGACCATGAGTCCAAGGGTTTTCTGCTATTGGATCATATTTGGAGCACTTACTAATTTTGCTCCTTACTGTGACCACTCTTAGACCATGCAAAACTGATGTTATTTTAAGGCAGCTCCAGCTTCCAGATATTTTGAAGTATTGCACTGTTGATGGTGAACACAAAGGTCTGGTCAAACTTGCTCTGTATCTGAAACACATGATTATTTGTGAGGACTGTTTCACCAGTGTTTATAATTTGTCATGTGTTCAGTTTGTGTATACAAAGGTGGAGTATGCTTGTATGTGTGAGGTGTATGGGTGCCATGAATGTATTGTCTTTTTCAGTATGGTAGTGTGTCACTGACAGTCTCAAGCTGCTTTGAGATGCTTTCCATTAATTTGTAGTTTGCCTGTGCCTTTATTTGTAATTTGCTTAAAATCTTTGTTTCCTGACAGAAATGTGCTCTGAAGATTTGCTTAAATCATTTTCTTCATCTCTTAAGGCCTTCTATTTTATGCACAAATTGGCTCTGCTTCTTGGTCATTCAGGAGAATCATCTTGATTGCTGTGTGTTCAGGCATGAAACTTATGTAATGGCTACCTGCTGTTTTCATCAAAATAACCGCTTTTCTCTCTCACACAGAAATATTATATCTCATCCATTCAACACTCATCAATTCAGCTACTACCTCCATTTCAATGGTATTTTAACTTTTATTGGTAGATTTTAGTTAGTGCCCTGTAGTGGGACCATCTGAGACTACATCAGTTTACTATGTTTTATTTAGATCATCCCAGTAGTTGGACTCTTGAGGTCTTTGTCAGTTTTTGATGTGTTTTGAATAAACCATCTCTCAATTTGCCCAAATCTTGTTTGAGGGAACTGTTTTATTGTCCATTTCTCTATCATTCTCTTTTGCTTGGCTCTCTCTCTCTCTCTCTCTCTCTCTCTCTCTCTCTCTATATATATATATATATATATATATATACATATATATATAATTATTATTTTTTTATCTTTCTCTGTTTTGCTGTCTCTTTGTCTCTGCCAGTCTCACAGTTTTGGCTCACTAACTACTTGAGTATGCACTCTCCACATGTAAAATGGTGTGAGGTAATTGTTAGGGTAATTGTTAATATGGCGTTGAGTTGGATGGTGAGGACTGAAGTTTTAAAAAATAGAAACTGCACACCTCGTCCCATATTAAACCCTGGTTTTATCCTGCATTCTTTATTGGACTCTGTATTGGAAGGATCCCTATATTTAATTCTAAGCTGCAATTGGATCCCATGTTGAATCCAGATTGTGTTCTGACTGACTGGCTCTTCTCTCTCCAGTCTTCCACAAGGAGAGCTATTCTCCAGCTGCTGGCAGTCCAGTCCGAGTACGCTGATTTAACCTCACCACCAGACACGGCGCCACCATCTGAGAGACCCAGCTTAGAATTAGACTCTCCTCACCTGGGAATGTGTGCCAGCGCACCTGAGACAGTCGCACCTTTACCTCACTTAGGAGCTGGTACCTGTGGACCCTTCCCAGCCATGCCTTCCATAGAAACACCAGTGAACAACAGACCTATTGAAGATTTTACCAAGTCAGAATATTCAGTTCTCACTTCCAGACACACCATGGAATGTACTAGCCCAGAATTAGCCTCACTTGAACCTGTCGTTTATACAGCACAAAACGGCCCAGAATTAACCCCACCTGAACCTGCAGTAACTAGAGACCAACCCAAAACAGACTTAACTTCACTAGAACCTGAAGTGACTACAGACCAATCTAGCACAGAGTTTACCTCACTAGAACCTGCCATTACCACCGACCAACCTAATTCACAGTTACCCTCATCTGAACACACAATAAATACAGACCAACCCAGCCCAGAATTAACATCACTAGAACCTGATGTGACTACAGACCAACTTGGCCCAGAGAAAACCTCACGAGAACTTGTGATGACTGCTGACCAACCCAACTCACAGTTAAACTCACTTGAACTCACAATAAATAAAGACCAATCTAGTGCTGAATTAACTTCACTAGAACAAGAAGTGACTGCAGACCAACCTAGCCCAGACCTAACCTCACTTGAACCTGCAATGATTGCTGGCCAACCCAATTCACAAGTAACCTCACTTGACCTCACAGTAAATAAAGACCACACTTGCATTGAGTTAACTTCACTAGAACCTGAGGTGACTTCCGATCAACCTAGCATAGACTTAACCTCATTAGAACCCACGACAAATGCAGACCAACTTGGAACAGAACTGACTTTAAAAGATCCCAGAATAAACCCACCCAATCCAGAATTACCCTTACCAGAACCCACAGTAAATATGGACCGGTCCAACCCAGAGTTAGCAAATCCAACCAGTACCAATGCACATGCTGCAGACACCCCTTTGCCTGAGCCTTGGCCTGCAGTACACAGTGAGATGCCCACAGCAGATATTACATTCCCCCAACGCCCTGTGAATTCCGACAGGCTGACTGAAGATTTACCCTTACCAGAGCCACAGCTTGCTGTGAGTACTGGCAGACTTCTCCAACTCTACCAACCCCACCCCACTCCCCCACACATACTTGCATGCTCCCTTTTGCTGTGTTGTTCCTAATGTTGGGAGTCCTTCCCGCACCTGCACAACCCCATGAATTTTTGAGACTGCTGCTGACTTGCTGGCTGTGAGCCTTCCCCATTAAAGCCACGTCTTTCCTCTCTCTCTCATTGTCAGTAGCCATTCTTCTCCCCCTCTTTGTCATTTATAGGTGCTGTCAATGTATTAATTGAACATTAATAAATATCAAAAAACCTGGTGCACAGATATAAAAATAGGTAATAATCGCTGGCAGAAGTATTCAATATGTTGCTAATAGATGACGTGTTCTGAAGATGCAGGGAACAGGATATGCATTCAGTACCAAGGGACAGTGAATTTAATCAGTGGACCTAGACCTCTAGAGCAGCAAAAGGGTTTTGGCTGTTCTTACTGCTCTCTATTGGTTGAGCTGCTGGCGAATCTTGTGGTGGAGAAATCATTCAGACCATGCATAGGTCTAGTGGTTCTTTTGATTGGTTGTTTTTCCTCTACGAGTACCTAGTAACTGTCTTTTGTCTTTGTTTGTTCTCTTACTAAAGTGGCCTGTCTTTCTCTTCACAGGGAACCCGAGTAGTAGTGTCAGCACGCACCTACGCAGACTTCACCCCACAGGCTACCTTTGACATTAAGGTCTGTGGACATGCCTACCTGTTTACATGTCTTTGCATGCATTTTTCTTCATATGTGGGCCTGTTTGTGGTGGGTAGAGAGGCGGTGTGGAGATAACTGATGTGTCCATACCATAGCTATTGATCTGAAAGAAATCCTTTGTGACAGTTAGTGTGTGACATGGGTGCCATTGTTGCATGTAGTAAATTTTGTTGGATCCATGTGCTTCCCCCCTTTCAGAAGTGTGATGTGCACCGTCTGGAAGAAGGCCCGCCTACACAGGCGGTACTTACCAGAGAGGAGGGGCTTCAGTACTACCGCACCATGCAGACCATGAGGCGCATGGAGCTAAAGGCAGACCAGCTGTACAAGCAAAAGATCATCCGTGGCTTCTGTCACCTGTATGATGGCCAGGTGACAAAACAATAATGCCCCTTTCTCACTATTGGGTTATCACTGTTTTGAGCAAGAAAATTCCTAGATAACAGTCTCAGTGAGAATCCTCAAACTAGGAAGGCAAAATTTGAAGCAGTTTTGTTTGAGTAACTAAAAAAACTTACAAACATTTCAATTTTTTTAAATAGAATGTTTGAACATGTATTGTTAAAATTGTTGAAACTATCCATAGAATTAATTTTGATGACCTTGTAGGCTTGATTTGCTTTTATAGTTTGGAAATGCTCTCTTCCTCTATAATTTTATGTTTGATCCACTTATAAATTTACTTTTTCCACTGTAATTCTGACACTTTTTCTCCCTGTCCCTTATTTTTCACTTAACAGGAGGCGTGTGCTGTGGGCATTGAGGCGGGTATCAACCTTACAGACCACCTGATCACTGCATACCGAGCCCACGGTTACACTCTCACCCGAGGCGGCACTGTAAAAGAGATCATGGCTGAGCTCACAGGTGGGGTTGCTGGTTTGAAAGGTTGTTAATAATTAAAGGTAGAAAAAGTAGAGTGAAAATACATATTCTTGGTGCAATGAAGTAGAGGAAAAGTTCAGTGCAAATAGTTCAGTCCATCATGGACTTCAATTTATTGTCCTCTGCTCTATAAATAGTTGGAATTTTTGCTATGAAAGGCATTTAAAAATCAACACTTTATGAGAGATCTAACGGATTTGAAAACAGGTCAAAGAGCTGGTTCCTGAAATGCAGGTACATCAGAAATAGCAAAATTATGTAATGTTTTTAGAGGAACAGCGTCAGAAATTAAAGATTTTTTTAAACAAGGAAAAACTGCGGGAAAGGAAGGAACTTCAGCAAAGAAGAGCAAAAAAGCCTCTTTTCCGCTGTAGGACAGAATGGTTACCATGCCTGCATTGCG
Source organism: Albula goreensis (assembly GCA_022829145.1). Taxonomy (NCBI): domain Eukaryota; kingdom Metazoa; phylum Chordata; class Actinopteri; order Albuliformes; family Albulidae; genus Albula; species Albula goreensis. Next base: position 23,142,676 of record CM040742.1, read on the forward strand.
CCACTCTGCTCTGGCCTGGACTGGTTACCGTTTCTTTTTCCATCCGTGGTGCTGCTAAAATCATGACTAGGAAGTACCTAAGAAAAACTGCAGCATAGACAGCAAATGACACAGTGCGGCAGCAACGGCGTCCTTTGTATGGGGAAAAAAATGGTGGCAGTTGAACGATATGGAGGATTTTGAGTCATTTGTAGGACTGTTTCGTTTTAGTTTTTTTGTGTGCAGACGCTGCCTCAGGCATCTTTAGTTATTTTTTTTTCAGTATACCCATGTTGACCATATACAAAGGAAGAGGGTATAAGAGACTGGATGGGCAGTCAACCATGATTGGTTTGCATTTACATCACATTTGTGACACCACATCCAGTGTTTTCCAGAGAATATCTATGTCATTAAACCCTCCCACCAGAACGGTTCTACTGAACTGAGCCCAGGTATCCTAACTGTGCCGAGAGAACCGTTCTGGGCACAGTACTTAAGCATTCTGTTCCAAATCATGTCCAGTGGAAATGCCATTGGAACAGTTACTCTCCGTGCTCAGAACCGTTCGGCCTTGCAGTGGAAAAGAGCCTATATACAGACACACAGGCACAGGATAGTGGCTAAAAACCACAACACAGTTGTCTCAAATTACTGCGTAACTGAATCTATAACTCTGTAACCTAGCATCAGCAAAACTATATCCCGAGATTCAAAAAGGTAATATTTATGATACTACTGCCATTTTATAACTGCATGTAACAGGGACAGTGTCTGAGAACATATAACTTGGTGTGATGAGAATGAAACTTGGACTTCTTCTCAGTGGAAAAACACAATTTTGTCTGATGATCGTTTTTCATATTTTAGCTGTAGCTAGAAGGGTGAATGTTTAGGAAAAGTCAAAAGAAGCCTTCAGCCCATATTCCCTGTTCCCAGCGGGAAAACATGCTGACTTTGTTTCTCTTTTTTCTCTCCTCTACCACCTTCTCTCACCCCCACTTAGGTCGTAGAGGGGGCATTGCCAAGGGAAAGGGTGGTTCCATGCACATGTACACAAAGAACTTCTATGGAGGGAATGGCATTGTGGGTGCTCAGGTAACACATGTTGCTACCTTTGCTTATATTGACAGAGATCCCCAGAGCAGCCCAGAACCTTATTTCTGTATTTTGGAGTTTCTCTGATTTAACTTTGTCTGCTGACTTTCCTTCATCTCCCAGGTGCCCCTCGGAGCAGGTGTGGCTCTAGCATGCAAGTACCAGGAGAGAAATGAGTTGTGTGTCACACTTTATGGAGATGGAGCTGCCAACCAGGTTAGAGTCCTGTATGTAGCCTGGTGTAAAGAAGTGACAACCACAGAAAAGCTATGTGACAATCCCCTCCACTGTCCCTTCTTTTTCAGGGTCAGATCTTTGAGACCTACAACATGGCATCTCTGTGGAAATTGCCTTGCATCTTCATCTGTGAGAACAACAAGTATGGTATGGGCACCTCCGTGGAGCGTGCTGCTGCTAGCACTGACTACTACAAGAGAGGAGACTTCATTCCTGGACTCAGGGTAAGACTTCAATATATTGATACCCCTATATGGTGGAGAATGAACTGAAATCTCACTGGCACAGTCCCATACTCTCAGAGGATTAACTGCTGTAATCCTCATATTATTTTGCATGAAGGAATTAGGGCCCTGACAAACACTTTCCTTTCAATACAGTTTTGACTGTTTATCTTACTGTCCCATGTGTCTCTCTTTCTCTCTGCAGGTAGATGGAATGGATGTTTTGTGTGTGAGGGAAGCCACCAAGTTCGCTGCAGACCACTGCAGATCTGGGAAGGTGATGATTTAGCATTATGTGTCTACACTGGAAACTAACATACATTGTGGATGCCATGTACTCTGGAAAAAGGTTGACCCCCTTGGAATGTCAGCATCTTTGATTTGGATATAAATTTTGGAAACGTTTTAGGAATGGTAGTTAGTACATTGTACTTCTTGTCTTGTAAGAATCGGACACAATTATTTGTTTAGTCTCATTGTCATACTGTGTGCAAAGAGCTTGCATATTTTTATGAAGCATCAAAGGGAGCTGTGTGGAAACTTCACTACATTCATATGGCATTGAGAGACCTGGGTGGGAGCATGGAAGCTGAAAGGAAAGTGAAGGCATAACATATAATACTATCATTATTTATTATAGGGCCCAATTCTGATTGAGCTTCAGACATACCGTTACCATGGACACAGCATGAGTGACCCCGGCGTCAGGTGAGACCTATTTACCTCTGTGTGAGGTTGGTACAGCAAAAACAGTAAATTACATCCCTCTCTAAAATCTTTTTATTTTTATTACGTTTTTATTATACTCATTCTAAATCATACCATACAGAAAGACTTTGACAGGAGCAAAGCACTGTACTACCCAAAATTCAACCTCATTACATACATGTTCATACTTTAGTCCTCTAACCATTGCTTGTTTGCTCTACTGTGCCCTGCTTTTCTCCTGTCCTGTTTCCTTGTTCACCCTGTGAGTCCATGTGTCCCTGACCCCCTAAGTCTTTCCCCACAGTTACCGCACACGTGAAGAGATCCAAGAGGTCCGCAGTAAGAGTGATCCCATCTCCATGCTGAAGGACCGTATGCTCAGCAACAACATGGCCAGCGTGGAGGAACTCAAGGTAAGACCACACCCCCCTACAAATGTTCATTCTTATGTGGAAAATATGCCTCTGCAAAGCACAACTAATCCACTGTAAATGTATTAGTTGCACTTTAGAGAGAGATTGTAACTTCCAATTGATTAGTCACATTCCAATATTTCAATGCCAGCAACAAGATGGAGCACAATTCCCTACTTCCTGTTTTCTTTAATGGATGAATTGGAGTGAGTGGTGGTTTTTTCCCCCCTAATTCCCCCGTGCTCCACAGTAGCAGTACATCCTTTTCTTGAATGTTCTCTACATTACATTAAGGCAACATTGCCTGGTAAATTTACTCCATAATCAATCCATGGATCATGACATTTTATTTTTTCATTTAGTTTTGTTTGGATGTTTATTTGTTTTGAATACAGATTGTGCAATAGGTTGACACAGTTACAGTAGGAACTCTCTGATCTGGAAATACAAGTAATCCGAATGGGGTGTGAACATTGAAGTACCATTCAACTTATGCCTCAATTTCAAACACTAATGCACAAGGGTGAGCATAATACTGAAATGCTATCACACTTTACATTGAGAAAAATTCAAAATACAATAATAGTTGGACAAAGGGATATATCTTGGCACCGTTGTAAAGAATTGTTATAGTTTACATGTTTAACGATTTTAAACTCTGCCATTTAAACACTGATTAACATTCTGTGTTTTAAACAGGAAATTGATGTGGAAGTGCGGAAGGAGATAGAGGATGCAGCTCAGTTTGCCACCACAGACCCTGAACCCCCACTGGATGACCTCTGCAACCACATCTTCTATAATGAACCACCCATGGAAGTGCGTGGCACCAACCCCTGGATGAAGCTAAAGTCTGTCAGCTGAGAGCCTAGACGGTTATCGCTCCCCACCCCTGTCAACCGCGTCCACCACTTCCTCCCCATACCTGGGCTGGGTAATAGGAGCAACTCCAACGCACAGCCATAGTCCAAAGCTGCCTCCCAGGCCTAGCCCCTCCCCCGCCCCCTCTCCCATCCCACCTCAGCACAGCCAGGACCGAACCCTTCACACCCCATCTGCCCAAAAGGGAAGGGCTTGTGTCCTGGCTTGCCTCAGCAACATTCAGCACTTCAGCCAAGCATTTGAAACATGACATTGTCATAAAGTCATTGTGATAATTTAAGTAATCGTATAAAATATATATTGGCCTTATTATTCATATTAATATCATTTTATTGTATTTTGATGTTAAATAAAAGAAGGCTTAATGGTTCAAGGGGCAGAAATTGGTTCTTTTAATTTGCCAAAATAAAAATTATTTGGCCTTGACCGACTAAGGCTTTAAATTTCATGGCCTTTAGTCGTATTGTTACATTTAGAAACATTCAATTGTAGACAAATGGAAAAGGGCTGAAGGTCTGATTAGTTTTAGAGCGGAGCCTTTGGCTAAACAAGACCTTGTGATCACCTTCCCACTAACAAGTAAAGTAAATCAAGCTTTTATTGCGCAGAATGTTTTGTAAAGTACTCAGTTAATACTGAAGGTCAAAAATACCAAATGCTGTACTACTTTACACTATCAGTGAGAGAGTAACATAAATGGGAATATGTTATCTACCTCTCTGTCTCTCCCTGTCTTTAGCATTGAAAAATTACCTTGTGAGTGGGATGTAGAATGTCACAGGGTGTATTTAGTGTGTGATAATGTACATAGGATGGGTACAGGTACAGGAATTGTCTCACTAGATTTTTATGAGGGGGAGAGGTGGAAATAATATCGGATGTCTCTAAGTGTTAACCCAGAAAAAAATCAGGGGTGCTGCCTGACAATTTCTTTGTTCTGTCTGATAAAAAATAAATAAATACTTTGAAATCTTTGATGTCTTTTGTTCCTGAATCATGTTGAGTTGACAGATGTGTTCCTGTCTACATATTTTGATGCTGATTAGGTGGACAATGAAGATAAAGCAAAATAATGAGAGAATTGTTCAAAAATGCTATTATGACATTGTATATCTGCTCGTTGGCATATTTTTCCCAGAACACCCAATAGAGAGGGAAAAGAATGAGTCCAGATAAACACTGAGCGATAGGACCGATTTGGAAAAATTTAGTTAAAAGAGTATAGGTGCTGTCTGTTATGTAATCATTATCTCATAAGGTCTGTTTCAGTTGAACAATTTCAAAAACCTAGTGCAGGGGTACTCGATTACAATTATGATGGCCAAGTCACAAAAATTCACTTGACTGCATGTTAAATGGCACTCATTTTTCATGCAGTTGTACAACACAGAAACAAACCAACCATACTATGGTTTAAGATAGACAAAACATTTTGAGGAATACTGATACATACTAAACATGCTTTTTTCTCTTTTAGATTTTCTTCTCTTGGAACATGCCATAAGCAGCTGAAATTCATGCAACTCAGGATATGCTTTAAACTTCCATAACATTCCGCCTGCTCTCTAATTTTCTTGCCCTGTTACGAAACGCATACACGCGACTGGATCAGACACAACTATCTTTCTCGAGTAGTTGTCGAGTTTTTGACGCAATTTGATACGTATTTATCACATTCAGTATATCTCATTAAATATTTCATATGCTACCGTAATCTGACAAAATATCAAGATGCACATTTAAATTTGAAATTAATTTGGAATATTCTATCATTCGGCTTTACATTAGCTGTACATTAGACATACGATGGAAAATATACTAAGTATCACAATGTCCCATTGGATTAATGTCCCTTGTTTTTGTTCATTTCAGACACTGGTGTTTGGGGAGTTATCTAATCATTCATGACAAATTGTGATTCACTTGTCACTGAGCCCATCTCATTGACTTAAGCAACTGAATGTGAAGCTTACAAAACTCAAGAAATGGAAACAGTAATGCGATGTAGTCTGCTTTTTCAGATAATACGTTTGTGCAATCACTATGTTGAAATGTTGAGCATTCAAGGATGCTCTTATCTTGAATGAATATTCAAAACTGTAGACAGCTTTTGAATGAAGTACAAACAGAAAGGGTATGGACTAAAAGTAACGGCGCATGCTTTTTTCTACGTTAAATTGTGTTGAGAGGGAATCACCACCAGGCCTGTTAATTTTTTTCCACACGCTGAGAGGTGTCAATCAGTAAAGCTAGGGTTACGGGCTATCAATCAATTAGCTAAATGAATATAACGGAAGACGGGGAACGCTCACACGCTCACTCCAACTACGCATGCGTGAGCTATTAAAACGTTTTAGTGTACACAACAAAGGAATATCTGAATCACTTTATTGACTTTGTTAAATGCATATGACATTATGCTACTTATGCCTCTGCCCTGCTCTGCGCTGACATATTTAAGAATTTGCATTTCACATGAGTTCCTCATGATGTCGCTATGGCACATTCAGGGCAGGTTTTAAGCTCACGTGATTTTGTTGGAGAGAAAACAGGAAGAGAGGGAGAAAAAAATCCAGGCGCGAAATTGCTACACAGGTACGTCATTTGTTTTGGTGTCAGAGACGGATCTTGTCCACCATATACATTTACATTGTAGTGTACATTTTTTGCACATAGGTTCTACTTATGGGTTAAGTTCACACTGTTAACCAGCCAAGCAGTTAGCAAGTCAGATACAGTAGCAGGCTAAGATTGCAGTTTTTACAACATGTGTATTTAGCTGCTACAATGTCTATAGTAGGCTCCAGCAGAACATACGCAACGCGACGACGTTCAAGAGCTGATGCGTCTAGAAGGTCCCGTGTAAACTGGAGGAAGACTCGAGTCTCCGTTGCGTCCTACCTGGACGACAGCGAAGAATCGGAAGCGAGCACACCAAGCACTACTTCAGAGAGTGAATACGAGGATGAGGAGAGTGAGGAAGACGGTCCTCTTGAAATCATAGAGGATCGTACACCCACAGTGGATGGCAGCGATGCAGAAGAGAAGTGCGCAGTGACAAGGTCTCGACGTAAGAGATCTGCTTCGAATGCCATTTTCACTGTAAGTTCCAGCGACACTGACAGTGACGTGGGGAGCCACCCAGTCAGGAAAGTATTACCTTAAAAACGACAGAACCTCCAACTGTCCGACTCAGAGCCTGAGGCCGCAGCAAAAGAAGAAGCGGAGAAAAAGGCTATCGAAGCGAAGGAGGCAGCTGAGAAAAGGAAAGAGAGACGAAAAAAACTTCTGGAACTGTCAAAGAGGAGACGATCTCGGAAATCAACCTCCAGACGCAGAACATTAGAGGTAATCAGACTATAAATGTAAGCTTTATCTGTTCATTTAGTCCCCGTATTTTTACGATTGATGAGGTATGATGTGGAAACAGGGGGACGTGTCAGGCAGATATAAGGGCCTACACACAGTAATGTAGCGTACGCATAGGACACACGCATGGTAGTCAGTGATTTCTTTCATTGGTGGGCGGAACCGCAGCGAGTGCTTGTACAGAAAAATAAAATGTAACTATTCTCATTTGCTACTTTCTTATTATTAATAAACTAAATTATATGTTATCACATTTAATCCAATTTAATTTTATGTTCAAGAAGAATTTTTTTGCAGATAATGTCACCAGGACAGAGTGTACCCTTTTGGTTGACGTTCTGCTACACTAAGGGTCTTTGTTGTCAGAAAGTGGAATAGTGTGATAACATGATGCTCCCACTGGAAAAATAGTAGTCTATGTGGTTTTCAAACGTATCTGAACTGGCCCTAAGTTTTTGATATGCGCATTAACTGCTATTCACCTATCAGCTAATTTGGGTGTGTTTAGCAACTAACTATCTAAAATGTATTAATTTAAGAAATACATTGAAACGACTGACCTTGTGATTTGTTATTTTTTATTTTTAGGAGTCAGATGAAGCAGAGGGTCAAAACAATGACCATGATGATGATGATGAAGAGGAGGAGGAGGAAGATTCCCCATGTCAATTACTCCACAGCAGTGAAGAGGAACAGGAAGATAAAGACAGTCTTAACGACTTTATTGTAGAGAGTGATAACGAGACAGGAGAGGATGGGTCTTCGGTGAAGGGGGCAGAGGGATCCATCCTGTCTCATCATCTTCCTCAGTGTGAGCTATGTGACCTTCAACTCCTCCATACACACATCACAGGAAATGCACATCTTTCAGACACACTGCACAATGCAGGAGAGACACATGAGAAACACATTTCACATTCTGCACAATACACCAAACCTACTGCACATTTTCCTCCATCTAGTGATATTGTGTGTCAAAGGGCAGTAAGAAAAGTTCATGCATGCTGATTGCTTTAACTTGTTAAAGTACTTAACTCAATTTATGTACTGTTTTCGTTTTTGTCCCTTCTCAGTTGTCACCGGGTCTCTGCTGAAACACTTCCAGGTGGTGGTGAAAGCACTTTTGATCAATGCACTAGATGACACATTTCTCAAGTCACTATATGGTGAGTTGGTCAGTAACTGTTATCAAAGAAGCGCCAGTCAAGTGTTAATAAAATATTTTATCAAAATAAAATGTTTTATTCTTTAAATGGTTTATGCTTGCTTAAAATGTTTCTCATGTTATGTATTCCAATATCAGATTAAAAAATGTACAGGTGCTGTTAGCACTGTTTGTCATCCCACTGTTAAACTTCATCACCAGATGGTGAGCGGACAAAGAGGTATGCCCTGGAAATGAAGGACTCGCTGTACCACCTGGATCAGCGCTCCATTCTCCCACGACTGGAGAACCTGAAGCAGAGGAGCCGCTGGAGTGACCGATACAAGGTGTGGTACCACTGTTTTAAAAATCTATACGGTTCACACGAGTGCAATTTTTCACTCCAAAGCAAAAGCACAGGAGGAGGGGACTAATGAAAACTTCATTAGAGTATGTATTCTAAGCATTGCAAAGTGTGTTGAATTTCTCTTCCCGAAATCTTACATATCTATACATATCTTAAATATCTGTCCCTCATCCCAAATGCCTGGGACCAGAAGTGTTTCGGATTTTGGATTTTTTTTGGATTTTGGAATATTTGCATATACAGCAGTTCCCCGACATATGTCCGAGTTCCGTTCTGATCGATTGGTTATATCTCGAAATGGACGTAAGTCGGACGTATGCTAGCATGGCATGTTGAAGATGTACACAATGGCGGGATATCGTCTGACAGTCACTATCATATGCACGCAGCAGTTTTTATATTTACATATATTTTTCTTTATGAAATTTATACAGTTTTTTTTTGGTCATATGTAGAGGTGGTTGTAAGTCGCATAGGTCAGGTGTGGAATTTTCCACTTGTGGCGTCATGTTGGTGAAAAGTTCCAGAATTTGGAGCATTTCGGATTTTCGAATTAGGGATGCTCGACCTGTATTTACTGAACCCATAAGTATAACCGTAAAGTCACCCTTTACTATGACAGTATTGTCAAACTCCCAGGTGTATGTTTTCAGTTTTGTTTTGACTAATAGTAGTATGTTGTCTGACATGGCATATAACCTGGTCACTTGGGTGATGATATCTGGGTGTTGGGTGTAAACCTTTAGCTGTTAAAGGAATAGCTGAATGGTATTGGATTTAAAATGGTGACTGATTAATGCTAGCTGTAATGAGAAGCAGCGGTACAGTTAACTGTGACATGGTCCTGAACAGTTTGCATACTTTTTGTAGGAGCGTGTAGAGTGCTACCCAAAGGTGCGGGTCTTTCAAACTGGGGTGCGGGGGACATCCTGCCAGGCCTGCGAGCTTCACAGGCACTGCCGCTTCACAGTGCGCCTCTCCGGACAGCTGTATGACAACAAGACCCTGAGACATGACGAGTTCATGCCTGATGACACACAGGTACAGCGAATGTGCATTTATATGTATATTTTTTATGGCCCAAAATGCCTAAATCGCAACAACCAAATTACCCTTTATCTTTTACCCATAATAGGGAGTGAGACAATCAGACTGGGTAAATTGTATAAACATGGACCATGCTCAAGAATTAATACTAATCGTAGTTATTTTGTGGGCAGTTCCACAAAATGAACAATCTATGTTTGTTCACTTATGAACAGTGTAGTTGTAAGCAACTAACAGAACTAAAAAAAGGGACAGAAGTGGAAGGTTGGCCCTAAACTCTCCCACATACCTGTCCATGACTCTTAAAGTAGTAGATATTTAAAAAGTTAATGTTACCCTGCTACACCAATACCAAGTATGGTCTACAAGCAAGTTGGAATGAAATTGTCCATTGGCCTGTAGTGGGCACAGTCAGTAGAGATGGAGTAATGCCCATGGTCCTGATTGTCACACTGTGCCACGCCAGGCTTTTCAGGTAGGAACAGTCTGTGCCAGCCGCACTGAGGTGTACCACCAGCTAAAGCATTTCAAGTATCACCTGTTCTGCCGCTGCCAGACAGTACTGAAGGAGGAAGAAAAGGCACGGGGTGAGGATGGGGAGGAGCCAGTGAAGGACACTGTCAGCAGGGTGTTAGTCAAGCTGCAGGAGGATGGCTGGATCACTGAGGTGTCCCCTACTTCCTTTCTACATTTCCTTTCCTCTCCATGTTTAGCCCTTGTATAGGTTTTTGCTCCGTGGAAAGATTTGTATGATTCATTCTTGAATCATACAAATTATTCAAATTTTCAGTCGTCTCTCACACCTTTTTGCAGGTGTATAAACTGTGAAATAATATCATCTTCCACTTCGCCTCCTGTTATTTCCACCTTGTACCACACAAATAATTTGAAGTGAGGGTAAATGGCATTTTAGCGTTCACACGAAGTGATCTGCACTCTTGCTCTGGCACATTTGAGAATGTGTCCACGATATGTCTGCCATGGAGCTTTTTCAAATCAGTGCTGCTTAAATGTACTTCGCTGACATTGTAAAACCCCGTGGTGATTGTAAATTCAATTATTCATTTGCATGAAAGTGTTAAGGAGGTTAGCATTAAATATTACTTGGTCAAAAAGTTGTATCTGCATTCTATATAATGCACACCTGCATGTGACCTCAGTAGTGTTTACTTGTCATATTCAAATGATGGTTACTGTTCCCTCTGTTCTTCAGCAATACGAGGCGTTCCAGGGCTACCTGAATGATGCAGATTTCTTCCAAGAGGAAAAGCTTGACTGACGTCTAAACTCTTTCATTTGGCATGAACACAAGACAAAGCTGAGTTTCATTTCTCACCATATCCCACATTTACAGTTGATTAACAGTGTAAAACTGTAAGGATGGTGAAAAATCGTAGGTTGATATTGATGTAGTGTAGTGTAAAAAAGTTAGCTGTGAATAGACATATACCCTCTTATGACATTTTGATGTGTAGAGAATGTAATTTTATGTCTCTATGAACAGGTGTGCTCTTGCTCAGTCAATACTGTTTATTTCTTTCATGTTGTCTTATGATTTTTGCTTTTGCACTTTAGAAATTCCATTCTTTCTATTTTTTTTTAAAGAAAATATCTCTTCAAATCCTGATTATTATGTTCCTTGTATCTTTACAAGATTAAAAGGATTTGCATCTCATTTCTACTGTTCCAAAGTATGTTCATGCTTGGGATGTATTCATGGGCTTCGAGTAATTTTTGGACTTGACTGTTCCAGGACGTAAAATGAAAATAGTATGAAAGAGCAGCCAACAAAACCCAATCATCATCACGGAGACATATCAACCTGCCAGTCGTCACAAACAAGTCATTTCAGCCTGTCAACAGACACACGAAAACATTTACCTATAAAATATATTCACCACTCCCGTCACGGAATTATGAAATTTCACCGTGCGAGACCCTAAAAACGTGTTACAATTTGTAACATAACTTCCTAGTATACTACACTGCTCCCCGCTCTTCTTGTTACAGCGATGCAAATATATAACATTATAAAAAAAGATTGGAGTGTTGTAAATGATATTTTTGACGTAAGTAACGTTCCCTAAATTAGATGTGAAGACAAGGTATAATACAGCATAATAAGAGCATGTAATAGTTCAGAGCTGTAAGAAACGGGGGTATAGCTCAGTGGTAGAGCATTTGACTGCAGATCAAGAGGTCCCCGGTTCAAATCCGGGTGCCCCCTCTTTTGGGAAAACATTTTTTTTTTCCCAAAATTGACCCGAGCTGTATGTGTTTATCCACAAATTATGAAGAATTATTCTAAAACATACATGAAGCGAGAAACGTATAAAAATAAAAATCGTCAGTTTGCTACTTACCACTGAAATACAATGGGTGTCATATATCATTTTACCAGAGGAGGGGGCCATTTAGAATTATGGCTGCAGTTACTGAAACACAGTAAGGCTTAAGATGGAGGAAATATCACTCTGAATGGCTGATGAGTGTATTGATGGTTCTGTATTACTGACATTTAAATAATACAGGATTTTTGACAAATACATTTACAGAGGATTTACAAGAGTTAACCTTATACATTCAATTAAACAGTCCTTCACCACTTTGAGTCTCTCAAACAAAAGTTGATGCCAAATAGATGCAACCTCCTGGAAGATATACCATGAAGCTGGTAAATTTAGTAGGCTAACTTGGTAAACCAGCTCAAGTAAAAATGTAGAAGCTATTTTTTAGTCTAAATGTTACTGAGTCTTGTGAAAACATTAAATTGATTGGCAGCTAGTTTAATTACCAGAAAAGCTTAATTTTCTTAATATTTACAAAGGTTAGCCAGATCACATGTGAACCTGCTTAATGGTGCACCACCCAGGTGTATATTCTGTATAAAAAGGTGTTTCCTATCTGCAGATCACCATAAGCAGATTTATATTCATTATTGGTCCAGTATATTAAATCTACTGCAGGTTCTTTAGAGAGTTAAGTCTTAAAGTAGCTGCATGTTTATACTTATGTTGTGGACAAATGAACAGAGGCATCATTTGGAAAAACAGTTCCAACCTTCACAATGTCAGAAATAAGGACAACACATGACAAGACAAACTTCATCAGCAAAGAAGAATGGGCACAGGGCAAAACTCAACAATAGGGGTAGACAGACACTTAATTGAATGGTTACTCAACACCACACAATTACAACCTCAAAAATGACCACAGAATTGAATCAACACATCTGTGACCATAGGACATCAAAGAGCTGGTATTTATGGCAGGGCCACCTTTCAGACAGAAACTTGTATCCAAAGCTAATAAATTAAGATGCATACCTGGTGTAATATGCACAAATGTCAAACCTCTGAGCAATGTAACAAGTAATATAGACTGATCCAGTCATATTTTATGCTTTGTTCTACATCTGCAGGTTTATGTTTGGAGAATGCCTTCAACCCGCAATGTCTTGCCAACTGTTAAAAAATGTTGCTATATCTGTAATGGTCTGGGCAGTTATCTCATATGGGCCAGTCCATGGCTCTACAAGCTCATATAAGGAATGGATATAAAATAGTAAAAAAAAGACTTTATTACATAGATTTCCTGTGAAATAAATATTTCAAATACACAACATTCAGGTACAATAAGAGCTGTCTTCACAATCCTACAGTAAGATATCACAATTTTATCATATCTATGTTTAAAAATTTGGACATTGTGCCTAATACAAAGGAAGTACACTCAGTTGCACTGTAAACATTTATAGACTGAAATATTATTTCCAAAAGCAGCTGTACATTAAGTACCTTCAGAAATGCAGAAATTGTAACCAATCACATAAACGGGCAGAATGTGGTAGAGTGGTCCGATTAGCATATTCATTAGGGCTTTGCACTTTAGATTCAAACAGGTATTCATGAACTAAAGCAGGTCAAAATATTAACAGCTGACATGTTTATATCAATAATACTGGATTTTGGCAGTGAAACTGGAAATGATACTTGTAAATATCTTTTATATTGAACATCATTTCTTGTAAAATGGTAAAAGATGGTAATCATCTGTCTTTAAGATGGAGAACATTGTATGGGACTTTCTGATGCATAGCATTATGAGGGCTTGCCTCTGCTCAGCCACTGCCCACTTACGGAAACATGGGCAGCTATCATATACAACTTTTGAATAAATTTATTTTGTTACAAGTCCCATCCCTCTATTCCTAGCTCAATTAGATTACTTTTTAAAGGGTCACTTGAGGTTTTTTTTTTTTTTAGCACATTCACATCTTTTTGAGATAAATGTTTAGTTTTTTTTAATGTTGATTGTACCAGTTGAAATTCCGAAAAATAAACATCCAAAGTGCATAGACCTAAAAATACAAACAAAATAAAATGGCAGCATAATTTGCATGAACCTTGTGATGTCAGTCACCTACATCATGAGCACAAATAAGCTTACAATGTTCAGTTATGCAGCATAGTGTGGCCAACAGTGCACTTTTATCAGATGTTTAAAGGCCATGATCTGAAATAAAGGCACAGCATTTTCCTAATGGTGTCAATATTTACCTCTTATTTCCCCTCATTCCTCTGAGGGGCAATGGGCTGATTTTGTTCTCTCAGTTTGTGCATATAAGAGTCAAATCACAAACTATACTATTCAGGCCAATACCTTTAAAGGTTTACACCATCCAAAATATCAAAATATTAATGTTGTTGTTTTTTCTACATTTCTGACCACAGACAGCCTTAAAATTAGACAGTCATGTAATAATCATTCCTGGGTGAGGTAACCCTTTGACCTGAATTGTTCTTTAAACAGGCAGTTTATGGTTATGGTGTGACTATTTAATGAAAAGACACTATGTATGAGTTTGTAGGGATTGTCCACTCTGAAAATGAAGGTAATTCCTTCATTTTTCTGACCCTGAAAATGTCTTTTGGCAATGATATCTCATTGCATTGTATGTATCCAGATTTTTAGTCCATGAAACAAGTTCAACAAGGCCTCATTTCAAAATAAATGGATGTCTACATATGATATCTCATTAGTAAAATCTGATACATTTAAATCCCTCAGAAACACTAACAATTAATAAAATGGATGCCACCATTTATAAAAAGAAAAAAGTTCTACTCGTGAGACCTTTTGAAATGAGGCCTTGCTGAGCTTGTTTCAAGAACTATTTGAAGTTGGACAAAGACACTTTGGAAGGATGTCACTGTCAAGTTAAAAAGACAAGTCTCATTGTAAAAAACAGAATAAATAACCTTCCATTTTAAGGTGAACAATAACTCTCTGGGTTTAGCACATGGTAATAATGTCAGAAAATGGGACTCAATCACACATCTGTAGTAAACATTCACAGACAAAAAGAAAAAGGGATCATACCCAGCTGTGTCTTGTACTCCCCTCCTGGCCTTTTAAAAAATACTTAAGTACCAGTAATACTGAGGCCAGGTATAAACTGACATCAGAAGGCAAAAAATATGTGATGCAATACCTGGCAGAACTTGTAATTCTTAGTTTTCAGTTCAACACATTTGGTTGCCTAGCAGCAGAGTGCCCACCCTCTCTGCTATGGTTGGGTCAGAGCTCATCCTTCCCTTGGGCAGGCCCATCCTCTTGTGTTTTCCTCTCACAACTGCAGAGGGCAGAATTATCAGATGGCTGTGGGACATGCTCCATCCCCTGGTGCACTGTGGGTCGGCTGGTCTGGCGCTCTGCATACATCTGCAGGAGGACAGAACAGGAAATGAGCTGCATGCATTGCGTTTAGGGCCATGACACCTTCCCACATTTCTCATAAACTTTTATGTCCAATTGGTCTCTCTTTTTGTCAGGTGAAATTAAAATTCATAAATGGGGGTTACAGACAGTGGTAATACAGTACCTGTAGCACAGTGTAGTAGTAACAGTACAGTCTGTTGGGCTGCAGCAGTTCTCTGGTCAGTGCCTGCCCCGCTCTGGCTATCGCCTGGGCTTCAGCATCATTTTCCTGAACAGTGAATCAAGAAAATGCACAATTACAGGCTGGCTACAATACTACAATGACAGACAACAGATCAGCCAAGACTACTGAGTTGGCTAAAGCATTGCAAAAGATAAAAATTCACCATATTGCAATTGTTGCCTTATTGGGAGTTCACAATAGAAGGTGTAATCAGTTACCAGACACCATCTGTGGAGTCTCTCTCACCTTGGCCCACTTGATCTTGTCGAGAAGATCGGACAGACTCCGCCGCACAGGTATGTAGTGTTTACCTGGCTTCAGGTGTGTGTAGAAGTGCTCATAATAAGGAGAGGCCTGCTTTAGAACCAGACTGTCTCCTAGCATCAGGTATGGAAACCTGTAGGCTGCCACAGTGCCGTCCACATTCACCTGGTACTTATACTAGATACGGGGGAGAGAAAGGGAGGGACATCACTCTTTATTTTGAAGTGTAAAATTCAGCTATGAACTGCTAAAGTTTTAAGTAAAAGGTATACTTCAACCTTTATCTTACAACTTTAACAGGTCACAGCTGAAGTGTTTCCTTGAGATTTCCCTGAGATTGTGTCTTGACATTACATTGGCAGCTCTTAATCTCTTCTTTTGCCAGATTTTATTATTCTAATACAAAAGCTTTGTATTAATATATATAGAAATATATATTATACATTACATAATAAAGATTTCTGCTTTAAAATCTCTTCAAAACACAAAAAAACCAAATGGCATTATTTTCAACAAAGGGTCATTCAGAGCCTGTGCATGCAGCTGCAAACATAACCTCATTTTAATTTGTTATACTACTCCTTTAACGATCGAATCTGGGTTTAGGCTGTTTTACCTTGAAGAAGTGGAAGAAACCAACAAGGGGTGCCTTTCCCAGCTCCTTCTCCTTTTCTCGAAAGAAGAAGTACCCAGTGATCCCAGCATCCAACAGCTCAGGGTTCTTCTTGGACAGAGTGACTAGGAACAGGCGCTCCTCGCGGCTGTCTCGGCCACGGAAAAAAGCCTGCTCGGTCTTGTTCACCCAGGTGGGACCTGGGAGACACAGACAGTTAGTAAGTGGATGCCTATTAAAGTACTTGCGAATGTAATTTCCGGCCCCTTTGTTGGTCTCACCTGTGTTGCCCTGGACTGACAGCAAGTCATTTGACACACCCCTCAAGGTCTCCAATGTGGAATGAGTGATGTCATAGGTTGGCAGGATGATGTCACGTGTATCTGTGGAGCCACACCAGGAGATGATAGGCAGAGGCCCCGGGGTGTCGTTCACCTTTCGTGTCTCCATTGGCCAGTCACCCACATTGATGTAAAACTCCACATCGGGCAGCCGGACCTCGTGTGTAGGATGCAACATAAGAAATTGTGCAACTGAATGACAATATGAAACTGTCTCATTTGTTCATTCACAAACAGATTGTCCAAAAATACTTTGCAAATCAGAATGCAGACATGTGGCATGAGTACTCAACAAAGAAAACACTGAGCCTGTATCGTACATCCTACATTAACACTGACACCACAGGGCTTAGTGTGTAATATAGTACAGGAATCATTGATTTGCCAAGGTATCAATAAGAACAAATAACATTATTTGGCAAAATAGGTTGAGATCTACCAGCCAGGTTCAGCTTTTGTCCAAAAAGGAGAAAAAACCAATTTGACTTATTTTTACTTAAAGCAAAAATGATAAATTATAAAAATGTTATGCGAGTGCGATAGGGATGGTGATGGAAATTTTATTGTGTGTATTGTCGTAATTGTCAGTGTGAGGTTCATTGAGACAGCCTTAAGTACATTTTGAAAAATAATGCAGCCATACTCAACTGTGAATTTCCCTCCTCCTCTAGGGATGACCATGTCACTCTTAATCTAGTATTAAAAACTGAGGATTCTGACCATGGTTGGGGGGGGCACATGCTAGAGTTGGCCAATGGCTTCTATTGTGACATAAAGCAATGCGGTGACCATTTAAGACTGTGTGCCATGCCAGTACCTCCCACCACCCATAAATACACCCTCCACTCACCTTCCTGGCCAAAGACAGCAGCATCTCATCTGAGAACATCTTGAAGTCTGTGTATTTACCCAAGGAACGGCGGTGGATCTGGTTGTTGAAGATTGTGTAGTGGATGAGGCCTCCTCTCTGGGCAAAGCGTCTAGGGACCTCCTTCAGAAGACGCTGCAGGTCAATAGAGGGAAATGTGCTGAAATCCTTCATGACCTGGGGCTGGTGGGTGGGGCAGGCCATAGTGCTCAACCATGTCTGAGGGTCGGACTCTGGGCAATCACAATACTCATGATACACAGGACCTACAGAGGAGGAACAAATATACTGATCTGTTCAATATATCACCATGTGATGGCATGTATCTATACTACATCACTGTAGAGGACAATGGCAGGGGGTCACAGTGAAAGATAGTATACCCAGATATGGGTCAAGGAAGCAAAAGGAGAGTTGAACTTTTGAATTTTTACCAAATAAAAAATACTAATTAATCATTAATCTTGAAAGGTGGAGAATGTTATCTTGTGTCTGAACCATGACACCATGTTTGAATTTTGTTGTTGTTTGCAGCAACATTATTGCATATTTGTGCACCATATCTCATTGAACAAAATATATATATATTTTTAGATTTCTTTGATAGCTACATCCTTTCCACAAGTCACAGCCTGTAAATATACTTTTCTTTTAAATGTGGTAAGTTAGGGTCATTGTAATCTGCAAAATGTCAAAGTAACACAACTGAAGAACAATTTGTCATTTGTAAAAGGCGACACAAACATGTTTTTTTTACAAGTCATACACATGGATGACATTTCAAGTGCATGAACACAATTTCATCAAACATGGCCAAGATCAACCATAGAAGTAGTTCTGTTACCTTGTAGGATAAAGGGTGACTGGCCAACATGCTGATCCCCATGAAACACTTCCACCTTCAGCCCTTTAAAGGCGCTGCCATACAGCCGGTACCTCATAAGGAAGGAACCATCTGCACGGTCGAGGGGCTTCGGGACATGGATGCGTATGTGTTCACCAGGAGACAGTGAGGAAATCCGTACCTGGAATGAGTCTTGACCTGGATCAAAAGGATAGATGGGGAAGTCTTTACCCGAACCACGTTCCGTAGGGCAAGCGTTGTCTTTTTAGTGATTAAAATATGAACATCTCAGACATGAATCACACAGTAAATATATTATTTGTTTGTGTAAAATGTGTGGTGATGTTGGTCCATTGCTCTCAGGATGAAGGAAGTGCTTTCATTCCATAGTCGCAGCAAATTACCTCTTTGAGATTACACATTTTAAAATGCACATCAACCAACAATAAACCTTTCTGTCAAATATTCACCCTTGATTGCTCTGCCAATTCAGGTGTCAGCATATAACAATTTCTAACTAGCTCACTTTATATTTGGCTTACAGAATAGGCAGCTACATGTGTGCATCACCAACCACCAATTTAATTTTATATAGCCAATTTAAAGTTGAACAAATAATCATGGATTGAAAGCCTTTGGCTGCGTATGTCTAGGAGTCTAATGTTACAGGAAGCTCATGAGCGTTACAAGATTTACGCTGAACATGTATTTAGCATACTGTAAGTTACAACTCCAAAACGTTTAGCTTCTTTTAGTGATGCCAACAACAGACCAATACTTCAGCTATCCACACGGGGCCCGGTTGCGTAATATTCTACTAAAACCGGATATTTGCGTTGAAACAAGATATAGTATTAGAATTCAAAAAATTTGTAATTTTGCATAGTATGGTCCTGTAATTTTACTCTTTTCAAGCATGCATTAATTCGTAGTTTGACTCTATCATGAGAATGTGTTGAGTTTCAGTTGTTTGCTTAGTTAGCTATACCAACCTGACCATTACATATACAGCCTTTAGCATGTTTTTTTTTTTCTTCGGGTAAGGTAACGTACCGAAAAGACAGCAAATGCGTTTACCTGGAGAGTAGGTGAAGTTTTCTCCCGCTGAGTTCACAGCCTGAATGTAGAAGTACCGTACGGGCAACACAATATCGGGGTTGAGTCCGGAACCCCATACAAAACATTTCTTAGGACTAAGTTCTTGCGACTCACAAAAAGTGCAGTTAGAGAGCCAAAGTAGAATCAGAATAATGTAGAAAAGAATGGGTATTTTCTGAAATATGTCTGGGCGGACATTTTTCGGAACCATACTACTTTGCTTGCAAAGCAATGCTACATTCAATAGTCAATTCAAGTAACTAACTTGAAGCAATTAGCAACATCCTTGGCCTGCTTTACAAAAAAAAAAAAAAGAAGAGGGGGCGTCGTCTTCAGATTTGGCCAAGTTTGATTGGACACACAACGAACCAATGCATAAGAAGCACATATGTTCGCTTACGTTCTGGGTATTTACAGTGGAGTGAAATAATCACCTAAACGTCTAAATAAACGAACAAGAAGTATTATTTAAACTCAAGTTACATGATGTGCGAGAATTTTAATTTGGAGAGTGTATCTTGAAAACTATGTCGACATCACCCAATGACACGCCACTTTAGTTCCGCACTGACACGGTTCCAAGTACTTCCAGCCATGTCTGCTTCTTCTCATATTCCTGATTTGCCAGTGTTTTACATTTGTTTTATTTTATTTTTCACTAAAAAAAAAGAAGTCGAAATGTGTACTAATAATCCAATTGCTTCATGTGCAACAGTAGTCACGTTGGTGGTATGAATTTGACATTAACCGTGTATGTTTACTTTGATATGGACGTTGTTAGTGAACTTAGCAAGAGTTGATCGTTTTACTCGAATAATGATCATTATAATATGAATTTTAACGGATGTAATTAAATTGTAAATAAATATGGCTGGTCATGGGGAATTATATATTCGTGAATGCATATTTATGGACAAAATAATGGAAACTATAATATTACTCTTTATGATTATTCGCATGGACTGTTTTTCCTACATGAAATATGGTAACATTTTGAGGAAAACATTTTTACTTTAGGATGCTCCTGATTATCTAAATGGCGGTGCATTTTCTGGACCTAATCCCTCCATGCAAAGTAATGTATTTACCCAATGACGTTTGATGAGATAGTTGCTCATATCTTGAGGGATCCAGCACAATGAGAACCACTTCAGTATAACCCTTGGCTCAAATGTAACCTTACCTCACTTTCACTTAATGAATAGAGCTGGCTTTTCCCCCTCACTCAATTCACTTGCACTCATTTGTAAACACCCCAAAAATCATACTTTCTCACACCTACACAAACCCCATCAAAGTGTGTGATATCCCTTTAAGGTACCTGTAAGTCAATCAACCACGTACTACATGTAAATATAATGTAGTTTGTTTTTATTTACATCTCAACTATTATAGAATATGTTTCTCCAAGATATTGCAAAAAGCAAAGAAACATTTTACATAGCCATTGTTGTTCCTTGTGTTCTTGTTTTACAACTACTTTCGTCATGCTGGTCATGTCTATTATTCAGTGTTTCAGGGTAGTATCCCCACTTTGATATTGAATTAATAATAGGGTATAATATTAAGTCATCTCTTCTCATTACAGATAGCAGAGAGAAATCTAAATGTCATGGCTTAGATTAGTTTTCTCACCAGATACTCTATAATATAATAATAATCCAGTGTTTGATTATTATTCTTTTATTTTATATTTTGTATGGATTGCCTGCAAGCTTGCTGGTGCCCTCAGATTTTTGAAGGGGAATTTGCCCAGAAATGTTTGCCTGTATCTACATTTATTACTGAAGAATCATCAGGGAATGTTCTAGCTCTGAATTGGAATTCTGGCAACACATGATTGCGCTTACTGAGAAGCAGTAAGACTGTTTATTAGCAGAGAACATTCCTGAAGATAGGTGGTGCTTTGCCACCATGAAGACATAATTATGAGCTTATGAATTTTGAGTGAGGCCATACATAGATTAATATATTATGTTCTGTTTATTTTTAATAAAATCCAATGGTACTCATGACATGGAATAAATCTTAGGGCAGACAGTCCTACTGTTGTGCTGGGAGAGGTGAAGGACTCGTTGGACTGCTGTCAGCCTTCCTGTTCCCCCCTCAGCCTGGAGAGCCTGAGGAAGGGAACAAGAACAGGAGGGAACAGGAACAGGAAGGCACTAGCACTTGGCTTCAATTAGGCTTCATATTTAAAGCAACGCCTTAAGGGTGAGGGAAGACTAGTGGAAAAATTTTGGTTGATGTTTGTTTGCTGGCTTTGCTGGGTTTTTGTTTCATCTTAAAAGTTTTTGTCGTTTTTGAAGCACTTGAGTTGTGTGTATGTGTTCTTCTGGTCCCCTAAAAGGGAACTAATACGAGGCCTCTGACCATTTTTATTCTGTTTTCTCCATTTGTTGCTTCCACTCATGATCCGGCCCAATGGCCACGTCTGCTTCTCCACCAATCATTACTTATTTGGGTATATTATTTACGTTTGCTATTTAAATATTAGATTAGATACATAATGTCAGTCAGAACACTACTGTTCACCTCAGCAAGTAAATGAAGAATAGACGGATTGAGTGACATGGCAAGTTACAAACTGGTAATGTGCTGGCCTACAGGTGGCTCATGCTGTAACAATGCTCGTTGCAAGAAAAGGCATGTACCCTGCAATCATGTATTTGAGTACCAACTGTGCCCTTGCCAGCAATGGCCGGAGGACAGCATTGGCGTAGTGATAACTGGCCCAGCCTCAACAGGGAATAGTCAAGCATAAGCCAGCTGTTTCTGTTGGTCTCAACGCTCTCTAATGGCCATACGTGGTCAGGGCAGGTGCCTGCAAATGCATGAACCGAGAACATGCTGGTCTTGTTATCTTCTGCATATCCTCAGCATATGATTGGTGACAATGTCTGCAGTATGTAAGGAGGGAGGGTTGTCCTGCTCAGGAGGATCTATGTGCCAACCTTCCTTCCCCTGAAGTCGGCAGGTGGGGATGCTGCAGGAGACAAACTAGCTTGATTAAATTCAGGTTGGGGAAAAAATCAGGTAAAAGAAAATATCACTTTTCTGTGATATCAGCTGAAATGCAACAGTGCTTTTTTTTAATGGATCATATGTGGCACGCATTTTACTTAGCAGCCATAAAGATCTGTTGTGACATTTTGTTTAACATACAAGTAACTTTTACTTGTCTTTTTTTTTAAACCAGAAACCTTTTACTACTCTCACTCAATTAATTTTGGGAAGGGAAACTAGTTTTTAGAAATAATCCACCACTTCTACCTAAATCCGGTCAGAACAAGTTTTACCAAGGCTTTGTTCTCTGTGCAACACAAACATTTTTAGCAAAGGCTTTTATTTCATATTACCGGATTACAGTGAAGACATGACAAGTGTGACGGCGCTTTTTAGGGTAACAACAACATACCAATATTTACTTGTTTTTGGTGTTCTGCTTAAATGTAGCTTGCAACACAGATCAAACAACAGCATGTTAAGTATTTAGGTACTGTGTACTTCAACTATGCATACCTTCTGATTTATTACCAAATTTATCAATAATATTTAAATCTGAGAAACGATTTAAACACTTAATATACCAAGCAACACCTGGAAAGCACTGAATAGTAGTACAAATAAACAAAAATATCCCTCTCAAAATGAAGACATTTCACCATTGGTCCTCTTTGATGAGATGCAGTACAAAAGGGTTTTCTTGCACCTTGGATTATAGACTCACATGCAATATCAAACAATCAATAAAAACATTACTTGGCTCTTCCTGGGCAGCTTTTGAAACTACTTCCTGTAATATTCTATCAGAAATGTTGATCACTAAATGATGCATGAAGTAGACCCCGAAGATATATTCAGAAGAAAATACTTATTTAAACTTGACATACAGAAATTAAACAAATATAAACTTGATGGACATTAAAATGGTTAAATGTAAAATCTGATGCCTTCACATCAAAAGAATCCATCACCTACAGCACAGCTGTGTAACACCTGACATTTGGTTATGGGGTATGTGAGGCAAGCTGCTACATGCGGGGTCTGGTAGTGATGGCATGGCTCTAGTGACCAGGGATATTTAAACTGTTGAGTCTGTGTGGCTGCAGCGGGTTTTGCAGGCCTGGGTTGTAGAGTCAGGCCAGATTGGCTGCACACTGAGGCATTGATCACTTGAGTGCCATGTGTTACTCTCCAGCATGGAATTCTACGGGGGCTCAGTAGGTCCAGCTGACTGAAAATCGCTGCGGTCGTGGGTTGGGCTTTTCTCCACTGGGGGAAATGGCAGCTGGTCTGCCCTGATAGATGCTAAGATGCTGTGGTGCAACTACCACTGGAGGGCTACTGTTGGGGAAGAGTGGGGAGCAGTAGATCAGGAAGGGTGGGTGCATCTCAGTATGAAGCAGTCTTCTCCTCATCCTCTTACCTTTCGCCTTCCTCATAGACAGTAACAGAGCACTGGGGGTCAAGTTGGAACCCAGACAGGTAGACTCTCCAAATTCACCACCAACTGTAGACCCTTCTGGTGGGTCACCAAGTGTAAAAGTATATTCTGTCATTGAGTCATTGTTTGTGGACTCTTGTGTGTCACTGAAAGCATCTTCCTGAGAGTCAAAAACTGAGGGCATTCTCTGCATATGTCTAAAAGTTGGTGTGTACTCTTTGGGTGGGCTACTGACTGAACACTCTTTAAGTGGGTCACTAAGTCTGACTGGAGACTCTTCCGGGGAATCTGTAGACTGGCTTAGAGGGTCAGTGAGTGTAGTTTCTCTGAGTGAGTCACGTGCTCTATGGGGGTTAAAGTAATCACAAAATGTGACTACAGATTCTGACATGGAGTCAGCCACTGTAGACTCTCTTGGGATTTTTTGGATGATAGACTTGCTGGGTTGGTTACTGAATGGAGGGGCTGACTGACTCCGGAACTTAGTGAATGAATCTGGGACAGCCCCATCTCTCAGTGGGTCAGTGTCTATATGCGTTGAGTAGCTCAGTGGATGGGTGAATTTATTGTCTCTTACTGAGTCAGTACAGTCTTTCAGCGGGTCAATATGTGTGGAAATGGTTTCTGTAACTGATAGTCCATCTCTATGCTCTTGCAGTAAGTCAATGACCATGGTCTCTCTCAGTTGGGTAGTGACTGAAAACTTTGTGAGTGGGTCACGATCTGTTATTTTACTCTCTGTCATGGTGTCAATAATCTTGACATGAGCTTTTTTCAGGGCGGCAGTATTCTTAAAATCTACTGCTGGGGCGGTGACAATAGGCTGCCCCATTGAGTCACTGACTTTAGACTTTGTCAATTGGTCGGTGAATGAATAATCTTTGAGTAAGATACTGTCTGTATATATACATTCACTCGGTGGAAAGAATGTGTGAGCAATAGGCTTTTTGAATGCATCATTGATTGTAAGCTCTCTTGTTGGTTCAGAGGTCATAATATTTTTCGGTGTATCAGTGACTGCTGTGTCTTTTGATGAGTCACTGAGTGACTCTCCATCAAGTGACTTTCTTGATGGATCAGCATATGTGACAGAAGATTGTGTCAGTGACTCTGTGACTGTTGAATCTGTACAGTAGTCACAAAGTGTGGCAACTGATTCTCTCTGGGAGTCTGGGGGTATAGACTCTTTTAGTGGAGTAGTACAAGTGGCCAATGATTCTGTCAGTGAGTCACTAACTGTTGAATCTGTACAATAATCACAAAAAGTGGCCACAGGCTCTGTCAGTGAGTCTGGGAGTATAGACTCTTTTGGTGGAGTAGTACGAGTGCCCAATGATTTTGTCAGTGAGTCTGGGAGTATAGATTCTTTTCGTGGAGTAGAAGGTGTGGCCACTGATTCTGTCAGTGAGTCACTAACTGTTGAATCTGTACAGTAGTCACAAAGTGTGGCAACTGATTCTCTCTGTGAGTCTGGAAGTATAGATTCTTTTAGTGGAGTAGTAAGTGTGGCCAATGATTTTTTTGGTGAGTCTGGGAGTATAGATTCTTTTAGTGGAGTAGTATGCATGGCTACTAATTTTGTCAGTGAGTCTGGGAGTATAGATTCTTTCAGTGGAGTAGTAAGTGTGGCCACTGATTCTGTCAGTGAGTCACTAACCGTTGAATCTGTACAATAATCACAAAAAGTGGCTACAGGCTCTGTCAGTGAATCTGGGAGTATAGATTCTTTTAGTGGAGTAGTAAGTGTGGCCACTGATTTTGTTGGTGAGTCTGGGAGTATAGATTCTTTTAATGGAACAGTATGCGTGGCTAAAGATTTTGTCCGTGAATCTGGAAGTATAGACTGTTTTAGTGGAGTAGAAAGTGTGGCCACTGATTCTGTCAGTGAGTCACTAACTGTTGAATCTGTACAGTAGTCACAAAGTGTGGCAACTGATTCTCTCTGTGAGTCTGGAAGTATAGATTCTTTTAGTGGAGTAGTATGAGTGGCCAATGATTTTGTCAGTGAGTCTGGGAGTATAGATTCTTTTAGTGGAGCAGTATGCATGGCTACTGATTTTGTCAGTGAGTCTGGGAGTATAGATTCTTTCTTTCATTCTGTGGAGTCACTAACCATTGAATCTGTACAATAATCACAAAAAGTGGCTACAGGTGTGGCCACTGATTCTGTCAGTGAGTCACTAACCATTGAATCTGTACAATAATCACAAAAAGTGGCTACAGGCTCTGTCAGTGAGTCTGGGAGTATAGATTCTTTCAGTGGAGTAGTAAGTGTGGCCACTGATTCTGTCAGTGAGTCACTAACCGTTGAATCTGTACAATAATCACAAAAAGTGGCTACAGGCTCTGTCAGTGAGTCTGGGAGTATAGATTCTTTCAGTGGAGTAGTAAGTGTGGCCACTGATTCTTTGTCAGTGAGTCACAAAGTGTGGCAAATTCTTTCTGGGAGTAGTGGCCAATGATTTTGTCAGTGAGTCAAAAAGTGGCCACTGATTCTGTCAGTGAGCGTTGAATCTGTACAATAATCACAAAAGTGGCTACAGGCTCTGTCAGTGAGTCTTATAGATTTTTCAGTGGAGTAGTAAGTGTGGCCACTGATTCTGTCAGTGAGTCACTCGTTGAATCTGTACAATAATCACAAAAAGTGGCTACAGGCTCTGTCAGTGAGTCTGGGAGTATAGATTCTTTCAGTGGAGTAGTAAGTGTGGCCACTGATTCTGTCAGTGAGTCACTAACTGTTGAATCTGTACAATAATCACAAAAAGTGGCTACAGGCTCTGTTAGTGGAAGTATTAACTTTTTCAGTGGAGTGGTAAGTGTGGCTGCAGATTCAGTAAGTGAATCTGGGAGTATTGACTCTTTCAGTGGAGAAGTGCGTATGGCCACTGAATCTGTCAATGAGTCTGGGAGTATTGACTCTGTAAATGGTTCACCACTGAGTGAGTCAATTACTTTTGAATCTATACAATAATCACAAAAAGTGGCTACAGGCTCTGTCAGTGAATCTGGGAGTATAGACTCTTTCAATGGTTCACCAAGTGTGACTGCAAATTCTGTCAGTGAGTCAAAAGCTGTTGAATCTGTGGCTACAGATTCTATCAAAGAGCCAGGGACTGTAAACTCTCCTGATGAGTCTGTAGCTGCAGTGTACTGGATTCCATTATCTGTTTCCCAGTCTAGTGTAGGTGACTCAAGATTGGTTCCTGCCAGTGATGGGTCCAGCAACTCACTTACAGAAAGTGATGTACTCAGGTTTTTTTTCTGTGAAAGAGTATCACCTGACTCAAGTCCTAGTTCAAACATTGGTTTCATAGGTTCTCCAAAATTTTCTGAAGTATCACTGGAAGGTCTGCTGTCTGGAACATCTAAAAAAGCAAGGAGCAGATTACACATCAAATTGGGTGTTGAGGGAACATACACAAAAAGGGTGAAGTCCCACTGAATATGTATATAGCAATAAACCAGTAATGGAAAGTTATATGGTATGCACTTAAATAGTTCCACATGGGATAAGCATTCAAACTATTTAAAATGAAAGAGCATACTTTCATCCAAGTCTCAATACCTAATGCTACATTCTGTCATGATTAATTCTACATTGATCAGACCTCCAAAATGCCATATATTCATGAATTCATGAGGTTTTGGAGGCATGCATGCATTCTGGCTTTAGGTATGTCAGTGATGGAGTAATCAGTGTCCAAACTGGCCAAAGACATTAATGCTAGGAGGTTAAAATGTGGATTTCTTTCATCACAAACATTAGAAACTATGCACACAAATAGGAAAATCTGAGGGGCTATGTGGGGAAATTTTGATTTATGACAGAATATTGAGAGGGCAGTGCCGTTATCAATTACAGATTCAAAGAGATTAAACTGTCTGACAACCGAGGAAAATATCTGGTATTCTTTTACCCCTTGGACTTGTATCTTTTTCTGAGTCCTGTTTGTAATACTAATCTAAAAATGATCAGACTTTTTACTACTGCTTTACCTGTTGGGCTGCATAGTGTAGTAGTGAAACTGGACTTATGACAAAGGTCTTAGACATGCTGGTTGGAACTCAGTGGTAATACTTATGAATGAAGGGCTTTTTCAGCATTGCACTAACAAAGAGCTTTGTAGAATGTTGTCAGTTCAATTTTGTTGGTTGAATTTTGGGAAGTAATTGTGGCCATTGTTTTTTCCTTAGGTTTTCTATTTGTTAATGTTGATCCATTACATATATACCATCACCACAATCAACTGTATTACTCAGACATAAATCTCATTTTCTGTCGTTAGTTCTGCAATGAATCTAATTTATAAATATTTTACATAGGATTTCACGTAGA
Source organism: Albula goreensis (assembly GCA_022829145.1). Classification (NCBI taxonomy): domain Eukaryota; kingdom Metazoa; phylum Chordata; class Actinopteri; order Albuliformes; family Albulidae; genus Albula; species Albula goreensis. The sequence goes on from CM040742.1 coordinate 23,170,899, forward strand.
AATGGAAATAACAATAGTAACACAGATTACCTAAACTGCAAATAACTGTCCATGTACACTGCTTAAATTTGAGTTTTTCCCTTCCATCCAATATCATGGTGACCTGCCAGCATGGACAGAGTTTGATTCTAATCCATAGACTGCATTACTGCACTAAACACAAGTACTACCAAATAGACACACTACGTCACAGTATCCAAACTTTGTCAAAAAAGGTAAGAGGGAGGTAAATCTACTATGATTTATACTGGGTAATTATGGAAACTCAGGGGTAATGAAATGCACACAACAAACACTTAAATGCTCACCTGCCGATTTCTCCCACTCTACCTGAGCACTGGTAGGACTATCTTCACTTTTCAGTTGAGTAGCTGGAGAGGAAAATCTGGTTCCCAATTCATCTGATAAGAATTTATCATTCCCCTATATGAAGCAAAAGAGGCCATAAAATAACCAGTCTCAAAAGGAGAGAGCCCTGGCTTAAAAGTATATTTCACTTTGGTAACATTTTCCTTAACCCTGGCATGTCTTCATGAATGAGGTTGGATTTCCATGAGGACACAACAGAGTTAAAGAAACTATAGAGGTTAAGGTCTTACCAAAGTGACATGCCCCTTTGAAGGGATGCTTCCACTGGTCTGGTGGTAACTGACAAAGCGAGTACACTGTCTAAGGAGGTGGACATGATGGAACTCGAAAGCTAATACACAAGCATATACCCTCGACTAAATCACTGGATACTTCACACAAGTTTCATAATCTCTTATGTTACTTTCCAAAAAATAGTATGTAGGACAATACCTGTAAATTGTCCCCCTTTTCCCCTGTCTGGACTGAAATGCTGTTCTCAGACCCACTGAGTGATTGTATCCCACTGACTTGGGTGGGGGGAGCTGAACACATGACTCTTCCAATGCATGTGACAATCATGTTCACTTTTTTCGCACCACCTCTGCTTATGCAATGTATGATCAGATTACAAACCTTTTTGGAACCAGATTCTAACTAGCTTTTGTGCCATATATTAGCATACATTTAAGCCAACAACTTCTCTCCAGCTAAAATTATTTAAAGCAAAGGGTACGTGAAGCAATAAAGATCAGGAAAACCGGATCCAGTATTGTCCTTTAAACTTACTTACATAAAACAATATTGTGTTTTTCCAAAGTAAGTATTGCAAACAAAGTGTTGTTTTTATTGTGTATTCACAGAACACGGCTGCAGTGACAGACTGTACTAACCCATGTAAATCCTAATGCATGCAAAATGTCTCATATGAACTGTTTTGTTTTTGCATGAGGCACAAGGTTTTAAACGTGTTACAGAAACAAATCCAGTCAAACTGCTTTCCTCAAAAACATAAGAGCCAGAAATAATGTCTAAAAGAACAGAGTGTATGTATGTACATACACACACACACACACACACACACACACAAACACACTGCGCTCAAGCTCTGTGATACGAACACGAATGCATTTGGAAGGAGTTTATCATGATGTAGCGAGTTGTATATTGGTACGGCAGTGTCATGCCTCACTATTTTTTAGGATGAAGTCAAAAGAGGGTGAAAAAACAGAAGAAAGGGAAGTAGACTTGAAGGTGGAGATGGGGAGGGGGAGGGATGCCGGAAACAGAGAGCGTGATGGGAGAAAAGGTACATGGCAAACAAATACCCATGTAAACAGCTGGATTGGACAGATACTGGTGTTTGAGTGAAGGGTTGTCCAAAGGTTGCCTGTCCCAAAATTTGTTATTAACAAATTCCAATACATGATTTATCCCAAAAAATTGAGGCATTTTTCAGGAGTTCTTTCAGAGTGTATTCAGATTATTCCATCATCAAACCTACAACACTGAAACATTTCAACACTGTATCATACCTTGGTGTTATTCTCAGCTTTAGAGTCAGAAGAGGTGATCTTGTTTCTGGGAAGGAATGGAGAATGGGAACATGTTCAGATGCCTTGCAGGTATTTATATATTTAATAAATAGAACAAAAATAGAAAAATAGAAAATAGAATAAATAGAACAAAAGATCATTTCATAGTGGTCGCAAATTAATTGTTTTAATCTATCAAGGAAAATGGGAACAGACAGAAAATAATGATAGTTTACAGGGAGTGTTTTACCTCCTCTGTTTCCAGCTCATCAGTTGCTACTGAGCTAGATGTTGGTAAGCAACTAAAATGCCTTCAGGCTGTCTGTTCTTTACAGCTTTATCAGACTCACCCATCAGTATTGTCAGAATCCACTTGTGCAAAATCCTTTTTTGTATTCTTCTTTTTGGGGGAGAAGAAAGAGGTGAATCGGGTTCGAAGAGAGGATCTGGTAGGGACTGGTTTTGTGTCTCCATTGTCCTTTCCATCTATAACTTTGCTGTCTTCTTTGGATGGTCTGTCTGAAACACAGACCAAAGATTAGATCAGGTAAGAGACAGTGATCCAGATAGGTGATTTGTACAGTATTTCATCTTTCACTGATTTTATAATGAAAAGTCCCAGTTCCATTTCAAAGTATCACAGTGATGATGTGCCCTGGTAACAGTATTAAATGACCTATTAAATTATCCTATACAGCAGTGAGAGAACGTTTGTTAACCCAAAAGAATTTTCTTAGTATTTCTGCATAGAGTTTATCAGATCTTCATCCCAGTCTTAAATGATCTAAAACGTGTTATGGATCTGGTCAAATAATACACAAGATCATGTTTTTTTCCCCAGTAATTTCCAACATTCATTTTCCTCCACAACAGCATGGGAACCTCTGAGTTAATCATCCCAGTTCAGGGGACATCCCAGTTCAGAGTCTGGTGTTTCAGGACAGGTAATGCTGTCCTACAGAAAACACACAAATTTTGGAGGTTACCATCAGCTCTCTCCTCACAGCACAAGTTTGTATCAAAGTATCAACGGCTCTAGTCAAAAGAATTTCCAATACTCATCAGTATGGAAAGGGTTGAACATTCTCAGCTCCACCAATCTATGATCGAGCAGACGTTGTGCAAATGGAAAACCACCACTGATAGTCTTCAACAGAGGGATAATCCAATATAAATCACTTAAAGAACAAAGACTAGAGGAAGTCTAGGTAGTCACCCCTGAGGACCCAGAGGAGCACTTAAATATCTGCAGGCCTATCTTAAATTGACTAATGTTAGCGTTCATGAGTCCACCATCAAGCAAATACTGAAAAAGAGTGGTGAGCATGGTAGGACAGCCAGGAAGAAACTAACTGCTCTCCAAGAGGATCATTGCAACCCCTTTCAACCTGGATGATCCAGAAGACTATTGTAGTATTGTTGGGTTGAAAATGGGACTTTTTAGTTTAAATTAGTTTACTTTGGCACAAACCATTGGCAGTGGGTGGAATACAGAAAAATGGTACACTAATAAAAGGACAGTTACACATTCAAAAATGTCCTCACCCATAAGTAAAAGTTGCCCTTATTGAAAACCACTTGCTCAAAACAAACAATACAACAAGAGAAAAATGTAGGCTATAGCCATTAGAAAGTAATGTAAATGTTCAATTTTAAGAGGCAACTGACATGACCCATTACTTTTTTACCAGTTCATTTTTATTTTTAATAATTTTATGATTTTACTTAGTCCTGGTATTACTGAGATATTTTATTTGAATTATTCAGCTGTAGTAGCAGTGGTGCTGATAGCTGTGGTGGAAGTGGTAGTTATAGTATTACCAGGTAAACACTCCTCCTGTTTTTATAACAAGTGTCTGATAAGAACAGGTTCAGTGTGCATACACGGGTCTCTTTTTTAAGTCATTTTCCTTTGCCAAAAACTCACATCATCTGTTGGCAATGAAGAATGATCATATGAGTTATAAATTCTGTTTACTGCTGTTGCCAGTGGCATCCGTGTCTTTCAGATGGAAATGAAACCCTGTCAGCCCAGAATATACATTTTCACATGTAAATCTACACAAATGTAGAGTTAGCATAAATGCTTCACAAAACGAATCAGCTAGGATGCGTCTTTCATTTCTGCTTCAAAAGTCCTCCTCTAATTCCTTGGCTCAATGCTTGTGCTGAGTGTTGAGGGGCATGGATCAATAGGTTCAGAGACATCGAATTACCAGATTATTAATAGATTATCATCATTCATGATTAGAATCATGAGATTCTCCTCCTATGTGATGTCACAGGACACATCTTTATCCAGCTACTGGACAAAACAGTGACTAACATTTAAAGACACAAATCTACCAGATAAATTACAAGTACTGAGAGCAGAGATATGGCGTAAAGGCTATTAAATATAATATTAAATCACCAATTACAGGACAGCCCTGGAAGTGATGAGCATTGAGTGCTACACAATATCGGGCTATGACTGATTTTACATCTATATCATTTTAATTTTATTTTTTTTTAAATAAAACTGTACACAATAAAATTGACTAATCTGAGTTTTGGAGGCAATAAATGGATATTGGATGATATGTATTATGTTTGTAGCAGCTCAGAAGTGTGTTTTGGCATGTTGAGAAGCATTGGCATGTGTTTCAGGCATATGAAGGAGTATGTTCATATCAATTGTCTTCAATGTGCATTTAATTCTATGATGTACCACAGATGTATATCTGCATATCTCAGGTGTGTCTCAACTCACCTATACTCTTCTTGATTACACCACTGGTTGATGGTTGTGCCGGGTCCGGGTCACTGAACCCAGACTCATTTGTTTGTTTGGTTTTCTGGATCTCCTGTCTGGCCTTTGCATCATTGAGCTTCCTGAGGTGAACAGGAGTGTAAAAGAGTATGACAGTGAGGCCATGAACAATTAACATTTTAACATCTACAAAAACAACATTTAAAAACTTAATTCTTGATATATAACATAAAAACTTGATTCCTATCAAATGTCTTTTAATCAAGGTTCCAAAACAATGGTCAATTAATTGTATATATTTGGGATAAATATGTCCCCATATACCCCTGCATGCATACTTTATGTAAAACATGTCCCTTATACAATTAATCATCTGCATTAAATTATACAATATTTATGTGCACTAGCCAGATTCAGTATTGCAGTTAAGAACTGGGCTTTTATAAACAATGTGCACCATAAATATAACAGCAGCAGTAAACCATCACATTGGACCAATTCCTAAATAAGAATTAGGTATTTTGAGCAACACAATATATTGTCTATATCACAGCATATGCCTGTTTTAAATGCATATTTATTACTGCTAATATGAAAGGTTTAAAATATTAAGCGTCATACTAAAATAAAAATACCACATTAAACCAAAATTTATTTAACAGAATTAGGCCTAGATCCGTTTGAATATAATCAAAAGAGCAGTGATTCTCAAGATTGCTGGTTTTCATTCCAGACGCAGTTGCAACCTTTCAATTACAGCAAACATTTAACCTGTCGTCATTCGTAATCTCATAACTCATACCTCATCCTGTCAGAAATAGGTGTACCCTTCTCATCCCAGGACAGGTAAACTATCAGTCAGATATAGAAACACGTTCATTCTCTTATTGTGCCTTTAGGCAAATAGTTTCTTTCTGACCAGTGGATCAGTGGACTACTAATTATCGGAGATGCGGACGCGTGGTCAATTAAACTATTTGACAGACAATGAGGGTCACGAGGAAAGCAAATGACAAGGAGCCAAAATCAGCGTTGTGTTTGTATCAATTTAAGGGGAAATGATTGTAGTCGGGCCAACATTTTAATTTATGACTTGATTGGCACAATCAAAGTACAATCCACTCCAGTATATAGAGGATTAGCCGAGCACTGAACTACAGAATCACCGCAGCGGGGTGTCAAAAACTGATAATTACAATTCAGGTCATTATGCACGCAAAACGTAACCTAATCTATTACTTTCTAAATGCAATGTCTTTACATAGGCTATAGAAACGTAAGAAAAAGGCGTAATTCCACATAAGGAGTTCGTTTCTGAGCCGCCCAGCGTTGGGCAGCGACCACAAATACCAGTTTTTGACGGACACTGTGAGTAAAAAAACTGATTTTCCTTCGTTTCCCTGTTGCTTAAAATTGTTTTCTCTTCGACTTACCGTTGTCTGTCTTCTTCTCTTTTTAATACCGCTATGTTTCGTTCAACAACTTGTTGTATCAAGGCAGCTTCTTCTATACTCAGTGAACTCAAGTCGATATTTCCGATAAATGTCATGGTGGTCATCAAACTATTAAGGTTTTTTCAGGTTGGACGCTAGCTGGAAAGAAAACACGGTAACAGGCGATATGCAAGTCATGGTAATTCTTCTAACTTGCTCGCTCAAACGCGTGTTTTTATACTGATCGTCATGTTCCCCGAGGGCCCTTGGGGGTTTAGCTTACCAAGAAAATCGGATGTCAGATCCTACATAAAATATATTTAACACACTTTCTCTTCCACATGTATTCCACACATTACCCCAAAGTCAGCTCTATATTTGGTATATGAAATAATGGCTCACAATATCACAACATGACTGCAACAATGTAACAAACATGCAGGGTAATTAAGATCTTTTCAAGTCAATGCTTGACAAATGCAAATGAAACATTTTCGTACATCAAGAAAGCTCATGCAATTCAAGCGTATTTGCGTGCCTACCAACACGTGGTTAACACTACTCAAAAAATAAGCTCAGTAGCAGTTTTCAACCAGTGGGAGTACCGCCATCGAATGTTTAATATTGGTACCATTAACCCGGTATAGTAATACAACAAAATCTACTCTTGTTATCAAAACGTTATATCTTGCATAATTTAGTGGCAATAACTACTTTGGCTATAATGTAACCTTAAACACGCAACGGCTGAAGGAGAGGATTGACTTGCAGCCACTGTTCCAACTTTACTGATGCATATTTTCCTTGTTTGGCGCGTGCGCCTTCATGGTTTCCTGCTTTTTCTTTGACTGATGCACCGGCAGTTTGACAGCTAACTATTTGACCTCATGGTACATGTTAGATTTCTTCTGTTACTCTAGAAATCACAGTGTTTATTTTATCATTTGTTTTATGGCAGAAATATATTGGTAATTATTATTGACATTAGTGTTGAACATTTGTACAGACTTATTTTTAATTTCAATGTAATTACAGTACATGCAAATACATTTACTTTTTCATTTGATTATTATCACATACAGTATACTTTATATTATTTTTGTACTTTATATTAATTTAACAAAAGCCTTTTAAGAAACAAATGAAACCTGAAACAAACTATATAACAAAAATTATTTTGTTTCATCTTAGATATCAACCTTTGATTTCACATCAGTCATTTTATATATTTTATTCCAAACATAAGTGGGCCACTAAAATGACAAACAGATGAATATTTTTTTCAATACACAGACAACATTATTTCAAAATTACAGTTAAAATTCCATATAAATGTTCAAAAATTACAGACTAGCTTCTTTTCCATTATCATGAATCAGCACCAGTATGCAGGAAGCTACACTGTGATGCACAGGAAGTGGCTGACAAAAACAGAGTAAAACATTTGAGCTCACATTCCCAGTCAGTATTCAGTGTGTGATTTATGTTATGTATACTGATCTACTAAAGGAAGATCTCTGGTAACTACAGTGTGCAGTCTGGATTTCTGCCCTACTTGTAGTGAACCTCAATGATTATCAAGGCTCATTTATTTTGTATTAGTTCTATAAAATCATAGTTTTTTTTAAATTAGCCTCCAGCCACCTATCCATACAGAGCTTCAGTCTTGCTCTGGACATGTCAAACTGTCACAACCAATGTGTTCCTCCCAAACAATTTCTTCACATTGGTACATCATTCACTGTGTTTGCCATGACACTTTAGGGGAAGTGTATCTTGAGCCCCAGTATGAGGAAAAGCGTCGGACTTCCGCCACCCAGTCGATGAACTGGGAAACCAAGGCATACACTCCAGGTCGCTGTGGACGGGCACATCCCACTCCAAATGAGGTCACCCCCACCAGCAGCCAGTGTCCATCCTGCTGGCACATGAGGGGACCCCCTGAGTCTCCCTGAAACACAAGTGGAGAGCAATCAAGGGTTACACAGAGCACACACACTTCTTCCTTTATTTTGGTTCTGCGTACTTCCCTTCCAATACGGGAGGTGTGACCTCACCTGGAGGAAAAGGAAGACCAGTTTTGAAAGTGGAAGGATGGTGCTTGGTGAAGAAACCACCTCTCTCTGCTTGTCTTAAAAACTCAATCATAAGTTTCCAGAGAACTGCACATTTGCATTTGTAATTTGTTTGTTTTATGTTTATTGCCGCCCATCTTTAAATCAAACTGAACAAACTATATAAATTACAAAAAAGAAATAGGACCCATCCTGGAGAGGAGGCCTGAAGACCAAGCTGGAATGAGCATAAGCAGCATGTCCAACAGCTGGGGTGAGTTCATCTGTTTCCCTGCTTTATTTGTGGAGGTTGCCTTTGACCTTGCTTTTGTTTCATTTGCTATATTGCCCCTGTGCACACACCATGGTTAGACCTTCAGCCTTTGGAAAGCAGACCATTACCACACACACCTTGGGATCTTAGGGACTGAGGTGTAACATCTGTCACAGGTATAAATCACTTTGGGCCTTATTCATCAATCATGTGTATGCACAGATTTGATTGTAAATGACAACAATATACTGTAACAATAATATAATATATATAATATATAGTTGGGGGGTTAAGTGTGGGCCTCACCTGACAGGAGTCCACGCCCCCCTCATGGTACCCTGCACACACCATCCTGGCAGTAATGTTATACTCAGGCAGCTGCTTCTGGCAAAGGGTATGATTGACAAGGGGCACAGCTGCTTCCTGCAGCACATCTGCCACTGAACCTAGGAGAGACAGCATACAGGGGGCAGATATTATAATGGAAACATCAAACAATATATGAATAATTATAGATAATGAGCCCTCACAGCAGCTTCAATACTTCTTGGATTGCTGTTGTAAGTTCTGAACTTTTTCTAGTGGGATATCTGTGCATTTTTCAATGAGGAAAGCCAACAGTTCCTGAAGGATAAAGGATGTGCAAAATAACTGTGGACACTGCCTGTCAGAACCCCTACCATAACTTTGTTATATTACTGGTTAGTAATGTAAAATGATGTACAAATTACAGTTCTAGTCAACTACCCTCTATTGTGTTATCTTTCAGGCCTGTAATATGTTAGTGGCTTGCCTTGCTCAGTAGTTGTTCCCCAGCCAGCAATGAAACACTTCTTCCCTGGTTCAAACTGCTGATCCTTCACTGGGAGACAGATGGGCTGGATGTAGTCTGGACAGAACAGACACCATTTAAGTGACACGACATACAGCACACATTCATACTGCTTTTGAGCACACACATTACTCATGCATACATATGAAATACTTTGTGAGGTGCCATGTACTGTATGTCATGTGCACACCTGTGAAGTTGACTGGTGTCTCCAGATGCATCATCGCGATGTCACCATCCTTTGTTCGCCTGTTGTAGATATTGTTGAAAATAACACGGTCAACTCGTCTGGTTTCTGTGTGGAACTGTGAGCCATACTGTGAGTGCAAGCCAAGCAAGGCCTCCCAATAAGAGAGGTGCATGTTCTTTCTGCAGAGACAGAAAAGAATGGAAATGAAAGTCAATACCAGTTAGTAACAGAAACACACCACATAATACAACCTGAAAATGCACAAAAGGTGAGACAGTTACTCCCAACATAGATAAATGCACATGACTACAGAAAACTTATCTGCAGATACACAGTTTACACAGCTGTAAAAAGTTGCTACACAGACAAGTAAAACAGATATAAATGCATTTGACAGCTGATATACAGAAACAAATAGGTTAGATAGACATGTACAGCTGATACACTAATACAAACAGGTGAGGAAGGTACTGATGAGTGTACCAGGTATTAAATAATAAGCTGCTGAAACACAGGTGGAGCCCAGGTAATGGCATGTGCCACTGAGACAGAGTTGAGTCTCACCCATAAATGCAGTGTGCAGCTGTGATCAGCCACTCTCTGTCAATCAATGAGGCTCCACAGACATGACGACCTTTCCAGTGCAGAGACACTGCCCATGGCCACGCCCCCTCCTGTGCATCACTGCCGCCCACCACTCTGCTCTCATCTTCTTCATTGTTTTCTCCTCCCTCCATGCTTACATCCTTCACTCCTCCATCTCTTTCCCTTTGGAGCATTTGGATGCCACAGGCTATGACACAGAGAAGCCTGCTCAGGATGCAGGAAACGATTGTGATGGAAAGAAAGGTTAAAGCAGAGAGCTTTGCGCTTTTGAGTGCTTCTTTGCACATGAGTAGCTAAAAGAGAGCAGGAAGGCAAAGGTAATCAGAAAGTATCTTCATACTCACGTCTGTCATCACAGTGTAGAGATACAACCCTTCCACCAGCACATACATCACTGGGAGAACATAAAATAAAGCAGAGACAAAACACATCCGATAAAATATGTCAAATACCAAATCTGTTATTACAAAGCATACTATTTAAGAAGAATTATGTGTCATACCCTGTTCCTTTTCTATTAACAACTTTTGAACTGAGTGATTTTGACATTATATACAACAATCTGCAATCAATAACAAGAGAGGGTTATAAAAGACTAGAAAATAAAGACAACAATAAAGTTTACTGTGCTTTACTAATAACATACTATAACTATAAAGAATACAGCACCCATCCAGCTCTTAAAGATGGCACAACTGGTCTTGTCCAAATTTTGCTGCCAACGCTTCAACAGCTGAAACATACTGGAAATATTGAAACTTGCATTCTGTGTGAGGCTGTATGGATTTGGTCCTCTTGGTTATGTTACTGTATTTTGAGTTTTGCCTTTCTGATGAGTGAGGTTTTGAAATATTGCTTTGAAGTACAGACGGTCCCTGGGTTACAATGATCAACTTTACGATGGCGCGATAGCGTCACTTTCAGTACAGTATTCAATAAATTACACGAGATATTCATCACTTTATTATAAAATAGGCTTTGTGTTAATGATTTTGCCCAACTGTAGGCTAATCTATGTGTTCTAAGCATGTTTAAGGTAGGCTAGGCAAGGCTATGATGTTTGGTAGGTTCGGTGTATTAAATGCATTTTGGACTTACAATATTTTCCACTTACGATGGGCTTATCAAAATGTAACCCCATTGAAAGTCAGGAACCTTATTTATTTATCCTGTATGTAACACTACCTTGGTTTGAGGTCTAAGGTGCCATTGGGCAAGGGAATCAAAGTGATGAAGGAACTGTCTCCCTCAGAGAAGGGCACCATTGAAGCATTTCCTGACCTGAAACACACACATACATATATGCATTGAACTCCAAGATGAATGACAGAATAAAACCTCCAACAGTCGGCGTTGAGGCACAGTATCAATCCTCATGTGGTTATAGGGACACTGATCCATGATAAAGCTAAGACTCACACAAGACCATTACTCACCTAAAGCCCAGATATTGGCATAAAAAGCTGGATAGCTGTGGTGTCCAGTTCTCAGCACATACAGTGTACCAGGAATCTTGAACTTGAAGCTGCAGCTGGTTGGCACTGGTTCCATTTTCCAACTGGAGGTTCACTGTGGCACAGAATGCCAGTTTTGATTTTTATATCAGTCTTTCTCTCCAGGAATGTGCTGTATGTCTTGAATATCAGAAATATAACTATACTGTAGATGTCAAATGCAAAGATCTGTGATATATGAATACATGGGGCACATGATGTTCTCAAACTTTTATTTGTGTTAAATTGGTGTATGTCATTGGTTTAGACAAGTAGTGGAGTATTCTTGTTTAATAGCACACATGCTATGTTCGCTATGTCTTATATGTCCACTCTGTCCTACATGTTCACTATATTCCTTGTGTGTGAGAGTTGATGCCCCCTGTGCCCTATGTATCTCAGAGGTGATGTCTCCTTAGCCCTATGAGTGAAAGACGATGGCAGCTCACCACAGTCTGCCTCATCTGAGGCATCAGGGCAGTCCAGCTGACTGTCACACACACTGGTGTTGGAAACACAAGTTCCACATCGGCACTGGTAATGCCCAGGGGCACAGGGCTCTGGAGACATGGATATTACATTAGTACATGATTACACATCACACACACAAACATGTGTAGACATTGCAGACATTACCAGGCTGACCCAACCCATAGCCAGAGGTGAAGTTGGCATGGAATCCCCTGCCATGTCCTGATTTGTCCGTGAAGAACAGAATTGTCATGTGATTGGTTGTAGAGAACAGATCTGCAATTGATGGGTCACTTCCAGTGAAGACACCTGACAGGAACATAGTTATATGTCAAACATCATTTCAGTTACTTCAAAGTTACACACACAGTAGTGTTTGGGTGGTGCAGTAGCTGTCATGGAGGCTTATCATGGAATCTTAAATCATGAAATCAGAGTGAAGGCGGTAAGTTGGGGTATGGATGAGCATACAGTAAATAGGTGGTAGTGCCCTTTTATAGTTGGTGTATGTACAATGTGATACAATAGTGGTTACCAGTTGAAGGGAGGAGTTAGACTCACCAAGCAGTACTGAATTCCCCTCAGCCCCATCCCGCACTTCCACCATGTCAAATGTTGCTTCCACATTGAAATCCAGGAAGTGCAGCTGGATATTTTTCCCCACCTCTGCATGAAGAGTCCACAGACCTGTGTATCAACAGCATACACAACAGGAAAAAATCACAGTATTCACATGTAAAATACACAGATCATCAGACTGTGAACGCACAGTCTGGTCCTTGCAATTTTGTTTGGTCTACACTTAGTATTAATTGATATTCTTCAGCACTACTGGGTGTCTCAAATGTGTGGTAGCTGATATAATGTGGATAGTACACACAAGACTGTTGTGGGATTGATTTTAGTATTACATTCCTATTATTGACTTCAGGTTCCTCTCTCCAATGTTATTGACATGCAAAGGATGAAGGGAGAAGGACACTCACAAGACGCTCTGTGGCCATACGAGTGTGGGTAATTAGGAGAACTGAAAGTGGAGTTTGGCTCCCACAGGTCAAATGGTCCACCGCAGTCTGCTGTAAGAAGGAGCAGAGACATAATAGATACAGTGCAGCTTGAAAGTTTAAGAACTGCCTTGTAATGATCTGTGTATTCACATATGATGTGAAAACTAAATTCAATTTTCAAAGCATCAATTAATAAGGAATGTCAGCTTGAAGCAGCTGTTAGTGTCTTGCATCTGCTTTGACCAATTTCATTCTTGCTTACAGAACTGTTTCAGGTGAGACTTTCCTTTCATATGCAGCTTGTTTTGGTTCTACCAAAATGTAGTTCCCATCTTTGACATGGACAGTCTTAAACATGCTTCTTGAAGGATTTTACCACAGATTTGCATGGATATTTTAGGACAATAGTCAGTCTGAGTGACCCATGTTGGTTAAGATTCAGCTCACAGAAGGGTGATCTGACACTCTCCTCTATAAAAATCCAAGTTTTCAAACAGGTGACATTTGTATAGGTCATGTGGGTCTTGAGATGTGAAGGGAACACTGGCATCTTGGACAGAGAAGAAGGTATCATAGGTCTGTACAAGGAAACAGATGTATGTGGTGGGTGTAGAATCTGGGAGAGGTGTTTGTTGGGTATCATATACAGAACCAATAGTCAGTATGGGGGTATAGCCTACAGTGAGCGAAGGAGCATGTAGAACAGGTGATGAGATATTACATACGGGGCATTGGTGGAGGAGTTGTGGGAATGGGTACAGGGGTGGGATCTGGATAGACTCCCTCCACACAGGAACCATTTGTTAGGCTAATGTCATCCAGGGCGATGTCATTCTTTATTCCCCTCATCTTCTGGGCTTCAAACACCACCTGGAGAATATTATTATAGAGCAGTCCAAATACACACCATACATCATCAGATTAATGCCATGTAATTTTTCATGTAGATGTTATCCAGTGCCTAAAAACTGAAAAAATAACTGTTTAGTATATTTACCTATTTTCCATTACAGGACACAGAGTATAGGTGTAAATGGTTACTTAAAATAGCTTGGGTGTAAAGGACAGGTAACACAACACTCCGAATAACACACAGGACCAGGACTCATCTAAAATCTTCTCATGAGACAAAGTGTGTTCTGTTGACTTGCTGGCAACATAGCCCATTTATTATAGTGTATGATTATTGTATTTGGAATATTCCAAATCTATCACATGAGGACATATGTATTAAGTAATGCAAACCAAAGTCTCTGCTTTGCACTTATGAGTGGACATCACAGTATGTGTTTCTGGATGAGGTGTTGCTAACAAAATATTGATAGAAGTCTTTAAAATAGATTTGTTTTTGCTATAAAGTAGACCTCTGACAGATTGTTGTCAAAAAAAAAATAAGATTCATTTAAGTCACTGCTTGTTGAATGTAAATTCGGCCATTTGCCAGGTGAAGAATGTAGAATCACTGACCATGATGTCTGTTGTGTCATTTAGTGTGGTTTGTCCATAATTCCAGTTGTCCCCATAGTTCCCCCGCTTTTGGAAGACCACTACAACCATGGTCTGATTTTCCACAAACACTGTCAACAACTGGACGTCTTCTCCATACATGTGGTACCTAGAGTATCAGACAACACAAACGTGTTTGTTACTTGTAGCTATATGACTGAGATTTCATAGATGTATAAAGTGTGATTTAATATGAAGTGATTACAATGGCTTCAATGTAACACAATGAAGATGTGACTGACCAGAAACTCAGGCACATTGGCTCTTTTGCACGAGCCAATCGGAGACTGTAAATGCGGAATTTCTTCTCCCACATACCAGGACCTCCTGGGGTAACAATGTAATAGCCTAAAACATTATAGCAAGTTACATAAACACCAGCTCCTGGGGTAGCCAAAAGGTACACTATACAAAAGTCAAAGTGACAAGCACTGGTCCTTGATGCAATGGTGGGCTCCATGGTCTGGAATTGGATCCTGACCTTGACTGAGGTCAGGAGTCCTCCTGTAGGGTAGGTCTCTCAGGGAGGGAGGGTTTTTGTGCCCAGGGTTTCCTCTGTTTATGACAAAACATCTCTATTCCACTTGATGCTGGCAGTCTACTTGCACCAACTTTGGATGCAGTCTTCCAATACAATGAACTTACTGCACAATATGTGGACTATAAAGTGAAAATAAAGGATGACTGACAGATATTCTTCTCTCAGAAATATCATAAATATCTAAACGTCTTTTCTACTTTTACCCGACTGGTTTCCCAGAGTGTGATCGAAGCTGGGCCCAGTCAAAGGGGGGAATGTGGGGACATTGACTCGTAGCCAGTCTCCATCCTCTGTTGGATCTTGCCTCCAAAAGCACATGCCATCCTCAAAAGAGCAATTCACCTTTTCCTCATCTGAAAGGAGACACAGAACTACTCACCACTGACTCTATCATATATTATCAACTATAATATTATTCACTGTATATGCAATGACATTACAGGCCTTTTGGGCTTGGTTCTATATATCTGCTCTGTCCTGGAGATTTCCTTTGCCATGAGAATTAATGCCAGATGTTGTTTGGACTGCACTAATGCCATTTACTCTAACAAGTCTGGGTATCCACAATTTAAAGGGAAATGGAACACCCATTGGGTTGAGAGCTTGCAGAGCTGAATCCCTCTGCACTATTCCATGAAGTCACATACCTCATTTCACAGATATGAGTTTAAGCTACCATTCAGGTGCCCTCTCAGAGAAACACAACGAGAAGAGGCTGTCATGGCTGGAAAAATAATTTCTCCTTTGGCCAAAAGGGTTAGAAGAGTCTGAAGGTTTTCATTCTACACAAGCAATCAACCATGTGGTCATTTACTCACAACAATTTTAAGAATCTGAATGAAGATGTGCACGCATGCTGAGCCAAGAACGTCCTGAAAGAGGGCCAAAGTGGAACTCTAAAATATCCTGTTCTGAATGCAGTGGGAAGCCAGTTGATAATATACAGAGCTCACTGAACAACCTGGCATGCTTGTCAATCACACAGGACTCACTGGTTTGGCTACGTAAGTTTTTCTCCCTGTAGGTTGCATTGAATCCTTTCAAATTGTTGATGAAGTCTGACATGAACTCAATGGTGGCCTCATGGGACAGAATCCACACAGTTCCTGGGGAAGAACCTGACAGGGTATCTAAAACAGAAATACTAATGAGCATGTGATACAATGGCAAAAAAGACCATTTATTTATGAAATTAACTGTGCTAAATCACCAGGAAGAGCTAGGCAGTGAGTTATTTTGAAGGTGATGAATCATAATTTACCTTTGTCAGAATTCTTATTTGATGCATTTTCAGCTTTCAAAAATGTTTAAATAAATCAATAGAAAACATTTATTTCACAGAACTTATTCCACTCACATTGCAGGAGCCATGTCTGATTGGACAAAAACTGCTCAGACTTCAAATTAATTGGTCCACAAGTTTCAAAAGATAGATAATAAGAAGAAAATGTATTTGGGTTAGTTTGCAAGCAATGCAGATGCACTACTTACTGGCCAGGTTTTTGCTTGTGCCCATGCCCTCATAGAAATAGAGGATATCTATATCCTCTTCAGTTTCAAATGACTGGAAGTCTACTTGTATGACATATCCATCTGGAACACTGAATGCAGAAAAAACACAGATGAAATTTAATTTGCAAAAGTTATACATGTCAGTTATTGTCCTAAGAATACTTACAACACTTTCATCAGGAGCAGCAGTACTGAGTATTCCAGCACTGTGAGCAGTATGTGCAATAGCAACAGTGTTGAAGGAGCAGCATGTTGATGGGTACAGTTCTGAATGTGTCTTACACAGAGTGTAAGAGTGTGAGCAGAAGTGGTAAAAAATGTGAAATAGTAATAAGCCAATGACAATGTTCAATGTGAAAAGTGTACGAGCAGTTGCAGTGCTGAGTGTGTAGTTACCGTATGACCCAGCGGCAAACCATATCACTGTCATAGGGTAGTGGAAAGTTTTTGGAGAGGAATGACCCTGAAGGGCCAACCAGCAGGAACTGTCCATCACATACTGTTGCTATGGAGACAGGATCAACCTGAGTTATGGGTCACATTTTTTAATGGATATTACTCATTCAAACATGATATGTTATGTCTTCCCACTCACCACAGACATTCTCATTTTCATCTGAGCCATCGGGACAGTCAGATATTCCATCACAGAACCTCACTTTTGGAATGCATGTTTGGCCATCGCTACATATCTTCTGGCCGGCTTCACACTGCCCTAAAGACATAATCACAGACCAGGAAAAGACATTTGTTGGGTCAGGGGATATATGACTGGATGAAATGGTGCCCTTAATTTCTCAGATAAACTCAGATACATGGACTCAGATAAAGTATTTAACAGGTTACTCAAGTCCATCATGCCATAGAATTTGTGTGTGTGTGTGTGTGTGTGTGTGTGTGTGTGTGTGTGTGTGTGTGTGTGTGTGTGAGTGTGTGTGTTCACAGGGATCACATCAGAGCCTTGATCAGTTACATTTACTTCATATCATCTGTTAAACATTGCAGCTGGTTTCACCTAAATTATCATAACAAGAGTGAAGACTAAAGTACATTTATTTGTCTGTGCAAACCACTTCAATCCATCTGCTCTACTACAACTAAAGCAATTAACTATATACATAGAGAAATATTATGAACAATTATTCAAATAGTGAAACTATATAAAATTAAATATATGTTTCATCAAAAACTGCTTCAAAACATAAATATGAATCTGGTATGTTGTTACATATTTTATTTTGTTTATCATGATTTTATTACTATATCTGGTTTAGATACTGTTACACAACCTCTTTATAGTTTATCTGGATTATATTGTGCTTTTCCCAGTCATATTTTATGTGCTAGCTCCATTCTCCTCCTCTTTACAGGTAGCTGATTACAGAAGTTGAATAACAGTATTAAACACCTTTTTTCAATTGTCATGTGATTTCTTGAGTCTGCCTGTATTTTGGAACAATACAACTGCAAAAACAATGTCAGTCAGTCAGTCTGACTCAAGTGCTTAATGGGACAAAATAAGACTGTCAGATAAAGTCCTGTCAAGATCAAAGAGAAAAATGCAATGTCAGTCTGAAACAGTTTACCTGAAACTGGGGTAGACTGCCTCATAGTTGTTGGGTAAGTTGTAGAGGGCTGTCGGATCGTGGTGGAAAGGTGAGTTGCAGAGGGCATTTGGCCTGCAGTTGAAAGGTGAGTTGTGCTGGATAATTGGTCCATGGTGGAAAGGTGAGGTTTTACAGTCGGTTGACTTGAAGTGAGGTTTATCTCAGCTGTACAGAAGCATTAATATAATCATATATTTGTCATTTTAAAACATCATGCATATCATGTATGGATGGACATTACTACACCCTAATCACGAAAAACAAACTTTTGGCAATGTAATAATTATTATATTACTTTATTCTCATATGTAATTTTCCTGTTTACTTTGACAAAAAAAGTTAAATGCAGATCTGTAATAACTGACTAATAACTGAACTTAACCCTAACAATTATAGCGCCCAATGGGGACCTTGAGATGCGTACCTGTAATCAGGATACTTTTGATGTCAATGACCAGAGCCCCCTGAGTTCCACCTATACCACCCTGTACCCCATCCAACAGTTGTTGCTGTGCTTCTTTTGCACCCACAAGCTCAGAGAAGGTGAGAATGAAGGTCACCACCACACTTCCACTGCTGTAACACATAAAGGAACAGCACTGTATGTTGTTTTTTTTTCTTTTCTTTATATGTGTGTTTTAAAAGCATAAGAGGACATATTCACAAGTAACACTTAACAGTCAAGTTTTGTATATGAAAAACTTGGTACGCTAATCTTAAGTGTAGGCATTGTGTATAAAATAGACAACTTTTCATCTGTTGCTTCTTCTGTACTAGCTGTCCACCAGCTCATGTAAACAGTTTTAGCATAACTGCTATTCCATAATGGATGAGGAAATGCCCTATCATCCAACACTCTTTCCTTGGGTAGTGGGTTCAGACTGTAAAGTATGTCACTATGCTAAGAGCAAATGGCTGAGATGTACATCTCATTAAGACACCCCATATCCAGGACTTCCTCTGAAATGTGAGGGTTTTTTTGCAAAGACAAACAAATTAAGATTATAGTACATGACAATTTGTGAAACCAACCAGCATAGTAGTATTTTCTACCACTTTCAGCAACTTTTCCCCAGAAACAGTGCAGCTTTCTCACCTGAAGCCCATTACCATACATGCCTTGTACTGATCTCTTAGAGAGCTCCTGGTATAAACGTCAGATATCTAATGAAACAAAACCATCAATTAGTTCTGTAGAAAGAGTAAGGGTAAAGAAAGAGCGACTGAATGAGGAAGGGGGTACAGAAGGCCAGAGAAGACAGAAGAAAATGGAAAAGTAGCAGGGCAGGAAAATCTGGTCCCCAAGTAGAGCAGACTCTGGGTGCAGAGGTTGTTCCCTATTTTCTAGACATTGCTAGTTCTAAACTGCCATTAGATGAGCATGACCAGGAGTCCACAGCCTGGTTTCATCCCTCCAGGGTTATTACAAGTTACTACACAAGTTCTTACATGACATGTGTAAGAGACTCATCTCTCTTCTGATCAGTGCTGATTCTTCCATGGCACTCTATTTTGACTGAAGTATATATATTTGACTGCAAACACTTAGCTGCAAAGCTGGCTGCACTGGTGTAGGTAGCATGCAGGTGCAAGCACTGATGATACAA
The DNA here is from genome assembly GCA_022829145.1 of Albula goreensis. Classification (NCBI taxonomy): domain Eukaryota; kingdom Metazoa; phylum Chordata; class Actinopteri; order Albuliformes; family Albulidae; genus Albula; species Albula goreensis. The sequence continues at coordinate 23,190,667 of CM040742.1, forward strand.
GAGCTTATATTTGGTGACTTCAAAAAAGGGAGAAAAAGGGGAGGATAGACCATAATAAGAAAAGGGAGAAAAGGGTGTTGGACCCCAAGGCTCTCACTAAATGCTCCACGTCAAAGGCCAGGGCTTTGAACTGTGTCGATGATGTGTTACGTAGGTCCTCTGAGAACATGGCACCCTTCAAAATGACCAGTCTGCCTTTCAGAGCTGCCGCTGTCTCTTCTGAGCTGCCCAGTTCCTCTGCAGATCACAGGAGCGATCACAAGAGAGCTGTCATTGATGTTTGACTACTGCCTGCTGCTCAAGGTCTTAGCTCACAGCATACAGCCAGAACATGGCTCCCCATGATTATTTAGCATTTAAGGGCTAGATATGAACCCATTACACAACTAATTATTACATTTTTAACAATATATTCAAGGTTAATTATGATACAACGTTTTAACCAGGTAAACAGATTAACTAAGTGCTAACATATTGACATGTGGAACTGACAGCAAGTTGTTCGTGGGTGCAATGAACAGAGGGAAAGAGGAAACGTATTTTTTATTTAAAGCAAGATAATAAAGCAAAGACAGAGATTGACACAGCCTTACTGTTAGGGTGCAGGGCAAGCCAAGTCACAACGATGAGGCCCAGGCACACAATCAGCAGGGCAAAGAAGAGGATGCAGAGCAGGATCTCAGTTGAGGAGAGCTGACACTTTCGTCTGCTCATTTTTTTTATCAGGTAGTGCAGCTGTTCTTTTCCTTGACTTCTCTGACACGATCTTCTTCTTTCTTTCAAAATTACAAACTCTTAACTTGTTGCTTCCACATTCTCAAACTCACCTCTCCCACAATTTTAAAGTTACCCTCCCACCTTGCAGAATCTCAAATACACACTAACTCCTCACAGAATACCGGACATATAATTATTCCAGAGAGAATTCTACATAGATGCTCTCTTTCTCTGCCGAGTGAGTTTCTCAAGACGGGAAGTTATTTATATGGAAACAATTATAATCTTCTGACGCTGACAGCCATAAATTTTCATGAAGTTGTAAATGATAAAACTCATCAATAGCTAATCAGTGAAAACCAACTAATTACAGCTTGCAATGCTTTTACTGTGTAGGACCTTTACCTACAATCACTATTGATTCTGTGCAATAGTGCACCTTGTACATAACCAGTATGGTGCAATAAGAAAGAACATTGTTCTGTTTCCAACTGAGTTATGGTACACAAAGCATGTCTGGCTACAGTGATCTTTAATAATCCCCAGAAATCTTATTATTACATAAAAGAGCACACACAAATAGAAATTATACACAGACATAAAAAACATAGACATGCTCTGTACACACTTACACAATGGACACATGCCCACTTTTACAAACAGCTTGAATTACTCACTAGCCATGACAGACTTTGACCAGGTGCAAGTCCACTGATTTCTGATTTGCAAGCAGTATTTGCTTGTCAACAATAATGATAAACGGCACCTTAAAAGGTATGTTATCCATTTTTTATACCAATTTTAGCATGCTTATTATGTGTAATTATGTGTCAATGCAAATATACAGTAAACGTATTACTCTTATTAACGTGTACACTGTTTTTCAATTGATTTTGCTCAAGTGCTACTGATCATATTTTAAGGGGTTATTATTCCTCAGAAAAATAAATTATCGATAGAAATATTTCTGCTGTAACTAAAAAGTTACCAATTAAGCTGATTGTATCTAAGAATCAATTATGACCATGCCATAAGCCAGTCATAAGCTAAACTTGCTCTTGTACTGTGAAAAACCAGAATCCCTGAGGCATGTGTACTGTCTACCCATGTATATTTAATCAATTATATGTTTATCAAACCATATCACTATGATATAAACTAATGCAAATACAATGCAGCCATATGAATTCTAATATATATATGCTAAAGTAGTCCATTATAAAAGCAGGCCATTACAAACATCAATATAAGTAGCCCATCTTGCAATAATGACAATGAGTTATTTTTTTCCAAGGGAACTGTGCTTTTAATGTATGCAAAACACTGGCAGAACAAGCAAAACTAAATAATTCTTCCAAAGTTTCAACAAAGTGCAGAATAACTGTGAGTAACAAAATGGAGGACACAAAAAATAAGGAAAAACACACTTTTGGGATTGTTTTCTGGGCAGGCGCATTTTGGTCGTTCTTTACAGATCACAGATGAGAGTTGGCGCTTTCTGAAAATGTAAAGACCCCTCATTATGCTGATCTCCTTTTTTCACTTGCAGACATTAACCCAGATCTTCCTGAAGGCCAAGCATTGCCAGTATTCACTCCAGTTCCCAAGACTTCACTGCAAAAGGCAAAGAATCTCTAGAACATTAGTTAAGGTTGTGACCCCAAAGCTGGCATTTACTGCCTTTTTCATACCATTCCTGCAAAAGCTAAATGGAGTGATGAGACGGTCAAGGGGTTCAAAGCCATTGCTGCAGTTAAAGTACAAAACTCTGATAGTAATCCTCCATTACCCATAACCCTCTGTACAAAAGCTCTCACTTTCATGAGACATATATGACCATTTTGGATTTTGTTTTCATAGGCTTTTGCTTCCAAAACCACATCATAAAATATCTTTTCACTGTGCTTAAGCTATATTGTTTGTATGTGAAAATGTAAATAACCATCAGGAAATCTAACAATAAGTAGCACTTATAACAATGCATACATTGAGCTTAGAGAATGATTAAGGATCTTCTGGTTTTAAGCCATACTCTGTTGAGTTGATCGGTCTAGGCCAGGGAGCTAAGTGTATCTACTGCAGTAAATCTTCCCTTTGTGGGGCTTTCCCATCCTCCACAACTGGTGAGATAAAGGCAGTGTGGACCTGCCTGCTCACGTGTGTGCGCACACGAGCGTGCAGGTGTCCTCCCACTTTGCTCCTGTGTTTCTTGGACCTGTGCCTGTGTTCGCGGCTCCTCCTGTGCTTGCGAGGTTTCTTGGGCTCCACACCATCCGTGTGACCTTCCTGCCCCTCCATGCCGGGGGGAGGGCTGGGGGGCAGGGCGAGCTGGTGGGATGTGAGGACCTGATGATTTTGGGACGGTTGTACTGGGGGTGGGGGAGTCCAGGAAGGCAAATCCAATGCAGGCCAGGGTAGGCGGGGTGCAGGGGGGCAGAAGGTAGAGGGTGGGAGGAAACACTGAAGCTGGGGTGGGAAAATGTTCGGGGGGAATTGCTGAGATGAATAGCCACAGACCTTCAATACAACAAAACCCAACTGTTATTCATCAACTTACAAGTTATGTATTTGCACATATATTATCATTACTGTTACTAACAGCGAACCCTAATAGCCCAGAGCTCAGGACTCTGAAGGTGTGTATTCCAGTGGATAAAATTCAACTTCATGTCTCAGGTGTGGAGACATTCAGGTGAACAGAGCAGTTTGGGTGTGTCTCAGGTATGTGCAGTTCAAAGTATGAAAAAGACTATACTGCATGTGAGAAAATCAGTATCATGCCAGTGTAATACCTGTTAGCATTAAGGTACATTTTCATATGCTGATGAATTATTTGAATCTAAAAATGCTGATCTCAAAAAAATCAAAAAGCAGAACTTCTGAGATGATAAAATAATAATCCATTTCCATTTTCTAATTTTACAATTACCACTTGAATACTCTAGACATTCACACAACTTCTGACAGAGCACATGCACAAAAACATTATGTCAGAAATAAGCCATTTGTGCTGCCTTGGCTTAGAATGTTGCCCACTTTTTAGACTAAAAAAGATACTCTTTATTTATAGGTGTTATTTGTTGCATCCTCAAGTGGTTATTTGGTGACTTTATCACATGACTAATTTGTATGTACAAGGATGTAGTATTGACCAATGAGATTGCCCATTGCAAGCATATTTGAAAGCAGGTGACAAGACAAAGACAAATCATTTTTCTGTGGATGCTCTTTCCTTTAGAAAAACATGGACAGTCTCTTAATGCTTGTTCAGCTACAAAACTAATGCTTAAAAAGTATGATATATGAATATATTGTATATACCATCAATTTGAACACTTTTTGTTGCACCACACTGCATGCCTCAAGAAAGAATAGCATCAGCATTGTAACAGTTTTGAAACTCACACACAAGTGGTAATCTGAGTTTACCACATGTACCAATCACTCAGCCAATTCTGCAGTGGTAAATTCACAATTCACCTGTTGATCAGTTTACGAGGTGTATCCAAAATCAGAATTTGTATAAGATGTGTGGAATAGTTAAGCTGTGTCTCAGGTGTGGTGGATGGATAAGGTGTGTGTCTAGGGTGTGAATAACAGTTAAGGTGTTATGACAGCTAGTGTGAAAACACTCTCACAGGTGAGTGTTTCAGATTTATTAGGCCCCCCAAGACTAAGATGTGTCCCCTCACCAGGGAGTTCCAGTGCAGCTGATCCTGAGAGGGGCCCCTGCCGTTGGGAGGAGCAGAAATGTGGTACATAGGGGATTCCTGGAAAAATGTGTTTGCACTGTTGAGACAAAAAGTGACCACCGTGTATTAGTTTTTGGGGTGGAAACCCATTTAAAATACTGCTCAGTGAACTACAGCTGCAACATGGTATGTAAAGAGGGTAAATATAATGGAAACACCAAATGAAGACGTACTCATATTCTGAAGCACCTAAATCATAATTAAAAATGAGTCTAGATAAATATACATTGTCACTAGTAATTACCAATGTTTATTGCTATTAAAGGCATTTTAAAATCAACAGCTCAATATGTGAGGTTTTAAAAGAAAAATGAGACATCAAGAAGATTTTGAAAAAAAAGTTCAGTTGGTTGGTGCTTTAATTTCAGGTGGATCACTCACTGAAAAAATAATTTCTATCAAAAATAATGGCAACATATGCCAAACAAGAAGAAAGTACAAAAGGAAAGAGGAACAGTGGACACCGCTATCAAGTCAAATAAGTACCATGGCCTCTGCAATCACCAGATCTAAAATCACTGAATTGTTATGTGAAGTTCTGGAATGTAGAGTGGAGTAGATTTCCTCCCAGTTCACCTCTCATAGAACTGGAGTCTTTCCTTTTTGAAGAATGGTTTACTATCCCATTAGAAATGGTTCTAAGCATGTATAGCAGCACTCCAACAAGGACTGAAGCTGTTCTAAAGGCACAGGGTGGCCCAGCTCATTGTGGGTGGCCCAACTCACAGTGCCATCCATTTTAATTGTATTCAAATTCCTGATGGCCCCGTCTGCAAGTCAGGTTCTTTAAATTTGTTTGGGAACATGCCTTGGCTGTGCAGATTTTACAAGGGAAATGTGCAAGTCAACATCCATGTGACTTGTGAGTCATAGCCTGCCACACCTCACACCACCAGTTACATTTGTTTACTTATCGTTTTGCAGACAATGCAAAGCACTGGGAGCCAAAGTTTGGCACATTGTCCAACAGGCTACAGCCTCCCTCCTCACTAGCCTTACCTTTCTGAGACATACGCTTCAAATACTAAAAGTATGGTGGGGAAACTCACCTACATGGCTCCAATGGGGGGTCACTGGGTCCTGTCCCACCATCACTGTGTGAGCTTCCTGTAAAGATGCGCACACAAAGGTGCAGTCAGGATGCCCCTCAACCTGGTTTCCACTCAGTCCCTTAGCTATATATATGTATCCCTATGAATAACACAGTATGTCTCCAAAATGGCAATGTAGTTTGAATTTTAGTGCCTAACCTACTGCTTAAGGCCTACTGTTCCCAGCATATTTTATAGGTTTACCCTACACCTATACCTTGCTTGTCTGTAAAATAAGACAGATCTGCAAGACTGCTACAAACATTTAGCAATCCTGCTTAGGGGAACAAAATTTATGCTGTTTTTCAGTGTATCATAACAAAACATGTTTGTTATTCCTGTTTGGGAGATAATGCACAACATGTTTGCAATTAGGTATGTGGTTTATATGCGTGTTAAAACTACAGTCTGGGAAATAAAATGTTTACTTTCTGACTGCAATTACTGATGATATGTAAACCTGTCAGTGTTAGCTAGCTGGCTCAGAGTAGGCAATGACAAATATATGTGGCTCTTGTATTTTGCATCATAAAAACACCTAGGTCTTGGTTGACCTGGGTTTAGGGGCAATCAACAACTTTGAGTTTCCTAATACCACAATTTCCTGTAGACCTTCTTTCTGGATAACAGTGGGCATAAAGGCTTATGGCCAGTTCCGTGGAAAAACAGCCCATTTCTATTTATTGGACCAAAAGACAGTAGCCTTTTGTTTTTCAGACACCTTTTGTAGTGGCCAATAAATGAATGCATGTGAATTACTTTATAATGCAATGTGTTTGTATCATTTGCAATGACTATAATAAACTTTAATTTGTGCCCACCAAAGCTATACTGCAACCTGATTGGACGACCATACAGGCTGATGCCGTTGAGAAGAGCTATGGCGTAGGGGACTGCCTCTTGGTGTTTGTAGCACACAAACCCGTATGACCTCTGGCAACCCTCCCTGTCCCGTGCGATGGTGACCTTTTTCAGAGGCCCTGCCTGATAAAACAGACCAATTAACAACAGACACTGAGACGGTGAATAGGTACCCCACCCACTGCATTGAACTATAAAAAATACATAAAATTAGTCTATGCGATATTTCAACAAGATGTCAATAGACTGCTCTGCTATGCCAAATAATTTCATCTGCTACCCATACATACGATATATACCTCGTAACATATATTTGTATCTGACATTACAGAAAGTGTATACAAATCATCGTCATCGTTTGTAACACAAAAATATGTGACGGCATTAATGATTTAAAATAACATCTGGCAGTAAAACTATAATTGGCCCTGATGACAGTTTTAAGATTTGATCACGTGGTAACTGTTTTCAGCAGTTATTTTGCCGAAGTGGGTGTCGGGGACAATCGACGGTAATAGCATTTGTCATGCCCAGTCGTGGGTGCGCAATCAGTGCAGTTTTCCTCCCTTGATACAAATAATAACCACACTTCACAATCTACGCAATGGAGGTAGCAAACCCTTATCTTAGAAATATCGTATGTAGCTAGCAAGCATACCAGCTACGGAATCTAACCAAGCACAGTAAGAATTTAAGAAAGCTAGCGTAAGAGCACCTATTATCGTCCGGGTTATTCGCGACGAAACTAGAAATTAAAATGTTTGCTACCTTATATAAAAATGAAAGAGGTACTGGCTACATAAAATAGCTTGTTTTATAGAGAAAACATCGTTTCAACCTCCGGACGCTAAAAACTGCAGTACCTCAGCTATTTTTTTTTCTGTTTCCACAAACAAACCCGAAGTCCCCCAGTTGTGGCATTAGCAGCTTCAGCAACTATGGGGCTGTGTATCTACCAGCAATCAGACTGTTACGCTTAACCGTTGCGATTGAAGCATTCCGAGCTTGCGCCAAGTCTAAAAGTTCATATTTAAAAGGAGGCCGTATTAATACATCAAAGTATATAGCTATATATGAAGTTGATTTTTCTTATGTATATAGTTTATATTGTGTATTTTTACGGGACATACCTTTCACTCATACCGAAAAAGCCTTTTCCTGAATAAATGTAGAATTAATACGTTAGCGTTTGAGATGTTCGATAGTAGTCTTTGTGTTCGATAATGTCACCGCGACAGCAAACGTTAGCTAAATGGCTAGCGTCAATAATACCTGCAGGAACAGCTCGAAGAGAATCTCCTCTGTCACCGAACTGTGTAAATTTCCCACAAAGACAGTTTTGTCTACCTCACTGTGCTTGGACAACATAACGGCTTAGACTGTTAATTTAGTCCATTCGTAATGAATTCTACAACCACGAACGGGATTATTCTGGGAAGCCAGGCGGTTTCGTTTCACCCCAACGGGATGTAAGAGACCGATGTGCCGTAAAATACTGCAGGAAATTCTGTTCCGACGTCATAGGACAAATTTAGTCAACAGATGGCGCCATGTTGCAAAAAATCAATGTCAAGTGCTGCTACCCTTTCTTTGCGGTTTGCGTCACAAAGACTTGGCTTGATTCAATAGCAATTTAAAAAAAATACCGTAGAGATCCCTTCCTGGTATTACCTTAAAACAACAATTTTATGAAAGTATGGTTAATTATGGGATAAGTAAATGTCAATTGAGGGGGGGCAATTTCAAGGCTTTGTCATTTTGTTCAGTCACATTAAGTTAAAAAAATGTGTAGTCTTTACTGAGCATGATTTGACAGCTTTGGTTTAAATTACTTGGAGAAAATGAGCAATTTACATTACATTACATACAGCCCACCTTTCATAGCACACCATGTATATATGCCACCATGGTCTTATCCCATGGTGGCATATATACATTATGATGTTTCAATCGACCATTATGTATTTGTTACTCATTATGTATTTGTTACTCTTACAGATATTCTAATGTAACATACTACATACAGTAACATTAATATTTAAATAGAAACATGCCCTTTTCATGTGTGTGCATGTGCAAACTCAAAATTGAGTTAACTGGCATCTTTATAACATAGAAATTACAGACAACCTTTAAGAGAATTTCATGTTGTAAGTTACAAGCCTGTAACACTTAATGAAATATGTTCCACTTATGTCTGGCATAAATTGATAACAATGTTTCAGCACTCTGTTTCAAAGAGTGATATTGACTAAAAACCACTTTTAAGAAAGTTCATGTTTATCTTTAAGCTGAAAGGGAGCATTCATGTTTACCTTCCAAATGACAGCAAAATCTGGAATTTGTAGTTCAGCTAAAAGCAAAGGCCAGTTTTCCTATTTCCTTGTCTAAGCATGGTAAGGGTTGTTTGTACAGGTTCTCCCAGGTCAAATTGAAAATGATTCTCTTCAGTTTCCAGAAACTAGCCAGTCATTGCTGTATCCCTGACACCAACTGCAGTCAATGCAAATGCTTTTGGACTCATTATAGAAATACTGTTGCTCCTGATATGGAGTTTAATTACAAATTGTGGTTCATTACAAATTCATATGTGTGCCAGCAGCCATACCACCTTGAATTCTTCTCATGTCAAACTGCTGAAGCTAAGCTCCTGGGAGAACGAAGTTGCCTCTTTCAGAGGTGCCTGGGCTTCCCAATGCCTCAGCATAGTGATGGGGACACTGTGCTGGCCCTGGTGCCAGATGATGCCTTCAGATGAGATGTTAAATTGTGGTCCTGACTAACAGTAGTCTGTAGAGATCCCATGGCACTCTTTGAAAGAGTACAGATGTTTACTCTGGATTCCCAGTCAAATTCCAAAGATTGGCTATCTGCATCTGCCCACTTAAAGAGTCCCTATATGTCTGATTGAATATGTGAACAAAATGCCCAATTATAAGCTTGGAAGGCCATGTCAGTAAAATCCCATATCCAAGGAAACCATAACAACATGGTAACACAGGACCATTGGTTGTACTTTGAATAGTTGCATTGACATTTTGCACTCCACCTTTATTTGTGATGTGCGGTTTAGTCGTCTTTTACAGTTCCTGATCCTAGCTTTTCCTCAACATTACTGCAATTCTTGTGCACATAATCCCAAAAATACTACAGGGAATATGAATTGGAAACGATCAACTGCTTGCTTTTCCTGAGCAAGTGGATTTATAAAGGGCTAATGTTGGAAACCAAGTCGGGTAGGCAGTTAACCTAAATTTAGTCAATAGGTGGCAATATTACATTGGGTTTTAGCTCAGCCACAGAGGTGGAAAACCCCAGCTTTAGAAAGCAAAAAATATTACTATTTTAAGCCTGAGTACTCCAAATCAATTTCCTCTTGTTCCTTTAGGAGTTAAGCCTGACTTCTGATGAGCCAAAGAGAGCAACCCAAAACGGTCCAAAAAAACCTGTTTTTATATGGCTGGAAAGCCCTCTTTTCAAAGTGCAGCAGGTTTTCTAGCTCTGACAAAACTGGAAACAGTGCCTAAGACCATACCCAAAGAAATACAAAGTACAAGATTCCAGAACATTCAAGGGAGCAAATGCCCTGGATGTGATATAAAATTGCTTCTCTGTCATTTTTCTCAGAGGAGGTGGCCTGTCTGGCCTAAGGGGCAAGGTCTGACCTGTTGAAAATCATGAAGAAAGAAGGTAAGAGTTGAAAGAATGAGGGCGGGCTGGGAGTCTTGTTACATTATCTACTTCCTGGTTTGAGTTATGAAAGTAACTGTGGGACAGTTGGATAGACGTGTTCTCTGCCGCTGGTCCACCTCTAACATGGGAAAATGACAAACCAAGTCAGGAAACACAGAAGGCTTGAAGCAGAAAAAAACTGAAACAAACTTTTCCTGGTAATTCATACCTATCTGTCTGTGTCATATAGTACCAGCTTAAATCACACACCCCAGGTAAGGACATTTTTTGTTGTTTGTTAAGTGCCTTTTGGACATTGTTGTCACCCACATACCTGCTTGTAATTCAGTGAAGAGTTGGGACATTTCCTTGGGGGATATGAGTTCTGTACCACCACATTTTTATACTGCTGGTATGTTTAAAGTGTCCTGATACAGTAGTGTGTTTTTTGGGTTAGGAGTAAAGTTCAGGCAAAGAACATTTGAGAGAGAAGCAAAATCAAGTTGGGTGAAGTTACTGAAACTGGTTTGTCTTCCTTGAACGCATTTACCTGCTCATATACACAAACAAATCACATGAACACACATGTACATACATGCAGTTACAGGAAATGTGTGTCAACTAAGTTGTTGCAGTACATCATTTGTTTCTGAAACTGAAAGTGCTGTGACATTTGTGTATTGTTGAAGTGCTATGTTTCTCTTCAGCTCTCAGAAGCATATATGGTTACAAGCATTGTTGGCAGTTTAGATGCAATTTTTTGGCATTGATTATAAGAACACAGCAAACTCCTCAATATATTTGAGTATGATCAAGGCTTTATCTCACATCATTTCCTTTCACAAGAAATTCCTCAACAGTGTATTACAATGACTTTCAATAGGCGGCCCGCGGGCCAGATCCGGCCTGCGAGCGGTTCACATGCCCCGTAGTTGAGCAGCCTCTTTTCCTACTATTATTGTAAAACTAGCCCGTGTCAACTTGGTGACTCTGAGAGCTACCGCACCAGAGCGTTAACGAGTAGCGCATGCTACACACGGACTGAATGAACTTTTATTTTGACATGAAAATACAATTCATGTAATTGCTAGTAATTGCTAGTGCAAACATATAGCAGCACTTCGAGACCAAACACACGGGTTTCAATGCCGACTTTCCATCCAAGTCTTCAGTACGTAAGGGTAAAATTGACTCTGTTACAACCGATTAGTGCTTACCATCCACAAAACCTCATCAGCTCAAAAAAAACTTTAAGTTGGTGAAGACGTGCGCAATCGAAACGTTAATTGAACTGCTTAGTTATGACCCCAAACAAAAAATACAGTCACAGAACTTATCAGACAAATACCACTGTCAGATTAATTCAACATTAAATTTCCTGTTTTCTCAATCAAAGTGCACACATTTCATTTTATGAACCTGATGGTAAGTCGTAAGCCACAAGCCCACATTTACTAGAGTTTATGGCCTCTTAATGAAAATGAAAATATTGAATTCTATTATTTTATAAGCCTATGATATAATGTAATATCACTATAGGCTTCTTTCCCAACTCGCCCACCACTCTATTTACAAATGAATGGACAGATTCTTTTTTTTTATCACCTACATGGAAATGCTAAGAAAAACTCCTTGTTAAGTACTGTCTTTGTCGAGCAATAATCCCACATTTAGCAATGCATTTAAAAATATTAGTTCATTATGACATTTGTAAAGGATTAAGACACGCACAGCAAGTATTCTGCATAGTGAAACAGGACAATGTTGAAGAGGGTCTTTGTTATCCTAATGAGCTATCATGCATGGCTGATGCCATCACTTAAGAAACCTCTTTAACTGGGGCAGGTTATTGAAACGCTTTGAATACCATTAAGATAAAAGGATAGATTTTTGCATCTCAAGGGCACATTGCAGGTTGTGTTTACTGACAGGTTTCCACTTCAGCCCCATCAGGCCTCAACCACATCAGTAATGTATTTACAACGTCCCTGACACTTCAGTTGACCTGCTCAGGCTGCTGGAGAAATATGGAGGAGTGTGATAAATGGTGTCCTCCTGCTCTAGGACCTCTCCCTCCCTCGTATCCCTCCCCTCTTTCTCTTTTACATTCTGCATCTTTTTCATTGACTTTCAGCTTCTTTTCTGTCTTTCTCTTTGGCTTTCCTACTCTTTTTACATTTTCTTTCAAGCTCATGCTCTTTCTTCCTCTCCAGCTCATGGGCTGTCTCACCCTTGTATTCCTCTTTCCTCCAATTGTTTAACTATGACAGCGTTTCACTGCCAAAAATCATCCACTGTTGGTTAATATTTGATAAGCTGGTTTTGTTGACAGGAGGAACGTTGCAGATAGATCCTTAGTGTCTGCCTCCCTATGATAGCTACTAACCTCACCTGTGTGTAATGTAGTGAAAAGGAATGTAGTACCAATTAATTGCCACAATTGTATGACATGCTGTCACTAAAATGCATTTATTTCAACAGGCTGTCATAGTCAGCAAACTGATACACTTTGTAACACACAGTTGCATTGTTTGAAATGTCATAAATCATAATACACTCTTATTTTACCTTAATTTTTGTCCTTAACATATTTTCACTCAGTTCAGAATACAATCATTTACCTTTTTATGGCATAATGTCACACAATATGAAATGTAATCACTCATGATGCACTCTCATGCATACCTTTTGAAGTCACTCTGTTCAGCATACTCCCATGAATCTTACCATCCCTCTGTTGCTCAGCATTCATGTGCCGGCTTTTCTCATGGTGTGTTTCTGCTCCAGGATGCTGTTGTGGTTTCTGAGTGTGGTGGTTGCTGTCATGGTCTGTGAAGGTAAGGGGGGTACGGCTTTGTGGGGTTGCTTTCATTCTCAGTGCCCTATCCGGTCTTAATGAAATCAGACACTTAAGCTGAGCATCCACTGGATGGGGTGGGATGGAGAGGAGGTTGCAGCAGAGTAAGATAATCATTCTCCGACCACAGGCAGCTCAAGATCCCCCCAGCATTCTCATAATACATTTTCCTGTTTAGGTTCCTGTAAGTAGCTTATTGCCCATACATTTTTCAGTTTAGTCTGCAGAAGTAAACTCCTATCATCAGCTGTTCGCATTCAGAAATAGATGTGTTCTTTGAAGAATGAATATTCAATATTTATAAAATTACTTGCAAATCATCTGCCCCAAAAAAAAAAACAAAAAAACTATAATATACTAACACATACTAACAAGCCCCCTTTCCTTTCCATTTAGGCCTAGGAAGAGACTGTGATGACTTCACAGACCTGGGCTTCCACGACTCTTTCATTGGAACCAAGTTGAAAGTGAAGATACTGCTTTACACTAAAGATAACATTGACTGTGGAGATGAGGTCTCCCATCACAACTTAACAAGCGCGCCGATGTTCAACCTAACACGTCGCACCACATTTGTGATCCACGGGTATCGTCCGACAGGGGCGCCCCCAGTATGGATGGGTAAAATTGTCCGGCAGCTGATTTCCCAGGATGACATGAACGTACTGGTGGTGGACTGGAACCGAGGTGCTGCAAACATCAATTACTTAATCGCAGTCACCAACACAAAAAAAACAGCTGAGAACATCACCTCTTTCATCCAGGTTATGCAGGTGGGAGTCTTAAAGAGGTGTCTTGTAGAATCTGGTGTAGAGTTAATAACATACGAAAGTGATGCAGTCAGTCTCTTTTGCATTGTGATTCTCAACAAAAAAAATTACAGATGAGGAAAAAGCAGCATGAAAGAAAGGGGGCATTTTGTGCAGAAGAGGGAACCTGTTGGACCTTTACACCAAATTTGTCTTACTGCTGGTCTCTTAGTGTCTGTCTGCGAGACTAGTCTCACTCAGGGGGTGTCTGTCTGTGCTGTTGTTCCAGGCGAATGGTGCCTCCCTGAGCTCCATCCACATGATTGGAGTCAGCCTAGGAGCACACATCTCTGGCTTTGTGGGGGCAAATTTCAAAGGTCAGATTGGGAGGATCACTGGTAAGTCCCAGAGTAAACGTGATTGTATATTTCCTCTGTACCTATGCTGTCACTTGTTCCTCCTTTCACTACTGCTGAGATCTGAGCCACCACCTATAGCTTCCATTTAGATCTGCATTTTCACATGCAAATCAGCTACATATGAGGATGTAAGCCTAACCAACATAAAGTGATCAAATGTAAGTGAGTACCTTGGACCGAGCTAAAATAATCCACTGTGACTGAGCTTGCATGACTCTGCAGAGTCAGGAGTAAAGTGATCATTTGCCCCAATCCTTCTCTCTTTCCTATCTCTCTTCACTCAACGACAGTGCACAGAAATATGAATCAGTTCACAATGAATTAATTCAAAATGTTTTACTTTTCCTTATCTCATAATCAATTATCTGTGCCCAGCACTGGATCCAGCTGGACCCATGTTCACTGGTACCCCTCCTGAGGACCGTTTGGACCCCACTGACGCCCAGTTCATAGATGTTCTTCATACTGACATGGATGGTAAATACACTTAAATCACTGAAAAACCACCTGTAAATGTTTTTGTGTCATTTTAGACATGTATGTCGGTTTCTGATTACAATCATTAGCTTGGATGTGTAGGCACAGTAACTCTATCAGTATTCAAATCATACAGCCATCTCAAACTACTGCATGCCAATTACTGCATTAGTGTAAACACAAAGTATGTTCCCTGTTGATAAGAGGGACAGGTTTAAATGTCAGTGCAGGTTCCGCTTCGAGGAGGAGGGAGCATCAGTAGATATTGCTTTTACAACCACAATAATCATTTTAATTAGGGTTGTCAAGTGATTAAAAAATATAATAAATTACATGCTTTGTGATTAATTACTCAAAATTAATAAAATATATCAATATTTGCCTTGAGAAGCATTTCAAAATATTTCAATTAAAATTGATAATGGTTGATGAGTGAATCAATGAATAGACTTTATAAACTTTAAAGGTCAACATCTCTTTTATTTCCCATACATCCATACATTCAGAACATTTTTTCCCTGTTCATATGCAATAATGGTCATAACAATCCAAAATATGACCTAATGAATTGAGGAAATAATAAAATCAGAAATGTTTCAGCAAGAACAATGATAGAAATAAGTCCATACGTTTCTCATTTTATCCTTGACATTGTAATGATTGTCAATGAGTCATATTTTAGATGCCAAAAAAAAAAAAATTAGTAATTAACATACACAAGGTAGACTTACTCAGTCTGCGCCTGAAGGCCTGCTCGAGTGTGGCTTGACCAGACTGGTTGCTCACGACAGCATCAAGGTCTAGGTCTGACCCCCGAGCTCGCTGCTAAGTGCTTTGCGTTGAGGTAACATTTCATTCTAGAACTAGTCAGGCGCCGCATAACGTCCGACATAAGTCCATGGTCCCATAAGGTTATAGTAGACTTCAGAAATCCCAATCGGAGAAAGGGACATGGCGGACGCAACTATTTAAACCATACATTACCTTGCCAGATACATTAGCTAAAATAAAGTATTGCATGTTCACAGTATCTTGTCTATTTAGTCAATACAGGTACACGACAGTATCCCACATAGCTTTGCTAAGTATATAATACGGTGTTCGCACAACGTCCAAATCACATAACATCCTATCTCATGGGACGTATCGTGGACGTTAAGCGACGCATGGCTGTACTACGATCATGTTACGAAAATTTCTTGCTGCGGAAATTGCACAGAGCGGTGGCCCTATCAACAGTTCCATCTGGGAAAATATTAAATGTAAATTTTCCATTCACCGGGCGAAGCAACGTTTTGTCATCTGCTTTCATCATGCTTACACAGCTGCAGTGGACGGTTGTATTTATTTTCAAATTGTGCAGTGCACAGTGACATATGATGTCAAGGGGCATCATAGAGTGCGATTAATCTGTTTTTTTTTTTTTTTTTTTTTTGACGCGTTATTTTTTCGATAATTAATTACTCTAAATTATCGCGTTATTTTGACAGCCCCAATTTGAATCATAATCAAGTTTGAATAATCTTCAAAAACTAAATCAAGCAATTAAAAATAACCAGAAAAGTAAAATTAAATAAATATTATGAAAGAAAAAGCTTTTCCCTGCAATGTACTGTATCATTCTGTGACATGGTTCTTCATGTTCAACTTATATACACACAATACAATAATTATAAAGAAAAAAAAATATTCCTTGAGTGTGTACCATATGTAGTGCGTCCTGGATATCATGGAGTGTGAGGTGTTGATCACCCTGTTGAGTGTGTTGTATATCACATTGTGTGAGGCGTTGATCATCCTGTTGTGTGTGTTGTATATCACATTGTGTGAGGCGTTGATCACCCTGTTGTGTGTGTTGTATATCACATTGTGTGAGGTGTTGATCACCCTGTTGTGTGTGTTGTATATCACATTGTGTGAGGCATTGATCACTCTGTTGTGTGTGTTGTATATCACATTGTGTGAGGCATTGATCACCCTGTTGAGTGTGTTGTATATCACATTGTGTGAGGCGTTGATCACCCTGTTGAGTGTGTTGTATATCACATTGTGTGAGGCGTTGATCATCCTGTTGTGTGTGTTGTATATCACATTGTGTGAGGCGTTGATCATCCTGTTGTGTGTGTTGTATATCACATTGTGTGAGGCGTTGATCATCCTGTTGAGTGTGTTGTATATCACATTGTGTGAGGCGTTGATCACCCTGTTGAGTATGTTGTATATCACATTGTGTGAGGCATTGATCATCCTGTTGTGTGTGTTGTATATCACATTGTGTGAGGCGTTGATCATCCTGTTGTGTGTGTTGTATATCACATTGTGTGAGGCGTTGATCATCCTGTTGAGTGTGTTGTATATCACATTGTGTGAGGGGTTGTTTATCATGTTGGGTGTTTCCACAGCTCTTGGGTTCAGAAAACCATTGGGACACATTGATTTCTATGCCAATGGGGGAGCTGATCAGCCTGGTTGTCCGAGGACAATCTTCTCAGGTCAGCTACAAAAATGTGAAGTTTAAACTGTGCATTAAGGACAAATGAAATGGATTATGATTTGGCTTGATAAACTGGTAAAAAAGGAAAATATAAAATTAGTTAATTTAGTAAATGTTCCATTGGGGCCACTGAGAGACTAGGACTGACCAAAGAGCTTCAGCACCATATCTACAGAAAGCAACTGTTCTATGGAAAATGTAAATTAATATCGTTATTCATATAGAATGTATTAACTTGAAATCATTTTGTTGAAATGCTATACTGAGAGAAATAATGCCAAAAATTTGTGATTCACAATGAAATGTCATTCCTTGCATACCATCGGTGACCATTTTAATGAGTGCTAAATTCAAGTAGTTACATTTGCAGTCAATTCTTATGTAAGATTTGATGAGACTCCTCCATGTGGTAAACTGTGGACCCTAGAACATTTTGGAGCATTAGGATGAAGCATTATTCTCCTCTCTGGTGTTCTGCAGGGAAGGAGTACTTTGTGTGTGACCACCAGCGTTCTGTGTTCCTTTTCCTCTGCTCTTTGAACAAGACTTGCAACATCACAGCCTATCCCTGCACCTCCTATACTGACTTTCTGGATGGGAAGTGCATGAATTGTGACACCTTCAAGCCTGCTCCCTGTCCAACATTTGGTGAGATCTCCTGCCATTGGATAAAAATGTGCCAGTATGGAAAAGACCCTACCATCCAATCTGATATGGCGCCACAGGATTATTAAACCAAAAGGATATCTACTATACAATAATCCATAGACAGCCTGTCTATGTTGTTTCTGAAGTAGATCATACATTGAATATTTTACATTAATCATACTGTATGTTATGTACAATTTATATGTAATAGTATGTTATAACACACATAATATGTCCATTTGAAAACCAAGAAAAAGAGCCTTCTGCTTTCAGTTTTCATTCAGATGATTTGTTTTCATTTGTTTTACATACTGTAACTGTGCTGTGGGGACTTCTGTAATGTTAGTCAAATGGTTTCTGACTGCCATATTCTTCCTCTCTCCCAGGTTATTACATCAGCGAGTGGAGGGACACTATTCTGCGACTGAATCAGACAAAGGCATTTTTCTCTACTAATGCTGACCCGCCATACTGCAGTGAGTAAATGACCAGCTGCACCAACAAACACTCACCTCACCATCACACTCTGGGGACAAATACATCATCTCTAGTACTGCCAATACAATACTCTGCTCTCATTTGTAAACAGTACACAGAGACTTGCCGCAGCATTATGCTTCAGTGAATGCTCCTGGTATTCCTGCACTTACCATTGCCTGGATAAGAATAAGCCAAAAGATGATTTGCCTCTTTCTTCTACAACAGGGACCAATTACTTGGTGGACATTGTGCCATGGAATAAGCCTATCCGTTGGGGAGTCATCACCATTAAGATGCACAGTGGGGAGGATGTGGCTGAGGCAAAGATCGACCAGTGAGTCTATCAGGAGTCTCCCTTTCTCTGTCACGTTTTCTGTGTCTTGTGTACCTTTTACGTTCAGGAAGCTCCTCCACATAGTTTTCATCATAGTTTCCCTATTTCATTTA
Source organism: Albula goreensis (assembly GCA_022829145.1). NCBI lineage: Eukaryota > Metazoa > Chordata > Actinopteri > Albuliformes > Albulidae > Albula > Albula goreensis. Next base: position 23,209,331 of record CM040742.1, read on the forward strand.
CTCTGACATGAATTTTGTAACTGTGATCTTTACATTCACTCTTACTGATCTCTGCACATACGTGTTATGTTTGGACGCTGCTTTTTATGCCAGTACTGGGGTAATTTTACTCTGCAAATGTAAATTGATATCCCAGTTGACCAACTATATTAAAGTAATGTTAAATCATAAAATAAATTGTAATATATGACAGTAGTTGCTTGCAAGAGCTATACAATACAGTATGTACAGCTGGTTTGAAAGTCTGCAGCCATTTTAAATAACCCACCAATACAGAATTTGGATTGTCAGAGTGTAGTAGTAGCAGTGGTACCCGCAAAATAACATGTAAATATTATTAAATTGACAATTTTCTTACCTCTGCCTCTTCCTCCACCCTTTCCTTCTGGTTGTCTTTTATAGTAAAGCTGCCAAATTTGAGAAATACAAGGGCACCACATTGCTGGCCCAGTTTGACAAGCATCTGCAGACTGTTCAAAAGATCTCTCTGCAGTTCTCCACCCAGAATGTGGTTGGGCCTCGCTACAAACTGCGCGTGCTTCGAATCCAAATCAGGCCCTTGGAGTCTTCCGATGGGTCAGTATCCCCTTACCTTCTGCCTTCTCTATTCAAAAAGGAATCCATGCACCTGTGTCATTGCCCATTCAGTCTGTGTCAGTACTGTACATTTTTGCTATCTCACACCATTTTTTTCATTTGTTGCCATGGATATACTGGTGACACTAATACATACCAGTATTGACTCACTTTCTCCATTCCTCTGTTAGTGTAACAAATCTTACAGGGCCAGGATTAAGATGATTGGTGACTAAAGATGTTTCTCAATTATGATAATTTAAATAGTTTTAATCTTTTCTAGTTTACAGCAACTACAGATCCATCCTCTTAAAAAACCCTTCCTTCATTCCATTTATGAGTGTTCTTTTCTATTTGGTGATTTGTCTCCTTCTTACCTCTCTTTTGTCCTGCTTCCTGTCTCCCTCCCTTTCTCATTTCTCGGCTACACTCCGCCTCTACATTCATCACCTCTCTCCTCCACACAGGCCTGGGCTGTGTCGCTATGACATCATCCTGGAGGAGAATGTGGATGTTTCATTCAGACCCCTGCCCTGTGAGAAATCAGACTTCTGACCCAAACCATGCCACTGACCCCAACCCATGCTCTTGTAAACCAGCAGCAGTGAGCACTCTACTGACCCCAGAGCAGCTATTCAAATGAGTCCTCCTCTGGATCTCTATCATACTACCAGTTTGAGGATGTGAATGTTGTGGTAACATCTCAGGTTGAATCTATAACCCATCACTAAATCACTTCAGGCTGTGTAAGTTCATTTTCTAGCCATTTTCATCAATCACATATACTTTATTCTCATAGTCATTATCATTAACAACATGGTATTATAATCTGTGCCAAAAGTCATAATGTTCTGAAAGATAAACTCATGATCACTGACTAGAGTATTACAGCACACAGTATGTAATTGTTCTTGAGCTTTTCCCTGGAACAGTAATATGAAACTCTTGGTACTGTGTAGGCATGGAATGTGGCCTGCCCTAACTTTGTCAGTGGCATACCTCCCATCCAAGTAAGTCAGAATTATGAATGCACTGCAGTGACTGTGAATATACCACTTATGAAGGGCAGAAGTGTTTGGTTAACTCACTCTTAACACATTGGTAATATTTGATCTATAGGATTTACCTTGTTTTTGTAAAAATTAGAAAATAAAATGCCACAAATATACTACATTGTAATTGCATTTATATGGTGCATTTGCAGAATTCACTAAAATAAGTTTGGGCCAAGATTATTATTTTTATTTTTTTTTTTATTTCATTTGGTTAATACCTCAAACAGTATCTTCAAAAAATGACTCCTTGAATTTGCTCAAAAATTGTGGCAATCCATTGTTGTACATTGTTGTCTTAATTTTCTCATTTCTTTAATATATGTTCAGATAATTTATTTTAGTTAGTATTAAGCAACACATGTAATCTATTGATGTGTTTATATGTTACAAACTCAGTTGAATATATATGTATATATTGAATGTTTTATATGGAATAATACACCCATCCATTCCATTACATTTACATTTTATTCAATCTAAAGTAGTGGCTGGGCTGGAGCCTATGCCAGCATACATTGAGCAAAAGGCAAGGACACACTTCAGGACTGGGAGTGGCTCATAACTGTAACAAAATAATTGCAATACTTTATTGATAAAAGTATTATAATATGAATTAGTTACATAATGCTAGTTACATAATTTTCATCTTTTTCCCCTTATCTTTTTAACATAGGTTACTCACCTTTTGTGGCAATCAAAAATCAAACCAGTGACAAGGGTCTCTGTCAAGAAACAAAGGCATAGATCATTCATCGTTGATAATTGGAAACAATAAGGAATAGCCCACTATTCCTCCTTTTCCCCAAAAGCAAAGCATAACAACCCACAACATGGAATAATGTGAGTTTAATATAGACAAATAGAAATCTATTTACCAAGAAATCTGTGTGAGAAGTACAGGACTATGAGGTAACAGAGGATCATTTAATGAGAAATAGCATTCAACAAGTGGTTTTTGACTAGACAATGTATCAGAAATATGTGTTTTATTGCAGACTGCAGGAATTGATAGGTACAGTTTTTCATTGACTCATATTAGTGTGAGTTAACTCTTTTAACTGTTAATATCAACGGGACACATGATTCATACACATTTAATATTTGCCTTTTTGTGCAAAGATAACAAGAAGCTTGATATTTTTAATTTTATCATCTAGGTATTTTGAACAACCTCCCTCGCTGAAAAGTTCCTACTTAACCACTTGGCTGATTCTTATTAAAGTTAGCATGATGCTGAACTGTACTTCAACAGGGACATCAGGAGTCCAGCCTTTAAACAGCCCAATCTAAACATGCTGTGACACAATGGAGATACAAATATAAATTTAGTATTCAGAATCTGTTCCTTCAAACCTCCTGCAGTGACTAAGCACCTCATTAAGAAGATAAATTTGCACCTGTTGGGTCATGCCATCTTGAATTGGCAGCCATGTTGGATTATATTCACTCATCTCTTTCAGACCATTACCTAAAAATGTATGTTTAGCTATGGAAATCCAAGATTTTCTTCAGAAGTGCATCTATCTAAATAAACGCATCATTCAAAGGTATCAGCTCTTCTTATGGTGCTTAGACCCCAGGAATAGCTGTTTAGAGCTGTAAGTATTAATTACCAAGAAACTGTGTGAGAAGTGTAAGACTATGAGGTAACTGAGGATCCTCAATTAATTATAATAAGTATTATTATTTGTGTTATTTACATAGAATTTCAACAGATTGTGTGCAACAACTTGCCACTGTTTATTTTTATTTTTTTGTACAGTGAGTCCTTTCTTAAGCGGTCACAAAAGAGGTGTGATGATGAATGGAAACTTGTTTCTACTCCTCTACTCAACTAAAATTGCAACATATTTTAATTGTTTATTGGCTCAAAACCTCTTTTCATTGTCAGCCTTCGATGCATTTTGGGCAAAATGATTTTTAGAAATGTCATGTTTGTAGCCACTTAAATTGTCAAGAAGTGATGCCAATTTTTGAGCAAAATTAGAGCAATACTACTAAGTGAGCTAGAAATGTACCTTTTTTCCTCATATTTCTGCTGTCCAGAAAAAAATTGTGACATGATGGTATGAACTCTTTGTTTTTACAAAAAGGATGGCGTCCCAAAAATATCCTCTGACTTCCGGAAGCTTTTAAAACATGAATTGCGTGCATGAAATTTGTGATTCCTTTTTTTGTAGCAAATACATTCTAATCTTGAGGGAGAAGATGTCTGTGGCTTATACAGTAACCACCAAATTTTATTGAATTTATCAGAGAATGTGATTTTTATTTCTGTGCAATATCTGTTGAATTCTTATATTAGCTACATATATAGACCAGTGGGAAAGACACAGCAGTTCAAGCAAGGACATTTATGAAGTCAAACTGGACTGCATGTTCTGATCTAATATGAGTTAGCTTTGTTAACAGAATTTGGTGTAAAAAATCTTGCTGGTATAACTTTACATGTACTTATGTTTAAATTCATTGCACTGTATAGGAGTGGTTATTTCCTCTTTTTTGTAAATGTGAGGCCCTTGAGTCCCTTTAAAAACTTTTACAATTTTTATCACATACCCATTGAATATACATGTGAAAATATTAAAATTGATTTTTACTATTTCTGTTTGACCATATTTTTTCAGTAGAGATACATGGGATCCAGATCATATCAGGCTCAGAAAATCTGTGTGTAATTTGTGCAGTGCAGTGACCAAAAACACACCCACTGCAAATGTATTGTATGCATGTGTGCGTGTAAGATGTTAGTGTTGAAAGTAATTATGGGAAATTTGCAAGCTGCTAACATCAGTAATGCATCAATGATTTTTACAGTATCCTGTCATTTTGACCTCTTAAAGCTTTATTCAAAGCATGTTTGACTCTTGATCTATACTGGGTGAAGAATATTGGTGATACTCCACAGAGATCATTTCAACAGTATAACTTGCTCAAACATTTTCTTGGTTAGACACATGACCAAAACAGAGCTATATGTTAAGCAATTCTAGATTACTACAGATATACAATTGTTTATATATACCTGTTCACACAACAATACATGGTTTTGAATTTTATTGTCTTTATTTTGTGCTCATGCTGAGGAACAATGTGCATTGTTTACAGTTATTACACTATTACACTTACTATAATATGCTCCTCTTATTTTAATGAAATATACAGAATGAGACACAATGATTTATCTGCTTGATGACAAGTTTACTTTTTAACCCGATGTTGAAGACCCTAACAGCCTACTGTATCTGCAGAGGATGCTATTTATCAAATAATTGTATACACACAAATCAATGTGCAACAGACAAATGTAACCACAGGAGTACATGCACAAAAAGTCTCTCACTAAATCATACAAATCTGAACTTCAGGGTTTGTTGATTTCAGATGCAAAGGTGACAGCTCTTTGTGTGTACGTTTTGTAATTTCTAGATATTTTGCTTTCATTTAACCAGGTAGTATTTAGAGACTAAAAATCTCTTTTGAAAAATTTCAAGGCATTTAAAAGCTTGGAAAACTTCCAGTTGAATTTACAGTGTACACGGACCTTCAAATTCTATACTAAATGTAACAGTCGAAAGAGCATTTGCCAAACTTTCTGAGACTTTACAACGCAAATGCTTTTTCCAGTCCTTACACACTGTTAACATGTGTTAAATTTGTCCTCTGCTTGTAACTAGTGTGAATTACACTGAAAAGTGCATGATACCCAGAATGGTTTTTCTTTAGTATTCATCTGTTGATTCACTTCCACCCTTCATATGACTAATCAGTGAGAAGTGACTGAAAGTTTGGGAATCACTTAGCACAAGGCCAGTAAGAGTTCTGAGCTCTAGATTTCTGGCCACAATCAGAATGAGTGAGCCTTGCACAGTAAAAACCCCTCACAGCATGTAGGGGTTTTGTAATTAGGTACAAAAACACACCAAACATCACACAGAAAACATCTCAGATATATCCAACAATAAATTTTCTTGTTCTGGAGGATGGTTATATACACCTGAATAAAAACATCAGAGTCAATTTTACCTTCAAATTCGGTCAACAGCAGACACATCCTGCATGTCTAACTCACCACCTTAGTCAAGCAGCAGGTAGGACACAGATAGGCTGTCTAAGTAAAGCATGATTACAGTTATTTTTGTGCATGACAAGCTTGTGGGAATCTGTTTGGAATAAAGCCTCAAGTACTGTAGATCTGTCCTATACTACAGGTGTTTCTGTGCGCAAACATACATTAACCAGTGGCACTTAATTTATAGATACCGATTGGAAAGATATTGTCTTTGCTTAAAGAGAGCCTTCAGAAAGATTCACTAAGGGATGGTCATTGTAAAGGACAGTACAGTGGATCATGGTTAGTCCCAAGTGTAAAGAAACATTTTTTATAACTTTCCCACCACTCTATAAAACAAAACTTTTCTTGCTGCAAATTTCATTACTGATACACAGCTGCATTACTTCAAGAAATCATATTTTATGAGGAAATTCTCCTACTTCTTCAAGGTAAATTGAGGTTAGGAACAAACACTGATGCTTTTCTATAAGGTGTGGAGTAATCACGAGTATGTAATACTATCCAGGGGTGCGTTTCCCCAAAAACAACGATGGTCACAAATAACCACCGTAGTACGATGGGTCGTTAGAAAAACTAACTTCCTAATCACGACTGTTCCCCAAATCCATAGTATGTCGCAAATGGCAGCTAAGGTTGTACGAACCACAATAGTTGTTCATTACACGATTCAGAGTTTGGAATGTTTCACTTCCTCAAAATACTGCGACCATTTCAGGTAGTGTAATGAACAAAGACGAAGATGATCACATAATGTTTGAAACATATAATGTTGCAACCAATTTATGCATGTTAATTTAGGGTAAAACATTTAGATGTATGACTCACTGTCTGCGTCCTCAAGATGTAGGTATAAGGCTAAGCGATTGATGACAGTAGCTCAGTAGGTAGGGTAGGTGACGTTTGCGTCAGAAAGAACGATTCAAATCCACCTGAATAGTAATTTCAGTCGTTGCATCCTTGCGCAATACATTTAAACTTAATTGATGTATTGTATAAGCGTTTTGAGTGGTAGACCGGAAAAGCGTTTTATAAACTTAGTCCATTTAGAATTAGTCAACGTTTGTTCCAAGGTGTATTAAGTCAACCCCTCTGACCACATCTTGTCCTGTTATCCTCTGTTGACCTGTATTCCTCCTATTTACCTACTATTAAATAAATCATACATAAAACGTTTGTGAAAAAATTTGTTTGGGATTATTATGCCAAAATATTAATGTATACTTTGAGGTCGGCTGTCGGTCTGTCCGTCCAAATCAGAGGTTACTTAATTAGGGCAGGTATAGGTTCATCATGCACTCTCCCGGGAGGGAATAGGTTTTTTTTTTTTTTTTTTTTATAGCAGAGTAAGAGAGGCAGTAGGACCTTTTTTCGGCAAAATGTCTATGTGTAATTGGAGAAGCGGTCTATAAATAAATAATAAAATGCATTTTCATCATTATTATATATATATATATATTTTATTTTATACGCATATAAAAAAAACAGTAGCCTATACATATTTCTAGTTTATCAGGAGTATTCCCCTCCACTCCCGAGTGCATCTTGAATTGTATCTTGGTTCAGCTTCAGTTAGGAATTTTGCATCACATGCGCAATTGATTTGTATTTGCTTGGACAAAGAGGTTGATTACTGCCAAGCCAAAGCATATTGGAATACACTATTCACGTAGCCTAAATTGACATTATGAACTTGAATAAATATGGCATGTATAAACACAAAACGGCTACATCAACAAGATCTTCTTTTAACTAACAGATTCGCTGAAAAATAGTCTTATTTAATACATCTTTACTAAGAACAGCTTAGAAACTCTCCTGTGTCGTGTCGGTATGAGTCGGTAGGTAGGTTCTAAAGAACTACGCTTCTAGCTACAGCTCCAGAGATGTTGTTCCAACCACACAACTTAACAATGGCGGTTGCGAACGTTCGTTGGAACTACGGTTTTCAGACACACCAAAACTGCTAACTACGGTTCTCACAACGGAGGTTTCAACCATAGTTAGACAACGACGCTTTTGGGAAACGCACCCCAGTGATTTGTTAGCCTGTACATACATGTTGGACTTAACTATCCATTTTGAAGACTGCTGAGAAACTGCTGCAATACTCAAGCAAAATACTGATACTTCGCTTTGGCAGCCCATCTTTGCACACACACAATCGCACCCATTTACACATACCCACTGCATCACACAAAAAATTCTTCCAACAAAACATTATATATACAAACTTCATCAATTGCATAATAAACAATCTTCACCTCCATGTGTTGCTTTCATGAAAGCTACCAGAAACTTGTTCCAAAACCAATGAGGTTACACCTGTCTCTTCAGCTAAAACAAAACCCTAAAAAGCAACTGTCATTCCTGAGTTCCAGTGATCAATGGGTCTTGGAGCAATGAAGACTGCAGAGCATTTCTAGAAGGGTCTTTGAGAAGGAACAGTACACTACATTCAGCTCTTGTATCTCCAGCGGAGTAGGAGTTCAGCGAGGAGGTCACTGCACCACAGCTAGCCAGCTCTAGGGGCTCTGCAGGACAGAGAGAGAAGAAATTGACCATTGAGGTGTGTATACCAGTGAATTCACCCTGGCTGTTATATGTTGTGTCCAGCATACATGTGAATGTGGGTCTATGCATTTTCACTTGTCGCAGCGACTGCATTTTGGTGTGTGTCCGGGGATAGGGTGTATGAATGTACATATTTATACTTGTTCACACCTGTATGTGGTATGCAAGGGTATGAAAGTATGTATCACCTGGTTATTGAATGTTGCGCTTGTCAGATGATGAGGAGCAGGTCTGGGTCAGGTGGGTATCTGCCACTGGGCTACAGAAGCCCTCGATCAGGTTCTTGTTGCAGTCCCCCATGTTGGCGCCAGGCGAGAGTTTGGGGTAGGCCACATGGCCCGTCAGGTCCAGCAGGTCCTCTAGAGCACGGGAGTTGCTCATGCCGTTGTGTTGGACCTCGTCAATGGGAGAGAACTCCGGGATGGAGATGAGCTCCTCCTTAGAGACTGGGCTTCAGGGGACAGTGAAGGAAGGAGCCATAGTAAGTGGTTGCAATGGTGAGCAGTTAGCAGAGTCAATTTGCCGCTCATCATTGTTGCATTGGTGGGGGGTTCCCCTGGTTCAGGATACTTCTAGGAGATCTAGTTTTTTTATTTCACTTTTTGCTTTCTTACAAGTCATTGGTTTTCTTTCATCTCAGTGGATGACAGAAGGACACTTGCGCTGTGATGAGAGACAGGTCTCTGCTGCCCTCTCACCTGACTTCCATGGACTGAACCTCATCGGCCTCATCCCCCACTGTGCTCTTCACCTCAAGTGGCTCCAGGTTGATAAGTGGGGGCACTGGCTGTGGCTTGGCTGAGGGTACAGGTACAGGGGACATGGGTGGATTCGTAACAGCTCCCCCTGAGCCTCCCAGCTCCACCAGAGGTTGCCCATTAACTTGCCCATTTACCTGTGCATTCACCTGCACATTCACTTGGACTGCCCCTGGAACACACAGAAAAAAGCTAGTTCAGGCAAGGACCATGAATGGATATAGTATGGATGGTTTAAAATACTTGTTACTTTTACTCATTGTGTTTTATTTCTGCTTAATATACTAGTATGGCTGTGTTGCATTTCTAACCACACTGGAACCTCAGTGTGAGCCAAGGTTTTGACAAATAAACTGCTTTCATGTCAGTGATTCCTTCCAAAGCAATGGATAAATTTAGAACGGTAATTGATTCCTTCTCCATTCTGTCATAGTGTCAAAACAGTCAAACATCTTTGACCTCTAACTATGGCACAAGTGGATTGAAATTCATGCCCTACGTCAGGGACAGTGTAGGATACAAAGAGCAACGTTATGGATGAAGTGGGAAATAAGTGTGTGTAGTGCTGCGAATTTGATCGCCTCCTGAGGAAAGCCACTGCAGAAGCTTTGCAGCATCAGCATCACTCTTGTGTCACCGTCACAGAGAGATGGAAAAGTACTGAGGCTTGGCTTCTCCATATCCTGACTACATACACTGCTCTCTGACAATGAACCTCATTTATCCCCTCATTCTCTGAGGGCCACTGTGTGCGTATTGTGTGAAGAATATTGGAAGAAAATCCAGAGATTGTAACCCTTTATCTCTCAGGATTTAAGCAGACACAAAAACATACCAAGATGGTGTGAGGTGTGGTGGCTTCCTAGGTGCAGTTTCAACGTTACGTACATTTTTTCATCCTTTCCTCAGAAATGTGTTCCACATGCCACAATTTATCTTAACCAAATCTGACGGAATGTACACAGAAAGACAAAGTCTAATAGATCTCTAATTAGAAGTCTAATATTTTAGCCTTAAAGGAGAGCCCTTCACAGAAACTCTTTCATGAATTGAATGAACTCATGAAATGACTGGATTTAATACAAAACATTGTTAGTATACAGTTTGTGATGAAAAACAAGTAGTGGAGCACTGAACAGAGAGAACAGCATCAGGAGGATGAGAGGGGAAGAGAGCACTGGTCCCTCTCTTCATCATTAGGATTTACTCTGCTGTGTTATTTGGCAGGTAAAGTCATTTACAAATAATCTGTCTCATAATGTATATTATATACAGTGAGAATTTAACATGATCTACATTGTAAATTGTGGTAATAAGGGACAGATTAATGGTGTTATTAAAAATATCTGTATTTACAATGCAAATGTCAAGTTTATCTCATACTTATATACTTACCACTTTTTGCAGGAAATTCACATTAAATTACATGAATGGGAGTTAATTTCTTTTAAGACAACCAAAGCATACCAAACACATTTTGAGTGCTAGAATCCTATCATTCTGTAACTCAAAATATCTAGGAAGCCAGTTAGAGTTACAGAAAAGGAACAATTTATTCAGAATGTCCTTAATATTACATAAATATGTAGAAACATAGCAATTTATATACGGTTTCATTTTCGCTGGGTAACTATGATTTCAAACATCTGATGTACAGCTTGGTATCTTGCTAGCTGAGGCTGGCATGCTGTTGCTTGCTAACCATGGATTATGGATCTATTATAACATGAATTTTATATAACCCCATAGGCTATATTATTCTCTTCAGGACAAGAGCAAGTAGCAAATACAATAAGCTGCTTCTGGCACATAATTCCTCAAAGTTGTGTGGTACCATTGGGCAATGGAGGTGCAGATGAGACAGACTGGAGGGGGGAGGAAGATGGAGGAGGAGATGGTGGCTCCACACCTGCATCTTCTTTCTGTTCCAACATAAAATCAATATGTGGTAAGAATGACAGAAAAACAGAGCCTGAGTCATCATGAAGTGCAAATGAATTACTAAAACCTATTAATTTGTCAATGTATTTGTTTGTGATGAACTGATCTGATTACTTTACTTAAAGGTATCACTCACTGACCAGTGCAAGACTTGATACGTACACTACCTGCCCAAGGGAAAATGCACAAAAGAGCTTCAAGAAAGAGTTTTACCTTTATCTCAGTATCATTCTTTCTGGTTCTCTTCATGATCTCCTCAATCCTCTAAAAATGAGAGAGTTTTCAGTCTTATAGAATATTTTGCATATACAACTTTATATCCAATTGACAGGTTGTATTTGTAGTTGACAGTGCTGAATAAAACTGAATGTATGCAATGAAGTACAATCACTAAAAACCGCTGTTACCAGGCCTCTCCTAAAAAAGAACAATTTTGATGTTTCCAAACTAAACAATTATAGACCTGTTTCAAATCTTGTCTTTATAGGCAAAATTACTGAAAAAGTAGTCTTCAGTCAACACAACCACGAATTGCTGGTTGGAAATTGCTACTTGCAAAGTTCTACTTCAGACCAAAACTGCAGCATACAATTGTAACATATTAATACATTAAAATGTAGACAAAATAGTATAACCTCTGGAATAATAATGATTAAACACAATAATACTGAGGAATAAGTGTTAAACACTGCACTTCGGATTGATTGTATTGAATAATTTTTGTTCATTAAAAGAAGACTTCCTCGATTCCCATTTCTCCAGTCTCCCTGCCCATACCACTAGGTCCCTGATTCATTACACAATGCTACGGCACAAACTGTTTCCAATCTTTCCAGGTGTTCTCAGTGCTTATGTCAAACCCCTTCTCATCTCAATTCACCAACTACCTGCTACATCTCGCATAAAGTTTAAAACCTTGGTGTCAGTGAATGAAAGCAGCTCCTCTGTGTCTCTAACCAATTTTCAAACCATATAGCTACATCTCTTGTCTACAACATCCAGTCATCTGACTGCCCACTTCCTGTGTGAGTACACCTTCCAGTCACGATGCCTGTCTCTACTGGACCTCTAGTGGTGGAATAAACTTCCCACTGTGGTCACGACAGTAGAATCCTTGGTTATTTTCCTATGCAGACTGAATCTTGGTTTCCATCCAACCTCTGAGCTCAAGCACTTCAATATTTTGTAAACTGAGATTGTGGTATTTTGTAGTTTTGTTTAAAGTGCTTTTATGGGTTTGTCTTATTCATAATGTGTGGACTCCTTTTTAATTGTGATTTAGTAACTTCAAAACAGTTTTGGTGTTTCCATTATTTTTAATTTATTCCCCGTAACAGTGGAGATCAAGTGAGTAAATCCAGAGGGAAGTACTTAAAAAATGTCTGAAAAAATAATATATGGCCATGCTGAATATCAGTCAAGTGTTATTATGAGATAAATGCTTTATTGAGGGAATTTTGCAGTGGATTTGTTTAAATGTAGTGTTGAGAACCTTCTTTCTCTGCATTCTCTCTTGCTCTTCCTGTAGTTTCAGAACCTCCCGCTCTTGTCTCTGGCGCTCTGCCTCCTTCTGAGCCTGCAGCTCCCCCTCCTCCCTCTGTCAAAATACCGCAGTGTTACCACATACATACACACACTCTCTATGAGAGAACAGCATCACACACACATGTGCAACCCGTGCTTTCTCTGTCAGGGACATAGCTAGTTACTTGCTCAAGAGAATTAACCACTTTAACTTGACTGCTAGGTGTACATGGCAGTGAGTTCACAGTTTGACCTCTGACCTCTCTTTCCATCTGTATCTGCAGCTCCTTCGCCTGGCACTCCCTTTGTCGGCGCTCTTCCTCTTCTCTCAGTTTGCGCTCTTGCTCCTGCCTCTGTTTTTCCATTTCCACCCGTCTTGCCTCCTCTTCCTGCTTCGTCCGTGCCTCCATCTGCCTTCTGCGCACCTCCTCCACCCTCGCCCTGACACAGAGTTAACACACAGCAAAGTGAGGACTGGCACAAAAAAAATACACACAGACACACACACACACACACACACTCATGTACGTACATACATGTACACATGCACAGACCTCTCCTCCTCCTCCTGTTCACGCCGCTGTTTGTCTTCTAGCTCCTTCTGCAGGCGGGCCTGGCGCCGGCGTTCTGCCAGCAGCCGTGACGCCTCCTCTGCGTCTGTCGTCCCGGCAATCGGCTTTCCAGTGGGCGTCAGTGGGGATGGCTCTGTTTCAGAGAGAGAGAAAGATATTGACATTGGAGAACTGACACTGAACTTGCCTCAATCATAGATGGAGGCAAAAAGATATTGCCATGATAACGCAGCTGCTCTAAAACAGATGCTCTTATATTGGTGGACTAGCACTAGCATACAACAATTGGAACACTGACACCAGCCCAAAGGCCTTAGACATGAGTCTGTTTCTACCCTGATCCTTTGTTAGTGAAGCATGCTCTAGTCTCACACATACAGTCAAGATCAGCTACACCAAGGTGAAGCCTCACCTGTACTCTTGTCTCCACTCAGGTCACTGCTGCTGGACTTTTGCATCTTCTTCTCCGGCGTTTCTACACTCAAGCAGTTTTTTTCAGGTGTCTCCATTTGGGAGATCTTCTTCTCATGTGCCTCTGCCTTATAAACCTTCTTCTCTGGTGTTTCATCTTTTGAGACTTTCATTTCAGGTGTTTCTACCTTAGCAACCTTATTTTCAGGTGTGTCAACCTTAGAGAACTTCTTTTCAGGTGTCTCTACTTTGGAATTCTTCTTATCAGGTGTCTCTATACTGGAGGCCTTCTCATCAGTAGTCACAGTTCTGATGGTCTTCTGATATTCTTCCTTATTGCCCTGTGTCCCCGCAGCCTTCTCCCCCTCCTGCTTCTTCTTGTTGCCATCTGCGTTGGGGTTAGTTAATCTGTGCTTAAAAGGGGAGGGAGGGTACTCCCTTGTGGTGATGGGTGACTGGGCCCGGCTCTTCGACATTACCCTTTACAAACAAAATGACATCATACTCTGAGACACTGCATGTATCAGAGCGGTACATCAGCTAATTTGATCTAGATTGAATCCCACAACATAATACAGTGCTGTATATAGGACAAACTATCACCTACAACAGGATATATGCTCTTTTATATAGTCTACTGTAACAAAATGATATTGTTAATCTATGTTCCTGGTGTTCATATATTCATATATGACTGTGATGATTGAGTCGATATGTCAGGCACTGCTAACACAGGCTATGCATTCAGAATCTGTAACTGAGTGAAAAACTGACCTGGAGGCTGCAGGTGAGGCAGAGCGCATGCTGGCTGCGGCGGGAGATTCTGGCCGTCTGAGGGGGGAGCCGGTCCCTGGGGAGGCTGTTCGTCTCTCTCTGCGCAGCTTCTCTTTCTGAGTAGTGTAAAAGTAGTGTGTGGGAGTGGGAGTAGCGTGTGTCAGTTCCCTTAGTCAGAGTGCTCCCTACAGTTATTTAGTGGCTAAAGCATTTTCCAACAAACATTTGTCAATATCTTATACACACTCTGGGGCAAAGACTGAGGGGCAAAGGAACCATGGGAACCATTGAGTGTTACAGTTTGAAAGGGGTGAGAAAGGAAATAAGACTGGTAAGCCCCTCTCAAACTGATAAACTATCTCCTGTTTAATTTCCACTCAGGCTGATGAGTGGATTTCCAACTCCCTGCCAATTAGACAACTTAGCTTCCTGCAGGACTTGAATTGAATTGAGAACCATCACGATTCTGTAGGATTGAGGATGAGAACATTTGTACTTGTGTTTCTATGAGCTGTTCATACTGACCTTGGGGGTTTCGGGAGACATGTTGGCACCTTTGTTCTCCTCAGACAATCCTGGAGATCCTGAGTTGACCTTCTGGCGGCGCCCCCTACTTGGAGAGCCCCTGTAGGGGGACCTGTGAGGACTAGGGGGTGCTACACAAGGACAGACATGATACACTTCCAGGTGAAAGGTCAGATAAAGATGTACAGATAAGAACACAGACCAGACACATGTTAGCACAGATAGAAGAGGTCCACAGAGTGGAAGGCAGACAACAGGTAGTTTAAAACCTATCCTTGCTGTTTCTTTCTTCACTGTTTTGAATGTGTGTTTTACTACTTGTGTAACTCTCTGATCAGCTACATCCTAACAGACAGAGTTTACAGCCACATAGATTCAAGGTCTGATTCAATAAACATCCTCTTTTTTCCCCCTTTTTCTGCACTTTGAAGAAATGCTCAAAATGATCTGTTGTTTGGTATAATATGTGCATGGTTGCACTATCTTGATTAATCAGCTATTACAGATGACAGGTATATGAAGAAAGAGGTTTTCTTCACTGGCACTAGGTAAATAAGGGATAGCTCTTTTATATTAAACCCTGTTAGTTTTACTCAGATGTGTAGCAAAAAATTATAGCTTTCTTTGATTTATTCTGCATAACCTATAAAACCATACACTGTATTAAAAAGTAATATAACGGTAATACTGTGTCAAAGAAGTTCTTGCATTTGTTTAATTAACAATATACCTTCAGTAGATTTGTTATGGTACTTATATTTCCAGCTATTACAAGCTGTTGCAAGCATTGGCAGAGACTATTTTTTATGTGCCCAGCCTGTATCTCTATTGCTTTCATTATATTAAATAAAGTTTTCCCTTCCTGTTCCTCTAAATACAGTAATGGCATTTTCCCTGATTTCTCATGCAGGAGTTATTTTTATTACATCACATAACACAGTTTGTTGGGTGTTAGCATCACGATTCTAAACACACATCTGTTACCAGGTTAATGACCCATATAAAGGGTGGCAGGTATTCCATGTGTTAAAAGGTGTGTTACCTGCCCTGTGACAGCAGCCACTTCAGAGGTATCACATGACATCATTGATCTCAGGATGTGCAGTGTGGTCCACAAAACATTAACTATGAAAATGAAGACATCTAACTATAATAAATGGTTTATCCTAAATTAGTGGCATTTTGATAAATATTCCAGAACAGATGGAAGGTAAGATGTTCCTTTTGCTAACTGATTTGTTTTCAGCCTCCTGAAGACATTCTTTCCTTTGGAGGTGACAAAGCCTTTCTTATAAACGGTAAAACAATTTCAGATCTTGCCTTTGTCAATTCTTGTCAGTTTGTCTTTTTTCTTCCAATTTGGATGGTGTAACTGCAACAGTAGACCATATCCATTGCCAAAATGTTAATCAGATCATTTGCAAGAGCAGACACTTGCATGGGTGGCTGACAAATTGTGTCGCTAGATGGTGCCTTCACCAGCTGAGCTGTGCTCGCAGTTAACACTGGAATGGCCAGAATTCAAGCCAATCAGTACCATTTAGCAACAGAATAACTCAATTAGAATATAAACACATTTGAGATAACTTAGCAGTAGTCTTTCAGTTCTCTCCAGGTATATGGATAATTATTCACCACAATATTCCCCTGCATTAACATACCAATGAGATGTTTACCCTCTTGTGGTGATGACTGTTTGTATAAGACTGGAATTTGATTGACTGATTTGAAAGACTGGCCCAGTTTGGGTTTCTGAGGACCTGTTATTTATATTTGAGTTGAAATGTTTGCTAAAAACAAAAGAAATGAAAATTTAAAAATATGTTTGAAGAAAAAAGGGGGTGAAATCAAATAAAGGAGTTCAAGGCCTATGAGACATGAAGGTCAATGTGAGAGACCAGCGTGCTATGAACACCCACTCATGGTAGATACAGAGGAATTGCCACATGGCAGGAATGTCTTGACACCTTGGAAAAATACGCAGTAATCTCATTACTTGAGGACAATCTGTGTGATTCTCATATTAAGGCAGCTTCTCAATCTCCCCTTTTTATAATCTTACCCTTCCTCACCATGTTTTACTTTCTCATCTCTCAGTTTTTCCTAACAGCTCTAAAAATATAAGAAGCATTATTTCATTTGACATACATTTTAATTGTGGTGGCATTGTCTGATTCACACTAAGCTGTGAGTAAAACTGAGACAAATCTCTGTTAGAATCCCACAATAATAGTTAGAAAATACTTCATCAATTGAACTGAAAGGAGACATACACTCTTATGTAGACACAGAAAGACACACGTGCTTCAGTGTTAAGGACACAAATGCACACATGTGTGACACGCACAATACACATTTGCAAGCCAGTATTACCTCTAACTTTTTCAATCATAATTATAGATCCAGTTCTGGAAACCACAGCTAACCATTCATGGCTGGAAATCAGTTCAACTTTGACCCATTCACACTTTACACTAATTTACCGACAGCAGAACACAGCACTAGTCTCACAGTTCCATACACACACCCAATGACATGCCTACAACAGCATAGTACACACAGTCACAACTACACGAAAAGGATGGACACACAGACACACAAAGATACACAAATGGACAGAGAGACGTACAGACATGGGAACTGACAGACATGGGCAGCCATCACTTGCCTCTCTCTGCAGTATGGACTATAGCCGCGGAGGAGGATGAAAGGCGTTTGCTGAGGGACGGGTCCTGGGACTGGGGCAGGGTCATGGCGGACGCTGACAAAGAGTCAGCTGCTGCAGAAAGATGCATTATGGGAAAGGTTACATTTGGGGAGGGCAGGTAGTGGGGGTGGAGGGACTGGATGCCAGACAAAACCATGGGGATGGAGCGTAAACCTTTACCTGAGATGCAACAACTGGCACAGCTGGGGGCTCCATGGATGATTTCAGGGTAGGTTTGACTTTTATTCCCTTGAGGTGATTATATCTTAAAAGTTTGAACACCCCTGACTTCATGAGCTCTGTTCCCATAAGTCACAGGAGGATGTCACCATTTTTACCAGTGACAACCCAGCTGACACAACTCATTTCCCTTGTTTTGTATTGACAAGACATTTCTGATCTCTCTCTTGAGAAAGGGGTTTTGGGGGCCTATAATCCAAGCAATGACGAGTCTCTTGGACTTCACTGCCCCCTATCTATGATAGCACATTATAAAACTGTTCTTTTTCACATGGAGATTTGATAGCAGAAGGGACTGACAGCTCTGCTGGTAGAATTAAATAACATAATTGCACACTGGTTCAGAAACTCCAGTAATAAACTGTCCCAGAATTCAGTGGGGTTGAATTAAATTGTGTTTCATTGAATCTGGTGCACGCAATTTTAAGCAAGATTTCTGACCCCCCACTTACAAAAGCAAAAATGACACACATTCCATTTTCCACGGCTTAGACAAACAGTGACTAGATGGGATACTGATTTACTGAGCCAGCTCACTGACAATAAGTGTTAGTGTTAGTATTATTTGTTTTAGTGGAAACAGTATTCACTTTTACATAAAACAAGAACAGCCAAAACACAGCAAATAGCTATAATAAATGACATCTCTTTTTGCACAGATAAAGTGGGATGTACAACTACTTTTTATAATTTACAGGTTACTTAAAGTTAGTAAAAAAACAAACAAACATTTCCATTGATAAATATACAGAATAAAATAGGAATATATACAAGGACACACATTCATTCATTTGAATTGCAGAAATTCAATAGCTCTTTGCCTCCCTTATATTCTCTGGCCATTCTCACTGTTGGAAAGATCCCATCTCTAAGCCAAAGTAAATGGTGTCCAATGATGAGATGTACAGCTTCGTTAGCAACCTCAAACATTACATAATCTGGGAGGTCTATACAGGCATATGTGCTGGTCACACGCTGTGTTGGTCACATGTTCCAGCAGTCACATATGTTGGTGAAAAGTCCATGTAGCACTACAGTGGTATTAAAACTTAATTACATTTTTATGGACATGGAACCCCATTAATTTTGTCTGGTCAGGTATGAAATGAGTGGAGAGATATTGAATGGAATGTGTTATAAAAGGAAGGGAGGGCTGGTGGATGAAGTATAGACTGAAAAGTCATGGAAGAGATTAATGCTATCATCAACAGGGAAGAATAATTAATGAGAGGAGAATAGCAAGTGATGGCAAAAGTAGATATTATTGTGGTAAATACCATACCAAGAGGACAGAGCAGAGATGACAGGAGAGTAGAGAATAGTTTATGTAGAATGAAGATCTAGAATGAAGATGAGGAATTAAAGAAAATGACAAGAGGAGCAGGGAAGAGTAGGGTGAAAAGGACTGGACATAGTAGATGGAATGTACTGATGAAAATGTATCCATATATCCATGTATCATGTATCTGTGTCCTGATTGGCTCAAACACAGTACATACATACAAGCACAAAGACAGCAAGTACACCCCAGCATGCAAACATAATCACACACACACATACACACACACATACACAAACATATACACAAACACACACACACACACACACACACACACATACACACACACACACACACATACACACACACACACACACACACACACACACACACACACACACACACAAACACACACACACACACACATACACACACACACACAACACACACACACACACATACACACACACACACACACACACACACACACACACACACACACACACACACACACACACACACACACACACACAGTATAGACAAACATGCTTGGCTTCAAGTTTTCAGTTTGAACTACAGGCATGGTGCTTGCCTGGAGGACATTGTGAAAATATATCACCAAAACAAAGTGTTCCTAGATACTGTAGCCCAAACAAAAGGCATAAAGAGAAAAGTGGTAGTTACGGGATGGAAGGGATGGACCATGTAGGATGAGCCCATGACACATGAAACAGCAGGTGTTCAGTACCGTTGCTAAATTCGCTGGCAGCAGGAGGGGGGGCAGCGAGGTCATGGGGGAAGGCAGAGGCAGCGGAGCAAGGAGGCAGGACATTCTCACAGTCACCTGGGCCACAAGCAGGGTGGTATAGGGTGGAGCAGAGAGAGCACAGCATTACCAACACGCCCAGCGAAACTGAGTCGTCAACCCGCATGGCAAAAAGGAGGCAAGGAGCAATGGCTGAAGAGAGAGGGTGTTACTGCAGGCCCCAAAGCACGGATCCTGGATCACTAGCCACCATTCATTCAGAATGACTCTGGAGAAGGATTGGGGAGGGGAAGCTGATCGAGGATTGTCTGTTGGGGGCAGAAAGAACCCAGAGAGCTGCTGCTCCACAGACACACTCACAAACACGCTTTTCAATGAAAACACTCTGCACTCCACATCCCATCGCAAACACAATTTTAGTCAGAGGCAAAGTTCCATGCAAGAAAAATTCCATCACGCACACAAATTCACGCGCACACAAGTTCACACACGCACACACACACACACATGCACGCGCACACACACACACACACACACAATCATATGTGCACCTCACTGGTCCAGAACAACCCTATATTCCTCACACACCATGAATCAGCATAATACTGAGAATTTTTAAAATATTTACCAGTAATACCCAATGCATTTTCATGTAACATAGCAGTCAGCATTACCTGCTATTCATACTCACCTTCACATTGAAGAATTACTAATTTGTGAACAAAAGTTTATGAACACTAAAAACAACTTGTGATTGTCATACATTTTAAGCGAGAAGAAACCTGACAAAACCATGAAGAAAACCATCAGTTCACAGTGGTCATAATATTTGGCCTGTTTACAAAGGTGCCACTGATTCTGTGATGCAAAATAGCCCATGGCTAGTTCCCCATGCTAAACGTGAACACAATACTAGGATCACATTCTCTCCTGCATAGATGCAGAGTAGGGAACAGATTCACTTCCCCTGATTCATGATGACTCAAGGGCTAACTGAGATTCCAGTCCCTGAGAGTCAGCTGTAACCTTGACGGTCTGTACTATTGCATCCAAGCAACTCCAAAGAAATGTGTCTCCACAGGGAGATGGACTGCAAGTCCTGCCTGACCCAACTGCAATGGCTGCCAGAACCAGGCCTGCCAAATCTTCTCACTACAGCCTCTCAATATTCATATTGCATTCGCAGCAGAAGGTGGTCCCTGCCAAATTCAGCCTTTCACTATTCTGACTGCTTTCACAGAGGGGGAATTCCCACGCATTGTAGCCCCGACTCTTTGTCCTTCCCAGGTTTCCAAGTTTTCTGTAACCTACCCCGGCTCCTCTGTGCTCAGTCACTTACCCTCTCGTGTCCCAACCGGGCTGCCCCAGGTCCAGCGTTTGGACCGCTGCTCCAACTGCAGGCTGCGCTCCATGGACCGTCTCATCAGGGCCTCCAGACGCTCCTGCTCAATGCGTTCCAACACAGGAGAGAAGAGAGTATCTCTCACCAATCCGTTACTATGGTGATGGGGGAGGAGGCAAGCTGCTCCATGGCAACTGCTTCTCCTCTTGGTTATCTCCCTCTTTTGTTCTCTCTCTTGCTCCACTCTCACATTCTGTTTTTCACTCATTCTGTGTAGTGCATATAAGAAAATCTGAGGGTTCCCCTGTCCCCACTGTTTCTACGTTCATTCTTATCTCTCTTCATGAAGGCACGAAAATGGAAAGCATTGAATTATGTACATGTTCTTCACTCCTCCCCCGATCAGGACACACTCCCTCACACATATACCACACACACACAATTGTCTGTTGGGGCAGAAAGAACCCAGAGAGCTGCTGCACCACAGACACACTCACAAACACACTTTTAATTGAAAACACACTGCACTTCACATCTTACCACAAACACAATTTCAGTCAGAGGCAAAGTTCCATGTGAGAAAAGTCCACACACACACACACACACACACACACACACACACACACACACACACACACACACACACACACACACACACACACACACACACAGACATGCATGCTGCAGACACCTGCAATCGCAAACAAAAGCCTCACATGATTGACACATGCAAAGGCAGAGAAATTATTTTCCCTTCCCCCTTTTTCCCACTGCCATGAGTAAAGTGATGTCACATATCTCAATAGGCTGTAAATAAAACATTTATCATTTTCCTAAATGCTTTTGTCCTTCTTTGGCTGCATTATAAATTTCCCTTCCCCCTGCCACACTCCAACCCTTTTTCATCTTTTCTCAATCACTGACCCAAAGTACAGATTTCATGCCAAAAGCTGAATCCCTCTCACAATGGAAGTGATGTCACACTCACTGGAATACTACAATTAGGGGTCAATTTCAAGAGCATTCATGTTTGTCAACACACAAGTACACATGCTAATTGAAGCTGCTAAGCTATTGCTGGGGAAGACCAGTCATTGACCTCTCCATTGGCCTCCATCCTCCATGGTTACTGTTGCTAAGGCTGTCAATTTTTTCGAGAAACAGTGCCCTCCATCAAGCAAGCCGGCCATGGGGCAGCTTGCAAGATCCCCTGGTTACTATTCACAGCAGATACTCATACATATCTGAACAATCCATCATGCAAGGTAATTTAGGGTTAATACTATTGATTATGTTTTTGTTAAACACCATTTCAAATACATTTATTGTTTTTAAGAGTCTAGAGACAGATTGTCCCTAATGCAAAAATCTAGGCTTTTCCCATTGCACCCTTCTTTATCTTCTCTTGTTTTGATCAAATAAGGACTGAACAAATTTTAGTTAACGCATAATACCAATCTAAAAAAAAAATCTGAAAAAGTGAACCTTCATGTCAAAATTACATTCATCCTATTAAATAAGATGACATTATTCACCACAAAATTCATCTAAAATTCACTGACTGTGTTTAGTTTCAATTTCAGTTTATATGATCAAAAAGGTAGACTAAAATAAAAACAATCCAAAAACAAAGGACCAAAATGATTCAAAATGCTCAGTTAGATTGATAATGATGATTACATTTTACTTACATTTATGGTACAGTCTTGTGTAAACAAGCCCATTATAAAAATTAAACCAAAACAGACACCTCAGTACCACAGTAACACAGCTGCACTGTGAGGAAATTCCTCCTTTTTTCCTCCTTCAAGAAAAATGACAAAGATTAAAGGATCCTGACATACAATCCCCCTGTAGTAATGACAAAGACTCCCTGTGGAGCTCACAGGAGCTTTGCGGCTCAGTGTAACCATTGTGCAATATTGATCATGCATTTGTGGTCTCCTGTAGTTACGATTGAAAGAGATAAGAATGGGATGAGCTGCTACTGAAAAGCACATTTGCAGTGGGTGAGAAAGTGAGGAATGAGCTTCTTGAGAATCACGTGCTGTGGCGTCTGACTGGCTCAGCCATCGCTAGCGCTGGGAGCATCTGTATGCATTACTGTGCTCCACAAAGCAGGGGCTGCCGCCACTCAGCTCTGAGAACTAATAATTCCCAGCCTGAGACCACAAGCCCAGGAAAACTCACAGGAGAGATGGAGCTTCAAGCATGGTACTCTGTAAGAAATGCGCGTGCGTGTGTGTGTGTGTGTGTGTGTGTGTGTATGTGTGTGCTTGTGAGACAACTCCAACAGGCTTCTAGAGTGGCACTCTGTATAAAGTAAGGTTGTGTGTGAGATGGGAAAATTCAGTGAAGTGAATCTGGCTCCAGGGCTCTTCTGTTCTCCAACTTTACTGAGAGCTGATCTCGAAGCTCACGGATATGATCAAACCACCCATCCATCCATTCTCTGTCTACCTGAGCCATGGACTGACACTATCATCCATCTGCTCGACAGCACTGGCACATGCAACACAAACCTGCAGAAGGCTGCTGCAAGACAGTAGCCAAAGAGGTGTAAGTCTGAAAAGGGAAAAGGAGGAGGAAGTGCAAAATTGTGAGCATACTAATTGATACTTGGAACTCAAGAGGAGTGTGTAAGTACAGGAATTGGTGTTCGACACTCTGGTGGAGTGAGTATAATAATTGGTAGTTGGAGGTCAATGGGAGTATTGCGAGTACAGTACTTGGAAGTTAGAGGTTGGATTGTGAGTGGATATGGTAAGTGTATTTGGAATTTGTTGGAAGTTTGGGGTAAGTGTGAGTGAGTAAAGTTGTGCATTGGGAATTGGGCGCTGGGCAAGGCGACCCCTGACCTTCTCCTCCTCCAGCCGCTGTCTCCTCTTCTCTTCCACTGCAGCCCGGCGGAGCTCCTCCCTCTGCCGCTGTTCCTCCAGCCGCCGCCAGCGCTCCTCCACTGTGCGCTCATACTGCAGCTGGGCGCGCCGCTCCTTTTCCCATATCGCCTGTTCCCGTGCCGCTGGGAGGGGTTACCAAACAGGGTTAAAACAGGGCTCCCAGATTTTTTAATCTCAAGACCCTCATGGAATAACTGCATTATTTTCTTCTCCAAAATGCAGGCTTTTTGTGAAGGCAAAAGGCTTAAAGTAATTCCTAGAAATCAACAGAAACCCTGAAATCAACCCTGAACAGTTATGGGAAATAACAAGATGCTTTATCAGAGGTTTTTGCATTTCCTTTGGTTCTAATGTAAATAAATCCAGAAATCAAAGAACAACGCACACTAGAGTGACTCAGCTTGCCTCTTTAAAAGCTGAGTTTCAGACATTGGCTAGGCAGAGTTATTACTACTCTGGATCAGAAAAATATATTATGAGCATGCACACAGAACCAACAGAGTAGCTTTGAGAATTAAACAGTGTCAGCAGTTAGCCTCTACTGACACGACCAGAGATGGCAATGGTATATTATTTTCACAGCCCCTTTTGGTTAATGAAACTTTTATAACATATTTTTCTCATATTTATAAATCTGAGGTATTCACTGACTATGAAAACAATAAAGAATGTTTGAGTGCATCAGATCTACCACCTCTTTCAGTTGATCAGGCCAGGCTTTTGGAATGCTCCATTCACTCTAGATGAATTAAAAGACACGGCCCTCTCAATGCAAAAACGCAAGTCCCCAGGTACGGATGGCATTCCGCCTGAATTACTGCTGGCAGTATGGGATCTTGTGGGTCCCTTGATTGTCGACTCTATCAATTACTCCTTGGAAATCGGCTCATTCCATAGGGACTAAAAAACAGCCATAATTTCATTGCTTCTAAAAAAAGCAAGGACCCATTAGAATGCTCGAGCTACATACCTACAAGTTTGCTAAACTCTGATCTAAAACGCTCTGCAAACTTGAAAGAGGTACTTGACAGGGCTTTCCCCCATTTCCCCTTTTATTTGTCCTCTCGCAAGACCCTCTGGCACAGGCTATTTGGCAAAGCTCTGAAATTTCCCCCATCTGCATTTAAAAACATGGACCATCATGTTTCTTTATATGCAGATGACATTCTACTGTATCTTTCAGACATATCCAATTCGATTCCAGGAGTGCTTGATATAGTTGCTAATTTTGGGTCTCTACCAGGCTATAGGATAAATTTGAGTAAATCAATTCTAATGTCTCACAATTCTGCTGCAAAAAAATCAGTTCTTCCCTTTTCTATCCCAGTTAAGTCCAGTTTCATATACTTAAGAATCAAAATTTACCATAACCTCCACACGATTCAGAAACAAAACTTTTCATCTACTCTAAGTAAACTTAAAGCTGATCTCACAAGATGGTCTCCATTACAGCTTACTTTACACGGTAGAATTTCAGTATGTTTTCCCATGATTAAATTTCTTATTTTCTATCCTACCCCTGCCACTTCCACAGAAATATTTAGAAGAAATCAATTCAACTTGCAAAAATTTAATTTGTAAAGGAAAACATGCCAGGATACAGTTAGCAATTTTACAGTGTCCTAAAGGTTATGGTGGTCTGTCCTTGCTGAATTTTAAATGTCATTATTTGGCTTTTCAGTTGAGAGCATTCAGGGTTTGGTTTGATTCCAATTCCTTTGCATCTTGGTGTAAAATAGAACATGCCAAAACAAAACCAATTAGAATTCAGGATTTGGTATTTTCAGGCCTCAAAAAGAAGTCCATTTCCCTTCACATGGGCCATATAATTTCAAATTCTCTAGATGTGTGGCAACAGGCAAGTAAGTATTTTGGTATATCCCTAAATCTTCATAGCTTATCCTCTTTTTGGAATAACAGGTCTGCGTATCTTCCAAAATATTAAGGACATTTTTTTGCTCCCTGGTTTCTCATACTTTCTGAACCTTATGCTCCGCTCAGCCCTCATTACATACAGAGTTCCATGGAATAGGGCTCTGCCAACCCATCCATTAGCACAACCCCTTCATTCTGCAGGTACCACTCAAGGCCTTGTTTCATCCCTGTATAACAAGCTTGTGTCTCACAATATTAACACTCTTATCGTTTCTACTATTCGGAGTAAGAAACTTAACACCTCAGTACAGTACACTGGGGTTCAATATGGCACAATATTGATCCATTTTAAGGTGGCGCATAGATTCTACATTACCCCTTAACCACAGATTTCAAATGAAAATATCGGACACATATCTCACATGTACAATTTGCTCATCAGAAGTAGATGGGACATACCTACACATGTGGTGGGGGTGCCTTCCAATAAAGGATCTTTGGAACTATGTGGTATCAACACTTAAGGATTTTCTAGGTCTGCAGATTCCTGTGTGTCCTGGTTTGTTGGTGCTTGGGGATGATTCACATATTGTGCTCAGTAGACCAAAAAGACGTGCTCTACTAGCAGGATTGAGGGCAGCTAAATAACCTATCCTAAAGGGTTGGGTAGAACCTGGGATTTCCTTGGCATATACTTGGTTACACTATTACTTAGATCTATGCATTTTGTCCACAGCATGGTTACACCAAACCAATGCACACACATTAACTGATATCTGATGTCATATGTTGTATCAGGAACCTTTTACAAAGATGCTCTTCATTATGACACTGCCATACAGAGTTCCTCTGCTTTGCAGTGATCATATGCTATAATTATGTATTATTTATTTTGTATATTATGTCATTGTCTTTTTTGATGTGGTGATCCCCCCAAGCTAAGGTACTCATATGAAAATATGGAACAATTCAATAACAAGATGTTAACAAAAAAAGGAGTAGCTGCATTGTGATGTATAAGGCTCTGCTGTCATTTCTTGTTCACTTTATACTCACTCATAAAGCATGTATTTCTCTCCTGACCTCAACAACAGGAAAAAATGCACTGGAGACTAGGATAATATGACAGAGGGGTGAAGAAACTATCAGATCTCTGTCCATTTTTATTAAAATATGCAAGATGCAACACAATCCTTGTGATGTCTACGAAACCACACACACACACTGTACTTACTCTTGCTAAACTTGATGCTGACAAATTAACAGTTAGACACCCATGTAAGCCGGTGGTGAACCACTGTGTGCATGTTAGTTGGGCTAGCTGGTGTGTATTTGGACATCATGCAACCAGGTTACCCATAGTGATTCAAAGCAAACATAGTCAGGGTGTACAAACTCCATGTAGACCTCCGATGAGCTCACAATAATTCATAACACTTACCAAGACTCTTTTCTCTCTCCTCCCGTCTCTCCTTAGCCAGGCGCATCCTGTCATCAGTCTTCATGTACCCCTCCACATCTTGGAGGAAAAGTGTGTGAACTCAGTAACACAGTTTCAGGTGAACGAGCCAGATATGAAATACTTAATTAAGAGATTCATCTCAAATCTTCTTAACTTCAGCTCACAAAAATGTCCCTCCTGTCCTGGGACAGATGTAACCAGGTAATTATCTATTTCCAGTTTTATTTTAGTTTAATTCTTCATTTATCCATAGAGCATTAGTGATCACATTTCACTTCACATCAAGTATAATACCTATGGAGGACTTCAGAGGTAGTTAAGTGACTAAATTCACCATAAACATTAAATTGCCTCCAAAATATCCTTTCATGAACCAAATCCTTGTTATGTCTTTTTATTATTGTGCATTTCAGTAAATTGCATGCAATTCAGATGGACGGTTCACAAAAGGTTTTCTCTGTTTTACATTAATGGAGAGCAGAGCTGCAGCATGCAGACAGCTGTATGCATCTGAGGTGGGTGCAGAACTTACATTGTTTACCTGAAGGGCTGCTGGGATTGGCTGCTAAGCGGACAGGGGAGGCGTGGCCATTGGTCTGGGGTCTCTTCTCGGCTACTATGGAAGGGGTCATCACTTCAACTGAAATTAGATCTGACTTGAAATACATGGTCTTAAAAATATTATATATTTTACTTAATAATTTTCCATTCCTTCCTCTCCTTAGCCAAGATTTGAGCCATTCCCATACTGCTTACCATGATTGGCTACTGCCATTTGAACAACCCTCTATGCCTCTACTGAGGTACTTACTCTGCTTCCCTGCAGGGCTGCTTTGATTGGCTGCCAGTCGCACAGGAGAGGCATGGCCATTTGACTGGGGTCTCTTCTCTGCGATTGATGGTGGGGACATCACTTCAACTGGGAAAAAAAGAAAGAACTTTGACTCTTTTAAACAAGGTCAAAAGTAGGATTTATAATGGGTCAACAGTAAGATTGAAGTCAAGGTATGTGTTTATTTCACAAATAATTGTCATCCTCATCTGTTTCCCACACAGAAGCCATAGCTACTCCACTCCTTTTTCTCCAATTTTGGAACTGCAGATTACAACTATGCTCCGATTCTACTTCTGAAGTGTCCAAACATGCAGAGACTACACTGAAATTGCTGCAGTGCTGAAGCATGTGCACTCCTTCAATAAAGCTAAAATCTGGAAATCTTAGGTAGAAAAAGACTGCAAATTCTGGCATTACAAGTCCTCCTGGCGTAGGCACACATAACATTACTGAGATTACCATTTTAAACATCTCCCTCAGTGTGGTGGTTAGAATTACTATTATTGCTGTTGATCTTATTTTCACTTATTAAAATGTATTAGATTTAGAACTTGTCTTCTGCCATGGTGATTGTGGTCTTGCCGTGGAGCTGTGCTGTGACAGAATATTACCGGCAGAAACACTGAGATAAACCTGTCATTTCAGTCTGACTTTTGTCAACTGATCAAGCCAGCCTGCATTAAATCACAGGTCTGGATGCACAGAAGTCACATTGTGCCAGACCACTTCAGGAGGTGGTCCAGCCCATATTGAGCTCAGAATTCTGAATAGTCTTGACACAATCAGGCACCTCAGCACATATACATACACAGCAGCCAACTCCTGAGTGCCATAAAACCGGTCCCAGTGACAGAACTGCTGAATGTTGAATCTGCTGGCGAATCATTCACAACAGAAAATCCTGGAGTGCTGCAGAAACACAATACTTGCTGGCCTTATGTTCAGCTTTTGTCCAGGTAAAACTGGGCTGCAGGTACAGAAATAAGGCAATCTATAATGAAATTGCAAGCAAGGTGGAAAATGAGGGCTATGTTTGAACCTAGATAGTGCTGTGGTAGAAGATAAAATTCAAGGATGGCAACAAGAAGCAGCAATGGATGATTTACTTGTCAAGATTTGCAGGGATTCTCTTTTTTAATACTGCTTGGGAACAAGAACCTGAGGACAGATCACAGAGCTTGTATAAAACTGTTGGGTGTGGACACAAGTTAAGGAGTTCACATTCCAATGACAGAAGTCCCATTGAAACATAGCAGGGGCCTTCCTTGAGCTAATAAACTCAACTGAATTGATAAAAAGAGTAAGAGGAAGAAAGAGAGAGGACAATTGATTGGTTTATTGATTCAACTTTCAGTGATGAAAAACGTCCAGCTCAGACCAACCCCAAGCACTAAAAACTGTGCAACAAGAGAGGAGAGGGAGAAAGGATAGGGGTGACAAGGAGGAGAAGAGCAAGCACTACAAGCAGTAGAGTGAACTCTGCCAGGCTGCCTCAGAAAAGACAATCTGTTTATGATAGTCATAGGAGTTACTGTCTTTGATTCTGACACTAAAGACCTCATCAAAGTCTGTGATCACAGGATGATTTTCTCGAGTTTGCCTGAAATCTGATGAAGGTGAGGAATATTTAGGGCATGCATCCTCACTGGAATACTACAGAAGCTATTTCTCGGTTCATCACCTTGTTAAATTGTAATATGTCTATGATTATAATTCAACATGAATATAAATAATCTGAGAGCTGCTGAGTCATCTCCCCTCATTCATTCAAACATTAAGCCAAAATGTGCACACAAGCTCATACACTTATCCCCTTCTTGTACATTGTCTCAGGTTTTCTCTGGGGCTTTTCAGAGTCTCTATTTTTGGATAGAGAATTAGCTTACAGAGGGCCAGATTTATCAACTCCTTGAGTACATGTTAAAATTTGTGCACATGCAAAGTCTGTGGCATGATTTGTGAGTGGAGTAAACAATCCACCTCAACCATTCTCTTTTTGCACCAGCAAAACAGTTTTGCACATACTAAATGTTTTAATAAATCAGACCTACAATGATGGCACAGATCCACTGTATATACAAGTGCCCACAGCTTAAGAGCTTAGCACAGCCTCCAAATCTTTTCTGTGCCAAGCCTTTATAACAAATTATTGCATTGAATCGATTACTTCTATCAATCAAATTAATAGACTGTATAATTTTTAATTTCAATAACTGGATCAGCACCTTTTCTGTTAATTGATTTTTCTGCATAAGCAGCATTTGAGTCATTTTCCGAAAAGGAGTGCAAATAGTTCCCTCCATGATAAGAAAGCTGTAAAAAAAATTCAATTATATTCAAGTGTTTTCCATGTGAGGAAGTTTTGGGTTTGTGATAGTTTTGGGTATTCATGACATGTCTGATTTTGAGCATGGTGCAGTTTTTGTTCTATTATTGAAAATGTAGCCTCAGCTAATGTCAAACTAATATCTATTCAGTAAAGCAGTGTGTTCCCATTCTGGGGCTGTGCTTTGCTAATAAAATAAAGGTCAGTTTGTACTTCTGACAAATCATATGCTAGTACAGGATGGACTACAACTGAATTTCACTGGCTTCAATGCATTTCACAAGCTTGTGTTACAGCAGACCCGAAAATATTGTTTGAAATATTTTCATACAATATTATATTAGAAAACCACAAGGTTAGTCAATGGCATTCACTAGACAGAGGTGCATTTGTGCCAAGCACAAAGATCAATATGGATAGAAAAGAGGAAGTATAAATCAGGGGGAGGGGTGGACACTGCGTCTTGTGGGGTGGGTGCATAATGTGATAATCACCCATGCCAATGAAATCCATGCTCAGAAAGGCCACCAATCGAACTGTAGGCAACTAATGCAAAATCATACATTTTTTACAGCAATTCATCTCAAGTATAATCCTAGGAACCCAAAATTTTAATTACAACCATAATAACAACATCTGAACTGTGAAAAGCAGCAAATTGTTCTTAGACTTTTAATGTCTGTTGAAGGGTGATTCACTGTCTTAATAAGGAGTGAATTCAATTACCACTCTATTACTTGGAAATTTATGTCAAAGCAAGGAAAATGTAACATGTTTTTGGTTTCTGTAAATGAATGTTTAGTATTGCCATTTGTAACACAGGCTCCAAGAAGAAAAGCAAACCTGAATCAGCTTTTTGTGTAATAATTCAATATGAATAAACTGGCTGGATCAGGAAGAAATAGGAAACAATATTTTGAGGGCTAACGAAATAAGTTAAGATAAAAATAATTGTAAAAAGAGTAATCCTTAGTATTTTTCAACACTGCAGTAGCAAAGGGAAATTTCAAAAAGATATAAAATGCATTAACCAATTAAAGAGGTATGAATCAAAAACCCAGATTTTAGACCTCAAAGAACTAGGGGAAATTACTGAAGGCCAGAGTGTGTCAGAAATAACCATTTATACTGTGAAAAAGAAGTTGCCGAATAATCACAATCCAGAACTTTCAATCAGTCAAATTATCTAGTGCTTCCATTTCTGTCCTGTGTGTGCTGCATTGCAAACAATTCTATTTAATAGTCCAGATCAGATATCGATTGAGTCTTAATTTATGAAAGCTTGGAAACCTAATAACTGAAATTATACCATTTGTGTAAAATGAAATGTTAAATGATATAGAAATATGACATAACTTTATTTCATGTTTTTAATTACCTTAATTGATCAAAAGATTAGCTTTACCAGCTAGAATGCATGGTGGATCCCCAAACCTGAACATGAGAACGACTGTATTAGAGACAAACTGATCTGAGAATATGAGCAATTAATGATGACACATTACAGCAAAATATATTAAATGTATGGTTAGGTTGTGACTAAATTCAGTTGAGCCCAATTTTCTTCCAACTACCCACTTTCAAGTACCCTAATGCACTGACCGGTTAGATCCCAATGCTCCCAACACTGGAACTTGTACATGGTCCCAGCACTAGAAGATTTGCATGGTAAACGATTGTGACATCCAAGAAACCATTAATCTCAAACCACCCTAAACACCACTAATCTAGCAACACACTCCAAATCTCCACAGTAATCCCATACCACGCTAGAAACCACTAATCTTGCACAAACCAGTAATTTTCCACCACTCTAGAAAAAACTATTTATACGCTCAACCAAAGCCTACAATCACATGCCAAAACAGAAACTATCCCAGGTTGTTCTATTCATAACATATGAGGTATAAGGGATACTTCAACAGGTTAAGCACTGCATGAGCTCCATAGCTCTAATGAACATATGCTTTTAATTCACCATGAAATGCTAAAGCCACTAAACATCCACAATGTGGGATTTGGTCACTCAAGTTTTGTTTTTCTAACTCATTTCACTACCACACCTCTGACAAACTAGTAATGCTCCCCTGTTTAGTGTTCAATCTGATGAAGCTGTTTTCTGATCAATAGTTTTCCAGTCATCTAGAGGGCTCCCTGTTATTATCCTTGTATATGTAAAAAGTGTTAAGGTCATTTCATTACAAAGACAAGAGGTTATGTCAAGCATAGATTATATAAATGTGTCTTTTTAGGACATTAATGTTATTTCATTTGACAAAAATGAGCCAGAATCTATCCAATCACACTGTGTCATTAGTGCTGAGCACAGGTGACATTATTCATAACTTGCATACATAATGCAGTTTGGAGTCCTTGACCGATAATATATATTAAAAAAAATAAAACTCAGCACTTGGTCTTCGGAATGACATTCGCAGATTAATGTAGGCTGACTGACAGCTGTGCTAACACTTTCCCTAACTTGCTTCCTATCAAATCATTACAAGTCCCACCACCCCAAATGAGTAGGGGATTAGACTTTTTATCCACTGCCTCATATTAGTCCTGCATACTGCCCTTCTCCACCATTCCTGAAGCGACTAATTTAGCAAGTGCTGCATTGATAACACAAACACACGCATACACATACATGTACACACACACACGCACGCACGCACGCACGCACGCACGCACACACATACACACCCCTGAGCCATACCAAAAATGAGACAATGATGCGTCATGCCCTACTACTTACCAAGCACAATAAATCACCAACGATCCTATGTGTCAGGCCAGGACACAGGACACTAGTATTGATTTACTGTGAACTGGATTAAAAATGCAGCCATAATCTGGTTCTCTGTGTTATTTTTGCTGCAAACACCTACCTCAGACAGGGCGATGGATAAGCATTTTCCTCTGCCTGCCGCACCCTACTCTCAGTCCTTCTCTCTCCTATCCTCCTTTTTTCCCCTATCTCCACCCACTCTTTTCTACTGCCTCTCTTCTTGACGTACTCCTCCTCTATTTCTTCCCCTATCTCTTCTACTCTCTTTTCGACACACACTCAAACATACACATACACTCATACTCATATATGCCCACACTCACTTAACATGTTCTGTTCTCACACAGCTGAAGATCCAGCGATGGTCTGTGGAAGAAATGGTGGCTGTAGGGAAGCAGGAAACTGGACGCTGGACGGAGAGCAAGGAGGAGGAGGGTGGTGGGGGGGTGGAGAAACAGGCCCTGACTGACCTCGTCAGCAGCAGTCTGTGGATCAATATGCACTAAGCAGATAAAAGCATGGGGTGTGTTGTGAGAGATGGGACCTTGGCTGTCTGCTGGTTAACCTTGTCCTGCAGGGCTGCAGTGCTGCAGAATCGGACGCTGCGTTTTGAATTATCCAGAGGCCCCTGCAGAACCCAGCTGCCAGGATTAAATTTAACAGAGGTGCCAGGGGTGGTCTCTTCACACAATCCCTTTCACCAGCAGCCAGCTGGTGCCTGCAGAATCACCCACACACCAGCTCATATACAACTTCATTTTGAGCTCTGAACTGGTTTCTATGCATCATATTTAACCTACATAGTACTAAAACTGCACAGGTTTTCTCCTGTTAAGCAGGTCCTCCATGGTTACAGAGAACCATCAGGAAAATCCTGACTGAAATATCTTACAAAGCCATAATATACTGTGTAAGAGTAGATACGGACCTGATAAGTATGCACTGACTCTGAAAATCAATCAATCAACTTTAAAAAATGAATGGCCTAATAGATGGATACAGAGATAATTTACAGTGAGGTTTATATTCTCTCCGAACACAGCCCCTCCCCTGGGCTAATCACACACTATCCCCTGCCCCAACACAGAGCCCCTCCCCCATTCCATTCACATGCCGCCCTCATACACACAGCCACCCCATTCGCCTGTCGTATGCACACCCAGCAGCCCTCTCATCCTACCCCTCACCCCTGGCACACAGTACTGTGATGTTCAGATGGAGAGTGATTCAGAACCATCTCTATAGTCAGACTCCACAATGAGGAGGCATTACATAATCTTAATGCATTTTTTGCCAAAACACATTTAGGCTTTAGCTTTGCTCTGCTTCACAAGATTGCAGCAGTGCAGTAAAATAGCTACCATAAAATGTCTATTGGCACTAAAATGTCTACAATGATTGCCGCTTCCCCTTCTGGACAGTGATAGCCTCGTCACTCCCCACTGATGGACTCAAAGCAGCCAAGGCTGGGCTCATGTGGGGGGTCTTTTGACTAGCTAAGATCATGCTGCAAGCTAAATGGGCTGTCTCATTGAGGTAAGTATGACAGACAAGAACAGATTACAGTGAAAAAAGGGGAATGAAACAAGAGATCACTTCTGATCAAGTATGCTGACCCTCTGAGGAATTTTGTATTGATTGGTGGTCTTTCAGATAACATCCAAATTGGTTCAACAAATTACAACTCCTCTCCTACACATTTTCAATTTTCAGTCATCTAGTGACCTAAGTGATAAATAAAGTCAGAATAATCTGAATACACAAAGCACAACAACAAAATTAAACATCAAATAATCTGGACAAAAACCCAGCCGACCAAATTTTAAATATGTATTTTTTAATACGTATAGAATGATGTACCAGTCAGTTCTCCAGTTAGCAACGACTAATTAGGATCAATGCAGATGTAGTGAAATTCAATTTCAGACAAGCAGGCTGCATCAATTTAGATAATTACTCCCTTCCAAAACAGTATATTAAACCTACAAACTGACAATTGGAAAATTAAATTTTGACTGCAAATACACACCATGAGTGACTTGGAAACAAAGAAAGTTTTCATTTGCATAAATTTAACCAGTGGAAAAATCTGTGTAAAGAAAATTAACCTTCTAATGGATAATTTTTTCTCAACTTGATTACATTTAGTTTCCTTCATTAAAAGCAATACATTTTATTTTTTTTTTATCTTTCCTGATTACCTTTTAAGGTAATTTAGGCTGGTGGTAGCATAATTTTTCTTTGCATTTGAGGTGACTTGAATATAGCTATACATTATCATTTATGAAAAAAACTTATAATCATAATCCATGTCCACTTTCAGGGAATATTATCATTGCATTTCACAAGTTGGTTTTAAAATGAAGAAGAGATTTTATTTTAAATAAACACTGTATAGATGTCGAGGACTGTTGGCATACCACCAGCTAACTTAGCTTGCTACAACAGCAATTCACAAAAAGGGCAATGACCTTCAGAGCACCAATGAGAATTCAGATTGAAGGGCTCCAGAGTTTAGCCAAAGCTAGTCTACAGCTAGTTCCAACAAAGTACCTCAGCTATTTTCCGATGCATAATACTAGGCAGTTGCCTAATTGACATTACATACAGCTGAGCTTGCCAGAAGGCTAAGACACTAACTCTTTTTTCAGTTAAATTCACATAAATAATGATTGTCTATCTCCATGTAAGGTCAGCATAAAAGCATGCCCTTTCATTGATCTTTAGTCAGACTTCAAATTGTTTATGCATATATGATCTTTTTTTTTTTTTTTTTTCAGTTTCAGCTTCCCAGCCACTGTGAATAAAACAAGGGCCCTAATGGGATATCAGTCGAATCTGTTGTAGCAATACTGTGGTAATACTTGACATTATTAAGTGATGCTTAGCTAACTATACGGTATGTTTAAAGAAGGCATCCAGGAAGTCAGTCAGAGGATTGAAGGCTGCCTCGAGACACATGTCTATATTCCCCTCATCTCTTCTCTGATGGTAACTCCCTGCAGGCACAAAACAGTTGGGATCGACCTGGAATATGTCATTTTGTTTTTCTGACGATTAAATTCCAGTTGTCAATAAACATTTCCTTCTCACAGCACAACTCTGTCTGCGCATTTGTCTTTCTCCTTCAACCCCAGCACTTGGCCTGTTTCATTCCCCTCTCTTGATTTGACTATTTCAATCCAGCCTCCCTCTGTCTCTGTGATAATCCTGCTCCTCACTGTTTGCAAAATGAATGCTGTACAGAGCTCTGGGTCCATGAGCAGAGATCTAGAGACAGCTGCCCCATCATCTCATCAAAGACACTGACCCTCTGTTTACATAATATGACCAACCAGAGGAGCAGCAGCAATGAATAACTACAGCAGAGCTATGACCTAAGCAGACCCAGAAATGCAGTAGGTTCACATCCCTAAGAGGTAACTTACAACCTCCATGCCCTTGAGCAAGGATATTTACCTGCAGTTCTTTATAAACAATGCATAGATGTGGGGACAGTGTGTCCTATCATCATGTCAGTCTGTCCTATACTGCCGAGTCTCCCTGGGCTCAGTCATCTCTGCAGAGGACTGTAGGCATAAGGGGCAAGACTTCTGGAACCTCCCTTACCCTCTCACACCCACATATACAAGGAAGTGACTGCATTTCATGGATACCTGACTAGGCCAATGGAATTGATGAGAATTCAGATTTTATTCAAAGACCACTTCATTACTCTGATCAAAGTTCCATACCGATCTTCTGTCATAAGCATTAGGATTTTGACTATAAATTAATCTAATACTGCCATTCAGCGAGCATTGAGTTTTTCCTCATCCGTTGTCACTTTACAGCTTTCCTTGGCATCAGGGGCTTCCCTTTCATTGATTGTCCTTATACAGCTTTCTCTTATACATAAAGCATTCCAACATGCATCGACAAGGTAACAAATAAATTTGACACATTATCTGATATAGCTGAACTCGAAAATAGCGGAGCCATTTAAACACAATTAAATATTCGATATATATGAGGTTATGTTCGTCTTCACCACACCTCTCATGGGTGTCGACGACACATTTGTAATATAAAAGATATCTAAAATGCTTCAATATTCAATGAATGTGTGGGTTATTAGCATGCAGTAATTCTTTTATTCAACATAATTTGACTAGACCACTAAACGGCATATCTCGTCAATCGCAGAGAAGCAATTCAACAAATCGCCTTCATCATTAATGTCGTTTTAATAAACACCTGCTCGCCGGTGTTTGTAGTCTATTCGCGACAATGCAAACGTCAGCCCCTTTTAAAAACACTCCCGACGCCACATGAAACACATTTTGTAAGCTTGTCTATATGTGCTGTTACAGCTTCAAACAAAGGCATAAGGCTTCATAAAATCATGGTTCTCGGCTTTTGTTTACTTCTGCGATTTACCTACCTGCCGGTGTCTTCACTGCCTTTTCGACTGCGCACTCCGCCATCTTCGTGGTCACCAACAACCCTCAAATGCACAGGCGCAATGTCACCTCCTGCCGAAGCCAAATCTCCCCAAAATTAAGCTCTGTGCAATAGCATCCCTACATTCTTCATCAGCAGCAACAGAAAGACGTTCACTGCGTTAAGGGAAGTGTCGTTTTCCACCGCCTCAGCACTACACTGTGCGCTCTTAGAATGCGAACGTAGCATGGAATGCTCAGAAACTAGACTTGTAAGGTGGATCAAAGTAATGATGATTCACTTGTTTATTTCGTTCTTATTACTATTACCAAGGTTAGAATAAAGAGTAGCTAGCTATTGCAGTGAGGCACAGTTTCTATTTGCCAGAGGAAGAAACCCACAAACGAACAGAGAAATTTGGTACAGCGTATTAGCGCACCTGCTAGCACTGCATTACATCATTGGTGACCATGAAGCAAAATAAATATGACAATCGCACGTGGGATCGAAAATGAGTTCTTATAGGAAAACTGCATCCATCAGTTATGATACTCTAAAATACGCCCAATTACGTATGTCAGTGTCCCATAGCAGGTATGGGATGACTTAATGAGACGGTTTCTGGAAAGGCAAAAGACTAAGCCATTTGATACAGCCTCGTATATGAAATTCCCTCCATTTTGGTAATGAACACATTTTAAACGATGCAAA
This sequence comes from Albula goreensis, assembly GCA_022829145.1. Lineage (NCBI taxonomy): Eukaryota > Metazoa > Chordata > Actinopteri > Albuliformes > Albulidae > Albula > Albula goreensis. The sequence goes on from CM040742.1 coordinate 23,247,769, forward strand.
GTGCTGCACTGAGTTTACCATCGGCGACAGTCCAAGAATATCACTGTTACTTGCTGGCCTAAGCTCTCCAGTCAATTTATCGTGTTTCGTATCATCTCAGCGAAACTAACGGCTAATAATCTTAGAGCTCAGTAATTTAGTTTACAGCGATGGGTAATTATTATTGACTACCATTATTACTCAGAGTGTATTTCAATTACTCAAGAGCTTATTCAGTTATTCTGTGGCAAGCAGTGGGTCTGTCCATGTCTTGAATTAAAGGGGAAAACAAGTCGTCTCCAGGCAGACCATTTCTCGCTACTAACACACAATGCCCTAATCAAAACGTATGCTAGAGACTCACTTATATAGTTGAAATAAAAACAAGCTTTATTAACGCCAGAGAAAGCCATGTGAGTCCAGAATAACGTGCCGCCACCAAAATAGACAGGATCCAAGCTATACAGAGCCAACGGCGGAGCCATGCAGCGCAACAGAGCAGGCAAAAGCCATCTCTCACGTCCCCATAGAGCTGACCCCTGACCTCATTTTGAGAAAAAGTGCATAAAAGCCTGAAAGCCTGGCCAGCAGAATAAAAGTCAATATGTGCACCCTAATGGTTGTGCCAAATTCAAACATATTCAGGTCTAAAATGACAAAACAAGTGAGCCTTGGTAATCCGAGCAGCTTGAGACCAGAGGTTGTTCAGTTTACTGAAAGTTCGGGATAACAAAACGCAATTATAAATATAATTTTGTTGAAACTGTTACTTCCACACCTTTAAAATTCGTGTAGCTACCAACAATCAAAGCAGGATACTTTCCTGTGAGCTAAAATAAGCACACACCTTAAATTCAAATATAAAGCATACAGGTAGCTGATAACTTAAAAGAAAAATCTGTTTATTTCCCTTTTCCTAAAAAAACCTGAAAAATATTGACTTGAAATTATAAAAGTAAATATGTGTTTATATCTCAGAGAAACGACAGCTATTTAGCAAGGAAGGTATAAGGATACTAATGCGAGGCTCCTTTAAAAGTGAGGGTCCATTAAGTGATAAATAGCATTGGATGAGCAGGCAGTTTCTGATGCATTTAACAAGGCATTAAAAACGCACTTTAATTGAAGCCTGACTGTAATAGTAGGTAGTTAACTGCCGTTGTCAGTTTGCTACACAAAGCTCAGTATTTCCCCTACATGCTTAAATTATGGCAGGAGATTTGTAGCCATGGAGAATGCTATCTGTATTCAAAGCTTTTACTTTTGCAATGGTGATGATAGAGAGAAAAACGAAGCTACATATTTGTACAAACAATCATCAGCTTTTCCCATCCACCCTCTTCAGTTTCCCAAATTGCTTTAGCAATAATGCTGAGACATTTGTTACATTGTACTTTGTGTTTTCCTCTATGTATACTGTGACTACATTACAGTTTAATGCTCTTTTCCATAATTGTCTGAAATGAATAAGGCGTAAATATACTGGCACTTCAGAGTTTACCCAGTTCAGATTGCCTGTGTTTGAAGACAAAATTTTGGATACTTGAGGTGCTCTTGTTTTGATGTCATAATTGCTACAGAGCATAAATGACCACTTGAATCATGGGCTAACTCCAAATTAGGGTATTTTACTTGATTTGTGCAAGTAAGGAAATATTCAAAGTGATGCTTATATTTATGATATTTGGAAAAGACACATAAAAATGTTTTAATTTGCATCTAGATACTTTAACACCCCACAGTGTGTGTCCCCAAATGTTTGGTTCTTCTAGTTTAACCAAGTATACTACTTTAAAATATACAGGTCTAATCATCAGGACCTCAAATGTAATTTTTCTATCTTTTAAAAATTTGCCAATATAAACAAGGCCAATCTAAATTTCCATTTATTAGCGCAAAGGGGACACACATTTAAATACTATCCAGGGAGACATAAAGATTTGTCACTTGGACTTGTGTTTAGTGGTAAGCATTTTTTAAAGGACAAAAGACTCACACAGAAACAGTTACAAAGCAGAGGTAATTTTATTTGTGGAAACAAGTTTATGGAAGTCATTTTGCATTGCTGTCACATGGTAAATTATACCAATACATTTTAAGGATGGGTCTCATCAGACCTTTGTCTTTCCCAACCTTAAATCAATTAAATGTTTGCTAAGATTCAATCTAATCAGTTTGCTTCCTATTTCATTTTGAACATTGAAATTATGAAAGTGCTGTATCTTCTCCTTACAGAACACTTCATTCAGTGGTAAATTAACAATGCACAATGTGTAAGTAAAATAAAAAAATTTAAACTTACTTAATTTTGACAGTTAAGAAAACATACTATGGTCAGACTGAATCAAAGCTTTCAACCTTGATTACGATCACTGATATTATAAAACTCAGCTACAAACTCCTCCTCACAGGAAGGCGGAGGAAACAGGTCAACATGTGTGTAGGACGTATGAAGTAAGTTAAAACAATGCAGCGAGAGAAAAGCACACCACAGCCTGCTGCCTATACAGAACCATGACATAACAGGCAGTCATGCAAGAGCTCATCAAAGAATGGGCAATGCACAACACAAATCTGTTTTTCAGGAGAATTAATCTGCATTCTTAATATGAATGTTATGATTAATGCATCCGCTGCAATTGATTCATGAGTATATTCCTTGCAGTTCTGAGGCCATCATCAGGTTTTATTTTTCCACATTAAAAACAATGGAGGTTATAGCATATCCTCTCCGTGGCAGACATTTTTCATTATCTCAGTCATAGGGATCAATTCAATGAAAGGAGTGCAATTCCCTTCCCTTGAGTGGAATGCAACACAGGAGGCTGACTGTCTCACTGAGGTCTGTTATTCACTGTCAGAGTTTCAAGTGTAATACACTTAGGGAAAGGTTACAGATACAGACAGCAAGAAGTTCATTTTTCCAGTGTGTTTTTTAATTAATTTTTGATACCCAAGTTGTCATGTTTATTTTCTGTACTGCCTTTAGTGATCAAGCTTTTTTTTTTTTTTTTTTTTTTTTTTTTTTAATTGACCTTCATGGTTATGGGTTGCACATTTTAGTTTGTTGCATTGTTTTAAATCAATGTGTGGGTTGAATTTGTTTAAGTCACAGGTCTTTAGTGAGCAGGAGCCTTAGGACAGCCTGATCTCAATATATACCTTAACAAATATACACACTCAACTTGGGTGTTTCTCTAAGAAATTGTTTCCAACATCAGAATAACCACTCTATTCCACTAATTCGCTGCAGAACATTCAAGAAAGTCATGAATACACGATCCACAGAGCTCCAAAGTCACAGAGGCACGCAATAGTGTTATTATGGCCATTTACAGATTCTTTACTAAAGGGTGAGCTGCATATTCTTCTTATATTTGTTATAGGATATGACAAGGGGGCTTGAGTATTTTTTTTAAATCACCGGGGATATTTATTGCTGTAGAGTAGCCAACAATGAACTCAAAATGTACATTGCTAACCCAGGCCCCTAGAAATACAAGTCACAATTTGGAGTCCAATTCGGTCGCAGCGGTCTTATTTTCATATGAGCAAGACTTAAAACGAATACTAGCCTATTCTTTTCTCTGGCGGTTCAGAGTTCCAGCCAGACAGGTGATACAGAGTAACCTAGCATGGCTATCTGGGATATCAAGTGAGAAAGGGGCCTGCCAGTCACACCAGTTCTCAAAAGGAAATGACAAAATAAAAAGTTCAATAAATTTTTTTTCACTCATTGTTTTTGACAAATCCTGAACCTAAAAAGGAATCATTTCAAATCTGTCAATAAAGTCAAATAATTTCATTTGAAAATCAGATTTGTAAATTACAAAAATAGACTCATTTGAGTTTGTTACATCAAAATAATTCCTCTGTACAAGGGCTTTCTGAGCAGAATAAACTGTATACGTATTTGTTTTCTGAAGAAAAACAGTGCCATCTGCTGGACACTGGTATATAAACATAAAATATTAAGAACATTTAAAGGATGGAGTAGGAACCTTTCATTCTATATGCTTTACGATTACAACAGTATAGTCCGACATGCTATTATTTCAACATTTAAAAATGTCAATTTTGTTTCAGAAAACCCTTGTATTATTGGTGTCACTGTAAGTTATTTTAAGAGTACATTATAACAATGCAAAGTCGTTCTACTCAAATGAAAACAAACATGGGAGAACAAAAACATTGTTAATCAAATACTGTATATGAGAGATTAAGTCATTCATTCAGCATAATCCTTATCTAGTAAGTCTAAATATACTGTATGTGACTGATAAATTTATGAAAATGAAAAAAAAAAGTTACAAATAACAGAGCATAGATCCACCTTAGAACATTTTACAAGCCATTTCTTACTAACTAAAAAATCTGGGCCTATAGTAAAATAAAAAAAAAATATATCAGACAAAAACGTACAAAGTTTTAAGTTTTTTTATTTTAAATTCAATTATGAATCTGTACTGTCTTTTTTGACTCTAAATTTCACAAAAAATGAAATTAAATATAAATACGATAAAAAAAACAAAAATGTTTGTTGAATAATGTTGTGTTACCAGTGACAGAAATGAACTTTTGAACCACCTTGTTTGGAGGGACAGAAAAGACACTCCTGCTAGCGGCTGGGAGTCGCCAGCCACAGTCCTGTCTTGCCAAGTGAAGGAGTCCAACTTCCTCTTTGCAAAAGACCAGCCCAAAGCTTAAATCTGAGGAGGCATAGGCACAAACGGTAAAGAAGAATGTATTCATCATTTACAGTGTATGACCATCGCGCGGCCAGCAGATGGACTTTAATAGGTGCGATGCACAAAATGAGTAATTTCAGGCTGTATTATCACATTGACAGACTTCTATCCAAACCTGTTTATTACTTGTGGGCAAAACTTTTTCCACAATCAACAACCCTTTAAGAGCTCTACCATCTATAATTCACATCTTAACATCAATTCATTGCAAAAATATAACTTTCAGAGCCTTTTTGAAAGCACAAGCATGAATTCACAAATACTAATTAAAATCAATATAGAAAACTATGAACTTGCAACATTTTGTTCATGTACAAAAACTTTTTTTGCAAATCTGTGAACATAGACATTTTTATTTGGTCATTTCATCTTTCACTAGGAGCCGAGCAGTAAAGTTGTATCACTGAAAACTAAACCATTGTTTGTTTTATTCATGGATGTGCTGGTTTTAACGCTAGCCCACTTATCAATATATTGGATGTTGTCAGCAGTTGGTAGCCTGAAACTGAAAAATACTGCAGCCTTAATCACTAAATGGCTCTCATTGATATAACTTGTTGTGACTAAGATATTTACAGAATATTTGGTTCAGAGATTTACGCATGTGAAGTTCATTGTTATACCTGAATACGGTACATACAAAATGCAAAACTCTACACTTACAACCAAACTTGCTAGATGTAACTTATATATCTAACTAACATACTTGCCAGGTGAAAATGTTTGATCAAAGACATTTGGCAAATGAGGTTTTTTTACAAGATTATTAAAAAGAATGCTGGACTTGGCAGCTGACTGAGCAGGGTTGGGAATGTCTGGTTAATTCTAAAAGCATTCTTAAATCACATATATGAGCAAAGCAGAGACCATGAACAGCATAAAACCAAAGCTACTTACATCATCAATGTCCTCATCATCATCACCAATGTCATCGAACTGAATCTCATCATCATCCCCAGGTCCAAATGTGTCTGTCTCATTAATTTTAGCTAAAAAGCAGAGAAACCAAGTTTTTTAAAAAATCTGAGAGACAGACTGATACAAATGGATTCATGAACCTAACCCAGCAGCACAAAAGAGATTTTTGAAGTGGGGGGGACCACACGGTGAGAAAAAGGTCTCAACTTTTACATTTATACAATATATCTTTTTCCTCAAAATTGGGGAGGGGGGACGGATCGGGGTCCCTATGAAACCGGGGGGGACGTATCCCTCAACTGCGCCCCTGACCTAACCCAATCATCCAAGACAACCAGGAATGGTAGACTTTTAGAACGATGAATCTAAACATACTCCTAAAAATGTGAGTGTAAGAATTAACATTGACAGTGAGCTCCATAATGAGGAACACAATAACTTTTCAAACAGGCTGTAATGCATCATGAAAACAGAAAGGAACAGGAACCGTTCTGGTACAGGTGCCATGGGAAATCACTAAGAAAAGGCAGAAAATGTGTCTAACAGATATGCAGCAAATAAGAAATTAAATTACACATTCAGCAGTTGTCTTGACGAAGTTAACCACACTCAATCACATGTTTTATTTAATGTTCATTACAAAGACAGTCCAGTTGTGCACTATTATTTTACATCTACTTGTATGACTACGATGACTAAGGTCAGTTGTGGCTGTCTCAATTCCACTGTTAGAAACATACCATGCTCAGGAAGCTCTCCATAGGCTTTCAGACTCCTGGCCTCATCTGCATTGTACTTAAGTATGACATCAGCTTTGTTGTCCTGAAGGGGCAAGGGAAGTAGCCATGGTAAGTGCATAAACTTAAAAAAAAAATGGTAAAAAAGATCATCCAAAATACAAATTTGCCCTATTACACATTTTAATATTAATTAGCCATCTGGATGCAATAGAAAAGTTGCTAGTAATTTATTGTACTATGGTCATTCCTCATTATGTTACTGGTAACTTGCAAGTTTGCTCTCAGAAAGGAAACATCACAATTATGTTTGTGATATCACATTTAATATTTCATTCTGTGTGCAGATGGTGTAGCAAAAAACCACAACACAAATTAGTAAGGCCATCATGAATATCAAGGTCATCACTGTGTCTATTGGGAAGAAAATTAGGACTAAGATAGTGATTAATCTGATCACGGTGTGTGACAATTTTCACAGCAAATCACAATTTCTATCAAAAATGTTAGCATTGTTGATTTTCTTACAAGGGTGAGGTGCACTGTATCTCAAAGGACCAATGGCAATGGAAACTTCTTTACCTAAATGTTAATTTAGTGACTAACTGCAGAACAACTAAGGTATTTCCACACATATACAACCCACATTAATTCCCACTGACCAAAATCTAAAATTACACCATCATACTCAACACCAACAGAAAAACACTCACCTGATAATCTCTCAGTCCTACCAATATGATGTCTGATGTGTTTATCCAAACCTTGGGGGTTAGAGGTAACAGTGATTCAGATAAGCATGATAATACAATACTTAACCCAAATAGCTTCAGTGACATATCCAGCTGTATGTATGGATAAAAAGTGGAAATGTAAACTGTGAAAGTCACTCTGCAAAGGAGAGTGTGTGGTAATTGAGCACTACAAAGGTTAAATGCTACAAATCCCAGGCAACCAAATCATAGGGCCTGTAATACAGCTAGGCTGTGTCAAATGTGAATTAAATGCAAACAAGGATGATCAACACTGTTTCTGTGCTTCAAGCAGCCTTTGACACCTGTAACAAGGCAGAGGGCTCTTGTTTGATCGAATCCTTTTTTGCATTGTTTTTGCATTATAATGCAGTCCCATCAGTCAACTGAAAGACCACTGCTACAAAAGGCAGAACTTGCTTACAATACATCCAACAATTTATTGAGGAAATGTTGAGTCAGCGTTTGGTCTAGAACAGTCCAGAAGGGACAGTGTAAAGGAGGCTCTCTGTCCTTCAGTGCTGTGTCAGGCCTAGCCAAAGTGCTGGGATGGTGGAAAGGGGTTCTGATAGGAGAATGCAAAAGGGGGCAGGGGTAGGTTGTAGGGTTACATGCTAGTCTGGTATTTATTGATAGGATGTCTGAATTTGATTCCAGAAGTACCTTTTTCCGTAGTTTCCCCCGGATGTGGCAGAGACGTTTAACTCCATCAAAACACATAGCCTCCAGTCGGCCATTCCCCAACATCTTGATCACTTGGGCATACTCTACAAGTTACAGGCAAATAGCACAAAGTTCAAGTATGTGTATGTCATATACATACACATGCAGTGATTTAGATTAAAAAAAAAAAAAACTTCCAGCCACATACACCAATCTTAACAGAATTGTACACATATTTTGTTATTTTCCATGCTAACTGACCAATGCTTTCAGCCCAGCTAATGCAAACTTTCTCCCACTGATTCAAGAAGAGGCTTCCACCCAATCATGTGACAAGGAGCCCTGGTTTTGCATCGCCCACAAAGCAGATGACAGTAATCATATATTGCCCACTCCATTCAGAGGAACATTACTGACTGGTGACTGGCTGGCCAGAAGCGGCCACTCAATAGCAATAACACTAAGGATCTTAACAAAATGAATCCCTAATTCCCCTGGTGAGACTGAGCCAGTTGTTGACCTGCCAATTTGAACTTTCAGCCATAGCTTTTAATGGAATGGTTAGACTAGACCAGTGGTTCTTAACCTTGATGGAGGTACTGAACCCCACCAGTTTCATACGCATATTCACCGAACCCCCCTTAATTGGAAGAATATGATTTTTTCAAATTCAAAACACAGGTATATATTTTACTGGTGCACAAAATGAACCATGTATCAAAATCACTGTGTTCAAAGAACAAAACCATCAAAACATGAATATCCACACAAAAACAAGAACGGGCGTGACATCACGAATCATATGAGTCGGGTGTGTGTCTTGATCTCCGCCGAACCCCTGAGACTGACTCACCAAACCCCTGGGGTTCGATCGAACCCAGGTTAAGAACCAGTGGACTAGACAAACAGCTATATCACAAATATGTCTTTTCCCCTCTGAACTACCCAAAGGCCCCGGAACAGACTCATATATCAGTATTTTTAATATATTAATAAATTATGAGCTAAGGAAATTAAATTTCCCTCCTTTGGGTGATGGGGGCTCAACACTTACCTTGTCCATCCTCCTTGAACACCAGCTCTCTCTTTTCAGACTCATTCTCATTCTTACCACGTCGCCGGTTCTTACCTCCTTTACCTGGGTGGGTGGAAAAAGCAAAAAAGACAGAGTAAAAACTGTCATCAGACGTCTTAAAAACACGAGAAGCTGAAATCTGAGAATTACAACTGACATGACCAGTAGAGATGCACACATGCTAATTTTGATGTCTGATTTGAGTACCTAGTATTCAAAGTTGGGTTTCTGTCAACATCAAAATCCATGAACTATTCATAACATTGCCATTTACAATGGAAATGCTACTTTTAATTCAACAGAACAATGGTGAAGCAACTAATGACTCCACAAAGGGTGACTGCAAGGGACTACAGATAGAAATGCAGCTTATAGCCAAATCTGGCACTTCTATTGTTGCAATTGCTGATATGATTTTTGTGTGGTGTCACATTTAACTAGGCTACATATAAAAGATATAAAATGAAACAGACTTTCTGAACACTTATGCAATAATATGGCTTCTTAATAGTCGTTATTTTACAGATAAATATATTATTCGGCAGCCCACAATATCATCCTATATGATGTATACTGAACAACGACTTCACTGAAAGCTCCAAATGCAGGACTTAGACCCACTTTAGTTCTGGTCTGTAGCAAATGTTTGTAAATGAATACAAGTATCCCCTTGCTTACAATGTAGAAAAGTAAAAAAAAAAAAAAAAAAAAAAAAAAAAGTCCCTAGCATCCAAACCTGAAATTTTACACATTAGATGAAGTAATCTATACAATAGAATATTCAAAATTCAGGATTTTTACATCTAGTAAAAATCAAAACCCATTTCTCAGAGCATCTGTCTCAAATTATATCAAAATTGTCTTCGTAAAATGCACAGTTCAAGTGTAGGTAATTTGTCGTGGGTAGGGCTAAAATGCAATGGAAAATGAGGATACTTCCTCCAAAAGACCTTTCTATGTTCTACTGACTTTAAGAAAGATCCAATACATCATGGATGTTCTTGTTCCATTCTCACATGGAATAACCTAAGCGCAATTATCATTTAAATATGTACTGAAAGTTAGACTAAATTAGAAACACAGCACAAAGTTTCAAGGGTAAATGCTGGAACACAATTGGGTCTGAAAAAGAACTGCTTAGTAGTCGTTTTTTAAATGTTTGAGTAAAACATATTGGAAGGTTTAGTTGTAAATTAGGCTTGTTGTGATATCAGTAATGTAACAGCCAGATTTCAGAAGGTGCTCTATGTGTAGAGGTATTAGGCGCCACATGAGACTATTTGGTTGCAAACAGTTGTTTTAAAGCAACTCACCACTTACAATCCACAAAAACACAAAGAATAACCTGCAACATTCCATCAACTAACAATCTCGGTCCCGTCCATCTTTGTTACACTAACATGATGGTCCAGAATCCAATGCTAATGAGCTAGTTATTCTCAGCTAGCATATGGTACTGTTCTGGGATATGTTGTGAATGTAAATTAACAGCTAACTATATATGACACCCAACTAGCAAAAAGCTATTGGTCATATTTGCTTGCCTGCCTGCTCATCTTTGGAGGTAACAAAACGGTAGCTGCAAGATTGCTTTCAAAAGGTCTTCAAATGTGAAACTTGACAATCAAGCTTGTGGGCTGCATTGTACAGCCACCTTTCTTCTTGGGAAAATAATTCAATACAAATGAGTATAAAAGCGCTTTCAACTTTAACAATGTAAGATTTAAAAAGATGCAGCGCGGATTCATCATTGGGCCTGAGCGAACACTACGCCTCTTAGAAGCTAACGTTAATGCTTTAGCCAGCTTGTTTTCTCCTGTTATACACGCGTTCATTTCACCCAACAAGCAAGAAAGCACAGCCGTATTAACCTCAGCACTCTACAGCAGTACCTTAATAGCCCAGAAACAACGGTTACACGAACTAAAGTGTCACCCACAAAACACAAACAGCCAGATAACCTGCTAGCTACTTAAATACCATTCAGTCCCGTCCATTGATCACGTTTTCTCAATCTTACTTGCTATTGCCTAGCTAACATTAATAGCTGACGACCGGCCAGTTTCGTCAATAGCTACAATGGACGAAAACTAAGACACGCTTTTGGTAAATCATTTTCAAACAACGGGGTTATCGCTCCTCGTACCTTTATTCTTGGGCATATTCGCTGGCGAGAACAGATAGTTAATCAAACCCCGTACACAGTCAGTGTTGTTCCTGTATCAAAAAATAAGTGTTGGGTAATTATCAAGTTGTCACGATGTCTGCCACTGGTTTTCCGTCGGTCCGTCTCAGGAAGTGCTCCGCACCTTGCTGTGCGCTTGCGCAGAATCAGAGACTGTTACCATAGAATCCGACTGACAGATCTGAAATGCCTTGGGCGCGTCCCAGTACTCGAAAATGTGTCATTTCCTCCACCACTACATCGGGTAAAACCGAATGGTCGAAAATGTGTCCTTCTTAGGATACATTTTTCGAGTATCCAGTCGATCCTCGACTTGAGAGGAAATCAGCGGACACTGACTCTCTGTTGTTGTCATAGGTTTAGTGTTACATGATGTGTGAAACAAGATACGTATTTATCTAAAGCTACAGTAATTTACATCGCTGGTAAGTGTTGGTGAAATCGTAGAACATCAGACTTTGTAACGTTAGCATGTTGTAAGGAGGGCCATAAGAATATACAGAGATCTGCAAAGATAACAGGCCATTAAGCTCGACTAGGCTGATTATTTGATTACAATCGATAGAGTAGGCTATTTGGTAATGCATCAAACCTGGACTTAAACACTCTTAAGTCTGTTGCTTCTGCCACTTGACCTGGCAACCTGTTCCAAGCATTGATAACTCTGTAACGTTATGCTATCTGATATCCAGTTTAGGACATAAACCAGTTTAGTTTCCCTTTTTTCTACTTTTTCAAGAACCTTAGTGTCTTTCTTATGGTGTCATGCCCCAAGCTGTACACAGTATTCTAAGTGTGGTCTGACTAAACCATCGTATAACTTTAACAAGCCAACTGATTTATACCACTTTTTACTATATTATAAACTATATTACTATAGATCCTGATAAACTTTGGTCAACTATTACTCCAAAATCTTTTTCACAATAAACATTCTAAATTTTTCCCTCAAATTTCCTGGTCCTGGCTTATATCCTTAGTTCACATGTGCCCAACTTTATAGTTCTTGCATCAAATATCAAACAACATGTTTCCACTCATTTCTGGATTTAGTTTATTCCTGTTATTACAGTATAGTTGCTTCTGAACAGTTTGCCACACCCCTGCATTTTGTATAATCTGTGAATGTAACTAATTTTCCACTGAACTCCTTTGTAAGGTCATTTATAGACAAAGGGGACCAAAGGACTGAGCACTGATCCCTGTGCTTTCTGTGGCTCAGGCCATTCAGTGTAGATATGTGTAGATATTATGTATGAGTAAATAATCACTAAGCTAAGTTCACGCCCTGTATACAACCTTTGTGATTTCATGAAGAGCTTCATGTATGTATTCCAGCCTAATCAATATGTTTTCTCTTTTACCTGACACCATGAAGGTCATATAACATCAGACTACCCACCATCAAAAATTCAGGCTAATTACATTATAATTATATGGTTAGCATCCATCTATCATATGAATATGCCACCTTCAGTCAAAAAAGCTCATCTGACATGATTAAACCTTTACACAATATGTTCACCCCACTGTGGCAAACCCATAGCCTATGTATTATGTGAAAATCACTAGGGATAAAAAAAATGCAGAACTTTTATAAAGCCCTCCACTGGAGGACTAAACCTGTGAACCACAGGAAAGGGATTGGGGAACAATGGAGAGAGCTGAATGGGAAAACGAGTTACAGGTCGTGATTGCCCATCAGCTATTGGTACTCAGCAACTGTACTTTCGGCCTGAGATGTGGTCCCTAGGGGACCAGGCATGAAACATGCAACAGGCAACATTTTTATTCGCAAAATAACTAAAATAGGCAAAAAGGCAAAACAGTACTTTACATTTTATTTCAGTATTTGAGTACATGTTATATGAGTTTCCTTATCATTTGTCTAAAGTTTAGCTATCTCAAATTTTCCCATTTCTTAAAAAAATGTATAAAGGCTATATAGCGTATATGACACGGATCGTCACACCCAGTCTTATTTAAATTGTTTTAATTGTTTTGCTGTCGCTTAGATGTCTTCAAATTATATTGCGTCTTTTACTTTAAAATTAAACAATCGGCGTTCACTCAAATGGTTGGGTAGGACTGCTAAAAATGGATAGGTAATTGGAGACACATCCGGAATACGACTGTCAACAGTCAGATGGTAAGTATCTTAATTGTAGTGCTAATTACAGACATTTGTTCGTAACCCACCCTGTTGCTCAGATTGACTAATCAAACAGATAGCGACGCCAGGGGGTGCAGCGCACCCCTACCTCCCATGGCTAAGGTAAGCATAGGACCTGCTTTGTTAAAGGTACAAAACTTTCGAATTGGGAAAACGCTTTGATGACTTGAAGGCTATGGTAAAAATCTATCAGATTGACAAATGTACTATTGATCTAGATTTTAATAGCACTGTATAATTCTTACTGTTTCGATCTTAGCATGGATCCTAAGTAAATTCAGTATAGGGACATATTGAAATAACATAATCGAGGGATTTGTTTAATATCAATGTAAAATCGCATTTATTCGTGGAGTAAACGTACAGTGCTTGGTTGTGATAGGCCTACAATTCTGACTTTTATTTAATATTGTGCGCCCCTATTTCCACCGGAAGTTGTCACTGTATTGTATTCTGAAGCTTACTTTCCACACGTTCGAGTTCTGTGTTCTATTGCTTGTGACAAACCCCAAAGCGTTCCTTTAAAATATGTTACCTTTCAATGCCTCTGCAAAAAGCGGGTCATCGTGACAGTGACGAAAGCCAACATCCCGTACATTTTGATGCAATTGTGATATTTCGTGGATCAGGAGCACAGCAAAACAACGGGGTAGCTAGCTGTCGGCAGGAGACAGATGGATGCATCGTTTGAGCAAAAGAAACAAGACGCATTTTTTTCCTAATGAAGTTCCAGTCGACCACATTTGGTTGAAGGCCTTTGGTTCGTCCTGTAGAAAAATGAACAATGAAACCTGTCACTGTAAATAACCGTAAAAGGTGCAGATCTTAGATGTGACGTTTAGAAAACGTTCGGTGGAAATAGATGGAGACAAACTGGACAGCACTTTGCCTTCACTTTACCTATCCTAGTTCGAAGCATTTCAGCAATACCACATCTACTAGAAGTGCATCCCTGACGTCCCCCAGCGTGTGGGAAGTGTTGAAGGTAGGCTGCACTACAAAGACGTCCAGTAGTAGTAGATAGGATATGATCTGTTAAAATTGCTGACTTGTTCGATACAAGTCAATGTGGCAAACGTACTGCGTTAATGCATAGGTGGGTTATGCCACATAACGTTTTGGAGCCTGTTGATTGAACAGTTTAACATTGTAACTGGTTAATTGAAAAATGATGGGATTTTACAGAGGTACTTAATTCCAGAAAATTAACAAAGCGAGGTACAAAACGTTAAGGTGGAGTTCTGTCAGTAGAACAGGTATCAGGTGGAAGAGCAGGTCTTAGAGCAAATTTTTTATGACCATCCTTGTTATTGACTAGGCTATAACATCAGCCGTCTGTGAGCAGGAGTTCAGCTGCAGGACAGAGTTAGCTACATTATGCCTATATAGGGATGCCAAAGTTTGCTGGGTAACTTCTGCATCACCGCCTCTACATACTCACCAGTGACCATATTACTTCAGCAGCCGGTGTATGAATGTAACGTAGTAAATTTAGTCTGGGAAGTGGTCCCAGCTATTCATCTGATGATGCACAGGGGTGGTACCCAAAGAAGCTCGTTCCCTGAATATGTGGCATCAATTTTCTTGCTACCTGAAAAAGTAAAACAAAACAAACAAAAAACCTACCTAACATTTGATATTATGGTTTATGGTCTGTTATTGAGACTTTATTATTGTTAGCTCTGGAACAGATATAACTTTAATTTACTACTAGTACTGTTCTTGATTATGTACTCACTGACTTAGTTTCTTTTCTTGCAGTGATAGAATACTGGATGCAGTTTCAGGAGTGGTGAATGCACATAAAACCTTGAGAGAATGGATTTGGTCAAACAAGAATCACAGGAATTTGATTTGACACCAGGGGTGACAAACCAGCATACATGCAACTCAGACCCAATAGGTACAATTAAATGGGAGGACAACAAGCCAGTGCCCTTGGAAGAGGATCACATTGAAAATGGTTTCCATCTAAATATAATTACTTTGCAAGAGGTTAAAAAGGAGGAGAAGGATGTTTGTGTCAATGAAACCACTTTGGAATTACGTGAAAAAACACACAATGTCAATAAAGAACTCAGTTCAGTAAAGATACTAAATGATTCCTTTGACAATGGACTGAACTATCTTGCAACAGAGGGGAATCTTGTTAATTCTCAGATTTGCACTAGGGACAAACCATACCAATGCTCACATTGTGGAAAAAACTTCTTTAGATATGATTCCCTGAAAAGTCACACAAGAAACAAAGTCTGTTTCAAGCAAATTTCAACTGGAAAGAAATATTGTTGCTCACACTGTGGGAAGACTTTTGCGACATTAATACATTTTATTGTGCACCAACAAATTCACAGAGGAGATGGAAGAGGAGAGCGACCATTTCATTGTTCTCAGTGTGGGAAACGATTCTACCGACAGAAGGGTCTAGAAATACATCAGCAAAGTCACAAAGGGGAGAGATCACACACTTGCTCTAAATGTGGAAAGTCATTTACTGCAAAATCCCTTCTGATGACTCACCAACGTAGTCATACAAGAGAGAGGCTGTACCACTGCTCCAAGTGTTCAAGGAGTTTTGCTTCTAAAACTACTTTTGAAAGGCATATACACTTGGAAGAGACACTATACAGTTGTACACCGTGTAAAAAAAGCTTTACTACAGAGTCCAGTTTAAACAGACACAAGCAGAAACATACCAGGAAGGAAACCGATGGCTGTTTTCAGCAAGTAGCTCCACAGTGTAAATTATATAGTTGTTCTCATTGTTCGAGGACATTTACAGTATTAACACATTACATTGTTCACCAGCAAATTCACAGGGGTGAGGGGTCAGGGGAACGGCCGTTTTGCTGCTTGCAGTGTGGGAAAAGATTCTACAGGGAGCATGGTCTGAAAACACATCAACAAAGTCATACAAGGGAGAGGGTACACTGTTGCCCTCAATGTGGCAAGTCTTTCAAAACAAAGTCAGTTCTGATTGGTCACAAATGTAGTCACTTAAAGAAGAGATTGTACCAATGCCTATACTGCCCAAGAAGTTTTACCTTGAAAAGTACCTTTGAGAGGCATATGCAAACACATTCTCGAGAGAAACGATACAGTGGCACTTTAAGTGGGAAAAGAATCTCTGTTGAGTTATCCTTCAACAGGCAGAAGCAAACACAAATTGGAAAGGAACAAGCTCAACAAATGGCTTCAAAAAACAAATCATATAACTGCACTCATTGTGGAAGGACCTTTACTACTTTAACCAATTTCATTGTTCACCAGCAAATTCATAGAGGAGAGGGAAAAGAAGAAAGACCATATTGCTGCTCTCAGTGTGGAAAACGTTTCTACAGGGAAGGCAGTCTGAAAAAACACCAACAAACACACACTGGAGGATTATCACACCATTGCTCTCAATGTAAGAAATCCTTTACTAGAAAGTCAGCTCTGCTGAGTCATCAGAACACTCACAAAAGAGAAAAACCATGCTACCTTTTAAAGCAGGGTGGGGGATTTGCCCCAAAAAGCAATTCTGATGAAGAAATCCACATGCTCTCCAGAGATAAAGTAAACAGTCATTCTCAGTGTGGGGAGAAGTTTTGCACAGAGAATTCCCTCAAAAGACACAGTCAGTCACACTCCAAGAAGAGACCTAATGGCTGTTTTAAACAACTGCCATTGAAAAAATATTTCTGCTCCAGTTGTGGCAGGAATTTTACAACATTAACACATTTTATTGTACACCAGCAAATTCACAGAGGGAATGGGAGAGGAGACAGACCAGTTTATTACACCCAACGTGGGAAATGTTTTTATAAAGACAGTGGTTTGAAATCACAAAAACAAATTCATGTCAGGGAAACAACAGGATTTGATACTGGGATTCAAAATTCCTCTAGAGCAAATGTCCAAAGTGACAGCTGCTTGCAGAATGCTGCCACTGCATCAAAAGAAAATTCAGGAAGAGAGAATGTGGCATTGGTGAAGGACAGAGAGAGATACAATACCAACAATAAAACTTTACATGCATTTGACATATATACCCATAGCATTAAGAGCATGGCTAATTCAAGGGGTCTCCATGACATACAGAATTCAGAAACGTATGATGGCTCATCAGAGAAGCCTCTTGCGGCATATGACATCATACCTCCATTTTGTTCTGAAGAGACATCTTACACAATGGACTCTGTGAGCAGTGGATCCACCCCAGCTATAAGACCTGGATTTGACATCAACAAAACTTTGAGGAATGGAGACAGGCTGAATGTAAGTGTGATAATAGTGTTAGTTGTTCTTATGTATGTATTTCTTCAGTTTCCATAATTGTGATTGAATGTTGTCATTGATGTACAACATCCTTTTAGTATGTTTAGCAATTAAATGTTGAAGACTATAATAAAAGCAATATACTCTTACATTCAGCTAAACTGTTACTAGACAATAGTCATCCTGAAAAAGAAATCATTTATTTTGTTCTGTTGTAAAATGAAACATGTCTTCCAAAGTTGGTCTTCTGATTCGTCATATTTTGGCGGTTTCTGCTGTAGCGAGAAGGAATTGGGTCAAAAGAACTTTGTAAAATCACTTGTGGTTTGCAGGTTTAGACAGGAATGTTCCTTGAGTTGGTCCATAAAAGTGCTGCAAGTATGAAACAGTACTTCACAACAGCAAAAACTAAACCACCAAAGCCATCAACAATATGTTGATCAGAATTATACTACTTGTTTTTAAATGACTTTTTCAGCAGACCACAAATAATCATGTTTAAATGGTTCCCTTATAATCTCACACTATCTTTTTGTTGTTTGACAGGAAAACAGCGCAATGACCAGTTTCAGGAGTGCTGACATGTCAGAAAACTCAGGGGAACTAGATTTTGCCATGGGCAAAGAAGAACCAATGGAATGTGATTTAAAGCCAGAACCAAAGTATGCTATTGAACATGAATCAGAGATGCTTCATGAAATTAAACAAGAGAGTAATGGACGTATTATCCTGAGAGATAGTCATGTTTTGGAGGATGATCAACCTCAGAAAAATATTCTGGAAGAAATTAAAAAGGAAGAGGGTGAGGAAAGTCTTAACTACGTTGTTGAAGCTGCCACAGAAATGAATCAGAACATTGTGTACTTTAACCAAGAAATCCTTTCAGAACCAAGGCAGAACCATTCTTCAGATTGTATGAAGGATTTCAACACAGAAGGAAATGTTTCATCACATCAGAGAAACAAAACAACAGAAAAAACTCTCCTCTGTTCTCCATGGGGGGAAAGCATAGAGAAGGACCAGGGAACAAACTTGCAAAGTCCAACAGCAAAACGATACTCTGTACAGCAAATCCCTACTGGAAACAAAACATACTGTTGCTCCCATTGTGGGAGGAGGTTCAATACCTCAATGAAATACATTGTTCACTTGCAGATTCATCGAAGAGAGGGCGATGAAGAGAGACCGTTTAGCTGCTCCCAGTGTGGGAAGCGTTTCTACAGAGAGGAGGGTCTAAAAACACATCAGCAAAGTCACACAGGAGACAGACCAGGCTCTGGTCCTCAGAATGGGAAGTCCAGTATAATGTCTGGTTCAGCAGTCCTTCAGCACAGCCACACAGTTGAGAAACTATATCACTGCTCTCCGTGTGACAAAAGCTTTAATTGTCAAAAGTCTTTTTGGGCACATCAAAAAATTCATGCTGAACTAAGGTTCAGCTCATGCTGTGATGAAGCTATTCTGAAAAAACAGCATGGAAACACATCAACTGTATTTATCCCCAGTTCCTTGAATGGACACCTGTCAGGAGAGACATCCATAGGACAAAGTCACCTGTGCAGGTCTAGTCCAGGACCTAGGCCACCTGTGGATGATGTAGTGCCTCCATTTCATGCTGAGTTTCCTGTATGCACTGTGCCCTCTTCAGGCATCACAAATGCAAACATGCAGATTGTGAGTAAACCATCGTCTTCACCCCTCATTTAACAACAAAATATCATTCAGTCTCACATCAATTTGTACTTAAGTCATGTACTTAGAAAAGGCCTTAAGAGTGGTTACAGATTAATTTTGACTGTAAAATGACAAATTAGTCAAACTGGCAAGTTTAATAAAAAAAGCCCCACATACAGCCCTACCCTATAGAAAATGTGAGTGTGACTATCAGGGCTGATACATTGAAAATGAATCTCTCAGCCTTAAATATGCTGGTGGGAAGGCAGGGGTACCTTACCCAAGTCTTTGAGAGCCGCAGCCTCTGCTGGTTTTTTCTACCTTAAAATCAGCAACCAATTCATATCAAAGAAACAGAGGCATGTGAATTCCTTACTTCAGCAGTAGGAATAAGTGGCAGGTTATTACAAAAACTAGAAGACTCTGTGGCTTCCCTGGAACAAGGCTGGGGACCCCTGCCTTAAGGACTAATGCAAACGGTAACTTCATGACAACATTTCCATGGGAACCATCATTTGTATTCAGGATTACTTTTACTGATGTTTGGTGTTGAGGGAAAAATGGTGATTTTTTTTTCTAAATTTACTATGGAGGATTTGATATTTCAGTATTTTAAAAAGACTCAGGGACCTTTGTTATCACCCAATGATGTATTAAGTGACTGTACTGATGCAAGGAACAGTTCCAAGCCTCAATACAATGGTTTATGTAATTACCATAGTAATTACTGTCGTGTTGTTTCCTGTAGATTGTTAACACAACTGACTTGTTTAGAAACCTGTAAATATCTCATTCTCTTTCCTATCTGACAGACACATAATGCAGAAAGAAGACTTGAAAGTGAAGAGATATCAAGAGGATTTGGAAAGATTCCATTGGTCTTCAGAACACAGCCATTACATGAAAGTATCTTGTTACCAAAGTTGGAGCAGCATGACTGGGAATCAGAATCAAAGGAACAAATAAGAAAAGAGGACAATGGACATATGTCATTGAGAATGGATTATGCAGAAGAGACCTCTCAGTTGAAAATAATTACATTAGATGGAGTGAAAATGGAGGAGGATGAAAGTAAGGCTCCCACAGACCTAAGTAGTATTCTTCATTACGATAATCACAGCATCCCCATAGCAGAGAGACACAATGGCTTTTCTGCCTATGCAAAAACTTCAACTTCAGAAAATCTTGCTAAACTTACGCCAATTCACACAGAGAGAAAATATCAATGCTCACATTATAGGGGAGGCTTCATCAGAGAGGGTGACCTAGAAATACATAAACAATCTCACAGGGAGAGTTGTTATTTTCAGCAAAACCCTTTAGTTGAGAAGTCATACTCTTGTGAACACTGTGGGAAGAGCTTTGCGTCTATAACAAATTATTTTGTACACCTGCAAATTCACAGAGGAGAAAGACCATTTAGTTGCTCTCAGTGTGGGAAAAGCTACTACAAAGAGGAGAGTCTGAAAACACATAAGCAAAGTCACACAGAATGGAAAAATTTATATCACAGATATTAATATACAAACAAGTTACTGTTGTCTGGCTCTAGATCATGTCATATCAGTGTTGTGCTGTTGGATCTGTTTGCTTTAGAGCCTGGCATGAAATAACTGGGGTGATGATTCACTATATCACTTGGAGAAAATGTTTGTGATTTACTAAGAATTTATATTACACTTCTACAAAGTTCTATGAGACATATTCACTGAATGGAAGAGATTATTACAGTGGCTGGGATTAATTCAGCATTAGCCCTGAAATTTGGTTCACGATTAAAAGTTCATTATTATTGTTACTTCCACAATTTGGTGAGTTCAGGAAGTGTGAAAAGTAACTGACTGAACTCTTCCTGTACAGGAAAAGCATGGCATTTATATTCAGTTACAAGTAAAAGTTAAGGATAAATATTGACTGAATCCCAGCCACTATCTTTTAACAAACATGTTTTGTGATACATTTATACTTGTAATTTCATTTCCATATTGTGTTGTGGATTCAGCCTGTTTGGTTTGATAAAATTAAAAGCAAGGTTGGTCTGTTTTGTTCAGTTGATGTACATATTTTCTTCTAATGTTTTAAGTATTGTTACATTGGGGGCTGTACTGAACTTTTTGTATGTGTATTATATGGAGAGCAATCAAAATGTGAAATCTTAATTGTGTTAATACATGTTAAATGCTGCAATGACATGTTAAAAGATATCTTTGAAATGAGGAATGCAATGCCTAAATTTGTGATCTTGTAAGGAAAATAAGGTATTCACGGTTAACATAAATATTTAGGTCCTCAAAGAAATGGATATTAACAGATACTGTTATCAAAGAAATTAGAAAATTCATTCAGGGTGCATGTAAAATGATTAGGCGAAAATTCTATATAGCATTCTTTTATTCATACAAATTAGATTTTTACTAAGATTACAAAAAGATAGCTGCAGCAGCTTGTCTAGACATAAATACATAACATTTCCAGTGCTCTTAAAATCTGAAGATGGACAAGTATATATGGAGAGATTAACACAGATCACTAGAGCACAACTGTTACCCAATCTCCACATAACATTTTCACCCCAGCACCTGAGCAAATAGTCTTACCCTACAACCAAATACTTAAAAATCATACAAACCAAAAAAAAAAGCATGAGAAATCCAAATATTTCCAATCCCTTGGTCATACTTATTATGCGTACAAAACATATGCAAGGAAGTAGAAAATCCATTCACATAAAAAAATACATCTGAGCTTTGAAACATTATAAACCGCATTAAAAGTGTTTTACCTGCATTAATTACATCCCTCATAGCTCCACATATCCCTTCTTTTCATTTGTAACACAGAAGAAAATCTGAGAAAGAAACATACAGAGCAGGAAATTCCAAATGACACCATATGGATTTCCCATCCACAGTGAAGACCAGCAGAGGATCATGAGATAATAAGGAATAATTGCATTATTTGTCCCGTTACAGTCCACCTGCACTTTTCTAAAGCCTGAAACAACAAGCTTAAAGAAGATGTGTTTGTATCAGATAGGTTTTGCTTATATAATTCTTACTGCAATTGATATCTTCAATCTTATCAACAGCACAAAAGGAGAGATTAAGTGCAATGATGAATGAAAAGGCAGAATTTGTTTAAGGGGGCCAAAAATTTAAACACGTCAATGTTTCACAAAAATAGATCAGGTCTGCGGTCTAATTTTATACAAATTTTAATTTTAAATTCTTTTCTTAGAGTCATTTGTTCATCCCTTCTGTTTGAGTTTTCAAACTCCATTACTGAGTTAGTGGTCATTCATGATGGTCATTTCAGAATTTATTCATACTCCATTACATTTTGCTACCATTGGGCTCTCTTACTGTATACAGTAGGAATTATTTTGACACTTTCTTATCACCTGTTGAAAACTCTTCTTTCCCTCCTGTGTGTTGCCATTACAAATGTGAAAAAAGACTGATGAGAGAAAAATGTCACTGCACAATCCACATTGTTCTTGCAGATATAGTTGTTTCTCTTGGTATTCAGAGATAAAACAAGGTACAATCACATTCCTATGTTGCACACCCAGCTAAAGCACTAGCTGTCAGAATTAGATCCAGATTGAATCTGATTCAGCAGTGCCATAGTTTTGTCCGGAGAGGAAGGGTCTACATTGATGGGATGTTTTCTGATTCATTGTTCTTAAGGTTGCCTGGGTTTCTGTGGCCTATCTGTAGCAGCTGTGTAAGTTTTACTGTCCTCCAGTGTCAAAATGCAGGCTGATCTTGTGAACTGCAGAATAAAGAGAGAGAGCTGGCTGCATGCACTTCATAGTATGCATGGGCCAGATGGCACCCTCTGTGATTGTGAAGGCCTATGTTGCAGCATTGGGATGGGCTTGCATTTAAAACTGGGCAGTCCAAAATGGGGGAATGAAGAAAAAAATGGAATGAAACTAATTTAAAACATGACATGGAACAGAAATATTTATCAATATTTATCAATTGTACTTCTATTGAATTGTACAAATAAATAAGTAAGGGGGGGGAGGGGGGTTAATGGAAAACAGTAGTGGATCTGAGGATGTGAAGCCATACTTTCCAGGCACATCACCACGACACAAGACATCTCTGTACAGCAGAGGATCACAGAAGAGACCAAGTGTGCCCCCTGGAGTCAGGGATATGGACTGCACTGAGACTTCAAAGTGAATTGAGTGCACAGTGACAGCAAACAGCATAGCAGAGCAGAACCTGACTGAGATTTAATGCCCCATAAACTAACACACAGCCAAAGTGTGAAAACTTGACCTTGCTTTACTTACAGGAATTGGTCCATTAGCATGCTACACTGATTACATTTAGCCATCATGAATCATTGCTGTGGGGGCATAATACACTTTAAATTGCTGACTCAAAGTATTTCACTCTCTGAGCATTACGAATAGGAATATTCAATAAATCAATGGTGTGGATGTATCCAAATAATACCTTGTAGAATTGTGACTCCCAAGGTACTGGGAAGGCAATACAGACCAAAGGAAATGTATTCATTCTGATCAAGCATGAAGTCCTGTTCATTTCCGAGCCTCACTGCTACAGCATTGGATAACAAAGTGTTCTGTCTCTGACTGAGATGGGATTGCCTTTGTAGAGGAAGACCACAAGGCACCACACTGCATCTCGCCACCATCTTTGGACGACACATCCCCAGGTCCTTGACAAATTTGTATTGAGCTAAAAAAAAAAATCTTGTTTAAATACCAGCCTATATAAATCCTTTATTTTTTAATATTCATTACCTTGCAAGTAAATATATCTAAACATTATAAAAATATATACAGTAGTTAAATTTCCAATGAAAAAGAAAGCCTTATAGGTTGCTCCTGAAATGGAGGCAGCGATGATTGTACATGCAAAGATCTTGTCAATCCTTATAGTCGGAAGCAAAATTGTGTTTTTCAGGTCTCCCGTGTGCCTATTTGGTGGTTAGGTCCCTGCTGATGCTTGACAGGAATTTGTACTGGTTGTGCGTCTGGCTCCCAGGGCAGGCCCTGCCTTGTGCTGACACACTCACGCAAGAGGCAGGCTCAGGCAATGCAAGGTCGAAGGTCACAGGGCGGTGGAGGTCATCTTTTTCATGCCCCTTCGCTGAGCAAGTGTGGAGCAGCCCACAGGTTCCAGCATTGGGGAGACATTCCTGCTTAGCGCAGAGTATGTGGCAATCATTGCTCCCTGCAAGACACAGCTTTTGATCAGTACAGCAATTATGCGATAGAGAGACCTTCTTTTTATAGCATGTCAGCACTATAATCAAAGTGGTGAGGTTTAGGACTCCCAACAACCAGTGAAGAAAAGGATGTGAGCAACCTGAATTTGGTGAAACAAGCATACCTCTCTTATTTTGATATGATGTTGTCAACAATGAGAAGTGCGCAAATAGAGCTTTGCACAGATAAACATGGAGGACTATAGCTACTTGCACTTGCGACATTGTTTTGGAGGTGAGGCAGCCAACTCTCACAGTAGCTATAGTCTGTAAACTAAAATTAAGAATGAAGAAGTTTTAAGTGTAGCTTAATGTCAATATGCACAACCCCAACTTTTTTAGTTTATAAAAAAATTGATTTGTGCTCCTTATTTCACTAGAATAATAGTAACTATTATAAATTTTGTACATTATACATATACATCAAACATTTTTGGAATGCATAATTGCATTCTTAAACATAAAATATCAAACTTCCACTAGCCACTTACACGGTTCATGATCTGGGCATGTAACAAAACATCTATGTGTGTCTGTGCCTCATGGTGGTTATGGGTATGTGAGCTTACAAAGCAAATTCATGTAATATTTTAAAGGGCATACCTTGACCAAGTGGAGAGCATCAGGTCTGTTGAGTTGATACTTTGGCAGCTGGTCCTTGTTGACAATCCAGGGATGCCTGAGCACCTGAGCAGCAGTCAGCCTCTGGTGAGGATCTACATGAAGCATCTTTGACACCAGGTCCTTCAATCAAAGAAACAGCATGTCACTCTCTCTGGCAGCTCATTCTCTACTCATCACCATCAATGACATAACCAGGAAGGTTTTCAAATATACAACACATACACGTACATATAATCTAAGTACAATACTCATACAGGAGTGATGCTTTTTAGCAATTCTGCACAAAAGGCCACAACTGCATATGAGTGACCTGACTTCAAAATCCCATCAGATAAAATTTGCTTATGGAGAAAAGCTTTATCTCTGGTTACAGCATGGATGGGTACCTTGGCCTCAGCTGAGACAGAGTTCCAGTGTGCTGTCAAGGCAAACTTTCCACTGCCAATCCGGGCAAGGATCTCATCTGGGGTGTCGTCTGGTCCATTAGCAAAGGGAGTGAACCTGCACAGGTGAAGTTAATATTATGATGATGAAATGAGAACTAATTCTTGACGGTGGTATACTGCCACTAAGACACATATTTCCTTTAGGTCATTGTAGTAGCCATCAAGAACACAGCCTGCCCCAGGACACCTACCCTGTCAGCATGGTGTACATTAACACCCCCAGGCTCCAGATATCACAGGCTGCATCATATCCCTGCTTCTTCAACACCTGCAGATAAAATCAGAGGTACTGAACAAAAGTGATCCTGAACACTTCAGACCCAGAGAGGTACAGTGATGTTAGCAAGTATACGAAGAATGAGGACAGGTTGCAGAATTAACTGCACCTATGTCATTCTGTTCTACAAAAAGGTCTTAGCAGAAAATTCCACAGCTTAAAAAATGCAGTTAATGGATGCAGGGCAGAAAATATTACTTTATTTAAAACATGTATTTAACATTTAACTCTCTTGTTGACTCAGGAGGAGGCTGCAATGACATGTGACTCCTCTAATTCATGAGAAGACAACCCCTCAATTCATTCTACCACCCATTATATACTGCTTCTGTCATCAGAGGATGAGGAAGTTGACATACACTTGCTGATCCAGAGGTTCCCTGTCATTTACCAAGCAGCCTCAGGTTAGCATCATTCAATGCTAACAACAGCCAACAACATGCAATGCAAACAAGTTTACATAAATTACAAGATACAAAGGCAAGTAATTCTTTATAGATATTGTTTCTTCTCTTTTTTATACCAAAAACTGATGAATTCCCCAAACTATATCCTGTTGAAATTGAGCAAAGATATGCACTTTTGTTTAATTTTAATAGTACTCGGGAGTTTTTGGTCAATGAAAAATATTATTCATTTCACATAACAGTTACTAGGGATGTCGATTTCATGCAATTCTTTTAATCAGTAATCAAAACCTGTTAATCGATTAATAATGATTAACTGATAAGCTTAATATCTACTATAACCTATAAAAAAGAATGACTCAAAGAAGACCTTTTAATAAATTAGTCATGTATGACTATATAAGACATGTTTTATCCATTTTTGTTAAAATGGTATTTATTACTTCAGTGATTCAGTACTCTTGGAGGCCATGCCACCAGTGTACTTTTAATTGATTAGCAATGGAAAGTGGGACAGGGACAGAGAAAATGAAATGGTGAGGGAGAGAGGGGTGAGTGGGGGATTACCTCAGGGGCAACAAAGTTGGCAGTGTAGCAGGGGGTCATCAGCAGGCCATTCTCTGCCCGAAGCTGCTTGGCAAAGCCAAAGTCACAAATTCGGATCGACTCCGGGTTCCCGGACTCATCTACATACAGAATGTTACTGGGCTTCAGATCCCTGTGGACAACCTAGTGGAAGGGAGATGATATAAGAGAATTCTACTTCACTGATACCATGACTGCAACTTGACTGCCACGTACTATACCAGTGATTGTTTGCTCTTACCCCCTGTACGTGTAGATACTCCACAGTTTTTGTAATGGTATGAAGGACTGCACTGGCCTCCCTCTCAGAAAAGAACTTCTGCCGCAGAATCTTATCCAGCAGCTCTCCTCCTTTCATCAGCTCTGTGACCAGGTACACAGAGCGGCCGTCGTCGTACACCTTGACACAAAGAGGAGTGAGGGGGAGAGGTACACAAAACACAAGTCACGATAAAAAAGAATAGCATAGCAACACCCATGACTCACATCCTTCAGAGTGATGATGTTGGGGTGCTGGCCATAACGCAGCAGAATCTCCACTTCCTCAGTGGGGTCCCTCTTAGACTTGTTGATGATCTGAAAATAAGAAAAATTAGTTAAATAACAGTAAATCACACTAGATCCTTCACAAACGCTGAGCATGACTAGGATCAGTTATTCTGCTCTCATAGGGTCTTTTTAGAGTTAAGCATACTCAAAATGAGTGTTCAGTGTTCAGGCTGTGTCCAGTGACATTGCACAGCTTGATCACTGTCAGTGCTCAGGGTGTAATGTTTATGTACACTATTTATTTTAGGGTCATGATGCAGGTTTGAGGCTCACCTTTACAGCAAACTCCATGTTTGTGCTCTTCTGGACACAGCGCTTACAGATGGAGTAGGAGCCAACACCGATGTCCTCCTTCACATCATAAACATCGCTAAACTGCACGGGACTCCTGTGTAGCTGCTGTAGAACAAGGAAGCAGGACACCTCATAAGCATACACATAAACATCCCTTTCCACTGGGGTGTTTGTGAGTATGCATGTGTGTATGTAAGCATGAGTGTGTCTGGACTTTATGCTGACATATTTACCAGTATGGGTGTGTGGGGGTACTTCCTATGGGTACTTGTAAATGCATGTAAGTATGTAAACTATGCATTTGTGTGTATGAGTGTACTTATTTGCATGTTTATATGTCTGGCTGTGTGCATGTGCTTCAGTGTTTGTACACATTCATATACATACTGTTGTTCAAAATGAAGACATATATTGAGACTGCCACTGGGCACTATGAAATCTGACATTCACCTTCGGGGCCATTTTTGTGCATGTCTACCTGTGGTATCACATGAGAGTGTATGCATGTATGAGTACATGTGTGTGTAGGTACCTGCACAACAGAGTGGACACTACCACTCTGCAGAGGCTGCTGACTCTCCTCTTCGGAGGTGGCCACAAAGCTGAAGCCCCTGAAGAGCTGGTGAGCGTTGGCACTGGGAGGCACGCCTGGGGAGTCTGGGGGCACAAAACTCATCAATAACTAGGACTCCCTGAATACTCCCTCCTCCTATTCGCTTGCAAAATTAAATCTAACTGGAGTATTTAAGTGCTTGAAAGAAAGGGGTGAACGGTATGTTCCACTGCACTTCAGTTTGGGTTTTACAAGGTTTTGGGTTTTGAAGGGTAAACCTTAAATACCTTTGGGAGTTTTCGCCGTGAATTCTGGGTCAAAGTAGAATGTATCATCGGGTCTGCCAGTTGCAGGTTTAAAGGGTGGGTGGATTTCTCTCCTGAATAATTTCTATGAGAAAACATACAAACGAACTACTGTGTCAATTTCTCAGCAATGAAGCTCATTCAGAACTCCTTTTGTAATTATAAGCATTGTCAGAATAACAGCTTACAGCTAAGGTTCGTCTCCATGCTATATAACGCCACTCTCTCTGTCACGCATGCATGAACGTGCACACACACAAAACCACACTTACATTCCAGTCTATTGTAGAGTAGAAAGGATGTCTCTTAATCTCCTCCACTCCATCTGGGCCAGCCCCTGTAAGCAGCACCAGCAGTCTTTTATACCTGCCACTAAAGATCTCCAATACTGTATACAACACCATCTGTCATCTCTCATGTTAAGTGTCACAGAACTTCTAACCCATTTTTTTTCCCCCATCTTAACTCTGCAAGGAGCTCTAGAGACTGTGCCAACAATAGTCAATAAATAATAAAATACTGATTAAATACTGCATTAGTGGTCATGCTAATATAGACTGCCAGGAAAGGTGACCAGCTTATTTATATATGCTAGTTGGGTTAACATGCTTACCTAGCCTATTTCCAGGGTTGCGTTTGAAAAGGTTACGGAGGAGACTCTGTGCTTCCACACTGAGGAACTGTGGCATTCCTAGCTTGGCTCTGCCAGGAAGACAAGGAGGACAGACAGACAATAACCACATGCATTTCAAGAAAATTTCAACACTAACCAGGTTCTAAAGCTTTTAAAACTCACAAATAATGATTTCATGCTGTGTAACGTATATTTTATGTTTTAAATTCAACAGTAGTATTCTCACTTTCACACTGTAAAACTGGTACATTGATCAGGGTTTTCCCTACCTATGTAAATTTTTTAACTACTTAAGGAAAGTGAAAGCATCAAAACCAAAAAGGCTCATTATATAACTATTAAAAAAAAAAAAATTATCACACATGATCTACTTCAGGGCCAACACTGTCCCATACTCCCATGCCCTACATAAAAGTGTTCCATTTATTTATGATTAACTGACTTATTGTTCTTTTACCGCTATTGAGATTAAAACTGATAGTGTGTGATAGTGTGAAATGTATGTACAAGTACACTGGAAAGACTCACTTTAGGATCATGGTCATGGTCTCCTTTCTATCTTTCCCTTGGAAAGGGAGTGTTCCAGTCAACATCTCAAACTGCAAAATAAAACGCTCAGATGCTTGGTCCATCAGCACATTAATGGATTTCTTGTTTTAGAAATTACAATGAAATTACACAAGGAGCTTCACCCCTCTCACCATGAGCACCCCATAGGACCACCAATCAGCACTGTGGGTGTGGCCTCTGCGGTTCACGACCTCTGGTGCCATGTACTCCACTGTCCCACAGAAGGAGTAGGCCTTGTTCTCATGATCGATGGATTCCTTACTCAACCCAAAGTCTTAACATACACAGAAGCACAGACAGATTCATTCACCATGGCAACACTATGGATATAAATAAATATGGTATGAATATAGAATTTTATTGTTCATTTTTCTTTGTTTTATATAGAATTTAGGACAGACTCAAGCAGAGAATACTCAAGCAAAATGAGAGAATAACACTATCTAATTAAAAATTGTAAAATTCAGCAGTATTCTTACCCCTGCACAATCAGAAATAAGGACTATATAATTAATTTTTTTTTTAAACCTCAAACAAATGTTACATATGGGAGATATACTTCATGGATGTAAACCAGTTTATATAAAAATGAACAGTGTAATTATTTTCAGCCATCTGAGACAATCAATTTCAGTTAGAAAGTCACAAGCAGTACAAAAAACCTAATGAAAAAAAAAAAGTTTTCAGAATACTTCGCTCATATTCTGACACGTTTTAAAATGAAAATCGTTTTATGGGGGCAAAACCAGGTATTTCAAATTCTATCTAGGTTTGTACTGACATTCATAAAACTGAGGTGGTAAACAACTAATTTAGAGAGGAAAGGAAAACTTTACATCACAGCAATTCTATTTCTCAAGTAGCCCACCTAGTTGTGAGTTGGGGGATCAACTTTATATTTTACAGGCCAGGGTTTTGTTAACTGTGCTTTATACTTTTTGTGAGCTCTCTGCAACTGAAGGGAGAAATGAAGGACTGTCCTTACTGTATGCTTCACTTTCAAGACCATTTTAACAGAAGTCTTCCAGTTTCCAAAAATTATCTCTAGATTTAAGTGTTGTAAGCAGCCAGACAGCACTTACAACTTGCTTTAAACATCCTCCCCTTCTGCTGATGTAAAGAGAGTGAAAAACAGAGACAGACTTCCTCTGCAGTCAATTTAAGCAAGCACAGCAAGGACACATACTATATTTCTCTTCTCCTCAGCAGAGCTCACAAAATGCATAAAAACTTAACAACTCGGAAATGTATTCTATAAAGATATCTCCCACAACTGAAAAGGGTACACACCAAAAATACAATTGCTGAGATTGAATCTTTTCTTTTTTCTTGAATTCTTTGTACATCACCAGTCCTGAATGACTGCCATTTCAGCTACAGGCTCACATAATATCCTGATGCAGACCCTGAGAAAAGGTCCTCCACTTCATCAGAGAGGACACATTGTGTTAGCTTATGGTACTCTTTCCTACAATATTTCATGGTATCCCAGATTAATATGATAACATGGTCATTTTGACCCAGGAGAAACAGCTCAATAAGGAATAAGCATCTTATGTAGTAGCACCAAAGGGTGTAATCCTGCACACCTCAGAGAAATTCTTTATAAATACTTGAGAAAGAAAAGGGACATGTGCTCTCAGACACCATCTTGTGCTGACTTGTTATTTAATGCAAGTTCATCTGTTCCCCTGAGGTAGAGCAGTATGTTGAGCAATAATGAAAAATGTGTCACCTGTCAGCTTGATGTGCCCGTCTTCATCCAGAAGAATGCTGAAATGACAAGGGTTAAGTTCACAGATATTCATCAGTAAAACTCCATCTATTCTATAAGGTGCATAGGAATGAAACTATTTAAACAAAAACAGTTTTAAAAGCAGTAATAATAAGTTATATAAGGATAGAACTGGCATTTCAAAGAGACAAGCTAAAAGCACACAATGATACACGAAAGAAAGGTAAAACACTGATATAGAAGATATGTAAGATATAAAAATGACAAAATTTTAATGCCAACAGAGCAATGCTCTTTGTGCAGAGACAGGTTCTGTCCTTTCCAAGCAATAGAACTTCATACATACATATATATTGCAGTACAAAACCAGAAAT
The DNA here is from genome assembly GCA_022829145.1 of Albula goreensis. NCBI lineage: Eukaryota > Metazoa > Chordata > Actinopteri > Albuliformes > Albulidae > Albula > Albula goreensis. The sequence goes on from CM040742.1 coordinate 23,279,533, forward strand.
CATGGTTTTAGGTCCCAGCTCCAGAAGTTTATTATGTACCTCTACAGTGGAACTTAAAAAAAGTAAAACAAAGCATAATGCATTCTCACAAAAATGAAAGTTAAATGAGAGGTACTACATACCAGAATTATAAAATAGGTATAAGAATTTCCTGACAAAACCACAATATATCTTCTCTTGGTTTCATATTTGCTATAATGATGAAATGAATGTTCACTGCCCCTGCTAATGTGTAAAAGCAGTTACACTGTGAAAACATCATCGCTGTTAAACAAAGTGGCAGCATAACTGTGTGAGAAGCATTACAATGAGCAGTCAACCAGATAAAAATAATGTGAGATGCAGCAGCAATGGAGCACTATGTGCGATTATTGAGACTTTGGGTAGAGTGGTAAAGCGAAACACACAAACATATGTGGACCAACAGAGTTAATTTTTAAAGAACATGAAAGAGATTAAACATCTCAAGGAGAGGGCATGAAAAGAAGACAAATTGAAGTTTCACCCAACAGGCTTAAACAAGTAAACCTGAAATTAACTAGGGAAGAAAGAATTACTGCATTTGGGAAAACACAGTAAAGTTTGTTTCCTGTGATCAATATTTTATTTAATTTATTATTAATTACAGTTAGAGTTAAAAGATTTATATTTTTTTACCATATTTTTAACACATTTGCAAAACCAGCTAATAAACACTAACAGTTCAGAAGGTGCATGTGCTAATTTGAGTGGCAAAGAGTGAATGCTCTAGGGAATTTTAGGAGAAATCAATTGTTGGCCTTGATGCTCTATTGACAGTTACAGTCAGCCTTGTGTTTCATCAATAATTCTATCATAGATAGAAATACTGGGAACAGTAATTTTGCTATGTATACTGAACTACATGGATTTATGCATATCATGCAAATTTCTTTTGACAGGGATATGCAGGATATTTAAAGTGCTGGCTAATACAACGAGTTTCTCTATGTCTTTGTCATTTTGATATTTCAATTTTTGAATTTACCCTGTAATAAAAATAATGGTAGTTGTAATACTAGTAATTCTCCACCAGTTAATAGAAATAGATTACTTCTCTGGTTTGAGGTCTCTGTAGATGATGCCTAAGCTGTGCAGATGGTCTAAGGCCAGTGCTAACTCCGCCAGGTAGAACTTCACATCCTCTTCCGTGAACATTACCTAGCAAATGGGCAGGAATAAGGAGAGGGTGTTATGAAGATGACTGCACATACCTACAGACATACTATTCTGTTCAGCCTGTCACACAGATACATACACCCTCATCTTCTGTACCTCTTACACAAAAATTCTCATTTTCCCCTCTTCCTCAAATGTACACACAATGGGACGCACCTCTTTGGACAAGCGGGTAAAGAGATCTCCCCCCCGGAGGAAGTCCAGGATCAGGTAGAGTTTCCCTTCAGTCTGGAATGCTGGGATGGAGCCATGGACACAAAAATGTTTAAGAAAAAATATTGTAAAGAACAGCACCAGAACTACCTCCAACAGCAATCGCCATTCCCATTCCTTCTCTATCATACATCACTGTCATCTACCCATGATTAAGAAAAAAGAAACAAACAGGGGAGCTATATCAAGGATAGTATATTTTGATGGGTTTGTTTTCTTAATGTCACTCAATAACAAGGCATGCAAGTTCAGGCAAGTTTTAATCAGGTGTACAATGCCATTCATTTTTTGACCTAAATTTAGACACCGTACTTTCACTCCACAACCTTGTGTGCTTGCATACAAGCAAGGCGGGGTCAGAATGACAAACTGCACAAAGATTTCTCAACACTCAGAGCCACACCTGCTCTCAGGACAGAACATTGCACAACATTTTGCTGGATACAATTTAAGTTATAGGTACAAAGTAGAGAAGGCAGTACTTTGCATTTTGATGTAATTATACATTGCAGCAGTCTAAAAAGAAGCTATGAACTTATGGCAGTTTTTAGGCAAAATTTCTAAGAGGATAAACTGCAAAACAAAAGCCTGATGACTAGAAATGATGGAAAGATTTTTTTTGGTTGATATTGAGCAACAACATCATCCGACAGCTCTGGATGATGCTGATATTTGTGTTTGTCCCATATTTTATTTTTGAGGAAAAATAAAATGTTTTTTTTATTGATAGCTGGAATAATGATATTGGTTTCACATTCTCTGTTTCATTCAAGTGTTGCATAAATTCGTTATCCTGGCCTTCAGATAAGACAGGGATAACCAACATTAAGTTTATGCAGTAGAATGAAATGTAAACATTGATGGAGATTATTAAAAAATTAAAATTATTAATAAAAGAGTTTGCTTTTATTGATCAGTGTATAAATATGATTATCCATTGATAAGATGAACAGCCACACACCTCTTGCTAGCAAACGTTAACAAAAATTGCTTTCACATATTTCCTCTGATGAAAATATAATACAGATCAGATCTCTGCCACTGCACAGTATGTATGACTGTTACTAATAGTTCTTAGACCCTGGGAATAGAAGCTATATCAAAATACTATTTTTGTCCCTTCTAACAGCTGAGAGTTTGTCCTAATTTTTCCACTTTAAGGTCTTACCATAGTGCAGCTTGACAATAAAAGGGTGATTCACCTCCACCAGGATGTCACGTTCCATTTTGGTGCGAACCCGGTCTCGCACTGGAAGACACAGATAAATACCCAGTTATGTGAAATTGCCAGTTTCTACCTATCCCTCACCTTCCCTTTGTTTTCCCATCCCTTCCTCTTCTTTTTTTCCCTCCACCTGGCATCAAAATCACACAGATGGCAACAGATAAGAGAACAAACAAAAGATCAGAGAGGGGAAACAGCCAGTCCTGCAGGAAAAATACTCCCCCAGCTCTAGATACAATAGCCGGCTGGCCTTGGGCCCAGGCAAGTATGGAGGAAAAAGTAATGTTTATCTTGTCTAAATTACCTCAGAAAGACAGTTGTTTTTTTATAAAAAAATATTTACATGTACTTAAGAGGCAGGGTCTTTCACAAATGATACAGCACCCACTAAAAAATAAATATTTAACAACCAGACTTGTGCACCAGATGAGCATAAAATCACAGTGTCATTGACTGCAATATTTTCACCTGTAAATCTTACACAGGAAAAGCACATACATGCTTCTTTCTCTATAAACTGGGCTTTGATGCATTCATTGGAATGCTCCTGGATTATTCTTTGCAAATGTGCATGCAAATATATTAAAACAAGTCATTCACTAACTGAGTTTCAAAAGGAATAAAAGAACAGTACTGAGGGACAACCAAATCACTAAGTTCTATGGAATATGACATAGTATTCATAAATACATTATATTTTCTAAAAATATCATTGTGAAATGTACTGGGGTAGTTCAGATGGATTTCTAAAAAATAAAATAAAAGGTAAACAATGCAAATTCTACATATGAGCTACAAGAAAAACTTGACTATTTTGGATATATTTTCAGGTCTGTACAGTGTACAGTCTGTACACTGTTTTGTTGGCATGTGCTAAGAAACATTTTTTGAATAAACAGTTAGTGGATAAACTAACTCAAAGACCATACCCCCTCCACCAAAACCCATCCGTAACAGCTTGATTGGACAGCTTCTTCACTCACTTTTTGCTGCTAAAGCTGTCTGCTGCATAAGACAATTGCTCATCATACCAGTGGGAGATAATGACAGAAACTCATAATTAATCAAGGGTAATGTACTCCATTTTGCTCATTATAACACAACGTTCCCATCTATTTCCCATCTCCATGGGGCACATTTTCATTTCATACTGTCCCCAAATATGCCATGAGCATATTATTATAGAGATATGACATTACTGTATGTATTATGAGCATTTTGAGCAAGTTTATTTACTGGGTATGGGGCCTTGTTTCAAGCTACCATATGAGGTATAATCACAAGTGTTTATGACGGTTTCAACAGACAAGAATTGAATTATTCAGCAACCAGTGTTGAAGCGAGTCTCTTTGACCCTGTTCAGCAATGATGACGCAATAAGCCTAGACAAGCCAGCAGGCACAAAGTTAGTGCTATAACCTAAAAATAAAAACAAAGCATTTGTCTTAACTAAAGGCAGTAGCACTAAGATAGACCACCATGACTCGCTTCATATTAAACCTGTGGACCCAATTCTGTGGGCCCAATTGATCAACTGTTTTTGCTTGTGAGCACTGAGATACAGTTATCACTGTTGATTGCATCCCTGCCTTCCAGGGGGATGCTGCATCCAATTATGCATCACACAGCGAGGCTGTTGGCCAGAAGCAGAGTCTAGACTGGATACACAGCAGTGTATAGACAGAATTGTTCAAAACCATGCATGCTTGACCATTATGCAGCCCTATCATCACAATTTAATGTGATATCATCATCAGACTGTGCTCATATTGGGTGCCCAGTTAGAACTATGCACAATGACATAAGGACTTCCCTGCATACTGAACCCATACCTGCCTGGGTGATGCTAAAGCCAGCTTTGTTGCCCAGTGGGGCTGGTGGCAAGTGCCAGCAGTGGTACAATTCAGACTGCAGTGCAGACATTTTAAATGTTTTATAGGGAGACATATGCTGACAAGCTTACACCCCTCATTCACCATGTACACATGAATATCTCTTCAATGATTTTCATACCCTCACCATGCACACACATACCCATACCTTTCAGTGTTGCCTTCCTCAGCACCTTCATAGCATAGAGCTGCCCAGCATCTGGCCCTGTCTTCTTCCTCACCAGAAACACCTATGGGGAAGATCACAAGGTTAAAAGACAGAATCAAGCTCAATCCCCTTATGCAAGTCTGCAAAATAAAGTGTATGTTATACTTTTCAAATATAAACCCTGTATTTTGCTATAAATTCATGGCTTGGCGTGCATGTGTAACCTAAAATAGGTTACTCATGTGAGATTAGTTTCTATTAAAAGACCCTTCTGCACCACCTAAGGGTGATAACAAGTGGGATTCCATTAAATTACTAAGTGGTAAGAAGAGGGATGAAAGAACATAAATATAAAAAGAACAGGGATGAGAGAAGCTTAACTTCTTTTTTGATTTGCTTTGAGTAAATGAAGAGCTTTATGTTATAACTTGCAAATGTAGTTAATAGTTCACTCAGCCCATTTTTTCAATGTCTGTTATGAAGTATTTCACATCCAGATAACTTTCTTCATCGTTAAAAAATGGTTGACCATTAATTGTGAGATACTGTGGTATGATTTAAGTTTCCATGTCATTCATCACCTATCTCATTGAAAGAGAATGATTTGCATACTTTTTCCACTGGTGTCAAGAATTTAATTTATCAGGATTAACTCAAGAAAATAAAAAGCAATCTTGGCAGATGGCAAAGTTAATGTTATGTAGCTGAGTAAACTCATTTCATCCGGTGAAATAAAAATGTTTACAGTAATAATGGTCATTTTATGTTATCTTATTTACTTCAGTTTTAATGAAGTCACAATGCTAAACAGTTTCCAAAGTAGCACTGTTTATAAAGAGATGCAAATATGCATTTTTACAAATTGCATTATTTTAGGAAGCATTTAATCAACTGTCACATCCCACTTGCCATTACTTTCATCTCTATGAAAACTTAAATCTTCAAGTTTAAGAGCATTAGGTTTTATGTGAATAGAAAGTCTTAAACTTTCAAAACCATTCAAGAAATATTTCATGCAGATGTACACTGAGTAAATAAACAGAGAAACCATGACAACATTTAGAAAATGGGGAATTTCAGTAAAAAAAAAAAAACTGTATAACTAATGGCTTGCAGCAAGGTAGTAATATTCTACACCGAACAATGTATTTTAAATTTGTATCAATCCAGCTGTTTGCCATTGGCAAATATTTAATAAAAGAAAAGTACAGAAGATACAAGGCAGTGTTGAAGAAAGTAAATAATATAATTCTTTTGTGGGTAAAACATTGAGACATTAGACTTTTGTCTTAGTTCAGTGAAGTGTTTATTCACTGGAAACTGAGGTTACAACTGAAACTAGTACTGAAACTGTGCTATCAATGATCAGGTACCACTACAAATTTAACACAGATGTTGCCATTTAGTATTTACTATTGTTTTAATCTTACAGCACATGTATATCTTAATAAACATGTTTAATTGGTGACCTCACCATTTGTTTACCAAACAAAAAAAGTAAGAGTAAAACAGTGACAACTGTCCCTTCCCTCCTTAAACAATGTCAGCATCCCTTCTCCTTGAACACAGTGGTTCCTCCAATAAGAGCATTTCTCCATAAAAATCAATTGCTAGAATTTGAAAGAGGAATTGCATAAAAATGAATGGAACATGGATGCAAAATGAAATGATCAGAGTGGCTTTGAGAAGCTGATCATGTACAACCCCCTGGTTTACTTATGAAAGCAGAACATCCTCATATGAGCACTTCATTTTCCTATGGAAGATCTTCATTATGTGATCTAATGACTCTGAGCTATTAAAAACAGCTCTAACCACAGTGATGTTTCAAGAACAGGTAATTACAGTAATGGCTCAAAATGACAGGAACAAATAATCTGCGTTCATTGTTAATGTATGCCTCTGTGTAAATGTTTTGTTGTTTTATTGAACTCTGACCAAATCACAAATAACAAGTGGTTCCTCTTCACTGAGGAAAAAATAGTAGGTAGGTGGGTGCAGTGAACAAAAGAATGGAAGCATACCAGTGCTTCAACAGTATTAAAGTATGTTCAAACATCTTTTGTTAAAAGTTTAGAGTTGGTACATGGAGTAACTAGAGTGTTTTACGATAAAATTGCACACGTGAGAGGACTGCTAACAGTTTGAGTATTTAGTACACAGCAGAAAACTACAAAACCAATATAGCTAACTATGCCTTTTCATTTTTAGACTATTCAGTATATGTACTCAGCATCAGTACAGTCACTAAGTGATAATCCTCTGTCTCCAACATTTTTCAATTAAAAATCTATGGATTCATTTAGTATAACCACACACTTTGTCCTGCACTGACCCTTACAATTTAACTACCATTTTCGAAACTAATGAAAGTCAGCTGTGTACAAAAGAACCATAGCACAAAACCCTAAGTTGGAAAAATAATGCTAAATTATATTTTTTAAGTTATGAAACTTGACGCTCAAAACATATACAAATACAGGACAACAGTTTTGTAAAAAGGGTTCAATCTGACTGATTTAGACCAGCTACCTCAAATGCAAACCAAACTCAACAAATTGCATGTGGGTAGCTCATTCCTTCACAGTTAAGAAGAGATAAGGCAAGGGGGAGGAGGCGACAGGGCTGCTGCCAATACTGCTGAGAGAACGAAACAAACTGCTGACTGAGGCCTCAACAGCCAAGTCTATGTGTCGAAAGTACTGAAGATACAGGTATATCACTTACTTAATTTAAATGAGCTACATTACATACAACAGTTAGGTAATGACAAAAAATGTTAGCTCATTTCAAAGTCAAAAGTCACAATTATCCAGCTAATGAAGGGACAGTAACACCATATATTGAGACACCACATATGTCTACACAGTATAGACTATGATTTGAAGATTCAGGACCAATTTTTCACATTTGCTCCTGTGATTGCAAGTAAAAATACAGGATACATTCATTTGCATTCACTTGCTTACACTGCCCTGTTACAGTAATCTTAGACATCAAGCATCAATCCATGACAGTAGTCCAGGCAAACCAAATGACCTGGTTTAGACTAAACAGACAAATACACTTTTCTTTTTTCCACCATTCTCTATTTTCTCTTCACAATGTTACAAATCCAGAAAAGATTAAAAATCTGACCAGAGGAGAAACACTAATGAGCTAAATATTCTACAATTTCTCTGTTTCTTGACAAATTTAACAATCGTTTTAAGTTATTCTTGTGAATGCAAACTGAAGAGATGTAATCTCTATGAAAGACTAGGCTTCTGTCTGTGTTCTACTGTGAATTACACTCCTTGAGCAGGACTGCCATCTCCACTACACGACCATCTGCTGAAGGCCATTGCATGTTTGGCCCAATAGTGGCACTTAGCTGAGCATGAACCACCCCACATATCAACCCTTAAACAGATTACATTGCCATGTTTATTTATCCAGGATGGCTTAACCTTAAACCTCCAGTTTAAATACTTTTCTGCTTCTTCTCCCAATTTGGAAAGAGCAATTGTATCACAAGATATGGTCAATGCTGCACCCTCTGCTATCACCCTAGGAGAATGCAAATGAGCACACACTCTTCTCTGTTAACTTTGTTAACTTTTTCATTCTTTTAATTTTTTTCCCACATTTGAAATTGTATTTCTTATCGCGCCAAACTAACATGGTAAGACATCAATACACAAGCCACCCCTGACTACAGGGGACTATATTAGTGATCACCCACTTGTCCATCAATTTCCAACTACTGAAGTTAAAATGCGGTTCAATTGCTTGTGCAACACTCAGCTGAAAAGTCAAGACAGTGTCCATTTTCAGTGTAAATGGATCCTTGCTTTAGACGTCTGTGGCAATACTGCCACATTGTTGGAAAAATAACATAGTTGGTTAAGATCACGAACTCCAGTGAAAATTTCTCACATGAGCAAGCTTTTCTCCACTTCAATCAAAGCCATTAAATGTAGCATATAACTCCTGCTACATTTGACTGCTTTACCTTTGAGCACACCTTACCACAGTGTAATGCAAGGATGTCATTATACTGCCATGCATAATTTATGTTGGGTAAAAAGGCTTTGGAGATTGGAATGATTTACATCAGAGTTCAGTGTTCACTGAAGCAAGTATCAAGGGTAATCAGTTTCACTTTAAATCTGAACATGTATCTTTCTTGAAGAACATATCCTAACCACTACATCACATTACTGCTCAAAACAGTTAGTACTTACACACACATACATGTGCACACTCACAAAACAATTCTTTGCATGCACACACTCTCCAAATAATACCCTTTGAACACATCTCTAGTCTTGTCTACCCCCTACCCTAGTATTAAATGTGAGACGCACCTTGCCGAATGAGCCCTGTCCCAGGACCTTGCGGATATCAAATTGCGCTCTGTCAGCCTTTTCAGACCCCTCCTTTACATGGTGAGTGATGCTGATCTCTTTCACCGAGCCTTCATCCTAAGAAAGACAAGAAACACATGGTCAGGTTCCAGTACAGAAATAGACAGTTTGGGTCCTATACAAAGGAACACACAGTACCTTACAAGAGTCCCTTACTAAGAGAAATAAGGTTAGAGATACAGGATACAGGATTCAACAGGATAATGAACAGGGATACACACTCAACAACATCCTCATCAAATCACTGCACATATGTGCACATGTATTCACAACGCACACAATTACTGATGAATTACTTACAACTGCTTATAAATACAAGCACTGAAGCCATATGAACAGTCCTGCTGGCTCAGTAACACTATGACTGAAAACACAGAAAAGGAACACATGAGCAAGCCAGCAACTGTGGGAGGACAAACAGAAAGAGAGAGAGAGGAAAAAACAAACCACTGACTGTCCTCGCCGCCACCCTCCCCCGGCCCCCAGAACCCACGCACATGACAGTAACTCTCCACGTTCTCCCACTTGGGCCTAGGTCTGGCCCAGGCTGCGGCCCCATCCCCCATGTCCCTGGGATTGGCAGCCTTCCGTCAGGCTTTGCGAGGTGTGCTGCAGGGCCTGGCAGAGCCTTCCATGCTGCGTGTTGGTGGATGTGCTGCTAAGAGCGACTGCGCTTTGCTCTACATGGTAGGGGGAGGGAACCCCTGACTGACAGCTTCCACACGGTTGCCATGCCGCCCCCCTCATATTCCTCCCTCTTGCATCGCAGAGTGGGTGTGGAAGAGGGTGAGTAAAGCCATAGCTCTCTCTTTCCATCTCTATTTCTCTCTCTCCCTCCCTCCCTCCAAAAAATTGCTTCTGCACAACCTCTTCCCTGGAGACGTTTACCTAAATTATGCAAAAATACAGACACACTTACACATTTACATTGCTATACAGTATTCCAATCACTATTTTAATTCTACTAGCAATATCGCTTCTTTTAAGGTTTACTAAAGTCAGCTGGAAGAATTTGCTGTCTTGAAGCGCCTGCAATGAATTATGAATTTACAGACTTAAATCTAAATCTGCAATTAAAATTACTGTTTATGCCCCAATTGTTTTACTTTCAAATATCTATGAAAAAGCCTCAATAACAACAGTTCAGGGACCATGCATTTATTACCCCTTTTCTCTCCAATACTTTTGGAATTGTCATTTTTACAATGCACAACATGGCACATATACAACAAGTAGCTCAGCAGTTATATGCACTCTGCAGTGTATTTTACACAGTATAATATAGCATACTACAGGACAGCAAATACCAAACAGTGAGAAGGGGCATCTGTGACAAAATGGGGATCTGTAGGTGCCTGCTGAATTGCAAGCACTTATGCAGCACTGACCTGAGTGTTTCCCAGTGAAATTCAACGCATGACAAAGCTCTGACCAAAGGTAACAAATGTGTTGGGCTCAGCCTCTACTCATGGAGAGTGCTTTTCTGTTCGAGCCACTTGGGAGCCCAAAACTTGATTTTGAAGGGTAACTTTATCCTCACATGCAGCCTTTCTCCTCACTGTTTGCTATTTTGAAAGGTGCTCAGATGTGGGATGAAAGCGAGAGATGGACAGGTGGACTGTCCATCCCTCCTCACCCTGCAAGCACAACATAGTAACATAAATCTGAAAATGAGCAGTTATAGCTGCAAGTGAGCAAAGGGGGAATGTTTCCTTCAGATTGGTCGTTCTTTGTCCAATTAGCCTCTATAGCTCTGACTTTTTTGACACATATGGTATTTGTATACCAATGAACTTGGACAAAAGGGTTACAGTGACCAGAAACTTGCAAAGACAAAATTTATCCAGATTTATTACCAGATGTTCAATATTATACCAGTTGTACAGAAATACTTTAATTACCACCAAGATTGATCTCTTATTATGAACATGCAACATATAAAATTGTTTCAGTATTTATGCTTTATAAAGTATATACAATTATTTTTAAGATCATGCATGCCAGCATGACCTACAACATTCTTTTTATATCATTTTGCGTCACAACCCACCTACTAAGATGTGAAACCATTGCGCCAGAGGACTGAGCAACTTACACAAGTGGTCCAAGAGTGCCCGACGAAAAAGTTTTGAGAAATGAGGTTGGAAACCCCCCCCCGCCCAGTCATGCTATGCCCTATTACCCGATTATAAACCACCCTTTGAGAAACCCAGCAACAGTCAGCATTGGCATGGTCAAAATTCAGTCTGGACAGCAGGGTGCATCACTATTCCTAGTACAGATCAGACTGCAATTCTTTTTCTTAAGACATTTGTTTGGAAAACTGGCATGAGTCGTGAGATGGAATGATCAAGTTTTGCCCTCGCCTTCACAAGAGGCCCACATTGGTGAAGCAACAATTGGCTCAGTCTCCCTTAGGTAAGATGGGGGTAAGCAGGTTAACTTTGTTGGTCTTATACATATATGGTGCTTTGTTTATTTCAATCTTTTGTCCTCAGTCATACCTGATACCAATGCACAACACCAATCCTCTCAGGCTATGTAACATTTCTGTGTTGATTCACCCTACAGTTGGAAAAACCCAGCACCCATCTTTTCATACTTAACCTTCAGAGTCATGTGTTTACATCAGAAATAAGAATTAGGCTTGCCAGCATGAAGTGGCAAAAGATATTTTGGGATGCTTAAACACCTGTCAACAACATGTGACGTGGCAGAGTATCTCTTACCTGCCACAGCCCTTAATACACTGGAAAGAGTATTCCACCACTCAGCATCTTCTTCAACATGACAAAACGTTGCCTTAACTTTTTGGTAGACATAGCTTTCTTAGTCTCATTCATTCCCTCTCTTTCCCCATCCATTTCCCCATAAAGGGGACATGTGGACATTAGAATTACCAACTGTCCACAATCCACTGACATCCATGAAGATCCTGAATTCAAGACTTGGGGCTTGCTTGGTCAGATCAGGATACAAACATACTTCTTTGAATGGGGCCAGTGGATACCAGTGCAGAAATCAAGGATACTGACAACTATAACCAAGCAGTTTCTTTTTCACACTCTCTAACTAGAGAGCACTAAGGACACCCAGTTCATTTCAGAGGCATGTCTTTTTGATCTGTGTCATCACTATTGTACTAGACCCAGAACAGACTCAAGGTTCCTTGTGTGCCCTGGTTTGTCCTATAATGTAAAATATGGCTATCACTCAGTGAGGATCAACTAGCTGGTGCAAGGCTATCACACTAAGGTACAAACGCACCACACACAAACACTAAATCATATTACATGTGCCCACACGTCTGTGCGAATATGTGTATGAAAGCATGCTTTCTGATCATTAGGGAGGCAGGGTGGGAAAAGCACACGGTTTAGCTGAAGGGGCAGAGGAACGCTGACTGGGCCTCAGGCTCAGTGACAAATGCTCTGGCCTCAGAGTGATCTCACTCACTGACAGACAAATGCCTAATGAGCTTCAGCAACACAGTGAGCCCATTGTCCCTTCTGCCTCATTACTGTAATTGGGTCTGTGATCCATGATACATAAGCATGGTCTTTTCCCTCTCATCCTGTCTTTCCTTCTCCCGCTCTTCCCTCTTTCTTTGAATGTGGAGTTTTAGAGTCAAATGAACCATGAAAATAGCTCCACTCTCTCTGGTTTGTTATGACAGAGAGTAATTACTCATCACAGCCAGATAGGTCTGTCTCCCTGTACGACTCCTGTATTAAGAGTAGGCAATGACAATCTGCAAAAACTGTGTTTGATGTGTGTGTGTGTGTGTGTGTGTGTGTGTGTGTGTGTGTGTGTGTGTGTGTGTGTGTGTGAAGATGACATGCCTTAGGCTTTCCTCTTTGGGAACCTCTGTCTAGTTCAGAAGATATTCAAGTTTAAAGAGAAAATATAGCTTTGATCTACCTCCCCGAACTGGAGCAGAGCTCTTACAACAGCTGATTTAAGACTGCGGAATTCTGAGTCAGCTGCAGACACAGCACTAATGACACAGAGGGACAGCTTCACACACCTACAGTACAGAGGAAGTATGACATCGTCCTTGATCCATATAGTCAGCACCAACCATGGGCTCAGCACTTAGGTACAGGCAGATTTGCCCAGGTTCAATTGAAGTTTGTCTGTAAATTTGACTCCAAAATAAATGCAAGTGTTTTTTTTCCCCAAAAACATCAAGGAAAGGTAATGTTGGTGATTAATGTTCCTATCTAAATATCTGTCGGTGAAAAATGAGACTCTTTACTCATTATATTCTGATTGTGTCCAAGCATTTGTAACCTTCTGTATTTTAAGTCACAAATGCCATATGCTGAAAATGACCTCCAGGACCCCAGTCAACTGAGGAGTTCGCGGTGCTGGACGAGCAGTCCAACAGTGCCAGTCCAATAGTGCCAGAGACCTTTGTTCTTCCAAATAAAATAACAGCAAGTTTCAGATGTACTTGCACTTTGTACCCATTGGTGCCTATCCCTCTAGCTCAACCTTCCCAGTGAAAATCCAGCCACTACTGGAAACTGTGGTGATAATAATACTTCCTCTCCCTGTTTCCTTGACAACATATGCACAGAAAGGAGGCAGTGAGCCACCTGTGCCTATGACAAGATGGCTGGCCACTGACACACACATACAGACAACACAAAGATACGTGGGAAATATATTCAAACCACACTTGTACACAAACTTTCCCTGCTCCCCCTGGCCTGGCAGCCTGACTCAGGGCCATTTCAGGTGTGATTCAGCCTCATCTTTTGAATGTTTCTGAGTGGACAGAAGCAGCACTAAATGTTGTCATGACAACAAGACCCTGTCACATGAGGATAGGTCTAAACAAACATAAAAAACTGATCTACCCTCTAATTATGAAAAAGCAAATATGATGATTTTTATGCCATGGTTACATTAAGTTACATTAAGAAGTGGTGCTTCACTCAGACAGGGACCAACACTAAAATGGGTTTCTTCTTCACAAGAACACCTGTCAGCATTGAAGAAACACATGTTCATCATTTGCATTTCAAACAGTGTAAACAGATTCTGCCCACAAGCACCGACCCAGTCAGCCTTTTCCTCTACAGGAAGTGTTGGCATATGGATTGGAGTTTTGTTATCTGATTCTAGACCCTAGAGACAGAGTGTACCCAGAGTTGCCACTCCTATTCATAATTTCTCATTCCCGGTGCAATGGGCTTTTGGGGAAAGAAAAAAGCTTGAGTCTGTTGACTGACACCACCCCACAATTTTCTTTGTAAACCTGTTATATGCCTATAAGCATAATAATTGAACATAATCTATTTAACTGAATAACTTAAGATTTGCTTGAGGTGACAGCACTTCCTTTTCAACTATAAAAAATCTTACTGGTACCTTCACCAGAACCTTCATTCTTTAAAATACAACGGATATCCAGGACACTGGGCTAAATTAGACAAAAGTAAAATTACGTCAATATATTCCCCAAACGTCACAATGAATGTTAAAAAAATGACAAAAAAAATACAGCCAAACGTGATATGAGAACATGCAAAGCAATGGAGCTTAAAATGTTTTGCTGCTTACAGGTTTGCGATCAAACTGTTGAACTAAGAAAGAAACTAGGCAATAGTTTTAATTGACTGATGACCAACATAAACATAAACACTGTTAATATGCATATTTCCAAAACAAAAGCACTGCTTGATTACTGAATCATTCCATTTTCAAACAGACCCTGTCCTCTATATATACTGTATGTAACTTGGGCTCCTTGATAAGCCCAATGGATGTTATTTGCTGGATCACCTCATTGTCAATATGTAAAATGACTGGTTGTTATACTATAAGTATCCATATTAAAAAAAACATAAATTGTTCAAGCAAAATACAAACTCCTGTTAAAAACTGAAGTGTTCTAGCTGGATTGCAAGCCTACTACCTCCAAATGGAACAAAAAAGTGACTGTTTTAAACATCAAGCTATAATGAAACAGCAAACTGAAACTCCCATCTCAATTGTTTCATTTTATTTTGGAGCACACCCTTATGTCTAAAAGCTGTTTACTTGTCGGTAACCATACAATTTTAACTATCTTGCCTTACTAGCCAGGAGACAACAATTTTAAATGAATGAGGGCTAGTCTGCTTGATACTATGTAAACAGTCATTTTATCTATCAGCTGCAGACAAGAAGTTTGTCCTGTGTTCAGTTAGTTAGTTTGTTCTGTTCCAGTCAATTCTGAATTTGACAGTTCCATAAAAAGGGTATTTTTCCAACAATGAAAGTAGAATGATTTGACTTTCAAGAACATTTCAATAAAATCAATGCTTATTTTTTATCAAACTGCTTGAATAGTGTACCTTGTTCATAATTTGAACAGCATTCAGTTGTTATATCACTCATGAAACAAACACAAAATGTAATTATGTTCAGTAATCACTAAATCCTTATCAACATCCACAACATGCAAATACATACACTCACATACAAATATGCAATCATGGAACTTTTCTATTATCATTTAGCAATATATTTTTAAATCAATCAGTCACTCTGATTGGTGCAGCACGTTACTTGTAAATTCGTCACTCTAACAATATTCACGAAAAATCTAAGCAAAACTTGACTCTAATCCCCTGGAAATTAACACATATACCTAGAGTGCCATGATGCAGATCCAGAGACGTACAGACGTACAGAGACGTACAATCAGGGTGTTGGGGAGAGAAGGAGAGTGCAAGCAAAACAGAAACATTGATCAGTACTTACACTGCATACCTGGGTTTCATCTTCTACCATAGAATCCTCTGAGGCCTGCAGAAAACAACAGCACATTATTAGGACTTTTTCATATGGACCACATTTTTCAAACAGGGTCATTTTTATAATGAAATGGATTATATTTATGATGCAGTAAACTGCTCCAATTCAAAAGTATTGCTACCATGTAGAATTTTATATATTTCCATATTTGTTCAAGAATCACTGAGATCAAATGCTTGGTATATATTGCTCTAGAATACACAATTGCTGCATAGTGGAAAAGCTTTGTTGTATATCTGATATGTAAACCTATTGTCCTTAAGTTATTTGATGAATAATGAATAATAAGATAACTTTCTTGCATAAATTAAGTGTTCTGCTTTGTCCTTGTCGCTTTTACAATGCAAGCTAAATATCAAAACATATTTTCAGTACCAGTGTCAAATCTTTTTTGTGTTGATTAATTATTCATAGAGGCAGTCTGAAAGAAAAAATGTACCAAAGTCTGGTGCCTCTTGTATTTGTTTGGTGAGATACAAAATGAGAAATGTAATTTTAATTTAGGAAAAAGTAATTCCCCTCCAGTTAATTCAAAACAATTAAAGGGGTAATTAGGGTCAGCTAATCTGGGCCAGCGTGTCCTATTTCAAGCCTAATTCTGATTAATGTTGGCCCATATCATTACAGGGAAGTTGTCAGCACACATTGAAAAAGCACATCAAATTTGTTGAAGATTAGAGAAATTTCATAACAACAGTGTATCCTCATAGGAGTGGCTTCTCTACCAAAATCTTTCCAAAAAAAAAAAAAAAAAAAACGCAGAACAACATCCAGAGATTTGCACACCTCTCTGGCCTCAGCTAAGGGCAGTGCTCATGACTGCATCAACACACTGGGCAAGGAATGGGATTCATGGCAGAAAAGCAAGGCAAAAACCAAATACTGAATGCTATTCTCAGGTTTGCCAAAAAGAACCTAGATCTTTAAGAGTTCTGGAACAATGTTCTACAGAGGGATGGAGCAGAGGTAGAACTTTGTGGAAGACATGGACCCTGTTATGTCTGGCAAAAACCAAACACTGCATTCCACAGTAAGAATCTAATATCAACAGTCAAGCATGATGGTAGTAGTGTCCTGATTTAGAAATTCTTTACTGCATCAGGATCTGGATGATTTTCCATTATCAATTGAACCATGAATTCTGCTCTGTATTAGAGAACCCTAACAGTAAATGTTAGGCCATGAGTCTGTGAGCTGAAGTTGAAGTGCAGCACATGCAGAAAATCAATAACATGAAAACATGAGCAAGTCTACCTTGCAATGGTTGCAGAAGAAGAAATGTTATGTTTTAGAATGGCTAAATCAATGTCCAGACCTAAACACAACTGAGACATTATGAGATGAGCAAATGTCACTGATTTTAAGTAATTCAGCATGGAGGGGTAGACCAAAATCCTCCTTTGTGCTGTGAGAGGCTTGTCAATAGGTACATGAAGTGTTTGCAGTCACTGCTGCTAGAAGTGGCATAACCAGTTATTAGGTCTATATGGGCAAATACTATTCCCATACAGGGGTACTGGGTGTTGAATCATTTTCCTTAATAAATAAATTAAATGAAGTAAAACTTTGTTTATATGGTGAATCAGGTTCTCTGTGTTCTCATATTAGGTTTTTCATTAAATGTTTGATAAAATTCTGAGTGAAAATTAGCAAAAATAAAAAATCCAACAAATACTTTTTTGAAGCACCATAGATCACATGGTTCCCAGTATTTGCCTCTGGATTGCTGCTTGGATTTCATTCTGTAGTTCTTAAGGATTAGTCAGTACGTTGCTGGTGTTGTTTAAAATTAGACAATTTCAATGTGTAATATTAACTAATCGCAAATAATTAATATTTCAAACTAATTTGACTTTTCATATCAGAAAATTATATGGACCCAGACCACCTGATTTTTTAACATGTTTCAGCTAGAACAAAAATCAGGGTAAACACAGGTTGAGGGCCAAGCCAAGCAACTATAAATAGATATAATGTACACTATAATATAACTATAATGTACACTGCTGCTTAAGCTTATGATTTTATGACTTTTTTATGACAAAAAAAACCACACCAAATAAATATTTGGTTTACTGAAATAATTAAGAGCAGAAGGTTTGAAAACCTTAAGCAGATCAACCTTATTACCCTCACTATACCCCAATGCACTACAGGCCACATTAGTAACCACAGGAAACAGGTAACCCTAAAAACCAACACTAAACTGACCAGAACTTCCTCCAGACAGCTTTAAAAATTACACTATCCAGAGGAATGCCAGCTGGCAAGAAAAATTCTGCACAGACTTGCTAAGTACCACTTGAGTGAGAAAGCTCCAATACTGACCACAGACTGAACAAAAGTTTTCTATTGTACCTTGTCCCTCAATTGTAATGTAAGCATTCAATGTTGTAGAATATTCAGTGCTCACTGTTTTACAATTGTTACACCTGCTTCACTCAGAATGAGCAAAAACCTTGAATCTGTAAATGCCCCATGCTCTTGAAACATGTATCACCTGCATGATTAAGCAAAAGTATACATAATTGAATCCACCAAAATGTGTGACTTTCTCTAGGCACCAATTGGTTCAAGTAAACATAAGCCACCAAGTGCAACACTGACAGTTAAAGTCATGTCAGCTATTGGATACTGTAGTGATATAGCCACACATCTTGTGTGTCTGAATTTTCATTCTCACTGAAAATAATGATATGTGTGTCAATTTTGGATAATGGGACATTCCTGTATGAAAGAGGCATTAGGAGGAGTGTGACACTACACATGACAAAGGGGCAGTCACAATAGGCATATTCATAGCAAAGTATGAAGGGCCTACTTCGTGTTGAATTATTCCTTTACTAAGAAAAGGTCAGAACTGACGTAAGTGTGTTGCGAGAGGACTAGACAATTAGCTAAATTATGAACTACATGGTTTAATGTTATGTATCATCTCAGAACTCAACAACATGGCCCTTTCAAACAGCATAAGACAGAAAATGTGAAGTATATGGATCCAACAGTGTTGCAGGGGTGACTGAAGAGGTAGCTATACTGTGTTTTAATTTAAATTAGCAATTATTGTTTACTTCACAAAAGGTTTGTATCCAAGGTCACTTCACATTTGTGCATGCTCTCACATTGTCAGGAGCTTGTTCTTCATCCATCCAAATAAAAGCCCTCTCATATTTGCATTAGCTACATTCTATTAATATTCATTACTTTTTAAAAAAATTCCATTATCACAACCATCTTACAGAATTGCGCATATATTAAGGCCACTGGAAAAACAAGCATTCAGATTCAAGCCCATTGCCTTCAGATGTTTCAGTAAGATGCAAATAAGGTGTTAGAAATTTGGGTGAACACTGGTTAAATACTTTGCTTGCTATCCTAGTAAAATGATGCATGATCACAATATTGAACTAAACCTCTCAGTATGCAAACAAACCCCACAAAAATCACAAACGATACCAGTTATTGGTCAGTAGCTCTCCAAAAGTGGATTGATCAATTAATTGGACTGACATAAAATTTGTGAGTGTGGAAACCCCAAAAGAGAAAAATTACAACTATGGAAGTGTAGATTAATTAATAGAGATCAATTACAAATGCTCTTGATGAATTACTGCCTACCATTTTTCTCAGAGGGAAAACCTCTTTTTTCTGATGTTTTGCTATCACTGACTATTTATCAAAGGTTCTACATTAGCAGCCCTGAATAAATGATTATAAAGGCCCTCATGAAAGTAGAATTCCCACTTCTGAACAATAACAAATCACAAAATGTACAATTATAACTATATTATTTTAATAACTGCAAGGTAAACAAAGTACAACAGCCAAGAGAATAAATTTAGAGTCTGAACTCCATGGTAACTGGTATTGCATATCTTTGTTTTCTTCTGTTTCTAACAGTGACCTACTCCTGTCTTAGTTTTGACAGCTTCCTTCCTCAATCCCCTCCCCCAACTTGCTGCCCCCTTGCAACTTCTACAACTTGCGGGTGCCATTCCTGACAGCAATACACATTTTAGCACACGTAAAACAGTGTTTCGTAACCGACCGAGCCCTACAGCAGAACGTCTAATGCGTAACAATCAATATTATCTATCTCGTGCATAGAATGTGCATTCGTGAGACGCTGTACTAAAATAAGATAATGTCGTTGCACAATGTTTCCTGTTTTCGAATTCATACTAAGGCTATGAATCAAGTGTGATTCACATTTCTCAAAAAAGCAATCTGGAGGGCTGACAAAGACCATTTTTGCTAGAAGCTGAGACAGTGTAATAACATGTCTTCACAAACTCTATCAGGGCACATGGAACTATATAGATGTGTCCCGTCCGCAGTGAGACCTTACAGGTATTACAGAAGTTTTAAAATACTGCAAACGTGTACAGATGCCAATGTAGCTATCCGTATTTGTTAAATTGATTTTCGTTATTACAATCATGAAATATTTCATAAGGCAGCAGACGGTGAACAGCCAAATCGCATGCATTGCTCGGCTTTGAACTATTTTAAATATGTACGGTTAACAACAGTAATTCACAGGTGATTACCTTTACGTCACTCTGCTGTAAACGGTTAACATTAGTTCACCAATAATACTGAGTGTCATTCAGCTCTTAACGAGAAATAGCGAGACAACCACAAAAGCAATACACTTCCGACTTTTAAAATGTCAGACGTCATATTTTCTTTTTTGTGACTTAATATTTCCAAGGATATTTATTTTATCCATCTACTCCCCATAGTCCAAAACAGAGCATTTGCTCTCACTAATGTAATGTCGAAACTTTTTTTACCGATCAACTGTGTGTGAAAAGAAGGCAGCAGACATGGTCGTTTGCTTGCAGTCCGTGGTCAAAACTTACATGTATCGTAAGGAACATATTTCTACCCATACAGCACCTGGCCCCAAGTCTCTCCGCTATGGTAGCGACCACTATCTACCTAAATTTGTCTACCCGAATTTACCTCATTATCGGCATTCCCCAAGGCCATCTTCTGCCAGGGGTCCGCCAGCTGTGCCAGCGGCATCTTCGCTCACGGAGTAGTCCGAAGATCTTGCTGAACTTAGCTTGCTAGCTAACAGCCAAGCTAACTAGCTAACGTGACATAGGCTAAGACAAGACGTTTCCGTCGGGGTGGAAAATTGCGCAAAATGGTAATCAAAGCAGACGGTTGCTTCGTCGCGGAAAAGTCCGGTTCCAGTGCCGTAGTAAAAATACTTTCCCTTCTCCCCCTCCCTTCAGTGTGACTCCGTCCCTACTAGCCGCTAAGTCCTATCCCCTCTTGACTAGCTAACACTCACTTCCGTTTTCCTCAATATGGCGCCGTGGTGCATCTTACCTGTCTCTCAGGCAGAAGCTTGGTTTAGCGTTACCCTTTCAACATGAACCGAAGGTGGAGCTTTGCAAAGTAAGACCAGAGTCAGGTAAGAGAGTCGGATAGCGTCCGACAATGTTGGGCAGTAAGAATTTGTCAAAGTGTCGTTTCCATCTGACATTGAGCTGAGTATGGCCCATTTTAACTGCGCTGCTTCAGCAAGAATGAAAGTAATTACTCCCGCTCATCCTCATTATTATTGTCTTTTAATATTGACTTTAATAAGGGTATATTACGCCTTGCTATTTGTGCTGGGTAAAGATCTATGGATTTTGATTCTTCATTTGAAGTAGGTCAGTAACAAGTTCTATACTATGCATCTAGCTAGTAAACTTATCTTGCTCAATTAGAAAATTAATGTGCAAGATGGAAACTGAGTGACACTTCCCCCCACCCCCACCCCAACCCTGTTCAATCAGATTATGGCTCATTCTGCTTTACCCCAACTATGATGTAATTTAATTGCAACAAGAAATAGTGTGTAGAGACTGTGGGCAGAGAATGATGGGACTGTATGCTGCAAATAATTAAATACAAAGACACTCCTTAAAAGTAAATTGTTTAAAAATACAAAGCATCGCTTTGGGATATTGATGTGATGGATAGACAAAAAGGACAAAACATAAAACATTGATAATATCAAAATTTAATGAGTTAGCTGTCAACTTACCCATTCCATTTTTGTCATGTTAGTGAATACAAAAAATAAAATAATACAAAAATACTTTATTTACAATTTGTCTCTTTCTTTTTTCCTTAGTATAGAGGGTTTCACCAATGTCCCACCCACAGCTGTGTTAAGCATGCATTTTGTCAGAAAATGTCTGTTTTTGTGCTTTAAAAAAGGTCATTATCAGCAGTCATGTGGGTTCCCCAATTGTGAACATAGATATAGGACACAAAAATGTAGTGTAGATCAATCTGTAGAGGACAGGGTACAGGATGAGGACAAAAAACTTTTACACCCATGAAAGACATGGTGAGTCCATAATGGTGCAATTATCAATAAAAAATAAAGATCTGTAGCAATCTCTCTCAAATTGGTTAAACAACCATTTCACAACATGCTAGAAGTATGGCATCTGCTAGTTGAAAAACAACAATCTATGAAAACATGAATATGCAAACTGACAAGATAAGATACCAATAAGCTAGCTCGCCTACTAGCAACTATAGTTGTGCTCAAAAGTTTACATACCCCGGCAGAATTTTTGCTTTTCAGAGAATATGAATGATAACACAAAAACTTTTTTTCCACTCATGGTCAGTGGTTGGGTGAAGCCATTTATTGATAAACAACTGTGTTTTCTATTTTTAAATTATAATGACAACAAAAAACATCCAAATGACCCTGATCAAAGGTTTACATACCCTGGTGATTTTGGCCTTATAACATGCACAGAAGTTGACACAAATGGGTTTGAATGGCTACTAAAGGTAACCATCCTCACCTGTGATCTGTTTGCTTGTAATCAGTGTGTGTGCATAAAAGCTGAGTGAGTTTCTGGGATCCAGACAGACTCTTGCATCTTTCATCCAGCCACTGACGTTTCTGGATTCTGAGTCATGGGGAAAGCAAAAGAATTGTCAACGGATCTACGGGAAAAGGTAGTTGAACTGTATAAAACAGGAAAGGGATACAAAAAGATATCCAAGGAATTGCTAATGCCTGTCAGCAGTGTTCAAACTGTGATTAACAAATGGAAAATCAGGGGCTCTGTTTAAACCAAACCACGGTCATGTAGACCAACAAAAATGTCGGCCATAACTGCCAGGAAAATTGTTTGGGATGCAAAGAAAAACCCACAAATAACATCAGCTGAAATACAGGACTCTCTGAAAACTAGTGGTGTGGCTGTTTTAAGATGCACAATAAGGAAGCACTTGAAGAAAAATGGGCTGCATGGTCGAGTCGCCAGAAGAAAGCCAAATACGCCAAACAGCACAGAGACAAGCCTCAAAACTTCTGGAACAAGGTAATTTGGAGTGATGAGACCAAAATTGAACTTTTTGGCCACAACCATAAACGTTACGTTTGGAGAGGTGTCAACAAGGCCTATGATGAAAGGAACACCATTCCTAAAGTAAAGCATGGAAGTTGATCGCTGATGTTTTGGGGATGTGTGAGCTACAAAGGCACAGGAAACTTGGTCAAAGTTGAAGGAAAGATGAATGCAGCACGTTATCAGCAAATACTGCAGGAAAATGTGCACTCATCAGCCCGGAAGTTGCGCATGGGACGTACTTGGACGTTCCGACATGACAACGATCCAAAACACAAGGCCAAGTCGACCTGTCATTGGCTACAGCAGAACAGAGTGAAGGTTCTGGAGTGGCCATCTCAGTCTCCTGACCTCAATATCATTGAGCCACTCTGGGGAGATCTGAAGCGTGCAGTTCATGCAAGACAGCCCAGGAATTTACAGGAACTGGAGGCTTTTTGCCAAGAAGAATGGGCAGCTTTACCATCTGAGAAAATAAAGAGCCTCATCTACAACTACCACAAAAGACTTCAAGCTGTCATTGATGTTAGAGGGGGCAATACACGGTATAAAGAACTGGGGTATGTAAACTTTTGATCAGGGTCATTTGGATGTTTTTTGTTGTCATTATGATTTAAAAATAGAAAACACAGTTGTTTATCAATAAATGGCTTCACCCAACCACTGACCATGAGTGGAAAAAAAGTTTTTGTGTTATCATTCATATTCTCTGAAAAAAGGCCAAGAAAGCAAAAATTCTGCTGGGGTATGTAAACTTTTGAGCACAACTGTATCTAGCAATGTTTAGCTAGTTTACTATTTCTAGCATAGATAGGTAGCACAATTAATTCTGAATATAAGTCAGCCAGTGCAAAATCAACATCCATGGGCCCACCGCAATCAGGTTTTGTCAGTAAGACACATCCCATTTGCCTTTGATTCCATCTTCCTTCCATCATATTCCAAACATCTCAAAGTTGAGTGTCGCTCCCTATAAAGGGGCCAAATTTTTGACAAAACTCAAGCTTTGCACTCCTGATAACATATCTTCCACTCCCCTTCTTCTGTTAATGTGATACCAGGTTATCTGCCAACACTCTTTTCAAAGTACGGAAGGCTTGAGTTCTCCTCCAAACAGTCATAGTTGTTTGAAATTTGGAATGGTTTTAATCCTGGATGCTTTTTTTAGGGATTGCCTGAGAACCTACATTCAATATTACAGTTGTAAAAGAATTTACACACTCTTATGAAGTTCTTTATATTAACATATTACCAATACTACAATTACAAATATAACCAAACAAGATCCAGTCAGATTAATCAAAGTTCCACCTTTTAACAAAGCTCTTTCTCAATTGCAAGCGTCTAAATGAATTGTGCACATAATAGGACAATGATCAGTAGCTACATTTGATTCTGAGCAAATTCCCATCACTGATACCAGCTATTGTAGTTAACACTAAAGGACATCTAGACAGGATTATGTTCCCATGTTAACCTCAATTCTCACACCCCTCCCATTACTGAAGCAGACTACTATCCTGCCCTTTATGAAGTCTTCTAAACCCTGACAATTCCTCTCAATCTGTGTGCCACCCAACTGACTTCTGTGCACATTGAAATAACCATACTAAAATCTCTGGCAACCACATTGCCTCCAATATCATTCAAGAGTTTGGCATAAGGTGTAGAAACTGAACAAGTGAACAGTGTTCCCTCCAACTAGGCTTACATCACATTCATGGTCTTAACCATACCATACACAGCTCCCTGAGGTGCCATTTGCCCTATATGCTGGCATCTGAAGAACTTAAAAGGCAGTGGCATATACTCATGCAGATGAAACCTAATGAGACAAAGATGCACCGTCTTTGGCAATGCTTGACCCTTGAACTGGAGAAACAGAGGTGCCCTTTTTTGCACTAACCTCATGTTTCAACTATCCTTAATTTAATCAATGTTCACAAAGGCACTTCCTTAATAACCACTCTCAGGTGACCTGTCGAACATGAGAAATATGGTGTATAGCACCGCCCCCATTTAGGATTTTCAGTTTCAGAATCTTTTGTGTCTATTTACAAACGATACCCTCTCATTACCTAAGTGCTTAGCACTCATAATTGCTCGTATTTCATTCCTGAGACTGACAGATGAGTACATTTCACCACAGAATATTAAATTCCGAACTTGTCTGTGGAAAATATCAACTGTAAAGTTGTGACTAAGTACATCTAAAATATATCTTAATGTTGTAATCAAATCAACACATTGTCAGTTTAATCAACCAAGCTGTGCTACATAAAACCACAATTTTATTATTTATATTTAGCTACCAATGAACATATGTATTAATTATTTATGATATTGATGTCCTCAGAATTTTTTACTATTGTGTACTCATCTATAGCTCCAGAGGATATCTTTGCAGTTTCAAATGTCAGGTTTGGTGAAAAGCAAGTTAGAAAACATTAACTTTAGGCTTATTGTGTTGATATGGAGACTGATTCAGAATGATGTCTTTCACTACCTTGGCTTTGAATAGCCAGCAATTGAAAATCTCAAAGATTTTATAGCCAAGAAAACATCATAGAAAAATATGTCCAAACATTTCTTTTGTGCAAAAAAAATATTGTTGAGCTCAGCAGTGCCCTGGTGTGTTTGTGTGACCTGGAAATGATGACTGTACTGTTGCCTCAAAGATCTGCTGATGTAAAGGTCGTTAAAATCTATGATGTATTGATTTGGACATGTGGCTTTTTACATTACAGCTTATCATTGAATGGCTGGTTGTGACATTCTGCTAGATTGTAAACTGAAGGCTGCAAATACAGTCTATCCAACAATGCTACAATGATGTAGTATAATGGGTAATGACCTGGGTATGTAAATCTGAGATGGCAGGTTTGATTCTCCTCTAGCGGTAAGTATTAGTATGAAAGGAGCAGAGCAAAGGAGAGACATGAAGGAGATTGGGACAGCTTATCTGCTTCTCCATCATTAAATCTGTCATCTCATATTTATGAAGTGGCCCTACGTTAACTTCAGCTGGTGCTAAAGAAGCCAATCAAACTTCTTATACTATGCCAGCCCTTTTTATTCTAAAAAGTCAGTTGCACCTGCATTCCATGTATAAACTGTGCTGTTTAAAGTCACCAGTCAAATATGTGTACAAGCAAATAAAAAACCTACAGGTACAATAAAAAGCTCAGAGTTACAGTAGATCAGTTACCAAAACACAATTTAATATCCACTGCTCATGTAGAATTTTTGAAAAAAGGACATTTTTTCCCAAAAAAGCATTTGGAGTTTATGGTCATTTTTGCAGCATACCAGTATTTTTCTGGCACTTGTATTTGTGTTTTAGTAAATCCCTTGCCATGTTTTTGAATGCTTTGATGATATGAGATTGTGTGAGGTGGTTTTCTATTCTGACTGAGCATGAGCACAATGATATAACCTAGAAATGTTGAAAACGGTCTTTAAGGACAGGACACATCAAAGAATTGTGAAGCCTGAGGAGCCACTTTGCACACTGGAGTGAGGGGGACACAAAAATCAGCTTTCAGGGCACAAAGGAGATAAGGTGGTAATGCAGGAAAGGAGGATATATTTTTGTTAGGACAGAGCCATAGTAAAACCTGCTTTCATTGACTACAGGAAATACCATGAATCACTGTGCCTTGGCAGTGTGACAACCTCCTCTATGCAAATTCTGGGGTTTGTGGACCTAGCTGGCAAAGTTCTATGATGAGAACCATACTGTAATCGACTTCTTGTGTATCTCAGGGTATGTATTTATGGGTATGAGAATGGAGCATTTAAAGAGCTGGCAGAGATGTCAATCAGAAAATATTATTTTAAATCTCGGTTGGGAAAAAGGGAACATCTGAGTTAGGCAGCCAAGAATATCATTTACCTCCTTAGTCTGTAAGAACTGTGTCGGAGGGTTGATGCGAGCGTGGTGTCGAGTGTAGATGGAGTGATGTCTTCGTATGCCGGTAGGGGGCACCAATGCACTAACTGTGCGATATATCCCGGAAATCGATAAGAGAATTTGAAGAAGAAGCGTCTACCGGAAATTACGCAGTAAAAGGTTTTAGAGCGTTTTTCCAATATGGCGGAGTACAAGGATGCGCCCTTGTCCAGCCGACCAAAAACGTTGGACCCAGCCGAATATTTTAATCTCTCACCGGAGTACAGACGGGCCGAGGAGGAACGGGCGTCGCTTAGAGCCCAGCTGAAGAGAGACTACCAGCTGCAACTCAACGACCCTCACCGGAGAGCAGTAGTCGTAAGTAGCTAAAAAGAAGGGCAGGAAAACATTGAAACCTAACCCAAAACTGGCAATGTTAGAAATATGCCTCGGTGGTGTTCGTCTCAAACTTAGCCCTACCGTTTTTCAGATCTCACACTAACAATCCAGTTGCTATACAGATGTCATCACGTGTAGCGTATAGTTCATTTTAAGAATTAATTCATTTGCGATTTTAACATGACCTTGGCCTGGTTTATTGAGCAGGTGAATTGGTTATCGCTTGTGTATTTTGCTGTTAGTTAGCTAATGTTAATTAGTCAACACTAGCTACTCTAGTCTGAGATTTATTTCTAGTAGCTATTGAACCATTGATTAAATGTGGGACTTAAGTGACTTGGTAAAGCCTGGGTCATTACCTTCAAAAATGCATTACTGTATTTGCTAACAGAAATGAGTGGCAACTGACGAACATTAATTAGCGGTACTTAAGATAACAAGTGAAAGCCTTGCAAATCAACGCAGTGCCTTTAAAGAAAAAAACAAAAGAAAAAAAAAAAAACGTGCTCGTGAGTAGTCTCGTTTGCTACCCTGGTTAATTGTATTTAAACCAGTAAGCGAGTGATATGGAGTTACCCTGGATTCGATAGTCTCAGTCACATCAACTCCCTGGCTCTGACGTCCTCTCAGTGTTTACTTTTTTATTCCTTAGTTGGTATTGCAGCTTTCATGTAAGGGTTTTACCCTTGACAAAAAGTGGGATGCATGTAGAAATGTGGTATTGTAGGTTCTTAGGTATAACAAGGAAGCATATAATTCAAGACGTTGGGAATGGTTTGAACAAAGTTGTGCTTTCTGAGCTATATACTGAAAGATCATTTATATGTTAAATATTTTATCATTGGTTTGCTTTCAGGAAGACCCAGCTTTGACTCGTTGGACATATGCACGCTCCCATGTCTATCCGCACTTCAGACCAACAACGAAGACCTCATTAGCAGGAGCAGTTTTTGCTGTGTTACCCGTGGTTTTCGGATATTTCTTCTTGAAGAAGAACAGGGTGAGTTACACGTCAGCGTATAAACCATCTTTACCTTCATATATATATATTTTTTTTTTTGATTATTCAATAGTGTTAAACTCTGGTCAAGGTACTAGTATGTTGTAATGTGTCACAAAGGTTATGTCTGCACCACATGTAGAACAAGTTGAAGTCTTAACGTGTGTATGGGAGAGTAAAATGTGGTGAAGTATAATTATGTGAGTCATTTATTTTTAGAAGTGAAAACTTGTAAAGATATTAAAGGTTGTTTTCCCTGACGTGGATTAAACCTTGGTATAGATTAAAGACTTTTTTTTTTCAATGGAGACTTTCAGTGAGGTTTTCTTTTATTCTGGTACTAAGCTTAATCCACATCCAGGAATCCAGGCATATATGTAGACTCATTTGAAAATGGATATAAGAGATTGTGTTTCCTTGTGACACTGTGACTCCAATTTTTAAAAGTACAGTTCAGTGCCTAGATCTTCAGAGTAGCTAATTGGTCATTTTCCCTCTGAGACTTCAGCAGCCCATCTGCGCAGGCCAAAAAGGTGTGGGTTGCTCACTGTTTAGAAGTGCCTGTTGTTTGTAAATGCTTAACACAGCAACATGGTGAAATATGGCACAGATTAGTCTGAAAACTGTTAAGAAACACATAGGTCTACTCTTAGGTTGAGTGCTAAAACAGATGGACTAACTGCTCTCATTTTTATGTCCCTCATTTTTACCTCCAGGATAACAGGGAAGAACAGATTAAAGCAGGCAAATATGATAGTCGATTCCAGCTCTCTTACTGATTTGTGTTACCAATTATCCAGACCATGGACTTAATATAACCTGTCAATGCAGATGTCCAAGTAGAAAAATGTACAAATAAATACAAATATTACAGAAAACAGTGTGCTGTCATTTAAATTTGTAAGATTGTAAAGCTTATTTTTAATTTGTATGTATTCAGGAATATGCTTATCTTGAAAGCTAAATCCCGCCATGGATTTTAGATTTGGTTTTAATGATCACTGATAATACACACACTGATAGTGTGGAACTGTTAATTTCTAGGTGGTTTCTTTGCCAAAAGGTTCACAAAACTATATTTACATTATATTACCAAATTCTGTAAAATATGGGACCATCTGTGTGGACTGTGTCCACAAGTGAAGATGCAAATAACAAGCAGTGTACATGTTTGTTGTGGACCCAAATACAAAAACATTTGGGTAAAGTAAGTACATCTGACACTGAGATTTTGAAGTCCAGGCAACATAAAGGAAGGAAGAATGTAGGGAAATCCTCTGTTAACTGGAAAGGAGTGTCCAGCTGGGTTTCTAACGGTAAGCATGCATGAAATGGGATGTGTTGAAGTATTATTATTGAACCATTATTATTATGAGTTTTTCTTGAGGAAACATTTTCTCTGTAGGATGCACCTGGCCTCAACAAGATTGCTATGTATGCCTTGGCTGTAATTGTTAGTCATAATTTCTTGGGTCTGCTTACTTTGCAGAGGAACAATTGATCCAGCGACTCCCATGACAGATGAGTCATCAGACACTATTTTTTTTCTTCCATTACTAGGATGTCTAGGTTCTGTGCACAATACACCAGTTTTATGCATTGCTGTATGCTGATATTTTTTTCAAGCAGTTTTTGCTTGGCAGCCTTACCTTAAATAACAGCCTCATGAGGGTCAAAACAAAGTTTTAGTTGACCTCTTTAAAAATCTGTCAAATCCCTCAAATTGCATATGAAAGTGTTGATTGTGAAATGATTGTTATAGCAGAAATGATGTAAAGAATTACTACAGACATATGCTACATGTGTAGACTCCTTTTTAGTAGTAATTTTCTACCAAAATCCAACTCCATATGTTGTTGAGCCATAACGTGGACGCCTCCT
The DNA here is from genome assembly GCA_022829145.1 of Albula goreensis. Classification (NCBI taxonomy): domain Eukaryota; kingdom Metazoa; phylum Chordata; class Actinopteri; order Albuliformes; family Albulidae; genus Albula; species Albula goreensis. The sequence goes on from CM040742.1 coordinate 23,309,981, forward strand.
TAGGTGTCTACCGCACATGTGCTCATACTTTTGTCAAGAATATGATACAGAAATATTCTTACAATCATACTGAATTTCTCCACTGCTTGGTAGTCCATTGACTCTGTCCTGCAAACCAGCTGTGGCATCCTGCTCCATGAACTTCTAAAAAGACTGTCTTTGATTAAACTACAAACTCACTCCCTTAAGATGATTTGGCCACGTTCTTGCACTTACATGGTATATGCTCCTCATTAGTAAATCCTCCAATCACATTTAGAAGCACCTCCTTTTAACATACTGTACCTCATGTCCTTCATCTACCTTAGCATTTCTACATTTATAGCCATAATCTGTACATGTAAAATGACATTTAAACTATGCATCAAATACATCATACATATATTGACAAAGTATATGTGAAGTGTGTGTAAAGCTGAATTCTTGTGAATCAGCAAATTTGCAGTTATCTTATTCTGCTTAGCAGGTTTTTGATATTTTAGGTTTTATTCAAAAGAAAATTGAGACCGATAAATATACATATTTGAAAATTATGTGATTTTAAAAATCGACTGCTAGGTCAATACAGCCTCTTTATCCACTACTTAACCTATTCATTTCATCTCAATGAATAGGGTATGTATTGCCCTTTCCAACAAGAGCAGAAAAAGAGCAATAAATAGGCTAGAGGACGAATTTTAAAGGCAGTTTAGTTATGGCTAGACTTTTGTTGTAGCTTTTCATACATCAGTGTCCATATTCATAAACCGCAGTTTGTGTGCTGATTGGCCGGTGTCCCCCACACTACACACGAAATTCTTTTCTGCACTTCCTCGTCAATTCCAATAGATGGCGAAGAAACCGAACAGATACAGTGAGACAAACAACAACGCATTTGGTTCCCCTGTGGAAAATCTGTAGCCCAGTGGGAAGCAACCGAACAAGCAGTATGATTTGTCTCATTTGTTTCAGTACAAATACAAAAATTATGAGATGTTATTAAAACTCACTTCGCTGAAATCCGTAAGATATATTTTTTTTTAATTCGGCATTGTAGCCAGACATTTGCAGTTATTCTCTTATTCCATAATTAAAGTCATGAAATCGAAGGCAATTGTTCTTTTCGGTTATGTGTCATCAAAGGCCGCCAGGTAACATCCAGTCTTGTGTTTAGGGACAGTAAACTCGCTGTGCAAATGGTAAATCTATTAGATCCTTAATATATCGTTCTGGAAAATAAACTTAATGCGCGAAGGATACTTAACTAGTGTGACTGATTTCCATATGTAGCGCACAGGCTACTAAAGCTGTATTGACAGAAAATCCAAACACTATGTCAAGACAGATAAACAAATGACAACTCAAATGTCAAGAATAACTATTGTGTAACACTTATGAACCTGTTAATACAGATCATATCCAGAGTCATGTTACAAGTAACAGTAAATTAATATTTCTTATTACACATAATCAGTGGCGACTTTCCATGCAACCCATGCGCATAGATTTTAGGGATCATTTGTGTTTTTGGGTGGTTATGACAAAAGTTCGACAATGTAGGTTCAGTGGGACTTTCAACGTGGTCATCTCCATTATCTTCATCAAATTATCGGACAAACACCGTGGCCTGAAAAACATGCAATGCAAATAGCCATCTAAAATGGAATAACATGTCGCGCACAATAATTGCGGATATTTAGGCAGCCAAATACCTATGTTTCATGCATAAAATCAAGTGGCCCTACGCGTTGTATTGGTGTCATTTGTTATTTGTTTCTAACACTGCTTGTACACATGAAAGACAGCGTGGCAGTAAATTAAGAGTGGCTTCTTCTGGTAAACTTGTCTGTGTGATCAAAACAGTGAAAATGTAGTTAAATATATTAGCCCAATGTGCAAATTAATGTAACGCATCTAACCCTAAAAATCTAAGGAATACTGAGAAAAACACACAGGAACTGAAACCAGGATGAATCAAACCTATGTCCATAATAATGGACTCTCAAAAAGTCCAAAATAATTTTACGTTTTGGCGGTATATTTCACATGAACGCTTAACAAAAATGTTAAAAGTCACCTGTATCTTAAAGAAAAAGATAGGAAATGACCAATTCGCACAGAGTCACACACAGTAATAAGATATTCTGGCACTATTGTGACCAGACATGTTCCGCAGAAAAAGTGGAAAAGCAAGAAAACACTTTTTAATGTATTCGTTTACAATGAACACTGCAAATGCTTTCTAATGTTATTAATTTTCTATATGTGTGCCTTGTCTTCATTTAGATCCATTTCCTCACAATCAATGATAATGAAGCCAACAATAATTGGATTATAATACAATAGCATTATAAGTGTATGTGGGTTTATTCAAATTAGTGTTGGAGCGAAATAACGCTTTGAAATACAAGGATTTATGAAAATTGAGCACAACGTTTTAAACTTCAGAGTTACAAATCGTAAATATAATAACTTGTGAAATATTTTAAAAGCACACAAGCACTGAAAAAATATAGCGGACTGTATTATTATTATTATAGTAATATCAGTAGTCGTTGCTGTTGTAGTAGTGGTAATATTAAAATATAAAATCTGTTGCAGCAAAAGGTCACGAACAAAATAGCACAATCACTGACGATTTTCATAAGGATTTACACACAATGGATTGAAAAGAGAGGACCAGCGGACCATACCCTTTATGGGCATGAAATACACAGGAAATAAAGAAAACTAATGAAAAAATGTTTGCAGCAATGTCATCGTGTTGCCTGTTGTTGATTAGCATACACAATATGGTTCAGAGCAAAGCCACAGATCAAATCCTGTCTCACCATCAGACAGAACTGGTGGCCCAGTCACATTCTTAGAGAGCCGCATTGCACTCTCTCAATCTCAACAGAATTCCGTTATAGTATAATTACTGTCCAATCAGACCACATTTTAAATTACGTTAGATTTAATAATATATTCTCTGTTGCTCTTAAACAATGATTCAGCCTAGGCATAATATAAATTAAATAGGCAGCGTTGACTGATGTCACACCATTTTAATTTAACATTAAGGAAAACAATCACATAGACTACATTCACTGGTATGCATAAACGGCTAATTATTCCTGCTTGCATGACGTCCAAGATGAAGGCTACGGGGAACGACCCGGGCCTTCCACTTTACATTTGCGTGTGCTGAAGATTCAACCGTACAAAAAAGGATAAAATTATTCTATCTATCTTAAGCCTGCATCCAGGACACAAAGCAGTTGCACAGTCGCAACTGGCGGCCAAAGCAGTGACAGTTTCACTTCGAAAGCCTTGCAAGGATCCCCAGAAATCAGTCAAAGTTCGCGTCGCTGGTCCATCGCCTATCTTCATCCCTGGCCGAATACTAAAGGAATAGAAACGATAGAGACCTCTTTTCCACTGGGAACCAATCAGAGGAGGTGGAACACGTAGACGCAGAAGATTCCGAAGCTATTTCTCAGTACATATGCCGTTATTGTCGGGGTGTGAGAAGAGAGAGGGGGCAGGCAGGGGTCGATATCGAGAGAAAAATATTACAAAATACATACAAGTACATTCTGGCTGATCAGGGAACAAAATGAGCAATCTGAATGTGGACAGTATCTCTGACAGATCCGAGTGTACAAGTAAATCGCCAACTTTGTTCTCTTCATACTGTATTGATAGTATATTAGGTAGGAGGAGCCCGTGTAAAGACAAATTGATAGGAGCGCAAAGTTTGCCAGCGCCGCCCGACAGAACAGAGCACAACTCAACGGCTGACGGTAAGCAAACTTTCACATTTGTGTTTTTTTTTAGAAATAAATCAGCAATTTGGTACTTTAGAATAAACTCTTGAAAAAGAAGTGGTTAAAAATGCAGCCATTGCTCTACTCCAAATATGAGCATCTTTTGACAACTTCCGCTTTTTACTTCAGGAATATTAGACAGTGTAACAACAGAGAGGCAGAGATGTTATAGACGCAGACATACATACAAACGTTGGAGGGGGAAGTTGGTATTTATTAGTCATGTCTTTTAATAAATAAAACAATCAAGTGATATATACTTTATAAAAAGTACTTTTAGTTTTCGATGGCATTTTAAAAATAAACCATAACCGACACACATATTTTGTTTTGGCAGGTACATGGAGAAGGACATCAAGCTCTTTAGACCGTTACATCATTATTTTGGTTTCAAATGTTTACAACATAAAAAATGTAACACCAAGTGATTTCACTTCACTAATGGTGATACGCACTGAGGTTAGAGCTGTTTACGAGAATTTTATATAGCATATACTTAATATCACCAATGTATTTCGTTTATTTTCCCATTCGTTCAGTGCAGTCACCTCAAAACAATGAAAACATATTGGTTTAGATGTTAACCACCTGGAAAAAACAACCTTACATGTTTTGCGTTGGCAACAGCAAAGTAAAGATCTCTGGGTGCTTGCCAAAAATGACACGCATCTCTAAATTACTTTTTATTTCTGTTTTGCAGCCTCTTCAAAAGATGGATTGTCTTTTGACTCGGAGATGCACCTACCACCAAAACTGCGTCGACTGCACGGTCATGAAGGGAAGTTTTTGGACAAAGACAAGGAGCGAGAAAATGTATCTGGTCATACCATTGAAAATCTTAAAATTACACAAGCGCCACCGGTGAATATCAGCCGCAGTAAGTCTTACAGGGAGAATGCCACTATTAACCAGAACGGTGGAGTCAAGACCACTGAGCTAGATACAGAAATAGTTCAACTGGATGCGCTCAAAATCGAAGTCGATCCTGTGAAAAAAGAAATGTTCAGGGCGGCGGATATGTCCCCGAAGGCTGATGAAGGACTTCATAATAATGTGGATTTAAAAGACGGAGAGGAAAGTGTGTGCTTGTCCGCTGGCAGCGATTCCGAGGAGGGAATGCTGAAGCGCAAGCAGAGAAGATACAGAACAACTTTCACTAGTTACCAGCTGGATGAGCTTGAAAGGGCATTCCAAAAGACACACTACCCGGACGTGTTCACCAGGTAGCTCTCTCCAACTTTCTGGTGACAGATAGCTACAGCTGTAATATTAGTAACGGTGGCATCCGATGTGACCTGTGTTCGGAGTTTCAGCTTCTGAGGCCTACATTGTTTAGTTTGGAAGCGCCATAGCAGCACTATCCGAGTTTGAACACAAACGTCACATTTTGACTTTTGAAATCATTCTGAAATATTGTCCCACATCGTAATCATAGGATAAAAAGCGTCCACCACACAGTTTACTGGTAATATGGGAGTTACATCCAGCCGTATTATGGTCCTACGGCAACTAGACATAAAAATAGGTTTCTTTTCAGCATCATACAGTACTATTCATAGGCAAATATTTTTCATAGTTGACAAAGAACACTTGTGGACGTCGTGTAGTTTGACTCCCATTTTTTTTTTTATTTCGGTAATAGCATTTGTGCTCCAGAACTGGATTCATCAACAATGTGAACAAGTCAAAGACTGCTCACAATACATTCATTTTGTGACGTAACTCCATTTTATGAACCCCCAATATATGGGTGACTATCATTTAACATGAATATGTCTTTAAAAATGAAAGTTATATAAACTCAATTCCGATGAAGTTCGTGAATTTAAGGGCCAACAGCGCAGTATACAAGTCTATTTTTGGCCCTTAACTTTACTAGCTATAGTTTACAGGGGGTCACTTGTTATTAGAAAAGTGCCCTGTACATTATGCATTTTCCTTAGCGGTTTCTTTACAACATTTATGTAATGAAATATTTAGTTATTAAAAACGAATAGTTTAAGACCAACACATATATTAGAAGCGCATTTGAACCAACAAACCTGAAATATAATGACTACGTGCATCAATGGGAAGGTCTTGCTTTTTAATGTTTCGTACTAAAGTTGACAATAGTTCTTCTACTGAACTGTCAACCTGAGAGGTGGCTAGCCTGTGCATGTGAATAATATATTCCGCTCGACAAAGCAAAGAAATAGTACCTGAAAATGAACTTTTTCAAATGTACCTGTTGAATATTGTATGTAAAATAGTAAACTTAGTATATAAGTATATAACGAATGAGGGCCGCCTTGTTTCGAGCGATTAGCCAAGTAGGCCTTATTTATTTATGTATTTATTTATTTGCCATTCCTTGCCAAATCAAGTTATTAAAAATCTGTGGCACTCTGTTCAACATTGCAAAAAAAAAGTTTCCTAAACATGTATTTTGAAAAAAAAAAAAAGAAATAAAATGTATTTATTTAAACATAAACTAACGAATATTTTTGCATTTCAGAGAAGAACTGGCGATGCAGTTAGACCTCACAGAAGCGCGAGTACAAGTAAGTTGTAGTTTTTGTTCAGATGTAGCCTTTTACTTGGTTTGATAATTTCAATACTATTTTAGTAATTAAAGACATATTAATAACAGAGGAACTAGGTGGGAATTGTGTTTAAGTAGATGAATAGTTGTCCGATAATAATTGCAGCAACAACAGTAGATCACTAAATATAATGATAATAAATGAAATAATTGTTGTGAGTATAATTACTATTGTTATTGGTATTGCTGTTGTGCTGTTTTTGCTGTTTTCATAAGTAATCACCATAGTACACACAAACACACGCACCCACACAAATTTACAAGAATATGAAATGGAATAAACCTGTGCAGACATACAACATTATGACATTTTTATAGTTCAAGTGCAATATGTTGTCTGCTTTTGAAAAAACGCATGAAAACACAAAATTGTTTACTTTGTTTTAAATAGTTTGAGACACAATGGTCTGGCTTACTTGCACAGTATTGAGATTGTTACAAACATTGTCTGATATGCCAGTGATAATTAAGTGAGCGCTTGTGATTCATAAAAGCTCACAGCGAGAACAAGCAAGGCTATTTTAGAGTAAAATGGTTTTTTGATTTCTCATCACAGTTGTGTGTAGGGCTGGGTAGAAGCTGTGGGGAGGGGGCGGTAATTGTATTTGATTTCTCATTTTATGATTGTAATAGCCCTGCATTGATCAAATTTCTTGCATTTAGAGTGGGGGAGCTGCTGTTAAAGGTGATTGTGTCCCCCCAACCCCTCCCCCCACCCCTCTCTCCCATTCTTCATTGTGTGGCTTGCATCCTCAAGTCCAAATATCAAAATAATATTGCCAGAAGAAACACCAGGAAGCTGTAAACTGTAATTACCAGTATCAACCAGACATTTGGTTAAGGGCTGTAGATGAGCTGACCAATAAACTGTTACTGCCAATGTGCAATAAGATCTAATAATTTCCAGGTTTAATATGATACACTTTTGTGTGACACCCTCCCTGTAGAGAAATTAGATGCGTTTTCACTTCCAAATTTTTATATATACATATATTTTATAGTGTATTCATTATTAGCAGTTATCGCTTAAGGTTATTCTATTCCTCTCTAATGACTGCCCCCCCAATCTTTGGCAGGACATACCAAATTTTAATTAGCAAACAGTAAAACAGGCTGTGATGGAAACGGTTCAGGGCTGAATTTAGTCATTAATGTTCTGCTTATCTTTTGCTTCATTGAAAGCAAACTAAAGCTGCTGATGGAAGCAACAACCATGTCACATTCTGTTCCTTAGACATAAATAATTGTTATGGGTGGAGAAAATTATTGATTAGGCAAGAACTAGCTTGGCCTTGCCAGTTCAAGCTGGTAAGACTCATCAGTTACATCACTCTCTTGTGACCCCTTTGGCCAACAGGACAACTGCAGATTAAACTGAACATATAACTCCATGTTCCTCTCAGAGCCAAGGTGATATATGAACTGTGTTGTATTTGCAGTGTGACAACAGTGAAGGGCACATTAATTGGTGGAGTCATTCAACCAGACACTGATGGTGTGGTTGACAACATAGATTCAAAGGGGAAAAATAGTTAAACAAAAAGACAAGAAATGAATATACATAAAATAATTTGCCTTGCAGCAAAGGGCCCTTTTCACAAATACATGCACTAATGAGCATATAATAACATATTGCTAAAATATGGTTAAATGCCTTTGGCGATATTTATTTCTATCAAAACCAGTTAAAATATGTGTCAAGGTTTTACTAGTAATTCAGCACATCTCCATTGTTGACTACAGACTCCATCTGTTTTCCATAGGTCTGGTTCCAGAACCGACGGGCCAAGTGGAGGAAGCGAGAGAAGGCAGGGGTTCAGACACATCCCTCTGTGCTGTCATTCCCCAGCCCTCTTGTAGCAGTCCACCCTCTCAACCGCTACCTAGAGGGTGGCCTGTGCACCCCCCATCCCCACCCTGCCTTTGAGTCTGCCTGGACTGCTGCTGCTGCTGCCTCATTCCAGGGGCTTCCGCAGCCCCCTGCCAGCTCCACCAGCTCCCTTGGATTCAGCAGTTTCCTGAGTGCAGCCATGTTCAGACACCCTGCCTTCATAAGTCCCAACTTTGGCAGGTAATCCCCATCCCTCCCCTTTTTAATGTGTACATAAATGCCTGGACTCAGTCAAAACCACTCACTGACAGTAGCAAGCTTGGCAATTAGGTTTTATACCCCACATTTTCCTTTCACAGAGCTAATCTGTTTGCTGAGTAGCTTGGGTTAAATGCTAGCTGTTTAACCTTTCTACTTGATCTTGTTAAAACTGTAAAAGACATTTTAAAATAGTATTCATTTTTAAAAACAACATCAGAGATCTAATAGGTTTTGAAAGTTAGGAGCCAAGTTACCTGTGTATCAGTCACAGAAATGGCAAATTACTTCCTGTGTCACTCAGAACAGAGTTGAAAATCACGTTGGCTTGTGCCAAGCCATACACATTAGCAAGAACTGCATTAAAAAGAGGAAGAGTAGTTACAAGTTGAAGCTCTCTGACAGCATTAGATGGACACTTGACAAGAACCACAAAACTCCGACACTGGGGTCTGCTAAGAAGGGGAGCATTTTATGAATGATTTGACCTTATTTAATAATACTAAACAATATAGTGTTTCCATGGTCTGGAGGATACTCCTGTGCTTTCTGTCTGCACTCCTCTGTCCCGCCTGTATGTCCTGAGGTTGTGTCTGTCTCATTTGTCTTTCTCTGACCCTCAATCCTTCTTCCTCCTCAGGCTATTCTCCAGCATGGGACCCCTAAACAGTACTTCCACGGCAGCCTCGCTCCTGCGACAGCCTGCCGGAGTAATAGAGGCTTCACTTCATCCGCATGCTTTACCTGAGCCCTCCTCCACATCTGATGACCGACGGGCCTCCAGTATCGCAACACTCCGACTCAAAGCAAAAGAACACTCAGCTCAGATTACCCAGCACAACGTCCTGCCCCCTGGTGGAGCGGGGAAGGAGGTGTGCTGACCCTCCCCCCTACAAACGCGCACACACAGACTCACACAACAATGAGCATGACCAAAGCTACAGAAGACCAGAAACTGAAACATCCAATCAGGTCATCCCATGCCATATTTTCCTCAGTCCCACAAACTACTCTGGCCTCCTCATCCAAACAGCTGCCTTCAATACTCCTTAACCCTTGGATCCTCCTGTCTCTGGTACTATCCTCCAATCCCTTTTCCCCCTTCACACTCCAGCAGACCTCAGTCTTTAGAGAACCCAATCAGCTATGAAATGTCCAAACCATTAAGAACCGGCCAAAATGCATGGATTTAGAAACTGGCCTGGAGTGGGGAAATTTGGAAATTGTGGCTGTGACTGGTGACTATGTTTTAAGTGTAGTGCACTTAGACAACAATGTTTTTAAAACAGAATAAAATGATTGTTACACTGAAACATGATTATTACAATATGCCAAAGGGACGCAGCACCAAGGACTCTGTTCGTAACTGTTTTACTTGATGATGTATTTGTAGCACAAGATGCACCCCACTTGTTAATGAGGTGCAGGTCAGCTTCCCTGATTTTGGAAAGTACCTCTGTGCAGTAAAAAAAATAATGGAAACTGACAAAACTGAACACTGAACTTATTTTACAAAATTTTAAGAAATTCCACTTCATACAATCATATTGATATTTCATGTATAAGAGATGTGTATGACAGCTTATAGTTTCTTCATTTTCTCAGAATGCTTCTTATGTTCACCATTATTTTAGAGCCTGAAAAAACTGCAAGAGACAAAATATATTTTTAAAGTGAAAAGTTTTCATTTTATGGCTGCTGAAAAGGCAGCGTTGTACAACAACAAGACATAAATACATCCTTTGGACATTTTAGCCATTCAAGGTATTGTACTTCATGATACCTGAGAAGCTTACATATATAGATAACAAAACCTTTAACAGATTGTTTTGTATTTGTTAAAATAATATAAATATTTGTGACAACAGTGGTAAAAACAGTGGCCAGAGGGAGAAAGAGCTCATAATTGTATTCCAAGCATACTTTTGTGTTGTCTTTTATGATTATCATATTGACAGTCATGAATTTTAAAATTAATAACAATATAAACTAATGAATCTCTACAAACTGCAATTTAAAGTCCAATGTCAGGAAAAATATTGATTACAGGAGCAGTTGAAATAAAGAAATGATAATTTCAGGTACAGCAAGCAAAAACTTATTCACTGTCAGAATCTGTCCCTGTTGTGTAGGCCTGGCAGTGATATTTTTGAGTCATAAATCTTGAATTTTCCCGTTGGAGTTTACTCAATAAAACAGTATATTCTTTTGTGACTTATTCAGAACCTGCCTGTAACCAAAGCCTATGTGGCAAACTGCATAACCTGGTATAATAAGAATAACACCTGAGATTACTGAGCAGTAGGAGAAAGGCAGATGGTCCGATTAATCATTGTTTACTCTTTCCACAACCTTCAACACTGCCTGTTTCCAGCTACAGAATATAGTCATGAAGCTGTAAGGAAAGCCATGTCAAATTATTAACCTGCATGGGAGGATTATGGCCGATCTTAGTTTGCACTTGAAACACATGAAATGTAGCAGGGCATGCAAGCATCACTTCTGTATGTGACTCAGGAAGTGTAATCACTTCCAGTGTAACTTAGTCACATTACACTACGATGTCTAGCAAAATAAGAAGGTACACTTTCTTCTTAGAGAAGTAGATCATAATGAACAAATCATAATGGCCATTGTGATTGTCTGTTAACAAAACACATATTTAATGTGGGTTTATAATCTGTTATGCCCGCTTGGTTGAGATTGGTTATTTCTTCTTAGTAAAGGAATGCTAGTGCGTCAGAATCCTTTCTTTTGAGTTCCTGATTTCATTCAGAAATTCTCTCCTAGGTTTTATATAGTCGAAATGCATTGTCATTATCGCTATCAATGCGCTCCTTTCAGCAAGGCCAATTTCCCCAGTTTGGCTCATCCATGGTGCTGAACCAAATTGCGTGAAATTGCAAGGGATTAATGTCCCTCTATTGCTGGCTCTAATTTAAAGCTTTTTACTTTCTTTACTTTACACTCACTAATCTATCTCATTATGGTCCCACAAACAAACAAGATCAGAGAGAAGGGAAGCAGAAATGGAGAGTGCAATAAAGGCTACATTTTATGACTAGTTATAACAGATTGAGTTAATTTTAAAGTCTGTTCTCCTGTCTTTTCTTCATATTTTTTAATATGTCTCACATACTAAGAGCCTCTTGATTTCAATCAATCAAGTCCACCTTGAGCAATAACTTGCTTGGTATGGAAACTCTGATTCTTATAAAAGTAGAATTTAAGAATTTTCTCTTCACGGTGGGAAGGTGGATTCATCATGGCTTATTCTTATTGAAAAAAATAATGAATAGCAACCAAATTTACACCTAATATTTCTGAATACCTATTACAATGGTATAATTATACTACTATTCAGGTGGGTGGTCCAATGGTTTTCTTTCAAGCAGCCATTAATATGGATGAAATGAAATGAAAGGATAAAGCAGACCAATGTACCACATTGATCCATATGCTAGTCTATTTATTTCATGCACAACATCTTGATAATATCAGCTTATTTTTTAAGATATGCCTATAGTTCCGGAAATTTACACAGGCTAATCTCCCAGACCATATATATTTTAAAATGTGTATGCAAAAAGGTTTGATTTTATTTCAGTATTAAGTCAAGCACAATGGTCTAAAATCTTGTACTGGCAAATGTTCAGGCATGTATGTGATACTAACTTGCTGTTCGCAGTTATTGTTACCCAAATGTGTAATATATGTCTTATGAGTGCAATAAGCTTCAGGTTCCTGCATTATATGCTGCAGAGAACCATGTTAACCATCACAGCAAAGAAAAACATGTAGCCAGCACAGCGTATGTCATAACCATCGATTACATTTAATATAAATGTCCAATATATGCTATAAATGATGTAATGACAGATTACTGCAAAGTGCAATGTACGGCCCATATGGCACCAACCGTACATTTGCTAAATCATGTTGGCAAGTAGGGAATGGTTTTGTGGTCAGATAACAAAACTATTATGTATGCTACCAAATGCCAATGGCTTATGTGGTTATGGACATCATTCTCTAAAGTAAATACATGAAATTTATCTGAGAAGAGAAAAAAAGGACTGAGCGAAATAGGAACAGTTAAAGCAAGACAATCAGTTTCATTCTGCTAACCTGGTACTTAAATTCACCTTTAGGTGGATAATGATCCTAAATAGACTACCACATACATAAAGAGAGAATGAAAGAGAGGAAGCAAAACAGAGTGATCAAAAATAATGGACCTTAAACCCTGTGACAACTCCATCAAGTCAGTATATCAGCTTAAGTGAAACCTAACAAGGTGTAAATACAATAACAAGCATGTAATTAAGTGAGCATGATGAAGTTAATGGAGATTCTACATTCCGCTCTGGTGCTTATGAATATTCTATTAGATGTTATCAGGCAGCTGCAATAGCTGTTAATTTAATCATCACTCTGAGCTCAGAAACGTTCTTTGTCTGTGTATAATTGCAGAGAATGAATAAGTGATTTGATGATTGAACCGATGGATTTCCCTGGGCGTAGGGCATTGCGGGTTAGGGGAAGGTTTGACTGGGTTGTTTGGACTGTGGGAGGAAGCAGCACTCAGTCCTGGTGAGGCCAAACTTATTTTGAGAAAACAGATCAGACATAAAAACTGATCCCTGTTATACTTCTCACATTTCCAGTAGAACGAGGCAAAGTAAGACAAAGAGAGAGAGAAGACTTTGCTTAATGATAATGAGTTACATTTTACTGACCTTTATCCAGGAGTTATGAGGGAGATAGAATGGAGAGTGTGTGTATTATAAGTAACTGTTTGCTATTGAAATTAATTTCTCTTTTTTGTTTTACCACAGAGTCTCACAATATGTCAGAAATGCTGTCCATGCTGAACTCTACAGCCTTCAACCAATGTGATGAGTCTTTGGTTCACATGTACATGAGAACTCTGCACTCAACATATCAATCCCCTTTCTCTTCCACTCGCTTCTGTTCAGCTGCAGACTCAACCTTTCCAGTAATCTCTTCAGCCTTCACCACTTAATGTAAGTGTGCACATCTCTGTATGTTTTTGTGTTTGTGTGTACTTGTGCATATACATGTGCATGTGAGTATGAGATGAATAAGACAAAAGAGAAAGGGGGTATCATAGAATGTTATACTATCACTGACTTATCTTGCCATGAGCTGACAGGCTTTGCATTCAATGTTAAGCACCTCCAGACTTCCTCTAACTAATGGGAAATGATACTGCCCCAAGTCACCACCATATAAAACCAACCACCCCACATAAAACCTCCCAATTTCCATCCATTCTCCTTTGATGCCCTCACGCCTCCTGAACACCCCCTTCGGCTCCCCATCTCTGTGCCTCTTGTGGCAACAATAACAGAATCAGTGGCTGAATGGGGAAAGGATGGCTTTGAAAAAATACTGCCGAACTACCACAGATCTTGATTTAAAGGCCATTCCCTGCTCATCAGAGACAGACAAAGCAATCAGCCAGTCTAATGCTGAGAGTCCAGGTTAAGAGGGTGCAGGGCCAGAGGTGTTTGATCTCATATGCCAATGCTGAAGGTCATTTTCGGGAATAGCCGGGACAAAACTTATATGTCTCATTGCTTCATTGTTGTAAACCATGGACCTGGTGGACATGTGTTAGAGACAGATGAGTGACCTAATAGAAAGGGGCTCACAAACTAATGAGTCAAAAGAGTATATTAAGAGCCAAAGAGCCTTGGGTCTGGTGAGACCCGAGAAGGCCTGAGACTATAGATATTGATATTAGATCACCTTCACAAATACACCATTCATGTGGGATCATTTGCGCAACACAAAACACAGAAAATGCACACATTAGCCATAGAAGCACAACAATCACTGCCAGTCCTGCTGCAGCTTCATCTGTAGGCCTGTAAGGAACAGCATAAACACACAGGCTTTCATGCACTATGCACTATCCAAGCCTTATTTCTGTATGTTTTGTAAGAAAATGTTTCAACCATGTTTAGAGAATTGTGAATGTGGAAAACAAATAGATTGCTAATATCATTCATTATTATCACTGTCATTAAAGCAATCTTTGAGCCCCAGATTGATTTTAGCCCCACCAATGTATAGACTAGCCCCACCATAGTTCAATCAAAAAAATATCTCTGGTGCTGCCCCTGTCTACATTGCTTTAGTTCCCAAAAATTTGGTCTCATGGTGAATATATGTTGGTGCTGTCCATGTTAGGAGGCATGGTCAATGTGGCAGGTAGCATGAATGTGGTCTGTGTTAGAATCCATAGTTGGTAGTCTATGGTTGTCTACAGCACTTTAAGGCCCAAGATTTTATTATTTTCAGACATGTGCAGCATCTTGCAGTGGTGGACATCTTCTTCTGCAGCCAGGAGAATGGCGAGGTCCTGGGCAGTCATTTCTGAGGACTGTCATTTCTGGGCAATCTTGGAACAAATGCCTGTAATGAGTCCATCAATGTTGAAAAGGTGGAATTCTTGAAGTTCATAGCGGATGTTGTTTAAGGTGGTACGTGAGTTAAGACGTCATATGACTAGTGGTTTGAGCTTCAGAGAGGTTCTTGAATGTGGTAGTGTCAGCTATCCTTCAGAAGTCTGGAGTTCAGCCTTTGCAGATGGTGTATGGCACTACTTCTGCATGATCTGTTTATCACAGTGGGGTATTGGTCAGGATGCAACACAGTCCAAGCTTCTGTTTAAAACTTTATTTTCAAACAAACACATCAACATGAACACAGTCCAGGTTTGATAAGTCAGATGTGATTATCAGGTGTGGTGAATTAGACATTGAGGCACACCGCATATATTAAAACGGGGAGAAAAAAATGAACATAGTACCTCAGGCGTCTTCTTCTGTCTTGTGAATAGGTAAAGCAACTGAATATATTGCCATACCTCAGCCCTCCTCTAATTGGAGTCAACAGTCCAGAGACAGCAGGGATGGACAGGTCAGAGGACTTATTCATGACTTGTAGGGCTTATTGTATGGATGTGGTCTTGTCTGATTTATGAGCTTGTTTTTATCTTTTGGGTTGCTGTAAAAAAGATGGAGATTTTCCAATCAGATTTCTGACCAACTTTATGGCAGAGTTTGGGGAGGTGGTAAAGAAGCAAACTCTGCTGGAATTTCTTTCACTTGTGGCCCAATTGTACATTGTCAGTAAACAGGATTTTTTAAAAAAATATGAATGAGTATTGATGAAACTGGACATTACATGTGCAGGAAACCTAGGTGAAGCCAAGACTAGATTTTTATTATTTCATACGTTGTGGTTAGGAACCAAAGGTTAGTGGGACCATTAGGATAGACTTTCCCAGGGAGAGTGTGGTTTTATCTGGGAATGAATCCTGTATAGGGAATGCTGGGCTGTGGTAGTGATTAAATGTGTGATTGTATGAGGTTTAGAGTGTGATGGGTTGTTTTTTTTTTGATATACGAGTTTTGTAATCTCTGGGCTCTGTGGTGCTAGAGTTGCCTGAAAAAAAGCTTTAGATGAAGCCATGCGCTAGCTAGTAAAGCTGAGTGTGATGTTTTACACCTGTATGCAGGTGACAGTGACCAGTTCCCCATACCGAGTGGTTGGAGCAGCAAGTTAGAGTGCAAGGTTTGTGGCACAGAGTGCTACTGAATTCCTCAAGTTGCCATTCCTATTCACAATCTCAGGGATTTTCATAAAAACATTTGGGAAGAGTTCATATTTGGCATACACACACACACGCGCACGCGCGCGCACACACACACACATAGAGCACAATACACCCACTGAATTTTAAATTGTGCTGTTTCTTTTGGTGTTTGTATTCTTTAGAAAAATGTTCTGTGCAAAAATAGTGAAAAGCCTTACTGGGGTGAAGAACTTAAAGAAGACAAATTCAAACACTGTAAATAAGACTGAACAAAAATGTACCAATCTGAGTCAATTTTAATGAGGAGAAATGAACATAAGGTCATGTAATGTGTCAGTATATGTAAATCTTTACAAAGGAAATACTACAAGAAACAAAGACATTTAACTGAGGTGTGAGCTGATTTCCTTACTTTTCTGTGAACATCATATCCCTCAACTGAAAAATGTAATTGCTTGCTATTTGCAGACATTCATGCTCAATTTTTGAAATTAACTTCAATTGGGGAATCACAGAAATGTCACTCCCTTTGAAAAGGACTTGATTCTGATTACCATTTCTCAAAAGACTGTGATTTCCAAATACACTTTGGAAAAATTGTGATAAGGATTTTTGTCTTGAAATTCTGTTTAAAGAGCGATTAGGCCATAAGTGGACTGCCTTTGAATGGTAAAGAAAGCACTGGGCTCCATCTGAAAGACACTCAATTATCTTTGATTGCTCCAGTTGTAATGCAACAAATAGAGATACCTGCTAGTGCTATAATTTGGGTGAAAATTAACATGCTGCCGTTTCTACTGGAGAGGAAAAAGGAAACCCTAATGGATGCCTTGTCATACAGTAATAACAAGAGAAATAAAGGGGGTGGGGGGAGGGGGGCTGGCATGGGGGAGTAATTTCTCTCATAGAGACTGATATCTCAGGTTACATTAGCACAATTCACTCCTATCAGTTTTTCCACCCATCACATACTCAACACATAACCCATCAACCACATACTTCACACAGGAAAGATGGAGCAGTTACCAGGAACCAAAATGGTTTGATGACGAAATGGACTGTGTGGTGGTGAGGAGGAAATGCACTTCCTCTACAGGAGATCCATTCAGATGGATGAAAGGGTTATTGATATGATGATATTTGTGAAAATATGGTGCTCTCAACATCCACATTCTTTGATTAATTAAAGAACCATGAGAAACCTGAATACTTGTCAGATTAAACATTCCTTATAAAATGTCATGTTTTTTTACAAACTCATGTTTATCAGTGGGGGAAATTGGGTTTATCGGTTTTACTTGGAAAAACATTTAAATATGCTTCCTTATATTGCATTTGAGTTTTGTAGTTCATCTTTTACCTTTGATGAATACAAATAGTAGGACATGTCACCTCAAATGCATTATAGAAATTTTATCCTGCAACAGAAAATTCATGTCACATAGCTGCATTAATGAAAAACAACCCAATCCACTGACACATGCAAAGCCACTTTCCTCACCTAACCATTGGAAGTAACACAAATCGATTTGAGCTTTGTCTTCATGCTCTGTTTTGAATAACGGAGCCAAACAAAATTACACCATTGACCCACAAATCAATTAGAATGTCCAGTGCAAATTAGCACCATCGTTAAATGGCTTGAATGGCTCAAGCTCAAGGGCAACAAACATGTCTTTCAGACATATAAATTCACTGCACTTACAGTCCCTCAAATCCATACACAATCACACACACAGGAATTGACGCTGTAAAAATGGGATACTGTAGATATTTAAATACAAGGCAATTTTTAACAAAGCTCAAGGCACTATTCTTGTTATTGATATGACATATCCACTAAGGAGTTTATACCCGCATGTTTCGGCTCCCTTTGCTTTCATCAGGGTATAATCCAAGCTCTTTGCATTTGCTGTTTAAATCACAAGTTCTTAACTTGACAGGTGATACAAATTGTGACATGGATTCCCATCAGTTTTTCAATTTACTTTAATGGTTTTATAGAATCAGTGTTTCTATACAATGCTGTGGACAGGTGTTTATGCAGTGAATTGGATCTATGCTTCAAAATCTGAGTAGTTTCACTTGGACTGCAGAGTTCATATAATAATGATTTTGAAAACCCCCAACCTCACATTAGATTATTCCCTGACAAGCAGATTCTAACATGTAAAAAAAAAGACTATTCAAATACTCAAGACTCATTACTTCCAGCAAAGGATAAATACTACTATCACAATATTTTTTAAAAAAATAAGCCTTTTCCTCTCATACTTTGAGAAGCACCATCAAGTCCCTGAATTGTGTTTTTCTTTTGTGTCACTTCCTGTCCTCAGGAGCATTTGTATGCTCAAACTCAACTTTGCTAAAACAACAAGATACTGAAGATGAACATACCTATCCCCCACCCCTAAAAAACTGCCAGTTGACCACTGTTTTCCATTCAGCAATCCAGCCAACAGTGCCAGATAATTTCACCACTGTCCCTGTCAGTGCTGTCATCATTTCTGTTGTGTTATGTGTTAGGGTGAATCTCTTCACATTAAACAACTATATTAAGTTGAATGCAGCACTCATGAGCCTAAATTGCCCAATTCAAGTGTTCATTAGGAGACATGACAGGAAAGAATTTTGTGGTGGACTGTAATATCACAAAAACTGCAGCAATGTTCATACTGGTAATGAAATGAGGTAAAAAAAATTAATGTAAGGGAAAATATACACAATAAATAGCAACAAATATAAATATAAAACAAAAATAGCAAAGGGACTCTGTATAAAACAATGTACATTTTTGCATAGAAATAGTTATACTCAGACATTAAATACAATAAAGAAATACTAGTCAGATGTATTGATAAAATGAAACTACAGTGCAGGACCTGTGGATTAAAAGAAAGGGACAGAAGAGGGCAAGAACGAGAATCTATTTTGCGAGATAACAGCTTCTTTGAGGCAGAACAGTTACATAATTATTGCAGTGAAAATCAAACTGAGTGATTGCAGACTCTGAAATGAAAAACCTGTCACTTGGTACATTTCCTTGATGGGATCATTCAGCCAGACCCATTATTACAGGCCAATTTACAGACCAGCAGTTTTTTCTTTGTGAATTATTGTAAGTTTAGCTAGCATTGTCTGTGAATCGATGATGGATAATTCTTTTACCATTTCTATCATTTATTCTATTTTTATATGTGGTGCTGATTATGTGTGGACCTTAAAAATATCTTCAGATTTTCTCTTCACCCTTTATGCCCTGCAATGCAATAAAATAAATAATAACTCATAGGGATATTGGACCAGTTATACATAATTTAAAAATGCTCCATTGCATTCTCATTCATCCAGTGCAAAAGTACACAAACCTCCCTTCACTACACTGTCTACATGCAAACGATTGTAGAGAAGATAATGATATTTCTACAGGCACACCTCTTCCTCTCCCTTTCACCTTTAAGGCATTCAATAATCAAAAATAATAATAAAAAAAACACACTGCACTGACTTCCAGAGTGCTTATGGAGATGAAAAATCC
Source organism: Albula goreensis (assembly GCA_022829145.1). Taxonomy (NCBI): domain Eukaryota; kingdom Metazoa; phylum Chordata; class Actinopteri; order Albuliformes; family Albulidae; genus Albula; species Albula goreensis. Next base: position 23,329,610 of record CM040742.1, read on the forward strand.
AAAATGTTAGTCTGGTGTATGTAATGTTCTCTTTTATGCAAATAGAATTTTGATGCCATGCTATACGCAAATGTATGTGAAAAAGCAGGCATGTAAAAGGTGCAGGATAAAAATGCAACCCTATGCAAACAATCCAAACACTCAATAACCAACAACCCAATGACAGTCTTGTCACAATGCAAGCAATGGCTTCTGCATAAACCAGCTCGCAGCCACTGACTTCCAACCCCTTCTCCCTCTGAACTCTAAACCACTGGTTTAACATGCTAGCACCCCATCAACAAGACAGTAACACCTTAAATGCCCTACGAGGTGAAGCCTGCTGCAGAAAAACAGTCCACAAAACCACTCTTTGCAATAGTTTTACAGATTGGGGAAAAAATGAATTCATCAAACTATACAAAAATTGTAATAACTATCGCTCAATCTTAAAATGGTCTTGCTTAACATAACCAATCTGGCTGATCGTGCAGAGCAGGAAGTATTGGTGGTTCGGTGGTAGAATTCTCGCCTGCCACACACCGGCCAGCCACATATAGTTGTAACAGATGGACCGCTAATAAGAAAAAACAAACATTTAATCCTAGAATATATTCATAATTTACTTATAGACGCTTTTAGACACCAGTTAAAACTCCGCTGTAGCTAGTTTTACATCTGTAGATTTTGAATTACAATCATCATTAGACTTATCAATTGTTATATATTTGAGATTTCATGTCAATTTAAATTTGAAACTTACCCTTAATCATTCCCTTCTCACAGTGTTTAAACAGTCATTTCATTCTAGTAGTCATTTCACTGAAAATTACATATATTAGCCCTTGTATATATTTCCATTCCCCAAATGAAGTCATATATTTTTCATATTTCCTACTTTCATTCCAATTACTTTGTCACTGATTGATTTGTCCGATTACTGAACTTCAACTTTCATGTTTTCTCAAACAAACATGTGCTGTTCATGCCTTCAGCTCTTGCCTCATAAAATTAAACTATGTATGAATTCACTGGACCAGGGAATATTCAAAAAGGAAATGTGTTTATTGTGTTTGCAGGTATCCAAGTACATTCAACTGTGACACACAATACATAATACAGTAAAAATATTTCCATTAATTAGAGAGTATATGGTGCAAAAACAAAAAGAGTTTAATGTCTGTACAAGTATCTGTAACTACATTCAATTCTGCCAAAAAAATCTTCCCAACATGCATGATCAACAACTGAAGGTCTTTGGTATCTGTACAATATTTGCACACTATACAGTCTATACTAACAAAAATAATAAATACAATTCTATGGTCACCTTCTATGGTCCCCTTCACTTCTCCAATGGCCATCTCTTTTCAGCCTCATAAAAGTAAGCCTGCTGAAATCCCCTCCAGCTCATCTCTGCCACCATTCCCGGTGCCCCGTAAAGGTACAGCACACTCGAGGGACAGTATATGTACTTCCCTGCAACCCCAGGGAAGCCAATGTGGGTGTGAGGGCTTGTGGGACCTTCCTTCAGATGCAGGTGGCAGAACCTGCACAGACAGCCTGTTACAGCTCTGCAGACCTCTTCTTTCCTCCCTCCTCTGTCGCCCTCTTCCTCTCTTTCTCTCTCTGCTTTGAGGCTTCCAGCTCCCACTGCAAGATGGCAGCAAACTCTTCATCGTTGGGTTGATGAAGCCTTCTGCTGCATAGGTCTGGAAAACCTTTGTTAAGCAGAAGTACTTCACCTCTCCTGACTGATAAAAGAAATGAACTGAGGAGCCATCCCCTTGGTCAGTGGTTTCCAGTGTCGGTGCTGGGGACCCACTGTGTATGCTGGTTTTTATTCCAACCACAACTGCAACCCCAGAATCTTAACAAGCTGTTAATTATTCATAATTGTTCAATTGTTCATGCTTTTCATGATTAGACAGAAAATTTCCATTATAGCTATGCATGTCATGAAGCCAAACCTGCTTTGTGTTTCTAAGCATAAGGGAAAATATCAGGAGCTTAAACATGGGCTCAATGACTTAAGAAGCATATTGAATCACCCCAGTCTATAATTTGATTAGTTATAAAAACTTACCCTTTTTGTGCATTTGTTTGCAAAATCACATAAACACAATGTGAATATAGGAGTTTGTTCTTCATGACATGTATGGCTATAATGGAAAATTACCTCTCTAATCATGAAAAGCATGAACAATTGAACAATTGTTACGATTCTTGGGTTGCAGTTGTGGTTGGAATAAAAACCAGCATACACAGTGGGTCCCCTGGACTGACATTGGGAACCACTGGCCTAAGTAATGGGACTTAGGCCGGCCACAGGCTAGACTGGTGGGTTCTTTTTTTTGCTGCTGCTGCTGTCTGCTGCTTCTCCAGGATCACCCTCACTATCCTCTCCACTGCAGCCTGGGTCAGAGGGGCATCCTGGGGAGGACTCACCGCTGGTGGGTTTACTGGAGCAGGAGGCAGGGGTTTCACTATGATAGTGACTGTTTCACTGCCCGCATTGAGATGCTACCAGAGCTGCTGTGTCTCCAGGAGCTTCTCTGGGCTGGTGTTCAGAGAAGAGCTGGTGATCTTCAGCTTGGCCAGATGTTTCATATACCTGGAGATATACTGCTTTGTTTTAAGGTGCAGGAGGCTGTTGGGATCACGACGTGCACTCCAGGGCAGCATAGTCACCGTCCCCCAGCTTCTGCATGCCTTTCTTCCCATGGTGATTCACAAGGAAACCATTGAGGGCAGCTCTCATTGGCTCTATCCATTGACTGTGGTCCAGGACAAAGACTTCACCCCAGTTTAATTCAATATCATTTTTGTGGAGACTGGGTAAGGGTGTTTATATTAAGTTTGGTGGTTTCATTTTGAGGCTATTGTTTTGTGGTTTTTGCTACTATCCTGAGTGTCCACCAGAATCCTTGTTATTGAGCTTCAAATGCTGAAATCTATTGGTCTTTCCTGAAGCACTTTTCTGCCGGCCATATATTATTATGATTTGCGATGCTGTCCATGAAATTTGGGCTCCCACTGGTTGACCTTAAAGTCTTGCTTTTGAAATGTCTTTTATGTAGACAATTAGTATTGCATCAGAATGAAAAAAAAACATGTGTAGACTGTTTTTAATTGCAATTTAGTGACTTCAAAATGAGTCACTTTGCATGTGGTGTGTCCATTATTTTGCATTTTACATGTATATTGTGAATTGCTGCTATAGCTTCTCTGGTCTTCATATTTTTCATATTTCATATCATGTATACAAGATATGTTTTGTTGTGTGCCATTTCAGTTGTTCCACAACTGTAATTAATTGAACTGGGATGTGTAGCTCTTACAGTTTTGACCTGCTGGATATAAAATACATTTCAGCTTTTTGCATCTATCATAATGGTACAGTTATCAAAATATTTGTCAAAATTACTCCAGAGGTTTTTTCCATTTCTGAGGAAAACCTTGTTACTGCTCACTGAGCAGATTATTTTCATTTCTTTAGTGCAGCTCAGACGCTCACCCCACTGCTAGAAGTCGGGTCAAACAGCATGGGTCTCAAATCAAATCAAACATAATGTAACAAATCCATATATTACTCACAGCTCCAAATAAATTACAATTACTGGTAATGCTACTGATAAATAAATCCTTTACACGTAATTTTTAATTAATTAATTCATTCAGTTTTAAATTATTTAAGTCTATTTATAATTTATATAATCTATTACAATGAATATACCATCTCGGTTTGTGATTGCCAGAAGCAGTACCACTATGTATCCTTCTCTCACTGTTCAACATTGAGCAAGTCTGTGCTTGATTACTCCCTGAGTGGGGACAGCAGAATAATAGGCTGGCCCTTAAAATCGTGTTGTAGAATCCAGTGTCTCAGGGTTGTATACTGGGGACACTGTTGTAGAAGGTCTTTTCCTTTAGATTAAATACTGGCTCACAGTCAACCCCAAAGTTTGCTGGTAGTGCAACAAAATTTCAGGTCTAGTAATGCAGTCTTGGGGCCTAAGTTTGATTGATGATCTCTCCAACCCCACCCTCATACTTTCATACTTTGAGCCACACCCACTTTAGATCTATCTTTTGTCATAGTAACACTGAGATTTGTAACATTTAAATATTCATTATGGTATTTTGGCCTGGAAACTTTGACATTTAGGTGTTTTACCTTAATTTTGGTGGAGGTCTCAGCTTTTTGAAGTGCTTTCATTTATATTACAAAATTAAACAATATGTAGAGATCTGTCAAATCTAACACAATGACAGATACAAAAGCAGTTCCCAGCAGGTGCTGGCTGGGGTGGCAGTGGAAAATGAAAACAGCACATTACAACATGGCAGTAGCAGCTGCTGTAAAGCGATGATGAGTACTTTTGAGTTAGCAAGTAAATACTGCTTTGTGGGTATAGACCACACTGTTGCCAAAGTATTTTGATTTACTTGAGTGCCCCACCTGAACGTAGGGACATCTTTGCATTTGGTGTTTTCAGGTGTTTTTGTAAGAATGCTGCTGCTGTCATGTTTATATACAGTATTTTCCTGTAAAGATTCTCAATCTCATTGATGATCATACAACAGACAGAAGTGGAAATCACTAAATATAGATCTTCAAAGGTATTGCACTACTTCTACAACCTTAAAACATGCCCAACATGTGTGTGTGTGTGTGTGTGTGTGTGTGCGTGTGTATGGGTGTGTGGGTGTGTGCATGTGTGTGCACAGAGTGAAGACATGTGTATCTGGCAATTAAGATCCAATCTTAGACAGAGAGACCATGATATAACACATTTCAAAAGTAAGGATGATTTTATTGATTGGTAGGTGAAAAATATCCCTGTTGCAATTTGTCAGAATAAAAACAAGTTTATTAAAAGCCTGTGCAGACTGAAGAGTTAAATCATGTGGTGGCTTGTGAGGACTCGTTCTGTCAGAATGATAGAGGATGTTGCAGAAATAGGGATGGACCCAAAAATATGATGCAACATTCCAATCAATATCACTCACAATTCTGTAATGCAGTGTCAACAATAAACAAGAGATATTATAAATAATTTGATATAATCACAGGGGGTTTTCAATGTCATGTCCAACATGTCATTACTGATGTCTGAGATAACACTGACATGTATACTGGTATGTATCACTTAATGTCCTCAATACATTCTGTGAAATAGGACATCACATGATTTGGACATTGTGCGAACACCATATTATCAAAGCTATACTGGATACTGTAGTGTACGTGTATTGATTAAATAGCCAAGGTACTGTACATATGCAGTACTGTATTGCCTCTAATGTATCTGGCAAGGTAATATATGGGTTATATAGGCTATGTCTGCTACGTCCCGTTCTCCGATCGGGATTTCTGAACGCTGTCATAACCTTATGTGACCATGGATGTATATGTAGTTGGAAGTTACCCGAACAGACGTTATGCGGCACATACTTGTATTTTATTCTCAAAAATTAGAGAAAAAGAAAAAAATCAAAGTGAGCATATGTCCTCTTATTTTACAGTGGATATTTAAGACATTTTTAAATGATCCTGGAAACAAAACACCATTCCTGAATGCTGATCAGCTAAAAATGTTAAAAATAATGGCAAATTGTAGCTATACTGGCTGTTTTCGGATACTAACTATAAATCATTGAAGGAATGTAATCTTTTTTAAAACATTTTACTATTGTGATAATTGAGATGTTGGTATTCAGTGCTAAGGTGCAGTATAGCTGCATTGCCATAGCTGAATAACAGAGGCCCAAACTTTTTGCATATGTCATTAAGACAAGTCAAAGGTCACATATGGGGTGTCCTTCTTAGACAGGTATTTAGTGGTGGCTGGTGCTGAGGGTATGCTCAAGGTAGTGGGGTAAAGGGGTCTGTAAATTACAATCCCAAACCACACAGCCCATCCCTCAAGTAACCTTAACCATAAGTCTCTGTTTCATCCAGTATATGTGGATGTGTATGACATTTTGTTTGCTTCTATGTGGAGTATTGCAATGCTATACTAAAAACCACTTCAACAGTAGTGCATATTCTCTAGGCATTGTCACAAAAGTGTATTTGTAAATAAGAAACACATTCAGGAATTAGGTACAAAAGTATGATTATTTCAAGCAGAAACAGTTTAAATAGACAGTAGGTAATTTCAGGTATTGATACTGAGAGAGGTTTTAGAAGGTTTAAGAGATTATTTTGTGGAAAAAATGGTTGTAAAAAGAGGTTCTATGAGCCTCTATCCCAGACATTATAGCAACCCCCTTCCCCAAAAAAGAAAAAGAAAACATCACTAATTAGTGAATCTAGCAGTAATATAACACTTAGCGGCAGAAAAGGGCTTTATTATTTCTTCCAAAATGAAGGATAATTGGCTGAGAGGGTTATTAACTGAATTCAAAAGGGACTCGAATTCCACACACAGGCGGAGTCATAATAACAGCTAATGACTGTTAATCAGGATGGCTTGTGTGAACATCACTTCTCTCCCACTAGATTTTCCTGCAGCCCACTGAGCTTCAACTCCAGCTGCAGAGAGTGGGAGATAAAAGGGAGAATTGGAAGGAGAGGGAGAGATCTTTGCTCTGTGGGTTAAACTATTTTTAAGTGGTGGATGTCCCTTGCAATTGGTGGCTGCCACTGTATGTATACTTTTCAGATTAATATGCTTTTAAATAAAGAATATGTGGTGATTTTGAATCCCACCAGATTGTTGTAAGATTCTAAATGAGAGTATCATGGGTAACCAAACTACAGATGAAACTATGCTCCTCATTAGGCCACTCTAATTAACTGAGTGGGGGCCATTAGCGGACATCAATCCCATCCTGTCTCATCCCACCTTGCCTGGACTGACTGACATCTGTGTTTCTGTGTGTCATACTGGTTGTTTATCTGTTATTATGGCAGTTAATTTGTTTTGTGGATCCTCTTATATCGATGGTCAGAGACCATGGAAATGTATTTCCTTAGGTTAAAAGCAGGGGTGAAAGGAAGCCGGTACAGTCCGGTACTGCGTACCACTAAAAGATTACGACCGGAGATTTCACTCAGCAGTACGTGAGTGCGCATGCACGTCTACTTCTGAAAGTACTGGCAAATAGTACCGGCAAGAATTTAAAACTACTTTCACCCCTGGTTAAACGTGATCAGGACAGACACAGTCTCTACCAGTCCAGCAATGGCCAGTGCATGCAGCCCTGCTGACTTGAGAGTTGGGCAGATGGAGTCCTACAGGGTCATGGCTGACCTCTGGACGAGAGGGATACAGACAGGTGGACCATGTCAGGCAGGAATAATGGTGTTAATCTGGGGCCTCTGCAAACTGAGACAAGCTGCACTGTTTCTTGTCAACAGCAATTGACTGAACCTCCCCCCCCACCCCCTTCCTCCTCCTCCTCCTGGGACAAGGACACACTGGAGCTATTCCTGCGCCACCAGCTCATCTCATACAAACTCAGGCATGACTTATAGAGCCTCTTTATGAGGTGGCACATATTTCACTGGGGGAAGGGGTCATATCTGAGTACTAATTACAGACCTGCCCTCTCACTCTATTAGCTGATCCTGGCAAGGTCAGCTCCCCCCAGTAAAGGATAAGGAATAAGGGAGGTATGGTTTGCCCAGCATTTGGGGGCCAGAGGATAGTTGGGGTTAAAAGCAAAAACAATTTCAGGGAGGACTGGGTGCTGCTTCTGCAGGCGTTGATTAACAAATCCACTAAATACCAGTGTAAGACCAAGTGACCCTCTCTCCTTGCCTGGTGATTGGTGAAGTTACAGCAACAAAGTTTGTCAAATCAGCTGGAGTGTGGGGACCTCTTCAAGTTCCTGAGTGATTCATTTAGACCAATTAACAGTCAAGTAATGCAAGTTCTGGCATGCACAGTGACGGAGTGTGGTGTAAAACACCCCTCATTTAATGTTATTGTTGGTGCTATGTACTCAGTCACGTAGTCATTCTTGTCACTATGTAACAAAATTATTGACTTACACATCTTTGCTCTGAAGCTGTGTCATAGGGTTTTAATGTTCAAGGAGTGAGGGTCATACTGTCAAGAATCCCCCAAATCCTGCCAGAGTGCCAGTCCAACATAATACTCTCACCCAACAAACCCTCTGAATCCTTCTACACTAATACAGTAACCATTTTCTACCTCCCAACACAGTAAGGAAACATCTCTCACTTGTCAAAAGTCAAGTATGATATAAGTGATTATGACAAGGGTAGACAAAAATGCATTGCTTTCCCCAAAGAGAGGACATAGAGAAATGTTTGAGTTAACTAGCTTATTTGTCTAATTAGATACCCACCTATTTGTCTGACTGAAATCCACATTGAATTAGTCATGGTGTTTGTTAACCTTTGACTTCTAGGTGCAGAGCAGTGAAACAGTGTTTTGATATGCCAGACAGCTGGTGGATGACTCTGATGAAAGACAAGCAGTTTGACCATGGTCAGGAATGCCACTGTGGAAACGGAACAGTGGGTGGGGGAGAGGCAGCAGCAGAGCAGTTTAGTGGGAGCTGGTCTTCACATTTTTTTCAGACAGGCAGATTCCAAGTCTAAAATGAAAACACAGTACAGCAGAAGGTCAGGGTCTTGCTCATCCCAGATGGCATAAAATGGCACTCAGAAAAAAACTGAAACAAAATTTAAGAAAACCAACAAAAAAAATCTGTTAAATAAAGCAAACATGTTAATAATAAATGCAATAGTAATACAGATTTATCAGGTAAATATTTTGTAGTAATACCACCTAATTAAAAAATGCATGATTTAACTCAAAATAATAAATAAAGCTACTTTATTAAGCTAGCTGTATAAATTGCTGTACAAGCAGAAACCTTCTCATAAAAGTCATACAGGCCAGACTGCAATTAAACCTCTTTATGGTCACATGCCATTCTATTTTAGATTGAAAGAACAAATTACAAAGAACATGTTTGCTTGCCTCCAATAACATGTAAAGTACTCACAGAAACGTATTCAGTAAAATCTCTGATTTAATTGCATATGCCCATAAGGAAACCAAATGTGCTTGACTGGGTCTCATTCATAGGCCAGGATTCAATCAACATTTGTCATTAAGTTTGACTCACAGTTATCTTCATTGACAGAGGGTTCAGCAACCATAAAAATTAACTTGTCAAACTACTCTTGTACAGAAAAAAGCACACACGTATTGCATTTAAGGACCTACACGCACATGTGCCCACACAAACTATAAATTATTTAAAATTCTATCAATAGAAAAACACATATCCAGCTAGCTTATAGACCAAAGGGAGAAGCTTTTATGGACATTCAGCAAGGTCTTAGAACAGCTGAGACAACACAGACCCAACACGCTAAAACCAAAGCAAAAAAAGGCACACCCAGCAAAACCAGGTCCAGTCTGACACAGCTACTGCAGTCTTCTAATGTAATGTAGCTGACAGGAGAATCTCTTGCATGATTGGCCTCCACATTGATTTGTTCACAAGCCAGCTAGCCAGGCTCAGTGCCAATACAAATACAATTGGGGGGGGGGCACTGAATAAGCATGAGGGAGCCTTTTCTAAAACAGTGCCCTCAACAATAATATATGCTCTTGCAGTATACTGTGCTGTATATTGAATTACTTTTGTCTGTACTGTAAACAAATAATTTTTAAAATCCTTTCATTAAATACATTATTTTCTGTTGTCTTTTTCATTGTATGTGTAACGACCACTTGAATATCCTTTTCAGATAATGAAGTGTGTTTATCGTTACTACTTTTATTTCCTAAAAGCATATGGTACTGCAGTTACATGAATTCATGTAGATTAAGGTATGAAACATATATATATACATATATATATAGGTAAAAAAAGTTGATCTTTCAGCACTAGTAGGTTCTTAGGATCGGTGGAGACTTACCAGACACAGTTAAGTAAAGCTGAACTTACTAATTACTGGGAAGAAACAAGGAAAACATAACAATGCTGCCAACTGATTTTAATACCTGAAAATGCACCTGAAGTACTGAAGTGGACTATATCTAAAATATAGTCCACTTCAGAACAACTATCTGTTTTAACCCAAAGGCAGCAGCAGCTTTGCAGAGAGCAGCTTATTATTGGGAGTTTGTTTAAACAAATGTTCGGGAGAAGTATTTTCAGACAACCCCTCATTCAAGTACCTCTGTCCGTCCAATCTGGTTTTCTCCTGCTTAAATTAAATGAAATCAAATTAAATTGCCATGTATCGTATCTCCCATCACACACTCTGCTTCCGGCATCCGTCCTCCTCCCCATCTCCACCTTTCTTCGGTTTTTCTTTCTCTTCTAGTGGTCCAGTGGGGGGTTCATCTCACTCAAAAGATTGTGAGGCATGACACTGCCCCCTTGGACACCAAGCCCAAGATCAATTGTCTGTACCTTTATACAACTTGCCACATCACAATAAACTGTTATGTGCAATAATGTTGTCTGAAAATTCCTTCTACTGAAGTGCATTTAAGAACATTGTTTCCCATTGGCTGGAAGAATGCTGATCAGTTGTGAGTTACTATTGAAGTAAAGTAGCTTCCTGTATAACAGCTTCAACTTTAAATTGATATTAAGATGATATGTGAGCTGAATAAGCTGAATAGCTAAAATAGGCATTAAATAGGAATTATGTTATTCTGTTAATATCAATGCAGTGGAAAAACCTCCAGCTCATCTCCAGTATAACTCACTTGTTGTTTTGTTCATGGAAAGACAGACAGGACTCATTAATGATGCTTATTAGGGATAGCACTCAGTAAGAGTGAATGTAGAGAGGCTGTAGGTACCATTTTATTTTTTTGTGAGACTTGAAACCCCTAATCTTTGATCCCAAATATGGCCACTCCTCTAAGTAACTAAACTAGTTGCATAATTGATTGACTTTTGATAAATATACCAAAAAGTTCAGTACTTCCTTCATTGATACATTACTGTTAGTGGACAGCTAAAATCCCTAGAGACCTGTAAAATACCTGGTTTCCATTTCACACACCATTCTAAAGTATTCCAGTCATTTCCAGCCTACTGTACAGATGCCACTAAAATAAAGGGTCTAGTGACAATTGGTAGTAAGTGTTCCTGCTGAAAGTGTTTCACAAATGACAGTCCCCTGCCCAGAATAGCCAGAGAGCCCCTCTGCACTGTCAGGGTGATATATGGACACACATTCATATCGCCATCCCCGCCATCCTTGGTCTAACACAGGAGTCATGTAAGCAGCAGCTATTAAACCAAACAGGGCGGCGGATTCCATGTCACTGCAGTCATGGAACTGGGTACAAAAAAAATCCTCATAAATCCCTCTCTTATTTAATATAACCGACTGAAATCATCTCTGCCGCGAGGCTGGCATTCTACACATTACAATCCCTTAAATCAATACCCTCTCTGCCTTATCCCTCATTCCCCACCGTCAGACTCGGTACCCTTCTGTTTCAATACCACAAGCATTCCCGTCAAAGTCCAAAGCAAATAAATATAAAACAAGCTTGGCTAGTTCACCTTACTCACCCGTCTGCACCATGTGCAGGCCTCGCTGAAGGACACCCACTTAATCTGCTCCTCTCATATCACAGGAAAAACACCCAGGCTGCCACGCTGTTCAAATGTCAGGATTGTTGGGTCAGCCCCCGAAAATCATTAACCTTGCCAGAGACTCAGTCAATCTGTGTCTATAACAGGCATCATGATGATAACAATCACTATATGATAATATCAATCAAGACTGTAGATAGAGTAAATCTATGATTATACAGTAAAAGTTTGACTGACAATCGCATTTATGATGACTTTCGTATGACATATGATTACAGACATATAGGATGACAGTATGTATCCCCTTGCTGGATGATAATAAGAATTTCCTTTTTACTAAACCACTGTATTCAAAATTTACTTAATTAATGACTAGTACATGACACAAACACACACATGCAAACAAATAATCACAGAGTCAAACACACAAGAAACAACTCCCACAGATCAACTCTCAAAGATTGTATCATGCTCTAAAGCAGCCGCGGAACAGGATTATCTACCTCTGCTCTTCTTCTGTCTCCTTTCTGTTTTTTCAAGCTGTTGTTCATGGCCATAAGTAGGATTTTGCATTTTAAAATACAGTGCAATCTACAACTATTTGAATGATATATACTCACTGTTTATTACTGATTATACTCAGCAACAATATCTCCAATTTGGGATTCATGATTTTGATGGTATAATGTCACCTGTCCCTTGGTATTCACACAAAATGTAAAAATGAAGAGGCCAATTGGGTGAAGCATGAGCAATAACTAAGTCTTATGTTATAAGTCTTGCATAATGATACAAGATAAAATGCAATTAGATAGTCTGTTATAATGGAAAAGTCCTCTACCACTTTCATCCTCAAAAGTGTGTACAAACAAATGGCTCCCCTAGACAACTGTAAATCACTGTGAAAACCCTCCTTGAAACATATACCTGAGAGTGATCTCATCTTAGACTGATGTATGTGAGTGGGGTTCTATTCGGTGCTGCTCTGACACTAACACCAAAGATTCCATTGTCCCTATCACAACTATTTATTAAGACAAATGATATCTGGAACAAATCCTTGTCTAAATGCTGATAGGTGTGCTTGTTGCCACAATGCTGCATGTGACCCCACCACCCCCCTTATGGAAAGATGGTTGGGGAGCTGTTATGTCTTATTCCTGGAAATTTAAAAATGACCTTCAGGATTTGAACAACTGTGGGCAGATAATGTTGGGATATGATGCAGTGCAGTGTGACAGAGTCTGCTCAGCTCTAGTTTCACGCCCCCATCCCCCCAACCTATCCCAGACCCTCCCTTACCACTTCTGCTTGAGTTATGGGTGCAGGTATCACCATCATTTTCACAAAGGGCTGATTTACCGGGCAGACAATAGGTTTAATTTTACCCTTCAACCACTGACAGGTGACAGGGCTGGATTCAGAGTGAGGTGGCTGACAGGGGTCAATGGTCAGGATCTTCTGTTGTCCAATACTGCATGGCTATGAGCCACAAGACACAATTACCACCAACAACGCTGAGAGAGCAACAGAGCTTTAGCTCTCCAAGTACCATCTGCCTCACATGCAGATGAAAATAAACTCTGAAAATATCACCCAACCATGGATGTAATACTAACCCCCATTCCACTTTAAACTTAACAAAACAGGCCTGCTTCCCAGCAGAGAGAGTTCATCTTTGGCCAGATCAACACTCATACAGCTCTACCACAGTTCATAGATGTGTGTGAGATTAGCTGACAAGTTAGCAATTCCAGCACAGAATACATTGTCTGCATAGCTGCAATAAAGGTGGGTGTTATGCCTCCACAACTGGTGCTGCAAAATCAGGTGTTGTTGACATGTAAAATCATCCTCTGACCAACCTCCCAACACAAACACTGTAAATTATGAGGAGAGACTGTTAGCACAGTAGGAGGCTTAGATCAAAAGGCCCAAGGCATTATTTATTAACACAATTACCCAAACAAAATATTTGAGTTTTTACGAAATTAAAATATATCTCCAAGCACATCCACCATACCTTTCTGAAAATAAATGCAATGCAATAGAACAAACAAACAAACAAACAAACAAACAAACAAACAAACAAACAAATAAATAAATAGATAGATAGATAGATAGATAGATAGATAGATAGATAGATAGATAGATAGATAGATAGATAGATAGATAGATAGATAGATAGATAGATAGATAGATAGATAGATAGATAGATAGATAGATAGATAGATAGATAGATACATTTAAAAATTCTTCCTGGACTTGCAGGTTGGTGGCTTTTTATTTTTGTATTGATAGAATGAATGTCTATTCATCTTCATTGGCTCACAGATTAACTATATGTTTAAATCCATTAAAAACATGGGTGCACAGGAAATGAATATGACTTTATTATAGGTTATGGTTTTGCCTTATTTTGTTGGGGTGTGCCCAATTTGTTTAGGATTTTGAAATAAACCCAGCAACCCAGTACTGCACTATTCTGCTTATACTTGGCAACACAATCTTTAAAAAAAAAAAAAAAAATTATCTTACAAAAAATGGCTATGGTACCACACACTGCCATGATTTCCATGTTATTATCACCATAAGAACAATATATGTACTGTTTATTTGTAGCAGTTCACATCATTCAACACAACATCATTCACTCTATGAGCACAATGTCAAGAATAGCATCGATATTGGAATGGACACATCGTAATAAACTGATTAGCGATTGCCAAGAAACGTCAATTTGAAAGATCAGCATGTTGGGCAAGTTACACATACAGCAGAAGGATGGACTGTTCTGTCATAAACACTACTGAGTGAGAATAATGACATGGATTCTTGTGTAACATTTAGTATTTTTTGCATGCAGCATACAGCGATGGTGTGTGCATAGGGAACAGAGCCTCTGAACACACGTTAGTTATGTTTCATATCCAGTACATTGATATTGTCTCTCGACTTTTCTCTTGATAGTTTTGGAGCTTTTTAGACTGCTCACATGTTGCAGATTTCAGAGACTAAACCCCCAGCTTGTGTTTTACAAAACAGACCTGAAACTGAGTCAGAAGATGCATACCGTGATATATAAAAAGGTTTATCCCGTTGTCCTCTGGCAACATTTACCAGTTCAGGGGAAGACCTGACCTGAGAACAGCATTTCGCAGAAGACATTCCAACTTTTTTAATCTCTGCACAACACAGATGCACCAATCATGCCCCCCAAACTCCCTTAGACACGTTACTCTCCCCCACCGCGGGCGGTCCACCTGACCCACCCAGACAGCTGCTCTCCCTGCGCCACCTTGCCCACCACCCGCTCAATTAATTTACAGCGCGATGGCAGGTTACTGTTGAGCACAGTTCTCAGAAAGCGCTCGTGACCCCATCAATAAACAGCCGCTCGCAATATACGGCTCCGCGGCGTGTCGCCACGCAGGGCCTGGGACAAAAACGGCAGGCACAACAGGGGTAGGTAATTGTGTTAATCTGCCGCTCTGCATGCCGGACAAGCTGCGGCAAACACCGGAGGGTGACAGCTCCCCACCCCTCAGCTCCCACCTCTCTCTCTGTGAGGACAAAGCCCAGGGCCTCCCTGGGGAACAGGTGCAGGCTGTCCCTCCTCAGACAGATCGGTTCCTCCTGACTGTTATACTGCTCGCAATGTTCCTGCGGCAGGGACAATCTGCTGGATGAACCATTCAAGCGGGGTGCCAGGGAGGAAACAGACACTGCAGTGCTGCCACCCCCCAGAAAAAAAAAGTAAGTAAAAGTCATGACACTGAATGTTCTGACACAGTTCTGCTCCTCAGTGTTAGACAGGTGGGACCCTCATGTGTTGGGCTCTATTTGGGGACACTGACAGTCCTAGACACCAATGGGAAAGCTGCTTTTAATACAATGAAAGCAGAGGCAAAGAGATGATGATGAAACAGGTAAACAATTTGGGATATGCTGGTTTTGATATCATGACAAAATATTTCCCTCTCAATCCCTCTCCCTGACAATCCTAAGAGTTGGTACTTCTTTCCATTCCCCTCTTGGTTTACACTACATATAGCACACTAGTAGTAAACAGAATGTGCATACACAGCACAGTAACAAATCACATGTAGAACCCACTAATAAAACACAAAGGCCTATGCAGTGACAAGTAACTACCAACAGAATAAACTGATGGCATAAGACAAAGACAAATTAATTTACAGAAGGCATTAAATACCAGCACACTAACATACACTTATAGAAAATACATGTGGATCCACACATACACACACACACATGTCATCAGTCCCTAAAACCAGTGGCATTCCCTGGCAGCCAATAAAGGGCTGATAGACCGCAGTGGGTGAGGCCAGGATCCCATCATCTCCTCTCTGGCTCTGACTCCCCCTCCTAGGGATCATGCAGCCCATAGGCCTGTGGGCCAGATCTCCTTTCCCAGGGGCAATTAGACCACATGGTGGACAAGGTTGTGGGAAACCCGAGCCTCTCATGGGATGGAAAACATTATTGTCCTGTCTTCAGATTTCACATCTCTCCCAAAATGTCCTGTCATCAGTCATTTGCTTTTGATCTTGATGTGACAGGAACAGACATGGAAGGGTAAAGCACTCTTTTCAGGACAACCAGTCTAAAGAGCATCCAGGAGCTGGGCAGGTTTTTAAACTGCATTTAGCCAGGAGTGGAATGAGCTCTGTACAGTGTTGTTAGTGCGAGTATTACACTCTTGATGAACAGCAATGATTCAGTAAGTGAAGTATGCCCCAAATGTTAAAGCAAGGTGTTACATGTTGGAATCTATCATTTACATGTTTCACAGGACTACAGTTGGACTGCACTGTTGTTGATAGAACAAGGTGATGACACACTAACATCAGGTTCTTTCCTCACTTCCTGACATCTGTGTGAACACCATCACAGCCATTAGCTAAATAATCAAATCATATGCTGATTTCTGTTGTCTCTTCTTACGTCTTTACCAGCATGTCTAAATTAAAAATTGGGAATTGGCATGCTGGCATTGTTTCACATGAACTTTTTTCAAAGGTTCCACAGTCTCCAAAACTATCATTAGCTAATTCAGTTTAAATTCCAGGGATATTAGCTAATCAGTCCGGCAGACTCAACTGTGATAATACGATTCTCCCTTGCATTTGCTGTGCAGCTTAGGCTTAGTAAGCCTTCCCTCAGTGATCTCAGCTGTCTGACTGCTAAACCCCCTCACTGCCTGTGCTTACGCTCATAATGGATGTGATAGAGGGACTGTTTAACACATTATCACACATGTAATGGGTCTCGATGGGGCAGGTGGCGTTGTTGGGGTGATGTCAGACCCCTGGGACAGGCAGCCAGGCCAGCGGCAACTGTCACTGAGTGGGAGCAGATCTTGTGGCGCAGTGAGGTGTCTCTTTTGTTCCGTAATTTTAAAGAAATGACCAAACTTCCAATGTTACCATCTGGCACTCTGGGATGTTGCATGAAACAACTGACTGTTAAAATTGACTGACAAAAAATAATGACAAAATGATGATATGAAACTCTGTCATCTAAAGAGCTGAGCATTTAAAAATATGGAAATAAGCTACTTTAACTGTGCAACCCCAACAGCAATAAAAGTCAGGATGGAACCATCTTAATTTCCTGGCCCATCCAATAGCTTACAGGTGGCACCATAAAACTGTAGCATTGAATCATAGGTCCCTGTCAAATAAAACTACACACCATTGATGAATTTAGCCCTGTACTACCATCTGCTGGCTGATCCAAACTATTCTGTAAAGGCAAAGAGCCCAATTCTGCAATCTCAATGCACGCAATTCTGCACTTAGTACAAAAATATGTATGTTTCCAAATACATGTTTACTCAGTAAAAGACGTACCATTTAATTGATAAATTACCTGCATATGTGTTATGGGTGTAATCAGCCAATCAGTGTCATTTTCCATTACCAATAAAAGCCACTAAAGTTTATATTATGGCATATTACTACTTTCATGGGTCCTGAAGAATCTATGTGTCTCCATCAGGAATTCTCCAAAGAGGAAACTAGCTTGCTTAGACAGATGGGCAACTCTTCATCTTCAAAAGTCCTATATGAAGGACAATACACACATCATGCACTTTACATTTGTATTAAAAAAAGTCAGAATGTATTTGTTACACTTCATTTGTTGTATTTTTGTTTACCCTATTTCTTTCTTATAGCTATTTCAGTGAATGCATTGAGTAGTAAAATAAGCTGCTTGGAGCAGGGTGAAGGGGTAATTCCTATATAGTTTGAATTTTCATATACTGAGGCTGTTTTGAGGGCAGAAAAGGTGGACCTCCAGTCTGCAACTTCGATCTATCTGTTAATTTGGAAAGATATTAGATGAATAGATATTTACTTAAATAACACCATATCAAGCCATTGGACCCGCAGTTCCTCTATATTATTGGTTTCTTATTAAATTTGAATACATTGTTATGGCTGTTAAAATATTCAAAATCCTTCTCCAACTGTTGAAATCTTTCATTCATTTCAGGCTTTCATTTTGTCTGAGAACACCTAATGCAAGTTATTTTTGGGAAATACATTAATGTAGCCTTTGTACCTTTTGATTAAGTAAAGGTATAAGACATGATGAAACAAATATAACTTTTTCTGACATTAAAACATACAGGACTTAACATCATAACATTGCATAAAATATCTTGAAGGCCGTTGGAGTTATTGTTTTTCTGGACAAAGTGTAATTTTATTAAGTTCATTCTGTTCCATTCAATTTAGTTCAAAGTTTGAACTTGTTTGATTATTTGTTTAAGACCATGTGCTTCAGTGGTGAGTAACAGTGTAGGGGCATCAAGTGTATATGAAGATGCTGGGCCAGATTTTTTAAAATCAAAGTACAGTAGTATCAAAGTATAATCTGAGTATCATAAAAGAATACAACGATGTGTGAAGCACGGTATGGGTCACTGGTTCTAGATAAGAAAAATATCTTCTTAATTGCAATAAGACAATACAAGATGTATCAGTCTAATAATGCTGACTCAGGGATTCCAAAAAATCACAATTTCAAGGCTGCAGTTCAGTGGCATTTATGACATAATTATACAGAAAACAGTAGCGGACCATGACTCTTAAACCTTGGCTCTCTGAACCCCCTTCCCTCGTCGGGAAAAGAAAGCAAACTACCAACCTAGCTTACGGTATACTCTCCTATAGTACTGCAAACGTTACCTATGACAATTCCAGCTCTGAAACTAAAAATTAAGACTAGTCCAGCCTTAGCAATGCAACAAGAAAACAGCACAGAGATTGTTAGAGTTATCACCAAAAAACAGCTAATTTTTTAAGCAAAATACAAATGCTCCTTACAAATAATCCCATCATCACATAAGGTGTGTGTGCACTCCAGTGGAATATGGTGACAACAGGCTGGAGTGACACACAAACCAACAAAATTTCATGTAATTTTGCGCGCACACAGCCAAGCAACCATTAGTGACAGACACTTAACCATGGACAGTGAACAGCGATCATGGCATTTTGGAACCCACTACGATTTATAGCTGGACCACCAATCACAAGCTGAAAGCATAGAATTGTCCTCCCAGCAACTGCAGAGGCAGCAAAATTCTGATAGGGAGACGAAAGGGTTTCTTTCATTGAATACTTCACATTCCAACAAACTGAATAGGCAGGTTTGAAGGGTTTATTTCCTCAGAAACATTTTGTTTAGATGTTGATTGTCAAATTATGAATTGATAAAATAAAATTTGAGATGATGCCTTTTTTAAATAATATGTTTGAGAATATCTTAGGCCCTCTCTGAGGGCATAGGAGGCCCTGATGGATACCCTCTGATAGAAAATGTCTAAAATAACCTATATAAAAAGACCTAAGCCTAGATAATGAGAGAAGGCCTATATGAAGAGGGTCAGCGCTAATGACATAATTTCCCAAGATGAAGCTGTTGCTATGACAACGTAGTGGGGCGCGTTTATCCAACAAAAGATACCATTTACATTGACGGCTTCCAGTAAGCTTATTCAATAATGCTTAATGAACAGTTAAAAGCCAGATGCCGACATTTTTAGTGCTTAATTGTGACATACACAGAGTTTAGCACTAAAATGTGAAATAGCAATACCGAATAATATATTTAGGAAGCCAAGTCGTTTACTTTTGTTACTGTTCAGGCCATATGAGTGGCTACCATACGTTAACGTCCCAATCGTTTGAGGCATCGAGACTGTGGAACCAGATGGCAACGCTGATACCAGTTTACATGACAAATCACAACTACTGAACATAAAACCACGCTATTACAATAACTTTAAGGATATACCTACTCTCTGTCAAGGAATTTCACGATGCGTTTATGCATATGGCTTCCATAACTTATAGTAACCCGTTTTCGCACATGTTAAGCTCTATTTAGAGGACACTACCAGCCGAGTAACCACTTTCGTGTGAACTTTACACACTCGCCTCTCTCGTCACCAGGGTCAACGAACTCAACAAAATTGCTCTCTGTGGAGTGTCCTCGGCATTGTACTAACAGAGCAGAAGTGCAGTATCAGACATGGTGGGTAGGAGACGTAACGGGCGTCGCACCAATGGAGGTCCACAGACACAGCCTGGGAGAAAAGCACAACGAAAGGTAAGTGGGTTTTTTTGACGGAATATGTTGACACGGAGAGATGCTATTCAGTTTACAAACAAGTATTTGCTAAAAATGAATCTGTGGTTCCTGCAGTCTTTATGTTTTTGTCAAAATGCTATGATAAATGTTAAATACTAATACAAAAATCCATTACGGTTTATAGGAACATTCAGTTATTACATTGCAGGAAATTCAAAAACTGTATCCAACACACTAGCAGCAAGAGTGCTCAGCTCACTGTTGTAGCTGATACACCATTTCAAAATGATGAAATGTACTTTAGTTAGCGAGTAAAGTTGTAAAGTTAGCGAGTCCCATCTCACACCTTGATAAAGCAAGGCCGTTTCATCGCTTGGCATTAAAGATGTAAATCCATTATTGAAAGGAGATTTCCTCATACTCATGTGAGATGTTAATTTAGTTTTCTGTGTCATGATTATGATAACATTTTAATCCAATACAACATATAACAATTCTGGGGCTTCAAACATATTTATTTATCAATGTTAAATGCTCAGATATTGTCAAGGGCATTTGTGGTTATGAACGGACTCAGAAATTACTTTTCTTGTGGGCCCTGGAAGCTTCCTAATAGAAAAAATAGAGCTTGAGTAGTGAATTGTAATTTAAAATTCAACAATATTGTAATACCTTGATATTACTGCACATTATGTAATATTTACATCACAAAACAAATCAGCACCAGAGCATGACTTAAGATTAAATGTTTTACAGATGACATGTCTCAAACTCCATGTTTATGTGTGAAATTATTGCAAATACTTAAACACAATACTCTTATTGTAATAATAATTGTAATGACAATATGGATTTATCAACACAAAGCTGCACCAGTACTTGGGGTGATTGCTCTGATTACTATCAGTGCTGTTATGTAATCCATCCATGTTCTGGTCATGCTGGGACTCAGGGACTGACAGCTGTGTTGTGTACACATGGTCCATCTGTCTGTGACACTGTGCTTATGCAATCCAGGTGAGCAGGTTCTGCATGTCTCGCACCTGCACAGACACAGATTTCTACAGTCTAAAGGAAAGATGGCACCTCCAAGTGGCCATTGAAATAGTTTGCATACATGTGATGTAAGCATTAATATGAAATGTTACAGCAATCTGTTGGAATAACTGGAAACCTGGATTAATAACCTGCGTAAGCATTATTAGTTATGTTTATGACATAGGTAATGTACCACACTTGGCTAGAAGGAGTCTGGGGGAAAAACAATGCCTCAGGCTCAGATGGGTAATCAGGTGCTGTTCACATGCATTTTCGAGAGCATTGATTTCCCAAATTCTACATGCTAATAGTTACAGGTATAGTTGTATTCTGTGTCAATATGCCATCACACATGTGTGGCAATAGAATTCTCTGTTCAGCACATTCAGATTAAGTGCATTTTTACAGTTATTGCCTTCCACACTTTTTGGAAAAGGGGGAGGTAGGAATTGTTTCTCTGTCCTTCTGGAGTGGATGTAGTTGGAGTTGAAACATGCTCCATAAAGCACAGTGCACACTTTTGCTCACTTGGATAGCTGTCCAATGAAAGGCGAGTATACTTTTCCCATCCAATTGTGGGACAAATCCAAAACAGGCAAGGGTTCAAAGGGTACTGACAACATCATTGACAACTCACTACTATCCAGTTGACTCCTGACCCCCTTCAAGTGGAGTAGATAAGAGAGAGTACACACACTACACCCCATACACAGAGGTAAAAGTCCTGACAGCACTCCAGTCTTATCACATTCCATTTTCAGGATCAGATAGCAACACCTGTCCCCAAGTCCATGTTTACCTGTGTATTTTCATATTTCTTTGGAAACTGTTAGCAACTAACTTGATTCAAAAGGTTGGCATATGTATGGCATTTAAATGAAGACTTCATTCTCATTTACCAAAGGATTTCTATTACAGGTGGTTTAAACAGTAATGCTACACTGTAAAAATACAGCTTAAAATTACAACAAATATACATTATTTTAAGAAAAATTTGCTTAAAATAATCAAAATAGTTTTAATAGTGTCAATTTGGTAAAAAAAAAAAATATTTGAGAAGAAGATGTCTTAAAACAAACATTATATTGGTGAAATAAGAATGAAATAAACCTACAATCACAAAACGAGGAACGAAATTGAAGTTTATAATACCCATTAAAGTTTGTAAGATTCCTTTTAAAACATTTTTTCATCTGTGGTGGTTGATAGATGTATACGTTTTAACTTATCTGAGATCTGGAAGCAGCCAAGTTAAACTGAAAAGCTGCTTTTCAAATACATTGCTTACTTTTGAATAGTCATTTAACCTTAAACCTTCCTCTTCTGCAACATTATCTGCAGGGAGACTGCCTAATGTCTAATGTAAGGTTATTGTTAATGGGTGATTTAACAGAACAATGGAAAAACTCCCTCCTATCTGAGTACATTGATGCTCCAAAATCCTCAGGCATCCTCCAGTATGGTGGTGCTATACAGGTCACAGCCAATCAGCACTTACTATGCAAAGCAAATAGGAAGATCGCCCACTGATTGGATCCCACTTTGTCAACATTTTTTTCCTTCTGGTACTGTAGTTGGTATGGTGACTGCCTCTCATTGGTGCGAGTGGAGTTTGCCCCTAGTCTGAGTTTACTCCTCCCTCTTTCTCAAGGGGAGGGTAAGGGAGGGGTGAATAGCGGGGATGTGGGGATGCTTGTAGAGAGAGTGTGAGGAGCAGAAAGGGGGGAGGGGGCAGGATGAGATGAGAACAGTGGGGTGGGGGCACGGCTGGGCTGTCCGCAGCAACTCTCAGTCCGGCTGAGGAGAGCAGGTTCGTGCTGATGCTGAGTCACAGACAGGTGAACAATGAGTGCCTTGCGGGAACCATGGAGGAATTAGAGCACACCTGCTCCCAGCTCCGGACGGTGAGGAGCTTTTCCTGTGCTTTTGTAGAGGGGAGTGGGAGAGAGAGGGAGAGGAAGTGAGAACGAGGCTGGGTGTTATTAGACAGCAGTTGTATGAGTGATGCTATTGCCTGCCTATGAATCTTCATACCTCCTGCTGTGTGTGGAGTCCTGTCTCTTTTACTGAAATGTCTCTGTTGGTGGCAGTTTTTCCAGCATTTAAAGTAGTGAGGCAGGGAGCTGGCAGGCACTCTTGAGAGAGAGAGAGCGAGAGAGAGAGATAGAGAGAGAGAGAGGGGGTCACACGGTCATATACACTGACAGGGCACACACACGCTAAGGTTCCTTTCACAACTGCTCATTTTTCACACCAAATATTTTGTCAATGTACATGATTTCAATAATATATTTCCAGAAAGTGTGTGCTTGTTTTGAGCAGGCAGCTGGTCCCACCCTGCCCCACCCAAATCTGGTAATGCAGAGATATGTTCATTGTCTCCACTGTCCTTCAGACCACAGCTCCTCTCTGCCCTTCTCTGGAAGCATGGGAAAGGTCATCACTGCTGCTGGGCTGAATATCAACAATACAGAGGAATCATACCACTACTGTAGTTGCCCTGTTAATTGCCTGCAGCTCATACAACTGAAACTACTCAGTTACATGCAGGGGCAGCCTGTCATTCAGGGACCTATATGTGTAATTTGGACACTTGTGTTTTCCATTGCTCTTTGTGTGTTAATGATTTGTGATGGGATAGTGAGGAGTCAAGAACCCTAGAACAGGGGGAGCTACAGTATACTGGTGATCACTCTTAGTAGAGGACTTACAAAGCATTTGATTGGTTCAAAGAGTCACTGAAAGCACTTGAAAGCTTCACTGTAAAGCTTCACCCATTCTGAAATTCTGGTTCTGGAGAACTCATTATTTTGTGACGCACAACATTATTTTAAAATCATTTTTATCATTAAATGCTATGTTTTACAGGTCTTTGACTGAATTCCATGACTTATTTATTTATTATTATTATTATTATTATTATTGTTATTATTAGCAGCAGCAGCAGCTACAGCAGTAGTAGTAGAGGAAAAACCTGTTGCACATCTTTTAAATCTGATATCTATATTTCCATTTGAACTTCAGATCAATACCTGCCAAAGGAAAGACAGTCAGACTTCCGACTTCCTCTTGTGCAATCAATACTCCTTATAAGTAATGGACATAAGATATTAGCCAGTGAAAGGATAAGGACATGAGGTCGGAGGTTACTGTGACACCTTCTGTCTGACCCACAGGCACAGAAACTAAAGCCGTAGCAAACTGACTATTTCTGAGTTTCCTATTATCTGATTTATAGAGTGATTTTTTTCCGGAGATACTGTACAATCCTGTCATGCTTCACCTCATATCTGTTGTGCAGGTTTTTGGTGTACAGCAAGCCCTCAGTCATTTGACATTTTTGGTGATTACATTTTGTGGAGCTTATGTTATCTAATATGAACAACAGTAGTGGATAATATACTTGTGAAGCATTGTGCACAATCTTATAACTACGGCCTGTAGTTTAGTCTTAGACTGTATAATAATATATAATATATATAATAATACATTTGGGGTCAGATTTATCAAAGCCTTTAGCACATGTTAAAATGTATTGCACATGCAACTTCAGTGACATGATTTGTGATTGGAGCAAATTAACTACCTCAACCAATCAAATTCTCTCTTTTTGCACCAGCAAAACAATCTCAAAGGGCTACAAGTGAATTTCTCATACTGTGACTGTGCCTCTTAGAATCTGATCCCATGCACACTGACCATGACTCTCAAACTCTTACAGCATGTCTCTTCCTCAGACAGTGGTTATAGGTCTCATGTGGTGGCAGTGTCTCTGAAGCTCTGACTTTGTGTCTTTCATGGACACTGACTATATCTCTCACATGGTGGCTGTGTCTCTTGAGACTCTGACTGTGTATCTGACTCTGATCATGTGCTTCTCTCTTAGACGCTGACAGAGCCAGCCATCTTTGCCACAGAGACAAGCTGTGAATGTCGTGCCCCACATGAGAAACTGACCATAGTGCAGGCTCGGCGTGGCACACCAGGTATATATTCCCCCTGGAAAATCAGCTGCTAGGTTTTACTGATGAACAAATTTATTTAAAAAATTTATTAAAAAATACTGCAAGAGATAGGATCAGAATTTGATTGAAAATTGAATGCTTTGTTTTTCTTCTTTGTTTTTCCTGC
Source organism: Albula goreensis (assembly GCA_022829145.1). Lineage (NCBI taxonomy): Eukaryota > Metazoa > Chordata > Actinopteri > Albuliformes > Albulidae > Albula > Albula goreensis. The sequence continues at coordinate 23,354,948 of CM040742.1, forward strand.
AGCAGACCGACCTGTCAGAGTCTATGCTGATGGGATATTTGACCTGTTCCACTCAGGCCATGCTCGTGCGCTGATGCAAGCCAAGAATCTGTTCCCCAACACATATCTAATTGTGGGAGGTAAGACTCTAACGGAGTGACACACTCACATGTACAGACACACACACACCACCACCACCACCTTACCCTCTGTCACAGACACTGACATTAAAACAGTGGTTAAAACATTTATAACAATTGTCTTAGTTGCGACAGCTTCCTTCTAGCTAAGCATTTTTGTGGCTAGGGGTGGAGTGTTTATTTAGTTTGCAGTTATTCATGTTACATTCACACTATTTAGCGTTTGGGACATGCCTACTGGTTGCCATAGTCCTTAATCTTTGAATAAACAATTTTATCCTGCAAACTTCATAGTTAGAACAAGTGAGATATTTTAGGTTTATGCTTAAGACTATGGTTACATTTTTTTTACATATATAAATAAAATTGCAGGGAATTACTTTCTTGAATTGTTTGCTGCACAAATGTTTAACTACAGCCAAAAAATACCAGTGAATATGAGGTAGCCCTGAGCTCTCTCCATAACTCTGTCTTTGTGTCTACTTGTTTCTGTGTCAGTCTGCAGCGATGAGCTCACTCATAGGTACAAGGGTTTCACTGTAATGACAGAAGATGAGCGCTACGAGGCGCTGAGGCACTGTCGCTACGTGGATGAGGTGGTGAAGGATGCACCCTGGACTCTCAGCCCAGAATTCCTGAAGAAACACAAGGTCAGCGCTGCTCTGATTGGTCATTCAGGGGCCACCAGCGGGGTTATTCAGGGGTCACCAGAGAGTCACTGTGAGCACACAGACAGCATATGGCATTGTGAAATATTTTGATTTGTGTGACTGTAGGTTCAGAGGCAGGGAAGACCTTTCAAAAATATTTTTTAAGGCATGCTGCTTTGACAGGGTACTTTGATTTTCTAATTGAAAGCACAGCTCAGTCATCAAATTTAAAAGATAAATTCAGAGGCTGTCCAGTTCCCTCACACAACAGCTACTCAGCATCGCTGCCGATCGATTCATTTGAGCTGATGAGGCATAAAAACTGGGACCAGACCCCCACTTTCAGATTCTATACTGCAAAGCTTCACTCTGTAAATAAGGAGATTAATTAGCTTGTGTATTAAGGAGATGAGCCTCATGGCCATGCCAAGCTAGGCCTCAGTCTCTGAGCACCACTTAGAAACTGAGGCACAGGGTCCCCTTATTGCCATTAGTGGTGGGTTGAACCCTAAGTCATTATCAGCACTCTGTACCATGGCCTCAGTTATTCACACACACACTTATGTTTATCCCTCAGATTGATTTCGTTGCACATGATGATATCCCATACTCCTCAGCTGGATCAGAGGACGTTTATAAACACATCAAGGAAGCAGGTGAGAATAATAACTGTATGCTTCCCATCAGACTCAAATCCATGAATGGGTCTCTGGGTTATCAAGATGGACGACAGGCTTAGGGAGCCGAACTGGATTTTCTGCAAGCATTTAATAAAGTCTGTTTGATACATGTATGTTTGTGTATTCCAGGCATGTTTGTTCCCACTCAGCGAACAGATGGAATCTCCACATCAGACATCATCACGCGAATCGTGCGGGACTATGACGTCTATGCACGACGCAACCTTCAAAGGGGCTATACTGCCAGGGAGCTCAATGTTAGTTTCATAAATGTAAGAACAAAGTCTTCTGCACACAATGGCTTCAAGAATACATCTTTATAGTATCATTATAAATGTAAAATACTGTCAAATGTCAAAGACCATTTGTCAAACTGAGACCAGGAGGGTGTGGAACTCTTTGTCTAAGGCTGCTGTGAATGGAATAGGTGCAGGAATTGTCTGTGCTGTCTTAAGGAGTTAAGAATGGTCATCCATGTTAATGTATGCACACATTTAAATGAACAGCTGAAAAATGGGAGCCAAGAGGGGAGGGAGAAGATGTCTATAAGATACATTAATGCACACATTTTAAATTCTGAAATACTACACACAGAATATAGGTCATCGTCTCATCTATAATTCAAAAGCAGTACACATTTTGTCCTGGGGGGAAGCTTATACTGCTTATAATGTCAAAATAATTTTTCCCTCAAAAGAATCTTTTTGAATTAAAGCTAGATATGTGATTGACATTTAGTAAGCAATCAGAATGTTTTGTGCTGATAAAGTGTCTCATTATATAACTTGGATAGTGTGTACACTGTTTAATGTTATCCTTTTCTTCATGTTCTGTTACTAACCCTTGTCTTCTGGTAAATAACCTGTAGGCAGACATACTTCCCTTTGCTCTGTATTGAGTGTCCTGAAGTGGTCAACGTCCATTGTCCATTTCAGTTCATTTTACGAACATCAGACTTGCTAAGTTAATTTAGTCCTAAGTTACCCTTTTAAACAGAGTAACCTTTGTATTACAAGAACATTTTGGATTCATAATGCATCTCAACATTATTTAGCAACTCCTCCACCCCAATTGACATCAGTTTTTGCAATTCATTTTTATTTTTATTTTGTGCAGAATCATACTTAATGAAAAGCGATGATGTAACCATGTTGTTCCAATCTGAGGATATACAACCTTCACAAGATTTTTATTTGTACAGTGCTATTTGATTTCACCATACGTTTCACTACCTTATCTACTTTTGATTTTGCCATATATCTGATTATGTCTGTGTGGTTAATTTAGGTGTCATATTTGTAGCTCTGTACTAAAATTATATTGCTGAGAGCGGAGACTATGAAAAATTGTATCCTACCTCTTTTATTTATTTGAAACACAGAATTTACTTTGTCCCACATGTGGTCACTTGTCTGGTTTTGTGTGATTCAGGCTGTAATGTCTCTAGCTAAATGTCTCTCCTTTTTTGTTTGGGGCAGGAGAAAAAGTATAGGCTGCAGAATCAGGTGGACAAGATGAAGGAGAAGGTGAAGACAGTGGAAGAAAAATCCAAGCACTTTGTGTACAAAGTAGAGGAAAAAAGCCATGATCTCATTGTGAAGTGGGAGGAGAAATCCCGGGAGTTCATTGGGAACTTCTTGGAGTTGTTTGGGCCTGACGGAGCCTGGGTAGGTGTCTCCCCTCCGAAGACGGCAATACAATGGGAGAAAGTGAGAGTAAATGAGTGACACCGGTAGAGTAAACAACTTTAAGCCACTAAAATATTTAAAATATTTCAAATGCATATTTGATTGCACCCAAAGGCTGTACATTTGTCAGACTTTGCATCCTAAGAGTGTAAATTTGCCATTGTGGGTAAGTTCTGTCTTGTGGTTTTAACCCCACCCTCTCCATCCTTTTTTTCCTCTCTATCTTGTGTCCAGAAGCAAATGTTCCAAGAGCGGAGTGGGCGGATGCTCCAGGCCCTGTCGCCCTATCAGTCACCTCAACAGTCGCCCCGCGGGTCCCCAAGCAGCAGCCCCACTCGGGAGCGCTCCTCATCCCGCTCGCCTTCGCCCCCCCGCCGCTGGCCCTTAAGCAAGCCCTCACCCCCTACCTCCCCCAAAGGAGCCTCTGCCTCCATAAGCAGTATGAGTGAGGGAGATGAGGGTGAGAAGTAGGAACACACACACACCATACACACACCTTACACAGCTCTGCATGAGCTTCTTCTCCCCTACCTGCCACTGTAAATAAATAAACTTATACATTCTCTGAGGACTGTAGGACACACACACACACACACACACACGCTAACTGTCAGTCAAATGGGCTGACACTCGCATGAGACAGATTGACAAAAACCCAAAAGACTGACCTGGCCTTCCTGACATGAACAGTTTGACTTTGACTAGATAGATCTGTGTCCACCCAGAACCCCATTATTCCCCTAGGAATTATGGGCAAAGGGAAAGTAAAGGAGTATTAGCTGACCAAAAGCCCAACTGAAGTAGAGCTAGTGAAAACAAAACAAATGAGCCATACTGTATTGATTTCAATTGTCACTGCTTCCTGTAGGATAGGTAGTGTATGTAATGACATAAGGACGCCTTCCTTCTAGATTGTCATATATTATTTAGAAACATTGGAATAGTCCAATCCAATATTAAACTTGCTATTAGCCCAGGAATTAAATATGTTTTTTTTATATGATCATGTGCTGGAGCCCAAAAAATAACTCAAGGCACAAGACTAATTTACACTATGTAGACCATGAGGCGTTAGCTATGCATCAAGTTGAGCAGAAGCAGTGGGACATTGTGTTTATGGGAAGAATGGAAAAACAGAGTTTCCGTGTGATGAATGGTTTTAGAAGTGTTTTAGAAGTACTTTTCAGTTCATTAAATTAACTTCAATTATTTGCGGAATTGACCAAATTGGACTGGAAGTTACTGCATCCTTGATAATGCCTCTGATTGGCTGAATGCTATATGAATGTTATATAGCTGAGAGTTTGTTGGACTGAGAGGACACTCTCAATTGCTCAGGATTGACATGCTTACTCACTATGGAATGTCTGCACACTTTAACTTGCAATGAAACCTTTTTAAATAGTCTTCCATCTCAAAACATGTTTGTGCAAAAATTTACATTCCCTTTACAGTAAATACAACTATGGTAGCTTCTGTCTCTGGAAAGATGTCAACCAGCATCCTATATCTATGTTGTGTTATATGTCCAAAGTCACAGAGGGACCTTTATCCCTTTGAAGACTTTTCTGGGTTGACAGATCTTTCAGAAGGCCATCACGCTGAGGAAGAAAAGCCATCGGGCCAGTACAGGCCCCCACAGGCCACAAAGACTCATATAGCTTTTATACTCTATATGTGTGTATCAACATGTATCACAGTATGACCAAGTGAATGAAAACGAAGAGCTGAAATGCATATGCTGTTGATCAGTCTACTTTTCCACTTGAGCAGAACGAAAACCCTTTCGTTGTAAAGGGTCTCTGTAAACACCTGCAACAGCGACACACTATGACTATGCTTTGTCCAATCAGAATTTTTTTTGGTGTTTATCTTTATCTGTGTGTCTTTGTTTACATGTCTATGTATACCACAGCAACCACTGTACTCAGCACTTCACAGATTAATACTGTTGTTTAAAGAGAGGTTTTATTTAACACTTAAAATAAAAAAGAATGAATATGTCAATTAAAAATACAAAACAGGTACTTTGGTGATATTTTCATTGTGTTCTATATTCACCCAAAGAGAAAGGGACATCACTACCCCTGACTCATGGACCATCAGCTATCAATGTGTGCCTGGGTCAATTTTTAACCTGTTCTGATGACAAATCACATGCATTTGCTGGAGTGTTTTCAGACTTGACTGGCATCCTAAATGTTAAATAATTACAGAGAAATAATGGTCCAGGTTGAGTCCCATCCCCTCTATGATAGATCTATATAAAACACTTCTACATTGTCTTCCTCCCCAATTTGGAATTGGAAATGTTTCACTTGCTTCACTACCTCTTATTTTCCTTTCTACAGCTCTTTCCCTCCATCACCAAACTAAAAATATGTGTACAAAACTAAAAACCTACATGCGATAATGCTTTTCATAAGGAAACCACCCACAAAATTTTCCTTGAGCTGCTTTTGTTGCTGTTTCAATTTAAACCACACATGTGATTCCATATTACTCAATGAATATTACAAACGGTGAATGCTCCTTTTTATCTTTATATACTGCCTTTGGTAATCTAAAATGTGTACCTTGATATTGTTTCTAAATTCTAGAATGGAACTTTTCTGTGAATTGTTATAATAGTGAATTAAAATGCTTGCTGATTTTTCCAAATATACCTGATTTGGCCTTGAAATTAATATACAAAACTGTACCATTTTAAAGAGCACCGTGCTGGAATGTGTTTTAACACCTTAGGGTAAGTAAGACTGCTGTTGGTGGCCTCTATGATGTGAAAATAGGAGGGTTCTTAAAATGCAAAAACAAAAAAAAAACTATGTCATTTTGACTAGTCATAGATTTCAGTTATATCATACCAAGATTTACCAGTCACTTACTACAGTAGAAGATAATATTGTGTTCCACTATTTTCTTGGACAGTTACATCCTTCAGACTTGTAAGAAGATACTGGAAGTGTTTCCTCAAATGCAGTGTCTTCAAAATTAATTGATTTGTTCTGTGCCTGAGCAGATAGGCTACAGAAATTACAGGAGTTTTAAGGTTTTGCCTTAGCTTGGGTATATTATTTAGGGGGGCCCAGGCTGGATTTGAGCCTGGCCTGCTGTGGCAATTCCTTGGCCATATGTGGTGTGTGTGCTGTACTGGATCAGCTACCAGGGCAGCACAATGCCTCAGTTTTATACTGTATTCAAACACAAGGGACTGACGTGGCATCCAAGTGACCACAGTATTGTTGAAGATAGTGCAGTAAAAGTTGGAAGGACAAGGAAGACTCAGCTCAGTTGTGAAGCTGTAGAAACAGCACAGCTGTCCAGTCCAGTTCAACCCACAGAACTTAACTAGTTCAATCTCTATTCAAATCCTATTGATTTTGCCTATTTTGGAACAGATTTTTTGTGGAATTATCTAAATTGTTCCACAACTCATTTCCATCCTATCATTGAAGATGTTTACCCTCATGGAAACCTACCAAAAAATCACTTTTGATATTAGTTTTAATTTTGATTGGGAGTAATTGTAAGTTCATGTTCAAGCTTTTATTGAGAGTAAATGCAGAGAAGTGCTTTATGCATGTAGTCCTATTGCCAATGCTTTTTACCACAGTACTGTTTCACTTGCATAGTGGCAGGAACTACTACAGCAGTGCCCTGAGGAACCCATGGCTATATAATCCCTGGAGGCCTGCTGTGTCTTGTTGCTGTTAACTCCATGTGATCTTAGTCATAACCAGCCCAGCCTGCACTCATGGCCAGTGTATTTGAATGTGAGCCATTTTGGAACCTAAGACTAAACCATTGCTTAAGTAATAAGAAGTAAATTTGTTACTTTGGGGTGAATCAAGTCCTTGAAAGGTAACTGTACAGAAAGAACACTGTAGGCAGAAAACAGCAATACACATGACACTGAGTAGAGATAGTGCAGAAAGATGTCTTTATTATGTTAGACACACAGGACACCTGACAGACTAGAACAAGAGGAGATAATATGACACACCTCATGTATCTGTTTAGCAGGCAAGTAATCATTTTATATCATAGCAGAGTTGGCTGCATACATAGGTGGTGTTGTGATACAGGCAATCTGGTACGAAAGAGCAATGAGCCTGACCTTAATTGGTGATACATGGAGATGCACTCCATGTTCTCCCCTAAGCTTCCACCATGAGAGGAGGCTCAAGAAGGAAATAGTTCAATCTATACTTTTGGATTGCATGTCCACCTGCAACTCCAGTCAACAACTTACTCTCCTTTCTAATTGCAATATCAAAGAAAAAAGGTTGACATATAGATACAGTATAGGGGAGTCTAAAGTCCAGTCTCTTTGTTAAAGTTGGGTACAAACCTTGGTGCATGGATAATATCAGTTCATGGCTGATATGGAATACTGTAACACTAAGAAAAAAATGACATTGTTCTGAGACAGAGTTGTATGTCTATGTTGCAGTACCTTAGTGAAAATGCCTGGACAATGCAAGTTATGTTAAGAAAAATTTCACCAGATGATTTGTCCTCAAATAACTGAAGATTTGAGCAATGGGACCAACAAGATGGACAACATAATGAATGCCAGATGTATGAGACAACCCAGAATACTAAACATTTACATTACATTACTGTCATTTAGCTGATGTTTTTATCCAAAGTGACTTACAGTTGATTAGACTAACCAAGGGCCAATCTCCCCTAGGAGATTAAGGGCCTTGCTCAAGGGCCCAACAGCAATGGTGTTCTTGCTGTGGCTGGACTGGGATTTGAACCACCAACCTCAGGGGTCCCAGTCATGTATCTTAACCACTAGGCTATAGGCTGCCCCATTTACATACATATTTCAGTCTATGCAGAAATCCCTGAAACTACAGACAACATCCAAAGTAAACTAAACCTTGCTGCTTAAGAAAAAAATCCTTGAGTGAAGGAGGTTAATGAAGCTTGATTCCAGACATTTGACTGGCTATCAGGGTGTTAGTTCTTTTCAGATGTAGATTTTAAACCTAAAATTCAACATGACTCAAACCACTATGAGTTAGACTCAGTTTAGTCAAAGAATCCTCCATTAAATTAGTTGCTATAAAAAGCTAACAATTCAAGGCTACCCTTTCTCCATGACAGGGTTGATATGGTCTTTTTTTTCCACTGTAACAGCAGTTTAAACATCATTAGGGAGTAAAGAAAACATAAAAAGAGGAAAAATAAATTGTGAAGAATGTAACCAAACAATAGTGCATAGTATGAAACAATAATCAGTTGATCAATCTTACATCAATAATTATTGATGATCATGTAGAATTTAACAATTGCAAAACTGAATGATTGAATTTGTAGTTATTGTAATTACTGAAAGGAAATACTATTAACTAGAGTAGCACTGGAGTATAAGCAGCAACAATGCCATAAACACGTAAAACCACCCAAGCATGTGTCACATAGAAACAGAACATGTAAAACTGGGACTTCAGGCCTCAAAGCCAAACTGCTCAAATTCTAACTCATGAAATTTGTGATTTCATGTAGTTGTTTACCATGTTCCCAAGATGGACTGCATGATTCTATTTTGAACATGAATCCCAACATGCAATAATACTACACAAAATCATTAAACATGAAATACAAGGAACTAAGTTGAATATAATTTAACTGCAAATACAATGGCAGTTCCTCCATTACATTGTTGATTAGTGCAAACATAAGGTGCATTACATTACCTAAATTTATAGGAAACCCTGTCCAGAATGTGTTTTCCAATCCACATTTGGGAATTTTAATGCCTTAGGTACAACTGGATTTGATATTGTGCCCAGAATTCACATTCCAAAAACTAAAACTAAAAACTGAACCCAAAACTCTACGCATTACATTGAAAATGTCTGCTTAAAAAAGAAAAGATGATCTTGAAAGAGGAAAACCAAGAGTTTTATGTTAAGTATTCTACTAAACATGTGCGTACAAAGCAAAGTTGAGGAAAAAAAAATACGGAGATAAGTCAAAGGAACACTATGAGCATAGGCACACAGAGGACATTCTTTGTGTTGCAGAGAGTCTCTCTCAGACCCCTGTTTACAGAAGTGCTCCTTAAACAATTCCCCCACATTCTTTTTTTTTATGGAACAATGCAGAAGTCACTCAGCATTTTGTAACAAACTGCCATAACTTGTCTGTGTACTGTAAGCAGTTATAGCTACTACAATACACGGGCATTACAGTAAAGTGCAACAATGTGGCATCTGTATGTGGAATAGAGGGTGAAATTATTATATTATTATAATATAATAAAACATATAATTATATTTATTATATTTTGGTTCTGCCCAATAAATAAAATGTGAGCGGTGTTCAACCACTGTGCTTGGCGTGAACTGATGAGATGGAGATGCTACAGTTTTCACTCAGCAGCCAAGCAGGATGTGAATTTTTTGTACATTGACAAAAGGAAGACTTTTGGAAGAATACTTTCAAAGCTCAACAAAGACGTCAGTCAAGGTCTAATTTGAGCATATCATCTGCACCCTACAGCTCCAAAAAGGCATACTGTACTTCTACTAAAACTGGATTATAAAATCTGTATTAAATATATTTATCGATCTCATGAAAAAAAAATCAATAACTATTGGTTGCAAAAAGGTAAACTATTGTAACTCGCAAAACAATTCCTATTCTTACCATTTATCAAAAATATACAATCATTTGAAATCAAAGATATCATTCTACATCATTTTATTTAACAAATTCTCTGTTTTGGAAATCCTTATCAATTACATTTATGCTGGGCAAATTACATTTTCTGACATTACCATGTAAGTCAGTTAAACCCTTACAAATTAAAGATAAGAATATTCCAATTTTACATACTCATCTTTTATTTACCTACATATCGTACATTGTTACACCTCACACATTTGTTTACTGGAGCTAATCAAAAATATTAGCCCACTCAAGAGTACAATAGCAATATCCAACCCAGTATTGGAACACTGAAGCGTTAGGTCACATGTTAACATTTCCTCCTCACTACTGACCCAGGAATCCATGCTCATCTTTTCCTGTCTACCTGACTGTGTGACACACTTACTGTGTGATCTTCCAGGAGACAGCTCATCCTGGCATAGAACATGATTACAATGGAGTCTATGAAAAGAGCAGGGAGCAGGGGACAGAAAAGCAATCATCCAATGATGTGAAAATCCACCCCCAAAAAAAAAAATACTTCATAGGACGTGCATATTTGAAATGAAGTAAAGGAAATAATCTCTACACTTCATTCATTGGTATTATCCAAAAAGTAACTGTTCCAGCATCCCTTTCATTTGAAAATACTACACAAACTACACAGGGCAGTGTACATCATTTCTACAAACATAAAAGCAACCAGAGGAAAGGTATGTATTGAACTTATCCTCCACTGCTCAGCATTCCTGAGGTTCTGAGTTCTGAATCCCCACTAATGTTTTTACTGAGTGTAAATACATGATGCAGAAACTCTACTAAGTGCCAGTGAAGTGGTTCATTGTGACTCCTCACATGCCCTCTTTCTTGTGAGATTCCCAACAGAAAATAAACCTTTAAAAAGGTATCACAGATAAAACACTTCAGTTGGTTCAGCTAAGATGAATGTTACAGGGCAGACTCTCTGTTTAAGCGTTTGTTATCTCTCATCACTGTAGACACACAGATACTGAAATGTTACTTATGCAACCAAAATATGTTTGCATGGCTGCTGGAGAGAGACTTGTTAAATTCTTGCCCCTCCTGCTAAATCTTCAACAAGAAAACTCAGGGATAACTCAACAGTCAATACTACCTTTCTGTGCTGTTGCACTTATTCTGTACAATTTATTCCAAAATGGTTTTGTTCCACCGGGCATGAACCTGAAAAAATGAACAACTTGCTTGCATACAGGACTAAGGGAATGCCCTATCTGTCAAAACTATGGAAACACTAACATTTCTTACATCAGTCTCATGAGTCCCTGCCAATGGTAATAAGAAACAGTGAATATCCTGTCCCTTCCACTGAGGAAGTCACATGATGCATGGTCTAGTTGATTTGAAGAAACAGGGGACCATCACAACATCAGCATGCAGGCTCCTGTTTGCTGGCATAGAGTAGCCAGGCGCAGCTGAGATTTATGGATGAGAGGACGGCAGGGTGAGGAGGAAGTTATCGGTTAGCTTTGTACTTCGAAGCATCTCGCGGTTCACTGCTGGGATTGCTCCAGTCATCCGCCTCGGGGCCCGTCTGGTAGTGTCGCCAGGCTGACTTGTTGAAGACGGGGAGACGCTCAAAAGACTCGCTGGAAAGAGCCTGAGGCAGACACAGATCAAAATCAAAAACACCCTCAAACTGCTGATGTCACAACCAACCCCCAACACACATATACACCCAATAACGATAACCCCAAACTGATGTTTTTCTATGGTAAGACATACCAAGCACCTTATGGTTCACACTGTGGGCTCAATCACCAGGACAAATTGTACAAAAATTGTGTTCAGTGTGTCCGTATGCTGTATGCTGTTCTTCTTCCTTATTGTGGAGCAAATGCAAAACTGTGCAATTTTATGCAGATATAATTCAAGCTAAAATTACTGCTTTCAACTTCCTGTTCTCCCAATTACAATCTATCAATTGTTGCCTGTGACCACAAGAAGACCCCAGCAACCAGATCTTACATTTATCCTTTGCTGAGAAGTCATCATCCTATTATCACACCAGCTAAAGACAGATGTGAGATACTCAACAAACACTTACATTACAAACATTACATTTACTAAACAAGGGCTTTATCTGTGAATGAATCAAAACCAGACATAAACCACAAACAGCATTTGCAAGAGGGACACACCCACCTTAAGGTAAATTACAGCATCGGTTCCCACCCCCTCCATGGAGTAGAGGTTGAGGTCTCCCTGGAAGTACCGAGCGTAGAGTCTGGAAATGGGCAGGCCATATCCAAACCCAGCCTAGGGATGCAGAGACTGTGAGTCAGTTCCTTCTGTAAACTGAAATACACATGCGAACATACATACACTCACACAGGCAGTCAATGAGTTTCTCACACTTGATGAGTACAGGGGGTGAGTAAAGTCAGTCTGGTTACCAGTGGGGCAGCTCTGGAGGGTTCGAGGCTGGGGCTGGGTGCCGTAGAGTACATGTAGTTGAAGAGGCGGTCGATTTTCCTCAGTGGAACCCCTCCACCCTTATCACTGATCTGAGGGACAGGTAAAAGAATCAAATGTCAGCAGCAGCACAAGAAAACGTTATGTCTCCGCAGCCCCAGGCTCACAGCAAGGCATTCAGCTGCACTGCCTCACAGAGCGCACCCTGTGGCCAGGCAGGCGAGAGCACCACCTGCAGGAGGATAAGCAGAATCCCGAATGCTATTACACTGAAAAGCCTGCGTAACCTCCTGGTACTGTGAGAAGCTGGTAGGAGCTATTAAGAGTCTTTCTCCCATTTAAAAGAGGCAGAAACAGAAACAGAGCGGTCCCCTAAATTGCTAAAAGCTGACACTAGTTGCAAAAATCTTGAAAGTGCTGGAGCATCTTTGTGTTTATTTGTAGGTATCATGCACCAATTCCTAATGAAACGTGACAATAGAGGAGAGTCTGTCTGTGTTCATGAAACAACAACTTAAATTGTATGAGGTCAAAAGGGGTTTGGTTTTGATTTGCTCAAGATTTTTCAAAATTAAGCATTAATATCAGCTAAGAACACAAACAAAAGTGAGAGAAACTATCACAACCTACTATAAATCTATCTAAAAAGAAACTATTCTATGAGTATTTATGGTACAGCTAACTGATGGAAAATAGGCAGCTCAGCAGCTGCATTCAGTTTAATTTAACCGGACAGCATCAGCATAATGTATTGCTTTTTGCTGCCAACCAGCAGCTATCAATTCATTTGCGGACATGGCTTGAGTAAAAGCAGTACTCTGTACTGGCAGTGTGCTGTAGCTTGCTAAATTTGCTGCTGCCTTTTGCAGTGACATTAAACTATTGTATGCAGGTTAAACTACTACAAAGAAACTGCAGGTCTCTACTTTGTAAAAACAGTCACAACAGCAAGCAGTGATTTTGGGGCAAAAGCTCCCAACAGCAGAAAGATAAAAAGAAAATGATTATTCTTTGGAATCTCGCGTTAAAGTTTTGCAATGTGCATTCACATTCACATGTCACACTAAGAAATTCACGCATTAATCCAAGTGATCAAAATATGAACAAGGGCTTAGGGACTACATACATCTAGGGCTCACGATTATGAAATTTGAGGTGACCAATAAGAGTAAAACTGATAACAGTAGTGAGCAATGTGGCTGGGGGAGGGAGGAAATCATCATAACTATTTAACAACCTACTTTATCTTTAAACAGTCGACTCACTTTGAGAACTCTTTCACACTTTCCCACCCCCTAACTCCCCTAACCAACACCAGTGGCAGTGTTCCATCCAAACAGGCCTCCTGTTACAGAAATATTAACATCTGAGATCAACACGGCCAGATACAGCACGTTGTAACATGTTCATGTATAATGTCATGTCGGGAAAGTGGTTGATGTTTACCAGCCAGTCAGCAAAGTTAAAGGCAACGGCTTCAACTCTTTTCAGCAAGAGAAGGAAAAACATACGTGTCTGATCTCTACTCAAGATGAAAATGCTCAACTATATAAACTTAAAAAAACACACCACTACTATTACAACAGTGAAGGAATCTATAGTCTGGATTTTCATAATCATTGGTATGATGGTTATGGTGTATGATGTATGCCCTGCTTACACCCTAAAATAATATGCAACTCTGCAAATTCAGTCAAGTGTCAAGATACATTTCTTAGTGAATAGGAATTGCTGATGGGTTACAAAAGAGAAGTTGTTGTGTTAATGTCCACACCAATGTGAAACAGCAAACAGCTGAACAGAACAAAATCTGCAGGGCTGTAAGGACAGCTCTGGGCAGTTCCTCTTTTCTATTGAACACCAGTGCACAAGGAGCAAGCAGCACCAAAGTGAGAGGAGGAAGAGGAGCAGGCTAACACTTGATTATACTGAAAGTATTTTACTTTGATATTCTAGTTTTTAAAGGGGGAAGTACATACCTTTACCATAACTACCCCTTCACTGTTTATCATTACATCGTGAAAGGGTCTTGTTTTGATTTACAGAAAAATGCTATGAAATGTTCTGCTCCATTATAGTGTCACTGTTCTAAGGGGGAAGGGCAATAGGCAAAATCAGAAGTCAGCACAAGTGTGTTAACAACCAATTACTATTGTACGGATGAGAGCATCTGGTGACTGACCTTTATGGAGAGATCTTCCTTCCCTAGAGTCACCAATGCGTTCACTGGAGGGAGCCCCCCAGACTTGCCTTCATGCAGCTCCACAGTGGCTCGCATTGAGTTCTACACAAATGCATACACACAATGTTATCAGCAGCCACAGTCAACATATGCAACATGGCTCAGTCAATGAGTTCTGCCACTGAAACAGTGTGGAGTGCTTAGGTGCTATGATTACACATTAATTTGGTTCAACACATTCACAAATCACACATACAACTAAAAGTACACTGGATTAAATTCCTGCAGTTACATGACTGAGCACTGTTACGTCAACAGAAGAGATCAAGTTAAAGGGGAGCAAGACTCACCTTAAACAGCTCAAACAGCATATGAAACAAATGAGATGGCACGTACACCGTCTGGATCGGCTTGTTGGGAGCCTTCCCTGGAAAACAAAGGGGCAAATATGCGGAGAACCAGTGGCCATCTTGAATGATCTAGCATAGCTGTGGTATGTTTACAAAATGATTAAAAAAATCTCTCTTTCAACCCTCCAAAAATGCACAACTCTCTGGTACTGTTCAGTATGTTATACAGTCATAGATGCCTTTTCAGCAGTTAATTGTCTTAAATTGTTGAGTGATGACATATTTCGTAACATTATATGGAATATAGTATAATCTCTGCCAGTTTTGGACTTGCTGGATTCCAGAATGTCTGATTCAGAAAAATTAGACCCTTGTATTTATAGCTTTGTGCAAAAAAATTGTCATTGCAACACTTTTAATCACTTTTCGCTGGTCCCCTGATTCTGTTGATAGAGCTTGAATAAGAAGAATAAGTGCAATTTGGCAGATAATTGCAAACACAGTAATCCCCCGCTAACCATGGGGGTTAGGTTCCTAAAAGACACCCCTTTTGGTGAATCTGCAGTTGGTGAGCTTAACTTTATATGGGGAATTAGGGTTCGCAGAAACTTAGCCAAACTACAAAGATGTAACATTCTTTAAGCCTTTATTACACACCACACTCTTCCAAGTACATGCAAAATCAAGCAAATACAAAAACAAACCGTAGAGAGTAGTTTACCTTAAAATTCACACATTCCAAGCCCTTTTCACTGGCTTGTGACCACAAGCAGTTTTTTCTGAAGGTTTTGGACCCATGACGACGAAGGGGAAAGTCGAATATGGGAAGCCGCATTTGCTGTGCTTTTGCTGCCTGAAGACTGAGGAATTGTGTTGTAGTCTCTCTGTTTATCTCACTTTTCCACTTTCCCCTTCGTCATCATGGGTACAAACGTTCAGAAAAATGCTTGATTTTGTATGCATTTTGAAGAGTGTAAAATGCAAGAAAGGGACAAAGAATATTACTTATTTGTAGCTTTGGTTAAGGTTCCTCTAACCCCATAAACCGTGTATACACAAGTCACAGACCCACGGTTATTGAATTGGTGTACATTTATATAACCATGCATGAGTGAATTCTGTGGTTGGAGAACCCCGTGGTTAGCGAGGGATAACTGTACATTAAAATCCTACCTAAGTGTCTGCAACTAAGTCTAAACAACATACCTGCAGTGGCATCATCACATTACCGTTGACCGTAGGGTTGTCAAAAATATAGACTTTTCAGTACGTGTCATACTGTATTTTTGAAACGGTATCAATACATCCAGTTAATCAGAATTTCAATACAAGAGATGAACAAGCTCAAACTTGCATAACACTGATCTGCGAAAAGCAGTTTTCATGTGAACCTAATGCTTGTTCCAATGACAATAACAGCCTCCAATGACACTTCACATGAGACAGGCAGAAGTGTCTAATACATGATAGCATGTAGTCAATGACCTTCTGCTAGCATGGTCTGGAAATGGGCATGGCTGTTTCTTTTGGCTTGCCCAGTTTATTTGTGAGGCAGAGGGACAGTTGACCTAATTTCTTTGCTTTTGTGAATAAAAAGCTCCACACTGTCCCTCAGTCAGTCCCTGAATGGCTCTTGGGTTGTGGACTGGTCTGTCCTCATCACTCTGCCAGGACAGTCATCGCAGAGTGGAAATCTCTGACACAACATTTCCCATGAGCCATTGAAACTTGAGGAGTCATTCCATTTGAGAAAACAAATAAGGTCAACTGTCCCTCAGCCTGGCAGACACCCTGGATATCCCTTTCCATCCAAAAACAGCCCAAGCAATCAAAGATTCCACTGGCAGATAGAATGAACTCGAAAGACAGAGTGAATCTGATCCACTTATTGATTTAATTACTGACTGTAATTAGAAGTTTAACAACATCATCTCTGAGGTGGTATTCAGTCCATGACTCCAGATTATCTTAATGCTGTAGAGAGTAGGTTCTCTTAGCCCCATCTTTGCCAGCCATTTTCTCTTACCATTGACCTCTTGGATCTTCAGCTCAGGGGCAACCATGTAGTACTGTTCACAGAGCATCTTGGCAGTCTCATAGGCATCTAAAGCAGGAAACAGTCACATGACATGCCCTTTTATTAGGCAGCAAAGGAGAACAAACTCCATAGCCTGAGAGCCATTTGGTATAAATGTTATTACAAAATGGGCTGACGTCATGATCAGCAAGTGTAACACTACAGAAATGAAATGTATGTGGGCATATTTGGCAGCAAGACGTGACCAAACAGGCTCTTCCAGGCCCACAGCCCTCCTGGAACATGGGTACAATCTAACCCCAGCAGGGACAGGAAGTTACTGAAAGATAATTACAAGACCTTTCTAGCATTAACAAAAGGCTGACGTTTTACTTGGTAAGTCATGCAGGAAATAGCATAGGGAAAAAAAACCTTTTTGACTAAAAACAAATTCAAGCAAAGGGTAAAATAGGCTGTCTTAAATGGGGAACAACCCCTGACAGGAATAAAATGCCAAAAATGACTTCTCTCCAAATTCTTTCATTTGTAAATTGAGTGATATTTTGGTCAATCGTTTCGTCTTGAAGAACAACATAAAATTAATCAATTGGAGAGCTTTTGTGTCAAAAATTAACTACATGTTATTACAACAAAAATACCAGCCACAGCAAAACCGACATCTGTATTAATAAAAAAAAAGGAAGTAGAACTAAAATAAATCAACTAATGTCAGGATTGCAGACATTGAGTCTCATCTAGTATTTATTTTTTAATAGGGCATTAAAAAACATATGGTTACATTTTTAAAATAGGTTCAAGTCTGTCCCCATGCCATTAGAAACACCGCTAAAAGGAATATAAGATGTTATAGTATAAATTATAACGGTATCAATGGCACTCACCTGTCACCACCTCCACCACACTGCAGTTGGGGTCAATGCTGCCAATGTGTTTTGGATGAGCAGGGTTGGTGTCATCACCAAACAGGAGCGCTGCAACACAAGGGGTCTCTTCAGTTACCCTTCGACAGGTACACACGTACAGGTGTGTTTAGGTGAGAAACAGAAGGCGTATTTATTAGCACTGTGCAAGTTGACATAACATAATAAACAAAAAGATTCCAGAGAGGATGGAGGTAGTTTACAGCTGACTGAATAGTATGAAACTGGTTTCATTTTAATTCCAAGGAGTCAATATCACAAAGGCCCATGACATATTCGATTATCAGGAGTCAAATACAGGGGGTCCTCGGGTTACAACGGTCTCGAGTTACGTAAAAACTATACAAATAATTGAAGAGGATCTGGCTCCCAATGAATTCCACAGCTGAGTACAGACAAACATCCTATTATGGACATGCACATAATCTGTGTGAAACTAGTGAAGCAATAACCAAGTTATTTTTACAGTGGTAGATTGTACTTTATTAATGAGGAATCCCTACCTCTAATTCCAATGACTCTTCATTAAAGATCTCTGTTAAAGGTCAGCTATATTTAGTGGCCCTATGTATGTATGTATGTATGTAAATATGAAGACAGTATAGAATGCATTACCCTGTCATCTTAGACAACACCCATGTCTTTACTGGAACTGAAAAATGACCAATGTACAATACATTACTACTGATGACTTACTGTGCTGGTTGATGAGCATCCGAAAAGAAATCCGGTTGGTGTAGAACCGGTCCAGGAAATACTGGATGTTACTGCTAATGAATGGGTCAAAGCCATATTTCTCCTTGTATTCGATCACACCCTGGGCCATGGTAGGAACCACATCGTTGTGCCGGTTACGGATCTTGATCAATATGTCCAAGAAACTGAAACATAAAGGCATCATGCAAATCTGGGGTGTGATTAAAATTTATGGTCTCTGATGGGCAATGATTTACACAATCAAATCAATGACAATGACATTAAAAGATCAAAAACAAGCACACATAAAACCTATGATGAGCACAGGGGAAATAGAATTAGCTCTCTAAGCCAAAATTCTGAACAAGCATGACTTTTCTCTTAGAAAACAAATGAGGTCGTTCGCACAGTACAGTAGCTATAGCATACAGGTCATATGCCTACAAATTACACCAGTTGTTTGCTAAGAAGCAATCCTTATCCACATCCGGTAATCCAAGAACATGACTGTACTTCACTAGGAACATGTACGATAAGCAATCTGCTAAAATGTACCACAAAAAAGTCCAGCCAGGGATTACAAAGTATAAACCACAGTTCACTCAATTCTGCTACACCTGCGCCCTTAGATACCTTAAACAGAAATAATATCTGCACAATAATTATTTTGGAATTTACTCAAACATCATTTCTCATACTTAAAAAATGCACCCATGGTAACTGATTATTTTTGGGCAACAAGACACAATTTAAAGTGCAAACATCTTTTATACATAATGGAGGTGATTATGTGTGATATACATGGAGCTAATTATCAGTTATCACCTGAAACATAATGAGCAGTAGCAAGAGTTAAGACCCATTGTGATCAACAGATTTACATCCATACAGTGAATTAACAATCCTTTAAAATAAGACTAAGCCCCTTCGGTGGAATCTTCCCATTTAAAAAATTTGTACACCCAAATTGGTGTGTTCTTCCCATTATTTGCATTTTCTTGCAATTATGAATTAATTTCGCCAAAATCTTTACCCAAAGCTCCTTATAGTCTGCAAGCTACTTGCCACACACTTACCCAAGAAAAACCCAACTGCAGAACTTGCACTTGGACTGTGATAGAGAGAAGTACCTTGAAATACATCTCCACTACTCCCCTGACCACCGACCCCTTCATATCTTCCTTTATTTTGCCTTGTCACACCACCCACCTCTCTGTCTGCAATCCTGCCCTAACACCCTGTGGACACACTTTAGTCAGCGGATGGGTTCAGTTCACTGTTTAACTTGTTTTTCAACAATTCATCTGTAACAAATAAAAACACACAGGAAAGAAGATGAGGGGTGCACTCACTCATTCAGAGTACGGGGATCCTCTGGACGCTTGTTTTCATACTCTAGCAGCTCCACAAAACTCTGCATGTACCTTAAGGACATTAACAAGACAGAACTCAGAACATGTTTATCACTTATTCAGTGTTTCCTCACAACCTGTCCCCTAAAAAACAGTCCCTGCATGCATGAAAGGCAAAACATGCCTAACCACAATGTGCATGCCTAATACAAATAAAGGTCTAAGGCAAAAATAACATCAATGATAAGGAGGAACAGACCTCACACACTGCTGTTGCTTCCAAATGTAATTTCATGTGCATGGACACAGAGCAGACTTCACCTATTTGCTTCAACCAATAATTATTAATTGGGAGCAGCATCAGTGTGTGGATGCAATTACAAAGTAAAAAAGGCTTTCTAGACATTTTGCTATTCCTTCATCACTCTGAACATATCCATCTGCTGTAACCAGACCAGTGACTCCCCCATCCGCTCCCCGCACTCACTCACCATGTCTGCACCAGTTTGACTGAGGGCTGGCTGAGCAGGTTATCGGGAAGCAGATTGACCTCTCGCATGGTGTTGGCCAGCCGCACAGCCAGCTCCTTCCGCAGGAACATGTAGGAGGTCTTCTCGCATGCATTTTCCTGACCTGGAGGATCCAGGAGGAAGGAGAAACCAAGGAGCAAGGATAGGAGAGGGAGGAGACAGCAAGAGACATGAGGCATGAGATGGAAGAAGAGAGAGGAGGAGTTGTGGTGAGGATGGTGGGGTTAGGGCATCTTTTCAGCATGTAACAGGGAGAGCTCTGCCAGGTGCACAGATCATACCCCCTCTGGTGTCAACTCTCACTACAAACATTACAAAACATTTTGGGGCGACAAACATTACAAAATAAAAATGTAAAATATGCTTGTGGTGCACTGCAGCATTTTTCAATATCAATCATTTATTAATAATGTACACAAAAACACACAGAAATTTTTTGAGCAGTCACTTATACAAGACATTTCATGGCTATGCATTTCAAACTTAACATCTGAAAAACACTCAAGGACTATACAGACCTACATATAAGGCTTATGTCTGTATACAACTCATCCCACTGACACAATTCATATCAGTGGCATGTGGAATCTATCCCTGTGCATACGAACACCTGTGTAATTATAGATTATAGACTATAATTATAGATTATAGTCAAAGAAAATCAGCCTCCCACTACAACTATAAATTGTACTTTCTTACAGCTGACAAAAGCATTAGCCATTACCAGAAACCCTATATATTGTAACAGATTTTGTAGAATCTTTTTTGCTTAAGCAATTTAAATGTGAAATGAGGGACACAACACATTTGTGCTGCACTTGGAAATCTGTACTGGCTGGCAACCAGTGTGCTAGATGTATGAAAAGCATAAGAAATGCAATGGCTCCATTGCTCTCATTTATGATATCGGTCTGAGCATCGATTCCAGATTCCTTCAGCCTTAAAAAATATGTCAAATTTATTCAGATTTTTAAGAAATCTGGAAAAATGGCGTACTTGGGGGGGGCTCTATGCTCATGTGGGATAAGTTCAAGGCCCGCACTTTAGTTGAAATTAAGAGGGAAAAATTATGAGGTGCTTATAGTATATCAAGAACCAAGAGTTCTGGCTGCCATTTACAAAAGAAAGCAGAGAAATTGCAAAAAAACCCTTGTGAGAACGCTGGTGGCATTAATTGGCTTCAAATAAGGACTTTACTTTCACAGCACATACAAAAACTGAAACAGTGCAACTTTTCAGTTTAATAACATGTGGTGGACATGTGCAGCCCAAGTTTTCTGACTTGAGCACATGGTGACAGGTGACAGTGGGGGCACTCTGAACCCAACCTCCTCTGTAAGAGAGCCCAGCACTTTCTGGAAGACATAACAGTTCCCAGCAGGCCCAGGGTCTTTAATCTGATTGGCTGATGTGATGGAAAAAATCTTGATACAGTTTGCTCTGTGCAGGTTTCCATAAATACAGTCCCCAGTTACAGCTACATATGACAAGGCCAGGCTTGAAACTAGAGCTCGGGAGGATGGTCAGGGGAAGAACAATTTTTTCCAGTTGTGATTGGCTGTGGTTGGGCACACCCACACCCTTAATTTTTGTTATGTAAACGCATGTATGCAAGTAACTCGGCTTCCACAGCATGGCCCCTGCAGACAAAGTTATTCAGAACATAATGTACAGAAACGTGAGGGCGTGTGTGTGGATGTCGTGTTCCAAAAGTACCCTTACATAGCGTCCAGTTGATCTTGTCGTTTGATCGGGGTTGCGCAGCCACACCCACTCCAAACTTTCACAACACATACACATCGCTGACATTGTCTCATCACACCTAGCAACCTACAACTTCGCGAACCTTACGACCGAAAACCAGGGAAATGGCTGGACAGTGAATGGGGGTGCGTCAATAGTATTGAAACTTCAGAGTCCACCACCAGATTGTCCGGTAATATTCACGTGTGTGCAACATACCTGTATGTGCAAAGAACAGCTGGCTGAAAATGCTGACCCTGTGAAACGGTGCATTTAAACTCCTTACAATATACTCTAAGCAGGCATGTCGCAAAATTAGGTCATCAACTTCCAGTGATGTTACTGGTTCCGCGCCGCAAACAACGTCTGCACATCGATGAAAGTTTTTGCTTTTCATGGTAATAGCTGGGCCTAGGCATATCACTTCCTTTTTCTTTGTGTATACCGAAGGCCTGCAACATGTTACTTTCATATTGTTCCTGTTGCCAAAGCTAGCATGATAACAACTTTTGGTAACTGTCACCAACAGCTACCAGTGAACTGTTCGTCTTGCAAAAGAACAGGCCTATGTCAAAATACAGAGACGAATAGTACAACTCAAAAGAATATCTGGGCTTCTACTGTTACAAATACGGTTTGAAACATTGTTTTCTGAATCGCTATACAGTTATTGTCAATGCTTATTAATGGACAACTTATTTACACAACGTAAAACCACGTTATGACAATATAGCCAACCTGTCACAAATTAGACTACTTTTGAACGTTTTATAATTGGTACATAATTTGCGTCGACTAGCTGGTATAGCCTATAGTTTAGAGAAGCCATCTGGAATGTATCGTGCAGTTCAGGGTTAATTCACATTCAGTTAAAAACATGACATCTGTCTGGTAGAATTCCACCTACAGAACTTACCGAAATCCAAAAACTGCTTGATAGAAAGCGGCGATGGGGAGAATCTTGAGTAATATTCGATCTTCGGAGTAGCGTTTGTCAATAGAAATTTAAACAACCTCATGATGGAAAATATAATTTGGGCCGTCTCTGTAAGTACGTAGACATAAATAACACTGTATTTACCGCTTAATTATCCTATGGAGAAATAAACATTTTTCTATGTGCATTCATGACCTTGTTCCAAGGCCTACATTCCCGTACCGACCGCTATATACAAGAAGTTAATAATAATGATACTTATGATACATAAATTCTACTGCTTGTTGAGAGGGATCCCATGTTACACTGTTGCGTTAACACCGGACGTAAGCCAGCTCAAGTCAACTGCAATAAAACGCAATGCCGCTGCAGAGCGTTGGACGCTATTGGCTCATTGAAACCCGGTATTAAAATGCTATCTTTTCGTTGGATAGTTTACCTGTCTTTTTGAAAATCGCCGTGCGTGAGTCGTAGGCGTAGGGCAGTTGGACGATTAAATTGAATGTCGTCGGGGAAATATTTACCAAAATAAAGCAAGTTTACCGTGTTTGAGCGCCTCTCAGACTCTCTTCTCTTTCCTCTTCAATGAATAGCAAAATCAGCCTGTCGTTTTTCGCACATCCCCCAGTACGCCACGCAAGGGGGGCTGGGGTGGTATAGAAACTTCTTTAAGGTACATACACACTCACAAATAGACCCACTTAGGCTGTACTGTGCATTTATCCGTTGGTCCCCATAAGTGAAAGAGCAATTACTAATAAAAAAATAGAAAAGGCAAAAGCAATAAGGGTTTAGCCCACTTCATGGGGTTGCATCCTAAAAAACTATTTAGCCAACCAAGGTTTTGAGCAATATTTTAAAATGATTAAATTTATTTCAAACTACTCTAATTTCTTCTGACATGTTGTCTTTTTGAGACTGAACATGGCAGAATGCCAAGAACAATTGTAAGTCTTAGAAATGTCTTTGGGTAGAGGAGTCCCACAGGAATTGGTACTGGATTCATTGCCTTTGACTCTCTGGCTCTTCTACATTAAATATTTGGTATGGATGTTAGCAATTTGTTACGTTTGTAGCAGGTAATCTGCATAGGTAATTCAAGAAGTTCTAAGCATTTATAAAATTGTGTAAATCTAGAATTCTGTACAGTTAAATATAAAGTTCATTACGTGGAAAATAGGAATTTTAGGCAGGTATACCACATGTCAGAGCAAAATTAGACTGTGATTAATCCGAAAAGACAGTAGGAATAGTATTTGAGTATCTCAGAGTAACAACCAAAAGCTGGGGAAGCCACCTGACAGTATTCACCTGAAAACAATAATCCCAGTGCATAAATTGACCACAAAGCAAAATAAAGGACTCTATGATGAAAAATGTGTAATATGCAGAGTTGAAACCTTTTACTGTCATTTTTCACAAATATTTAAACATATTGCATGCAATAACAAAAATAAAACATAAGCATCATCATCATTTTATAACATTTAAAGTGTGGTCATTTATATGAAGCATCCTGAACAGATCACTAAAATTGTGAACTTCCACAATATTTTCATATTTCCCATCAATATACAATTGAGACCCAACACCCAGGTAGAGAAATGCCAGCTTTTAAAATGCAATACCTTGTTCTGCCATTGGGAGGTGCTTCAGAGCAACAAGAGTTTAACAGTCATGGTGTTGATTCTCCATTAATGTGAAGACAAATGTATACAAGAGCAGAGTTTCGTAGCCTTCTTCAAGCAATTGCACACGTTTCATCAATTACAAAATAGCCACCAAAACATCACATGCCCCCACTTGACCATTAAGCATGAAATAGACTGAAACCATTTTTAGTGTGGAAACCCACAGAAGAATCATACTGATTTAATTAGGATAATTAGCACATTAAAATAGCACAGTATGTAACTGAGTAATGAAAATAGATTATATGTTCTAACAATAAAGCTGTATGTGGGATAAAAGTGCATTTTTATTAACAATATAATAGAATGGTATAAAATGCCATGTGCCCATCTGTGACGGAGAACTGATTTATGTTTTATTCTCCGACCCACATATATACGTCGGCCTCGCGATGAGGGAGCGGGGAACAGCCGGAATTTAAACCATGACTATGTGCATATTGGGGGAAGGAAAAAGTAACACATCAAACTTTCTGTATTTATGTTAATTTATTTGTCGGTTAAAATTGCTGTTATTTGTTCGTTTGGGGTGTTAGTGTTTGTGAATCTCGGGGTGTGTTGTTTCAATGTTTTGTGTAATGTCATTGTATTGGTGATGGGATACATGTATTTGTTGAATGTATCATTTGTATATTATTATTATTATTATTATTATTATTGTTTCTGTGTGAATTAATTGATGTTCTTTTTGGGATTCTATGGTCAGTAGTCTTTTTTCAGGTTTTGCTGATGGTGGGCAGAATTATCTTGACTTTATGGTTGGCAACATAGCTTGAAAACTAAGGGCAGAAAATGAATTTTAAAAAATGAACTTAGGATTCCAGCAACAGAGATATCATCAACAGCAGAGGAGGCCAGTAACCTCACTATAACCTCAATCATGGTTACCTTGGTTATGACATAAAGTCCAAGAAAAATGCCCTCTTGTGACATTATGACAAAGTGTGAGTTCTGAGGAGCGGTAGTTGTATCCCCACCTTTTGCTTTTGATGCCCCCCCCCCTTCCATTCATTTTCTCATGTCACTGGCTCTGAGGTGAACTCTGGCCCTCATTGTGTGATTGTGCATACAATAAAAAGATCCAATCACAATACATAACCATCTACCTCTGGAGGTAGTAAGCCAGATCTGGTCACAATCAGATTACAGTGCATCTCCTTTGACTGCAGTTAGAAACACTTGCTCATCTTGATCAGATAAAAAAATCCCACATTAATTCCAGGTATAAAAGGGGCCTATTATTGTTTAATCTGTAAATCATAGTACAGCTTTCCCCGTTGCCCTCATGGTCAGTCTGCTTTGTCAACCTTATTGAGTATGCTGAGTTTATTAGGGCTATGCAGATGAATTTATGGCTCTTTTTCTGAAGAGAAGGGCGTGATTTTTACAGTTGCGATGATGCATCTATTCTCATTTCAGTGCTGGTCTTTGCTCCCTGTGTATGTTTTCCTTCTTCGAGGGAGTGGCCAATTAGCAGTCATTGGTTTCCTTATTGCTTGAGAGTTATAATGTACACATATGTATTTTAGACTTTCTCCTGAGTTTTCATGATCAGGTAATAAACATAGTTAACATATTATCATTTGCTGGCAATTTTATGAGAAGAATGTCACATATAGAATAAATATTCTGAAGGGAACCATATGAGCGTAAGCTTTTATACTTATATCACGAATACTTGAACATGTTTACCAGAATATTTGCATCTGAACACCTTTAGGCCATCAAAAATGTCACCCACTTAGATTGTAACATAATGTTTTGCTGATATAGCCAACATTCAACTACTCTTTACAAATCTATTCTGTCAGGTCTAGCAAATTATATGGCCCATTTAATACCAATGAAAAAGTTATACAGACATATGATACTTGGCACAGAAGACAGGAAACTTTGGTCTAAAATGTGGTGTTTTATTGCAAATTCAAGAAACAATTGATTTCATTGGATGTAACAACCATAAAATGTGACATTAAATAGTTGAGACACCACTTTTAAATACTGTGCATCTCTTGAGTGTAGTTTCTCAGGATGATAACCCATCATGATGATGTATGTAGGCAAAAACACTCTGTATACCACAGAATACAATATATTTAAAACCAACCAATGTCTTATGATGTCAAAATTGCACCAGAATAATCATATTCACATTCTGGTCCAATGCTGAGCATATCATCTGTCTAATACTTCATTTCTGGTGTCCTTGAATGAATAGTAGTGCTCTGTAAAAATATTTGAATTATCAAATTAAGTAATGATAATTCAGCCAGAATCTTTATACAGTACTGTGTCACCATAGTATCTGTGTAACTGTACTTTTGTAGCATCTTAAACAGAGGTTTTTAGGCTGTAAACAAATTCACAGACACAGTCATGTCACCCATTTTAAAGGTGTCTTGTTAAAGGCGAAACTCTTGGGTAGGAATGCAGCATTATGTTATTTTGTCAATATGGTAACCATTCCATAGCATGCTTTCAGAGTTGAATTGTATGCTTACATGTTGCTTTAAAATTATTTATTATACAGTAACCTTTACAGATGAAAACTCAAACAAGTATTCAAAAGCTTCATCATATTTTAATGATACTCACTGTCCTGCAAAGATGTGTATTTTAAAAAACAGCAACATTATTAAATTAGCTGACTTGCTAGCTAACATTCACTTAATCTGATTTGGAAACTCATCTGTATAACTAGTGCTGGGCAGCCCTCCCCCACCTCCACCATAACTGACAGGTATAAGGGTCTGTCTGACAGCAGAGTTTTTCAAAGGAGCAAATTAATGAAGGGGCAATGCACTGAAACACAACAACAGGACCTACTCCTGCTGTACAATATAACTTGCATTATGTATGGTATGACACATTGCTGGATGCATTTCAAGTGCACGGTGTACCCTAATCTAAGGTAACTGAGTTACTGATTTAATTATTTTACTGTAAAAACCTCTGTCACATTGCCACCATAGTGTCTTTGTAATTAACCATGCTTAATTATGCTCCATCCGACACATCAATGCAGTGGCTTGAGTTGTGACAAAGTTGCACTGTATAACACAGCCTAGGAAATCAATGAAGAATAGTAGGGTACAGTGCAGTACAGTGCAATCATCATTCTGGGAATTAGTCATTGTGCCAGTTCTGCTGAAACACAGAGCAGTGCTTCTGTTGACAGTATTGTCTATCCTACAGAGAAACTCACCCACAGTTCTCAACCCCCAGTTTGAGGGGGTTTCCACATTTCTGAATATTTCTCACATCCTCCAGCAGTTATTGTAATTATTTATTCCAGGTTCATTGTGTGAAGGCACTCTTTTACATAAGGACAGAAAGGTTGCTTCATCCCATTCTGATTTCGATCTCTTTCTCTTGTTGAATAACTAACAACATATTTCTGTCTTTTACCATAATAAATGAACTGTTAACTCCATATGAACAGTATAGACATGAAATGTAATATATTTGTATATAAAAATAAAGATGTAGTTTTGTCTTTTTAAATAACTTTGGTTTGTTTCTTTCACAGGGTCTGAGATTGCATGCAGCCAGGAAACACGCTCACAAATATAGATTAACACTCTTTCTGTGAGACACCTTCTCTCACGCCATGTCATCCCCTTTCTCGCCCTGCAGGACGATCTTGACGTTCTCCTCATTATCTTCTTCATGCATGTCAAAAGCAGGCAGCGGGTCATAGTGTCGCCGGTACAACAACCGCGTCACCAGGGTGATGATGAACATTTCCAGAATCAGTAACTGTTGGTTCATCACTGTGGAGGAGGGACATGTATGGGTTCAAAGGTCACAGACAGAGAAAGGGAGAAATGGGTCAGAGATTACAACAGAGAGAGATCATGGAATGTGTCAAAAGTCACTGTAAAGAAACAACACACATAGTTATACAGGTTACTGCAGAGGGAGGTCACACTGAAAAACAAAATGTGCATCACATGAATATTTTCTGAGGTGTGCAATTTTGGTAGACATACAATATTGGTCTGGTCTGTCCTGTAATATAATGTTAGAAACTTCTGTTACCAACAGAATCTGATGCCATCAAAAAGCAGAGAGGATTGAAGGATCACAGCAGCTGAACATATGTTTAGCCTACAGAATCTGTGGCTGCAAACAGGTTCAGAGTTTCTGAGCCTCAGAGAGAGAGAGAGAGTGAGAGAGAGTGAGAGAGATAGTGAGCAAGCAAGTGAGCAAACTAAGGAATTTCATTAAAACATTCCTGTCTAGATCATAGCATTCACAACTGTGAATAACAAACACCTACTGACTGAGGAGATCTGCAACAAAACCAGGGAAAACAGTCACAACTATGACAGACCTAGTAGCACAGTTTTATGTACAATGAATCATAAGGGACGAGGTTGCACTTACAGGATCCCCGGACCTGGGAGGAGAATGGTGGTGCACAAGCAATGTCACCATTCAAAGCCAGGATGTTGATAATGGCTGTCTGCAGCTGACTGAGGACTAGCACCAGCTAAACACAAACAAAACATGATCTTTTAAAATGGTTATGATTGATATGGATGGCTGTTCACACATATTTACATGTCTGGAAAATTTAATGTGAATGGAATTATCTCAAATGATCATTGATTACATAGCCCTGCTTGTTTGATTTCTTGTCCTTGCTGAACCTTTTTCTAAGAATGTGTCTTGAGAGAAGCTGTGTGGGGAGTCATTCATCAGTAAGAAGCAAATCAGAGTGGCATGGCAGCAGTTTGAACATTGAATGTCTGGTTAAGGACAGTGACAATAAGAAGGAAATGAGTAACATTTTTGAGAAGTTCTAATATATCTCTGTACCATTAAGTTATGGAACTTGTTTAAAACACATAACAGCCTAAAGATGCAGTTAGCTGCACAGAATAGAAATCGCATGCTAATATAAAGTCAAGAGGGCATTGCCAATGCAAATCAAATGAAGGTGGTGATAAAAACAAGGGACTACAATGGCTAAGCTGCCAATGTTTAAAATAAGATCATACATGAAAAATACTCTTGACATTTTTATAGAGGATGGGCCAGTAAAAGTCCAGGATGGTGCCTTTGACACATTTTGAATCAGATAACTGACAGAACTCTAAGCTCTCATTACCTTAGATGCACTTTATAGCTCACAGGTTATTCACTGTAAATTTGAAAAAGCTTCCAATTCAGTACACTTTCTCAAGGCTTTTTTGCCTTTAAATCATGGTATTCAAGTAAAGTATCAAATCAGTCTGTTTGCCAGTGAGTCTTAGATCAGTAAATCCACCAATAAGAATACAATAATCCAATTAGAATACACACTGGCAGCCAGACTTATTAAATATTTTGGCTTTCATACATACATTTTTTTATAAATATGGTTGCCAGTGTTTATTCTGATAGGATGCACCACAGGTGGACTCACCTGCCTTGAGACGGCATTATCATTGGCTAGGGACATATAGACTCACCTGGTACATGGCATACTTCGGAATGATCTGCTGGCTTCTCAAGGTGGTGCGCAGGTGAATGAACATAATAGCAACGGGCCAGAGAGCAATGATGGTGAGAACCCCCACAAACGGGTTGATCCAAATTGTGGTTCCAGTTATCTCTAGCTGCAGGAGGCAATATGCATTTTTAACAACATTAACCTATTACTAAATTAATAATCTGTGTGGACCTTATTTTGAGTTTATGGAATATTTTTGTTCTAGCCCTTGATTTCATCTTGCATCAGTTCAATGTTTGAACTCACCCCTAATCAGCCACATTACAGACTGTAAAAAGTGTGCTTTTTTGCATGTACACAATTGGTGAGAAAATATTTGCCTTTTTCTTTACTTGGTGTTGAGGTTTCAAGAGACCTCTTTATGGTTTCCCCTTTTATTCCAGAGCATTATTCAGTGAACAGATGAAGTGGAAAATGTAAGATAAAAAGGTATGACATGAGATGGGGCCAGAATGCTACTCACAGCAAAGATGATGGAGGATAGAGTAATACTCACATCAGAGAGGTCAAAGTTCCCGTTTGTCCACAGCACTATGGAGATGACGGTGAAGACTGTTTTCAATACAGCAAACTGGAGTGATCCAAGCTTCAATAGGAACAGTGTTCGCCTAGGAAACAGTCAGACATTAAATTATGAGGAAGACACCACCATCCGGTATCACCTGCGCCCCAACTATCAGGAGAGAAGGGAGGTCACCAAGGAGGAGGACTCAATTTAATGGTACTATACACCTACAATTTCATTCTTAAAATAAAAACATTATTTAACAAACAAGCTAACCACCTATTTCTATTTGGATTTGTGCACATAAGTCCCCAAAGTATGTTTCTGTACATTTATAACACTGAAATTTTCAATATATTTTTTTTGAACAGCTACTATCTACTCCTGTTTATTATTGGATAATGAATGGTGAAGCACATTTACTGATTTAGGCAGAGGCAGAGCAGGTTTCTGAGTGCAGATTTGCAGAAGATACACACAACTGTGTGTCCCTCCACAGCCAGCTGTCATGACACTTCTGGCAAACGTTCTGATCCAGCTGACCTGTTGTGTATGACTGGCTTAATTTCTAACTATCCTGGGTGTGAAGCTGCTCTTCTCCTTCAAGGCATGTCTTTCCTGGGAGATTAACTGTTTTGGTTAACTCTGTTAAGCAACAGCCCTGCTGACATGAACATGGGGGCACTGAACTCTCTTATCAGCTTCACTCTGGTGTACCAACTCAGAGCATGGACATTCAATCCTGTGGCACAGACACATCACCAACACAGTGTCTATGAGCAAGCTGACTGGTAATTTGTTTAGTAACTGCAAACACAGTTCAGCTGTGGCTCTTCTGTAGCATGTCATAGCAACCAAGCACTGAGCCTACCATATCCTGATGTGGCACAAACGTACCGTGTGACTGTCACTGAAGGCAGACAGCGACAGCAGCAGCAGCAGGGCCCTGTGCTAATCCGCATCTTGTTCCCTCCACAGCGTCTCAGAAACTCCTCATCTCCCCCACACTCCTCCAACATCAGGATCAGGAACTTGTAAACAACGATAGCGAAGTATCTGCAGACAGAGAAAATGAATGTTCACATGCAGAGTCCTTAATATATCTCACTAAGCACATTTAAATGCTCATTATTTGACGTAGCCTTCTTAATCAACACATGAGTAAGGTGCTAATGAAGCCCCTCATTTTTCGGTCAGTTTACAAATTCCTGAGACTTGCAAATTCTTATTTCCTGCCATGAAGATGCAAGAATGATTTATAACAATTCACACCAAGAGAAGACAAGAGAAGAAATAAGATTGTAGGGATTCTTCTGGAACTGTGTGAATCCTCTAATTCCATGTAGAGTTGCTTAAAAAATGTTCTAAGCACCAATACATGAAAGCTGACGTACCCAACACTCATACACTACCAATTATTACGATTGCAAAACTATATGGTGTAGATTCGCTGTTTCCCCAGGTACAGTGGAGTAAAAGCAGCTAAAACATTATAATTCCTTTGATTAATCTTAATGCATACACACATGTAAAATTTGAATATTTCCTTGTCTGGATAAGCATGGGTGATTCATACTGAGTCCTGACTAGCAGAGCAACACAGGGAACAGCTCAATAACTTACTAAATACCTTACAACACTGGCTAACTGCTGAGTTAAGTGGAATGTAAATGATTGACGCTAACTACATGTCACACTACACCAAATGAATGACAGTCTGTCTAAAAGTGAAATGATCAAAGTGCATTGGAACATATATCCTAGAACCATGGCAAAGTATATTACATAGGGGTATTGACACTTCTATTGCCTAACAGCATGATATATAATTAAGGATGATACTGATAAAATGATATTGTTCCTAGTTCTTTATTTGAAGGTGGGATTGACCATCAATCCCATATTGAAAGGCAATGTATATGGTGAAATTGTTGTATATTTATTTCTGTTCCTGAAATAATGTATTTTATGATTACGTCACTAAGCTCTGTCCACTGTAGATATTTTAGTAGAATAAAAATAATCACACATGATTACAGATTCTAGTTGCAGATACCTGTCCTCAGTCACCCATCACAAAGAGGTCTGGAACATGTTTTGCTTGTGCTTTGTGAAACACATGGATAATAAAGGCCAAACCAATTACAGGTGACAGATTGCTCATGTTTTGTGAAATGTGACCCAGATTCACGCACACTGCATTCTCAGAATTACCTGTTAAATGCTGAGCATTGCTGTGAAAATCACAGAAGTAGTAAAAAGGTTTGTGTGCTGTAGTGAAAGGTTAAATGAAACAAGCCCTTCATCTCCTTATCAGAAATTTTCTGCCTCTGCAGTTGCTGAGAGGAAAATGCTATGCTTTCAGCTCTGGGATCGGTGATCCAGCTAAATTTATATATTTATAGAGGGCCGACGAACAGTAATTCAGTGAGTGGCTAATTTCAAATGACAGTAAAATTGACCATTCATATCTTTTCTTTAATGGGTGGGCTTTGTTATCATTAACTTTATGACAAGTTCCACCCACTGTGGGGGACATGACACATTACCGCTAGTGAGGAGGACATTGTTGCGAATTTATTATTCACGCCGTTTTCAAGATAAACTTTTGATGAAAAGTTGGAGTTGCATAATGACCGTTTTCCCAAATAAACCGTAACATAAACATTTAATAGGCCGCTGAGCCAATCTAATAATATTATTAACAATAATGTTTGAGTGTGGCTGTGGGTTCCAAAATGCCATGATCGCTGTTCATTGTCCATGGTTAAGTGACTGTCACTAATGGTTGCTTGGCTGTGTGCGCGCAAAATTACATGAAATTTTGTTGGTTTTGTGTGGTAGGAGGCGGTGTCTGTCATGCATGTCTGTCACTCTGGCCCGTTGTCACCATATTACGCTGAAGTGCACACACAGCTTGCGTGATGATGGGATTATTTGTAATGAGGGTTTGCCTTTTATTTAAGGCTAGACTAGCGTCTTAATTTTTGTTTCAGAGCTGGAATTGTCATAGGTAACTTTTGCAGTACTACAGTAGAGAACACAGTAAACTAGACTGGTAGTTTGATTTCTTTTCCTGACGAGGGAAGGGGGGTCAGCGGGCCAAGGTTTAAGAGGCACGGCTCGCTCCTGTAAGAAACAGATAAATGCATATGAACAATAGTGTGTTTAATAAACCTTAGGGTCCTTTTACACAATATAGAGGGGGCTACTGCCACTGTGAATGGTTAAGTGCTGATTGTTAATTAGCTATAGAATTGCTAGTGAATGGTTACAGTAATTTTTATATGGGAAAATCTTTCCTTTTCCCAGAAAATCTGAGAGTGTAAGAAGTGTGTGTGTGTGTGTGTGTGTGTGTGTGTGTGTGTGTATATGTGCATGCGTGTGCGTGTGTGGGTGTGTGCGCGCACAAACCTGTGTGCAGATGTATGAGTGGTTGCACATGTCTGTGCATTACTCTGCTGACAATTAATGGATAAATTGTGAGGAATTTTCGGGATTTCTTTTGTACGTTTTGAGTAAGTTGACATTAAATGACCTTAGGCTACTAAATGACCTTAAGCTCATGAGTTAGTTAGTTAGTTAGTTAGTAAGAATTAACATATAACTTGACATACAGATGACTGTGGCTGGGATTCAATCATAATTTGTCCTTAACTTTGGCCATTTTGGCTCACAATTTAAAAGTGTTTACTTTTATATTTACTGCCATCTTAGCAAGTTTAGCAATCATTGAAATTCATTTTGCCAAACTCATCTTGGCGAGAAAAAGCAAAACACTCTTATTCAGTTGTAAGTAAAAGTTAAGGACAAATATTTATTGACCTCCAGTCAGTGTCTTATAAAGACTTACGATGCAGAAGTCATATCAGTGAACATTATTGCCTTTGGAATCCAGAGCCCTAAACAGGACATGGTGGCAATGACCTACAAAAATAATAAGAATGTTATTCACACTAATTGTTACCAGTTCTGCTGCAGTATGATTGAGTATAGTGATGAACAAGATCTGATGAGGAGGCAACCTCTCAAACTGAAAACAAAAACAAAGAATTTTACAAGTTCATGTTTATGGTGTGGTGTAGTATCTATATCTGTAGTATCTATCTATACCTATTTTACATTTTTTGAATATGAACATATTTTGACTTTTTATGTACTCACTGGTGCTGCACCATTGACCCATATGATGGTGGTTTTTTTGGGAGATGGGACTTTCCTGTAGATATATATACACTCCTCCAGGAACACCAGCAGGGACAGAGTAGCCATGAGAGTCAAGATGGAGTACAGAATGATTCCAAAAACGTCCAGCTCTGTGGAGAGACAACATAAAGCTTAGTTCATTCTCTTAGCATCTTTTTGCAAATGGAATTCCTCAACAATTTTTTAAAATGTTTTTTCCTCTTTTCTCCAATTTCAAATGTCCAGTTTTCAATCCACCAGAAGCACTGCTGTACTAGCAGTTAGTTACAGTCAATTATAGTAAAGATGTAATGATTGTTTGAATTTTTGCAAAAATATCAAAAGAATGTTAAATATTCTGAAAAGAAATGGCAGGACAGACAGGATAGCTGGGAGACAGCAGTAAAAGTATAGTTCCATAAGAAACTCCTGTACATCTCAATTTTGTGTTTTTTTTTTGTGGAATTAATTGGTAAGAAAGATTTGGGCTGTGACCACATTTGCATGTCTAATCCAGGTAGGAAATTAAGGGCCATTTTCTTGTGATGCTAGCATGCTAGCGTTCTTATCATGCAAAGTAAACAGTGCACAAGTGTGCTGTGGGTGTCCCCAAATCCATTTCTGCTAGTTTCACAGTGGTACTCTGGATGTATGATGGGGTGCAATTGTATAAGATTTCAGGTTTTCTGCTAAGTAAGGTACATTTCTGTCATGAAGGTCATGACAATTCATATACATTAACAAATTAAGCTTAGTTTACTTCATGTACTATACAAATCTAACAGTAGCCCATTTCAAGAGGATGGCATTAGTGCAAGGGCAGAAAAGCTGGCCATGCTGTGAACATTTTTTAAGGTGCTCAATTCATTGCTGTGGGAGCTGAAGGCCATTTTGGAATTTTTGGATGATTTTCTTAAATGACATGTAAAAATAAGAATATATGGAAGGATATATATTATCAAAAGATAAGAGTAAAATACAATGACTTAGAAACAGAAATATGATGAAAATGGCAATAATTCTAAACAGACTTCGCATTACAACATAGTGTTCTTGGAGGGTGGTTTATTTTACTGGAGACGGAGTGAATATGTTCTAAGTAATTTGTTCTTCCGTGCATTAAACAGATAAGTTTTCTCTTCCACTGCCCGTTTTGAGTACGTGTTCACTAGCTTTGTGTTTTGATTGCTGCTGTATAAGCCTTCTATTTATGGTTAGTGAGCCATTAACAAACAATGTCATTGGGTAGCTGAAAGCTAAAATGAACACATGAAATAGTGGTAGGATAACACAAAATATGAACAGAATCAGACTATTACTCAAATACAGTTTAGAAAACACTCATATAAATAATGGGTTATGACTGAATAGGTCAGGTATAATAATTTCACAAAACTGTGAAACTCTTCATGTGATCTGAGTATACTATTAAAAAATGGGAAAGACAGCTACAAACATGATACCAAAAGTGGTTTAGAAAGTTCAAAAGTTCATAGTGATGGAGACATAATGGGTAAAGCCCATCTGCCATTTTATGAGACCCTCCTAAAGTTGTTTCTCTGAAGTCACTGTACTGCAGTGTTTTTATTTTAGACAGTCTAGTTTCAGTAAGCAGTAGTGATGATGGTGGTGGGGGAGCTGGACTCAAGCCAGGACAGCACTACCATCTGTGGATGTTTAGCTTATTGCAAATACAAATGAACAACCTTCAAAGTGAAGCTGTCCATATTCCAGCAATGAATGCAAATACCTGAAAACAAGAATGGCAAGTAATTTAATCTGCTACATCAGGCTGTTTCTCATAATGATCATAGCAGAGTGATTTAGTTTTATGCAAGTGAATTCAAACTATACAAGCAAGCCTGAGCACAGTTAGGGGCAAATTTTACTTTTACTTTTCAAGCTTGCTTTGAGGGTGGACTTAGGTCATAAAAACTGTTAAAAGCACTTACAGATTTAAAATGAATATCTACTCATTAATTTTAAAATGTCTAGCTAATATCAGGCAGTCAACAAGTGATACACTGTATCTGAAAATATACATATATTATTATATTGTAAATCTTATATTGTAAATCTGTTTACAAACTGTTTTAAAGATTCAGCCTTTGTATGATTAACTAACTGATTTTTATTTGCACCACATAAAAAACACCCTGCTTTGCATTAGAACTGCTTTAGAACATTAGAATTCCTTGATTCCCATGTTCCAACAGCATAATCTTGTTTTGAAAAATTCATTGGGCTATGTTGTAAAAAAGTTGCATGATGCATGGAAAGTAGCTCAAGTTCTCTTAGGGTGTGTCTCTGTTGGGTTTCATAATTTCACAGTGGGAATTTGGAAGTGCAATTGGGACTGAGGGTGCAAAAGAGGCTGGCTTTCAGATGCCCTTCAAAAGCCTGTCAGGAGTAGTACAGCATTCTCTAGCACTTCATCCTATTGCCAATACAAATATGCTAATTAAATGTTTTCTAAAATATTTCTGGCAAAATGATCTTGTAATGTATTGGCAACATAACCACATATATTTATTACAGTCTTTATTATAGAATGACATGTAGTAACAGAGCTTCAAAATATAAAACTGGTCCTGTGTGCTACAGATTGTCATATTGCACATGCATCAAAACATCAGCTTGGTTTTCTGTTAATGAAGGGGATAGATAAACATGATAAATGTGGCTAAACATTTTTTAGTTTACATTTTTCACTTAATTTGTGATCAAAGGAAACTGTTCAAATGCCGTAAAGACACACTCTTTTGAACTTGCAATCAATCAATTTAATTGCATTCAATACAGTGCACTATTGTAATACTTTTTTTATTACTCGAATGAACACATTCAAACCAATATTAAGAAACGCAATTATGGCATTTACTTTCTTACATGGGCTGTAGGCAAGCATGAAGCATGAAATTAAAAAAGGCATGTATTTTGCATGTTAGATGTAAGCTTGTGTATTGCAACCCAATGTCTCTAGAGGAAGTGTAGAATGAAGTCTTTAAAGCCCCTTTGTTCCTATATATATATATATATAGTATATATATAGTATATATATATATATATATATATATATATATATATATATATATATATATATATATATATATATATATATATATATATACACACACACAATTTTTGAGGCTATGCTTAGATCATCTTCAACCTTTTCACATTTTCAACATTCATCACACATTTTCTGAAACAACTAAATTTTAATGGAGCAAAGACCTGCAGACACTATGGCCATCAGGACTGAGTTGGTGTTATATCATTTAATTTTACACCCAGATGAGCACATTTACTATGTAGTGCCAAATTATTGCCATATAAGGCCAATTAAATTGGGGAAGGTTTTTCACCTTCCTTGAGACAATAGGGTGTTATGTACCAGCTGGTATGAAGACCATTAGCCTGAACATGGGCTGCTCTGATGACCCTTATTACTCTATTGAATTTCCCATCAACTGCTGCCACAATATGCTTTAAAGCAAGGACCCCGTTTATGCCATCAAAGGCCTTCTAAAAATCAATGTTACCTGCAGAGTGGGCAGATTTCCCATTTTGAATTCTTGCTCTGACCGCTATGGGCAATGCATGGATATGATCAATACCACCTCTAAACTTATGGAGCTATTCATCTATTCATTCTATTTATTTTGCTCAGCCTCAAGAAGACCTGTAGTTTCCCAGTTATGGGATGATTGATTTTGGAAACGACTGTGCTGATTAATGTGAGATTAATATGAAGAAGAGTTGATGACGAACCTCTGAGTAAGCACTATACAGACAGACATACTACTATATTTTTTAGCTCTGTAAAATTGGCCCTAAAAATAATATGGGACCAGAATATATTTGTGTACAGCAACTCCTTTCCTTAACTGGTACCTTATGACAAATCAGGACCAAAGTTAAGTGTTAGACTCCAAGTATGAGTAGAGAGGAGGCTTTTAAAAAAAAAAGAAAATTGACCCAGGTCCTTGCATTGCTAACAGAGGCAGGAATCTGGGTGAGCTGAGATACATATGGGCTCAAGCCAAAGAAGCAGAGGACAAATCTTAAACAAAATACACTTCTTTATCCTAGATGCACACTGTTGCCAGTGTGCATCTAGGATAAAATACTTGAGCATCTCCAAAACAATGCAGGGTGTCTATTCATGAGAAGTGAAAGTATGCAGAGTAATAAATACATAATTATTATGATTTCATTGGCAACAGATTGTGTGACAGGCAACAAGGCTGTGGGACAAATGGCAAGGGAATGGACAACAGATTAGTTATTTCTACCTTAAGTAGTACATGCAGTCATAGTACATGCAGACCATATGAGACTAATACCTTTAGTATGGTATGTTGTGCATGACACGTGTAGTTATTTTCATATTTCTCAGTAACAAAAATAAAAGCCGCATCCAGAAGTGACTCCTTGGTGCTCTTATTTGGTGTCAACAAGTTAAGCATTTGAGTTTTAATTATCTATCAAAAATGCTTGCTCTCTTTTTCAGTACTCATTTCACATTCCAGACTCAAAAGCTGAGTATTTACACAGAGGAAATTACACTTTCAGTTCTTTAAAAGAAAGAAACTGAATATTTGTTTCTTGAACATGCAGACCCACAGTACTGTAAGATGAAGAGAACTGCTCGCAAATGCTACATTGCACACATCTCAACAATCAATTAAACGTTTACATTTGTTTTATCATGCAAATAAAAGCACCAATACAATCCATTGACTAAACTATCTATAGTATTCATGCCAGCATGACAGACGAGGTATATTAAACTGTGGACATGATGAACGTGCGTTTCTACGTAGGATTGTATTGTGTTGTTAAGAAAGTACGCTATCCTTTTTGTTTCATTTATTTCTCTCCAGTCTGTTTTCCTCGATAAGCCATAAACAGTTATTTCAAGAAATACAAAACGATATGTCTGACGTACCCTACACTAATAATCTGTTTCGCGATAGATAGCCATTATCAGTGAATAAACAGATAAAGAAATATAGGTCACTCACGCTTTATGATATCGATAGCCAAGGGAGCTTCCTGTAAACAGCTTGGATCGATAGTGTTATTGAAGTCGTCCATCCTGATGGCTATGCGGGTATTGAAGGTATTTGGACCTCTACAGAACACATAAAAAACCCACAAAATACCAAGACTCCTATTTATTGACTAATTAAGGTGGCTAGC
Organism: Albula goreensis; assembly: GCA_022829145.1. Classification (NCBI taxonomy): domain Eukaryota; kingdom Metazoa; phylum Chordata; class Actinopteri; order Albuliformes; family Albulidae; genus Albula; species Albula goreensis. The sequence goes on from CM040742.1 coordinate 23,395,045, forward strand.
AGCAACACTGACACTTCAAATGCTCCACTCCCAAATGTTACCACCGGAATGAGTTAATGAACAGTAAAAGTTGGAAGAGTGTTGTACAGACGATCTAGTTTGCATATCAACATATCGGCACACGCCCCCTCAATAAAACAGTAGGCTGGCTCCGTACAGACAAATCACAGACGGACTTTGAAGTAATACACATCGACTTGTGTAGACGGTCCCCGAGTTAAGATGGTCCGATTTACGATTTTACGATGGTGCGATAGCGTCACTTCCAGCACAGTATATAGTAAATTACAAGGGATATTCAACACTTTATTATAAAATATGTGTTGTGTTAATGAGGAGCCCAACTGTAGGCTAATATAAGTGTTCTCAGCACATTTAAGGTCGGCTAGGCTAGGCTATGATGTTCAGTAGGGTAGGTGTATTAAATGCATTTTCGACATACAATATTTGTCTATGAGTTTATCGGAACGTAACTCCATCATAGGTTAAGGACCATCTGTAATTTAAAAAGTATGCATATGGCAATGCATTCGTGGTAAATTGCTTGTATTGAATTTGTCCTGTTCATTAGACAAGCTGACAAAAAATAAAATGGATCTGTGTCATTATGCTGCACTGAATGTGTGATTTCAGCGCTGATAACAATTAAGACTATTTTCACTTCGCTACAACTTTGGACTAAAGACACTGCAGAATTACAAGGAACAACAGACGATGAAATATTACAAGGCGCGGGCTGCTCGAGGGTGAATCTAGCAGACACAACTGAAGTATTTTATACCACATGATTATATATTGCCATGGCAACAGTTGCAAATCTGTGGTCATGTGGTTAATTTCCCTGTATTATCTCAGGTCAAGCCACTGAGTGTATGCAACATTTGTAGTATCTAAGTGGAATAGTAACTGACTTTTAATTACAGCTACTCTTGTGCGCAAAAATAGGTTAGCAATTGAGTCAGTCATTGGTTTGTAGTTTGAGATCTCTTTGACGAGCATGCGACTTATCTCACTTATTTTCTAATGTTTGGTCGTGATATTCTGTTTAAACATTTGTTGATAGTCTGTTTTTTTCCAAGAAGAACACAAATTAAAGGCATTTTATCATTAAAACCTATTGATGCTGAGTCATTGGGTGAAAGTATTCTTTTGTATTAAAAGCAAGTACACACTGTCGTTACGCTATGTTATGAATACAGATTTGACTTTCCTCCTACGGGCATTCTTCATACTCAGAAAAGCTGTCTTAAAGAACAGCATGTGATTCATGCAAGGAGCAAGAGAGATTAAAGTGCTCTGTGTCCTCTGTTTAACTGTAATTCTCAGTCTTTCATCATTTTCATCTCCATGCCTTCAGGCTTTATTTGGTTGACAGGATTTATAAGCGTGACTTTCAGTGACTAGTCATTTGAACGCTAATTGTTGAATCTGCGGTTACTGTGCACTGCTGTCGTCGATTTTCAGTGAGGCCTGCATGACAAAGCACGAGGAATAAACCAGAGTACAGCCTCTGTTGTCAGATAACAAAGTACTTAAAAATTGTGTATTTATTTACCAAATATATTTATACTAACTGACAATACCACAGGAAGAAAGCAAGAAATAAGGGGAAAAAAGTATATTTCCAGATGACAAAAATGGTTAGATCTCATATAACCGAAGAGGTCTGTAATCCCAAAATGTCCCTTTATGAAGTCTGGATATGCTTGGTTCATGCATTTACAGGCACACTGGTGGCTGGGAGTGGTTACTAGAGATCAGTGAGTCTAATGAACTTAACTATCTTAACCCTTATCTCGCCGGTGTGGACCTCTGGTTGAAGCTGGTAATAGTGCCACTGGGACTCCCTCACAACATTGCCCTTTCTTCTGAATCTGACCCCTATAATTCTGTGGTGGAGAATATTTTGAGAATGGGTTTATTTCTGGAGCAGGCAGTGGTGCTACCTATGAGCCATCTTTGGTAGGGCATGAGGTCTGTAGTTGCATGCTGCCTTGAAGATCATATTTTCAACCTCTGAGGTTGATGGCCAGCATTTCTGGTTTAGTTGGGTTACAGGTTCATGGGCCCTCTGCTTGTTGTGATGTACTGTCTGGGAGTTGACAAATCCAAAACTTGGCTAGTACATGAGTATCTTGGGGATATCTATTTCTCTGAGATCTCGTATCATAGTTGGTCTCCTTAGGATGTGAGTCACTCCAATGACTCCACACCATGGAGCACTTGGAGTGTGGTGGTTCTGGAATAGAGTGATTGAAAACGAGAGTCCCTATCCAAATGCACAGTTTATTTGAAGCGCACCAGGAAAATGCTTCAAAAGGGCAGAAAGAATTCTATCCTTCAAGTCAAAGGACATTATTTTTATGCACTTCAGAGAGCTTATTATAATATCTTTGTCATTTTGGTCAAAATTTGTATTCTTTATCTAAAATTTTTGTTTAACCACAAAAGAATGATTTGACTTGAAAGACACAAACTTATGTATGTCCTTATGAAGCATTTCTCTGGTGCATTACATCTGACTGCATGTAACATTTGAGTCAGTTCAACAACACACATTTTAGGTTTCACAAGCAAATTGTCTGCAGGCTTTTAAATTTATAGGCTATCTGGTCTTTGGGTTGGACAAAACAGTGCAACCATCACAATGAATTGTAGTCTGTTGGTGATAAAAATAGTTTCCCTTGTTGGCAGTGCTAAAAAGCTTTGTAAATTAAACCATAGCTAAGAGTTATTTGTCATGAGTAACTAAAAGTAAATTTCTCTGCATATATGACTGCCTGCTTGATAAAGCTCACCTTTTTCTTATTTCCACCTTCCTTTTAACACAAAAAATATAAAGGATTGATACCAGCTTGTAAAGGCAAATTTAAATCGAAAATCAGACAAGAAAAGGACTCTGAAATTGACCAATTAAACATTAATTTCGTTTTCCATCTGTCCAATCAAACCTGGTTCCCTTACCTAGCCACAAACATTTCCATTTGCTTGGCTTCATATTTTGGTTAGCCTTCTGAAATTCTTTTAAGAAACTGTGAAGATGCTCATCAAAGATTTTGCCCAAATATGTCATGTGAATACATTAAACTATGTATTCACATTACACATCCACTAATGCTACCTCCATCCACCTTTGAAACATGTTGTCATATTGCAATGCCGAAAAGGCACAATGTTAAACTCAAACAGTCCAGAAAAAGGTCAATTTTCCCCTGTCTTGTGGGTATACCTCAGTTTGCCAGGAGATACTTGTTAAGTCAAAAAGCAGTATTGTTGATGGTATAAGAATTAGATAGTGTTTGATTTTCGCCCATTCTACTCAACATTCTTGCTATTCTATGTGAGAGCGAAATCCGTGTGTTCTTTTAATGAAGCAATAGTAGAAGATATTCGGTCATTAATCCTTTGTTTTATGAAGCAGTAAATGAATAAAGCATACAGAGCTCTGGGTCGAGATCCTCCTGTCCCTGACAAACAACAGAGTGTGTCAGTTCGCGAAGTCTGACTGCCTATCTTAATATCGATCCTAATATCAGTAATATGAAAATGGAGTGATAAAAGGTACCCAGTCTCTTTGACCATATTCTGAGACAGTTTAGCTTGATAGTCAGTTAGACCAAAAACTTGTCCAATTGACTTTTTTTGCTTGTGGCTTACTGGCTGAACCATCCTCTTGTGGCTTTGTGAGAGGATCATTGATTTGCACACAGAAGGTAGACTTCTAAATTGATCATGCTAGATTTAAAACATGGATCAAGGATTAAAGGTAACTAGTGCAATATAATACTTGACCGAGATGGTTAATAAATGCTCCAATACATGGAATTATGCAGCCAGCTGTGACAGATTAGCAGGTTGACAAATGAGTTGTATAATAATATTATATAAGGACTGAAACAAACAAGCAAACAGAAAAAATATATAAAATATTAAGGCTGACAAAGAGGTAGAAAGTGTAATAGAAATATAACAAATGTGTCAATTATTTTATCAAGGGAGAGTCCTAAAGTGGTGGCCATATCTCAGAAAATTTGTCTAATTTCTGATGAAAATTGAAGGTTAATTTTTTGTATTTTTTGCCAGATAAACTAAAACAATAGATAGTCGGTCTGTCATGGGTCTGTCATGGGTCTGTCAGTGGGTCAATGACTGTATCCCTTTCCAAGATGTGTGCATTTCATCACATTGCTAGTGGCAGAATGTACTTTTTCCTGGTTAGCACCTACAGCACAGATCAAAACTATCATTAAACATCTTTTGCAAGCACGCTGGCATTAAATAAACTCTGTCAATAATCAATAAAATTCAGATTTTAATAATTCATACTGTTCTTGAAACTGTGTAAAGTTTAAGAGACCATTGGAAAATAAAAATGAAACATCTGAAATTCCCTCCTTAGTCTAGCACAACATCTCAATTATTCTCAGCTGTACAGATGTGTCAATATTTAAAACCATTGGGGATGCAAAAGAGAGACAAATAGGTGATTTATGAAATACTTTCACATCCCTCTAGGCTAGAAAACTGTTATACACCACAAATTTTCACAATATAGCTTGGTAGATTTAAAATATCCATCTGAATGAACCCTTAGACCTGTTTCTTTCTCTATATGATACTTGGTAGATTCTATGAGTTAACTCACTTGACCCAAAACATGGAGCATGGGCCATGTATGATCGTTTCTGTGCAAAGGGTAGTAGTGTGTCATTCACCACCTCTACCCTACCAGCTCTACCAAGTATTTGATATGTGCTCCTGTGTGTCAAGAATGGTAGTGGAATAGCAGTAATGTGAATTTAGAGTAATGAGGTACCAAAACCAAAAAAGTTGTCCAATGGACTTCCTTTGCTTGTGGCTCACTGGAGGAGTCCTCACCTTTTGGACTTTGTGGCAGGAACACTAATGAGTGCACTAAAGGGGGCCTCCTAAATGGCATTGAGAAGTGCTCCAACATATGGAATGGTGTGGCAAGTTGTGACAGAGTAGCAGGTTGATTTGCAATAGTGTGAGACAATGTTGGAGGCTTTAAAAACTGATTTTTTTGACTCTCTCTCCTCCTCTTCATTATCACAATTCTTCTTCGGAAGCTTATGAATCATAGTCAATATGAGCAAAAAGGGTCCAGGTACCATAATGAAGGACAGTGAGTCTTAACAGACACACTAAGTATACAAAACAATGTATTTAATATAAATGCCGTGAAAAACGGACCAACTGCAATGCAGAAGTGTGGTTCTGCTGCTTGTTGAGGTGTGTAGCATGGAGGGCATTCACCTTGAAATTCCTCCAAGAGTCCTTCAGGGATACACAGCCATTCAGCACATAATTGTCACAGGGATCATCAAGTTTACCCTGTGACAGCATGCAGGAATCACAGAGATAACCATCCAATTCACACGTCAGGACTTGCCACCTCAAAGTGATTCCTCATAAGCAGACTAAGCATCTTTATTGATAGTGTGACAAAGGTGAAGGCTACAACCTTCCAGGGTGATACTCCGTTCCCTGACCTGGGAGGCTATGTGAATGAGTAGCATTTACTGCTGCGATTCTTCATATCCTCAACGTGCAAACACTAAACTCACCTCTTCATGGGCAGAGAGATGATAGGTATGAATTTAACTGTTAATGTATGACTCAGTGCATACCTTAAGAAGTCACAGTCAGGCCATTTTTTCTTATTTACTCACGTTCATGCATTTTTAAAGACTTTGAAACAAAGCTATACATCTTAGGCAATATGAGTATTTATGTTACAAGAAAAATCCATTTATACACTGCTTTTGTGGTTCTACACAGAATTTGTCTGAAATGGCAACTGTTGGAACACCAGCTTGTATCTTTTCCTATCATTAATGGTTACAGTTTCACCTGTTTCTCATGTATAACCCCTTAACATCAAACTCCCATGTAAGTGTAATACAAATACACATTTTAACCAAGTATTTGAGTAGTTACAGTAGATTAATAGTTATAATGCCCTTTGATGTTTTTTTACCCTCACTCTGGCTGTCTGCTGGCACAATGTTGGCCTTATCTCTGAAGATGGCAACATAAGAGCAAAGGTCTCTCATAGCTGTATGCATGCTTACACACATACAAATTGGTTTACCATTGACACATCCTAATCCAGATCATATATAAAAAAACTTCATAACAGTTATGAGCCCACAGTTCATAACACGTGCTGTTAAACATATGCGCTTAAATAAGAGGTGTGGCAACTAAATAACAAGACTGGGTTCATGTAAATTGAAGTACAGTGTGCATGTGCGAACCACATGGTATTCATTGATCAATAGGCAAGCATAATCAACCCTTGAAAGTTTCAATCCGCTCGCGTCTTCAGTTCGCTGTTATGCATCGCTGGAAGTAGATGTGAGCATTGGTCTCATTATTTAGTAGATACACCTTGCATATCAGAAATTCAAGATTAACAAGGATTCCTAAATTTGGCAATGGACATCAGATCAGATTTCACTACTTTTGGACCAGATACTCCAAAAACGACTCAAAAAAAACATTTCAGCCTGCACAAAGTGTAGACCACAGACCTTCTAGACTTTGGATGAATCTGTGTGAATAATACATAATAAAACAATATATTCCAGATCATTTTGATGAACTGAGGGGTATTCTGCCAAAAAAAGCATGTAAACATGCTTTCATATGAGCCTGTGCACCCTTCCTGTCCTGTGTCCTAAGGGGTTTGTTGTTTGTAGCTAATTTTTGAATGAAAGATTTAGGTTGAGCATTTTGCATATTCAGTTAAATCTGAATGTTTTTGAATGAATTCAAAGATTTATGTACATTAGATGTGCAGTCATCTATTTTGCATATTCAGTTAAATCTGAATGTTATTTAAGGATGTGAATTCATTTGGAAGGCACTTCATGTACATTAGATGTGCAGTCATCTATTTTCCTTTTTGTAAATGAACTGCCTGGGGACTACAGTTGGATGTTAACTAATGCAATGCATTGTTTTCTAATGTCTCGAGAGCCATGTTTGCTGTATACAGTTTCAGTCCAAATAAGCTTTCCATGCTTGGTTCAGCCAAAGGATAACCTCATGCTAGCCAATATGTTCTCACCAATCACATCAACTCAGTGAGAGGGTTGAAGTAGAAGGCAGTAATTAAAACAGAAATTATACCTAGAGAGAGGTCCAAGTCATATACGTCACACTTGCATGTATAGAATAACTAAGCTGTCACATCCCTGGAATGGTGAGTGATGTGACAGTAACAGTGCCCAGCTACTAAGGTAAGGAGGTCTTGAGATCTTTTGGACTGTGGACTTTTTTCCAAGACTAGACAGAAGGAGTGGTATAAGCCACAGTCAAAGATCCAAAGGAATACTTCATCAGAATTGCAAAGTCAGACTAGAGAATTAAAATCAATATTTATTGTTATGTCTCAACATTCATATATGTATACTTTACCTACAAAATATGAACATTAAAATGAATTAGACAAAATATGTGCAAACTGTAATTGTTTTTTACTTTTTTAACATTACACTGGAAACCAAAAACAAACTGGGTCGCAGTATGAGCAGAGTACAAAGACGTTTATGGTAAACTGTACATGCAAAAAAAGGGTTCATTTAAAAAAAGCGTACACAAAGATTACAAAAAACAACATAGTAAAATGGTCCAAGAGTTTCTTTCTTGAGCAATATATTTTATGGCTAGAGTTAAATTTCAATGGCGTGTGAGCAATGACACCAGAATTAGAAAAAAATCCTTAGAGGTTATGATGGTGTCATAAGGAGTGTAGTTACCTGGGAGAGAGATGGCTGTATTTCAAATAACAGGACTCAAACCCAACAGCTACTTAAGTCTCTCCCCTTGCTTATAGGCATCAGTGTTACCAACAAGTACAGAATGCACAGTACAGATCTCCATGTACATCAGAAACAGCAACTCTCCCAAAATGACACAGCTAATGAATGAGATATGTATTAAAAAACCCACATGAAGTAAAATCTCATGATGTCACTAGGTCCAGTTTGACATAATAGATAAAAATACAAATGATAATGTAGAACAGAAAGTCATGGTCTGGAGGTGGTGTTGCTACATCTGACTGTAATCCTTCTTCACTGTTTTCCTATCAGCTTCTTCTCTAGACTCATATATAGGAAGGAGCAACTGTTGCTATTGGAGATTTTGTGCTCTCACAAAATTTGATTAAAAAAAACAAACAAAAAAAAAAAAAACACACAAACAAGCAGAGCTTGAGGGACACTTCCCTCCATTACACTGCATTCAGTCACAGACACTTTCCCAACAGAATTCTGTACAATACACAAGAGTTCAATACTGTGGAAAAAGGAAATGAATCGCAAAACGATCAATTACAGATAAGAATACATCAATACATTTTTTCCCCTTTCCCAAGGATTACAATCCAAGCTATGACCCTTTTTTTTTAGGGATGAATAATATTTAATTGCAGTTCCTGCTTTGCAAATAACAAATAAATCAACTGCAGTCATTACCAGTAAATCTTGCAGCACAGCAGATGTGCCATCTGTAACAAATTGTTTCTTATCGTGTGAACACACTTCTGGAAGAATCTGGTATGTAAAAAGCACGTCCTGGACATTTTCAGAGCAGAATAAATGAAGAAACTGATACTGTAGCATAGTTTTGGGAAGGGGACAATACATACTGCAGGTCAAATCTGTACAGCAGAGTTGGCACAATACACACTTCTGTGGGAGAATACATGTAAACAGATCCTTCTATAGAGCATCTTGCTATATAGTCAAGTCCTTTATTCAGAATGGACAAATTCTTCAGCCAAATGGACTACTCAGCTAGATCTTTAGAGAGGTAATCTAAAGATCTGAGGTAATGGATGAAAACCAAATGAAAAAACAATGCTTGTGTATCCAGTGGAAGGCCAGTAATCATATATGCCAAACCCAGAACTGGGCAGACATGTAGCATAGCTGTCTCTGTGGTAACCTGATAGGTGTACACACTGATCTGTCAATACTGTTTAATATCAGGATGAGTGGGGATCACCTGTAGATATGGCTTTTAATTTCTGTGCTGATGGACAAATAAAATAGCATCTGGATGCATGTAAACTGAGGTTGTCCTATTCATAACTGTTAAAACATGTAGTTTTTCAAAACATTTCAATTATAGTATAGCCATATATATATCAACATGTAGCTGCACTACCCTTCACAGACACTTGATGGTGCAGCTCTTGGTGGGGATGCAGTTTCACACCCTGTTCTGCAGTCAGGTGGCCAAGCCTGTGGAATCCAAAAATTTCAATCCTAACTAACAAGCCCCAGAGTCACAGGTCTGTTGACACCCTAAATGAAGAATATCCCAGATCCATCTCAACACTGAATCAAGGGGAAGCCAAACTTCCAACAGATCCACACTTAAGAGCTTACTGTGTAAATTTGTATAAAATGTACCATTAGTCCACACAAAGTATAGTGAACCCAGTACCAGTCTGCACAGAAGGCACGAAGCAGAAAACATTAGCTCCTCAATGATTGGATGTTGCACTGCTGGATTCTGAGGCGGATGGGGGGAAATTAAACTGTACATTGTTCAAAATAGGGTTTAAAAAAAAAGAAAACTTCCCAAGCCTTGGGTTGATCTGAAAATAAATTAACCAAAGCTTTAGCTTTCATCCAACTGATAATTCTGGACTCTTACTCTATACTGCTTAGACTGTAATTTAGGACCCAGACAACCACAAAGCATCTCCCACACAGTATTAATTAAAGTGCTAAAATGTAAAATGTAAGCCAGCTTGTGCTGTGACATACCCAGCCCGCACCCCGGCCCTGTTTAAAGCAGCCGTAACATTCCCTTTGATTATGCCACTGCACACGCATCCCTTTTTCAAAACCTGCCTTTCAGTTCATTCACTATAATCTGATTAGGGCTGTGTACTTTACTGGCTGTGTTTTTACTCTTTCTTCTTTTACGCCAAACAAACCCATTTTTTAGGTTATGTTCCAAAATATTATTGGATGTTAAGTTCTCTGCAGGCTTTACTGTACAGTAATTATACTCATTACCTTGCTTTATAAACAAACAAGATAGAAATCCCACTGCACTGCATCACCTCACAAAGTAATATATTGCAGCATACATTTTTGTGAAATAAGCAGTCTTTTAACAGCTCCCATGATTTCAATAACTGTGCAAGACCATGGTTCCATCAAGCAACTGTTGATGGTTTAACATCAACAATGGATGTGCTACATGTAACTAGCACCAGGTGACTGTGCTTGAATTTATACCATGCTACTTTTAGACAGTAGTGAAGCTATACAGCAGATTTCCGATGGTCATCAATAGCACCACCCTCTGTTAGTGGGAGATACTACACCCGGCCTACCATATTGTGCGAATCTTTCCTGCAAAGCTATGGCCAATCATTAAGGCTCTCTCCTGGTCTGTTTTTTAAGTGCTAAAGTACACATTGGCCATGTACTAACTGCAATCTCCAATGCATCTCAGCAGAAACTCATCTTTAACATGATTAAAATGCAGGCACTGATTATATACACTTTCATTAATAACAACTATTAGAGTGTTATGTGATTTTAAGTATATAAACAAAGTTGACTATATAATCAATCCCTGTAAATAGCAGCAAAGTTTTGAGAAAAGTTCAAAATCTGAATGGGAAATCAGAGCATCTTATTTACCTTTCTGTCAATCGAAACACTGGGGCAGGACATGATCGGTGTTCACAAGTGGATATAGCTAAATATTAAAATGCATGTCAGTACTCATTTACTGCTGAAAAATCAATAGATTTGATTTTTCAGATATAGATGTTTACAAATAAACAATGGTCTGAAAGTACACAGCCCTAAATATGATTAAAACATGAGTATAAAAATGTTTCACCCTTGAATATTGTATCAACCCTCTTATTGTTAAAACAGCAGCAGTGAAAAGAACAGATTCTGCCTCAGCTATGGAGAAGAAAAACCATGCCTTTCCCCACAGACACACCTGAGTATCTCAAACACACGATACTAATTACTATTCCTGCACTATGTTCTGACGAGCCATAAACTGACCAATTGGTTTCTTTTGCACATATCTTGTAATCATAATAGCTCATTTAGCGTTTCTACACAAATACTGAAGAGACACAATGCTTTCAAGTTTTGGAAAATCAAATTATTTGGCCTAGTGCAGAAACGTGTTTTTTTTTTGGCTTGAAAACAATTCAGAGACAATGCAGTCCTAGAGAAAATCTGATATAGAATCATTAAAAATCATTGGTGTGTCTTTTTTGGCAAGCTATTAAGACAGGATGTGCGTGTGTTATGTGTCTGCCTGAAGGGGTGCTGCCGCAGGCAGTGGGGGACGCTGACCGCTGCACTGCTGACCCAAAGAGGTGGTGTCTGTAATGTTACAAATGCTGTTCTGTGGAGATTCTGTCCATGGAGAAAGGGATGGTGTCCATGGAAACACAGAGATGCTACTGTGGGTGGAGATTAAGGCATCACATTTGATGGCTCTGTCGTTTCTGGGCTGGGTTAGGGAGGTTGGGGGGGGGAGGATCTCCACTGAGTATGTGCAGGTAGTCTGAGTGATTCAAAGGAACAGTCTGATAACCCACCACCTCTCTCCACCTGCTCTGCAATGGAGAATTCTCAAATTAGCAGGAGATTTTACACACTAATACGTATACATAAAGTAAATATGCACATACTAATATGTGATGATCAGGCTGAATTAAATGCATAGACGCTCTCAATGGCTTAGTCGCTTACCTTGTTATGACTCGCTCTCCATGGTGACTGTAACTGTGTGGTCATCTTCTGTAAGAGAGGGTCAGTAAGTATATACAGTGGGAAAAACACTCAGGGCAGGTGGTGTTTCAGGTAATGTGCAAATATAAAGGTTGTGAAGGCCAGTACCTCAACCCTAACCCTGTCACTATAGCAAATGTGAAACATGGATGGGTCAGAACTGTGAGGATCAGATCAAACCATTCACAGAGAGGCTCTGCTGTAGTTAGGTGTGTCTATCACGGAGGAAGATGGTACCTGTCTTGATGGCATCTTTGACGGAATGGTCCTCGGCGAAATGCTGGTCATTGCCAAGGAGACGGTTCTGTGATTCACTCAGGGGTCTGGGGTTAGCCTGTCCATCAGCAGCATTGCTGGGGGGTGGAGGAGGGAGTTAGAGGGTAGCAGCATCACCAAAAAACCACAGGAATGTTTACTGGACACTTCTGGCACACTGTACAGGATGTTGGCTAATTTCACAGTGCTCTAAGAGATAAGATTATAATCAGCGACCAAGGATTGATTATTTTCTTGGAAATGCTTTACACCCCTACCTCTCTTTGATGATGGTACAAACCTCAGAATCCTTAAATTAAAATGATCTTTAAATCAATTATCCGTTATTAACTCTGCATTTGAAAAACTACATTTATTTACTTGTGATTTCCTTGGCAATGGTAAAGTGACTTTACCATTATGTCTGCAGTTGCAAATTGAGACCTTCAATTAATTAAAATTGCGTTGATTCAATTGTATGCCTTTTTAATGGCATGTCAGGAAGCAAGATTAATTTATTTTTAAAAAAAAAACGTAATAAAACAAAGTCCACTAATGGAAGATGTGCTGCCAAAACGAAAATACAGTTAATGACTGTCAGCTGTGAAGTGCTTCGACCTGCCCCTTGCTAAAAGGCAATTTGGTTGATGACAATTAGAAAAAAAAAAAAAAAAACTTCCATTATTTTAGAAAATATTTTTGCAGAAGAAAGTGTCTTCCCTGATTTTAAACTGTGAACCTATACTGGAAAATTTGAAAAACACTATCCTTCCAGAGACTTCCAAAGGGTGGCTTCACCCAAGGGAAATACTGCTGCAATACACTCCCCATTAGCTGAGTGGCAGAATATTTACCTCCAGCTGCCCATAGTGATTTCAGGACTAAGGGATGACAGATATTACCTTTTAATGCTGGGCTGAAGGTCCACGGTTGGCTGCTCTGGATCAATATTCACCAGCCGAGTTGGGAATGTGTGTCCATCGCCCAAACTGAATGGAAATAGAAGAGCATTATGTTTAATGCAAAGAGGGGTGGGAAGTGCAATGTTGATGATGAAGAGAATGAAGGGATGAAAGATGAGTGGTGGTGGTAGGGAGGAATGTTGATGAGAGGAGAGAGGGATGCAAATGTAGAAAGTGGATCTCAGTGATTCAAACAAATGGGGAATACTGATTACAGAATTACATACTGAGGAATTGGAGGAAGTGATAAACAGATGAAGTATATAGAGAAAGGGGTGAAACCTTAAGGGATAGATGGATAGATGGATGCAGAACAAAGCCTCACCTTGTGTAGACAGGTATCAGCCAGAACTTCTTCTGGTCCCCAAACACTTGTGCAATGTTCTTACTGAACCCCAGTGAGAACCCATTTTTATCAGGTCCATTTCTAAAGACTGGTGCCCTGAAGGCCTCTGTGACAGCGGATAAGAGATAAAGAAACATTTCATCAGCTATATTTAATCAATGAAAATGATTACATTTGTCCTCAATTTAAACCTGGTTGCTGATTTTTTTCAGGAAATAATCTATACAGCCATTATGAATGCCATAAATGGGTCAGGTAAACCAGAATGGTTCCTTAATAAGAAGGAGAGAGGTAAGGTGGACTAACATTACCTATGGTGGATCTGTTCTTTCCAACAAGCCACAAGTGATAGCTGAAGAGTGACAATATGCTGATGAAGAACATGGCCGCCACAAAAAAGAGAAACAAGACATGGAATTTGGCGTGATTGTCGGGCAGCTGATTCTGAGAGAAAAAATAAAGAGGAGAGTCATAAACAACATGGGAAGGATGTGTTTGAAGTTCCACACCACATCATCACATCAGCAAGTCAGAATGAGCAGGCATATTGGAGGCACTTGGCCACAATTTGGCAGAGGAAATACAACATCAGTTGATCAACAATCCACTGTTACATTACCAGCAGGAAGTAATACTGCTGAAATTCATTTGCAGCATGGCTGCAAAGAATGGGTCAAGAGTATAAAAGATTCAGCAAATCTGCCTCCTTGTCTAAAGGGCGACTTTTGTCACACGCACATCTGTGCTGCAACTTCATGGCATAACTGTGTGAACAGAGTCCTCTGTCTGCCCTGTGACAGACTGTTCCATATTCCAGTCTGCTCAATTAATCATTCCAAATCTATGGCAAAACTTGTTCCAATGCAGCCAGCAAGGTTGGCAAAAATGTACAGCTTTTTGTGTTCAAATAGGTATATTTATAAGATAGATGACAAAGTCAAGAACAAGGTTACACATGTACCTGCCTATTACAAATACTAAAAAAAACAATAATAAAATAAAAAAAATACTGCAAGCAGGAAGTTCCTCCAACCTCACCCTCACCCTTGTACAGAACAGGAAAAATAATAGGTCAAATTAGTACACACCATCAAACTATCACAGCCTGTGCACTGTTTGGTGGACTGAGAATAACTAAGCAGACATAAACTACCAGTAATCAGTAGTCAGTCAGAGAGGAGACAGTGATGGTGGATAGTGGAATACCTCTTTAACTTTAATCCTTTATTCAGGCATCAGCCCGCTAAATCAAGGGATAACTGTATCACTGCCTCACTGTCATTCCAATGCAATACAGTTAAAATACAGCACACAGAGAAGGGAAAAATACACCAAAGACAAACCAACCAAAAACAACCACAGTTTACCTTCGGACAATTCTCTGCAGATTTCCTCCGGCAAAGCTTAGTGCAAACAGAGACAGACTGTTAGACACGGAGAGAGGAGGTAGAACAGGGCTGGACAGGTGCTCAGTGCAAGGGTATTTGGGAGTGTGAGGACAGGGAGAGGTCATGCAACACAGAGAGTGGCTCATGCAGTGGGCAATGAGAGAGAATGACAGTAAAAGTGTGGGAGAGAAAGAGAGGAAGACCAGAAGGGGAAGGGGAAGAGCAGGTGATGGAGATTATGAAAGCAGCTCTGTGACCATCTGCATCACTGGCGAAAAGCAGAGATTGGCAACAGACGCAGTGAGGAGGGAATGTTCACACATTGACAGTAAGAGCAAAGTTAGCATCACTCACACTCAACTTTCTGTCAAATCCAATCATACAGACCCCATCAATACCTCAGAGAGACATGCCTGAGCAAGATGTACTGTTTGGCCAGTTTTTGGTTTTAGAAGTGATACGTAATTGTTGGTTTGATAATACTGAAGTGTACCTAATTTTGTAAAAGGTACTGGCATTCCTCTACACACACTCACACACACACCCGCACACACAGGCGCACCCTCAGAGCAGACGAGCTGAAAGAATCTCTGTTCCGAGGACAAAGCAGCAGTGTTCACATCTGGAGCTCTTCCCTTCTCCCCTCCAACAATCCAATTCAGAGACACTCACCGCTGTCTCCTGAGTACAGACAGGCTGGCCCTGCCCTTACACTGACCCTGGATACCCCACAGAGAACTACAACTCTGACCCTACATGCCCTACAGAGAACTACAACGCTGACCACAGATACCCCATAGGGAGAGAACTACAACTCTAAGAGTAAATATCCCATAGACACAGGTTGACCAAAGGCAAAAATACAGACAGATGGCATATATGCAATGCTAACCATACCTAAGATATGATTTCCCATAACAGATTATTACCTTTGACCCAAAAATAAATAGCTTTAAATCCACCACAAAAACAACCTCAGCCTTCAAACATGCATTTCTCTGTTATACTGAATTACCCAAACAGATGGAAATACAAATTAGCACCTCCAAGGTGAATTACAGTAAAACAATTTTTGTAATACAATTTTATGTTAAGCTTTAGGACACTCAAAAGGAACAAAGGAACAAGAAGCAAAAAACTGAGCACATGGCACATGCTAAATACACATTATGCATATTTAGCATACACAATAAAGCATGGACAGCTGATATTAATGATGCCGCCATTTTTCAGAAGATATTAAATTTTAGAAATTCATGAATGAAAAGTCCAAAGCAATAGCTCAACAATAATCCCCACAACTAGCTTCAGCTAACTCCAAAACCCCCCCTTCCTCCTAAATCACAGAGGAATCAGAGTCCATGAAATGTAAACTTGAATAAACAGAATACCAAATACAATAATAACCTGTTGACTAAATGGCTTGGTACAAACACTCTAAACAAATTTCCCAATGTAGGGCTATCAGGCACATACAGGGCCAAAGCTTCTCTTGTGAAAAGAGAACTGAAGTTTACATGTGGCCCTGCCAGCCAGACTGCACGATTGTGATGCGACTCATTGTGATGACAGAAAGGTCACCAAAGCTTAAGAGAATCCCACAACTGCATACAAATGACCCCACACCTCGTGAGTGATAAGGGTAGCCACCTTCATACTGATGCACTGATTTTGTGAGCACAAACCTTAATGTTTCCATCTCACTACACTACACCTAGACAAAGAGCTATTGTACTCACTGGTAGCGTCCAAAGTAACTTGACAAAGCTGTCCTACTTATGATCCACACAATTTCCAAAGAGTTAAGGTTGGCCACTTATAGACACAGAATAGTTGAACTGCATGAGTTTTATTTACCAAGATTTTGACAGATTATCTGCCAGATAACAGTAGGATTATCATTCTACGTTCCTGCTGATCTAATGACAGACCCTGTGCTGTGAGCCTGAAAACCTTGGACAGGGGGTGGATGTGCATCATGGTGTCTCAATAAGTACTCACTGTCCAGAACTTGATGAAATACTGTAGCACGGTGGCAGCGATGAACACACAATACACCATGGAGTAGGCCAGGAACAGGATGAAGTATTTATAATTGGAGAAGCCCACACAATTGTTCACCCTGAAAGAGTGAAAGCAGATCACACTGTATTGTTGAATAACCACATAACCAAACAAAGCAACGCAGCGAATGTTTGATTTTCCTTTGTCACTCAGAGGACTAGTTGTTCCAGATGTACAGGGGTATTCAGTATCCACTTAAACCACTATGGGATGACCCAAACTGTCTCTAAGAGTTTGGCTTTTTCACTGAACATCAACCTGGCTCTATGGAGTTCAGATTTCGGCTGAAGCACAAACAAAATACCTCTACTGGGATCGGGGTGAGAGAATACACCAACTTCACTCTATGATAAAGTTCTAGATACAGCGGTCACAGTACAAATATACATATCACAAAACAGTTTTCAAATAATTATAAAATTACAGCAATATGAATATAAAATTGCTACAAAAAATAATTTAAAAAGGAAAATATACAAATGAATTGTCCTTGTGACAAACAGTATGTGCCAACACATTTTATACTTTTCTAATACATCATTTGTACATGTGTATGTGTGATGCTACAATACTGCACAACATCAGGGTGCTTCCTCACAAAGCCAAGGCAATGCCATAAGAAGGCTCACAGTCATGACAGGCTCTCAGTAATACAGTTGTTAATAAAATTAAGTGTGTTGGTCTTGGATGGCAGGTTGTTTACCCTTCAGATATCTGGATTATTTTAGTGTAACAAACTCTGATTACCAGGGACAATGGTGATCCATCTTCAACACACACCTGTTAGAGAAAGGATTAAGAAAAAGAAAAAACACAGTCATATGGAGAGAAAAGAGATGCCGGTGTCCAGTTTTGATTCATGCATTGCAATGAACACTACAGACACATAAAGCATGCTCAAACACAAACATGATTTATACACTAGAAGCATGAATCCCATCACCAAACTGTTGTGGCCTAACTCTCATAATAGTTTGCAATCGCATTTCACATTCAGCACCATAAATTTAAAGTGACAAGAGGTACAAAACATGGCAAGACAACTATAATTCCAGGTCACAGGCACAAAATACATGGACATGTTCCCCAAACTTGATACAACAAAAAGGTGAATAAATACAAGATAATAGTCGTCATAAGAGAAAGAGAAAATGGCTTGACTCACATGTCGCAGGCAGAGCAGTGATGACAACGATCTGGTTTGATCACCTGGCAACGGTCACAATATCGGATGGCTGCAGAGGAAAGATCAACAGCAGTGATTCGCTACAGTTTTCTACAGTCCCTATTATGAAACTATTGCTCATGGCAATCCTCAATTTGGACCAAACATAATACACCTCATCCCAGGTGCATGTGCAGGGGCAGGGCATTTAGATGATACTGATGAATGGATGATACAGATAATGACTCCTGGTCCTATGCAAGTGCATGAGGGTAAGTAAGTTAGAGCGTAGACACTCACCCCCAGTCCCAGTGCGTGTGTACAGCGGCAGGTCCTTGGCCACTCTCTTCAGAATCTCTTGCTGAGACTCTGGCCGCTCCTCTTTCTCATACTGCTCCTTATCCGCTTTGGGCAGACAGAACTGCAATATTCATGGAGAAATCAGGCATGTCTCTCACAGACACAACACATACCACACGCAAAACACAAAGCATGCACAAACATACCGAACAACTCAGAGTTAGCCAACAATTAACCCAATCTTTAAACACTGACAGTTCATATTAAAAAACAACAAACCAAAGCCAGTCTTTCATTATATCCTGTGGTGATGTAATTACAGGGCATGGGAAGGCACACCCTGAGGGTATAGCCTGAAAACGCAGCTACAGCAGCAGCACTGTGAGTGTAAAGGGGGGAGCAGAGCTCCTCTGCTCCTCTGCCAAATACAAGAACTGCAGGAGTAACTTTCAGCACAATCCCACTGGCCTTCCAAACCACATGAATCATGACGATAAGGAGAGATTTATGGGCAGAAAGAGAGCAATACGGTGCAATGGTGGCAGGTACCTCTTTGGAGGGGTTGGCAGGCTTGGTGAAGATAGTCTTCCAGTAGGACCAAACAAACATGATAAATGACAGGTGGAATATGATCAGGTAGACAACTGGAAGAGGCAAGCAGACAGTCAGCGTTTAGTGCTGGGGCTGTAAAACAAGGCCAGCTGATTATTTCACAAGTAACATGATTTGCTCCATTTCTTTCAGGGCAGGAAGTATGTTCCATCCAAAACCATGAACTGTTCTCCATTATACAAGTGTAATTACTGCAGGCATCCTTCTGTAATCTAGTCCCAAATGTAGGTCATACTGTAAGTCTACAGGCATTGTTTTAATTTTAAGGTTACCTAATTTAATGGCCTCCATTTTTTCAGTAAATAATAATTACATTTCTATCCTGTGTGGGTCTTTAATATTAAACTCTATTGGCTCAGATGTTACATTATGAGTCATTTCTCATACACCAAGCACAGCAAACTGAAATCACTTACTTTGTTCTCCAGTGTTTGGGATTGTGACTGGAGAGGATTAGAAAGAGAGAGAGGAGAGGGAGGTTAGTGATACATCTCTTAACATTCATTAACAGTGCTGCCACTGTCACTGCAGGCTGCTGGAGTGCACAGCTGCCAGTCCCTAAGTCACAGCAGGGGATCCTGACTGCAATACAGCCACAACACCCCCAGTGTGTGAGAGGGGAATGAGAAGCCAGCACTGCCTGTGTCACTGTCATTGGTGAAATACCATGATATAAAGTGTGTGTGTGTGTGTGTGTGTGTGTGTGTGTGGGGGGGGGTCCCTTGACAATTTCAAGATATCTTGTCATCAATATCTGTTGCACCTTGGATCTCGTTGGATTTCCTTAGTTTAGTGTAGGAAAACAGTTCTTACCAGAGCTTATCTCCCAGCCCTACCAGTCCATAGTCTGTTGATGTGGCAGGTTGCCAAAAAATGCAATTAAAGACCAAGGTACATCATCAGCTGCACAATAGGCACGGAAACTGAAGAAATTAGAGGTAGGGAACTAAAAATAGAGCAGGGATATGTAATCCATATGTACAATCGATATTTTCTTCACAAGAGTAAGCAGTGGGTTTCCCCGTTACCTCTGTAATTACGGTGGTTTATGGCCATTACCCCACTCTCAGCTTTTGGAAATTCACCAGGAGCACTTAAAACCACTCAATGCAACACACATTGACCAATGGCACAAAAATACTTAGCCACACTGCTTTCACGATAACGTATGCGTATCACGTCTAATAGGGGGCTGAAACAATAGCCTAGCTGGACAGCAGGCTGTAGATGCAAATGCTCTACCTGGATTCCCGTGACAAAGAGCTTTATGGATTATTCTGTGATCCAGCTAAACATAACAGCCAGGTTATTCCATGTGGGACGACGTCATTTACTTCATTCTACAAACCTGTTGCTCAAACCGCTGTATTACCTCGCTATTAATTTCTCTTAAATAAATAAATATGGCAAAGCTGAATTAAAAAATAACGCATGTCACAATTCATAAGAATAAAAATAAAATAAAAAAATCTTTCATAGATGATAAATAGCTTGCTTGCTAACGCATCCAACGTTTCAAGAAACTGGAGGTGTAAAACATCCGCCAAAAATACCGTTGCAACAAGCGGGTACAATGCAATTCAAACTACCTCTAATGTGGGACATAGCGAGTTGCTGAACTAATTAAAAACAATTATTTTCTCAATAATTTCCAGAAACACGACACGCAGTTGACATCAGTACCGAATAACAAGGGCGGATCCATGTTTGCTAGTTAACGTTAGCTGGTCACTCACAGGTTCCCAGACTAGCGCCAGACTGCATTGAAAGTTAACTTCTGAGTGGTTTGCACGGTATACTGAGTCCCATCCTCGAGGTAGGAAGACAACAACATGCAGCCGCAGAATAAATACAATGCAGGATCGTTCGCTTGCTGGAAAAGGGGTTCACGCTGGGTGAACAGCTATTGAAAATCAGTTCGCAAAAACTGTTGCTTGATAGCTAGCATCGGTTGAACAACAAAAAGCAACCACATACACAGTATGAAATAATTCAATATAACTTAAGTAAGTAGCCGATGTAACTCTCAAATATATTTACAATACAAACAGTTACCACGAGTAAACAGTTGTGACTCGCTAGCAGGTAGGAACCCCAGTCTTACCAGCTTCTATCCAGTGAATGCAACGCTAGTTTGCTAACATTAACATTATTCATTTGTCTCAGAAATCTGACATGTTTGAAGAGATAATGACCAACACAAACAAGCAGAAAAAACCTCTGAAGTGCAGTCAGATAAATTGTCAGTGGTGTTTTTCTTACAAGCAACAGCTTTTGTTGATGTTGCTGTTAAGATGCGAGTTACTGAGCTAGCGAATAGCTAGCTAACAAATCTGACTGGCTTCATTCACTTCCTGCTCGCAAGCCTCTAATTTTTATTGAGCACACACAATTCTGGAATCCACAATAACACAAATAATTAATTACTTACAAATACACAGCTCGACGACATAAGCATAATAGGACCAGCATACAACCAAGGCGATAAAAATTACAGGTATCCAAGCTAAAACCCGTTGACAGCATCTTAGCACATGAGACGGCGCCATCTTTAATCAGCCCACAGGATAGTGTTAGTATGACGTCAGGGCGTCCACTCCTATGTTGAACAAAGAGCGCTTCTTCGCCATAAGCCTGGTACTCGACACATCTGCATGACCTGCACAGCTGAAAATGGGCTACAGTGAGGTACAGTCAGCTTCAGCTGAAACTTGGCTTGTCGTGAATATAGCGTACAGTCATAAATTAAGACAAATTACGATTAAAACATTTTTAAATGGAACGGATTAATGCGTTGATTAATGTGATAACTACTCCACTCTTTTAGTAAATGTTCAATATCTAACAAAGGAATACAAAATTAATACATACATACAGAAATTGGTGCACGATAAGGTATTTGGCATTTTCTAAATGTAAAAATAGTGTTTCTTCAGAATGTGATTACAAATATAAGGTTGCCAATACAAAGTAGCCTGTGACAAATAAAAACAACAACAAAAAAATAAACGTTGGCAAAACAATGGGACGACCACATTATCACAAATTCGTGTAAATTCACATTTTAGCATGGCTAACCTCAGTATTAAATAATTGTATTCATCAGTCTGTTGCTCAGCATGACCATTGTAGTGCTGGGCACTGAACAGTACTCTGCATGTGAGGACAATAAGTCAATTCTCTCTTCCAGTTGGCAGAAGCTGCACTCAGTCCATTTGATCCAGTTTTACTCTCATTCTACCACTCCTACTGGACTAGCTCTCTGAGATTATTCTTAAATGGCACAGTCCACATAAATACTTTTTCATCATTTTATAATTTTTCTAAGTCATGTTTTAATCAGTGATCTCAATTTAGGAAAAGTATAAGCTGTGTGAATGGAAACCATCTACACATGTAAATGGAACAATAAGGAAACTCTTATTTTTCTGGTTCTTTTCACCAACATAAAACTGTGACATAGAAGGCATAATGACCATTTTCATACACATTCCTTACCTCAGACTCAATGCTTCTTGAGGAACATGGAGTTGATATATGTTCAGATCATGAGGTTGATGCTGAGTTTCACTGGTGTACCCACTGTTTTTCGTAGTGAGGCTGAGTCAGATTTTGTCTTTCCAATGAGGGCCTCTGATCTATGCTGATAATTGTAGTCCAGCCATCAGAGAGGCCAGAAACTATGTATACATCTGTATTGCCAGCATGTGTTGTGATTGTGCCAATGCTTTAAAGCTGGGCTCTTGATGTAGCTGTCAAGGCAAACACTGAGTTTCCCTGCCTTATGTTATTATGCCTTAGATTTATGAATATTTTTTTGAAAAGTCATGCACACCTCAGGTTCCCTGGCTCATCATTTGACCAGTCTTTGGAGTAACCAATATAAATATCATGTTTATCTCAAGGCTCATCCAAAGATGGCGTACACCGATTTTTATATGAATTGGTCATTTTTTGTTGGAGGAGAAACATTTCAAGCTTTTTTTTTTATCATCACATAATTGATAAATAGATATTGCACAATCTGTGGGTCTTTGAGGCTATGTTTTCCATGTGAGATTGTGGATCTGCAATAAATTTTGTGGCTTTTGATCAAACAGGATAAGGTTGTAAATGTCCAGATTTTGTTGTGTGCATTATAGCACCGCCAAGTGGCCATTGTGCGCCATGTTTTACTTGAAGCAACAGTTCGCCAACGTACATAAACCGGCTAAGTTAATGGTTAGTCTTCTTGAGCATACCAGATAAAACCTATTTGATGGCAATAGGCAGAAAAATATATAGTAATCTGAAACAAAAAAAACAAGAGCATTGCAGAATTTCACCTTTATTTCCTCTCAAGAGCTTGTCTCAGCTCTGCAATTTAAAACCCGCTAATTCTCCTTGACACAAAAAATGCCAGATTTGACCAGTTTCATACAAATAGCAATTGACCTAGCTGGTTTTTGTTTATATGCTTTTCTCTGAGGGCCTGGTGTTTTTTTTTTTGCCAAGGAAATGTTCTTATATAAGGTTACAAAAAGTGATTTCATTTTAATGTCACTTCTCATGATAATATACAATGTAATATTACATGTCATATTTGAACAGACTACAGCACAAAATATGCTGCAGTCAAATTCACACACTGTATTAAAACAGGTAGCGTAATACTATAATCACATCCAAAAATAACAAGTCGACAGTTGCTAAGCAGTCTTAATGGTCATCTCTCCACACAGAGCCCCAGGCAAAGTGGACATTTTATAATCTGAAGTAGGTCACATCTGAAATGTGCTGTCTCTGCCTGGCAGGGTTGCAACCACAGTAACACTGCATTAAGAACACTGCTGAAAAGGGTGGGGCTTGTTTTGATATACTGTCTTTTCTCATTAGTTACACTTTGGTCTCAAAACCCTCAAAGGAGCCCTACTGCAACTCTCAGGAACTGAGTCTTCTGCATGTACTTCTACATCATGAGTAACCACAGCTCCTCAAAGTCTTCTGTAGCGCACATACATTCAAGCCCAGGCAGATACAGACAAACACTGACAAAGCTGTGTACAGATGTCAACTGATAAATGCAGCAAATTAATGAATAATCTAATAAATAATTACTATTATTTTTTTTGGCTAGAAGTTGCATTACTCAGACAATTGATCAATCATATGTAATTTTAGAAATGCCTCCATCACAATACTTTTGTAATGTTCAATTTTTGATCAAAATTCAATGATCAGTACATGACAGTGTTTAATGACCAGTGATAGAATGGATAGCAAAGGCCAAGCAAGGAAAGAAATGAAACTTATTTAGTTGATTAATCCCTCCAGTTAACAGATTAAGCATTACAGCCTGGCCTCAGGATTGATTTAGAAGAAGTAAAGGTTGCCAAAAAATACATCTCTTAAGTACTTTTAATTAAAATTGAACATCCCCTATAAGTATCCCCAGTAATTAACTGTTCAGGGGAAGCCCAGAGAATCTCAGATGAACAGATACAAAGTGTTAGATTGGAGTAACCAATGACCATGTGTATTGTGAACAAATTAGGGGTTACGGCTCATCTTGGTCTTTTCAATTGCTTGTCCTGTTAAGGCATTGCTCTTCAGTGTCAATGGGCTCCATGGTCTGGTATGGGATCTGAATTGTCTCAGTGCTGATTTTGGTTGGCATCCCAGCAAGGCTTTTCATAATTGGCCATTACATTGCCCAGTGAGGGACGGGATTACAGTCAGAATGCGCACACTGCTGGGCCCCTTGGAGCCAATAAGGTGCCCTTGTCTGATTTTCTGCATTTTGCATAGTTGTGAAACTGATATTAGGTAAAATGATAAAATGATAGATGAGAATCTAATATTAGATAAAACAAACCTCAATTAACTAAAAACATGAATCATTTCAACATATAAAAATGTAGAGCAAAACCCAGTACTCCCATGTGGAAAAAGTAGTTCCCCCTTTTTATTTAATAACCAGTTATGCCACCTTAAGCAGCAATGTTTGAAACCAGATATTGTCTTTACTTAGTGATTAATCTCTCACAACACTGGGGTGGAATGCGGGCTCATTAATGAAGTGCTTGTCTGAAATCCTGTCACAAAATCGCAATTAAGTTTATGTTACATTTCTTGTTCTTCAACCATCCTGATGTTGACTCGATTTTGTGTGTCGACTCATTGACTTGTTGCATGACCAAGTGATGCTTCAGCTTCAGATCAGATTCAGTGAGCAGAACTGCAGAAAATCAGACGGGATAATTACGTTTTCACGGCATTGCACACATGAATTTTTTGAGTAGGCAGCCTAACAAGGCTTAGTGACCACACAGAGGATGCTTGGGTGAACTATGCAGGAGTTGGTCCTTAAGGTTAATCCACAAAGGGTGCCTCTGTGTGGATAAGTCAGAATTGCTTGAGCGAGCCAACATTGTCAGAAATTATAATGGTATTTGAGAACATAGTTGCAAATGTTACTTCTCCCATATCCCTCATATCCATACATGTGAAACCTTTGTCCATTCACCTGGGGCAGACATTGACAAGGGCTGAGACTTTCAGCTTGATGGAGAAACCAGAGGACTATTGAGGACTGGGTGGCTAGTGCCTGGAGTTTTTGTCCACAAAGACAAGGGGAGGGGAATTTCAGATACACAATTATATTCTGAAGAACATCTATTTCAATAGATAAGTTCTAGAGTTCAATGTGATAATGTTGTCTTGCTACTGGCAATATGGAGTGTACTCAACTAACATTAGGGTCAGGGCATATTTAAGTGTGTGATTTGTGGTTTCTTTCTGATGCCACAACATTATGTAGCTGGTAATTTGACTTGCCACTTTGGTTTGCTAGAATCTGTTTCACATGTTAATTGAAAAGGATAAAACCACTGCAGCCACATTGCTGGTATTAATGTCAGTACATACTGGCATAAACTAAACAACTAATGATGGGCCTTGGTGCAATAATCACAACTACAGTCACCAAAACTGAAAGGAGCTACCTTTATTTTATTTCATGTAGAACACTATTGTCATCATGAAGGTAAGGGGGTGGCTCAAGGATGCAATAACAACAAAAGGACAGTAGAGGGCAGCAGACACAGTAATGTAGCTGGCTCAAAAAGCTCAAACCTTACTGGTCAGTTTGGAAAGGCTTGGGTTACATGCATTAGTATTGTAGGTAAACTATTGGTTGCAAGTGGGAAGAAGAGTGCCTTTGTGTGTTTCTGCTTAAAAACATTTACCTGCTGACTATCATCACCATCATGAATGGAGGTGGGACTTAGTAGTTAAGAAAATGGGAATTACAGTTTTTCATCGAAGAGCTGTGCTATCATGCCTTTGAGAAAGGTGCTTACGGTTTACGGTGCCCACGGTTAACATCTCCAGATGCTTTTGTGTTTTGTATAAAATAGATTTTTAAAAAGCTATGTCATCGGAGGACCAAGAAGTGGGGAGATGCACTCAGAAGACAGTGTAAACATGTGATCAAAGGGAGCAGGGCAGCTGTATAAGCAAAGTAACTGGGGATAGTGTGTACTCACTCTGTTAAATAACACAGTTCTTCTCAGAATAAAAAATGTCTTTTTAAAAAAAGTTGAAGCTTGTTGCATGCTCTCTTGTACAGTTACAACCATCTCTTTGTTGCATAATTTCTTTGGAGAAGCACTGTGTTGTTTATTTTAACTCAGCAATTACATAATAACAGTTCCAATGAATGCCTTCTTATATTTACTTTTTCATATTCGGCAGATAAAAGCATTTCCAAATAAGACAGTAATGATAATAACGAAAAGCTACTTGTGTGTAGTTTGTCTGAAAAACTTGTTGAACAAAACAAAAGGAGAATATTCAGAATATTAATTTAATGACAGAAACACTGGGTGATCAGTGGAGAGAAAAAGGTGTTGGGATAGTGACAGCACAGATTGACTATTCTGGATCAATCCTGTGTTAATATTCGGTGACCGTGATAAGACTACCCCCCATCCGTCATGTGAATATGCAAGATCAGGCCTTTGGCCTGGAGACTGCAGGAGACAAGTACAGTTGAGTTCTGTGTGACCGTCTCTCTAATGATTTCAAGCTGATGCTGAAGAAGTTCCACAATTACAAAAGGAGCTGGCAGGATAGGGCATTGTAAAAAGAGGAGAGGGGAGGGATCATCTGTTCACAAAGTGAAAAGAAAGAAAACAAAGAGAGAGACAGAAATAGAGACAGAAAGAGATCTACTGTTTGGCACAGAGCATGGTCAGCTGTCTTCTCTTGCCCCCTTCTTCTTTTCTCCACTCTGTTCATCGACAGGTACTGATCCGAGAGCCTTTTGTTGTCTTCAGAGAAATAGATATTTTCTGTTTTGTTCCTGAACAGTGGCTGTGTGTGTTTAGCTCCTCAACTGATAGAGAGTTTCAGATGAGAGGGTGATAAGGAGGTCTTGTGCTGAACCTAAAATTAGAGTTGTATACCAAAGAGCCTGCACTAACAAAGGGTTTTAAAGAGACAAAAGGTCCCTTATGCAGCAAATGTCAGCTGATCACTGAGTATGAATTGAAGGTTTATGTAACATCTTCAGCAATACAGCAGCATCACAATGACACCCTCCCCTTCCCTGTCTCCCCACCATGGTCACTCTGTGATCATGGCCAGGGATAACTCCTGCGGGAAGGGTTTAATTTGAAGAACTGTAGGCATTGGCTGTAATCCTTCTGAACTGGAGGAAATCTGCTCAGCCTTCAATTATAGAACAAAGTAGCATCGGTCAGTAATCCTGCACATCTTTAATTTACAGTCCGGGTGCTGGCTCAGCTTGATGCAAGACCAACGGCATAAGTAATGGTATTAGTAGCCGTTAAGACAGATTGTAATTACTGCTTGCAGGTATTGCACAGATGACCAGTCAGACTTCATTACTTATTTGTGTATTTTCGCTAGCATGTAGCTTAAGTGTGAAAAGTTCTGTGAACAATTAAGTGTGAACAAATTTAATGCTAGCAGGTTGCATAATTTATTTGTTTCCATTGGACAGACTAATGGAAATATCAAAACTCATTGTCCTAACTTTGCGTAATGAACCAAAACAATATTACATGTTGTATTCTTGAATAACATATGCTTTTCATGTTAAATAAGTAACTGATGATGACATGCTTAAAAACACAGGAGCTTAAGCCAATCACACAATATTAAATATGAAGTGCTGTTGTGGAAAGGCTCAATGCCTCAGTAAGACAGCACTGACTGCTGTAGAGTACAGTTCACAGCGCACTTACACAGATTTGGGTCTAGAATACTCTTCCATGGCCCAACATGAGTTAGGTTAATGACTTGCAGCAGGATTGTGTGGTTATGGTATAAAAATGAATATATAAGTCCATAGCTCCACCTTTAGTGAGACCTATTATGCCTCATTTATCTATTACTTGGCTTAAGCTCCAGTCTGTGGATGTGTGTATAGCCCTATTGATTACTCGGCTCATTGGTCTGTCTGTTGCTCTTTCTGGACTCCCTTAAACTGGAACACTCAGACACAAGATTGTTGCTCCTGTACAATGACTGCTCATCAAACCAGCACTTGAGGGTGTGAATATATACATTGTCTGGTGTCAGTGAGATGGAAAAAGTGGACAGAGCACAACCCTGTGCAGGGGATTTGAAAACATTGGTCTGAGAGCAAGGAGGAGAGAGAGAGGAATGGAGGAAGAAAGAGAAAGAGATGGGCACAGAGTCAAAGCAATATATTTAATCCATTTCATGGGGGACTTGTTACCTTTGAATAGAGGTGACCTGAGGGAAAAGGTTGTGTTGTTTAGAAGCAGATGAGCCACAAGCTATACCATCCCCCTGCGAGTTTCTTATTAATCAGACATAGACCCCCTCTATTCCACCCCCCACCCCAACTGACAGTTCAGCTCTTCCCCACACCCACACAGGGGCTTAGGTTGTGGAACACATGCTGTTTTTTGCTTACTGTCATAAACCTGCTCTGTGTCCATATGCTCATGCTATAGACCATCTGAACACCAGCCAGGGCCTGTCACTGTAGTGAGACCTTATATCCTTGTGGGGCAGAGCACATCACAGTTGTTATGAGAACACATATGACTCATGGGACACCCCAGCCCCCTGGGGCTCATGTGTGAAAGAAGGAAGGAGATTTCTGTTCTGCAGATGAAGACTTGTTTTATGCTTGCTCTTATACCAGTCTTGCACAAGGACAAGGAATTATTCAAAAATAGCCCCAGGGTTTTCTTTTTTAAAATCTCTTCATTTTCCTTCTCCAATTCCAGTTGATTTTAATAAGATGTTCAAAAGTTCAGAGCTGTAATTGCATTTCCTGATAAATCCAATCTCCGATTTCGTAGAGATGGTAATGTTGTTATCTCTGTGCCCAAACAAAAGCAGAACTCAGGCTGGAACACACAGGAGGAGTGATGGCACAAAGAGCTCACTGCCAGAGCATGGAGAGAGAAAATATGAAATGTGAAAAATAAAGAGAGAGAGTGCCAGAGCAGCCCTGGTTGCTGCTGCTGGGCTGGGCAGGGAGGAGATGATGACTGAAGCTGGCACGGCTCCACTGCTGACGAAAGCTGCTTAGCACTCCAGTTGCCATGGAGACGGGCAAGAGCAGGCAGAAGGAGAGGGTGGGAGAGAGAGAAAGGGGAGAGAGGGAGAGATACAGAGAGAGAGAGAGAGAGAGGCGACACAGCCTGTGAGACAGTGTGAGATATATCGTATAAACGAGTAAGTGAGAGCCAGAGAGAGAGAGACACACAGAGAGAGAGGAAGCAGGAACGAGAGAGGGGAGAAAAAGTCTGCAGCGAGCAAGAACAGCCGCAGCAGAGCAGAGATGGATCTGCAGTCCGAGAGCGACCCCCAACCGTCTGGGAAGATCAACAAGGCCGCCTTCAAGCTGTTTGGAAAGCGCAAGCCTGGCAGCCCGGTGTCCAGCATCTTCTCCATCAGGAGCAAGGGGGAGGCAGCCAAGGGGGCGGCTAAGGCTCCGCTTGTCAGGAGCAAGACTCACGATGGAATAATGGAGACAACAGCCGAGCAGGAGGGGAGCAAAAAAGAGGAGTCAGCAGGGGGAAACCAGCTCCATACTATCAATGAGGCTGCACCAGTAGCGTCCCCTCGGACATCCTTCTCCTCCATCACCTCAGTGAAATCCCTCAACTTCTTCACACTGCTGCGACGGAGTGGACGTACAGAGGGTGGCCGTGGGGCCCTCACCGAGCCCCGATCTGGCGGCCGGCGAAGGAGGGGGCTGAAGGGGCTGTTCAGCAGTGTCCGCTGGCACCGCAAGGACCAGGGCACACGGGAGGAGCAGGAAGAGCCTCCTCCTCCTACCTTGCTCCTTGCCTCCCGCTCTAACAGCGTTGAAATCGTGAAGGAGCACATGACTCTGACTCCTAGACCCCCGCCTCGCACCCTGGATACCCCGACACCCCCAACACCTGAACCCGATGAGGAGCTGTCCACTCCAGACACCAAGCATGCTGGAAGCCCTGTATCGAAAGTGGCAGATGGGGTCAAAAAGGATCAGCCTGAAAAGAAAAGCAAAATGTTCCTCCTGGACCCTGCTCTGGCCCCAAAGGAGATGTCAGGGCTATCTTTGATCAAGGCAATGGCTGACACTAAAGAAGCTGGGGACAAGGTGAATAAACTCAGCAGCAGAACAGAAGAAAGCAAGGTGGGACAGAAGGGGAGTGGGACACCAGGAAAGGACATGGCACAGAATGTGGGTAGGCACCAAGGAAAGGGTGGGACAGTGGCTGCAGAGAAGGTCTGTCTTTCTCTTGGCTCTGCTTCTGTCCTTCCCTCCACCCCTAAAGCTCCTGCTCCTGCTTCTGCTCCTCCTTCAGCTTATACCCCTCTTAAACATGCCTCTGTCCCTTGCTCTGCTTCATCTACCCCTTCTTCCTTTTCTACCCCTTCCTCTGCCACAGTGATTTCACCTACCACCACATTTGCTCCCACCCCATTCCCAGTTCTTACCTCAACCTCTAAACTTTCCCCAGCCCTGACACCTAATTTGACCTCTGCCCAGAGCCCTACCCCTGCTCAAACCTTTGCCCCCTCAATCTTCCACACCCCTATCCCAGCCCATACCCCAATCCCTCCCCTTGCTCATACCCCTTCTCCTGTCACTGCCTCCATTCACAAACCTACCCCTGCTCCAGCCCAAACTGCTAGCCCTGTCTCTGCCCATTCTTCTACCCTTATCTCTGCCCCTGTCCACACATTTAGCTCTGCCTCTGTGACAGCAACAACCCCTATTCCCACTTCTGTTCCTGTCCACACCCCTACCCAAACCCATGCCCAAAGACCTAGCCCTTCCACAGTCACAACCCCTACTCCTGCCTCTGTCACTGCACAAACCCCTACCCCAACCTCTGCCCAAAGATCTAGCCTTTCCCCAGCCACAACCCCTACTCCTACTTCTGTCCCTGCCCACACCCCCACTCCAACCTCTGCCCAAAGACCTAGCCCTTCGCTAGCCACCTCCCCTTCCCAAAGATCTAGCCCTGCTCCTACCCCTACTTCCGTCCCTGAGCACACTCCTACCTCTATACCTGCTAAAAGACCAAGCCCCATCACAGCCACCACCCCTACCTTTAGCCTTGCCTCCACCCCTAACCCTGCCGAAAGAACTAGCCCTACCCCAGGCACCACCTCAACCACTATACTTGCCCACATCCCTACGCCAACTCTTACCCAAACCTCTACCCCTGTCCCTGCCATCTCCCCTCTCTCTACCCACTTACCTGAACCTGTTCATACCCCTGTCTCACCCCTTATCCCTACTCAAGTCTCTAGCCATGTTTCAGATGCTGCCCCTCCTCACAACTTTAAGCCTGAAACAGCCTCCACAAAACCTATGACCTGTATGGACACAGATGATGGCATTTCCAGTCAACTCAAGGTTGCGGGTAAGGCTGTAACACACATAGAAAAAGGGGAGAAGCCTGTTAGAAAAGAAGGAATTCTGAGTAGGGATGTAGTCAACATGAATGGAGGGCAGAAGCTTTCCCATCAAGATGAGGATGTCAGTGCCCAAAGTCAGGGTCCTCAGCATATGATGCTTTCAAAAGCGGAGGGTCCACCTGCTTCACCCCCCCGAGCCCAGCCTGGTCCCCGTAGACCAGAGAAGCGGCCACCCCCTGCAAAGGCCCAAGTGCTTAGCAAGATCCCTGTGAGTGGCTGCTCCAGACCAGGGAAGCAGCCTCGTGAGGTTCCACCTGAGGAAGGACGAAGTAAGGACCAACAAGACATCCCGCCCAATCATGATGAAGGATACTGGGACTCTCCCACACCAGGACTAGAGGAGGAGGGTGCTAGCTTCCTGGCCCGAGATCTGGACAGCCCAGGTGTTATGTCTACAGGTGAAAAAGACGACCCCACTCACTGCGAATGAGTCTAAGTTGACCCCGTCAACCCAGGCCTCTGGCCGCTCTTTGAGAGGTAACTCCAGCCTGCCTCGTGACTCCAAGATCCCCGTCAAGCAGCTCACCTCCCATACTGCCAGTCCAGGGATGCCGACGCCTGCTACAGCCTCCACCCCTCACCCCCATACACACGGAGCTAAGGCTGAGGCTCCTCGCACCAAGATCCCTGTCTCAAAGGTACCTGTCCGGCGGAGCACTGGGCGCCCTGCTCCGATCCATGACCACCACAGGAAATAGAGCCACCAACCACTCTGGATGTTTCATCAAGGCTTCTGTATGAAAAACAACAGACTATTCAGAGCTCCAGTCCAAAATTCCCTTTTCATTTGATACAACAATTTTTGCTTCATTTATTGAATCTTATTTTTTGCAAGACAAACAAGCACTGATTGTATCTTTTGTTTTTTCCTGTTTTGGTTTTCTTTATCTATTTATGGTATGGTATCTGAAATGTATTGATAACATACCTATTATGCTGGTCAGGAAAAAAGTATTTCATCTTAAATTTCTTATAAGGAACAGCATTTGGTTATTGTCTAACTTATCACGATGCAAAACAAAACTGCAGAAACATTTCAACATGGTCAATAACTATCGCAAAAAAAGCAACAAGAACTAACTTTCAAATATTTTGCTACTCCACTCTATGGGAAAATACCAAGAAAGTGTTGAGAAAGACACAAGGCCCACAGGGCAAAATAATGAAGAAACTTGCAAGCTGGCCTCTCGGAGGGAGCATTGGGACAGGATATGTTTACAAAATGGAACACGAACTCACAAACTGCAGGCCCAACATCCCAAGACTGGGAAAATGGCTTTTTTTCTAAAAAAATAATTTTAAACCTTTGTTACTCTCTTTTTGTAGACCCCAATCTCATTCTTCTCCTAATGCGACAGGCTGTTTTGCCCGCTTTGTTTGGAATTACTCCAAGGGACTCCTGGGACAGCATTCGACCTTCATTCATACTCAGGAGGTTGGACTATATCTCTGAATGTGTGTTGCAGGTACCAGACCCCGCCAAATCCAGAGGGAGTTTCTATTTAACCATGCACAGGCTGTCAGGGTGATTCGTCCTGTGGGTGTTGGGGCTACCCTCCACATCCCACTGTCCAGTGGGGGTTCATGGTAAGATTGTCTTTATGAAGGCTGAAATATTGAAGTGATCATATTCTTATATTCACTTTTAGGACTGAGGTTTTTAGAATGCATCTGTATGCTACTTTGAACTGTTAATCAGATTTTTTTTCCTGTAAATGTACATGTTGTTTTGTTTCCTATCTAATCAATAAAATGATATATGTACACTTAGGCAGAAGTGCTAGATTTGTGCTATGTAACAGTAGGCATCCATTTCATACACACCATTTACAGGTGGGCATGTGTGCAATAGACCCTTCCTGTCGCCATAGTGACTGTGTAATTCTATGTGTAGATGAACAATGGCGTTTTCCTTTCTTGTTTACTGTCAGCAGTGTTTTTCAGGAGGAGGGCAGTAACAGGGCAGGGTAGTCTTCTGAGCACTGGTGAATAAAGCCAGGTTTTTCATATAATTGTTCAGATGGGTATAATTACTGTCTTCTTTGTGTGCCATTGTTTTGTAAATGGACGATGCTGGTTTGGTGCTAAAGCAGTTGCTGTAGCGTGGGTGTGGGGACAAGGTCTGCATGTGTGTGTGAGGGTAAAAGGGAATGCATGCACATGTGTGTGTGTGCGCGTGTGTGTGTACATTAGTGTGCATATGTGAGAAGGAGTATGTCGGGATAAGAGGGTGTTTGCGTGTGTGTGTGTATAATTGCAGGGTGGGAGAGCCCTGTTCCACAAAAGACAAAAGGATGGTGAATGAACGAATGAATTTGATACTAGATTACAGGGATTGAGGAGTGCCCACAGAAAGCCAGAGTACTGTCATGTCGTATGTGCACAGTACTGCGTATTGTATGTGTTTTTTTCTCCATTTAGCCTTCTCACTGCAAGATAGCTCTATTTATTGAAGGATAGCTTTACCAAATAAAAATAATTAATCATTTTATTCACTACCTGATATTTCCATATGTGCATATTCTAAGGCAAAGGAACCAGTTTCACAGTGCTGACATCTCAAATTTTGTACAACAATGTCATGTTATGATGCCAATATACATTCTCCTTTTCTCATGCATGAATGATAAGGATCACTTAATGTACAACTTCCCAAATCTCCTTTAATCTCTTTAGCCCATTAAACATGATGATCTTCTAAAACAGATGTAAATTAGAATTCCTCTGGAGACACAAAAATGTTTAATTAACAATTGTAGACTGTAATAATTGCAGGTCAGCTTAGCACTTGGCACACATATGTGTGCATTTTAAGAAGTGAAGAAATACAAGAAATACATGAAACAAAATACATTACTCAGTAGAGATGGAGCATTATGCCTTTGACTCCAGATGAAATGCACAGAAGGATATCCATTTAACTCATGCTATTAGTATTTATTTTATTTCATTAGACTTTAAATATGAATACTTATTTCAGTCATGGAAAGAAACATGCAGCTGCATAGATATGTGATATCTTGTATGCTATCTAAGTTGCTCTGGACAAAAGCAACTACAAAGCAAATGAAGGGGAATACGAGTAACAAAAGGAAAAACACAAAGCTCTCTTCAAAAAGCTAGAAGCCACAAAAATCTGACTAACATCCCTGCTTATTTACAAATAAATGCAATATAGGGAGGTGTTGGTGGTTTCTTAAACATTTAGCTCTTTTGAGCAGTATTTGAGCAGTAGGTGGTCACCCATTCATTTAAAAGGCATGTTTGTATTGAACAGTGCATATCTGAGAGGGGGAAGGGGCTTGTCCATGGAAAAAGGCTTTAATTCATCTAATATTATTTTTCGAAAAAGGCTTGAGTGGAGTGAGATTTCAGTACAATGGCCTTGTGTATTTGTGTTTATGCATGTGAGGGAGAACTCTGACAGGTAACTAAATCCTGATGCACAGTTTAAGAGAAGCTGTCAGTAATGGAGCTCAAAGAGTAGTGGGGAAACAGATTATGCTATACAGCCTCTCATTGGCACAAAATGTTCCACAAAATGTTGTGGTGAAAACAGGACAAACATTGCTCAAATTAACACATTGAGTATCAGCTGGATTTAATAGTAAGAAAGTGATGAAAACAGGTTGTGTATGCAGGGGAAAAGATTCACTAAAAGGTTTCCCGTAGGATGCCACTCTGAAAATGTAGTGTCAGTAACAGAACAAAGGCAAGACCATATTCAGAGAGAACAAAGCATTGTCTTCAAATTCACTGCCTCTATTTACAAATATTTTTTAATCCAGTGGTCCCCAACCAAAGCTGTGGAAAGGTAGATGGTGAGTAAGTTTTATATTTATCCAACACTCAACAACAGTTTATCATTGTTAATATCAAATAGATCACATAGCATTATGTAATTTGTTGATTGCATAGCTGACTGCACTTGTTTCTTGAATATAAATTGATTCCTGATTTTGAGGTGAAAACAGCTGTATCCTGTTCTCCTCTAGGCTCATGGTTCAGGAGCCTGATCTAAACTTATCATTTTTGACCTGTTGTCCCTTTATTGACCAGTAACAATTAGATATGCTCACAGGACAACAGCAACAAAAAACATAACAAAATAAAACACTCACCAGTAAAATATGGAACACAAAACATACCTTCTAGCATATCATGAAAGAGATTTATGTAAGTGATATTATGGGGTATTCAAGCCATCTTAAATATAATGTTGTAACTCTTCACTTTGAATAGGAACTTGTTTGTGTGTGTCCAAACATGAGTCATGTGCTTTATTTCTTTCAAGGCAATTTTGAAAAAGCCAGCTCCACAGCCATCCTCTGTGAGGCATTTAAAATGGACCTATGTTAGATTGGTCCTCTGAGCAGTTTACATTTTTTCTGTATGTTTTCTCAGTATATGACTGGATTTCTTTCTTATTATGTTATGTTATGGATGTTTATATTACTCTCATGATGTAACAGTGAGATTACATGTGATCAAATTATATGTAATCAGTATATGCAACTTTTATTGAGTTGCTTGTTGTAACATGACCACAGGCAGCTGGTGGAAAACTCATTCTATTCTTCACTTATGTGACATTGAAAAAGACTATTATATTCAGAAACGGTGTACATTAATTTGCCAGATGTATGATTTCTGTTTCAGGGCAAATTTAATTTTACAGCAGTTAGGAATTTAACTGTTGCAACCTCATGACTGTTGGAATTTAAGTGTGTGAAACTGACCCTGCATAGTTCTGATATAAGGATAGTAGGAATTATTTAGGGGAAAACACTGTTTTGTTGATCATTGCAGTATGGAGATTGGACAAGTCTGAACTGTTAAAATTAGCACTCATGTCTGTAGTTACAGAAGAATAGGGAGTAACTATGGCATTGATTGATCCATACTTATATTGGTAAGGGCAGATTCCACTTGGTTCATCAGGCATTCTGATATCTGTATCATAAGACTGATTGTGTTTCAGACACCCGCAAAAAAATCATCATTTTGTATCTGCACTGCCTCTGAGACAGAACGTAATAGGGTGGACCTTGGCTGTGTGGGCTTTGGGCATCCTGAAATCTCTGCTGGCCAATGGAATGCGATAAAAACATGCATTTTCAAGACAGCTTTAATGTAATAAGCTGGAGACATTCAGATAGATGGAATAGAGAAAGCTGTGTGTGTGTGTGTGTGTGTGTGTGATGTCATTATATTCAGCGCTGTGTATGGTCTGAGGGCGGGATGTCTGTAGGCCAGACCCCCTCTTCATCCCTCCTCCTGTCTGTAAGACTCATGTCTGGTCTCACCCCGCCCCCCTGCCCGATCCCCTGCTGCCCTGGTTCTATAGCAGTAAACACAGGGAGGGCAGCTCCCTTCCCCCACATTGCTCAATGCACTCTGCCTGGCAGGCTGGCAAAAGACAGCTTTCAGGGCAGGGAGTGGGTAGCAGAGGGATTTTATATGTGTTGTCACTTCTCATCCTTCCAGAGGATCAAACCACAGCATGAGGATTTGACACTATTAACCGGAGAGACAAACAATGTCCAACAACCACTACTGTCATGGTTACCCCATAGATAATACACAGATCATCCATCAGTTCAAGCACCCAGTCCCCTCCTTGGTTTTTGGTTTCCATGGAGCTTGGTGCAGAAATACCCATTAGAAAAACTTCAATCGTGTGTTTCTTTTATAACATGCTCTTCATTATGTGAGTTTTCTCCATTCCAGAACCAGCCTCTCCTTATCCTGACTCCCCCTCTGCCCATGGCCGTCTTTCCAAAGGAGGACGTGTCTGTAGCTGACCCTCTGATTGTACTAAACTCGTTTTGGTGAATAACAATGTAGATAAAGCAGCATCATTTAATGGGATGTACTATGGAATCATGCTCGAAGCAATAAAAAAATCTTGGGGTCAGCCAGTGGACCCAAGTCTACCTGGATCTTGATGTTACATCAAACCATTAAAAAAGAAGAAAGGGTACAGGAATATATACGCATAGTATGGAGTC
Organism: Albula goreensis; assembly: GCA_022829145.1. Lineage (NCBI taxonomy): Eukaryota > Metazoa > Chordata > Actinopteri > Albuliformes > Albulidae > Albula > Albula goreensis. Next base: position 23,432,936 of record CM040742.1, read on the forward strand.
AACAGAGGGTTACGTTAATTAATGCTACAGCAGTACAATACCGCAATAGATGCAATTTAGAGTGCTCTGTCCAGCTCTGAGAAAAAGACCGCAACAGCAATGTATAGCAACAGTTGTCAAAAAGACAACAAGACTGGTTCCTCCAAGGAAATTTTAAAATTTGAAAGAGATTAGGACATAATCTCTGCAGTCTATGCAGAGAGGGACTCAGCAGGAGGATTTGGTGAGGGTTTGTATTTTTTAGCAAATATGACATTGGATTACACAAACCATTTCATGCTGAATTTTGTCAGTACAACAAGACAGTCTGGATGGAAACTGGTTAAACATCAGTTATGACCTGAAAAAATATATTTCTGCCAGAAATAGTTCACCAAGTCTTATAGCTGAAGCAGAGACCTATGTTCAAGACCAGACTTAACACAATGTGAGATGTACTTTAGACTGTAGGCAAAATGATGAGCCTAGTTGAATGAAATATTCTAATTCGTGCTCCACATCACACACTAAGTGTGGAGGAAGGACTCGATTTTGGTGATTCAAATGAACTGTGAGCCTGGGCTACTTTGCTCTGACACTATAGCTCTAAAGAAAATAAATGAATTCTGTTCTTAGGCACCTGGGGTTCTCAAAAGCAGATCTCCAGTCTATGATCCTCCAGGAGCTGAAAAGGTTGCCCCTGGTATCAGAAGGTTATTATCAGGCACATAAATAAAACCAGAGCTTCAAATCCTGTAAAAAAAAAAAAAAAAAAAAAAAAGATTTTTCCCTTATATTTTAAAAATCAAATGATTGGACAAAAATTTGTGCATGTCAATATAGGTATATACTTTTTTACTTCTGTTTCTGAAGTGATACAGTAAGCTAGGATCTAAATGACAGATACACAAACACTCATACATGACACCAAAACAATACTGAAGCACTTAATTGAATGAACACTTTCACATGCACACATATTTCCTTTAGTTATTTCATATCCCCAACACACACAGAATGTAGATTTTTATGGTGAGAATAATATATAGGCTATACATCAGGGTATGATTTATTAACTATAGCTGAGATGAAAGTGAAGGACTGATAGCAGGAGAGAGGGAGAGAGAGAGATGATATCATGGCGTCTGTACAGAGCTCGGTGAGAGATGATGTCACCCTGCAGCATCTCCAGCTTGTATTCGGATGCTCAGTGCTTCAGACCGCATCCCACCACTGAAGAAAGGAGGTGTGCTCTGTGAATATGGAGCATGCTCAGTCCTGCCCAATACACAGTTGGGAGAGAAGCTTAATCTCAGTTTGTTCAGTGTTTCCAGTTCATCTGAGGGAAGGGAGATTATAGAAACACATGGCCCCTTCTCTGCTTGCTGAACAGGTTCCCCTTCACAGACACGTGATTTCAGTAGGAAGAATATTAATTGAAGCTTTAAAACAGATGGAGTGATTTGGGCAATATGTCAGTGTATGTGCAATCCGGATTGTGTCAGAAACGAAATGTCTGCATTGTTACATGCAGGTAATCTTCTGTTTCCATTGCAGTTTCATATGAAAGCTCCATGTATCCAGTGTGTATGGCAAAGATCTGTGTTACTGGCTGCCATGTGGAAGTCTTATCTTTAAATAGTATGTGTAAAACTAGTTATGTGACTCATGTTCAGTAAATACACAGGACAGAATTGAATGAACCAAACCCAGCTTCTGGGAAACTGGAGTGATTTTGTTGGTAAGAGCCCCTTGTTCCCCTCTAATGAGCATTCACCTACCAGAGTATCCATTACATGTACATGGGGGTGCACAGGAGTGTCTGCTGTAGCTGCTTCCTTCTTTTGCACTGCATCAAAGGGGGAGTTTCTGTAGTGCTGCTGTCCAGGTGAGATGAACGCTGTCCGTGGTGCTGCAGCACCAGGAGGATAGAAAAATTACCTTAGGTGACCCTGCCACACACAGGACACAATGTCCTCTAAACATGGGGCATGAGCATATCTTTTTCCTGCCCCTCCAGATAGGGCAGTGGACGCTATAATCAAGGTTGAAAGGTGACCTTTAGTGTCTCCCCCCTGGAGTGTGGTCCCTAAATCGGTTCCTCGTAAATTCTACTCTACTGTGGAGGAAGGCATAGACTCAGAACACTTAAATAAGAACAGAAAAAAATATTTTTCACAGCCTAATATATAATATCAACCAAGATAATGTTAGTGTATTTAATATGCATATAATTAATGTGTAAACTACATACAAAGTAAAACAGCTTATAAAACAAAAACACATTTGCCTCATTTTGCTCTCTAGTGGTGGGTATCTCACATGCTAGCCATGTGATGAAGCTCCTTTTACAGTAGATTTCATAACAAACCTGGGGGGCATTGTTTGGTCCAGTTACATTTCTACACAGCATGATCTCAGTTCATACAGGAACACATTTAATACATAGAACTATGGTATTTATTGTAAAATAATTTTTATAATGAATTTACGCTACCAAACTCTTAAAATATGACTATGTTAAACCACAGATTACACTTCCCTGGGTTACATTTTATTTTTATAAACGCACTATTGGGTGCCTTTTTAAGATTTGGAAGAAAAAATGTGTGGCTTAAAAAATGACCCCTACCAAACGTATATGAACGGCACTAGTGCTGGATGATGTAGTCAAGCTTATCTCCTATTTTAGTGGATGTTCTCTTTAACAGAATAATATCAGACCCTTGTCATGTTATCATGTCAATTTATATTGAGAGTCTGGAACACAGGACTACAACCTTTAGGTGGAGAAAACCCAATGTGCTTGCAGCTAATGTTTTACACAAGAGATACATACAAGTTGGGAGTTGAAACTCATTTCTAATCATTTACTTAGCACTCTATATTATATAAATAGGGTTTCAAACAATGCTGTAATAGCCTGTTGTAACACACACAGACACACACACACACACACCAAAAACAAAACACCCTACCCAAAAAAGGAAAAACAGTAAAGAAAATAAGACAAAGATGAGAAAGTATACAGAAAAATGATATACAGTTACATTTACATTCAGTGATAAGCGGAAGATAATGTCAATAGGAAAAGATATCAGTTCAAGACGAGATCAGGAATGGATGATGGGAGGAAATTATGTTACTTTTCTGAAAACTGTCCTTGTAACCAAGACAAGTCATGCAATATGCAATGTGTTACACTCAAGACAAGCCTTACCTTTACTAAGGTGAAAAAGGCCAAAAAAGTTAAAACCATGTTCAGTAACGCTCATCCCTTTTGGTTTAAAATTAATGAGCTATCTAGCTATGTAGGTACTGAAGCTATAAAGCTGTAAAGCAGTATGGCACCCCTGAGGCACCACGTTGAAAGCATGAATTAGCTGGCAGTGAAAGATGTTAATTTCCCTGCTTATAGTAATTGTTTGTTGTAATGTGAAGAAGTACAACCACTGCATGCCCACCATTACTTATTCATTCCATGGTGGATCATATTGTCCGTTTGAGCGAATGGCTCCATGTTTCATAGTGTAACTCATTGTGACACTGATGCAATAGATTGTTTTGTGAAAAAACTAATATAGCAGTAAATATTCTAAGTAACTAGTGAATTTCTTCATCCACTTGACATACTGGTTAATTCTCAAAAAAGTTAATTCCAAGCCAACAACAGTGCAAAACAGAATTGCATGAACTTTACAGCCGAAGACAAATGACTGCCTTGTGAGTAGCAGGATTTCCCCTTCTGCAGTAAACCCAAACATGTGCTGTATATAAAGGATTATGGATTTCAGAGGTTTTAGAGCGGCTGAAAGGATTTCTGTTTTATCGCACTGATAGCATGTCTCTGGAGATAATCTCCAAGGTTAATGTATTTTGTCAGTAACAAGGAAAATTCAGAAAAATAAAAACACAGGCAAGGATTCAATCAAAATTCATCATAACCTTTGTCATTAACTCACAATTAAATGCAATTAAATGCTTCATTTTTATATTCACAAATAAAATTTTACAAGACCAGAATGGTCAATTATGAGTAAGGTTAAGGACAAATGTTACATGAATTCAGGCCACAATTATTAATGTGCAAACCAAAAAAATGTGCTTAAAATAAAGGGAGATTCAGACTGAACTCGCAGATTAAACATTGCGTTATAATTTATAGATGTATCACCATATTACACACATTTAAGCACCGTAGTGCCTTCATCAGGGCCTGTTGAGGATGTCAAACAGAATAACCCACCGCAAGGCAGACATCATCTGATCTTTATTTTAACCATCCAAAACTAAAAAAAGACATGCATGATAAACAGATGCATAAATACAGAAGTAAAAAGAAATTTGTGTAATTAAAAAAAAACTTTAAAATGGTAAAATATATTTGAAATTGATAAACCCAAACAGACAAGTTCAGAGAGGATTGATCTTCATTAAGTAAAGAGGAGCAAAAATCTGCTCACTATAACATGTTTCTGCTGCTCAGGATGTCAGGATCAGAGATATTGTTAATCCCTACTGTGACATCACCAGTGTTGCCTGGCTACAAGTGTATGCACACCTGATACTACATAATCACAATGGAACCTTTTTTGCTGGCTGGCAACTTGTGAACAGGGTACATTATCACTGAGCACCAACACAAGGAAGCAGTGGGTAGCCTTAAAAGTCATTGGTGATGATAACAAAAGCAACAGCTTCATTCCCAGTTAAGATGACTCAGTGGTATCCATTTAAAAACCACTCACCACTAAGTTCCTGCTGGCCAGGAACTGTGGCTTAATGGACCAATAAAAGAATGTACCCATCCATATATATCTTTTCAAGGCAATTAGATTAAAATTTGTTTGGGGGTAACAAAGAGGAAATCCTATATTTCCAACATTTAAGACAAGAAAGAATAAAAAATTCAATATATTCTATTTCCTTATGTCAATACATAAAACTGACATTTACAAATGTTCAGCTAATATTACCAGGCTATTATAGAGGTATAAGAAATTATGTTGTTGATATATAAAAATATATGACATACAAAGCAGGAGGAGAGAATCCCTCCTGTGGATACGCACATCCTTACACACCTGTGTCACTTACACACACAAACACACACACACACACACACACACACACACATCCACTCTCTCAAACAGACACACTCTCTCTAACACGCACACAGGCTCTCCAATTTGGTGGGTCGAGTTCATTATTCCAGACAGAAGCTCTTGGGAGAGCTTTCAGTCGGCATTAACATTCAGAGGAATATAAAAATAACAAGATCCTATTGTCAAAACAACTACTGGGTCGTACAAAAATACAACAATGCTATATTGCAAAAAAATGGACGGAGATACCCGAAAGTTTGGCATAGACGGGAGAGAAATTCATTGATGAAAATAGTGCTGTTCAAGCATACAAAAATGGCTTACAATACTATTGGCAACACTGTTCTGTTTACAAGACAAAGGTTATGATATATTGAATAACACGTAACAAAGCAGAGGAATGGCTGGCGAGTCCCAAAGCAAAGACACAGACATTGCTTCAAACAATGGGCCTTTTTTCCTGCCTAGCTCCAGCCCTGGAAGCATGCCTGCTGAGACAGAGGAGGAGCTCAGTGGTGTCTCTCACACCCCTCTGAAATTAACACCGTTCTCCCACACACAGCTCACAGGCACCACTGACAGGTAGCAGGAAGATAAAGCACTTTTGTGATTCCTCTCTTCAATAGGGGAGAGGGATAGAGACAGTGATGATGATTCACTTCACACATTCTCCTTAACATGAAGTGAGTCATCACATAACCAGGGCAGGTGGCCTGTTCGTAACACTGAGTCGTGATGTCTCGGTCTCTGACCGCACGTTTAACATCACTTAACAAATATGTGTGATCAAACACATTCAGGCTGTGCATTAATTCACCCCTAAACCCTGTGACATCAGAGTCGACTGCCAGCACCATTATCATTCAATGATTGTGTACCACATGGCAATATGACTCAGTCTAATCTTTGTTTTAAAGTGGAATTGTGCTCAAAGTCTATGAACACCTCAAACGCTTTGGCACATATCCCCAAAGTACAACATAATAATAAAGAATATAAGGCACCAGAATAATACAAAAACTTGGTTATGGTTTTGCATAACAAAAACACATTAAGTATCAAAAAGCGGTCACAGGCAGAGGAAGGTTGTACCCAGTATTGAATTTTGGCTGGTTTATCTCAGAGGCATTAGAAAAATTCCCCTGAGTGCATCTTTCTCTCCACTGTGTGGTGGTCTGCCATGTTGCCCTTGACTGGGGGAGAATTTACACCATGAAATGGGTGTACCCCTCAGCCCCGGTCACGATCACGTCCATCCAGATGCGCATGGCCTCGGGTGATGGGGCCACCATGTAGTACACGCGGTCATGCGTCTTCACACTGAACGTCAGGGAAGGGTTTGGGCTCTGGTAAAGAGATAGTACACCGTCAAGCCACAGGGGGGCAGCAGAGATACTAAAATAAACACAGGTATTAGCTATCACACTCCACTTTATTTTACTTCCTCTTATTATAAAAAGAATCCAGCATGAACACAGCTGTATACATTAAGTTATATTAAGTTACATTATTACAAATATAAATATATATAATATAAATATGCTGAGTATGGTTTTGCATAAATATTTGAGTAAACTCTACAATGAGTGCTCATGTGAAGCATGACTTTAATATGCCTAAAACTACGACCCCAATGCCACTGTGCATGACCATAGATATGATGGTATGAGTAGGGTTCTGAGTATCTAATGTCCCACTGGATTCAATGGGAAAGCTGGAAGGAATCCAAAATTAAGTTACTCCCATGTCTGTGGTGATGCACATTAGCAGGAGGGTAATGGCTACAGGCTATCTTGCTCTCCCAAGAGGCTCAATACTATCCATTAATTTAGTCAATTATTTAGCTCACACTGTGCCAAAATACATATCCTATAAGCAATAAGGTAGGTAGGTGCTCCTTTGAGGTTACACAGTCAACACCTTGCAGATCATAGGTGCTCCTGATTTGGGATAATGACTTCTGGGAGTTTTGAATTATGTGTTTGTATACACAAACAGCACATTTTCCATTTTTACTTTAAATTCACTGAGGAAATTCCAGCCCTGTAAATGTAGTCAGCCTCTTGGGATCCCAGTGTGTGATGGATATGTGCCACCCATGTCTTACCTTGTGAGCATTCTTTAAGTGGTCATAATACACCTCCTCAATAGCCTGGAAGTAGATGACTCCTTTCATCTTGGCCTCATGCTTATCTGTGTGAAACAGACAAAGCCATGTCATGATCCAGCTGCTGTGTCACAGTTCTCTCCACACTCATGTTGATCAAACTCCTTAACCATCTTTTAATCTCTCTCCCACGAATCACATCATTTTCATTGAATTGGTTGATTACCATTGCTGAGGCAAAGTTTCGGCGTCAATAATTACACAATAAATTGATTCTAGTCATCAGAGTACACCATCTCATATATTATTGAAATTCTGAAAATCAGCACTGAACCACTCGTTTTTTACAGAATGGCTGGAGGATTAAAACCAAAGATACTGGCTGTAAGCAGAAGTCACCTGGAGCCCATCAAAGAGTCTAATAAATACATTTTGAAAGTTACTGACCCCTGGCTGCATCTGATAATCAGTTCGAGTAAGGTCATTGTTTTGGCAAATGGTATTGGTTGCCACATGTACAACAAGGAGAGCAGATGGTGGTCTTACCTGCAAAATAGGACAGGGTCCTGCGGTTACGATCAAAGACAAACCACCGTTTCTTCCATGTCTTGATCTTGCCGCCCATCTTGACCAAGAATCCACGGCAGGTCTTCTCAGTCAGTGAGACGTGGTAGCAGGTCTCTGTATTGTGTCCGGCAGACTCTATGTGGCCACGCAGGTCAAAATCATCTTTCCTGACTGGCAGGTACCGTGTCAGTGGCCGGGACTGAGGTATAAGAGACAGCATGTACAAACAGAAATATAACAATCACTACTCCACATAGATATATTACTTGTATTTCCTGTTTGTGTCTTGCTCCTGTCTCTCACTCTTTCACTTTCTCCCTCCCTTATCCCTTCGATCCTGCCTCTCATAATCTCTGCATATCTAGTCTTTCTCTCTTTGGATGGAGAGGGAATGGGGTTTATATTTGTCTTTCTCTCTTACCTGAGCTCTCTGTTTCTCACGGAGCTTCACCTCCCTCTCAATGAGTTTCTGTCTTCTGCTGGTCTCCTCCTGTAGACGTTTCTCTAACTCCTCCCTACGCCTCCGCTCCTCCTCCAGGGCCTGCCTGCGCACCTCCATCTCACGCTCCTGCAGGCAGAGCTGGAGGTCAGTCATACACATGTAAAAACACACAAAATACACACATGAAAATTCTCCACCGACAAGAACATGACAAGACAAACATTTACACATCAGACACAAACACACTCATATATGCACAAACACTGAAGGTGTGGTCATTTTCAGGTGAGTCTTTCCGAAAAGATGCCGGACACATGGACACATGGCATTTCAGCCAGAAGGAATTGGGTGATAGTCGGGTAATGCTCTGTCATTAAGCAGTATGTCAGGTGGGCATACTGAGTGAGGTCAAACACTGGTTGGACTCTGTGTTTCTCATCTATCGTCTGGCTGCTCTTAATTATTCATTATTCTCAGCAATGACTGAACAAAATCATTCTCCAAAAATTATTCATGCTCCAATAACCACATAGACCACTTTATTAGAGATAAAAAACTACATCACACAGTATCGGATAAAGCCCAGAGCTCACAAATCTTGATCTTGGGGCCTATCTAAATGTGTGTATTTTGTGTGCAAAGTGTGCTTGTGTATGAGGTTATAGACAAACAAAATATATCTGTTTTATTTATACAAAGATTTTCATTTATCAAAAGATATCTGCTATTAATAAATAATATTACATTCTCATAAAAAACACTAACAAATGAGGAGTATTTTAACAATAATTCAACAATCCATATTTGATGACAGTTGAGTTAAATCTGAGGACTAGAGATTTTGTGCCTTAAAGACGCAATGAGATCACCCACACAAACAATGTGGAATTGGTAATAAGACCTATTTATAACTGAGGCACATTTGAAGGGGAACTCAGCAATCCACACTGGAATGACGCTGAAAGGCCCTCCCCACTGCTTGATGCACTTGTACATAGCTCAGTGCTGGTGTAGCTGTGATATGATTGCAGCTGTGTAGGATCCAGTCTGGCGTAACTCCAGATACCCGGTTCTCCAGGAGCCGGTTCTTCTCGGCCTGGGCTTCCCTCAGCAGCCTCTCCATCTCCTCCATCTTGGCCATGTTGGACATGCTGGCGCTGCTCGGGTACAGAAGAGAGACAGGAAACACGTCGCCATCGTCAGAGCACAGGTGGTTTTAATTAGCCCCTAGCTAGTCGCCTCCTCTCAGCTTCTCCGCACGACTCTGCAGAGAGAGCAGAGCCTTTCCTCGGAGCGGAGCGAAAGCTCAAAAGTTGAAGAGACTTGTGGAGCTCTGTGAGAGTTGACACACCGGGAAACAATGAAATCCAGCACTCTTGGGAGTGCATTAACCCACAGAGTCAAAGCACCGAGCCAAGAACAGAATCAGGTTTTATTTAAAGTTCAAAAGAAACATTTTTTGTCCACCTCCTCACATCCAAACAGGATGTGTCTAATTACCCCTCCCCCTCATTTTATACAGTGCATCTTATATCTCTCCATTGTGGAAAGGCCAAGGTGGATCTTTTCAGAAAGAGGAATGTGCATGTCTGTGTGCTAAGCTGTGCACACTACACTGGGCTTATGTATGTGTTTATATAACTGTGCATGCATACACCAACCAATGAAGTGTGACAGACCTTAGTTTATTTGTGTTTGAGTATGGCCTGATCTGCAGACAGTGTGTTGGAATTAACCCCCTGCTTCCTCCATCCTCCAGGTCCACATTGATAGCTCTAATACTCCCTCATATAGCTCCCTCTCCACAACTATACAAACACTCCACTTGCATTGGCTTGCTCAGAACCACTGTTCATACCAATACTGCATACATATATTTGTGCAACACCTTGCACTTCCTAGATAATGTTGGACTGGAAAATTAAACACTATTTTGACCCCTAAGTGGACGAAATCAAACCGGTACATGTGTTTTATTAGTATGCATAGAATCATTGTGTCCTCTCACACAGAAGCGCTTTCAGCTGGCACACACTTCTGACAGACAGGCAGTAGGTGGCAGTGTAAGAGCTTAGCAATACTGGGTACTCAAAACAGCAAATCCATTAAAGCCATTTCAGATCTCCTGAGCTGACATTGCGTCTGAAAGCATGGTCCAACTGTTGTCTCCAAATTTTTGATCAAGACGTAAAATATGCAATAAAACAATGGAATCTGATTCCATGTAACCACAGTTGTTGTAATTTTGGAAAAGAATTAGAGACATTCTTTACCCACTGTGGAAATTTTGGTCAAAAGTGAGGGTGTTGTGGTTTATTGGTTCCACAGTGGTTGAACAGAGCTGTTTGAATGAGTTAAATTCACAGACAAGTTGTGCCTTCTCCAGATCCCTGCGAAACATATTAACCCCCCCTACGCTCCCTGACACTAGGCCGAAGGAGCCTCCCTACCTCCGGGTCACTGGTGTCACCTTACCCTCTCCTAATGATCCTCATATCTCAACTCCCCCCTGAGCTCTGGCATCCTGCTGTGTGACCCAGAACGGTTCTCTCATACTACAAAACAAACAACTGCCAGCATTCATTTCTCTCACAAGACCACCTCCAAAATAGATGAGAAATCTTCTCAATCAGCACAGACAAGACTATAGAGAATGTATTAACTACCGATTGAGTGCAACTCGCTTCACCACAATTAGCACAGAGAGGAACACCTCTCTCCCATTAGATTACAATCACTAAGTCTGAATCATAGTCTCCACCACAATAAAATTATCACATACTGGAATGTATCGCCTTCACTTGAGCACAGTCACATGGCTCTACAATAAATTCAGTGTGATACTGCTCTCTCATACACAGATAGAAAATCTAGGAAACAAAGATTCATTGCACTGGAATGCAGAGGAAGCAGATGAAATGGTCATTATGTTTGCAAATGTTACCAGAAGGCAGCTTAGGGTCCGTTTGGAAAATGCAGACTTGCTCTTACCAAAATCTTATCTAAAACACATCTAATAGATAAATGAGAACTGAATTCAATTTAATAATCAACCCCAGACGTACAAATACAGTCCAAAGCTACCCTGATTCAAAAAACTGATAGGCATCTCCAACCAAACACTATTCCTGGTTTAAATTATTAAATGGAACTTGAATAAATTTTTCTCTACTATGACAGAATACTCTTGGTGCTACATTACAATGATGCCTATTGAGAAAGAATAATGCTGTGAAAGATGGATTTTATTGACCTTCCCCACAAGCAGAGGGCCCCATCCTCACCTGGACACATTGTCAGGGGAACAGGCAGAGATGCTGGTCTCCATGCTGTCGGAGCTGTCCATACTCAGGGTGTCAAAGGCGTGGCCATTATCTCGGCAGAGCAGTGAATCCAGATAGACGTTGGATTCTGAGACTGTCCTGCTGTTTAGCTCACTTAACCTCTGTCTCTGCCGGAGCTCCTCGGTCAAGTACAGTTGAGTATAGCCTGAAGGACACAAAGGGGGATTGAGAGAAAAGGAAGAGGAAAAAAGGGCAAGAGTTAAAAGATTCCCCAGTCAGATTTAAATCATTCTTTCAGCCCTGTCTGAATCCAAAAGAAAACTTTACCTGAGTGCGAAGGAATGTGAACAGCATCTCACTCTCCATTTTAAACCTCTTGCTGCATCTAAAAACAGAGAAAACTTGTCCTGTCCCTTACAGTACCAACCCTAGCCTCTGCCATACACTTCCATAGAGAGCAGTCCCAATCGCCAGTCACAGAATTCCAGAATGAGACCTTTATCTCTTGTGGGGGATCTGAAATTCTGGTTAGAATTTTTCAGAATTAGAGTCCTATCACTGGTCAGAATTCTCTGGAAAGGAAGCCTTTTCCCTGGCCAGAATGTTCTGGAATGAGAACCCTACCCGTTGGAAAGCGCCCTAATTCCTGATTAGTGTGCTTTGGTATATGAGACAGAATGGGAGAGGGTGAGGGTGGTGGTCACTCTGCCTCTCCCTGGCACTGTCCGTTCCAGCCCCTCGACAGGAACTTAGATACCATCAGACTGTACGTGCCGAAGAAGACCCGCCCCTTTGATGACCCCCTTCCCATGAGACCCCTGGAATGACAAACTACAACTGTATCTCACAATCAAACAGCTACTGCCTGTGTATTAAAAAACATACACACATCATACAGGATACATTATATCTAAACAAAAACAGTCTACAGCTTCACAAAATTTCCATATACCTCTAACCATCACTCACATAATATGTGAAAATTATTCACTCCCTTACTGAAGTAATTACATGCTGCCGTTGCTGCTTTCAACAGTCAGAGGAACGACACAATCCCCCCTCGCCTCACAATTAGACAGGAATGCTGAACTCCTGCAGTCTCTGGGGGAATCATAATCTGTTTCTGCTGCTCTCTCACAACCAAACGATCATCTGACACTCCTAACCACAGGAGAGCCAATCTACTAATCCCTTCAAAGGGGAGAAGACATTGTACTCAAGCAGATATCATCTAGCCAGGCCTTTCTGTAGACATGTAGCAGCTTTATGGTGTCTATTCTTATTGTAGTTCTGAAGTGATTGAACACATGCAACCACACCCATATGTGCAATACATCACTTCTTCAGCCAAGATGGTAGTAACAAAATGTGTGATCACTTTTCCCATAGATGGCCACAAGCGTTATGACATAAAATTACATTCTAAGTGAAGTTTAACAGTTACCTGACTCTAAAATGTGATCTAACTCACAAAAGACATCCAACACAGTTAAGGGTCACATTTGCTCATGAAACACAGTAGAACCTCTCAATGCCGGTTTCAACAACAGAAGCATCCAAAATAACACAGGGACACATGGCTCCATGTAGAACAAAGGACAAAATGAGGAGCCTAGATATCTTGAATTGCATACTTTCATAATAAAAAAATGTCACCAATCACTAGGGAGCTTGATTGTTCTCTCAGACCCTGATGGTTCCTAACAAAACTTTGGCTCTGTTGAGGCCTGGTTTAAGCTTTTTTAAAACATGGATTCTGGTGAAAAATAGGTTTAGGCTTTTGGTCTTGGTCCAGGCAAGTGTATTTCCACACCTTTTTCCCCATTTGCTGTTGTTTCACTGTTCCACCCACACCTATGCATGCAGCATGGAACTGTAACTGAAGTGTGTGCTCTCTACTTATATGTACTGTTGTCCACAACACTGAGCACATAGCTCAGGAGATCTGGTGCCAAATGCAGGAAGGGAGCGGCACTTACTGACAACCTGCAGATGTCTGAAAAGTAGCAAGGGGGCGCCAGAGTTGCAATAAGTCAAGGAACCTTGGCTGACTTAAAAACACCAAATAAGTCTCATCACTGAGGACTCCTGGTCATAAGCATCAAATAACAATCTAGTGATGTCTAAGCTCAGTGTCTTTCCCTAAGTTACCACCATTGAACCAGAGCAGTTTAAGGCTAAATGCTATAATAAGAATATGTGCTTAAGGGAAAAAGCAAGCAACAAGTAAGTAACTTGATCTTCTTGATGGAAGAAACTCCCTCATTTATTTTTATTTTCCACAAAAATGTGTTGGTGTGATACTTTTTCGAAAAATCTGAAAAACACATGGCTATGGAAATAGCTTTTAGTGAATTTGGATCCAGTAAGCTTAACATAAATTGAAAATGTTCTTCAAATAATCATAATGAAAGCATTTGCATGCACTGAGGGCTTTGGAAATACCATGGAAAAAATCGAAGGCTGCTGGCAGAACGCTAGGAAATACCTCTCCTGTTTTATCTTCATGAAGTATGAAACTGATTACATAACTTCCTGTCATTATGTTTTGGATGACTTCATATCTTTTATAATAAGGATTAATGTTATTTTGGTCCAGGTCAAACTCAGACTCATGAATCTGTATTCCTCTCAGACACATGTTGGAGTCATATGTGAAGTCACTGGTTTAAAGTTGGGCAAGGCATATATTTTTGGTGGATCAAAATCTCTGACTTTGCAGTGTATTCAATGATTACCTAGACAGAATTAGCATTACAGCATATCCTTATTGATGGATTAATAGTTCTTTAGAGATTGTGTAAAATAAGACATAAAATGAATGAACATCACATTTCCTGAGCCTTTTACTAAATTCTAAAGTTAATGAATGAATTTGTAGTTCACCCTTTTGCAGGTGTCTGTGGTCGAGGTCCTTGGGGGGCAGAGTGAGACCACGGGGCAGGACACTGCCACAGCTGGAGCTCTGGGACAGGGGCAAGTGGGCCTGTGTGGAAGAGACAGACCCACAGACAGTCAGAACAGACATACAGATGCTCATAACCTCACTGTACTGCAGGTCTGGGTGTGTTTAGAAGTGAAATTAACAGGGTGCCTGTCATAAAGCAGAAATAAGACATTAACTCATAAGTGAATGTGGAAATAGACATCCTTAGATATAGGATGAAAGCATGTCATATTGTGAATTTTCCCACTTAATTTAAGCCATCCCCACATGTGTTCTTCATGTGTTGCAAACATTTCTGAAAGACTGTGACTGCACATTATTTATCATTTAATGCTCCGGCTCTTAGATCTTGTTGGTGAAACTCGAGACCTAATTTTGTGGTCAGAATCCCAAAACCAGGCCTTGGTTTCTATCCTCCTCTAACACCACGTTAAATGCTTTTCAGTTTGTCCTGTGATCCCTCATTGTTTATGAGTCGTGAATGCCAAGAGGGTGTTGCCTTTTGTTCCTGCTTGGATGGGGGTTGTTCCAAACTGTGACTGCTTAATAAAACACATCTGACTGGAAATGCCTATCGGGGAATATCACTGCTGCTGCCCAGATTTCTCCTGCAGATCCCATTAAAGATTGTGCAGGAATGAGTGCTCACTATCGGTGAGTGAACTTCATATGAATGCTTTTCATCATGACAAAAATGAACATTGCTCAAGGCTGTGAGTAAATCCACTTAAATGTACAAAATTATTTTACTAAAACTAATTCATGAACGTACTTTAACCTGACCTGCTTTGGTTGCAGAGGATTGGGAAGAAATGACATAGAAATCTACTTGATCCATACATGGAGAAGATATATCTATGAATTGAGAATCATCTCATAGTATTATCAATGGCCAAAGAAAAGTATGTTTTTTCATACCCTCTCATTTTATGTTATTTTTTCATCTCATAAATGTCAGATGTTCACTGTTGATGTGAAGGTTCAAAATTGACATTACCCAAAGCTAAAGCCTGAGAATGAAATGAAGTGCTCATTGTGCCTATTACTTTAGAATGTCCTTCATGCAGGTCTGGCCTGCTGGACCCACCCCCTTGCCCTCACCTTGGGGGTCATGCTGCGGCCCAGGGTGGAGTTGCTGAAATGGGGTGATCCAGTTGGCTGGATCTTCTTACGGGGGAGTGTGTCGCTCAGGTTGGACCCCCCGTCTTTCCCTGATCTCTTCCTTTCCTCTAAGGTTCGGAAGTGCTGTTGGAAGAATGGAGCAGGGTGACAAAAATGAACTTCACATCCATACACATACAAACGTAATGTCATAACCTTGACCAGTGGATGGGGTATTCTCTTCCCCGGAGGATAAGTGTATATGCAGGTATTTGTTTCCACCAATAACCCCACCTCAAGTACCTATTTAACAGTGTACATTAATAGTAGGCTTACTCATAGATCACACCACAGTAAATCATTTAGATAAAAAGTAAAATATAGCAAGGATATCAGATCCATAGATATGGGCACTCAGTAATGGGGTTTTCCACCCGTCTTACATCATGATAGCAGTGCCTAAAATATGTACCATGTTGACCTGAGTGACCCCTAGGGGTGAAGCCTGAGAAAGACAGCTGTCATACCTCCTTCATGCTGACAGGGTTGAGCGGGAAGCTTCGACCTCCAGTAAGATCAGTGTACTTCCTTTCCAGACTCTCCAAGTTCTCCTTCTCCTGCAAGGCAAATATATTATCTGGTTAAAGCACATGGATACACTGTGTGTGCACCATGAAATAAAAGGGTTGAGCTTTGCAGACAAAAAAATGCACAGACATTCTGCTGGAGATGACGTCAAGAGTTAATGTCAGCCCAATGCATGACAGTTCCTCCTGAACCTTAATGCGCAGAAGCACCTCTGTGAAGGCAAGGCCATCCATCACGTTCCCATACCCTTTGCAGCATCATCAGCAGGTTGCTCCTCTCCTTCAGGAAGTTGTCCTTCTCTCGTTGAGCTTGCTGAGTAATCTGGCTGGATTGCTTCTTCAGGGTCATGAGTCGCTCCTGAGAGAGGGGATATGAATCCCTATTATTTACAAGCATGATACACTTAGATGCACACATGCTACACAGAGGAGTGCCCAAATCTCATCAATCACTCATGGAGTGGAGGGAAAATGTAGTGATTGATTGGTCCATGTTCTTTACTTAAATTCATCTTGTAAAGCTAAATTCTTGTTTCATAATTAATACAAATTAACATTGTTAACACACACAAATAAAAAGAGGCTCAGATAAAACATACACAGAAGAAAACACAAACACACACACACTGGAACTTGTGCAACAATGTTTTGTGTCATGTCTGTAAACAGTGCTGGCCATGTGATTGGTGTGTGGAGGGTTATGTGACCGTGGTGTGCTTATAGCGGGTGAGCATGTAACAGCATTACCTTACGCGTGACGGTGCTGCGCTGGTACTCGGCTATCTCTTTCAGCAGCTGCTGCGTCAGCGTCTCCTTCTCCTCATCCTGACGGCTCTCCTGCTCCAGCTGCTGGAACTCCAGGTCCTCAAACCTCTTCTTCTCCACCTCTAGCGTGTCCGCATCCTAAGGGGACACATAGCTGGGTCAAGACAGGCCTGTCCTGGGTCAGATTTGGCCACAGGTCAGTTCCAGGATAATTTGTTAACATTAGTGGAGGAGATTTACTCCCCTTTCCTCACACCTTTTTGTTCCCTTCTCCAGGATTAGATGATGCAATACTTTAATTTACCTTACTGGAATTATAGGTAAGTTTTTTTTTTTCAAAAACATATGAAGTAAAATATTTCCCAAGAATACTTTATATAAAACATGAGTAAAGTATCTTTACCCTTAATTTATCATTTCCTTATTTCACGAAATCGAAGGAAAAGTTTAAACAATATGATTGGAAAAGTTAAGGCAGGAGAGCTGATTGATACAAAGCACTAAACCAAACACACTGTAATACAACCCAACACAATACAACAGAAAGAGTGTGCACAAAGCTGATGACTACCGCTGAGATGGCTGTTATGATATGAATAAGTAGCAGTATATCTACATGGGGTAAGGGATATGGAAAACAGGGACAATGGGATCATTTCAAACTTTCCTAATCCCACACAAGGAGGCCAGTAAGCAGATTTGGAATTGGATATTGGTTTTCGTGTTAATTTTGTGTAAAAGAGGGTAGATCAGTAAAAAGAGTTTCATCTAAGGAAAATAAATCAAAAATAAATATCAAATAAAAATGAATCAAAAACAACTGCAATGTTAAATGGGAAAGAGTTTTAATGGTAATTAAGCTGCCTTATCTACTGTTTTAAAAACCAACTTGTGAATTAATTGAAGAATCAGTCCTTCTGTGCCAGTGGGTTCCTTTCATAATTCCTCGAGAGAGGTCTTCTCAGGACCATGGGGGTAGATATAATGTATCTGTCCTGAACAACATTATGGTTTTATTATTAACGGGTGGTGCTACTTGTGAGGAATCATTGATGCAGTGTATACCAGGCCTATTGAAGCAAAATAAGAACAGATATGCAATACAACACAATGCCACACAACACAACACTGCAAAGCACAACACATGACAACACCATAGCATAATTATATCACTTCACATATGAAACACCATCAATTTCCAAACCAAATTGTTGATGAGCTGAGTATCTTCCCCCAGGCATATGTCCAACACATCTGGAACAGGACAATAATCAAACACCATTTTGTCATGATCCTCAATGTGGAAACGATGGGAAACAAATACAGAGATGTGTTTATCATACATGTATCATTTACACTAAAAACAAGAAGAAGGATGGCACAGTGGTTCTGACTTTTTAGGTAGATCACTTTACAATTAACTATTTGATGGTAAAATTAAAATACTGTCATTACTTCAATAACTGGACAGCTGGTGTCTCACTGAGTGAGGAACACCATCATTTCTAAGTCTAGCTAGCTGTAGTCTCATAAACAGTAATTAGGTTTAGACTGGGCTGGCTGATATTCCCTATGGGTTATTAAACCTTTGGCTTTTTCCAGTCTTTACCCCTCAGACTCTTTTAGATCATTGGAGTGAAGCCTACATGCTATTCACAATACACAAGAGCTGGCAGTGCAGCCAAATGTAAATGTTCTGCTGACTGTAAGCTAGTCAACTGACTCATGCTCTCTCTCTCTCTCTCTATCTCTCTCTCAGACACACACATTCATTTTATTTATTTGATTCCAAAAATATACTGATACCAGAAGGAGCCGCATATCCCAGTCTCTAGTAACACAATCAGCCATCATATCATACAAAGACACAGCCAATGGATATAGGAAACACGGTTTCTTCCAGATCCCGAGACCGCCAGGGCTGGCCAGGACTGATCAGTATTATGGTAAGCTGTTTGGCCCTTCTATTGTCCCACAAACTACCAGTCTAAGTACATGGCCAGGAGAATTAATGTAATCAACACAATTAACTTACAAGTAGAGCCACAGCTACTGATTAGATCATCCGAAGGCTGATATTGCTGAGGTTGGTCAAATACTTTTTCTCCATGTACAGATAAAAATAACAGCTGCCATCAGCAACTCTTTTGAGTGCCATCAATGATCAAAGCATGTGGTGTATCTGATGTTATGAAAAGATATTACAAAACTGGAACCAGTATCATTTAACAGTTGAGCGTTAGATGAATCCTAAACAGCTGTTCCCATTCTTGCTGCATAAAATGTAGAAGAAGTCATGCCTAAGCCCAACTCCCTCACATCATGCTGAAAAGATGTGCAAGAGTTTTAGCTAAATAAATTGGATTAAAGTTTGGGACTCCCCTGCCTCCTACAGCTGCCTCTGGAAAATGTCACCCCTGGATGAGTGTTTCTTAAGGTACAGCCACTTCCCAACTAGCTGCACAGTTTTAAAAAAAAAGGCTCTATTCAGCCTCCTGCAGTAGCCCTGTTACTCTGTGGGCCGTCTGAAGGCTCATTACTTGAAGTTTTACTGCTAATCTCCTCTGCCATATTCAGTGGGATACAAACATTTGCAAAGAGACAATGCACTTTTGTAAGGCCGACATCTTTGACCGCCTGTTCTTCCATAACCACACAAATGCACACACGCACGCACACACATTCAAATTTCACCCAATAAGAGAATTTCTTCCACATTTCAGTGTTTGGTCTCCTGTAAGCTTTAGCAATGTTACAAGAGGACTCCCACCTCCCCTTTATCAGGGATCAAAGAATATGCAGACCTCACCCAGTGGAAAAATAAGACTCATTGTGTCCAAAAATAAGCAGCTTTATATTGACCAGCTACATAGCGTGTCATAAACCTTTTCTGAATGTGATATTTAACTCTAAAAACCTAAACTCTGTTTTCTGAGCCCCGATTCAGAGCTGGACAGCAATGCATGGGAAGGGGAGAAGAAGAGGCAAAGGAACATAGAATCACACCTTCAGCAGGAAGAACAGGGAGCTTGTCTCATGCTGCAAGAAATGGAGGAGCCACATACTTGACATCCAATAAGGACAAAAATTGAGTCCAACAAAGAAAAGCAGCTTTGAGCTTCCGACCCTTAGAAGACAGGTCCTTCAGAAGTACTAAACAGGGGAGCCTTGATCACCTTACAGAGTATAGTTGTAAAACAGCAGAAGTGGAGGGGCAAAGAGTCACTGATAATGTGAGAACACATGTAACACAGCTACAGAAAGAGGAGTAGGGACCTAGCATCACTGACACTGTCAGCATATACATAAGACAACTACAAGAGGAGGAGGGGCCAAGAGCCACTGACAGTGTTAGATTACATGTGAGACAGCTACAGGAGGAGGAAGAGGGGCATACAGCCACTGAAAGTGCTAGTTCATGGGTAAGACAGCTACAGGAAGAAGAAGAGGGGCCTGGCGCCACTGACTGACCCTGGAAAGTTGCTGCTGGAGCTGCTCCTTGAGTGCCTCGGGACAGGTGTCCAGCTGGTTCTTCTGTTCAGAGAACTGCTCTGCCAGCCTCTCTACCTTTGCCCTTTCAGCTTCGAGCTGTGCTTTGTCCTACAGAGCAGGGCGAACACACAGAGAACACAGAGACAGGAGAGCAGACTGTTCAGTGCAAGAGCAAGGCTGGGACAAGGGTTAGTGAGGAAGAGCAAGAAGAGGAGAATGACAATGAAGAAGAGAAAGAGGAACAAAGCCGAGAAACTCCTTCCAGATTTGAGAACTGGTTTCAAGGCCTCCTGCTAATATCTAACCCTGCGTATCTGGAAATAGTACTAACCTTCATTTGGGGAAAGTGATACACTTCACATGAACATATCTTCACAATTCTATCACAGCAAAACAAATGACACAACGAGTAATAAATGTTATATAACTGAGGTGAATGACAAAAATAAACAATATGTTATCTATATTGCATGGAACTGAGTAAGACTTTCTCTCTATATGTATATATATATATATATATATATATATATATATATATATGTGCTCTCTATCTCGTGGGTTAAGGATCTTGAGTCTTGAAAACAGGGGGCAGAATCATGTACAACTTCTTCCTTACATAGCCAATCATAACTGAAGCGTACTCAAACAAAACAACCCCAGTTTATAGAGTACATTTCCCAAGATTCATTGTTGCAAAAACACCTATTTACCCATGATAGCAAGGAGGACCACATTTCTAACAGATTCACAAAATGCAAAGTTGTACTGTTAGGGCCTCTGGGGATCAAGCATGTCCTAAAGAAAACACACAACCTGAGGGAGCCCAGAAATGAAGTGGTACCAGCACCAGCTTGAAGAGTTAAACCAAGAACCTCCTCCTGTCTCTTCAAAATACCGCTGGCCACTGTCCCACATACCTACTACCCCTCTGGCATCCACAAAAAGAAATGTAAAGTACAATCAAAGTCCATAGCGGGACACCTCTACCCTTCTCATCCCCACTGTCACCTGTATCACCTATATTGCAGTCTAGACACATCACCAACCAAGCAGAGGTCCACACTACTTGTTTTTATATCAAACTTATACCTGTTTTGTGTGGTGTGTGTGTGAGGAGGAAGTGGTGATTGGGGGGTGGAGCTGCAGTGACCTGGCTGTGCGTTGAGTCCTGTTTCTGAGGAGGAAGTGGTGATGGGAATGAAGCTATAGAGACCTGGGACTTTTTCTCCTGCACGTTCCTCTCCATGTCGGTCATCTTATCCTTGAGCTGCTCCAGGACCTCCTTCTCCTGCTGCAACTGGGCCACCTCTGCATCCTGCTCCCCTTCCAGGAGGGCACGCTCGACCTCCATCTGCAGGGAGTTGGGAGGGGGGGTAGGTTATTAAATGAATATCACATCAACCTTTCCAAAACAATAGCACTAAGAAGCTAGTAGAATTAGAACTTCTGTGTGTCATTTTGCCTGACAGTCCAAGTTTTACTCCCATAGCTGCTGCAAGCATACTCTCTGTGAGACTGCAGTGCACTGTTGATGACAGCAGATCTGTGATGTAAACAATGGCTGAAAGATCACCCCGCTCCAGGGTATGGCCAGCTGCACAGAATGATCAAAGGGGCAACTGGAGCAGTCCCAAAAGTTTACAAATGATTCAGAGCCTATCCTCCAAGTGAACAATCACCGCTGAGTTTGCATTACTCCAGCTGTAGTAGTTCTCACCACCATACTGGGGAAGGCAATGGGCAATCATTTGTTCATGATAATTGTAGGAAATGGCACAAAAGAAATTTTGACCCAATAGAGGAAGCCTGCAGGATGTCTTTCCTAAACTGTTTTTCTTAGCCTTGAAAACACACTTAGACTGAGAAGTAGTTTAAAAACAGGCAACGAAGAAGAAGGGCAAGGACAGGGACAGAGACCAAGGCAGAAACGATGAAAAGTCACTCAGACCTATGACCTCTGATACGCTAACACTCCTGACTCCAGTCCCAGTCCTGAATGAAGCATTATAGCCTAACATTACACCTCGCTGTGCACACACACAGTACCTCGCGGATGGATTCCTCCATCTGGTTATCCAGGTCTTTGATCTTCTGCTCCAGCTCCTCGATGTTGTTCAGCACCTGGATCCTCTCTTCTTCAATACGGGTCACTTCCTGCTTCAGCTGCCCATCCTCTGAAGCTTCTGGCACCTAATGATATCAGTAACAATACCTTAAAAGAATTTCAGGTGAGTCAAGGTATAATGTTAAGTTGAATGGAGATTACTCATCTAACTTGATTCTGGTGACTTTTCCATACAGTATTAAACCAGAAAAGGCGTAAGACCTTCACACTGCACATTTCTTAAGTGTATATATACAACATGAGTCTAATACAATTATGCACTACACAAAAATTGCATACTGCACGTTTACATTACTTGCATTTATTATATATATCCGTACAGTACAAACACTGTACGTATCTGACATAAATCCCCTCAACAAATGCCTAATGTATATTCACACCACATTCGGACTGCTATTATCCACACATCATATTCATATAATACATTCCTCATTTATATCTGCACAGCACTATCACATTGAAAAGAGACTACTGTATCAGCAAAACAAATTCTCGTTTGATTTATGGGGCTTTTAATGGCAGCTGGTTGCTGTACAGGCCAATATAAAGCAAACTTCATTGAAGCTTTAGCGTCAGGTCTTTGGAATGCAGACAGTTTGAGGGGGTGGGGGTGTTTAGACCTCACCACAGATCATATAAACACTGTGGGACGAGGCACTGATACAAAGGGAGGCTTGAAATGGGCTCCTTTTTACAGATATCATGAGTGAGAAAAGTCCACTCACTGTGAAATATTGTTTTATTTTCCAAAAACTAGCATGGATCTTTCTCAACGCAAAGTGACGCAGGGAGGGCTTTCACATGCAGCGAAGGTCCGGTGAGAATCTGCTCTGTGAGGTTTCTGTACATTCCCAGCCATGCACGCACACACACACACACACACACACACACACACACACACACACACACACACACACACACACACACACACACACACACACACACACACACACACACACACACACAAAACTAAGTGCAGCCAAGGCTGTCCTGATGGGAATTGAGTCATTTCCTGCCCATTATGAAGTCCCTGACTTTTCCGTTCTCTTGTGAATTCCAGGTGTAGCTTTATTTCAGGCCTTGTTTCTTCAGTCACTGGCGGGATGTAAATGACACACCACTGAGAGAATGTGCCTGAAATCTGAGCCAATCGGGGTTGCTGAAGACAGTTCTGATTTTACAGTAACTGAGAAGGGGTATGACCTGAAAGGGACACCAGAGTAAACCTCAACACAAACACTGAATGTGCTGTGTAGATCTGATGAACAATGGAGGGTAAACAGTGAGAACCACCACAGAGAAAAAGGAAAAACAATTCCTTGAAAGGACAAAAATAAGATCTCAGAGGCCTAATGGCCCTGTTGGGGTCAGAGTCTGTACAACCTCAAACAAGAGATACCCCATTCTGCTGATCTCCCTCACTCTCAATCTCAGTAGTCTGACAGCAAGAGTAACTGTACTCTGCAGCCTGGATATAGAGAGCACGGAGAGTAACAGCACCCAGACCCCTGGATATGGGATACTGAGGGGCCCTGTGTGTGGTCACCTCCTGCCCCGACCCCCTCCCCCAACCATAACTCCCCCACCACTGTTCAGACAGGCCTGCTAGTAACCTCTTCATATTTAGACAGATGTTTTTCTGTTTACTGTTTACATGGCTGGTCGTCCCCGGCCTCTTCCTGCTTTGGGTGGTAAACCACTGCAGGTAAATACGCACCAAGGCCGTGACTCTGCACTGCTTAACACACAGTAATGTAAAACACCACAGCCAAACCAGCAGCATGCTTTTAATAAACAACTCCTCCTCACATTTAAAACACTCCTGCAACCCCTCCCCCTCTCCTCAGAAAGAGCTAGAGAGGAGCGAGCAGAACAGCACAGGAGGTTAGAAGGATGGGGTGAATGAAAGCTGCCAATACTCTTCATCAACAAATGGAGAAGAAGAGAGAGGAAGAGAGAGCGAGAATTGTCACCTTGGTTCTAATGAGACGTGGGGAGGGTGCAGGGGCCGATGTCCGAAGGCTGACGGAGGGCGACTGTGCTCTGGCCTCTCTGTGCCCACTGTGCCGGCACTGTCGGACTTGACGGCCGGGATCATAGCCGTTCTCCAGGGAGGCACCCATCGATTCGGAGAAAACGGACTCATCATCAGACACCTGCAGCTTCTCAAGCTCCTTGTTGATGCTCTGTAGGTCTGCGACAGTGGAGCCGGCCTGCTCCCTTTCTGCACGGCCCAGCTCCGAGCACAGGCTGAGGATAGTCTCCAGACGCTGACGCTCCTTAAACATTGAAACAGACTCTAATCAAACACCTTCAACTACAAGTAGGTGCAGAGAGATGAGCAGTTTGTACAGGAGAATTCAACAACACTGACTACTTTTCTGCCTAATACTGAAACTTTATTTTCAAATAGTCTGTGGATAACAGATAAGCTTTAGTACAGCAACTTTTCTCAAATATGTCAAAAAACATGGCTGTAAAAAAGAAAACTAGCCCTTTAAATGGATATTTAGCTCAGTTTCTATAGCCTGAAATAGGTAGTATCTTACAAACACAACCACTGATTAACACAATTTAGATTTCAGAGTACTGGAATGAAGACTGAAAAAACACTTAAAAGTCAGAACATTTGCCCCATTTCAAACTGACGCAAATGGTTCAGAATTAAAAACACAAGTTTCACAACAGTCAGCAACTCCAGATGGTTCAGGATGTTATTTCATTTGAATGTTTCCACTGTATAAA
Source organism: Albula goreensis (assembly GCA_022829145.1). Taxonomy (NCBI): domain Eukaryota; kingdom Metazoa; phylum Chordata; class Actinopteri; order Albuliformes; family Albulidae; genus Albula; species Albula goreensis. The sequence goes on from CM040742.1 coordinate 23,458,185, forward strand.
TCTGCACAAATCATTTATGGCTAAATAATTAACACCATGTTTCACAACAGCAGTAAAACTCCAATTAAATTAAGTTAATTAAATATTTTTTGCAGAGTAAGACTGCAGACACTTTGAACTATTTCATGTTTTTTATAACTTGGCAGTTTCTAATAAGGTCTTTGATGTAACATTCTCTTCCTTTACATAGAGTTAGGCACAGACAGAAAAGGATACAAACATGGGGGGATTGAGATGAAGAAATTATCAAGGTACAGATACTCTGACATAGGGGCAGCGTGATACATGAACTAACTAGGGTGTAGAGCCAAAAAATAGTACAGGAAAAAAACACAAAAGTAGCCTGGCTGTTCTGGGAAGACATGGTTTCTATCACTTTAAGATCAAATTAAAGCAGCATAACATTTCAGCTAAACAGAAAATACCAACATCCACTTACACCATCCCACAAAAGCGTAACAGACCACATGATATTTTAACTGCTCATACAATTTATCAATATTAAAATGTATGATATTTAAACATTCACTAGTGAGAATCCATGAGGCATATGTGCTTGCATGTTTCTATTGACAATGACGTAGTTATTTGGGTTACGCTTCTCAGAAAATCTTAAGTAATTCAGAACAAATGTGGCGTTCATCTAACTAAACAAACAGGCATATCACCAATACAGAGCAAACCTATAATTCACCCAACTTGCTCTTTTTAAGGAAAAAAGTATAATTATAAGCATATATGCATTTCTTTATGAATGAACGGTATTATTCAAAATATTCTGAACTTAGCTTGGTTTGTAATTTGATGTCATGTGAAAACCTAAGCAGAATTACTGAACTACGTCACTTAGACATTCTCACGTTCACAATTCAAAGGACCACAAAAATCAAAAGGACTTATGGGAGTCCAGAGTTTTAAAAAACGAAAAGCAAGTGGAAAAATTAAAATTCATATTCTAAAACCAAACAAACAAGAATGAAATCAAATAAATGTCAAATTTGGGGACAAATGGATTTTTTTTACTGAATTATTATTAGACTTATAAGTGCTTACATGATAAATGATGAACACCCCTTCATCCACAGTCTGACAGTTCACCCATTCAATGTTGAAACACAGCAGTCAAACAACTACTTTCAGCCAATAAATTCAAGCACTATAAATCTTAGTGTAGGAAATGAATGAATCAATCCAATCTGAGATCACAGAACGTGGGACAGCTTTGGGAGAAGACACTGCTCAGATGTTTGGTGGCCACCCACAGGGAATTATGTCTCTGTGCCTCCATACCCCAATAGAAACAGTAAGATCAGGACCATGGTTCATGGTGAGGAGATACTGAAAGCTCATCAGGAACAGAGAGAACACACAGAGATGTACTCAGCACTGTAAATCCATTCCTTCATTTTACCTACGTATGTCAGCCTGATCTTTCATTGGTATATTTTCATTATATCAGACATTATTATGAAGGGTTTGGATTTGAAAAAGGTATGTAAAGCCTTCAAAACAGTAATACTGCCAGTCATGCAATTATGGAACATTATACAGTATTGGTATAATTATAGTACTATTTTAGGCATGTGAAAATATACCTGCCACCCAAGAACATATATGATTACATACCTGCCAGCACAGAGCATGTGATTATATACCTGCTTACCAAATGCACATGGCTATATACACCACTATAGCACCGAGCAATGGCATTAAATACTTGCTAATGGAGTCAACAGGAAGTATTACTATACTTGTTACAAGCCAGGAGCATGCAATTATACACTTGCAGATCCAGAGCATTTAATTATTAACCTGCACACCCAGTACACTAAGCTATATACATGCGGTCAGTGAGTATTTATTTTCAGCAGGAGACCGCTAGGATTCTCAGGCCTTCTGCCAGGTTGCAGTGTTGACTGAATGGGTGGTTCATGATTTTGGCCTGGACTTGACCCAAAAGAGCAGGTTTGTGTTGAGTGTCACAGTTGATGAATGCCTTGCAAGCCATCACTATCTCAGTTTGAAAGCACAGACATCAAAAGGGCACTTTAATTTAACAAGTTTAGACAACTTTGTAGGCAGAGGCACAGAGTAGTGAATCGCCCACACAGAGGAGACCAGGCAGACTGAGAGCTAAGCGCCTCTATGGCCCTAGGCAGACATGGAGCATTCAGGCTTCTCCCATCAATTCAACTCACATGCTCATTTCAAATGGCCAAAAATAGCAGCTGGCTATGGTCCACTTTGCCCTCCAGGTGGCCTTACATTCCACACCAATCTCAGCTGGATTCAGGCCTGCTGTTTGTAATTGGTTTAAGCATTGTTTTGTCACTAACTGAGAGCCAGTTCACTCAGCAGCCCAATAATGGCTGGTTCTGATACAAAAGCCTTGCACACCACACAACAAGCCATCCACTATGACAAGGAGCCACAGAGAGGTGGTACAGATGCAGTACATTACAGACGTAGCAGTTTTGGCCCAGAACAGCTGAGCACTATCACTGTCACTGGACTGTGGAGAGTGTTACTTATTACAGATGGGGCTGCACATTTTTTTAAACACCACATGCCCACTGACACACCTCATGATCTGTGGACAGGGTGGAAGTCACCTCCCAGGAAACAGGTAAAAGGGCAGTGAGTCAAAGGCCAAGGAGATGGATTCCTGATGAAAGCACAGGCAAGATGCTGTCACAGATAAGCCAATAATTATCTCCTCTGTGTTCCCCCCATTGATTTTTACTTGGAATTTTTCACATTAATCAAATAATATCAAAACAAAATCAAAAAAGAAAACAGCAACGGTTAGCCAATGTTGGAGTCACTGCAGGGAGCTGGTCTGATGTTTAACCCAAGTTATAGTAAGCTTACCTTTCCTCAGGGCTTAACTTTCAACATTGGATTTGTACATAATGACATCCGCGTTTGCACATAAACCAGATAAAGTTACTTCAGAAGCAAGACAGTGATGGCTAGCAACAATAACTAACAATAACTCTAACTTTCTACCAAGGTGGTTGGACATTCTTGCCTTTAGTCTTGGTCATAACACGGGAATAAGGAGAGAGTGACAAAAAAAGAATGGAAAAGAAAGGAAAGGAAAAACCAAAAGCAAGACAGAAAACGTGCTCCATCTCACCAGCCTCTCCACCTCCTGCTCACGAAGCCTCTCGTCTCTCTGGCGTTGGTGGTAGTCTCTCAGCTCCTCTTTCCCGCTCAGAGAGCTGATACTACCCCTTCGCTCCCTGAGGCCGCCTTGCCCCACGCCAGCCTTCCCAAAGGACAGCCTCCTCTCCCCGAGGCCAAGGTCTAAGGAAGGCGAGGGGCTGCGCAGTCCACTCCGCTCCAGGTCCGTGTGGGACCCTGAGGAGAACAGGCCACTCTTTGTGGCAGCACGGGGGCTGGTTGGGACACTGGCAGGGACAGTGACATCCGGCGGGTGCTCCAGAGACGGTAGGCTTCGCCTGGATTTTGAGGACAGCGAGACAGATGCCACCTCTCCATTTTGGGAGCCAAGGGAGCGGCGGGGGGGCAGGGAGAGGGGCTGGCTCTCATTGGACTTGTATAGACGAGGCAGTGAGCGGCTATAGGCTCCCATGCCAGTGAGGGACCCTGCTGAATACTTCCTTTGCCTGGGCCCTGGATCCAGGGCCTCATCTCCTCCTCGCCCACCACGACCAGACTCCTGGAACAGGTGCCTGCGGGCCAGACGGGGACTGGAGGGCATGCTGGCCGGACCATTGCTGCCCCTGGGCGTCGGCGGGAGGGCATCGGTCATAGACGAGGAGCCATTCCACATAGAGAGTAGAGACCCACATCCAGGTAGGCGCCTCCCGTCAATTGACCCTGATAGGAGAAGGCTGTCCTGGGACCAGTTTCGGGAGCTTGTGCGGGTGTAGGGGAGCAAGTTGGTGGGGCTAAGGGGGCGATCCCTGTCCCTCTCTCGGGCATCAGCAGCGCCATGGCGGGGAGACGGGGGCAGGTAGGAGGGTCCTTTGATGGAAATAGGAGGACGGTCTGTGCTGCAATGCCTCCAGCTCTGCTCCTGGTAGGCAGGTGTAGCAGAAAGGGGGGTGGGGCTGACAGGAGGGGACTGGGACATACTAAGGTAGGATGGGCCACAATTGCCATTGGTCCTTAGGGTTGTTTCCAACACCAACTTCCTGCGCTGCAGTGTGTCCATCAGCTCCTGGAGTTCTGCCCCTGACCGCACCCCCCGGGCTGACTGCCCACTGGATACACCCACTCTCTGGCGGTAGTCAAACTTTAAACTGTCTAGAAAAAACAGAGAACACAATGAACTTTAAACTTCTGGGTCTACTCAGTAACTCTGATATACTATATACAGCTACCAGTTATAAATACCTGCAACATAAATAAAGGTCACTTTTGTACACTTTCATTAGTTATCCTAATTGAATATATGCCCTACTAAGCAAGGGGTCTGTAGAACATACAAACTTAGCCTGTGCTACAATACTACTGTGGTCTGCTACCTACTCTGCTGACTAAAGATTAAAAAACCCCTCTCAGCCATTTTGAACCCAACATAAACATGCATAATGTAGTTAAGTATTCTTCTAAAAATGGAAGAATGCTCATGGTACAAGCAGATGGAATGCTTTTGTAGCTTTTGGCAGTGCAGAAAAAGTGAACCCATGAGAAACCAGCCCTGTCAGCACACCCCTGCCCTATTCTGGATAGAGGGAGGTGGGATCTGTCTGGCTGGCAGACCCTGTATTGTATCCCACAGGCTTTCGTTGAAAAGCTATTTACTTTTTCACAGTTTATTTGCTAACAAGGCATCCTGGGTAAAGTGGTGATAGCCTTATTCTACACATTAAAAAATCCTGTTTATACTTGTGCAGCGTTGAGCAATTCAGGAGGAGTACCTTGCTTCGGATCACATTTTCCATTTGGCCCAAAATGTAATCACCGCAAATACTTAAAGCAAATTTCAGTAAGGGGCACGCACACACACACACCCATGCCGCACACAAACTTGACCACACACTCACTTTGTCCTAACGGAACATATACATGATTTTCCTGCAGCCTTTTTCCACTGGTGTGATGGAACCAGCCATAAAACTCAGAAAGCCGAGAACTGGAGTTTGAAAATTGCGTAACGGTACTGCCAAAGCTGAAGACAAAAAAACAGCTTTTGTTGCCAATCTGTTCAGTGCAGATTCTGTAGTGTAGAAAAACTGCACCACTGGAACAAACATTCTTATAAAAGATGTGGCTAATGTTGACTAGCCAGCAAATGGCTAAGTAATATATGTTGTATCCAAAATAGAAGCTAAGAAATAAGATGATCCACACTGTATAGTCACCAGCAAAACAACAATGAAGACAAAAAGGCAGAGTAGTTATTGTTAAAGGGGGCATAAGAAAATGGGCACAGCAGACAGAAACAGTTTAGTTTCTGTCTAAACTACCTGAGTGCAATTACCATGTGAAACAAAGTAAAACTGGGGGGAAAAACTCTGAAACTGAGTATAACTGAGTGAGTCTGAAACTGTGAGTATAAGACCTTGAAGTAATGAAAAACTGTGTAGGATTTATTGAGAGGAATTCATGCTGTAACAACCCCCCAACTCCCTCTGCATGAGTAATTAACTGTCAAAAAGGTCCTAACTCAAGTTATTATTGCAGTCATTCATAATACTACATGCACAAAGAAACACAAACATATTTATGATTTAATGTAGGTTTTAAAGTCTGTGATCTGTTCATTACAAAAATATTTTTTTAATTAGGTTTTTTTTTCATGTAACCCATGGTTTTGAAAATAGACAGCTGCATGGTTGGTTAAAAGCTACACTGATTAAACTATTTTTCTTGAATGCAGCTGTGAGTGTGAGACTGTATGTGTGTGAGTGTGTGTGTTGCAGCTAGTGATTTCAAGCAATGCCACAGTGGGTTTCACAATTAACCATGTATATTAAGACAGATTTTAAGTGAAAAACATGCAATCACCCCCTTGATGGGTAGTCCAAAACTGAAAGCTCAACAAATTAAGATAAAATTCCATGCATCATGTTGCCAGTTTACAGTTTCATTCATGTATTCAACTCGTATTTATAGCATGACTTTTACAAAATGTCTGTGGTTCAAACTTGTACACATCAACTGCACATCTTTTTGTAATTGTAAACTATGGTGAGTTCTGCAATCACATCCAGATTTGGAATGGAAGAGTTGTGTGGAGATAGAGGGGCATCTGGCGAACATTCTGTCCCTCTTTACAGTGGTGAATGCAACACTGCGCCTTCAGTCATTTTAAAATGTATGCAATTGTTTTAAACTATGAAAAACTAAACAAGAATGACACAGCAGAATTTTACATACACTACTTCAGCTTTATGGAAGTGTAAAGCTTAAGTAGTGTGAAAGACTTGGAGACAGTGAAATGTTACACATCCGAAACAGTGGAAAGCTATGAGTAAAAGACCGAGACAAAGTGAAACGCACAGTGAAAGCACATTCCTGGAGTCACATGGGAGACAAATGTTGATATACAGCACATGGATGCTTGCAACCACTTCTGGCCTCGTTCAAACACATCAGTCACAGAAAATACCTAAGTACACTTTGAGGAACACATTCCACGGCAGTGACAAACATACAGCCAGCACAGTCACCTCCACCCCCACAGTGTACATGGAAGTCATTGTGCTCCCTGACCACAAGCAATGTAGTTTAGCAGACCAGCAGGAGAGCCTAGCTGCCCCTCCCCCCAAAAAATTCCCCCACTGTGAAAAACTTCAAAATCAGAGTCTTGGCCCCAAAACCATCTGGATCATATCATGTGACACACACTGATAAGCAGGAAGAGGCGTATAATGTTTACATCAGGGCTGAGCACAAACCATTGGGCGGGTAGGTGCTCAAATTAAAAACAGGGCACTCCCCCAAACACACAGTCACAGCCATCCAGTTATAGACTTATTTATTTATATGTTCGTTAATGTGCGGGCAAAACAGCTACTCTAAAATAAAAATGCAATTGCTTGATTAATTCAAATTAGCGATAGATGAACACATATTCCTGGCAACTTAGCTTTATATTTAACTTATTAGTGTTATTTCAAAAACAAGTTTCTGCAATGCATATCATGACAATGTACCTGGCAAACCATTGACTGTAAGACCACTCTGAACTAGGCACTTAAGAGTACAGTAAATCACTTTAGCTCCTGTATTTGGCAGCATGAGATGCACTAATGGAAAGACTTCAAAAATACATTCAAGTGATTTATACAGTGTAATTAAAGATGAAAATGTTTTTAAATTTTTGGAAATTGTGTATTTTTAAAGGCAAAATATAGGTTCATATTCTGAAAATCAAATTTGGCATTGGGTCTAACATTATGATATTGATTGGGCTCAGGTTTATATGATTCCTAGTGTAAGGGATGTAAGGGAAGGATGAAAAGACCAGTGTGGTTTTGGGCTGAGGGTTTGTTCTGGGTCTTCTGATATAAGCTTACCTGATCCATAACCAATGGAGGACACCGGGCTCTTCTGAGGCAACATGCTCTTCATTCGCCTGGCCTCCTCAGGGTGGTTGAAACGGAAGAAGTAGGATTTACCAAGACAGATTGTGTACCCTGCAGCAAAAACATACAGTTTAGAGCTAGAGGGACAGGGAAACAAAAAGTATTAAATAGCAACTATCTGACTATACAAACTCCTAGACTAAGCAGTTCTTTCCTGAAGAAGCTACAAAAGCATTGGCTTCTTTGCCTTTTGGAATTTGGTGACAAGGTTTTAGTGGCCAATCAGTTATGATACATCATGACTGAATTTATGTGGTATAGCATACAAATCTCAAGTGACTTATTACCTAATTTTGGGACTCCAACCTACATGCTCTAACGCAATTGGGTCAGCTAGTGGTGAAACTTATAGCAAAAGGTATGTTGGGTAAATTTAATGGAACTTATAAGGCCCTTGTTTTGACTGCTATATTTTATTTATATTGAAAATTAAAGTTAAACTCTACATTGGGTCTTTGTTGTGAGATATGTGTTGTAGAGAACCCATTATATAACCAGTTGGGTACTGGGTAGTGGGTAGTGCAACCCCTTCTGTACTCCAAAGTGAGATCCTCCAAAGGATGAAACCCCTGCAATGCAAAGGAGAAAATTGGACTGGAACCTCTGAGAGGCTCATAAGGAATGTCCCAATGCTTGTCTGTATCCTGACTGTATGCCTCATGTGCAAAAGAAACACAGCAGCTTGAGGAGTTAGCAGGCACAGAGTGCAGCCGGAGCCTATCATATGAATCATGCCTGGGTGTGGGAACAGGTCTCCTGGGTCTTCTGAAAATTCCCCATTCCTAGTTTACTTAGCTCATAAACAAACCACCATATTCTGATTTCTGAAAGCATCGCAAAACTGCTAAATGATAACAGACTTTCTGAAAGGCAGCCATCTCTCTTAGGATTAGGGGTGATATCACTGTCGCAGCCCCCTGACTCAAGCCTTATCAAAGCCTCCACAGATGCAGTGTTGTGACTGTTTCCCAACTGACCTCCTGAGCTTGTGTCTTAGACATCAAATAACGTCACTATCATCTGATGGCTCTGGGTACATATCCAGGTCTATCTTATCCAGCATTCAGGGTTTGCTGCCATCTTGCTCCCCAACTTGTGACTTGTGTTGAAAATCTCAGCTGTGTATTCTGTGGTACATCTCCCATATTCCAATCTTCCACAATGCACTGTTGGAAGTGCACAGATCCCATCTGGTAAAAACTTCAACTTAAGTGAAAAATATTCTGACAATCCATCTCTAACCTGCTTCTGAAGCACACAGAATTCTAGTCTTTTTTGGCAACATAATATGTACATTTCAAAGCAAAGCATGCACTCAAAGAAATGGTGAAAAAGCTTCCATGTAGACCACTGTCTTTCTGAGTGCACACAAGGATTCAACATTTCCAACAATCTATCACATCACAGAGCATCTGCCACACTAGACCACCCTGAGCACTACAGTACACACAACATGAATTGTCAATTAAACTGCAGAGTGAGCTTTATATAAGAGATTGTCCAGTAAACTACACTGTTGCATCTTAAAGCACCTACACCACTAAGCGTCCTCAACACTTTAGAGCACAAAGCATTTTAAGTAAATCCAATGCACTACAAAGCATATAGTGCACTTCAGACCATCTAGTGCACTCCCAATGCATATGCACTACAGGGTGCACTGAACACTGCAGAGCGAACAGTATACTACAAAGCTTCCAGCATAAGGGTATCCAGAACATTAAAACGCATCCATTACATATGAGTGCCATTCACACAAAAAGCATCCACTATATCAGTGTGCCCTTTGCACTATAGAGATTCCAGTGGATTGCAACTGACTGAGAAACAAATCCAGATGCTCTTGAGTAGAAAAACAGACCCTTTAAAAAGTTCACTTCCCAGTATAATAGTCAGGTCAGTTAACACAACTGTCCCTGAAAAGATTTCCAATATAATGTAAAAGTTAGGCACACTGCAGTTGCATTAAAAAAAAAAACACTGAGATAACAGCTTTTGTCACCAGGGAGAACCCTGATGAGAGACTCATTTCGCTTTTAACGATCAGTCAATTCATTCAGACAATACAAACACTGCATTTAATGTATCTTTCATACTCACAGCACACTCAATGATTATGAAAACATTCACTCAGATACCTGGCTCCCGTCTCACACTCAGACTGACACAGGGGAATGGGAGAGTGCTTTGCTCAGTCAGACTGAGTTTGTGGGCAGTCTGTGTGAGGGTGGTGGATAGACTGCATGACAGAGGCTTCCTGCCCAGCTGTGTAAAGAGGGAGAGCCTGAGCCGCACTCAGAAGGAAACTTGATCTTCTGCATTCAGCGTTTTGTGCATAAGCCCATGAATCCTCTGAGCTGCGCATTTTACCGTGCATGCCCCTCCTGGCTATGTTTGCCAAAAGGTTTCCTGTGCGGTTGGACTGTGGCTGACAGAGTCGGGAGGTGGGCGTCTAAGTCTGGTATCAGGAAACCCAGAGTGACAGCTCGCAGAAATCCTTCATGGTGAGATCACAGCTCCTGCAAAACCAGAGCTACTCTTCTTTGTCTGATGCTTTACAGTAATTAAACCATCTAAACAGTCGTGAGGTGCTATGTAGTAAAGAGGACTCCAGAATCTAGACTAAAAGATGATGATGGTAAGGTATTCTGCTTAAAAGATCTTTGGAGCTAGCTCATCTTTCAGTTCTATTTCATTAGTGTGTGTATAAACCCAGAATGGAAGCAAATAAAAACATCCTGCTTACATTTCCTTATATGGTATTGTGAGGTTTAAAGTTATTAGCTCATCAGAATTTCAGTTCATTCCTAAATACTGTTGAAAAGGGTGAACTCTGCCGCTTCCTGATGTGAGAGATGTCACACTCACATAAGCAAATGGTCACATAAACATTGGCAGAATATGAGACCACTTGCTGACTGTCCATGCTCAATGATGCCCTGCAGGTTCAGCACACACATCCAGACAGAGAGGAGAACAAAAGAGGCGCTCTAGCTTGGGTGCTCACTGGTGAAGGGTGAATGTCCAACTGTGAGTGAGAGACTAAACAAAACCAAAGAGGGAAAAAAATATCTATCACAGATGGCATTTACCTTCAAATGAGACGTCCACATGCACAGCGATGTGTGGGTTTCCACTTAGTGGAAAGTGAGGAGGGGGCTGGATGAGGCCACCGGCGGGGGAATCTCGTCTACTTGTAGCCGTAACAAGCAAACTTGCATTTGTGAGTGTGTGTATGCAGGCATTTAAGAATGCATGTGTTTGGTTATGGCAGTTTCGGTGCTGCAGAGGGACTATACAAACATCACTTATAGTTTTTGTGTAATGAGTTGCTCCACTCTCCATTTAATACTGAAGCCAAGGTGAGCAGGGACAATCTGAGAAATTCATTTTGCTTTTAACCCACTGTTAATCTTGCTCAACTACTTACATGACATGCTCACAGAAGAAGAAAAGACCAGTGAAAGCCATGCTTGGTTTTTAACCTTTCCTCTTTTTAAGTAGAGAAACTAGCAAGTATGACCCTACTTTGCCTAAAAGCCATCACACCAGTAGTTAACATGTAAGTCTGAGGGTCTGGAGGAACACCGTATGTGCCTCTGCTCTGAAACGCCTGGGGCCACCAGACTTCAGGGATTTCCCTCGAGTTTCCATTGAGGTGTAATTGCATCCCTCGTCCCAAGAGGCCATAGTCATAACCACATATTAACCTGTGCAGTCACAGTTCACTGGTATACGCGCAACCATGACATAATGGAAACACAATGCGCAACGCTGAATGAGGCCCCGCAGTCGAAAGGCATGTGCAATTAATTTTAAACAATGCACCTACCTCCACGCAATCATGTGAAACGAATTCAACACTCTAAAAAGACAAGAGCACAGAGCTGCTCTAAAAAACGAAGAGTGACATTATGCGTCATTGACTACTGTACTGAAGTTCACGAGATCAACTAACTTTTCTCCACAACTTGTATTGTTTCTAAACAGCGCGTAGACGAGCGAAATCTGGACCTGTAAGTGACAAAGGTGCTCCCTTTGTCCACTTGTTGAAGTACAGTATTTTACCATTCCAACCTAAACACAGCGTATTTAGCGCATTAACTGTAGTAGAGATAACATGAATTCATATAGTTTTGTTCTAATTTTGTTTTGTTTGAACCAATCAAGCATGAAAAAACAACAAAACTTCTAAGAAAGCGCATAAAAGCGGTTAAAGACATTCCTCCTGTCAACTCAGATTAAAAAAAGCGGCCAAATATAAAAAAAAAAACGAAACCCTTTTCAAGTGACTTTATTTGTGGTAAAGCATGGAGAAACTAATACAACTGAAGACGGCTGGTTCAAAGCATCGGATACAATATCTAAATAGCGACACAATAAGACACCATCTCAGGCGCAAGTAGTGCGGCAAGCATCATAGCTTCTACAATGAGTCTAGGATAGAGTTCTGTTAACTTCCCCGATTATGTTTGTTCAGAGACAACCGACCTTTTATTGTGCTCCATTCAACGCTTTCGATGGAAGGTCCCAGTCTTTTCCTTCTGAATGATTAACATGACAATAGGACCCGTTCCGGAGAATAGACACCCGCAACAACCTCAAAAGACGTCCCTCCTGTCCAGACAGTATCTTGCTCCAACCGCTAACCGGGGTCCGCGCTGGTTTGGTGGTCGGGAGGAACGCACTACTAAACTCTCTTAAGGGGGTGGAGGACAGTGAATGCAGAGTTTATCTACTAGAGCTGACACAACAACATTTAGTCGAAAAGCCTTGTCATCTTAATGGTATTGAAAGTCAAGAATTGATAAAATGTAACACTGTTGTCAACTAAAAACAAAACTGCTTTTAAGCATCGAATGTTTCCTACATTAAACCCCCTCTTTTGTGTTGGTACGTGCACGATAGATTTAAAGACACAGCGAATTACAAATATTTCATGATGTACTGTATTTCTTCTGTTTGTTTTGAGGAAAAGACTATTTCCTGATCGAAAGTATAGTGTATCCCTGAAAAGTTACAATCACTAATCAAAGTGTCGTAAATGCAGAGCTGAACAGAGGCAATACAATAACAGCTCAAAAACGACACAAATAAATTCGCTGTTTTATCAGCTAGATGAAAATAAATCAAAATTTCTACAATATATCTGTCCTTCCCCTTAACATTTCTGTATCAAGTTTGTAAATCCATTTGCTTTCGACCTTTGTAAGGTACTGTATGTCTTTGGCTCTAATGTGTCCATCTGATACATACTGCTATATTATATTTCTTTATGACAGCTCTTTCTGTTACCAACACGTATTTGTCCTCAAAATGTGTGCACACAGAAAGGTCTGTATGACTTTTTATAACATAAAAGGAAAAAGGAAAAAAATATACATAAAGATAGATTATACTAAATGACAGGAGATGTCTGGGTCGATTTTGAATGCAATGTTTGAAAAGATAGCTGTCTTTTGAAGGTCCTTTTGTGGTATTTTTATTTCATTAATCTATATTCATCTATGTGAGCTGCAGTGTTCTCACATAGATCTCTGTAAAGTGTAAACTACAGAGTGACCTTGGTCCACGTTTTCTTGCGGCCAGTGTTTCTGTCGGGACTACAGCATCAGGCGCCACAGATGAAAATGTCTCAGGCAGTTATATCTATCTCCCTGCCAAATCAAAGTCAAATTACATTCTTCTAATCATTTTTACAAAATAGAATCTTCATAACTAGCTCACTGAACCTCAGAGTTGGTAAAATGTTAGACTCTCCCAAAAGCTAGTGTAATATTTTCATAATCAGTCAGTCAGCCTTTCTTGTGTTCAAAGGTTCGATAGAGACAGACAGAGTGCTGAGCATCCAAAGTGAAAATGCAGCAACAAACAGCCACTCAGATCCTTCAGTCATTGTGTATTACAGCTCACACTGTTACAACATCACAGCCTGGGCTCCAGCCTCCAGCCTGCATTGTATGATGGGAGCCATACCTAAGCTCTGTGCACTCCCCCAGCCTTGGCTCCAGCTCTTGTTGCATCATGGGGAGGGGTTCGCTGGAGCTTCTCCCAGACCTAGATGATTGTTTCCAGATTTCAGCTCTGGAGTCTCTTTTTTATTGATTCTCTTACACAGTAATCTCTGAGCCTGAGGCAGTGAATCGGTTTATAGATCAGCCCAAAAGCAATGTTTTAACATGGCACTATCTGTGTATCTCCCTGCACTTTGGAGCTGCTATTGTTTAGCTGAAGGGAGCTGAGTTGAATCTCAAACCAAGAGTCATACCACAGGGGAATAACTCTGTGTTTCATGAATAAGTTTGGAATGAAGCATGGGTTTCTTCCCAACCATAACTGATAGAATGGGAGGTGAGGGGAGACAGTTGTCACAACAGCAATGAACAACATTCGTCACCCTCTCTATCTCTTCAAGAAAAAAATAACACAAAAATGGGGAGAAAAGTGTACTCAGGTTTTAGGTAGAGTTAAACTTGTAATTAATTATGAGAAATGAGCAGGATACACAAATTAACAGAGGAGGAAGTGGACAGTGGTTAGAGGAGGAATGAACAGAAATGAGAGGGACAAGGGGAGGAGAAGTGGGAACCAGCATCATCTGTGGTTCTTGAAAACTCTGAGTCACAGCATGGCTAAGAGTAGAGAGGGTCTCAGCCAAAACCTCCACCAATCACACATAGTTTTTGCATTCAGAATTCCACCAATTACATAAAGTGCCTACATATAAACCTGACCATAACAGTTAACCAAAGACAGGTCTGTAGTTTTGTGTGAATGCAAGTAAACATGGATTATAAAACAGAGAGTCTTCTTGGTTTGTTCCGTTTGATTATGTTACATATCTGGAGTAGAGTGACATATTGTAGAAATTCATACAGAAAAAAATATATGTACTGTCTTCAAAACATTTCTGAATAGTTGTCAAACCATGCTACTCAACTTATATAGCTAGCTGTACTGCAAATCACCAATTTTCTTTGAATGAGAACATATAACATTCCATTCTAAGAAACTCTCTACAAATCCTTATTTTTGTGCTATTGTGACTATACTATTTTTGCAGCAAAACAATGGCTTTGAAACCAAGATATCTTACCCATGCACTTAAATGAGACTACGCTGCTTAATATGACTTCAATGGCAGGATCAAATTACAGTTGAGTATAAGTAAAATGGTACTCATTAGTTGATCTAATAATTCTCCATAATTAAAAACTGCAATGTGGGGTGCTCAAATACCTGGTTTTGTGTTTACAAAATGCACACAAGCTGCGCAAAGAACACCTGCATCCATTCTTCCAAAAACTATAAATGAATAAAATTAGCTGATCGCCAAAATGTATAGTTGTTTTCTGTAGCCCTGGTCTTGGAAAGCCACAGCATTCGCTGTTTTTTTTTTTTTGTTTTTACCATAAAATCAGCAACAAGGCAAGTACCACTGGTAAATGGCAACTTGCTTAGGGGCTATGACACTTTCTCACTTTCTCATAGATTACCCATCTCTGTTTACTACTACATCCCTTTCAAGACATACTTAGACCTTGTTTAATGGAAGACACTTATCAACTAATTTGCTAGATGTTGCTCCAGGCAGACAAACATAAACACATGCTCTTCAGGCTGACAAGAAACACCTTCAGATGAGGTAAGTAATCTTCATGGTAATGTATTACAATCTTTCCATGGGATGGTATTATCAAGTCTTTTGTTTGTTTACCTTGGGTTAACAGGGTGGGTTTGGTGACTGGGACGCCATCAAGAGCGCACATGTTGCCACAGGGATCCAGGGTGATGACACCCCCACTGTTCTCAATCCGGCAGTGCTCTGCCTCAATGCCGGGACCCTCAATTGATATGTCCTGGGGAATGGGTGCATCCTCTCTGCCAATTCGGGTTGTTCCTGGAACCAAAGGTCTTTAATTTAATTGACATTTCCCATCTTAGTCATTGTGTTGGAAATCAATCAACGTCCCCAACCGGTCCTATCTGATTTTCCTGATTTTCTGTGCAGTTACTACATTTATGATGGAACCATGGAAAATATTAAGATTCAAGCATTAGCATCTTTTGCGTTATGTCCCTTGGAAGAATTTTGGCTCTTACATGTGCTGGAAATATGTTTTCAAGGTTGTTTTGTGAAGTCAGGTCAGGTTAGGATGAGGCACACTCAAACCAGCACACTCTAAACAGTTTCATCCATTTTTTCTCTGACCATTTAAATCTGAAATTGTTTTGTGTTTTGTTTGGCTGTATGAAAGAAATGAAAGGATTTACTTTGTTCTACATTTTAATATCAGACTTAAGATCCTGAAAGCAGGATAGATGGTTTGCTAACATCAAGTATTTTAAATGAAAGTGGATTTTAAAAGTGTTGACAATTCATACTATATCTAGCCTTGATTCATTATTTAATCTATCCAAGTTATATAAGCTTTTGACCAAGCAGGCAATGAGTGTTAATATTCCAACACACTGATATAGTTACATAAGTATGAGTACAGTTGACAGCACATTGCCATTGTGCAGTTGGGTAGAATGAGTCATTTGAAACCTTTATTCCATTTACTTCCCTTTGCCTGTGTTTTAGTAATGATGATCATCTGTGTGAAACTCTCTTGCTGTATTTGCGCATATTCCCACAGGGAGGAAATAGGCCGGGCTCCTTGTTGTGAAAGTATTCTCATGGCACACACTTTACTTTTTTTTGCAGAGTATTGAAGTACACATCCCCTCCCTTCTGTCTGGGTACAGCAGCAGAAATGTGCTGGAGACCATGGTAAATCTTATACCAGCACAGTGCAAAATCCAGGGTGGGGCTTTAATTAAGGGATTTGCATTCTCTTGTTAAAGGGCATTTTACCTCCTCCTAGCAATCTCTTATACCCTTCACCCAAGTCAAAAGGTCCACGGCTGTAAAAGGCCCACTGCTGCAGAACAGAAGCTTCAAATGCTCTGCACTATAAACTGGTTAATATGATCTGGATATTTTATTCTGAGAACTTTACCCTGCCAACAAACTATCTGCTCCATTTCTAAACATCCACTACTTCCTGCCAAGACACCATCTTCAACTGGCTCACACACTTACATCTACACCTGCCTAAGTAGTTTAAACTATCAGTATTCAAACAATCTACCCCTTTTTCTCCATATCACCTAAAGTTATTCACCATCCCCATTTTGAATAAACACTGTGAAGATATACAAAAAGGAAAATGTGTATGCTTTATGAATTAATATCACATTGCACTGTAGACACACTTTTAATATTTTAACTCTCCAGTAGTGTAAGTACAGGTAGGTGTGTGGTAGGTGGTAGTGTATACCTTCATTGAGGGGCAGCAGGGTGATTGCCACACTTAGACGGCCACTACCCAGGCTGACCAAATGAGGTGTGGCTGTTTGTACCTTCAGACCTTTCCCAGTATCAATCAGATCCAGGGGAGGGCTCTGGGGAACAGAGGTTTCCAGGTTACAAGGTATAAAAATCAAGACTCAAGTTTAACAGAGTTTAATCTACAAGGGAGTTCAACAAAATCAACATTGTAATACATTTCACAGACAGTTAAACTTTTCAGACGAGTTCCATGTTGACTTACTGTGGGAGGTACAGGGCTGTGCTGGTCAGACTCCGGTTGGGTTGGAATCTCTAGTCTGCTGCATGCATCTACGTCCTGCTGGGTAGGAGTAGAAAAGTGGTGGCTGGACAAATTCTCACACACAGATAGGTAAACACATACACAAAGATATAGACATACACAGAAGGCACTGCTTGCACTTTAGGGTACCATCAGACATTCTTGGTGTACCCTACATCCCATCCTCCAGGACCTTGGACAGCAGCAGCCTCACCTCCTGTTTAGGCATGCACAGCTGAGGTTGATTAGTAATTAGCACTGGTGCTGGTCCTCCCCTTCATCATGCCTGCCATGTACGAACTCATCTCATTTAAGGCTATTCTTCCATTTTGTGTTATGGCACAGTCAAACTAGCAATACAGACTGAAGTTTATTTTAAAATGATTTTACTGGTCTCATCGGGTACGAGAGATTGATGAAAATGAACAGGAAAAGACCACAGAAAAGAGTGGAGTAGGAAATGCAACACAAACAAGTGGAAAGACTATTTTTCAATGTTTCACAGTAATATGGGCAAACAGCAACGGGGTGGGCTGGAGTAGGTAGTATGCTTATATGTGGTATAAAAAAACACGTCCCATTTAAACAACATGCCCTCCTTGCAGATATTAGCTGCATAATTTATAGAGGAGGTGGGTGGGCAAGATTAGAGGAGTCCTACATGGCAGGTCCTGGCTATGACTCCTGCTTTTGAACATGGAACAGACACAGATCAAAGAAAGCTACACAATTTCACATTTCTCAGCAGATTTCCCATGTGATTGGAATGATGCAATATTTTCAGTTTGAAACCAGAACCTGGATTTATGATATATTCCCCAAAAAGGAGGAACTGGTGTTCCAAAACTACATGTATTTCATGTTTGAACTTGAGTGACAGAAATATATACAATAATAGAAAGCAATCAATCTGTAGCATGGTGATTACAAAACTGAGTGCATTTGTTTGAATCCCAAAAAACAGAAATGATATTTGTATCTTGGTATTCCATTTATAGCTGTATTTGTAACAGAGTCTGTAGTTTAATTAATGTATAAAGGAAGTTGATAAGGGCATTTTTGGCAATGACAAGCCTGAAGTCATGACTCTCAGTAAACAGGATTGTAGGCACATGATAAGATCTCACTTGTAGATATACCTCATTGTTCTACAAGCACTTGGGGTTTGAAGAAAAGTTCACTGAGACTGATGTCAACAAGAAACTTCCCATGATCACCCAGTCACCCGCATGATTCCTCCCTCTTTACAACCAAGACAAATGGTGACAAACATTCCACCCAAACCAACCATAACCCAAGTCCCTAGCCCATTTATGTAATCAGCAACCTCCCTACAGTAATTCAAGACTTAACGCTACATAAACATAATTATATTTCTGTTCATGTTCTGGTTCTTTGCTTGAGCTAGAATGTACGACCTCATGCTTTAGCACAAATATTGTCTCTGTACAGATCTGGTACCAACAGTGCTGTGTCATAAATACCTCATTAATATGTGATGGCCTTCTGATGCCCAATCTGGAAATTGACATAAATAGCTAATCCTGTAAACCTGAGAATGGACATCTGTGTGTTGTGATGATTATCTACTAGACATCGTTAAAGCTCCTTTATGTTTTTTTCCCAGTGTGTCTGTGTGCCATATTATATCTGACAATGTCCTTATTGTTGTGCTGGCATGTTTTCCAATACACTTCCCCAGAAATACACTTATGAGGGTAAGGGGTGGGGGTGGGGGTGGGGGTGGGGGAGGGGTGAGTTACTGTCCCACAATGTTCCAGGCTCCCTGTCCGGAACCATGGAGACGAACCCCCCATGTCTCCATCTTGCAGAGATCAGAGAACAACATTCTGCTTTCTTACAGGGATTACAGCTGTCATTCATTCACTGCAGCAGGAACACAAGTAAAGAGTGTATCCTACGGATGTAGGCAATGTTTGCTCCATCTGTGATTTTATCAAGATGAAAATGTCTGCATAAAAATGCAACATCTGAAAACCCCTTCTGAAACTTCCTCCACAGGAAATATCAAGAGAAGGCAGATTTATAATTACGATAAACTTCCTTCTGGTTTAACATACAAAACATATTACCGCTCAAATGTAAACCTGTAAGGGCCACAATATGGTCAGGAAGAGGAAACCAGAGGAGGTTGTTTCAGCTGAGTAAGTACAATACAGTAAATATGCCTGTCCTAAACATAGAAGAGTGCAATTCTTTACAACCTAAAACAGAATAAACATTTCAATAAGAAATTATATGTGCATTTCATGTCAGCCAGTCAAACATTTAATGAAAACAAAATGAAAATTCTGAAAAATCTTGAAAGCCATCACAGCATATGTAAAACAATGAAAAAAGTAATATGGTCTAATTAGTTGTCGTCTACACTTTCTTCTACATCTGTATTGGTTTAAGTCTAAAGAAAACTAAAGTCTAAACGCTAAAACAGAGTTTTAACAAGTGATACTATTTTCATCGGAGGTTGGGTCAGAAAAACATGGTTGTAAAAATTGTTGAAATCCCTAAATATTCTTTCATATAAAAATCAAACAAAAACAAACAAATAACTGTTATTGAACTTCCATAGACAGTGAGAACTGTAGAATTTTGTGAGGTCTCCAGATGAACAATCAGCCGCCACATCCATGCCAGTAGGCTATCTGGAAGGGTTGCAAGATGAAAGGCTTCATTACACACAATAAACAAAATGCAGCACCTGGAATTTAAATGCCATCAGCACTCCTGTTGGAATTGGGTTTCATAGACAGGTAACACCAAAACGGATCTCCACTACTCCACCTGTTCACCAGTAAATGTGGCGTAAGAAGAGGGATGTAGCGGGACTATGAAATGGGTACCTGGACATTTTGGTCAAAAACCTCCGCCAGGAGTCTGAGACTTGGCTGCAGCAGACCTTTTCAGCAGGACAATGCCTCAAAACACACCTCAAAATCAGCAAGACAATTTCAGTTGACTGGATTGCTTTGCAATGACCATCTCAGACAAACACCAGATGGAAAGCTGAGGTCTAATTTGTAGTGGGGAACCCATAAGGGAGGACCTGAGAACATCACAAATCTTGAAAGGTTATGTATGGATGATTGGTCCAAAATCCCACCCAGTTATTTTACAGCCTAACTAACCACCATTGAGAAAGGCTCAGTGCTGTCACACTTGTCAGTGGAGTCTGCAACAAATACTGAAAACAGGTGATAATTTTGGAACCGATGATTTTGAGAAAAAATAGCATTATGCAATAAAAACACAGTTTTAGAACTTTTCTGTTCATTCTTCCTATATATGTGGGCAATTTCATACGAATCATCTGAACATTTCTGATTTTTTTTTTTTTTTTTTTTGTGTAAAGTTACATATATGACAAAACCAGGCAAAATTTTAAGGTCCAGGCATAAACATTTTTGTGTTATGTCCTTCTAAGCCCATGGTGGTCCTTTTTACAAGGCAATGACACCTACAGGCAATTTTAAACACTGATCACTCCATCCCTAACAGAAATAAGACAGGGGCAGGTATTTCATATGTTATGTTTTTCATTGACATGAATCTAACTTAATATATTGACAAGATGCTTACATATTTAGTTCATCTATTCACATTATGTAAAGCTATGTGAACTATTTTTTCATCTGTATTAGTAGCATTCAGAAATGGATACACATTTACCTCCTATAGGTTCAAAGAGGCACGAGACAACATTGATTTATAACAGATACTTGAAAATGAGGACTTTTTCCATCACTTATTTTAGTGAAAACCGCCTTTACAAAATGTGGTGGTGCTGATGGTTGATTTATATCAGAAATATATTTTATATATTATATTTACAAATTAATATCCAGTTGTAAATGAATACTGAATTTGGTTCCAACTGATGCAATGATCATTGGCATTAGCAAAAAGCTGACATGGAGGTGAGGGCTTTATGAGCTTAACAAATACTGTCATCTACTGTGACCCTGTGATACTGTGATTTAAGACAAAAAGTCTTTTCACTGTACATTTCTCACCTATATATTTAAATTTGTATTTAAAAAATTGCTTTGTATATTCTGGAGTTTAGAGCCTGAAGTCAAACACTGAACAACCAATAGGATAGTGCAACCACATAAACCCACAACAGGCTAACACTCATATACACCAGGCCATGCTACTATTTTGTACCTCAACAGGTGCATAGCTTGTGTTAAGCCTGTATAAGTGAGCAGTCTGTACCTTTGTACATGCTAACACTCAAGTATTTTCATAACTAAAACGGTAACATTGTGTATCTGTTGATGACATCCTCAGACAAAATAGTCAGCTGTTCCCCATCACCCTGTCAGTTTATTTGGTCACAGTGGAAGACATGGTATCAGCTGATTTGGGGGAAACGGGACGAATACAAATATTCCTTCGACCAATTAATAGTTAACACGTATTCCACTTAGAAAAATCATCGTTTGGCACATTCATACTAAGGACCGACATTCTGAGGTACACATTGAAACATACCCATTAAAAATAGTTAAAATGAAACAATCGATTGTGATATCATCACTTGCCATCGGAGGCATAATATTAATAGTACCTTTTCTTGGCAGCTTGTAAATGCTAAAAATAGGAGGCAACGAGTAACCTGTTGCTTTAAAGAAATATTTTGGTTTCTCATCCTTACTGGAGCATTACCGCGTTATTGTCATTAAATGGGTTATATAACGTTAGAGAACTGAAATGTTAGGATGGAGCGTTGTCTGTAATTCAGTATGCAGAGGATTGACTTACCATAGTTAAAGATCAGCTCGTCAAGACGAGTCGTTTCTCCAGTAAGTAGAAGGAATGTATGTAAGAAGATCCAGATATCCAAACACAAACGACGAAGACCTACAGATGTTTCCTCAACGAAAAAAATGAGTTGTTACAAGTGTCAAATAGTCTTTCAAACGTAAAGGATAGGGGTCGACACGCTGCGACCTGTTACTTCATCTCAAATGCTTGTTTAATACGATCGATATCGCCGCCCCCTCGCCAGCGTCAACTTGCAATAGTTGGAGCGGTGTCCATTGAGAACTGTGTCGGCTGAGAAGGGGAGCGTCCCACTGGCAGAAGGCACTGTCTGAAAATAAACATGATCACTGACACTACAAAATGCGCAAACTGTCACAACGTGTAAAGCATGTTCTGGAACAGTTTTACCTGACTGAAGTTCCTCGAACTGAAACCAAAGAAACCATCCGCGTTTATATTAATGGACCAAGCAAAAAGTAACATTGCTTTTAGGTCCACTATATAGTGTCAGAGGTTAACTACATGCCTTTGTGCCTCAGTAATTTTACCATTGAGCTAATCATGCAGCAAACTTTCAACTAAACAAGATATAATGTGATAACGCCACATTCCGCTGCATTTGTATAATCAGTGGAATGCAAGTTTTTTCATCATAAACGGGGATATTTGTAATGAAGAAAAAAGAGGCACGCACCGATTGAAAATAGCTCAAAGAAAAATGTGTACAGCAACTACAACCACTTTTCCTAATTAGGCGATTGCATCCCCTACCGCATCTGTCAAGCTTAACGCTTTGATATTGTCCTTACTTCACCCTCGCTCAAACGCTGTAAAGAAACCGTAGTTGGCGCAGATTGTGATTCTGTGCAATAATCGTCTTCATATTCAACAGTCGCGTGTACCCGAGGCTAGAGGGGAAGGCTTGGGTACGTATGGTTTCTCGCATTAGGAAAGAGGGACCTTTTCCAGTGTAAACAGGAAGCCATGTCCTCGGGAAAAGTGCCCGGCCCTGCGTTTTTCTGAAATGTCTTCTGAAGTTTCCTTTCAGTCTATGACAATAGTGAGGATATGTTTTGAATAATAGATCGCTTGACTTCGAAGATACTGAATGGATACAGAACTTTACCCCTACTTTTAGCAAATGTGGTGGTTAGAGGCCCATTCTTCTGCAGAAAATTCAATATTACCACCATTGAAACCCAGAGTGCTCCCACTTGGACTTTGCATTTTAAATGCAGACTTTTAACTTCTGGTGCACTCTACTTCTGTTCTGTTTTCCCTGTCACAAAATGAAACCTATGTCTATGAGGTAACTAGCAGTCACAGCCAAGGCTTGTTAAGGGGTATAAAGATCACACAAGTGGCATGCCGGGTGGTCAGTGAGCGAACAACAAGCTCTGTTTGGGTCTCATAAGTCAGAAAAAACTATGTTTAGGCTATTTCCATTGTTCCATTATTGCAGTATATTCGGAACTATACAATATGTAACTGTCAATATACATTCACCAATTTTGCTGTTTTCCACAAGAAATGACACAAATTCACATTTATTTGGTCATATTATGCATTGTGATGACCAAAAGTTAACAATTTGTGTTTGTTACTAAGCAAACATCCTTTTCATACCCTAGGTAGATTTTTACCAAGGTCAGTCCCATTGACAACAATATCTCATTCAAAATGTTTTGGTTTTTAAGTTTTTGTTGTTATACACTGCATTTGCACTACCATACATAAGCTCCAAGACCCAGGCAGCCAAAAAATTCTTCCAAAATTGTCTTGTTTCAGTGCAGACAAATAGCTCTTAGTTGCAATATCATATCAACTGATGGGTGGCATAAAATTTTCTTGCAGTTTGGAGAGCAGGATGGAGATTCAAAAGTAAGTATTGGAGGTGCCAAGATATCAGGTAGTTCTGAGAGACACTTCCCCACTTTGCCAGATCCTCCCAGTGGCCCATGTGGGTCTCTTAGGGAATTGGGACCTGTCAGGACCTAGAAACTAAGGAGTTCATCTTTCTCTCTGATGTGTGGAGGATCTGAGGAGCAGACTTTACTCACAATGAAAGTGTGAAAATAAAACATTGCTGGAAAAACAGAGACTTGGAAAAATGTGAACAGAAAACAGTCCTGTTTCCCATAGAGCAGGTTTACTTACAGCAGGAGAACACTTGACAAAACTCCTCCTCCGCCTTTTCTCTCTAAATCACTGTGTGTGTCTTTCCTTCATTCTCTCTGACTTTTAAAATGAACTTGCTTAATTCACTTCCACCCATTCCCTTTAAAGGATACATCTTTTCATCTATCTTCCTTTCTGTATGGCATCCTGCAATTCTTTATCTCCATCATCATGACTTTCAAGACATCTGGTTGCTAATGTCTTGACGAAGTAATAGCCCCGTCACATCTACTTAGGGTGCCATTTGGAGCTGTATTTTCATCAAACAGGACTACTAAACAAATTTAATAATTCAATCTGTGGGAGAAGCCCTGCTGTGGATACTGGACATACCACAGAAAAAGGGAGTGAGTGAGAATCTTGACTGTTGGATTATCTTTGTGACAAACACAGGCAATCATACCAAGTGGAGCAGAGCCAGCCAGACAACACTTCCAATGTCTGGGCCTCTTTAGTGATCCTGAATCTCTGCTCCCACGCAGGAGGACTGGTGGGGGAAAGAGGGGGGACTACAGTTCCCTGGCTCCTCTAGTGCCTCACTTGGTCTCATGCATAATGCATACTCCCTGCCTCTAGAGTTTCCATCAAACTGACTGGGAATATGTCAGTGCTGTTATTTTAATGTCCTAAGAAGGGGCAAAGCAGCTAACAGACAGAGGAACCTGAAACTACCCAGTGGAATGCAGGCCCTAGTGTCGTCACTCTGTCCCAACTGTAAACATCCTATCTAAACAAGTCTCTGCGGCAGCTTTTTTTTCACATCACTTTTTAAAAAAATATTTTCACATTTATTATTTTTAGATGAATAATCTATATTTTAGCCACAAAGAACAACTACTACCCAATTAGTAGATTATTCAGTGTACATAGAATATACAGACCATGTTTCTACATTTAGTATGAATGAGTATGTTTGTGTTTGTGTGTGCCTGCCCTGACTGCTCTTCTGGACACGGTGCAGAGTGACCTGTTCAATACACTGCACACTGCCAAAGTTGTCTGCCTGTTCACAGCTGTTGGCCAACTGGTCATGTGCTCAGTGGTCACATGATCACAACTCTCTCTGGTCATGTGATGGCAAGGTTGGGGATTAGGAGCTTGTTGAGATTGATGACGGTGGTGGCAAAGTCCACCAGCTCCACAAAGTCACAAGTGATTATGTTGACCCCATTGGCTCCGGGCTTCTGGGACTCCACCCAGGTCATGATGGTGGGAAGGTTCCTGCAGTGGAGAAGAGGATAGATAGCAGTGATACAGGGGTAGCCAGTGGAGGGTGGTCACAAAGAGGCCCTTACCCACTGTGACTTATACTGCAATAAACATGTTCTAAGGCAAAGGGCTCCCTCCCACACTGCACAGTAATGGTTATGCATCTGGAGACCTGTATTCATCAGACTGTTTTATTCTATACGCACAAACCACAAAGTGAAACAAAACCCATCTGTACCATCTTGTGCAGGGCCTTGGTCCACTGTTACATATCTGCTGTCTTGCCCTTGGTAGTGCTGGTATGATGTGTGCAGGTTTTGTTTAGTGCCTAATGGCTAGGGGCTCAACTTTGTGCCAGTCCACCAAATTCCATGTACACAATGAAAACACCTATGCTTTTAGTTGCTTTATTATCTAAAAATGGAAATGGTCCAAATTCCACTACCTCTTGCCCCATGATGAGTAAGAATGGCTAATCTGTTGGTGTTATACATCGAAAGATGGACCTTGTCATAGACTATTTTTCAACAGTGGTTATACAAATAAGGTTTCAGGAGGCAGACAATTGGCTTCCCAGCTAGATGGGAGGACACAATCAGAAAGTGAAGACAATAAAGCACGCATTCCTTATTTACTTAGTTTAGCAGGTAGCTTGGTGTTATATAGCACTGTGTTGTTGAACTGAGATGAAAATTAAGGTGACATGAAAATTAAAGTTTTAAAAAGGATCACCAAATGTAAATGAAAAACATTTGGTACCTCTGGCCAATGTATGGGGAAGGAAACAAAACACTGTTACAACGATAATATTCCGTTTCCATTAAGTGATTTTCTTGCATGCATTTTTCTATAGTACACCACATCCAAATCCAGAGAAAATGTGCTGAATGCATTCTCTTTTCAACTTTTTTCTTTGTGAAATGTTTAGCTGCTTATGCATGTGCTTAGACATTCCTGACAACATTATATTGTACTTTTTTAAATTAAATGATGAGTACAGGGACTTGAGTATTGACTTAGAAACTGCCAATGCTATCATACAGTATAAACACTTAGAAATGTCTACATAAAACCTTTTCTCATTACAGTTTTGTCATTATGTGCTCCACTGGATTGCTTCAGCTAAGACTATAAAATACAAAGTGAAAATGCCTCTTCTCGAGTGAGAATCAGCATTAGCATCATACCAGCTCACAGCAGACATGAAATTGTATTTTGGATGAAGGTCAGATTAAAATAGGAGAATCCCTGTCTCTGTGTTAAAATGGGCACATATTCATTTTATGACTACATTTTGATGACTGTTGGAAATTAGGGTCAGTATAAAAATATAAGTTCATGAACCGTGTCCAGAAAACCTCCCCGCTTGCCTGGTCAGAAAGCCAGCCCCTTGATCAGAGTATCGGCACAGTCAAGACAAAACCAGGAAATGGGCTCCCTGCGCCTCATGTTTATCTTGTGATAATAAACAATCTTATTCCTGCACATCTGACCTCTGGCATCCTTCAGGTCCTTCAATTAATCTGCTTCCTTCTCTCTGTTTAAGACTTCCTGCTGGATCAGTCTGGATCACCCTCCTCTCATTAGCATCACTGTTAGTATTATCTATATCCCTGACAGGCACATTTGTCTAGGCAGACTTGTGCTTTTCACTGAACATTATGCACGGCCAACATGTTGTTAAGCATGCATGCTATAAGACATGGAATGTATTAATCTCTGTGTCTATGGGGAAACAAAATACAAGGAAAATAAAGATTGTTGTAAAAGGGAGAGAAACGAACGTTAGAGGAGAGATAGTGGAAGTTTGGTGAGAATGAAAGAACAGAGAAAGAAAGAAACAGCAGTAATTATGTAATATTGATGGACAGTAGACTATAGGTGGTCTGTTGTACTGTAACTATACTGCTGGCTCTGGTTTGTAAGCCTGCATATGACGACAGCACCAAGACATCCTTTGTGCTAACGAACAATAACACTTGCTGCTCGTAATAGCACCAGCGCCATCTGTTGACAATTTTCAGCACCTACAAAAACA
This sequence comes from Albula goreensis, assembly GCA_022829145.1. Classification (NCBI taxonomy): domain Eukaryota; kingdom Metazoa; phylum Chordata; class Actinopteri; order Albuliformes; family Albulidae; genus Albula; species Albula goreensis. Next base: position 23,485,601 of record CM040742.1, read on the forward strand.
CCTGTAATTTCAGTTAAATACTTTGGTCATATTCCTCATTCACACAGCAGCCACCCTCAATCAGGGTGAGATACAATGTAACACATGACATACTATCTTGTTTATACAGTGGGAGAGCTGTTCATTGTTTTAGGTTGCGTGCTGTAAACCAAAGGTGCCAGAGACTCTTTTCCCTAAAAAGGTGCCGGTTACCCAACCACCAAGGTAGGTTGAACAACAGACTGACGTACACAAGATGAGAGGTAACTATGTGTACTATTGCAGTTGCAGGCATACAAATGCACTTATATACTTTGCACATGTGTCCACAGTGATGCGTACCTCTCGACCAGGTGGTTTCTCAGGCCCTTCATCAGTCCTATGAAGATGGTTTTGACTCGGGGCGTGAGGATCGCTTGGGAAACGTGGAAAGAGCCATACTTGGATCTCTCGCCCAAGGTGGTCTGCAAGAATTCGATCAGCTTTAAGGCATCTGTGGTGTTGGCCCAGGGGGCAGGGATCTTACTTCCTGGCCACAAGAGGGGGCAGTCTTCAGCTAGTTCATGATGGTAAAACACTATGACCTGGGGAGAGAGGGAAGAGACTAAGACCAGTTACTCGATAGGCAGTCAACGAGTTCACAGGGGTTAGCTTGGTTGATGGCCAGACTGAAGCACAGCAGATGCTAAGGAGCTACAGTGAGGACCAGAACGATGTAATTGAGAATCCATACAATCAGAGGACTGCTTGGGAAAACATTACTTTGAACTGCTATCAGTAAATACCCTGGTGTATGAAAGGGTGTTATGGACATTGTCAGGAATTATCACTGGTAACTGCACACAAAGTGCAGGGAGCTTTTCCTTTGCTGCTACTGCCATTTGCTTGCTCTGTGGGAATGCAAATGCTTTTCGTCTTTGATGAGCATATAATTATTCTTTTTCAGCCTTTACAGTTCTGTTATTCCATATGCTTTCATTTTTATTTGCCTGTATATCTGAAGCCCATGTTGTGTTTGTTTGTTTGTCACACAAACTCCACCACAATTATTGTTTTTTGCTGTTATGAATGTTTAACATTTGACTGGTTGTATTTAGGACCAGGCTGTCTCACTCACCTGGTGCATCTTCACACAAACAGTTGAATCTGACTCCACTGCAATCTCCCCTGGTATTAAATTCCTCACACAAAAACCTGGCCTTAACTTTACCTCACTCACCTGACACTTGTTCTCCCACAAGTAGTCCAGTGTGATATCCTCCACCACGTTCCTCTTGCAAAGCTTGTGTCCAAAAATATTCTGCAACATGGCTATCAAGTACATGTGGTGCTCCTTGCCCATAGCATAGTGATGGTTGAAATCCAAGAAGACCACCTCCTTGGTGTGGCTGTTGAGGAAGTCGTTGATTTCGTTGAGGCCGTCCCGCACCTTGTGGCCAAAGAGGCCGTGGATGAAGTAGACCTCATGGCCTGGCTCACCTGGTTTGGAGGATACCCGCAGGTCAAAGTAGCGGATGCCGCCCTCCAGCTGCTCCCTGAAGGTAAGGGTCTGGGTCATGGACCACTTCTTCATCACTTTCTTGGCCAGCTGGCGGAACAGGCCAGCGAGGTGCTTGACCACAGCCTTCTGGTCTGGGCCCACCGGAGCCTTCTCGTCCACCCAGAAGCTGAAAGAGTCGTGAGACCCTGATGTAGACCACAGTGAATTAGTGTGATATTGCCTACCACATTACTCTACATGATCTTTAATGACAGAATCCATTTCAGCTACCTGTTTCATTTGACATGAGTTCAATGATGCACATCTCTTACCCAGTTATGCTCATTCCTTACAATAGAAATTGTTCATTCTTAAAATGTGGGGAAGTACACATCTGGAATCTGAAGTCACAGCTCTGATTTAAGTACACAGGCCACATGGATGCTCCTTAGTCATACACCTACTGTATGATGTGTCCTTAAGCCCTAGCAACAGCTACTGAAGCATGCAACAGCTACTGAAGCATGCAGGAATTTCTAGAGCAGACATGCCCCCCTCTTCTGAATTATTTATGAACAGGAGAGGTTAGCAGGAAAACCTCTCAACACATGCCTTGATGTGTGAGATGTCCATCAGTCCGAATAAGCAAATCAGGGACTCATTTACCTCCTGGCAGATACTGTTTATACTGTTATCAGGGCTTGTTTTAGGGTTTCGAAGGTTAGGCTTTCAACACTGGACACTTGGAAGAAGGAGAGGTGAGTTCCTCTAAGTGACCTTGGGTGACATGCCCGTGCCCTAATGACCCTGGCTGACATTTCTGTGTACCTCAAATTGTTGTCTGCATGGCCTTTCAGGTCTGCAGTCAGTCTGTGTTCATGGTCTGATACATCTTTCATGCTCGGTGACTAAAACCCTCTCTCCTGCCAATGAAAGTAGAGCAGTGGAGCATGTCTCATATATATTTAATCACTCAGGTACAGAAATCAGCACAAATTTGGAAAGGAGTTCTGAATTGAAGGAAAGGAGTTGAGCCCCAAGACTGGTGTCCATCAATATAAGATCCTGAGACTGATGTACATCAGTGCAGAACAAATGTTCAGTCGCTCAATCTGTCACACACACATGCAGAAGAGTAATGTTCGCTATAATGCAAGGCTTTTCTTCCATGTCTGTTTGGGCCAATGGATGAGAGCGAGAAAGAGAGCTCACTGACCTCTACACTCATATTCAACAATCACATGTGTGGGAATTATGATAACTCTTGTTTATTCATTATTGTGTAAGTGACACAAGTGTGCGCTCACATGGACTGACGTGAATGACTCATGACCTTCCCAGAGACACCCAGCTGCTGACATCAGGCCAACAGTGTGAATGGAAGTATGAACTGACGGGATGGGAGTAAGAAGGGATTCAGGTCAGCACTCAACTGATACAAGATTAATACCTGAAATCCTCTTCAGATGCACACATGTACAGAGTGGCTCCACCCCTCAGCAGTAACACTTGGACAATCTTAAACACATCACCTGTATCCCGCAACCCCTGCTGGGCTTTATCAAACCTGACCAATCAACTGAACAATGGCATTATCAACACTACACATGCCTCACTATAACTTCCACTTACAAAAAAAAAACACATGTGAAAATGTTTTTTTCCTGATACTTATGGTTTGTAGACATTTTGCATGTTAAAAATATGATAACATATTAAACCTGCATTTAACAAGGGAACATACAGTTTCACACGTGAGCAGATGACTTCACATATTTCTTTTAGCTCACATGTTAAAAAAAGCATTTCATGTATGACATTTCCAGAAATGTGGTTTTCAAGACTATCAGATATTTGTATGAAATGTCATCCAAAATATAAGCCAAAAGCCTGTCCCATCCTTTCGTTTTAAATATTCTCTATGTCAATATTGACACTAACATCAGTATTCGTAGAACACGATGTATAAGGTAGTTTATACTGTGTTAATTGTTGCGGTTGTGTTAACTCTGGGCAACCCTTAAATGATATACTAAAAGGTACCCCGACCCTGGACAGGAATCTGACCCAGGTGAACCCCGTTTGTGCGTTTTTTTTTTCCTATTAGGCGAAATAGTGATTCTTGATGTATAACAATGGTCTGCGTTGTTGTCTACCATACCACAACTCATCAGTCTCATCGAAAAAAACTTGTCCAGTTGCCATTTTCACGCATTCGAAATTCCTGTGTGTGCAAGTTCCGATACTTCAATCTTTAAGGTGCCGTGACAAAGAGGGAACATTTTAATGTATTAATTAATATGCCAACAGATATGCCATCAATGATGAAAGATTGAAGGTTTAGGAATTAAAACTTAACTATTCGTGAAAAAAGAGTGGAAGAAAGACAAAGAAATGGGTAATGAGCCAAACCTCCACTGTGTTAAAATGTGTGTAAAATTGAATGTTCAGCATTGCAGAGCTGTAACACGTGATCTCTACAGATTTAATCAGGATACTGGTTGAAACAAAAACCAACAAATACGGGAGTCCCCCAAGAAAAGGATGGTAAAACCATGATTTACTTTAAACGATAAGTATTATATTCCTAAAAATGTACACTACCTGGCACCGCTAGATACTTCAGGGGCATGGAGGTAAGCGTGGGACACAGCGAGCCCATCCAGTCCGCATTGGAATTTACACGGCCCTCGACGCCGACTTTATTCCCAGTCTTCATACCACTGCCTTCTACACAAAAATAGTCTAAGATATTAAACATCTGTAGCCGTTCCCACATTATTAACTGTGTTAATTGTGCAGATATCATCCACAATAAACGGAGTCCTTAGAAACGTTATTTGTCCACTGCTCTTGCCGCATGCTTCGTCCTGGTCAATCAGAAAACTATAATCCTCCTAATCTGATATTTCTACCGCACACCCAACCCAGAGCGATAAGTGAAGCATCTCAAGATTACTCCCGCTTTGTACCTCCCTTGTGTCTGTTGGCTGCGTTTGATCGATGGCAGCCAATGGACAAGAGGTTGTTGCCATCAACCACGGATGGCATGGATCCCCTTTAACTGGGTCAATTTTTCCAAAGTAACCTTATAAAGACATGGAAAAACGCAGTAAATAAATCTGGCATTTTACACTCTGACACCACTCAATTGAAACCGAAATTTTGGATTTACTGACGTAGATTGAAAAGGCCCAGAAGTAGAAGAGTGTTTAACAGGGGATATTCAGTTGTATGTGGTGACCAAGGCCACAACATTTTTTTTTCTTTTTTTCCATTGCTGTGGAACACAATGAAACTCATTTGCTAATGTTAGAAATTCGGGCTGTGTTTTCACTAAAAAGGGAACTTAGATAATAAACGTAGGCGCGAAAATACTTCTGTGAAATATACATTGTGTGTGAATGTTGTTAAATGTTATTTAATGTAATTGGGTTCATTTTCCGTAAATTTTCTTAAATTTACTAACGTTATCTATTACTAACGTAATAGATAACTGTTTATTGACTTCATGTGTACACATTTACTGATTTGCCAGTAACGTATGTTTTTAAAATTAAAGAATCTGTCGTATTAATGTGATTTCAAATGTTCGTGAAAAGTATTTCTTTAGACTGCTTGTGGAGCATCATATAGGCAGCTGAACACCAGGGGGCAGTGTCACATCTCCCTTCTCACCGAAGCACATACAACGACATTTTTGACTGATTTATTGTGTGTAAACCATCTCATCCAATGGCGATTCAAATTAAGGAACAACAATGGAAAATTGTTTTCTAGCGTTCAGACCAACATGTATCAGAAAGATTGTAATAGGTCAATTAGTTCGTGTTCAGTCGATATTGTTTATGTGTATTTGTGCTCATCAATAGCCTACTGTCTCTCTGAGGTAGGAATATATTAGTATTATCCTGGCTATAACTAACAGCTTTTAGAGACTAAAATTGTGGAACAGCAATTTACTCCACATAATATTAAATGACTGTTGTTTTATAGAAATACATATATAGAAAATTAGTATGAGAACAAGTACTTTTTAAAATAGTTCTACACTTTTACTTTTAAGCAGTTTTGTGGTATATATTTTATGCACTTTTTTTCAACATGATATCATGACATTCATTCATTCATTAATTCATTTTCAGAACAAAGGAACAATGTAAAAATCATGACTATGTATCCTGTGGCCTCCCTCACATAAGTGTTCCTTGATGTGTTATTGTTAAATACAGCGATTAATCTCCATTGTGGCTGGAACGCTAAGGGCCCACGGTGCTTTGCCCCACCTTTGGTAGCGTATACACGGACTTCCTGTGTGAATGCTGCATGGCCTGTTAGACACAGATACTGAGGTGGTGAAGTGCAAGCTGTGCGCCAGAGCAGTGGTGAGAGAGACAGTGTGAACTCGGTAGTCAGACAATAAGTTGGTGTTTGAACCTATACAGGAGTATATGTGAGTGTGTGTACAAATAACTAAGACAGTAGTGTGCACACCTCTGTGCCCAGAGAAGAGTGAGTGTGTCAGTGTCCTCAGGGGCTGAGGCTGTATGTCTTTGTTGGAATGGACCTGAAAGAATATCATGGGAGTATCAGCAAGCAAACCTGCGAGCAGCTGCTTTCCAAGAAGGGGAAGGATGGCGCCTTCCTGATTCGAGAGAGCGAGACCATCCAGGGGGCCCTCTGCCTCTGCGTTCTGTGAGTACCTCCACCGTCTTCATCTCCATCTTCTCCCTTGTCTTTTTCTATGTGTCTCTCAGCCATATATCCTCTCTACACTTCCTCCACTGCTGTCCAATCTCTTCTCTCCTTGTTCCCAAGTTCCCATCATCATGTTGTCCTCACCTCTTCACAGTTCCATGGTAACAGAGCAATGTTTGAGACTCTAAAATACGGCAAAAACTTTTTTTTTTTTTGCTGGGGGGTTGGGGGTATGAGGAGATGTATTTATAACAATGTGTATGCCTAATAATCAGTGGTGTTCTTTCATGCACTCCAATAGAAATGAAATGTATGTTATAGGAATGTTTTATGTGTTTTCCTTTGTCACTCTGTGATGTGTGCCTCCAATGAAACTATGTCAAATTTGAAAAAAGCATTCACTTGCATACAATAAAGCAAACCAAGCTTGCAAATGTGAATTCAAACGAACGGTAGCTAACAAATAAAACAATTACCCCTTTTTAAGTAAGGCATATGTGCAAAGGTGTAACGTTACAGAAAATTAACATTATTTCTCATATTATCAATGTCATATAAGCTTGCTGTGTGTAAGTGTCTTAGGTAGCAAAAAGCCTTTCATGGTATTACAGCGGGTCTTTAACAATCGCATGCAGTGAGAGAACACACTGCACAGAGTTTTCTCCCATGACAGAGAAAACTGATGCGCTTCAAAAAGTTGAATTTGTTTAACATTATTTTGATTGTGTAGTTATATATAAATATTTTTTATTTTTAAATATTACTGACTGATGCTAAATGGACACACGTTTTTAATAAAAGTAAATTAGACCAACATAGGTACAGTTTTCTATCAGGCAACACACCAGTGGCTGCTGGAAGGCCTTTGGAAATGGCAGAAGCTGTGGCTTCTGTCTTTTAAACTTTTTTTTGCATGAGAAAGAATGAATACACTTAATTTTATTGTCTAAATATATTTAAGTCACATGAATTTGGCTGAATAAACAACAAGCTTAATGGTGAAGTAATCGTAATGAAAACTGTTTTGCAGTCCATGTAACTGAGTTTGAAACATTTGCTGTAACAAAATACTGAGCACAATGGCAGGTCATGTACTGTAAAGTGCTCATGTACAGGAAGCCAGGCTTCCCTCTGCTATGTCACAAATTTTATATTCTGTTCACAAAAGCTTTAGCAAGGATACAGAGCCACACAGTTATATTTATTTCAAAATTTTGTAGAAAGCAGTAGTTAAACCTGTGCATTACAGTGGTATAAGTGTACTAGAAGATGCAGATGCAATTTACCATTTATTATCCAGTGTTAGGCTCAGCCAAAGTCGTATGTATTTTAATATACTTTAGACCAAAATCTTCATAGACCTTCATCAGAGATTAAATTAACAAGGCAGACTAACCCAATGAATGGAAACACATCAAAAATATGATACGTTATGATGATATGCTATCGCATTACTTATTTAGTAAAATCATCCAACATTAAATATCAATGCATGCAAAAGTATGTGAACCTTCAAATGCAGTAACAGGCAGCACCTTTCTGAACAGCAAAGACTTCTGCTAAACATTTCCCACAGCTGTTCATTAGTATCTCACATCTATTCTGAGCTCTTTTTAATTTTAGAATGGCTGTCGCTCTGTGGCATTAATCTGGTCCTTGATCGTGTATGTGACCAGCTTGCCTCATTTACTGCCATAGCATTTGAACTGACTTTAGGTCCTAAGTTTAACTATCCCCACATGTAAATATTATTCTGCTTAAAGCATTTTTGTGTATATCTGCTTGGATATTTAGGATAGTTGTCTGTCTGCATGGCCCAGTTTCACCCTAGCTTCAGAACACAGAAAGGTGACTGGACAGGTAAAATACAGAATTCATTGTTCTCTCTGTAATGGCAATTCCACCTGGTTCAGAGGCAACAAAGTTGCCCCAAACCACAGCTCTCTCATCACTATAATGCACAGATAATGAACAGAATTTTTTACAACTGCAGTACAATTACTTATTTATTATTGCATGCATGGTCTTCATCTCAGACAAGTTTGTCTTGATTGGTAACGCATGCATGCTCTCAGATTTTTGTGACATAAAATGAAAGAATAAGGCAACTTACTAACATTCATTTAATTAATTGGATGATCACAAATCAGAAACGGAGGATTACATGTGAAACTGGATCATGTCGGAAATAAACCAATGTCCTTACCTGACCTCTCCAATATACATATGTTTATGCACAGTGACTGCGATGTGCATGATGAAAGCATGCAAAATGTAAAGGCTCTAGCATTAACATCTTTTGTGTTATGTCCTTGTGAATTTTAGGCTTTTTTAGGCCATGAAATTCATAGCCATTTTGAGCCTTTACTGCTGATAGACAAAGCCATGGGATTTTGGGAAAATTTTACATTAAATTAAACTGATGCAATTAAATTACATTGTTACATAAACAAATTAACTAAATATGAAACCATATTTTCAATATGTTCAGTCAAAATAATGAGACATGGACTTCTTAAGGATTTTTGGGATTGAATTTAAAATTTAGGCTTCAGAGTTTCTTCAGATGCCTAGAATCTTGACCTCCTGCCAGTGCGGACCCCCAAACACAGTTCAATAATGTGTTTTTTACTGTTTTTATCCTGACAAAAACTGTTCACAATGTCTTTGTTAATTTAGGTTCCACGGACTTAATATTTCTCAATTTGGTCGTTGACATCTTCTGATTTTGATAAGCAATGTTATAAGTTGTGCAAAGGATGACATCTCACACAATATATAGCCACATCATGAGGCCCACCAAATATTCACGTCGCTCACAACTGTGCACAAGTCTGGGAAAGCATAGCGTTGTACTGTTTAAGGTTTCATGTCAACATGGGGGATAGGGCTGGGACTTCAAACAATATTTATGCTGTTCACAAAAGCTTGACCCAGGATACAGAGCCATGAGGTAAGATTTTAGTTTTGTAGAGAGAAGTAGTTACACTGCTGCATTATAGCAATATGGATTTACCAAATGCGGGGGTAATATACCCTTTATTGTCCAGTGTAAATAAATGATAAATGTTAAATTGGAAGAATTTCTGTCTTAAGTCAGGTTTTTTACACAATAAATTCAAAGACCAAGGCTACAGTGATCAAATATTAACTGCAGCCCTTGAACAAGTTGAATTGATTGACATGGACTACCTTCATAGCAAAAAAAATAACAGAAACATGAAACCCAAGGAGAAGGGACTTACTCTTCAGTTGAAAATGTATATCTCTCTACTTAGAGAAAGACAGTTATATAAGAACATCGGTCCATTCTGAAACACGATTCTGTTTTGAAACTGCTCATTAATTTAACTCCCTTAAGGATTTGTATTGAGAGATTGTCTAATTTAAAGGACAGGTTAGTGAAATCTCTGTCCCACAAACGTCATATTACAAACTGAATTCCCATTTTACCTGATGGTAATTTTAAATGTTGTCACTGTGTTGTCTGTGTAAATACATTTTATACCAAAATCTTTTCCCCTCTATGTTGGGTCAACAAATTAAAGTAGTGCATTCCTTAAATGTGATGCAGCACAGGTGATTTATATGTTAATTTATATCTGTGGGATGATATGCATGCCCTTAACATACACATTGCTGAACATAAAGATTTTATTTTGCAATAACAACTTGTAATACCAGATAGATGAACGTTATGCCTTGTCTGGACATACTGTAGTTCTTCACCACAGTCTCTGTGCTTTGTGGGCATAGAAAGAGTGTGTCTTTTGCCCTAACTTCTTCTATTGATTGATTGATTGATCGATTTAATTCCTTCATTACATATGGTTACACTAAGCTATTAAGATGCAATTGTTTAAAGTGATTACAGTGATTACATTAGTCATTTTCTCTGTTTGGGACAATGCCTCTTTGCTCTGATGTGGGAGCTCAACTCAGAAACATGTCAGTCTTTCCCTTTATTCAACAAATTATGCCTAAAGGAGAGTGTTGTCCTGAGGTTTAATTAAACAGTTCTATGTTTACTTCCATGGACTCGGCACCTTGTTGTGTGCAATGAAAGTATTGTAATTTCCTGCAAGAAGCCCTCACACCACTATTTTGAGTATAAAAATTTCAAATTAAACTTCTTGTCTCTCTATGTCTCACGATCTAATGGGTACACCTAGAAAATGCCTTACAGAAATGTATTGAGCTTTGGAGGACAGTAGTATAGAAGGAATTATGCTGCTTGATCTTCACAGTTAACATGCATTGTTTTAATATACATATTGTTGACCAAGTCCTTGTACTTTCTTAAACTGCATGCCACTGCAGGTTTTATTGCTATGCAAATATTTGTTGGCTTCTTGAATCAGAATGGCTCATGGCACGGTACTATGTCTTATGTCATATTTAGGAGAAAATAGAGTACTCTGTACTTAATGTCAGCATGTCATTGACCCCATTTGCAAATATGAATCTTCAAACAGCACACAAAAAATATTTTGTCATTTTCATCAGGATTCATACATTTGGCAGTCTTGTAAATGAAGAAGACATCATGACTCCATGCGAACATAATTATGATCTGATATCAAATTAAAGATGAAGAGTAACTCTTTCTTGTGAAGTGTTTTACATGGACATATCACTTGCCCTCCTTTCAACAAAGACCCCCAAACCTGGCATTTCCCCAAATTTTTTGAGTGGGCATATGTATTTTTGATTATACTTTTTATTGTTTGTGGAATACAAAGGGCAAAAATGACTTATCTCTTATGTGTTACAGACAAACCAGTAAGTCTAGCTTGAAAAATAAATGCAAATATAAATATTTGGCAGTAGAGACAAAGGAATGCCTTTACACAACTATTTACATAAGGATATCTTCTTATAGTCCACATCACAATATAATTGCAAAACATAATCAATAACTGTTGAAGCAAGCCCCATGCATGATTGTACAGTAGCCAGCTAAGCCCCAATGAAGTTAGCAGTGGAGCATTCTAGAAGAACAATGGGCCTCATTCACCAACCATTCATAACAAGAATTTTCTTCTTAAAACCCACTTACGCAGTTTTCACAAAGATTCTGTATTCACCAATGTTTTCTTATTTGGGATTTGTTCTTAAGTAAGAACAGAATCTACGCACACTCAAGAGCACTCTTACGCACATTTGAGTGCTGACACATTTGTGCAAAATAATTGGTTATTGCATTTTCTTCAATTCTACAGTTGTATAATATTATAGGATTTAAATTATGATAATATTTTTTATCATTTATAATATTTTGAATTTTTTTTGTCATTACTTTACATAACATTATGGTCTTTTGAAATAAATAAACACTATGATAATACATCAATTCACATTAATTATGTTAATTTAGCCATACTGTCCTGTGAGTTGTGGATGGAATAAACCAACTGGCCACACAATACATAAAATTCCCCTATACAGCAGAGGAACAGATCCCAGTCAAGAGAGGATTCCATTCTATTGCTGGTCTACCCAACACCATCGGCACAATAGACTGCACATACATTCATATTAAGTCACCCTCTCCAGATCTGTTCCCATATCTCAACTGCAAACAATAATACTATAAATGTTCAACTCATCTGTGACTCCCAGAACCACCTTCTGAATATGGTCTCCCGCTTCCAGGAGGTGCACACGACTCTTACATTTTACATTGTTTCAGGCCTTGTCTATGGTGGTAATCTCTCTTAGGGAAGAATAGGATGGCTCATTGTGTGGCCCTCAGTCTGCTGAAGATAATGCTGTGCAGAATTGGTAAATGAGTAGGACAGATGGGGTTGGACTGGTACACAAGTAAAAGCAACAGAAACAGGGGAAAATACACCTGGGTCCCTCAAGGTTTGTTCATCATAATTATGATACATCTTGTTTATAGTGAAAATGTGTCCTTTTGAAAGTCATGATTTTGGCTTCATAATCTATTATTAACTACTTTTTATGTCATCTGGTATGTGTGACAAGGTTGTGCCTTCACCTCCCAAACACATTTAAGCCACTTCCTTGTGAAAGATTGTGTTGATATTCAGATATTCACCTATACCGAGAAGTTTATCATAGGAGATTCCATCATCAAGTGAAACTGATGGAACGCAATGCTTTGATAGTTTCATGCATGATGGCCTACAATCATTTTGGTTGTTTTTGATATAATATACTCAATATTTATGTGGGTATTTGGTTCAATTTATATTTCCACATGACTTCACACTAACACACAGATTGCACTTTGTGTGATTGTTGAGTAGCCTTGTGTTTCTGTCCAAAGGCAAGTCTTTGTCTTCCTCTCACAAGGCAAAGCTGAAAACATAATTATCTTTAGCCCTTCCTTGATAGTTTACTTGTTTAACCAAATTATGAAAACAAACTTTATTGTTGCAATTTAGTTTTTCTGCAGTACCAAAAATGAGCCAAACCAATACCACAAAAACCAAGGTACACACTGAACCTAGGGTTTGGTGTACTGTCTCTATCATTATAATGAGTATGTTGCTGCTCTTGGCCTCTTCCTGAAGAGAAATCTGTGTGAAACCATTTTCTCACACCTCATTCTCCTCATGATACAGAGATGCGCTCCTCATGCATCACATACATCTTTCTGAAAACCTGTCGTGGAAATCTCTTTGGCCTGCCTTTGAAGTGCTTTCCTATTCAGTAATGTAGGGTGTGATTTTCCCTGTGTTGGACTTAATCTGTGCCAGAAGTCACTGTGGACTTAAGTCTTATGGTGCAATGCAAACAAATGCTATTAGGTGCTCTAATATAGGGAGAAGTATTGACAAAACATTAAAAATTAATGATTGAATTAGCAGTCAGATGTAAAAATATAAAAAATAAATATGCTTTGTGACATGTTTCATTAAAATACTGACTTTTGTTTTTGCTTGTGTGTATGTGTTTATATGTGTGCAGCAAACATAAAGTGGTCTATACTTACCGAGTCCTACAGAACCACTCAGGATACTACACATTACAGGTGAGTTCATCCACTCTCTGCTGTAACTTTTCAGTAATACCTGCTAAATCAAACTGTATTTGCATTCCACCAAAGCAAAGCCCATGAACAGCACCAACAATTAAGTTATGTAAGTTGTGCGATGGCTAAGGTCACACACACATCATTGAAGAGGCTCCCATTAGTAGGGCGTTTGAGTTTACATAAATACCAACCAATCAAATGTCTTTCGAAGACTCTGCCTATTAAGTTAGACTGAAATACATCTCCTGCTGTTTATTTCAGCATAGTTGTGATTCCAAGTGTAAATTTATGTTGCATGAAAAATGCATCTCGATTTTGCTTTTTGGATTTGTTAACTTCAAACAAAAGTTACTCTCAAATAATGGAGTCATGACATTCTTCCCTGCTTGCCTGCTAACTTGCACAAAATATTTAAGTGACCTTAAGTCAGAGCATAATACATTTTATATTTTAGTCAAGGAGAACAGCATGAACACCATCAAGCATGGCGGTGGTAGGGGTATGAAGGACAGGTGTGTGCTATGCTGTCTTCATATATATACTTTTATCAGTGTTATTTTATGAAACCTCACTTTTTAGCAAGAGGCGTAGCTTTTGTGCTAATTGTGATTTAAACAATCCCGACTGACAGCATCAAATATTTTATTTATGGATCTAAACACAGTACAACCAAAACCAGTTGCAACCAAAAACACCTTGGTTTTGGACAACATGTGATAATGGATTCATTCCTCCCCCGGTAAACAATTTATAATCGGAAGAAAATTAGCTACAAAAGCAAAATGAGAAGCGACCTCTTAATTATAACCCTGTATTTGTTAGTAGCCGGGTATATCCACCAATGGCCGGGTCCAGGGGCGAACTGCGATCGCCATAAAGCGGTCTCGGCTTCTGCAAGGGAAGAAGGAGTTTTTCTATTGTAAAATGCCGGGAGGCCTCTGGATAGCAACCCAGGAGTAAAATCCTGCGACGGCGAGGCTGCCCGGGCAACCTGGCATATTGATCAGGGTAGCAGAGTGGTTGAACGCACCGGTCAAAGATCATGGAGAAGATTATGTATGAACAGATAAATGAATATATTATTAATAATAGTATTTTATATGAATTACAATCTGGTTTTAGAAAATCTTACTTTACTGACACATGCCTACTGTACCTAACAGATCTAATACGAAAAGAGGTGGATCAAGGAAATCTTTGGGGCCTAATTATGCTGGATTTGCAAAAAGCATTCGATACAGTGGCTCATGGTACATTGCTAATGAAATTAAAGGCCTTCGGCTTTAGTATGCAGTCTCTCGAAGGGATCCAGTCTTATTTGATGAATCGTAAGCAGGTGGTTGTTATAAATGGTACATATTCTGAGTAAAAAAATTTACGATATGGTGTTCCACAGGGAAGCATCTTGGGCCCTTTATTCTTTCTATTGTACATTAATGTTTTAGTATCAGCTATCATGTAATTTTTTTGTATGCAGATGACTCTGCTCTTTCAATGACTCATAAGGATAATAGTTATCAAAAAGACTATTCTCCTTATGAGTCAAAGATAATAATAGTTATCGAAAAGACTCTTAGTTTTGAGCTGCAAAAAGTAAATAAATGTTTAGCTAACAATAAATTATCTTAACATTTGCATAAAACCAAGTCCATCTTGTTTGGATCTAAAATTAGTCTGGGTTGTGAATTAGATGGCTGCTTATCAGGCAAAAGTATGGTATTGAAGGTTCTTGCTAAAATAAATCAGAGGACAAAATTCTTAGCCAGTAAAGCGACCTTTGTAAACAGTTCTATTCTTCATACATTAGCAGGATTATTATTCAATGCTACTTTGATTATGCTGCAACAACATGGTATACTGGTTTATCAGCAGAGTTCAAGAATAGGCTACAAAAGCCCAAAATAAACTGATTAGAGTAATTTTGAATCTGCATCCACAAACCCATATAGAATTGGCTCATTTTAGAGAACTTAACTGGGTTACAGTTGAACAAAGAGTCATCTATATGAAGATGCTCATGGTATTTAAATTTTTTAAGAACATTGCACCTACATATTTATTGAATTATTTTACTGTGATTAGAAATTTTATACCATATGCTTTCAAAACGCAAATGGGTAAAAATAAATGTTTTTGTTTTGCCACAGTACTATGGAATAATATTCCTAGAGAAATAAAACAATGTTTGAATGTGAGATCTTTTAAAATAACTCTTAAATCATGGTTGGTACAAAGTATGAAGCTTGAATGATCAGAAAGAACTCTGGTTAAGATGCACCCTGCAGTCTGTTCTTTTTTTTTTGTGATTTGTCTTTCGTTGTCTTTTTAAATTTGTTGTGTTTAAATCCTTGATGATTTTAAATGTATGTGATGGCTGCTTCAGAGCAGGATTATATGTATTTTTGATCCTCAGATAAATCATCATCATCATCAACAAGCAAAGACACATATGCAAACTCAATGCTTTGGTTTGTTATGATGTGTCACCATAGCATACAGTTAAAAAGCAAATCTTCAACATAGTTTCCATAGGGATAAATCTGATGTTTGAAATAGTACCGGAATATTGAAGAATGAGCATCATTTATTTTGTTACAGCAAAATGAAAGTCACCCCTCAGGAGGAAGGGTGGTTAGTAAGTGTGAAAATACTGCAGCCTTAAAAGCGATGTCAAGACTAATGAACCAAAACACCCTTCCTCAGTTTTTTTCTTCTTCAACACCCAAATATATCAGGCACTTGTTAGTCAGAGGGTGGTGGGGGGAAGGGGGTTGGTAAGACATAGCTGCACATTAAACTGAGAGAAGCCAGTATACTATAAATATTTTCAGAGCACACCATATCATGCTCTGAAAATATTCTACTTGTGCATCCACTTAAGTTGAAAATGCAAGTAGTGGTATTGGGGAGTGATTAATGTTGTTTTCCTAAAGCAAACTTACTGAGACTCCAGAAAGGGCTTTCACAACAGCCCTTTCCTCTGGCCCTCACCTGCTTAAAGGCTCTGAAGAAAGCGTTGTGTCATGTACCAGTGACAAGCTGCCCCCTTTTGCTACTAAAACATGGGCATGTCCGAGACAATAACCATAACTTTCAATGAACGTACTCTGTACATTCTAGTCCTACATTAGGAATGTATTCTAGTTCTAATCATTGTCAACAATGAAACACATACAATATTCTGATTAACGGTTATTATCCTGCTGTAGTTTCATCTAGAACAAGCTGGTTACATGCACTGTGAATTATGTTAACTACTACCAATGTATCAGTTTACTAGATAATCAGAGCTTCCAAAAAATCTATGCAAAGCACACCTCTGACTCTACTAGGCAACTATAGGCAACTATATTTCGTTTGGGAGACATACTCACTGTGTTATGTCTAGTTTTATTTTTTACAGTATGGCAAAATGCATTCCTTATTTTTCATACAATCATATGGATTTTATTTAGTTTTCCCTGGTAATGTAAATCTTTTTCTTTTTGTTGTAAGCTTTTTTATTTTTTTTTAACTAATACCTGATCTGATCACTGATCAATATATTGTTACAGTTTTTCTGAATTGCTAAAATACTAAACCCCATTCTCTGAACCAAATGCAATTACAGATGCAAAGACACTATTATCCAGAGTGACTTACAACAGAAAGTGTATTTCTTTTGGGACAAGGGTTTTAAAGTCCTAGAGGGGGTTAAAATCTGGAGGGAGGGCCAGGAGGGTTAGCATGGACTAAACCCTATGGATGACCTGTTGAAGAGGATCTCAGTAAAGGAGAAGATGGGGCCAGAAAGAAGAGGAGCTCTAACTTGTCGGGGTTGAGCTTAAGATGGTGGGTGTCTGTCCAGCTCTGAATATCCGGCAGACAAGCAGAGATCCGAGCGGAGACCTGTGAGTCAGAGGGAGAGAATGAGAAAAAAAGTTGGGTGTCATGAGCATACCAATGGTAGGACAAGCCATGGGCAGGGATGACAGGTCCAAGAGAACTGGTATAAAGAGAGAAGAGAAGTGGGCCAAGAACAGAGCCTTGGGGGACTTCTGTAGCAAGCAGACAGGGTGCCGATACTGCACCATCCCAGGCAACCTGAAAGGAGTGACCGGAGACGTAGGACTTAAACCAGCCAATGGCGTTGCCATGGATCCCCATAGCAGCCAGGGAGGACAGGAGGATGGAGTGGTTGACCGTGTCAAAGGCAGCCGATGATGATCAGAACGGAGGAAAGGGAGGCTGCTCGTGCAGTGTGGAGAGATTCACTGACCGAGAGAAGTGCAGTCTCAGTCGAGTGACTGAAGCCAGACTGGTGGGGGTCCCACAGATTATTCTGAGAAAAGAAGAGAGAGAGTTGATTAGTGGTCGTGTGCGCTAGAGTTTTGGACAGGAAGGGGAGTGGGGATTCAGGGTGGTAGTTATGGATGACAGAGGGGTCCATGGTGGATTTCTTCAATAGCAGGGTGATGTGAGCCTGCTTGAAGGAAGAGGGGAAGCAACCAGTGGACGAGGAGGAGTTTACAAAGGTGGGTGATGAATGGGAGAATGGCTGGGGTGATAGACTGGAGAAGGAATGAAGAAATGGGATCAAAAGCACAGGTGGTAGGACGGTGGGAAAGGAGAAGCTTGGAGTCCTCAGTGTCGGTAAGAGGGGAGAAAGTGGTGAAGGACAAGGAAGGTGTAGAGGGGGAGGAGGGAGGTGGGGGAGATAAGACAAAAAGATGTTACAGATGTCTGCAATCTTACCATCAAAGCAAGATGCAAAGTCATCCACAGAGAAGGAGGATTGAGGTTGGGAAGAAGGGGAGCTGAGGAGAGAGTAGAGAAGGGAGAATAGCTGTCAAGGATTTGAGGATTTATGGATCTTAGATTCAAAGAAATTAGCTTTAGCAGAAGTGGTAGAAGAGGAGAAAGCGGTGAGGTGAGACTTCTAGGACGTCAGGTCAGAAGGCACTCTGGATTTCCTCCACTTCCTCTCAGGATGTCAGTCATTGATGGCTTAGGAGGAGAGGAATGTGCAGGCCTGGAAGCTAGAGGACAGAAAGAGTCAAGAGTTGAAGAGAGAGAGGAGAGGTGAGAGGAAGATGCAGAATCAGTGGAGAGGTTGGAGAATGTGTCGAGGGAGTGGAGAGAAGCAAGGGCTGCAGACATAAGAGAGGAGGGTGACAGAGAGCGGAGATTGCAGTGGGCTGACACAGACAGGGTGGAGGGAATGGAAGGGGAAAGGGGAGACAGAGGGAGGGAGAAAGATGAAATGATGGTCAAGGATGATGCCAGCACTGTGAGTTGGAGGAGAGTGCTGCATGGAGAGGTCGAAAGAGCAGAGCAGTGGAAGAAAGGCAGCAGACTGGGATGCTCCTAGTTGGATGTTGAAGTCAGCTAGAAGGATCAGCAGGGTTACATCTTCTGGGAAGGAGCTGAGCAGGGGGTCTAGCACTTCCAGGAAGTTGTCTAGGGGCCCTGGAGGATGGTAGATGACCATAATAAAGAAAGGTGAGAGAGAGGAAAAGCAGAGAAATTCCAAGAAGAAGAAATGAGCAAACCAGACCCGCCATCCCGGCCAGATGGCCTTGGGGTGTGCGAGAAGGAGAAGGAAGAGGAAATGGCTGCAGGAGTAGCTTTGTTGTCCGGTGTGATCCAGGTCTCTGTAAGTGCAAGGAAGTTGAGAGAGAGGAGGGAGGCATATGCTGAAATGAAGTCAGCCTTCCACGTGGCAGACTGGCAGTTCCATAACCCCCCGCCACGATGAGGCCGTCAGAGGAGGTTGGAGATGTCCCATCGCCGAGCAGGGCCGTGACGATGGAAGAACCTTCTGTGTGGGAAAGAGCAGAGAACAGGGATGGGATACTTACACCTGGCAAGGCAGTGACGACAAGGAGTGGGGAAGGGAATTTGCACATCTCATTTACTCTTTTTGCAAAACTCTAAACACATTCTCACTCACTAAGACACATTTTGCACTGTGATGTATAATGTTAACCACAGTTGGCAGACATTAAACACAATTACAGTGCAGATGTCATAGCTCAAAATTGTTCACACTTGTTAGTAATGATATGATGAAACTAATATAAAACAGTTTAGAGTACACAGATGGCAGATGGGTGCATTGAAGGTTGATACGAAGAATGGATGCAAACATCTGATGCAATCAGTGCTGATTGTTTATAGTGCAACACCATATGACATACTACTGTCAAGCTGC
This sequence comes from Albula goreensis, assembly GCA_022829145.1. Lineage (NCBI taxonomy): Eukaryota > Metazoa > Chordata > Actinopteri > Albuliformes > Albulidae > Albula > Albula goreensis. The sequence continues at coordinate 23,504,957 of CM040742.1, forward strand.
AATATATTGTAATGTATGTAAAGCAGGAGTACATACACTCTATTGCATAGGTATGTCTTTCTGTAGCACTAACAAAACTATATGTAGTTTTAAATGTAGAGAGTGTTTGAATTGGATTCCATAGAAAGACCTCATGAATATATTTTTTGGATGAAGTTGGGTTCAATCTGAGGAATAGGAGAAGGAGAGGCTGGAATATAATTGGCCAACAAGCCATTGTTGAAGTCTTTGGCCAGCATGGTGGCCACAGTGACAATGTGACACTTCGTGCAGCCATAAGTAATCGTGGGGTTCTCCACCATCATGCCACATTGGGGCCATAACATCTTCTAACCCAACATCTTCTTACATTTCTGGGTGGTGTTGTTTCAGGATGTGTTGTTTGGGCGTGAGCAGCAGGATCTTGAGCAGGCAGGGCATCCTGTCTATGTTGTAGTTTGGGACAATGTCAGTTTTCACCACGGTGTCTTAATATGGGAGTGGTGCAGCATCAACCAGAGATTCATAAATGTTTGCCTGCCACTATACTCCCCTTTCCTCAACCCAAAGTCAACCCAAACCCAAGAGTTTTTCGCTGCATGACGGTGGATGACACATAACTGAAAACCCTATACCATGGAACATGTCCTACAGGCCATGGAATTGGCCTGTGGTGACATAGGTGTGGAGTCTTATCAAGGTTGGATCCGGCACACCTGAGGGTTTTTCCCATATTGCCTGGTTTTTCATTTACATTTTGTCTTTGTCCTTTGGCCTTTTGGAGTACTGTATTTTTACAGTATTTTTACAATTGGTTAAGCACGATTTTGAAAACAGGGCTCATTTTGACAAAACAGCACACACAATTTACACAACCACACACACACAAGTAGCAGAACACCTCTGATCTTTTGCAAAATGACACACTACATTCAAAACTACAATAATTTATTGTCACTGTATGGCACACATGTTTAATATGATCTGATTCAGTTACAGCAAAGTACATGAATCTATTGACCAAACACAACACACAAGACCAGTACTGCACACTGATGAAAATATTTATTTCTATCCACATTGTAAAATCAGTCAGTACATCCATGCTTGTCCAAAGGTTGCATTATGCACTGAAAATCAGAACAGAACATATTCTAAACTGAATATAGTACATAAACACAGCAAAGAACATTTGTGGGGACAAAAAAGAAAGCCTGAATAAAAAAAGACCCATAAGCATCATCTCTTCGCCTAGCTGGATGCGGCCACATCACAGGCTATGTCCTCTCTTGCAAGACAGCGAGGGAAGAATCTTTCTGAATAGCAAATCCATCCTTGCACAGACCCTGCATCAATTTGGTCACAGGCCACCTCCATGGCTTGAATGAGGGATATCCTGAGTCAAGTCAGAAAAAAACTCCTCAATGGGGTTAAGGAATGGAGAGTATGGGAGGTATCGGAGTGAAAATTGTGGAACCTGATGAAACCAGTTTTGGACCAGAGCAGATTGGTGGAAAGACAATGACAATGCATCTCATCTGCTCTGCATCCATTTGGCCTTCTGCTTTGACGATGTTCAGTAGTCTGTCGAAACTTGTGAGTATGCTAACTCTGTTGTAAGGACCTAAGTTGGCAAGGTGGTGGAGAACCTTATTCTGTGTGATTGCAGTGCACATTGTGATGTTACCACCATGTTGGCCCAGGACATTCAAAATGGCTCTGTGGCCAATGATGTTGTTTCTTCGTCTTCATACTTTTGTCATGTTAAACCCAGCCTCATCTATGAAGATAAATCCATGTGAGATTGCACATGGATTTATTCTCTCTGTCCAGCCTCTCTCAATGTCAACCCATGGTTTACAACATGGTCAGCCAGTTACAACATGGTCTTCCTCATACTGCAACATTGCCTTCAATTTTTGTTGGAGACCGGTATACACACATGTTGCCTTTTTATAGTGCTTACAGCTGATTGGTGAGTTTACAGTTAAGCACCAAAGTGTCTGTACTCCTGATAGCCGTGTTTGATCAGTTGGTTTATAGATGTGGTTTTGAAAGGCAGTGCCTTGAAATGAAAAAGAAGTGATATCATGCTAGATTTCTGTGTCTCATGTACAGAGGTGTGTGTAGTGTTTTGCAAAAAGTGTGAGGCAGACAATGTGCTTATAGTTGTGCAGATCTGGGCTGAGATTTTGCTCCTTGAGTGCTAGGTTTCAGTAACTGTTATTTTTAATTTTAGTGTGTAGGCAATCATAAAACACTGTACTGTAAGTGCTGAATCCACAGACATTCAATACTGTATTGCTTGTAGTACTTACAGTATGCAATATCTAAACTGTGTTACTGAGTTGTGAATATTTGTTTTTTTGGAAAATGCATTTACTGTATTATAAACAGTAAACATTTTTTTCTGGAGCTACATGCCCTGAAGACTGTTTTTCATTTTTTGATGTGTGTAATGAATGCTCAGTAGTGTTTTTATTTTGACTGCCTTTGTGTATGATCTGAAAACATTGTTTGATTTTGAGCACAGATAAAACTGTTTTGAGGTGAATGTTTGATGTTTGCAAGAAGAGTCAGAGGTTTTGTGAATGTAGTTTAAGAAATTGCAATTTGTGTTTACAGTTTTGAGAAAGGGTGGAAGGTTTCAAGAAATGTATCTTACCAGTTGTGAAAAACAGTAATATTATATTCATGTCTTTCATTAAAAAATGTAAGATTTTTGGCTCATCATTAGGGATAGCTGTTGAGCGAATTAAATATGACTGAATATTATACCTAAAACCCAAATTCTGATACAGGCATGATGTAGGAGTAGGGAGTATATCCTGAAGAGAAAACATGACAACATATGATTTAACACAGATACTAGTTACTCTGATCCACTTCTTTAGGGTACGATCATCACTGTAAGATTCACAAGTGTCATGCCATAGTTAAAATAATCAAATGTTCCGGCTCAAATCAGATTATATATTTTTTTCTGTTATCGTTGTCTACCAAGTGTGTGTTAATCTTCAATGTTATAGTTCCCATCCAGTCACTTTAATATTAATTCGGAATACATCCTGGGCATCTGTGTACTGTGTGAAGTATTTTAAAAATAAAATCGCTAATGCATATCTTTATAAAATTTAAAAATAATTAATTTAATAAATAATCTCCAAAGGATTTACTTCCAAAAGATTTTAATGTAGTGGTTACTGTATGACATATCAAAAGGACAATGAATTGCAATATTATGAAACAGTATTTTTAATAAAACAAAATTAATAGTTAACAAACTGATAACAGTCACGCAATAGTTATAGTATAAGGTAAACTGGAACACTAACTAGGCTCCTGCCAATGTGAAAACTGGAACTTCAAGCTAACAATTTCATTAGAAATTGATGTCATTTAAATTACGAACTTGCAAAGCCTGCTTTGTTATTTGAGTGGAAGTATACTGTATATACGTAGACAATACTTGCACCAAAAGGAGAATTGCAGTGTATCTCTCTCACCAGACTTAATACAGAAAAACAGCATGCAACCATTAACTATCAACAAACAGTAGCATGGGGAAGGGATGCGAAAATAGTAGGTGATTAGTCAACTGACACAACAATCATAGCCAATTCCCAATAATTAGTTAAACAGCCTGGGATTTTCAAATATTGACCCTTGCAAAACAACGCAAATCTTAGACTTTATTCTTAGACTGCTTATTCAATACCTCCATGTGAAAATGCAATACAAATCACAGGAAAATTTCATTTTTTTCTGTTGGGTCCCTTTATGCAATATAGTAATTGTATACAAAATTGTTCAATTAGGGGCTTTCTTCTCAGCAGCTCATGCATACTCAATGAGCAGTGAATTTGAATTTATTTTGAAATACAAACAAAAGATAGTGTCTGTAGTAAAAGTGCCCACTGTCATTTTCACTACATCTAACCCATCTGACAATGTCTAGACCTCTGCTGGTGTGCAGGAGAAGTTCTTTAAGACCCTGGAGGACCTCATCAAAAACTATAAGAAAAATGGAGAAGGTCTTGCCATGCGACTCCGTCATGGTGTAAAGAGGCAGAATCCTCCACAACAAAGAGACGTCCAAGATGAAACACCTGACTATGAGGGTCAGTATACAACCTTCAAAACACAAGAAAAGCCCTGAGCTTAATGAAGAAAACTTCCTACATATAAAATGAAAATATTACTGGCTGAAATGATTACTGCGTTTTAACAGCATAGTACAATCACATAGATGGAACAGTGTTCACCATATTGAAATTGCTGTTAGTAACAGCTGTGTTGAGATGTAAATCCTCTGTGCTAACTTTGAGGTTAAAGGTGGTCACACTGTGTTTTTCTGTCTTTTTGTCAGATGTGGAAAGCTCATCGGAGTATGTTATGGTCCTGCCTTCTTGAATTTTTTTGACGTGATCATCAACCCTTTGGAGATCCCTCTTGTGACTTTGACATGATCACAGTGTGGATTGGGTCCCCAGAACCTGTAACATTGGCATCACCAGGTTGTTATGAATATGGACTGTCTTACATAAAGCCGTACTTAAGCCAGTGTCTCACTACAGTCAGAGGTGGCCTACAAACGTCAATGTGCTCAGCTGTGATGTCATGTTTCCTTTACCATTTTCATCCATTTGCAGTGTAAATATATTTTATAAGTGCATTTAGCCTGAATGTGAGCAATATCATGCCTTATTCTTTTCTGGTTACAGGCTCACTGCCATGAGGGGGAAACAGGGCATATTGTCTCCCCTTAGTTTTGTATCCATATTCTTTCACACAGTCTGCCCCTTCCATCATGCTCCTCCGATTTGTTGTGTCTGAACGCTTCATTCACTCAACTCTATTGCACACATCGATGGTAGACTAAGTTGTACAAATTTTACTGGCTGAAAAAAAGACAATTGTGATTGGCTTTCCCAATAGAAGGGCGGGGTCAATTTGACCATTTAGATTTATCAAATTTATGTACAAAAAAAAAAAAAAAAAACACTGAACAGTTGAATAGAATATCGAGTTAACTATTTAGATACCTAGCTGATGATGAATATTAGAAAGTGGCTTCACCAGGGCATAACTTTAGCATCTACCAATACATTTTGGTAAATTGGAGAGTTGTCCATGTTTTTTTAAAGTGGTGCAGTAGCCTGTATTCTTGCAGCAAGACAGCTGTGCGTGGCTGCAAATACAATGGGCCTCATTTATCAATATTTTCATAAAGCTGTGTGTAAATTTAACCGTCAACAGAAATGAACTAACAAATTCCGCCAGATTTATCAAACACACTAAACACAGCATTTGTTCATATTTTGTCTGTATGTTGATAAATACCAATCAATCGAAAATGAGAAGCGCGTTCAAAAAATTTTCGATTAGCATAAATCGACGCCATGAAATGCCATATAAGGAGCCTGAAATTGAATTGTTGGCAATGTAAGGAGTTGGCAGAGAAAAGGCAAACGAAAACAAAAAACTATTCTGAAGCGGCGACTAAAGTTTTGTGAATGGAAATAGAATTTTTTAAAAATGCTTTGTTCAGAAGTGTAAGTAGTTTAGTGTCGGGGCCGGGGAAGACCAAAGTCTGGCAAGAAATAACTGTTGCAGTTAATTCGGTGTCAAAAGTTCCGCGTACGCTGCAACAGGTAAAAAGAAAATGGTGTTTCTTTTCATATTAGTCCAATCGCATAAGAAAGTATGTTTATTAAATAAGAACGTAAATGTATTATGACAGTCCTATTTCTGTGCTGTTTCGGAGACATGTTCACTGCTTAAGTTTTCCTTAGAGCTAATAGAGCGAGGTCAGCCATAGCAATGGTTTCTGCTCCTTATTTACAGCAAACGTCGTTAAGGTGTTTTATGGAATTCATGTAAAATTACAAACAAGAACTAGATATAGCATTCCAAAAGAAACTCTGTTTGCTTGCCGAGGGCTTGAAGAGTATGTAGGCTACCTACTAGAAGGTTTAATATACTTACTGTTAGTATATTAAAACTTTCAGTAGGTACAGTAAGCACTGAAGTAGTAGCAGCAGAAGTACTAGAATCAGTCAAAGAACAGCAGAACTTTTTGTTCAAAATCTGATATTGTCATTTAAGATCATTAAACCTGAACAGCATTGCAGTGTCATTATATCCAGAAGTTATTTCAAAATGTCAAGTCCGGTAAGGTAGTTAACCGGCAAGCATGCTGTATTATTTGGATAATTTTTTCAACTACCTTAAAATTTCAGCGGCAGTTATAATTACACATTAAAGACACATTAACATGCTCAACATTACACCAATGTGAAGTCAATGCAGGCCATTTTTAAAAGCTTTATAGTTTAAAAACTATGAATGGTATAGCTTAGAAAAATACAAGCAACCTGACCAGTATATTCACGCCAAGTTCAGTATGTCTACCTAGAAAACTGTTGGAGGATATACGTCTGGAAGAACCAGGAATAATAATAATAATAAGAAGAAGTAAAGATTCTATAGAAGAACAGTAGTTTGCGCCTTTGGCAAGCAAACTAATTAATTTTATTAATCAGTATTACACAAATGAAGCATCACCTGTTTTAATGTTGAATCCAATAGTGAATTTATATAACACTTTGAACCGTTATAATGTTACTATATTACTGCCAAATGATTTGCTACTCACTCTAATTAAATAAAAAATGAGTGAATGGAAAAATAAAAGCAAAAACACGAAAAACAAGCTTTACAGCCATGTTTTTCCATTAATGCACACAATACGAACAGTTTAGAGCACTTGTGAAATTTCTTCGGATCCTCCGAACAAACTTATATACGAAAACTTTGATAAATCCCACATTTTTTGTGTAAATGCATTTACAAACGATTTACGATCAAATTCGTTTGGCTCACATTTGATAAATGAGGCCCATTGTGTGTAATTGTACTATAGATTATTGTCCCTCCAGTGGTTTCAGCAAGCAAAAAATAGTTCTGCCCCTCAGCCATTTCTGATGCCCCCTTGCCTGTCATGCAGCCAGGTGTTATGTAAATACATACAACATATCATGCTTCATATGGGATTGTTTTATAATTAATATTTTGATTTTTGTATCATTAAAAGCTCAAATGTTCAACGTATATTTATAGATCTCAAGGTAAAACAAGTGCACCCTTGCTGAGCAGTCTAAATCATTCTTATTTTGTGATAATTTTTAATTTTTTAAAATAAAAATGTATTGTTATTTTTAAACAATTAAATTCTTCCAAAAATGTTTATAAATCGATATCCCCCATCAAATCCTTGGCAGTCTCACCCCCTTCACCTGGCCAAGTCATTCTTAAACTTGCCCACAGAGGCCCTCTCAGTAATTTAAGTGCAAAGGGGCCAGTCTGTTTGGGAAGGGAAGTTGCAGTTTGTAGATTTAACTTACTTCACTCAGGTCGGTTCCTACAAGTCTTATCTTCTACTATTTAGGAGGTGAGAGTTCAACAACCTGCAGCATAAACAGCCTCAAGTTAGAGTTCCTCTGCTTTGACAGCGCAAATACTATGGATGACCGTCAGGTTTTAGAGTGGCCTAAGCACATGGAGGATGTGTAACAGATTATATCACCAATAGGTGTGGCATATCATAGCCAATCAGAGCATTTTCTCTGTAAATGAGAGAACTAGAACTGTTGAGTTTGTTGTGAAGCAAAATTAATTGTGTACCAAAGTTAATTTAGTTAATATTTAAGTTTGTATTAATTTATATTTAATTTGAAATATATCAGTCTCATTTAAGATAAGGTATGGTTGAAATTACTAATTATGCAATATCCATTCTACAGTACAAATGGACCATTATTTTCTACCACGTCTTTTGTGTCTTAATCTCTGCCAATTTACAAAAAAATAAATAAATAAATAAATATAAAAAATAAAAAAGAACATGTGCAAGCTGCAGGAATTCCCAAAAGACTGATTTGTTACAGTATCAATGAATTGTGTTAGGCATTTTCTGTTTTAGATTCTGCTGTTTAAAGATTCGCCTATTGACCAAACAAAAGCAGCAACACTTACTTTTTGTTCAATCTGCTGACCATGTACATTAAACCAAGTAATTGTAATACTAGACTTTGTCATTCCTTGTTATCTCATTTAGGAATGATCTGCCTCGTTCACAGATCTATACCGACAGTGTATCATTTTTCTGCTCAGTAGAGATTGATGATGTCATTAGGACACCACTTGACCTTCTTCAGTAACATTGAATTTAAAATCTGTGTCTCAGATAGAAATGTCACAGAACTACTCAGAACACAGGCTATTTTATAAAGGCATTTCTGTTCAAGAATACACAGGAAGTGGTGTTAAATGGCTGTGGCTTGAGCATGTTTCCCCCTCCACTGAGGTCAAACTAAATGGAAACTGTAGGTCTCATAACTCTCACACCAGGGCTGCACGTCATGGAAACCCACAAACAGACAAATTTATTAGCAAGCATGAGACCTTGGAAAGAATTATTACTTTTTAAAAATGGACCTGGTATTGCTGTCTTTTTTGCATTGAAAATGGTGTTATACGTACCTTGACATACTCCTCTGATTTTATTGACAAATCAGTATTTGGTCACTAATGGATTGGCCAAATATTTAAAGACCAAGCATGCACACCGACTCAAATACATTAGCGAAATACTGTTGGCACAGCAACAGCATCTGTAACTGGTGTATGAACAGTGAATTCTGACCACTACACCACTGGTTGTAGCCCAAAATATTTTCACATGCAATTTATTTAGAACGCAAATACACAATTTTTGTAATAAATATTATGAACATACAGTGTTAATTTCCAAAGCATTCATATTTTTAAGAGACATATATTTTCTGATGGAGAGAAGTGTTTGTTTGATTAGCATCGATTTAATAACTATAATACCTAACAATCACACATTTTCCTAAAAACACGTTAAGACTCTTCTTGGAAAACATCGTTTGATTGCACATATTGAAATGTCTAAAAGATGATTTTTTGTGGTTCGTCTTTGTGGCAAGAAGACAGAAGAGGCTAGTATGCTTGTGTCAGAACATGTATTTCTTTTGTGGTTTTTTGGTGGCAGGCAGACAGGAAGGTAAACGTAGGGTATGCTTCACTGATGCACATATCAGAGTTCAGATACATGTATTCAGTACATGTGACGTATGAGGCAGAGGCAGAGCTTTGAGGTTTTTTGTTTAAAGGGGCAGTACGTATCTTGTTTCAGTGTGACAGGGCCAGGCGGTATGAACAAATTATTAGTATGGAGATATATTCTCTAAGGGGTCTATTCAGACCCACGGTCAGCGCGACTTAAGTGCTTTTTTGACCTGCTGTGCGCCTTTTCACAGTGTCTGCTCCTATTCTGACGTTGAACCTTTAGGTGTGCTTGGGAGACTTGCACGTTTGGGGCGGAGATTCATAGAAATCGGGGCGTTTCTCATTAAAATACCCTCTACATGGATTCAGACTTCGACTAAGGCTGCGTTCCATTACTCAAATTTGTCTTCTCCTTTCCTCATTTCCTCCCCTCCTTTCCTCCACATATTTCTGGGGTAGGAAAGGAGGGGAGGAAACGAGGGGAGGAAAAGGGGAGACAAATTTGAGTACTGGAATGCAGCCAACAACTCAATTGTTGGCGATGTTCAGAGCCATACTTTTATGTGCGCCTGTTATCCAGAAATAATTTAAATGATTTCAAGAGTTATCATACTCCATGCAATATGGCAACACTGAAAAAAATGTAATTTCAAAGTCTGACCGAAAGGACTGCACGACTTAATACTGGGTTGTGCTGTGCGTAGGATACGCACCCTGAAAATCCACTTAAGTCAAAGTCTGAATCCGCATAGAGGGTATTTTAATGAGAAACGCCCCAATTTCTATGAATCTCCACCCCAAACGTGTAAGTCTCCCAAGCATGTTTGAAGGTTCAAGGTCAGAATACGAACAGACACTGAAAAAGCGCGCAGCGGGTCGAAAAAGCGCTTAAGTCGCACTGAGTGCGGGTCTAAATAGACCCCTAAATGTTTTGGTGACTGACAATTTCATACAGCATTTCAATGTCAATAAGCATTGCCCCGAAAAAAAAAAAAAAAAAAAACATTCAAAGGGACATTGGGGGACATCCTGATTACAAACTATGCTTCAAATAAAAACATTGCAATAAAGTTCTAGAAATGTTCCATTGTTTTATAACCATAGAATAATATCTTAGCATTATTTTATCCAAACCATACTTTAACCAAAAATGCTCTGGATCTAATATTTGACATAATTTGTGTTTTGACTGTTCAATAGATCGATCTCTTGCTGATATTCTTTGGCTGTCTATGACATGATGGTCAAATGATTGTTTAGAATTGGCTCTATCTAGTTGCCATTACCTGTCCATGACCAGCATGACTAGATTAGTCCATTATGAGACCTTTTGCTGTTCTTTGTTTTCTCTGCCGTTCAAAAGCAATGGCATTATTCAATCTGGTTTTACCAAGTGACTTATCCACAGCTTTTATCGTCTGCAATATGGACCCACATATGTAAGTCCTTAAAAACAGAGCAACCTCTACCGATTGCAAATAGCATCAAAGTACTATTATGCCAACAGCAGTTTGTTATAGGGATTAAAGCAGATCACAAATGTGTCCACACATATTTTATGGAGTATCATTTTAAAATGTCTTACAGGGTTTTTAAACATGTTATTCTTACAATAATATCTGTTATGGAGTTCTCCCTTAAGTGTATTACAAATTATCGAAAAAAAAAAAAAAAAAAAAAAAAAACCAACAGGCATTGTCTACTTGTGTTAGTGTTATTTCTGTTTTTTGTTTTTTTTTGTTTCTAGTATTTGTGAAATGTATAGTACAGCATAGAATAGTATGGAACCTGCATACATTCTGCTCTGGTTTGGAATTTTCCCACATCCTATGGGTGAGTTCTGATTCCTGTCACTCTGTTGCTGCACCAACCACAGCCGGACTTCCTCATAAGATTTATTGTGAAAGTCTTCCCTTTGTTCACTAATGATTCATGACAGATGATAAACCTATCCACACTTATATTTAGTGGATTATCATTTTAAATGATATTTTTAAAGACATCAATCTTACAGTAAAGTTTGTCAAAGAGCACTTTCTTAAGTGTGTTTCAGATGATCTGAAAAAAGAGAGACGACTGAAAGGTGTCATCACACAATGTTTCGGAAATGGACGGCAGGTTGTTACAAAATAAGAAACCATTTTTATTCCCATAGTTATGATGTCATCAGAAAATGTATAGTAATATTTAAATATTGAACTGCTTACTTTTTGAATCAAGAAAATATTCAACTATAATGAGATTTTCAATTTATTGTATAAAATAACTATTCTGCAGTGAAATTCCCAAACGCCTGTTGGTGCAAAGAACCTCGTAAAATGCCTTTCTCCAAAAATAGCAGAGGTTTCTCAAACTCATTTGTCATGGAACAAATCAATGACCTGTGGACATTTTAGTTTAAAGCACACTCACATTGATAACTACATTAAAACTGTGTTTATTTTGTTAAGATGTGTGCAAATTAACATTAGCAAAAAGTTACGTGAAACAGGTGTACAGTACATGCAGTTACCATCGCTGTGAATGTTATTGAAACAACTGTGAATGGATAGTTACATGGAAATCTAGGGTAAAATTGTAAAAATGATGAGATGTATTTTTAAGAATTTCAAAGAATTTAAATACATTGTCTAAACATCTGTAAATATTAGAAAATATAATTAGTAGCAGTACATCTGGTGAGAGAAATGTCTCATATTTTACAATTAAATGTGGAAACGTGAGATAGAGTGGTTTGGTCACAATTAGCATCTTTCAGAACCCATGCACAGCTGCCTGCCCCGGCAGCACCTGTAACGTGCAATCTTGCAGTTACAGGCTAACATAGGCCTAAAAAGTATTGTTGCCATGTATGTGGTCTTTACAGTTAGCAAATATCTATGTTTGAAAAGGTTTTTTACACAGTGTCTATGAGGAAGAGATGTTAGTAAGAACAATGCTAACTATGATACTACCAAGGGTTTCCATTCTTTTAAAAATTTTCATGCCCAAACCATGATTTTGGGGGTGGTGGATGCTCCCATTTATATCACACAGTTTGCCTGTTGGTAAAAAATAGCCTATGATTACTTTAACTAATGAAATGGGCTATGTGAAATTGTGTCAAAATGACAAATACAAAACAAAAACATGATTTAATTTTCAGTTTCTTGAAATTCAGTATAATGATTACATCTGCCTGAAACAAAAGGTGTTTCCAAGCACTAGACAACAAAAATGCACCTTCCATTCAATTTTCAAGAACCACCAAACAGCACAAATAATCGATCTCATCATTATTCATCCATTACAGTCTTGTTTTTGAAAAACAAGTCATACATGCCTATGAACTCTGGTATCAAACTGAAGATGGAGAGCAACCCTTTCATATGACACATGAAAAACATTTCACGGACATACCACCTATCCCAAATGCCAATAGGGCCCTCATTTAAATACTAATAATACCTCTATTAATATCAGACTTTTCAAATGTGCCACGCGAAGTGCTGCACAAACAATAGAAACAAATAAAACAATGCTCTGCATTATGCAAATGGTTTTTAGTTTTCTGATTAAACCATTATTTGATCCTTGCATTTACTCAGATATTCCAGGTAATTCTGACAGCCAATCAAGGTGTCCACTACTCTCTTGTGTAACATGTATTCAGGCTGCATGAGGACCACTAGCTAGGAGTGCCTATTTTTGTTACAGCTGCAACAAGCGATTGGTTCTGATAAACAGTCAGACTTAAACTCTCAAGCTAGATCTCAGGGTTCTTGTATTCAAAAGACGAACAGAGCCACAGAACAGTCAATTCCAGTTATTCAAAATAAGAAATGGTCCACACCATGCACCACAGCTAATACTAAGATGGCAGGCTACTACTCATTTCTGAATTCTTGGTGTGGTGGCACCTTTATCTAGAGAATGACTCTCTGCTGTTAAGATCTGGGAATAGATAGGCTGCTTCAAAGCCACTAATTATTTGCAATACCCTGTTTATAATAATAATAATTTTAATTGTGATTGAATTAAACATGATTATTACAGCGATCACTGTAGAAATTTGGGGGTCACCCAGTGTCCCTCAGGCTAAAATGTCCTGTCACCATTGGGCACTTGCTGCTTTTCTGAAAAAAAAAAAAAATATCAAGTTCTTCTTTCATGAGGGAAGAGGTTTTGTCACAATAAAGTACATCTCTGTCTTAACCTTTCCGGTCTTACAGTCACCGCATGTGCTGTCCTATCTCTTTTTCACACGCATACACACACACTCTCTCTCTTCACATAACACAAAATAATGGGCTTGCATGTTTCTCAACACCTGATCTCATAGGATTCATGTACCTTTGACCAAATACAAGCAAACCCCCAATTACATGCTCTCCGCTACGTTTTGTGACAGTTTAAAAAATAAAATGTCTGCAAGGGGCAATGAAGAGAAGCTTGGTTTTTCATTAATGTGTAACAGACAGTATGAATTACTGTCACATATTTTTATTATGATGCATGTAAGGGAATACTTTAGAATTCTTGGCCCAAATATTTATCAATATTTAAGGCTCACAGTTTCTGATGTAAAAATAATTGTATATGATATCCCATCTAACTTTACACCTTTTAAATAATCACTTGCTTTCAAGAACCGTTTGTTTCAAAATTTGGATTCTCTACGTTAAATAATTATTTATTCCGAACAAAAACCCATACACCCCTTTTTTAAGGAGATCGGGTAGTCCACTGTCTATTCATATAATATATTATTTTTCAAACAGTTAAGTGTAACGGAAAATAGAAAGGAGATAGTTGTGAAATCATCACTTGGGGAGCGCGGTCAATAAGGCTTGACGTCAGAAATTCGCGATTTAAAATATAGCTTCTGAAAACAAAAACATTTACATCTTGATCAAGTTTCACTGGAATCCATATGAATTGTGAAATCATGAAAACGTCTTTTTATGTGCACGTCATTCTTTGTGAAAACATGAATACGCACATTGTAAGCCCATTTTAATGATCGTAATGTATCACTGCATTTACCAGACTCATAAAAAGCTTGTCATGTCCGTTATTTAACTATTTGTTACAAGGCGGTGTCCTTTCCTTTCTGCTATTGATTGACGTCTACGACTACGGGATCTCTACAGGGTCAAACTACATTAGTAAAATGTACCGAGTATTTACCATTAAAACTGTTTATAAAAGTTGGACAAGGATGATATAATGCGAACAGCTACAAACAATAAGCCTGAACAGATGAGGCAACACTAGTTCATCTAGTTCAGCAACAATTAATTCAAAAGCCATTTTAGAATCGTGATAGGTGTAAAAATAATTGTGAAAATGGAAAAAAAAAATTCCCAATGGTGGCTATGCAAATGCTCTGGTTCTAAAATAGCACAGTACCACCTACACCTTCCAAATTAAGCTCAACTTGAGGCGTGAAAGTTAATCAAACATGAGCAACATGTTGTTTTTTTTTTTTTTAAATGATTGCTTAACAGAGCTTCTTGCTTCTAGTAGTCAGAGACACCAAGTTTGTTAGATTGAATCCAAGCCTGCACGTTAAGGATATATGTCTTGTGAGGCAAGAGGCCGATAAGGTCATTCAAGTCAGCCCAGCACTTGAGGTCTTTTAGAGGGCATCATACTGCACAAGGACATCTCCATGCCCTTTGTTAGTTACCCATGATGTCTGTATTTGTACATCTGTTTGCACCTGTGTGAGTGCTTATGCACGCAGTTGTGTGTATGTATCTAATAAATGCTGGAATGCATGCCATATTTTAGCACATAAGTGCAAAAGTTATGTAAAATTATTTAGGTTGCTCAGGATAAAAATAAATATTGTAGAAGATGTATTGCTATCTTCTCCGTCCCCAAAGCTTTCACTTTGATCTTGTTGTTTTAACACTAATGTTTAAACACCACATCTTATTTTCTAAGAAACCCCTCTAAATTAATCACTTGGCTTTTGTGAAGTATATACATAGTTCTAATGTATTTACTACATAGGTAGATGTTACTGACTTCCCCACTGCTATGTTTTAGCGAGGCCTGGGGGCAGCTAAGCACCTCTCAAAGATAAATGACACAGCTGTCCATTCAGCATTAGAAAGAAATAAACATGAAATGTGTCGTTAGCTAGCCACCTCTAATTATGATGGAAACCAGTCATTTTCTGACACTAAGATCTGTGGGTTCAGTTTGTCTCACAACTTGCCCTGGCACATACACCCATCTAAAAGTTCTTCCATTTCATTAAAGAAAGCCTCCATAAAATGTCCAGCATTGTTTAAATGTAAATCATCAAAATGACTGTGCAACCTGTTTTAGGCCAACAACCCAGGAGACAAGATATATATGTCCAGGAGATGGCAGCATTTCTCAACACATACCCCACGGTAGTGATTTTCGAAATGAAGTTTTATGAACACTGTTTGCATGGAGCTACACTCAGCTGTCAATCACTGACGTGTTAGAACCAAGCTCACCGTAGTCCACAGTCCAAATCAGTGATACTGTATGGCAGCTCCTCTCAGGGAAACTTCACTTTCTTATCAGTTCTTCAGGGTATTATTTCTCATCATGTGATAACCTAGTTATGTACTGTAATGTAAAATACAGCTTTCGGTAGGCTCATATCCAGAATTCCAGTGTTTGATAGACTGTTTTGATAACTTTGTTAGCTTTCCCATCTAGGCAGAAATAAGTGAGGCCTTTATTTATCCGCCTGGTAAGTAAGGCTTTGCTTTTGCTAAGGCTGTCTAACACTTCATTTAGCGTGATCTGGGATATGCTTTTACAAATATAAAGCATTTACAGCCTTTAAAAACCGTATACCCTGAATGTTCTTACTGGCAAAGGTTAAGAACCATGACAATCAATTCATTCGGAAAAAGTGGATTTGATTTTAGATATAGTTGTAAGGATAAAGTACGGACTCAGATGCGGACGTGAGTGACAGCAGTTTATTGAGTAACAGCGCAAAGTCCAAAATCCAAAAATCAAAGTCAGGAACAGGCAGAGGGTCAAAACCAGGCAGGCAAGGCAAAGGCACAAAACGAGGTCCAGGAATCTAGGTAAATGGATGGCAGAGGTCGGTAACGGGAAAACTCGGCAACCAGAAAAAAATCACAATCCAAAATACAAAAACGAGGAAACAGACAGGGTTCAAACAGGCAGGCAGATAATCACGGAAAAAGGCTCGTAGCGCAACTGGTGAAAACACAGAGACGAACTCGCAAGGAAGGCAGGAACACAGGGAGACTAAATACACAACTAAATGAGGTAACAGAAAACAGTTGCGAGGCGAAACAGGTGAAACGCATGAGTGATGAGGCAATGACACAAGCAGGGGGTGGAGCAAATAGGGAAACATAAACAGAGAGCACATGGACCGGAGAAATGACAACAAACATGCGAAAACGGACGAAAACACACGAAATCATACAGCAGTCTTGACAGTACCCCCTCCCACGGACGCCACCAGGCGTTCCAGCAGACTCAGGATGCCGTCTCTTAAAGTCTCTGATGAGAGCTGGATCCAGAATGTCCCGGGCCGGAACCCAACAGCGCTCCTCTGGACCGTAACCCTCCCAGTCCACCAGCTACTGGACACCACGACCTCGTCGTCGAACCCCCAGCAGGCGACGCACAGTGTACGCCTCTGCCCCATCAATGAGCCGAGGCGGTGGAGGAGTCTTGGGGGCCGGGCAGAGGGGGTTGCGAATCACGGGCTTAACCCGTGAGACATGGAAGGTTGGGTGGATCCGACGGAGTGCTGGGTTAGGGTTAGGGTTAGGGTTAGGGTTAGCTTGAGTCGAACCGCCGCCGACTGAGGACCTTGGCGATGGGGAACGGCCCGATGAATCGGGGGGCGAGCTTCCGAGACTCCACCTTGAGGGGCAGGTCCTTGGTCGATAACCAAAGCCGCTGACCCTGTAGATAGCGAGGTGCTCGGGAGCGGCGTAGGTCAGCTGCACGCTTGATCCTAGCCAACGCCTGCTGCAGAGCGGAGCGGGTGCGCCTCCAAGTCTGACGGCAGCGCCGTACAAAAGCCACCGCAGAGGGAACTCCCTAGTAGATATAGTCCTGATCCACAATGAGAATGTATTATCATGACTGAACCAAAGCAGATGAGACACTTTTAATGTACATGTAAGCACCCTGATAAGTATTTGTAATGCTGAGTGTGATATTCTGGACCACTGACTGTCTGTTATGTGACTTGTAGTTATGTTATTTAATTGCATTCTATTCTGCCTCAATGGTACTAGTGCTTCTCTGTGCTTTCTCTGTATGTGTTTTTGCCAGATGTGCAGTGTTGTGACCTGTTATCTTTGACTTTCTCCTAATTTTGAGATACTGCAAGTACTGTCTCTCAAATGATGGAGTAATGTAACGCCTTTCATTTTTTATATATATCTGCAATGAATATTAACACCTACCTGTAAAACGTTTCAAGGAAATAATATAAGTTTTCACATGAATTTTTGCAAGAAAATCCATAAGAATATAAATTTAAGGAGCACGTGTCTCACATTTGCTTGCCTTCCTCGGCTCTGTTAATGTAGGTCTTGTGGAATTCAATTATTTGTGTCATTATGGTATTTTGACCATTATTTCCTTTCGGTAATATCTCTGAAGTCATGCTGTGACACCTGCTGGCCGAGTCAATGTACTACAATTTATTTGGCAACCTTCGAGTTTGCGCTCTGAATAGACCTGCTGTGACCTGAGTGTGAAAATATGTTTATTTCAGTTGTGAATGTAGTCCAAACTTAAAATACTTGAATTCTATGTTCTCGCAGGCGGCTGTGAATATGTTGAGATTTTCAGTGAATGAGAACCATGTTGCCTACAAGCTGAAAGGAGGTATCATGCACTTTGGAAACACAAAGTTTAAAATGAAATAGTGTGAGAATGAGGCCAAAGCTAACAGAGTCACACATCAACCTGTGGCACATGAAGTCCAATAATAGCACATTTGCCTCTCTAACAGGGTGTTCTTGGATTTTATCTCAGCCTGTAATCCACCTAAGGGCCATGAGGACATCAAAGAAGAAATACCATGTCAGATTGAAACTGTGACTGCTCCTTCAGTTTCTCTCTAAGATTGATCATTAAATCGCCATAAACACAGGGCATTCACAGTGAGACTTGGCGCCTGACCTCACTTCTACAGACACTGACAAAGTGAAAGGAGTGCTTGCTCCCCTTGTTCAAAGTGGGCTATGAGTATGACACCAAGGACCAGACTACACCACATAGTGTGTATGTTTGTGTTTGTTTATGTCACATACATATTTGTGTATTTTTGAGGCAACCTCTTTTATGCTGCTTTGTATGGTACATGACACAGCAGCATTTACTAGCTTGCAGTCAGACTTACAGCTTAATCATAAGTCAATAGTTTGTGGAAACTCAGAATTATGGAATGTGTTTCATAGAACTTGCATTTATTCAGGAAATAATGACATTGTGTGTCATAAATAAGAAGCTATACTGTTTCACTTTCCATCTAGAAGCAAAGGTTTCTATAGGGAGTATTTGGAAATCCCTGCCACTCCTAATCTGACTCTTGGCCTTTGTTCTCCATAGATGTGTGTTAGGCGTGTTCTTTCAGGTGAGCAGTGCAGTGGCAGCCTTAGCCAGAGCTGTATATGATTGCATGTTCAAATGACTGGTGGCCCTCTGCAGAACCTGGGACATCAAGCAGCCCAGGCAGCTCTTCATTGTCATCCTGGATATTTCTGACTATGAAGTAAGCCCCATCACTCAGACCCACTGAGTTTTCTGATTTTATTTCAGAAACTGCCCAGACATGGCAACCCTCTAGGACTTGAGTCTGACACCACTGAGCCACACTAATGAGAAGCTGCAGCAATAGTTCAACCACCACGTGTTTGTGCTGCAGCAGGATCAGTATGCAAAGGAGGTCATTGAGTGGATATTCATTCATTTGAGTCTGTAAGCCAACACTGATCTCACTGAGAAGGTGTGAGGGGCCACAGATACTTGCAAGTAAATCATGCAGGAACAGCAAAACAGTATATGGACTCCTGAGAGTCACTGCAGTGTTATGTATGAGGAGCACCATCATCACAAGCATTTCTGTGAGTTCAGACATATGTGTAAAGGGAAACTGGCCATGTTTTGAGTTAGTGTGGCCCCCTTGTGTTGTCCCTGACTACTGCTCTACCCCCACAGGTAATTTAATGAACTTTAGGAAGAAGAGGAGGAGGCCCACAGTGGGCCAGTAAACCAAGAAGCATAAGATGGAGTATGTGTGCTGTGATATGAGGAAGAACCTAGATCTCATGGAGGTTACACTGGCTGAGGGGGAAACAGAGAAACATGCCACTGAGAACAAGGTGTAAATTCTCGTGGGGGAATACGTTAGTAAAACATTACTGTGGAATGTTTTACGAACGTGCAGGTAGAGCTGTGAAAGAGACAGGAGGCCAGGCTCCTGCGTCAGCACTGCTACATGAAGGAGGCTTCAATGAGGAGGCAGGAGGATGGACCCTTGTGGGTAAAGCAGAAACTGGAGAAGGAGAAGAACATTTGAGGGTGGAGGGAGATGACCTCTCTGTCACTGCTTCACATTGCATTTGTAGGACACCTTCATTTGGGTATCCTTACAAAGGTCCTAACAGTGCTCTCAGGCTGTTTTTCAAGGGCTAAACTTGGACTTGAACCCTGGTGCTTTAAGGAATGAGGTTCTTAAACAAGACATATTCAGTATAGGCACAGTCAACCAGCTGAGAATACCTCTCCAAGCATCACAGTGTATATAAACTGTGAGTAAAATTGTGCGCTACAGGTGGCATGTTTTGTGCTTGTATTTGAGGTGGCTGTATTTTTAAATGCTAATCAGATATTGATCAAATGAATTCAGAAATATTATTCATATAATCAAAGAGACACCTTAGAGGTAACTGTAGTAATCAATAGTACATTTAGTTTTGCAATGAGATGTCATAGTTATTGCACTGATGTTATCTATAATGCTAGCAGCCATACAATGGTGTTCTCAGCATGACAAGCTGACCATTATTCATTCTCAACTTTTTGAGGCCACAGATAAAGTATTTTGAAGTTTTCTCAGACAAAAGTCAATGAATGAAAAACAGTATCATGATCAAGTGCCAAAAGTGGTTGAAAGGGAGGGCACTGTTTGCTTTTAAAGGCCACTATTTAAGCAAAGTTAACTGTTTTCCAATTAATCCTCAAAGAACAATCCCAGCACTGTTCCACTTATCCTGCATTGTAATTTCTGAGCAGTCAATCATTTCTTAAATGCCAATGCTGACATTTTGCAAGTTAAATTCTACAATAACTGTTTCCTTCATCAGAGGTGAAGTTTTCCTCACATGTGGTAATTAGCACTATAAAAGCTACCAGCTTTGATCCATGACTGGCATGCTATGAGAGCCCTGCCAACTTTTGAATAGCCATTCACCCTGTAGGTTTACTTCAACCATGAGTTTACATAGTCTGAACTTCCTATCTTCATACCTCACAGTATGTATTCTTTTGAAATTGTGACTCCAATAGAAGTCAATAGGGATTGCTAGGAAACCAGGACATTTAATATTTAAACCCAACAGACATACAGCCTGAAACCATTATCTTCACGCTGCACACCCGTTTTCTTGATTGCACAGAAGGAGTACTTTCAGTGAGTTTGTCCTTGATAATTTTGTCATTGGAGTCATTAGTAAAATTAGCCTGACCAAAACCACTGAACGGTACACCTTGTTGATTGTGCAGCAGTATGATGGATGGGTTGACATTTCAGGCTGCTTTGCTCACCCAGGGCCTTAGGATGAAGTCAGTCATTGGTAAACCTTGTATTCCACATGTGTGCACTTTTGCTGGAGCAGAACCCACTGTATACACCAATAGATCTGAGCCTTGAGTATAAATGTCTTCACTAATCAGTGTGAGTGTGTCAGATGCGGGGTGACTACAAGCAAGTGAGTTATTTACTAAGGTGTGCTTAACATTTACTGTGCGCTAAATTTTAATTAGCACAGCTACCCAAGCTTGTGACTTACCTCCCATTCAAACTATGTGATGTGCGATTGGTTCATTAGAATTGTGGAGGCGCTAATGTATATCCATTAGAACATCTGGGCCACATTCAAGCTATCAAGGAAGCCAAGAAGAGAAAAAAGAAAGTCACCCCTTAAAAAACTCAAAATTCTGAATGAGGAGATTAACAAAAATGTACCATTACAAAAAAAAAAATGGAGACTGGGGTAACATAGCAAAGAAAATAAATGCAACTGGAAAAAAACAAAAGATCCATGGAGGAGTTAAAAAAAAGATGTTTAAAATCTGAGAACATGAGCAAAAAATAGGATTATGTTTAATGCAAAATCAACCATGAAGACAAGCAGAGGACCACTGAATGCACAAGACCCAGATTATGGGAGTCCCAGCAGTGGACACCCTTGAAACAGAGGTCAACAATTTAGTTTTGCATATGAACAAATTCCACAGAGGCTAATATTCCCCCCAACCCCCACAATCCTATATACCTCTCCTACAATTTGGCTGATGCGCTCATCCAGTGTGGACAGCTTAGCCAAACTCTGAACTCCCTCTGAAAATCCCGAAATTACTACAGTTATTACGGCCTATCTTCCAAGACTTTAGGTCTTCCTTGGTCAAGAAAAAAAAAAACTTACATAACTGAATGAAATTATTTTTTTAGATTGGAATTCCATTAATGTAACTGAGATTTCCACATATTAGATGTATTTTCCCTTCCGTCTTATCTTTTTACATTGCCTGCAATTGAATTCCAAGCTCCTTCTATGGTATTTTAGGGGCAGCTATTTATACCAATCACACATTCTGTGAAGGTGCTTGTCATTTTAGGATTTATTGGTATTTAACAATATACACACATGGGTAAGCATTGCGTCTGCATTTGCTTATTACATTTGGTTGAATATTTTAGTTACAACACCTGGTTTGGTGAAACCATTGAAAATTATACACAGAGGGTCTGAGAAAAAGAAGCGGGCATTACTTTTCCAACTCATTCAATTAACTCTTGCATCATCACTTGTCAAGTAAGTTTTCCTGGAGAGGGCCTTTAGAAAAATGCAACCTCATATCTGTACTCGTGAATTTTATCCTCAAACATATCGTGACTGTCCTCACACAGGAGGTGGAGATTGCAATGGAAAAGACCTGAATATGATAGGGGTCTTATGCCCTGTGAATGGAGGGATGTCATCTGTCATTGTGTGCTATATGACAATCATATTTTTCTCATTGAGTGATGAAGGCTCGTGTTCAAACTTCTGTTGTCCACATTAGGAGGAAATTTGTTTCTTGGCTTCATGTACAGTTTAAAAAATATGTACAACACAAACAATTGATACTCACATCTAAACATTCAGACATTAAAAAAATATGAGGAAATTCATTTACATAAAACTATTTACATAAAAATAACAATATATACTCATAACTATGACCTATATATACATGTATATATTAGTATGATCCTTCATTTACACATTGGAAATCAGGTACAAAAATGCCAAAGTGCATTTTCTGAAAGTCTTCAAATTTCTTTGGCTGCTTCATTCAGTGCTCTCAAAACTACAACACAGGTTTAACAGGAAGTCTTCAGTACTGTAAGCATGCAATCTGTCTCGATACTCTGCTAATCTTTTATGGGATCTGATGGCTGCAGCGCTGTACAGATTAGGCTACATTACACTTCCAAGGTAACTGCAGAGAGCAATTTATGGATACCTTATATTTGAGTGCACTCTCTGGTGAGCTTGAGTGCACATTGCTTAGTGTGGAGGCACATCCTGTCTTTCTTACCTTCATTTTTTACTTTGTATCTGGAAGTTCCTGGGAGTCAGAGGTTGAGATTAACTATCTTGTGAAACAAGTCAATAAGGAAATAAAAAATCAAATATGTTATCTAATATCCACACTCTAAAGCTCTGTTGTGTGTGCTTAGTCCCTGAGCAAATGCAATGGGAGTTCAGATATTCTCCCCAGTACCATTAAAATACCAGGCCTTACCTTCTCCTTACATCCACACACCCAATTCACCACATGAACAAACACAGTACATAACATATCATACAGTGAGAAACATTGCAGAGCAAATGGGAAATAATATTTAGAGCAACAGTTGCTGAAGCAGTAGGATTCTACATGATACAAAATGAAATCCTTGTGCCAGGATTACACTGTAATGACAAGCATGTGAACCCAATGATGCCAGGTTTTAGTTTTCCCAAAAGGAGCAAGGGCTTTCTGCACTCATACAGCAATAACATATCATATAAACATATGGAAATTCAATAGGACTCTTCTTATGAAAGCTCTCTAATCTGTCTTCATCCACACACTCATGCACATGTGCGCACACACACACACACACACACACACACACACACACACACACACACACAGACACACAGACACACAGACACACAGACACACACACACACACACACACACACACACACACACACACACACACACACACACACACACACACACACACACACACACACACACACACACACACACACAGGTGTGTTCACTGACTAAGTCTTTGTGCATACTGCCTAAGATCTATCCACATGGCTATTGCTTCCACTTGCAGTGTAACAATAGGAACTTTTATATAGAGGAGCTGTGAGGATCAGATACTTCAGAACATGAATTGTTCTGTCATTCAGCTGCAGAAGTCCAAGGGTTGGAGATTCCACGATGAGAACACATGACTCTTCCTGATTGGTCTGATTGGTGTTGTCAGCCCATGAGTATCTCTGTTCAAGTCTTGAAGGGTTTTACTTAAACTTCTCGGAAGAGTGTATTCGAGAAATTTCACCTTATTGTTAATTTGTGAGGGATCTGTTGGTTTACCTGAACCACCCCAGTCTTCTGTAGGTCTCTTTACCTCACGTGTTCTTAGACATGTCCTTGTCCTCTGGGTCTATGTTTTCTTTGCTGTTGAGAAGATTCTTTCCTACATTACCATTTAATTTAACTGACTTGGTCTCTGAGCCTTCATGGTTTTGTGAATTACCATTTTGGGAATGGAGCCATCCTGACTGATGCTCATTTACGATACATGATTGTCTTGATAATTTTTTTACTGGTGAAAGGAGAAAAAACAGAACAAAGAACAAAACAATCATGACAGTAGAAGTATATAAATACAGATTTCTGTTGTATAACATCACAGGAGTGAATTTCAAGTAGAAAAATGTTTTAAAGAAAATGTATGAATACATTAAATTACCTTATATACAGTAATACAGACAACTGTAACTGAAATGAATACAAAGGGAACTGCAAGGAAGATATGGTGTCGAGAACTGTGAGCTGTGAAAGAGATTATTAGAAATGAATCATAATTATTCAAAATCATTCCAAACATGTTCATGCAAAATTATGATATGGACAAAACCAATAACATTTGTACTGACTTGAAAATAAGAGCATAGGTGTATAAAAAACAGACATTGCACTTGTCTTGTTTTATTATATTTGGCAATCTCTTTAGCCAATTGTAATTTTATAATGTGTAATGTGCTGGTGTAGCTGGTTCTCAGGAGAAAAAAAATTATATATTATAATTATATATTATAAATTATATATATATATATATATACAGGGAGTCCTCGACTTACGAACGAGTTCCGTTCCTACGACTTGTCATAACCCGATTTTCGACGCAAGTTGGAATTTATACCTAAATTACACATAAGTTAACACCTTAAGTCACTCACTCTGTACACACAACACATGAAGGACATATAAAGTACAGTAATTAAATGAAACAGTAATAAAAAAAAGAGAGAGCAATTTCTTATCTTTATTTCTGTGTTCGTGTTTGCGAACCAAACCGCGTAGGTTGAAACTAGGTTTTTTAAATAATTTATGGAAGTGCGTCCTAACCACGAAACATTGTAACTCGAGACCGCCGTAACCCGAGGACTCCCTGTATGTATATATATATGTACATATATACAGTACCAGTCAAAAGTTTGAACACACTTTCTCATTGAAGTGAATGGGAAAGCGTGTCCAAACTTTTGACTGGTACTGTATATATATATGTATAATTTTCCATTTTTTTCTCCTGTCGAGGAACAGCTGCTTTCGATCCACAAAATTATTTTTTATTCAGGCCAATATTATAAAACATTTTCAATCTAACAAATATGTTACTTGCTGTTCCTGTAATTGATTATAAATGGACAAGAGCAAAGTATTTTCCTTACCAGTATGTGTTCCAGGGTCAGAGGGAGAAATGACAAACAAAAGACTTTACTCTGAATCAGGTGATGGACTTGTGAGGCTGAAAATTCACAACTGTAGATCCCATTCTGTGCTGATGTCTCCAGGTTCTGGAGCTGAAGAGATCCATTTCCTGAGAGAATCCTATCTGTGTCCACACTTAATTGGTTCTTCCAGCTGTTGGAGATCTCGGCCTGCTTCGTCTGGGAGTCGTATGTGAGGATGTTCTCGGGCGTGCCTGCTCTGATGAAGGTCCATCTGAGAGTGAATTGGGGGTTGAAGGTTCTTGGAGCAATACAGGGGATGATCATGCTTCCTTCATTCACACATCTGATTTCTGAAATAGTTAAAGAAGAGCAAAATATGTTAAATGTTCAGGTTCTAATTATATTTTACATTTATGATTGAATATGTCTGTTACTGAGTGAACTAATTAAGACGGCACAATGCAGTTGCAGAAGAATCAATCTTTGAGGAAGACTGATAAGATTTGAATCTAAGCATAACCTTGCTGTCTTAATGAGGTTGTCCATTTGTCCTTTCCATCTTCAGAGGTAACAGAGCAGAAGTAGGCATAGTCTGAAATGTTGCCAATGATCCTCACTTTACTCTGCACTGAATAAAGATCATTGGTGTCTTTTGTTGCGTTGATTGTGTTGTTTAACTCATCTGTGGGTGGGTTAGTAGTCCAAGACAGGAGAGGTTTTGGGTAGATGTTTCTGGAGGAACAGATGACCTCTTCATCAGCTATTGTCATGGTCACTGATTGGATGGGAGCTGCAGGAGAGGGAAAGAGATCCAGGATCACAACCTGGCTTCAAAAATGAGAACTACTACCTTCTATTGGTTCTGCCCATACACTAAAGCTGCTGATTCTAATTAGCTCAGCTCTTCATCCAGGTATGGGAGCTGCTTAGTGACAGCAGCTGGGTTAATACATGGGTAAAACAAATACATGGTTGTACTTCTACTTTCCAAAGCTGGAGTTTTCCAAATCTGCCTACTTTCTACAATAAAAGGTAAAAATGTAGTTATAAGGAATATGTGTGTGTGAAATGTTTAAAGTCAATTCATGGGTAGAACAAAAACACGCTTAGATTTTCGGAAACCATGCTCATCCACCTCTGCGTGCATCCCTTATGCATTCTCTGGTGCTAAGAGGCAAACTTTCACAATGGGCATGGGAAAAACGTTCCATTGCAACAGAGCTCATTGGGGAAACGTTTGGTTCACTTATGCATTTTAAAGTGGTTTATAATTGTTAATCATTAATAAGGGTTTCACTAATTATTCACAAATCATATAAGTTTTGAGGTTGACATGTTTGGTCGATTATCAACTTTTTGTTAATGGTATAATAATACATGGATGGTACAGAAAGAGAGTGTAGATATACATAGAAAAATATAACTAACCATGTACTAATACAGTGATCCATGAAGCATGGTTGCCACTTTTGGTACTGCAGTAACATTGGTATCTGCCTCCGTCCTGAATGTTACTGTCACGCAGCAGTAGTGAAGCATTGCCCTTTCTGATCTGATCTTTAAACAGAGCGGTTCTCCCTCCAAAATGCGGCTGCTGCTGCCCAAGCCGGTCTGCACCATGGTAGAAGGAATGGACTGGTTTGTCATTTCTGTTCCAGTGAATGACCTCATCAGCATCTGCTTTGAAACTGCATGGCAATACACAGTCCTTATGGAAGGTACAGATGACAGTGAGGTCTGGAAGGGAAAGACACCAAGTCACAGAAAGATACAAGAAACACAAAAAACACACTGCACAATCTATTTTCAATCTCAGTCACTTCACATACTTTCTCACCACTAGGCGTGACATACCATAACCATTCTTAGAATGTAGCCATAAAGGCCACCTATCTGGTTAAACAACATGTTTCTACTGCTTGTTGTGTTGGAAGTCACCCTGTATCATTTTATTTCATGCAAAAATAAATGGTTACTTCTAGATAGGTCACAGTGGTAGTTTTGTGTTCCTTCAGTGGCTGAATTCGGTTAAAATGGTGAGTTTGGTCAAAATCACACCCCCCCCCCCCCACATGCACACACACAAACACAATCCACTCCCCACAATCCACTACATTATTGGACTTTGGTAAATCATTGCCAGTCTTGTGATTGTAACAGGCAAACATCATAACTATTTTAGTATGTAGTCATGGATTAAAAATATAGGAATTTCTATCTGAATTATGTTGAAAACCCTTCAATGTATTTACACCTCAGTTTTTCCATTATTATACTGGATAGAGTCCTATATCTACTCAAGAACAACAGTGCCTGTTACAATTTACTGTCCACCACACAAACACTGAATCAGCAGCTTCAGGCAAACTGGACTGTGACACTTCCCAGTCACATTTTTAAAGTTCAACATGCTTTTTAATGCTTTGTGTTCTGTCACTGGTTTTGAAGTGACTATGAGTTTGTGCTTCATTCAAGTCTTTTTACTGATGTTCTGAGACTATTATTTCCCCCTAATGTATTGTATACTGGACATTCTTTTGCCCACATTGTTTTCACAAATTTTGTTGAAACTCATTATGTTACCACAAATAAAACAGTCTTACAGAAATATTGGACATTTCTGTTCATATTTGTGAGCATTAGTAGTTGTGCAGAAGTTATATCTAACACTGCTTCATCTTTAGCCTCCGCTGTCAGGTAATTGAAGGTAGTATAGTCCAAAGTTTAATGCTCCCTGCTGACATGTTTACTGGAATGAATATAATACTGATCTTGTGATCTAATGCTGATTATATACTGCTGATTGTCATTATTAAACATACTTATTCAGTACCTCAAGTGGGCAGAAAAGTTATTATATCTCGATACTTCTCATTTTATAATTTCATGCATCTGTATTCAATTTATAAACCATGACATCAAAAATCCACAGCTCTAATCATTTCTCTCCTCGTCCTCTTGTTCTAACTATAAACGTACTATATAGCTAACTATATAGTATAATATAGTAACTAACTATACAGCTTACAGCTTGGCATATAGAGCACAAAAACTGAATTGAAAATATACCTGCAGTTTTACTGAATGGTACCATCCATACCAAGAAGAAAATCCATGTTTCTGGTGTCCAGGTCATGGTACTCCACAAAATACAAAAGATCTTGCTCTTTAACTTTTGTGACACTCTGATCTTACAATGGATTGTATGTTAACCACCGGCACATCGACCTCAGTGGCTCAATACTTTCAGTCTGCACTGAAAATACCTGTTGAGTCACATTCTCAGGTATTCTGGCCAGGGTGCATGTGCCCCTCCTGCTGGTGTGAAATTTTCTGTAACTCTGTAGTCCAGGTATGTTTGAACCTTAGCACACAGAAGTTATTTTCCAGGAATGGACTACAAATGAAAAGCAAACACAATATCAAATACGTTTTTGTACTTATTGCTCTATCTTATAATTTGTTGCATTGATAATCATTAATCTTATTTGTAAATAAGTAATTAGAGGGAAAAGTGAAACCTGGGTGCTAAGAGGTCAATGTTGAGCTCAATGTCTAGTTTGAGAATGGTTTGACACGGTTAAGATTAGGTAAAGGACTGTGATGGAGAACTGATTTAGGTTTTATTCTCCAACCCACATATATACGTCGGCCTCGCTATGAGGAAGCAGGGAACAGCTGGAATTTAAACCATGACTATGTGCATATTGGGGGGAGGGAAAAAAGAACACACCAAACTTTTTGTATTTATGTACATTTATTTGTCGGTTAAAATTGCTGTTTTTTGTTCATTTGGGGTAATGGAGTTTGTGAATCTCAGAGGTTGGTGCTAGGGGGGAAATATAATACTTTTCATATGTTAACTAGTGAACTACACATATATATTTAGCAGGTGCTCACATTATCTGTCTTTTTAGTGAGCTATGTTCACATTTCACTCTCATCATTCATTACTCAAACTTTCAGTAATGTGCCAGTACAACACAGTATGGTCTATCAATGTCTTTTTGGTCTGTAAATACAATACACATATAAACATATGTAGTGTGCATAATCATTAAAATTTTGTTTGATAAACAGATAGAACAGAGAGGCTGGTTCTTACATGTTTGTGTAATAC
Source organism: Albula goreensis (assembly GCA_022829145.1). Taxonomy (NCBI): domain Eukaryota; kingdom Metazoa; phylum Chordata; class Actinopteri; order Albuliformes; family Albulidae; genus Albula; species Albula goreensis. The sequence goes on from CM040742.1 coordinate 23,534,426, forward strand.
ATTTTACATTGGTGTGAACCAGGTGCTGGGATTGGAAAGCTAAAAAAGCACAGCTGTTGGTCACTGTCTGCACTGGGTTCTCCAGCCAAAGGGAACCGTTTCCTCACAGAAACTGATGTAAGTCTACTTCTGCCTGATTCTCCCAGTTGTTGGAGATCTGGTTTGTATCACTGTCAAAAGTGAGGATGGTCTCAGACTTTAACTCAGTGGTGAAGGTCCAGTTGAGAGTGAACCTCTGGAGTTTGAAAGTTTTTGGCGAGATGAAAGGGCTGGTAATGGTTTCTTCATTCCCACTGTTAATTTCTAAAAATTAATCTAAAATCACAGGGGTAGGTACTATTCATTTTTATTTCAGTCAATAAACTCATCCAATTCCCACAATAAATGTGGCTGGTAACTATATACAGATGGCAGCTGTACAGTTGTAGCCTTATGGCAATATTTGTTAGAAATTAACCATGTACTTCTAAAGTAACTAATGACTTTTTGCTCTTTGAGTCAGTTCCTGTGTAGCACGTCCTCCTCTGAGACCATCCTCACTTTTTCCCTGGCCCTGAATGATGGCGCTCTTTAGCAGGAGTGATGCTTTGCCTTGAGAGATCTGGGCTTTGAACAGAGATGTTCTACTGCTGTATTGCTTTTCCTGATCTCCAAGGTGGTCTTCTTGTCTATTGAAGCTATGACCTGAAATGGAGCTCTTGACTTTCCAGTAAATAACCTCATTACTGCATGGTTCAAAAGTGCATGGTTCAAAACTGCATGGTAAAATGCAGTCTTCTGAGAAGGGACAGGCCACTTCTATGTTGGAGTCTGGAATAGAAAGCAATCAATTCACAGAAAGAAAATGAACAATACAAGGAAGAGCAAATGTAATGCTTAATACCATCTTTTACTTTCACTTCACATTCTCATACCTTGGTTTCATTGGGGCTCCTCTATTATTCTCAGAATGTAGATACACTGGTGTTACATTAAGCCTTAGGGATGTTTGTATAAAATAATTAATTACATAAATGGAAGATCAGAAAACATTTACCTTCAGCACTCTTGTACATTCTTATTAAATGCATTGACCTACAACAACACAAACTGAACATAATAATATTCGTTAATAAGTGCAAAGTATGTAATTTTGAAATGGCTAACCCTTCCTCTGATTCTATTAAATGGTCGCACATACCAGTGGTACCAATCTCTGAGCATACAGGAAAATTGCATACAGGCAGGCAAATTCCAAAGCCTCTGACCTTAAACAAATTTTTCTGAATTTTACTTGAAAAATAATAATAATACATACATTTTTATCTCAGCTCAATTTGCTATTTTAAACACCTGAACACCATTTATCAAAATTCAAAAAAGCTGAGCTCCTTGTCAAAGTGCTGAACAGTAATGCTCTTCTTCCCAGTATTTCAGCCATGAAGCCCAGATGCAGGGATGTTGCCATTACTTATTGCTACCAACCAACAATTTTTATGTAAGTAATAGCAGCGTGTAATGAGTGAATCTATATTAGTAAAACATACTGGTAGCCTTTGTCAGTGGTAGTATCCATATACAGAGTAATATCAATACTGTGAGCACCTGTGTCCAGCGTATCTATGCTATGTTCACTGTTTGCAGACTGGCGTCTTTGATAAAAACCTTTTTTAACACATCTGATCAGGGTGGGGTTTATTGAAAAGTGTGAATAAACAATGTAGTGAATACTCAATGACAGTCAGTTGCACTAAACACATCTTGTGGAATACCTGGTTCTTGTCCAGCAGCATTCCTTTAGGCTTTCAGGAGAGGGGAGGCAGGGCAAATGAGTTAGCAGGAAGAACAACTCACCCAAGTTCTTGAACTTCAGTCACAAAAAGAACTTTGTGGCTGAGCAGTTTTGCTTTTGAATCTTAGTGCCATTGCTGTACCTCCCCCTGCTGGATGGACCTGAAAATGTGTAAACAATGGTGTTAACATGTGTGCTTTGGTCTCCTGAATCCCCTGGTTCAAGAAACTGAGGAATCAGCCTGTAAGTCACAACAAATCCAGTCAGTTCACAGGTTTACAATTAAGTGAGCTGATTAAACAATCACAAAAAAGAGGGTGGTTTTATAGTGATTCACTTCAGTTAAGTAAACCCCTTTAAAAATATATGATATTTGTGATGTTATAATGGTCACTATTACATCTAAGTCCTACAAATTGTTACCATTTGACAAGGAGTAAGACTGCAGACTGCAGGACTACAGATTTCTGCTTTTATCTGGTGCAGCCAAGAAAATGTGAATTTCAAACTAGGAGCCTCATAAGCCTTTGTACCATTGCAAGATGGCGAGTTCATACTCTGAGTTAAATATCAGAGAACAATCTTTTTATTTACCAAGGACAAAATGATTTTAAACCTTCGAGGCCTCTGATTGTGTGTTAATGTTATGACTAATCAAGGCTGAAATGGCCAAACAATGTAAATATCTGGTGTCATACCATCTTGGGAACAGGCAATTTGATCCCAGTCTAGTTTTATATGTCACAGAACAAATCACAGAACCACACTATTTCTCTAATACCTACAAACTAGGTATCCAGCTGCCCATTCCTTGTGCCAAGGAGTAAAAACAAATAACTGTTGATTATCCACTGAATCAGTCACATGATAACCACATCCTCTCTATTAGGGCCCCTACATATAGAAATATTAACAATAACACACAGTTTTGTGTTTGTATACTCATGTTTATTTGAGAATTATAGTGACAATTCTTCTGCTCCAGTCATTTGTCCCCATGGCTGTAGATGTGTGTCTGTGTACAGTTGTTGAAGGTTGAAAATTGAGTGTGTGTGACATGTATGGTGTGGTCATATTGTGCTGATCCAGCTCTCTGTTGCTCTTCGTGGGTTTTTCCTGCGCTCCAATGTCACAAGACTTCATTATCACGTGTCGTATTTTCTCCAGTTTCTGTGATAAAACACATGGATAGAAATTAGATCTCTGAGCTGAATGGCCCTCAAACTTCTTTAAGGTTAACTGATCCAATATAGCTTCTGAAAAAGAGCAGATAATTATACATATGTGTGTTTTCTGAATGCTTTCGTGTGGTCTGACACCATCCAGGAGAAATCAGTCGCTCATACCTTTCCTCACGTTATGGATTTCTATGGTACCCTCAGCCTCAGTTCTGCCTGGTTGAGGGTGACTTTCTAAAACACAAAGACATTGGACTTAGTGAGTTCACTATCACTTAAATCACATGCTTACTACTCCCATGCAGTGATCTGGTTCTCCTTTAGTGCCTTCCTCTTTGGTTATGTCTAGTCCAGGCACAATGCAATGATTCTAAGGTCTGACTTTCCATTGCCCGTACAGCGCACAGGGTTATTGGGGAGAGTATCGTAATTGAAGTCACTGGCTTGTAACTTCCAATGAAAAGATTGCTTACTTTCATTAAACGTTACCTTTTCGACTTGTGTACACGGCTATCCCTGCAATGAATAGAACCAAGGCTGCAATTACAACAGCAATGATCCACAAATTCGACTGGTGTCCACCTGTTCATTAAAACACAGAATACATGTATGTAGATGGCAAAATGAGACATAATTATTTTCATTTAAAAGTGTAGGTATCATGAGGGAAAAGTTATTGCCAGCATGCTTGCTAAACAGTATACATGTACTTAAAAAAATGCCCACTGCTTCACACCTTTGTCCACTGCTCCACACTACTGTACTGAACTGGGTTGCTCTTCATCACTGCCTCAGTTAACTACATCCTTGCCTTGTCATAGGCCTACCTGTTGCAGCTGCAGTGAAGCTGATATGGTTGTGAACCAGGTGTTGGATATTTGAAGCAGAGAATGCACAACTGTAGGTCCCTGTCTGTGCTGAGCTTTCAAGATTCTGGAGCTGAAGGGATCCATTTCCTGACAGAACCTGGTCTGGGTCCACCCTTGCCTGGTTCTCCCAGAGGTTGGAGGTTTGGTGGGATAGGCTGTCAAACATGAGGATGACTGTGGTCTTGTTTGCTTTGGTGAAGGTCCAAGTGAGGCTGAAGTTGTGGAGTTTGAATGTTCTTGGAGTGAGGCAGGGGATGGTCAGTGTCTTCCCAGACACAGTGTAGATTTCTAAAATAATTCAATACCAGACAAAATCAGACAAGCTGTTAATAAACTGTGTGTGTGTGTGTGTGTGTGTGTGAGAGAGAGAGAGAGAGAGAGAGAGAGAGAGAGAGAGAGAGAGAGAGAGAGAGCAAGCGGGAGAGCATGTGGTGTACTGTACCTCTCTCTCTTAGTGAGGCCTTCCACATCTGAGAGCCATAGGATAAGTTCAGGTTACAGATGTAGGTGAAGTCAGAGAGATTTCCCAGCCTCCTTTGTGTGCTCTCCACAGAGTACAGTCCCTGTTCATTGGCTGTTTTGCGTGTTGTGGGTTTCAGTGCATCAGCTGGCACAACTGGGTCAGTGGACCACCACAGTTGTGGGGCAGGGTAGATATTCTGAGATGAGCACATTACCTCTTCATATCTGCCAGGTCCAGTCATGTGTAGGGTGAGGGATCGGATAGGAGCTGCAGTGACAGCAGTAGGCAGGACATGTCAGAGATCTAACTGAAGACAATGTAAGAATTATCTTGTGACTGACAAGCATTTGGGGGTTCAGAGTGTAGTTTTGGTAGTTCTGTAGCTCAAATAGATAAGCAAATATCAGCTCAGTTGTTGTGCTGTTTCATATGAATGTGCTATAATACTGTTCAGTGGTGCCCATTCTAAACCATAACCAAGTGTGCCGGTGTTTCTTTGCTGACTTCAGCTGTGGGTCTATTATTTAATCAATACTGAATGCATCCGTTTTCAGAAGGAATCATTTGCCACTTTACAAGATATGATACCATTAGATCAGGATCAGTAATCTGACTGATTGAAATTCTTTAAACAAATCTACAGGGTTCATTCTTGTATCATGAGCATCTTTTTCTGGCTCAAAGTGATAAATTATCCTTCATTTTAAATGAAAACTGTCAATTTAAAACGAATGCACAGCTCTTTCCAGTTAGAGGGAAAAGTGGTTAGAGAAAAAACAGCATATATAGTTGGTGCTCCATAGGTAAGAACCTCCGATATACTGAATATGAAACAGGAACAGCAACTGAAATTGTTCACTAAAAGAATGAGCAAGGTGTCAAGGTTTTATATCTGAGGAGGAATGTGTGAGGTCACTTCCTTGTTTTTGGGGGAGGGTTTGTGGTGAGACTCATTACACATTTCAACTCAGGTGGTGAAAAGGGGGCATGTTTTTAAAAGATTGGAAGGAATCAATGTATTTAGAATGCAATGCCCATTTCACTTCAGGCACATTTAAATTCATAAGTTAACAGCTGTAGAGAGAAATGGAGCCAAACATAGCAGGCACAGAATGTAAGGTGGGACCGTGGAGACAGTGAACATGTGTATGCACGTGAATGCTGCAGAATATTGATAAAAACGCATACCTTCCACTTTGGTTATGACGACTGATTCCTGGTCCCCCAGCGCAGTGCGGACATGGCACTTGTACCTGCCTCTATCGTGTATGTCACTGTGTTTAAGGAGCAGAGAAGCATTGCCCTGAGTGAATTCCTCCCGAAATAGAGATGTCCTGCCTCTGTAACGCTCATTCTGTTGGTCCAACATCTCGCTGCCATTTAGGAAGCTGTGGATGAGGGCGTTCTGTCTGTACCACTGGATTGCCTCAACGTCCGCTGGTTTGAATTGGCATGGCAACACACAGTCCATGGAGAAGTTACAGGTCACATGAGCATCTGGAAGGTAAAGCCAGCAGGTGATAACATATACAGCAATACATGTTATAAAAGAAATGAGACAATGCATAATTTCATGGCAAGCTGACTACTAACAATGTCAAACCCAGACATAACTTATGGTTGGACAGATATAACATTTAGCAATGAAGCTGTAGGGGGTAACTAAAAAGATTCTATATGGCACAGTCACCCATGCAATTTTTTTCTTTTATGATTTTTTTTTTGGCATTTACCACTTTATTTGACAGATACATTAGAGAGACAGACAGGAAGTGCAGGGGAGAGAGAGAGAGGAGGACATGCAGCAAAGGGCCCAGGCTGGTTTCAAGCCTGAGCTACTGGGATGTCCCCAACCATGCAATTTTATATGTTTTTTTTTCCAGAGTGGTATTCATTTACTGTAATATTTCACTTTAACAGCAAAACAGTTTTATGAGTCATTGATATAATTTGATGGCGTAACTGTAAAATCACAATAGAGTCATGCATACCGTTTTTTCAGTGTTTTTGGCATGTCTAAATGACTATTTAAATGATTTACCACCAGACGACAAAAGCTGAAAGATGCTGCCTCCCAACCAAACGCCAAGCCAGCACAATTCTGAAAAGATTTATATCTGCACAGAATGCTTCATTTGGTCTTACTTTTAAGAGTTTATGATACCTTTTTATTAAAATATTAGTAAATATCTTTTTGTTTTTAATGATATGTTTTTGCATCTTGTTTCTGTTTACAGATCTTGCAATGTAAATGAATAGGTCCTACGTATTTCCCTCAGAAAAACCCTCTGTGGCATAATGGCAGGTGTGGCCACTAAGCCAGGTGGTGAGTGGAAGTAAACCAGGACAAAAGTTAAACAAAAGCTAGCCAAAGGCCTTTTATTTATCCCTTTTGAGGGAGAAAAGGAACAACAAAACAATCAATTCACAAGCCAGGGTCAAACTCAAAAACAGCACAGCCCCAAACAAAAGCCACAAAGTCCAAACCCAAAAAGTCCTCTTCAGCCTCCCAGGCTGTGCTTAAATAAATGGCCTGATTGAAGTCAAGCGCTCACAGCTGAGTTGACTAGAAATCACTCGCAGGTGAGCCTGCCTTAGTAAAGTCACTGCTGCTGCAGTGCCAGGTAACTCTCCAGGCTGAGGGAGGGAACCAAGAGACTGACAGCAGTACAATGAGAGGAGCTGGGAAGCTTGCTCCTCCCTCCACCTCTCCCAGCACTACACCTCTCATACCCCTTTTCCACCAAGGCAGTTTGAGGGCCGGTTCGGAGCCAGTGCCTAATCACGAACCAGTTCTTCACATTTCGACAGCCAAAGAACTGGCTCTCAGCCAGGAAAACTGGTTTGAGCGTGGCACCAACACTTTGCTGGTCTAGAACCAAGAACCACTTACGTCAGGAGCAGGGGGTGGGATTATCGTGACCAACAAGACCAACTAAAACTTTGAGACCGCCATTTAAAAAAAACAGTGCTAGGTTTCTCAATACTCATTATCTCAAGGTTGTAGTTGCCAACTGTTCTTAAGAAGAACAGTCTTTCAATTTTGCAAGGAAAAGAAAACGCATCCACCAAAATTTTGAGATGGTTTGTGTACTTGCTTACTTGCTACTGCACACCACCCTGAGCACAGCTCATTTCACCAATGATAGAACGACACCGGCTGACAGGACAATGACAGGACAGTACTGGTAACATATTGGTGAAGTTTCTGTTTATTGTGCTTGTATTACATTTATTTTCACCTTGGAAATACCCAGCTGCTTGGCCCATATAATAAAGCTTGCAACAAACTCAAAACTCATATTTGTTATTTCACTCAAAGGAAATGGTAAAAATACATTTATAAAAAGTATCTCACAGTGAGGTGATCTCCTCGGCAGTCCATAATTGAAATATTTACGGTAAGATGAGTGGTAGAAGGCTGTAAAGTCTCAATTACAGCTGCTTTCATATGATTAATATTACATTCAAATTACATCATAAAACAAACCACCTCAGCATGTGTGCTGTATTGTCACCTAAAATGAAGTGCAAGAGCATGGCTCCAAGACTGCATACTCATTACATTTGCTTTGAATGAATACTTTTGAAACCACATGACATTTAGCAAGGCACTCTGGCTTGAAACTGCAAAGGAAGGTGCAACTTTTATACACATAGGAAACTGCTAAGATTGGGTTATGGTTGTGGGCCATCAACTTTCATTCTCTGTCATCAACAGCACCTTCAGAGGCTTTTCATGTATCCCATGATACTTCAATAGAGAGAAAAACATGAAAATGTTCTCTTTTGTCTTCTTCAAAACCTGTCACTAATGTGGGTGTTCTGTGTATGCTACAATGTAAAAAGAATAACTCACAGATCTCAGAGAGGAGGGTTTCAGACATTTGTTCAGTTTGTTTAGAGCTGCATTGTTGTATTGTTTCAGGTATTAAATGTAGACTGAGTGGTGGATCTCTCTACACTTATTGTATTGACTGTTTAGTTGCAGCTAAAATAATGTAGGGCCAAATGTGGAGAAGCTTATGATGATATGCTGTCACATAAATTCATCAAAACCATGTAGCACTCAATTAATTGAACAAACCAAGCAATTCTTTTGTGTTTTAGACAAACACAAACATACCATTTTACCATAAAATAACATTTCATTTTCACTGGCACAATTGAGAAAAAACATTGATTAAGTGGCATGTACACTTTTGGCATCCGTTTTTGTGAGTGCCACAATTGGGAGTGCAAATGTGGCACTCTCTGACAACCCCAAACTCGAGACATGACCATAAGGTATAGATTTTAATCACAGGTGAGACACTATTGTAATGCAATTGTATGATAATGTGGTGCATGCCAGCATGGAGCTGTTCACCACTGCACAAATGCAAGGAAATTAATGCACTGATACAAAGAATGAATATGACTACTATCAAAAGGAAGATTTGTTTGATGTAATGTTAACAATGTGGAATAGGTCATAAGTTTGTACAAGGTTCCTATAGTCTGTGCTCTTTGAACGTTACGCCTTGGAAGTGTTTATCGCTGTAGGAAACAAAGCCTCTACACAGGCTCATCTGGTACAATGTTAACAGCCTGCTGTGAGCTAGCGTTCCGTCAAACAGCCAGCTGAGACCCCCCGATCACAAACAAAGCGCCTCAGCATTCCTCAGCAGGGGGACATCATGCATAAGAAACACCCTGATCTCTTTGATGAAGCCTCCATGTGTTTTGACTTGAATTGGGTTTATGATATTACATATTTGGGCTTTTAACACACTCCATGAGAGGCACATTGTCAAAATTAAACCAGTAGAAATTACAAAAATTATTACAGAGGTCTCCAAATTGCACACAAAAGACAGAAAAATAAACACATCTCAGAAACAGAGATTGAAGTTATCTTAATGGAGGTACAATTGTACAGACTGGTCTTATTCTGTGTACTTGTAAGGTTACTTTTACCTTTGTTTCTTACAGTATCAATACTGTAGCCTACATTTCATTTTGTGAGAAATACCAAGTGTTCACAGCAACTCAGCAAGATCAAAGCAGACAAAACCTAAGCATTTCAACTAAAGTTTCCCTTTACCCTGGTCCCATTAATGTCAGCATATGGCAATGTGCTGTAATTTCATGTCACTGCTTCCCCACAGAATACAATGGCTTAGGATAAAAACATTTATTCTTTTCTTTGAGTACCTGGGACTGGGTCCAATTACAACTCTGCATGGTACAATCACAGCCGAAGAATACAAAGACTCAGTAGGCAACTCTATGCACCCTATGGTGCAAACATTGTTTCCTCAAGATGTTAATATATTCAAGTAGACATAACCACCATGCACACTGCTAAATAGATTCATGGGTGGTATCATGAACAACGGGATTAAATACACCACGGCTTCCCCAATCAACAGATCTAAACATAACTGAACCTTTATGGGCTGTTTTGGAACATAGAGTGCTTAGTAGAATTCTATCTTCTTCAGCTGTAGAGGCTGTACTTGCATGATGGTCCCACTAGAAACAATGTAAACTTCAATAAGAACATTGTAAGGAGGTGTGAGGTGGTTCAGAAAGTAAAGGGCTGCCTATATTTATTGTTTGATGTTTCAACAATTTTGTCTACCCTCTGTGATAGAGGCAGAGAGCTTTTGAGTGTTCAGCTCTAGGCTTGATGTAGTCCTGGATAGCTTCTTAACTGAATAATCTGTTCTCATTATTATGTATTCTTATGTTCTTATGTTTGGAGAGGTCACATAGTCCATAGGAATTGATGCGGTTTTAGCTTTTTTCCTCTTCCAGCACCTCACATTTTTCATTTCTTAAACAGACATAAACCATCTGTTACAATATGTCAACAATTTACCAGCTCAGATTAAGGCAGTGCATGGTAGAGATGATAAAAGTCCCAGGTTTAAAATAAATCTAAAGCATTTCAAAAGAGCAGTCAGGTGGCACCATTTTTTAGGCCTGGCAAAACATTGAGATGACTAGGACAATTGATCATGACTGCTGTTAAAGATGAAATAGCAAGCACGTCAACATCTCACATATATAATCACAACATTACAAAAACAACTATTGCTGCCACAGCCAAGGCAATGGAGCAACTGTGCGATTCTGTCTTACAGATGCAATTAGGATGACATGACATGCAGGCTGCTGTGTGCCAAGACAGAGACCAGGTTAACAGTATTAGGTTTCGAAGTTGAGGAAGGTGGCGATGCAATTGCCTTTCCTCAGGTGAATGTTCCAAAGTGGATCCCCTTCTAGGAAATATCAATCAAAAAGGTGCACTGGGTGTACAGTCACAAAACTGGCAATCACCCTGATCTGTAGTTACATAAAAAATCTTTGCCAGGGCACTAGACACTAGAGTCAAACCTCTTTTTTAGACAGATTGGTTCACGTGAGTCAAACTGGTTCAATGGGGGCTGGCAGGTAGCAGATAATCTGTCCATACTTCTACATACAACTTAAATGGCTCACTCTATTCCACACACTTGTGCATTATTTGTGTTTGATACTGCCAGAGCCTTTCATCACCTTGCATGGCATTTTTTAAAATCATTTTTTGGGTCATTATGGGTTTGGATCAGAATTTATTGCTACTATTAGGACACTTTATTATATTCCCACCCCCTTGATGCTAACTGGTGTTTGCTGTACTCCATTTAATTTACAAAGAGGGCCCCTAGCCAGGTGACTGGGTAGATTTTATTTTTCATGTGCAAAAATATTTTGATGAGGCTAATTCAATTTTTTTGGAAGCATCCAAGGACATGGCTCACAACATTGCAGCATGGAGGGGACCAAGGTGGTTTGGCTGTATTTAATTTTAAATTGTATTTTCTGGCTTTTCAGATCAGATGTACATGTACATGGCTCAACAAAGAATTCAAAGTCCCATGGTGCGCTTCAGAGTTGACCTTGGCACACCTTCTTAGGCTTCCAGGTGTACCTCACACAGGGTTGGGCTGTAGATATCAGTCCACATTTGGTAGCATTTTAAGAACTGTCCTGAAATCATGGTATGAGGCAGGGAAATAGGCTTGTCCTATTTTTGTATTTAAGACGAAGATCAGCGATATGAGCCAGTGGGGTACCGTGGGAATCTCCATCACGCTTCCACCCACTATCAAAATGGATTGACCATAGCGCTGGGTAACTCTGGGAAAGTCCCAGCAGTTTTGGTCATGAGGGAGATGGATTGGCTTTCATCCCAAACTGGAGGCAGTCTGGCCCAGTCACTACATAACTTGTAAAAACATGGCCCATTAGTTGATTCATTTCAAATGGATCTATCAAGCCTATACAACCCCTTACAAATGGTTTAAAAAGACATTAAACACTAGCCCCCATTTTAGTAGCCAAGACAGCAACTCAATTATGTTTTTGCATATATTTTGGGACTGCCCAATCATTGCTCACTTTAAGAAACAAGTAGTCCCAGCACCATTCAAACTCATAAGTGTCCAATTTCGATTATTTCCATGTCTATGTCTTTGGTGATCCCACTTTTCAGTTCACAATAGCACAAAGGAGGTGTTAATGGCTGGCTTTACTGCCAATAAAAAAAAACAAAACAATTCTCCAACACTGAACTAAATTAAATCTTTCTTATTGCGATGCTAGCTTGTCAACCTTCAGCTATGCTCAAAAAAGCCAGATTCTCCACAGTACAGTCATGAATAGTGCATACTTCTTCCATTATAGATTATTTGTGAGGCTGAAACTCTAATAACGAAGGATACCGATGTGTTATTAGGTATGCACTGCCAAAATGTGGTTCATACATATTTATGTATATTTGTATTTTTTGTATTATTAGTGATTGTATTTTATGTCAGTTACTCTTAGTATATAGTATTTTTTTATTTACCATGTCTGTAAGTTGCTTCTTTAAGCACATCAGAAAAAACTCAATCAGAAATACAACAATAGCTTGTGTCAGAACAGGTTTGTATGCATGTTTACAATTGTTTTGTTGACTGAGACTGTGGGTTTGATTCTCAACAGACCAGAGACACTGAGATGTACAAAACACAAAACAAATAAACAAAATAATAACATAACTCATCCTAAACAGTCACAAATTTAAAAACAAGGTGAATGATTTTTAATTGTAAATCTCCCTAATGTAATGTGTTCGCATGATTGATGACAGAATGTCAAATGCTGTGAAAGACCGGTAGTCTTGACTCCATGACCTAACTAATAGTTTATACTACACTGACAATCAAAGAGGAAATGTGTCTTCATTTTTACCTGGAATCTTCTCACAGATTGTTATTGCGAAAATCACCATCAAAGCGCAGGCTTGAACGTGTGCTGCCCCATGGTTGCTCTGAGTATTCATCCACTAAACCCGAGACTGAGCCAGAAGTAAGCGTTGAGGAAGCACTGGTAGTGGCTTTGATTGGATGTGCAGCATTCAGGTCCGTTTTCCTTGTGGTCCCCTTTGCACTGCTTTGCAGAAACTTTCTTCCTCTTTTGCAAGGTCAGGAGCTGCCTGTCAGAGAGGTGTGTCTACCGTCCGAAATCCTTACAGACTCTGGTCGCCACAACAGCTAGCAAATCCACATTGAGATTTGTTCCCTCTAGTGTGTAGGAACGGGATGAGAGACACTTGAGATGTGACACACAGTGATAGAGAGGATAGGATATCACACAGCTGAGCTAGCTGATTCACACATGCGTGCACCTGGTGCTTCTGGGACTGCACGCTTGACACTCTCTGAGTGGATTGCTCAACTCTGTTGTAACCGCGATGACAAAGAGACTCCCACTTCTGCTTTGTGTGTTGTTTGTGTTTCCTGAAAGAAAGTCGGGCTGGGACCAGCAGGTACGCTGGAAAGTACACACCCCTCTGTGGCTAAAGCAGTTTGAGTTTGGGGGGTGTGTGCTCACTTCCCAATCGCAACAGTGCAATTTGGATGAAAAAAGGCTATGTTTGCTCTCCTTCTCTCTCTCTACCTCTCTCGCCCCATTCTTTGTCTGATTGCTAGTCAAGTGTCTAGCAACAGTAGAGAAATGTCTTTTACAGACCCTGCTTCAGGAATTCACTGTTACCCTCTAGGGGAAAGTCTTTTCTGACTCCAAGTGGTGTGCCATAAATCACCCAGGGGAACAGAGTGGTTACGTTTCACACTGGCTTCCTTCCTGAGAATAATGCTGATTCCTTTTAAGAGCATGCCACATGTTGTACAGCTCTGCTGAGCACCAGTTGATGTCCTCAGAGCTGAGCCAATGGATACACAGTGCTCCATTCCACATAAGGCTTTCATCTGTGCAGGAATACTGTGGGATCCCTTTTTAATAACAGTCTGCTTCTACTGTGCAGCTCTTACCTTCAAACATAGATGTTCCATCTGGCCTTGTGTGGTTAGCACTGTGTGTATTTCCTGTGCTGATTCGGCCATTATTTTTTCAGCTGTGCAGAGAAAAGGACCATCATGGTAGGGTAAAAGCATCACATATGTGATACAAATTCAAAACCACCTGGAAACTGATTTAGAGCCCCAACCATCATCACCATCAATACCATCAGTTATTCCTTTTATACAGTGCACTGAAAATGATATCTACATGGATAGCTTTACCTACCTCCCTGGATTTCTTAAAAGTTAATTCTTGCAGTTTAACTGTGAGGGATCCATGGATAATTGCTTATCAGTATTATATAAAATGTTCTGGGATCTTAACATTTTGAATTTTTGGTAAAAACACAATGTAGACAAATATAAAGTAGACATGTACCATAATATCATAATATGCCTTAATAGTATATAATATACAAGCATATGCTTTAGAAACATGCTTATTCTTTGTGTAATAATATTGTATAAAAAGTGTATGTTATTATTATTATTGTTGCCACTGTGCCTTCTAGCGGCCACACTACCTCTGCTCCTCTCTTTGTGTACAGTAGCAATGACACAGCTGGTATAGGTGGATATCTCAGTGCCATGCGCTGTATTGGATATTACAGGGAGGCACCTTTTTCCATAATCACAAATACTATGAGACAAGATAGCAGGGACTGTTTGGCAGGAGAGATGCTCGTGAGAATCACTCGCCTCTGGCCTAAATCAGACATTAATCCACAGAGCAGGAGAGTATATCAGAGGGACTGGATTACACACTGAGGCCTGCAATTTCATTATCTCTCTGTCTGTGTTGCCTGATCTGTGACTATATGCTGGCTGGTTTGTGACAAGCCCTCAGGCTGTGGCCTCACTTTTTAGAAAACCGTTGAATAAAATGTGATGCATGTGGAGTATGTATGTTGTTAGTGGTAAGTGGAGGTAGTGGAGGTTCAGTTACAATGTTTTACCTAAAACATGGATTGACATAGAATCCAAGGGCATGCAATTTGTTAAGACATGTCTCTGCTCCATATACTAGGAAGTGAAGTTACCTACTGGCTTGGTTTCTCATTTTTCAATGCATTTCAATCTCCTGCTGAGGAATAACATTATTCAGGACGTTATTTCATCATAGAAAACAGATGAGCAACACTATGCTAAACAGCAACTAGCAACATCAACGCGGTTAAGCATGGTTAGTGGAATCTAGAAGTCATTTGGCAGGCATTCAGTGTCCTTTAGGTGATTATAGGTTGAAATATATAAATATACTGGGGTACTAAATCCTTTTCCTGCAGAAATCTTTAGTTTTTCCTCTTTGGTGAAGTATGATTATACATAATTTATTGAATTTGTTTGCATATTTTGACAATAACAATTGAAGTGCATATCTGTCTCTCGGCAGTGTCTTACAGTTTCTCTCCCAAGCCTCTCCAGATGAATGTTTCCCTGGACATAACACTCAATAGTCCCCTTTGAAGGAGTATTTCTTAGATTTGACAAATACCATTTGCAGTTTTGTACAGTACAGAAGCTGTGTGGTGATTCATTGTGTTTAAAAAGGATCTGTCAGAGAATATATAAATTATTTACATGGAACACATAAATCACATTCTGGTGTTTATTAACAATGCTCTCATTGTGTTCGTAAGTATCTCTTTTAAGAGGTGGATATCCACTCTCATATCACTAGGCAGAATAAAAAAAATGTGGTCCCTGGTGATTGGAGAAGTGTTTGTCCCAAGAAGTCTTTTTGCAGTGGAACAAATGTCTTTTACAGGCTCCCTTCAGCCAGGTTTAATTCCTTCTTTCCTGATTGTCTCATAAAAATACTCAAACATGGAAGTATATCATATCATTGCACTACTGAGCACCCAGTTATATTTGGCATGAGGATCTGCATAATAACAATCTCCAAAGCTGTGCACAGGGCAAAGCGTATGACATCATCAAATCTATATAGCTGGAAAATAAGTGTTAAACTTGCTGACAAAAGCACAGAGTACTTCAATGAAGGGCACAGGTTGAGGTGCAGTTTGAGTTCAACATTATTCAGTTTTTAAATCAATGAGTTTATGGCATTACTGGAATATTCCACATCCCCTGGTCTTACCTTACAGGTTGTGGAAATTGAGTTTCATGAATTTCAGCTCTGTGCAGATGACCTGGTGTCACCCATAGGAAAAGTGGTACAGCAGCACCCGTACCAGCTGGAGCAATGTTGTTAGACCTGGGCCCTGGCAGTTCATTATTAAGGACAATTGTATTGTCTTTTATGTTATGATCTTCCAGATTTCAGGAAAGCAGACATCAGTTCACCCTAAGCAATGCTGTTCAAGACCACACTTTAAATTTTGATTACCATTGACAGAAAACCAGTGCACGTGGGAATGATGAATTTAATTCACTTATACAAAGCCCATAGAGCTTTGTATATTCTATAACACAGGGAGCCAAATTAAAATCTGCTCCAAGATCTTTGATAAGACCATTTTGCCAAATGCACTGGAAATGCATCTGGAAATGACATATGGGGTCTATACAGTCAACAATACTACAGCATATGAAACAAACATCAGTAATAAATGTCCATAAAAGACCACTAAAATCTGAATGCATCTTCAATCAAGTTCCATTAACACATTTAAAGCACTAAAACCCATTTGCTAAGCCCCTGTTGTCAGCTGGTTCTGAAACTAAGTAGCTCTGCAACAGCTGACATACACCAGCTTCAGACCAGCACTGCCAACCAACCACAAATCAGAATAAACTATAGCAGCATTGGGGCAAACCAAAACACAACACAAATCACTACTCTCTGGCTATGAAAGGAGATTATGGATTGGCTGAGCATCTCTTCACTGTTGAAGATGCAAAGCTTTGGTAGATCTTTACCAAGAACTGCTTCAGTGACAACACCTCCTTTTAAACGGCTTTGCTGAATTTGTTTAAGTCAAAATGTTTTATGCACTGATTTACTTATAGGAGATTCAAAATGCGAAAAGAACACGTCTTAGGTCATTGATTTGGTTGGTACTACTTGCATTACATTTACTTTGTGACATCCTCAGACCAACAGAACAAAGTATTCAACTAACTTGTGGTATAATACAAAATAAAATGTTTAATTTCAGTGCTATTTATGTCTAAAACACAAACAAGTCAATTTCAGCATTAATTGCCACCTAACTTGGCATAAAATGGTATTCGATATTAATTTATTGATTTCAATTTCATAAATGGCTGAATCTGATAGATTGATAGCTTTATCTACTCCTGATATATTAAGAAACTGCCTGGGGAAAAGAGATGGAGAGGGATGCATTGATTTGAAAACGGGCATGTTTCTTTTACTATGTTTCTTTCACGCAACATATACCAGTGTTGGGCTATGATACGGCAATAGTGTCATACTATTGCCTTCACCAGCAGAGTTTGGATTATCTGCATAAAATGTATATTCATACACATATGACACTCCCAAATATGCATATATCATAATTCATATTCATGGGATTTATCTTGCATTATTACTCAGGTATTAATCATAAGGAAAAAACCTGGATTTCAAAAGTAGGTTACAGAATTCATTGTATTCCTAGAATTTATGATCATACATGGACAGCACTGTTGTTTTATCCCCAGTCAGAGTTTGTAGGTTACTGAAAGATTTCTGTGGCAGACCAACAGATAAGAAGATTAAGGAGGAATTAACGTCATTCTTTTGTCATTATCAGAATAAATTGATATTCTGTTTTAATCGGAGAATTTAGACAAGAGCATGCAGAAGGGACAGACTAGTGCTGGAGAGAGGGAATGAACCAGCAGAGACACTGTGGCCAGTGTCCAAGCACAGCAGCAATTCCTGGACGGGACCCTGCTGAGGGTGCCCCATTCAGTGCCATGAACCCCATGTACAGTAGCTGAGTGGAACTGGAGAAGCTGGCTGGGTGTTTCTGAGGATCGGTTTGGGCTCTTGGGGAGCTGTGGTGGAGACAGTGTCAGGCGATGAGCAGGACTCTGTGGCTTCCTGTCACGCTCCACGCTGCCTCTGGCTACAAACATCATGCTGTTGCCCCTGAGGCTGCTCTGCCTGGCCTGGCTGTGGCCTGTCACTCTGATCCACAGCAGCCACCTCCCCAACAAGAGGAAGAACAAGGATGTGTACCTGGGAGAACACGTCAAGAACAAACATGGAGGGTGAGGCACGGGCCACCGTCACAACTGGTGGGCACTTCTGTCTGTAGTGAAGTTCTGTCCATGATGGAGTTTTGTCTTTGCTTGGGCTCTGTCTGCAGTGGATTTTTTGTGTGTGTGGAAGAGCTCTTCCTATCTGTGGTGTAGTTTAAGCCATAGTTGTTGTGACTGTAGGAATTTTGTCTGTCTTAGTGCTCTGTCTGTGTTGAATCACTAGCCAATATCGTTCTATCAGTGCAGTGTTCTGGTTGCCGTGTCTGCCATTTGGTTGACTTGTGGTCATGACGTCTTGATTTGTTTGCAAATAATGAGAGGGACATACATTAGTGCATTATAAAAAAGACAATAATAACAGAATGGTTGTATCAAAACTTTGAAAGTATGTGTTAACTGGTCTTCAGTTAATATGGGTTTTGTGGAGACTTTTAACTTTGAATGCTACGAGTCACAGAGTAAATGCAGTACAGTTCAGGCATATATTTGAAGGTCTGATTCTGTTCATGGAATAGCTCCTCCCTTTTAGCTCTATCTTTACAACCCAGTGCTGCTTTGGGGGTGTGGGGTGGGGATGGGGGGGTCAACATTTCAGACAGTGAAGGTTTTGTAACAATGCCCTAATTATTTTACTGTGTAGTCACATTCCTGTTTAATTTCCTTTTAATTTGCTACCTGGCCCATCTCTGAGACAGTTCAGGGGGTGTAAGAATATTGTAAAGGATTTATGCATTAACCTTTCACTGCCTCTGATTGTACAGAGAGATACAGAGAAGAAAAGAAAGAAAATATGAGGGTGGAAGGGATTAATAGGACAAAAGAAAGAACACAAAGACAAATGAGGTCCTAACCCTCAACTTCAGTGTTATAGCTGACTCATATGTCACTGTGTTTCCTGTGATAACTCACCTGAAAAAAGTACAGATATCAAGCTCAAGGCTGTCACTATCTTGTAGTGAGTGTGAACAGATGAGTGTGGCCAGTCAGGAGTCAGTCGTAGCTTCAAGTAGTGATCAGGTTGCAGTGACCCTCAAGCTGGATTTATATGACAAACAGTGACATCAGCACAGCTTGGCTCCGATTGAAGAAATTCAGGTCGTTATAACAACCTGTTTTTATAGATCATGCTCATGTCTATATTAGACAGGGTGAAATATTGTTTCAGCCTCCTTTGAAAGCTGTAAATATGACCAGAAAGTGAATGAACACAATATAACTCAAAGGACACTGTCATTACAGAAAAATTGCATGTGTCCAGCCAATAACAGCTGAAGATCGAGAGCTTATAATGGCAACATGTGGTATGCTTTTATTGTAAATGATTTGTATGGTGGATGTAAGTTGGGTCTGAAATAAACAGGAAGGCCAGTGGAGTAAAGCGAAGCAAGAGGCATAGCCATTCCAAGGGTCAGATAGTGGCTAAATCTGGTTTGTGCGTGTGTGTGTGTGTGTGTGTGTGTCTTTGTGGGTAATATGCTGAACCCTTTGACCTCTTCCTTACAGACGGATAGACTATAAAATGAAGAAGATGGACAGTACCAAGTCGCTCCTGATAAAGTCAGAGCAGCTCCTCAGAATAGAGGAACACGACTTTGCTATGAGACCTGGATTTGGAGGTGAATCGACATTCTTGTGTCACCAAACTGGTTTGAAAGTCTCAGATTATCACATGTGACCATATTTTGTCCTATGTTGTCACAAGCCTGGTTCTGGTCAGGATGGGATACATCACACAGCTACAGAGACCAGAGATTCAGAGATTCATTTCAGACTCATTGTGATGTAGATGCTGTATCTGGACTCTTTGCTGTGCTCAGACTGAGTCTCTGCTAATCTGCCAGCTCTGTTCTGAATTCATCCCAAGAGTTTATACAATGTATTTGGCATAGTATGGTGTGATTGTGTCACGCATGCCAAACAACTCAAATAACAAACAACAAACAAACAACCTGAGGTATTCTGTCAATAATCCGCTTTTCATATTCTAAACAAGGAAGCAGTTTAAATTCACAGTCAACTATGTGAAGTGGCACAGGGACTGTACTAAATTTATTTAGCATATACATAAATTGTCCAGTGTATTGTCTGTATGGAGATCTATGGCAAAACCCTCATAGAGGGTTGTAAAAAATTGAAAACATGACAAATTGCACATACATGTGGCTCAGTCAAAGGTTTATCCAGTGAACAAACTAAATGCCAAATTACCATAATGTATGCCATACAAGACATTTTTACAAAATAATTATGATTGTTTGATATTTTTAAAATATGTAATCTTGAGGTTAACGATAATGAACATAATTTAGTAAGCATCACAGCCATGTGCTATAGCTATATCAGAGTTCCATATTGGCTCAGGTCCAGAGTTAGTGTCTAAAGAAAAACATTTGTCAGACACAGCATTTTATCAGAAGTACTTACATAAAATACAGCCAAATTATCTATTGGTTTTATGTTTAAATATAAAGATGATTATTTGGAACTCTGGAACAAGAAAATAACATTACAAAACAAAATTGCTTTTGTATACTAAAATAAATGAAAAAAAAAGAGGGAAATACATTTTTGTCAGACCATCTCAGATAAAAAACAGACACTTATCCTCAGAGGACCCAGACAAAGTCCAATCTGGCCCCAAAGAAAACAGGTCATGTAAACATATGAGACAAAGGACACAGAAATGTTGGACGGCTGTGAAATTTTAGAAATCTCAAATTTTGCACATAACTTGTCACATTTCAGATGATAAAGGACAGAGGAGTATAATTATTTTGGCTTGCTTTTTTATTATTCAATATATTAAAAATTCTGGTGTTTAGCTTTTTTAAATATTTGTTGTCTATTACTTTTCTTTCACATATGTGCTTTGGAAACTCTGTTTGGCATTGTACCCATAATCATGGAAAGCATTCTGACAATGAATTTAAATGGAAAGAAAAAGGCAAACTGCCAGACAGGAAGATGGACAGAGATGTTTTATAGACTGAGGAATTTTGGCTGTAGCTTTGTGCTGCAGATGCTTGTGTTGTCATGGTGAGCTTTTTTGTGGTGCTGATAATTCTCAGGGGGTTCTGAGCTTAACTATTGCAGGATATCTTGGCCAAATATTGAATGTTAGACTCTAAAAACACTGGCTAGACCACACTGGGTGCTTATTAGTAATTTGGGAAACAGTAATAGATGTTTTCACTCAACTGAATTTTAAGCAACTTTATTGTGTCTTCAGCAGTGTTTTGTATTTATTTGATTTGTCCGACTTATACATAATATGCTATCATTAATGAATTAGGAAGTCAAATCATTTCAGAATTAATAGGTAAAAATTATTTTATTATTATTATTATTATTATTATTATTATTATTATTATTATTATTAGAAGTAGTAGTAGTAGTAGCAGCAATAGTAGTAGTAGTAGTAGTAGTAGTAGTCATGGTAGCAGTAGCAGTGGTTGTAGTGGTTGCAGCAGGACAACATAGTAGGATGAGAGTGACATTTCAGTTTATTTATACCTGGAGCCCAAGTGAGTAAAGTGTCTTTTGGTGTTAGCAATCAAGCAGATCAGAGTCAGAACAGACACTGACAGACTGCTACATCCCTCCAGGACCAGAACTGCAGGACTGCAACTGGACTTCTGGCTAGGGTCTCAGATCAATTCCCAGGGGAGACACAGTCTCCCTGAAGATAAATAATATCTACCTGCATTCAGCAGAAAGGTGTAATCTTTCCTGCATTTATGTTGCTGCTGAACAGATCGATGACGTAACTGAGGGGAGGGTGAGGAGCCAGTTGAATGGAGTATCAGCAAAAACTAGGTCATGGTGTCACTGCACATGTCCTGTCCTGGAATCCTAAAATCATCTGACCCAGTTTTTGCTGTGCTACATCGCAGACAGTGGCTGCTGAGGACACAGATGCCTTTTAATTCAGTGTAATCTGGATTAAACCTCACTTTCCCCTTTCAGACATAAGAATGACAAACAAAACCATTCCACCAGGGCTGAACAGAGCTAATGGATCAGTCAGTCGATTTGCTGTGATATTGGATGTACTGTTGTAGTTCTGCTTTGTATTACTTCTCTTCTGCTTTAGAGTCACACTATATCAAGACTGTGTTATGGTTTATCTATGTGTTTAAAGACTGCATTGTTAGGTGACAATAATGTCTGTCTCATATTAGTCTGGGGTCTTTTAAACTCGACTAAACACTGAAGGGCAAAACCTGAGTACACCAAATTTTTTTCAACAGTACTGCATTAATACTGTCCTTAGAGGGGTATTTTTTATTTGGACTGTACTGAATTAATACTGTGATATGACGAGTAGTATTTATTTGGATAGCGCTGCATTAATGCTGTGATATAAAGAATATTATTTATTTGTACAGTACTGAATTCATTCTGTGCTGGGTAAGACCTGTACAGTGCAAACGCTGCTGTGTTGCACTTTGTCAGAGCTTCAAGGTGATTAAAATCAGTATAATTCTATTATAACAAATAAATATTCGTAAATATCAGTCATTATTATGTTCAGAGACCTCCTTAACATAATTTTCTCCATCATTTTGTATTATTTTTTTTTACTACCCATGACTAATTTTAGTAATAAATAATGCAATTTTTCCATATATGAAGAACTTCTTTCCTGGACAATTTTATTTCAGCATTGAATTCAGATCAAGACTTCCACACAGGAAAAGAAATGCAAGCTATCTTTAAATTTCAAACTTTTGCTCAAGCTCTATGCAAATGACAAATCAAGTGTCCAGTTAAAGAAAGTCCAGCTCATCTTTAACTCCTTTGGGAACATGTTTAATCCAAGCCTGCCCATGTAAACTTGTGCTGCATTGCACCCAAACATCCTGTTATGTTTGGGTATTATGTTTGCTTCGCTCTCTCTTTGTAAAATCTTTGGGTATTTTCAGAAGTTATATAGGTTAGGGTGTACCAGACCTAATGCCAATGCTGATTTATAGCATGTCTGCTTTTGTGTTTATGTGAGATAATGGGTTATTTGATGTGGTTTTTAACATCACCTCTGCTCCTGTTGTTATCTAAACTACTTTTATATCCCTACCTACTTTCACATTATCATGGTTTTTAGTTACGTATTGTTGGACCTTTTTGGATTGTTCTTTATTTATTGGGGAGGTTGGAGGTGACAGAGCATGAAATGTACCCTCTCTCTGCTAGTTTATTCAATATAACTTTAACACTTGCTATATCCTTCCACTTAATGTATGATCATTTAAAGAGTACCCTGAAGCTCTAGTGCTCTATGCTTGATGGAACACAAAGCTATCTAGCTACCTCACATTATGCAGCAGTTATGGTGGGTCAAGCCAACAGCACAGGACACTAACAAGTTAATTACAGAACACAGAGAGGAAATTATCATTGTAATGTCTTTCAGGAAGGCATGAAGCCTAGCCAACAAAAAATAACTCCATCAGATTGAACATAGACTTAAGACAATGCTATTCTTGTATCCCAGCTCAAATAACTTGATTAGCACTAGTTGAACTTTATAGAAAGCTAGCTGCATCTTTTATCTTTTTAGGAATGTTGAGGGTCTAAGTTCCATGACATGCAGGAAATTACACATCATGTTTACAATATATCAGCGTGCTATAACTTCTATTTTTTTCATTTAATGTTTCCACTATTAAATCCCTTCCCCCATACTGCCATATAACTTTATTCATACAACGTGATTGTGAGATCACCAAATATCACAAAATATGTACAGGGGGTCCTCGACTTACGAACGAGTTCCGTTCCTACGACTTGTCGTAAGTCGATTTTCGACACAAGTCAGAATTTATACCTAAATTATACCTAAGTTAACACCTTAAGTCACTCACTCTTTACACACAACACATGAAGGACATATAAAATACAGTAATTAAATGAAACAGTAATAAAAAAAGAGAGAACAATTCCTTACCTTTATTTCTGTGTTCGTATTTACGAACCAAACCACTTAAGTCGAAACTAGGTTTTTTAAATAATTTATGGGAGTGCGTCGTAACCATGAAACGGCGTAACTTGAGACTGTCGTAACCCAAGGACCCCCCTGTATTTATACGGTTACTTTCATTACCTAGCTATGTAAACATAAAAGAATCAATAAGTTGCTTGGATCGCTACATCAATGCTAGTGACAGGATGTTTATGTGCAGCATTTTACCCCTCAAACCAGAAATGTGATCACAACCTTACAGGTCTCAAATGAAGAGGATCTAAGGGGGTTTTCACATTCTGAATATGCTGACAGGAAGTGGAAAAGCCATACAGTGGTCCAGCTGTGTTTGCAACAGGGCAAGCGAAATTGTGACTACCATGAACAGTTTTGCTGTAAATACATCGAAAGATCAAAACAGAACATTCTTTCAGAATATTTTGCTAAACCATTGTGTCAATTCATTGCACAGTCACTCACACAAAGACCCAAACTTTTACTACAGCACAGTCCATTTACAAATATTTTGACTTTTAGGATCATCAGTAGGTTGCCATTAGTTGCTGGATTGCAGAGGCCAACATAAACAGAGACCACACAGATGCACTGAAAGTTTCTAACAACATCACACAAAGGGGCAATATTGGAGAGCTAATTTAGTAAGCAGTCTAGAATAATGGTTATGGAAATGGGCCTGTAACTCAAAAGTAATGCTGGACTTGTATCTCAGAGCACTGCTTATACTCTAGAGCAAGGTACTTTATCTGAGTTGCTTTCCATCTGTGTAAATTGATCATGTGTAAAAATGGAAACTGAGTATGTGGCTCTAAATAAGGTCATCTGCTTAATACCTAAATGTCTTTGACAGCATCTATGTCAGCACATACAATAGTAATGAAGTGTAACACCACAACCCTTTCCTGTCATCCTACAAGGGTCGGCCATTCCCGTGGGCATTGATGTGCAGGTGGAGAGCATTGACAGCATTTCGGAGGTCAACATGGTAGGATGAGTGCATCTCTAAACCCATTTTTCTCCTTGAACATTGCATCCTCGCATGCATACCTTTCTACCTGAGCACTGCATTCCAAAGCACTCACCTATCCACTTGAACACTGCATTTTCACATACTCACCTTAATTCCTGAAAACTGCTTCCTAAATACACTCAAATGTACTTCTGACAACTGTTCACCTGAACACTATGTCCTCAAACATTAAACTGCCTACCTGGTGCGCCTGGTAGCACATCCGGCAGAGCGCATGCCACGTAGGACCAAAGACTTACCACAGTGGCCGAAGCTTGAAACCGGCCTGGGGCCTTTGCTGCATGTCCTCCCCTCTCTCTCTCCCCTGCACTTCCTGTCTGTCTCTCTACTGCAACTGTCAAATAAAGTGGAAAAAATCCAAAAAGAATTATCTTGCAAAAAAACTGCCTACCTGAGCCCTGTATCCTCACAAACTCAGCTGTGCTCCTGCAGGACTTCACCATGACGCTGTACCTCCGGCACTACTGGCAGGATGAACGTCTGGCTTTCCCCTCCAGTAGCAACAAGAGTCGTACCTTTGATGCAAGGCTGGTGAAAAAGATATGGGTGCCTGATGTCTTCTTTGTCCATTCCAAGCGGTCCTTCATTCATGACACCACAATGGAGAACATCATGTTGAGAGTCTACCCCGATGGCAACATCCTTTACAGTGTCAGGTATGAGAGGCACCACCAGCACCCCAGCATTCTGTGCAATATCAGATAGAGGAGGAACAGCCAGGGCCCCAGCACTCTGTGCAATATCAGGTAGAGGAGGAACAGCCAGGGCCCCAGCACTCTGTGCAATATCAGGTAGAGGAGGAACAGCCAGGGCCCCAGCATTCTGTGCGATATCAGGTAGAGGAGGAACAGCCAGGGCCCCAGCATTCTGTGCAATATCAGGTAGAGGAGGAACAGCCAGGGCCCCATCATTCTGTACAATATCAGGTAGAGGAGGAACAGCCAGGGCCCCAGCATTCTGTACAATATCAGGTAGAGGAGGAACAGCCAAGGCCCCAGCATTCTGTGCAATATCAGGTAGAGGAGGAACAGCCAGGGCCCCAGCATTCTGTGCAATATCAGGTAGAGGAGGAACAGCCAGGGCCCCAGCATTCTGTACAATATCAGGTAGAGGAGGAACAGCCAGGGCCCCATCATTCTGTACAATATCAGGTAGAGGAGGAACAGCCAGGGCCCCATCATTCTGTACAATATCAGGTAGAGGAGGAACAGCCAGGGCCCCATCATTCTGTACAATATCAGGTAGAGGAGGAACAGCCAAGGCCCCAGCATTCTGTACAATATCAGGTAGAGGAGGAACAGCCAAGGCCCCAGCATTCTGTGCAATATCAGGTAGAGGAGGAACAGCCAAGGCCCCAGCACTCTGTGCAATATCAGGTAGAGGAGGAACAGCCAGGGCCCCAGCACTCTGTGCAATATCAGGTAGAGGAGGAACAGCCAGGGCCCCAGCACTCTGTACAATATCAGGTAGAGGAGGAACAGCCAGGGCCCCAGCATTCTGTACAATATCAGGTAGAGGAGGAACAGCCAAGGCCCCAGCATTCTGTGCAATATCAGGTAGAGGAGGAACAGCCAAGGCCCCAGCATTCTGTGCAATATCAGGTACAGGAGGAACAGCCAGGGCCCCAGCATTCTGTGCGATATCAGGTAGAGGAGGAACAGCCAGGGCCCCAGCATTCTGTGCGATATCAGGTAGAGGAGGAACAGCCAGGGCCCCAGCATTCTGTGCGATATCAGGTAGAGGAGGAACAGCCAGGGCCCTAGCATTCTGTACAATATCAGGTAGAGGAGGAACAGCCAGGGCCCCAGCATTCTGTGCAATATCAGGTAGAGGAGGAACAGCCAAGGCCCCAGCATTCTGTGCAATATCAGGTAGAGGAGGAACAGCCAGGGCCCCATCATTCTGTGCAATATCAGGTAGAGGAGGAACAGCCAGGGCCCCAGCACTCTGTACAATATCAGGTAGAGGAGGAACAGCCAGGGCCCCATCATTCTGTACAATATCAGGTAGAGGAGGAACAGCCAGGGCCCCAGCATTCTGTACAATATCAGGTAGAGGAGGAACAGCCAGGGCCCCATCATTCTGTACAATATCAGGTAGAGGAGGAACAGCCAGGGCCCCAGCATTCTGTACAATATCAGGTAGAGGAGGAACAGCCAAGGCCCCAGCATTCTGTACAATATCAGGTAGAGGAGGAACAGCCAAGGCCCCAGCACTCTGTGCAATATCAGGTAGAGGAGGAACAGCCAGGGCCCCAGCACTCTGTGCAATATCAGGTAGAGGAGGAACAGCCAGGGCCCCAGCATTCTGTACAATATCAGGTAGAGGAGGAACAGCCAGGGCCCCAGCACTCTGTGCAATATCAGGTAGAGGAGGAACAGCCAGGGCCCCAGCATTCTGTGCGATATCAGGTAGAGGAGGAACAGCCAAGGCCCCAGCACTCTGTGCAATATCAGGTAGAGGAGGAACAGCCAGGGCCCCAGCATTCTGTGCGATATCAGGTAGAGGAGGAACAGCCAGGGCCCCAGCATTCTGTGCAATATCAGGTAGAGGAGGAACAGCCAGGGCCCCAGCATTCTGTGCGATATCAGGTAGAGGAGGAACAGCCAGGGCCCCAGCATTCTTGGTCAAAAAAAAAGGTTGGGGAAAAATCAGGGTAAATACAAATTTAATAAATGAGATCATACTGTATTTGTACAGCCTGTATGTGTTGCATTCCGTTGTCATATTTATATTGTAGGAGGAATGCAGAAGATGTAATTGGTCAGCAGGGTTTGGATTTGAAGGGCAGGTCAGGGAAATGGAGCAAGGGGAAAGCAGGCAGGGCACAGGACAGGCTAATGGGCAAACATTATTTTGTGCAAGTATGTTTGTGCATGGGCATGTGTGTGTGTGTTCAGTACAGGTGTCTTGTTTTGTAGGATCACAGTTACTGCTTTGTGTTCCATGGATTTTAGTAGATTTCCTCTGGACAAGCAGAACTGCTCCCTGGAGCTTGAAAGTTGTAAGTGTAATTTCGTCTATAAAAAGCAGTTCCATAGATATTATGCATTTGTTTTATATTGATTGATTGAAAAATAATTAATGTTACAATTTGCTGGAATTGCTTGTGCTTAACCACACTTTTGTACTTCATACGAGTATTTATCTTAATATCAAGGATATTAACATTTGGAAGCAAATCAGCCATCAAGTTAACAATGTTAATGTGTGCAATTAGCACAAAGTATATCAGGTCAAATGCTATTGTTAAATGTGAACACAAAAGTAACAGTCCTTAAAGTACAGTAAGGAACAACAGCACGGATTTATTTTCTTTTGTCTGAGGACCCACCAGAGAACTTTTTGGAATGAAACCATCCACCAAAAAGTCAGTCTTTCTTCATCTTCACGAGCAAGGTGTGGATATGCTCAGGCATTGTAGCTGTATCATAATTAATTATGTAATTGTATTTTTTTATTAACCCATTTACATTTCGTGTTAATGCATATTTCTTATGAAAGACATATTAAACTAAGCATGATTCAATCAAAAGACTGAATCAATGCAGAGCACTCAGCATTACAATGGACCTGCCTCTGTATTGACTCAATATATTACAGGCTAAGCCACACTCTTGCCATTCCTTCTGAAACTTTAAGTGCTTTCCATTCTCTGTCCTCTCTCACAGACGCATATAATGAGAATGACTTAATGCTCTACTGGAAGAATGGGAACGATTCTCTGAGAACTGATGAGATTGTGCTCTCTCAGTTTTTTATTGAGGAATTCAATCCCTCCTTTGGGCTGGCCTTCTACAGCAGCACAGGTATATGTTTGTACCCGCGAGTGCTTCCACTCACTCATTCTCTAGGGGCATGGAGAGGCGCAATCACCTGAGGTTTTTGCTGTTTCCTGTTGACACAAATTGACACACAGATATACTGGCCTGAAAGTCCCCAAATGCTATCTGCCTACATACAAAGGTCTGAGCTGTTCACACATGTCCCCAGGCTTTCAGCTGAGGTTAGCACTTTTCATTAGCAACATGTGCATCATGGATTTGCTCATAGTGGATGTTAGCACAGATCTTGGGATATGTCTTTGCTCCCAGGTCTGTAGTGTTGCAGGCTAGGCCTGGTCTGGGTCTGCAGGGGCATAACCTATCCAGAAACTGTCACTGATTTCATCAATGTACCAGAAATTGTTATGTTTGTAGAGTATTGGTGTATTTTGTTGCTTCACTCCCAACCTCTAGTTGTCACTAATTATTCCAGCATATCCTGTAGGGATGGGAAGTGATGTGAGGAGACTGGAAGTATGCTATATTGATAGCTGTGTGTCATGTTCATGGGGATTGCTGAAAAAGCCCAAGTAAAGAGGGGAACTGCATGCTGGAGTCTGTTTCATTGTTTCCAACCAATTACACTTCATTGTTCTTAAAAACTGCTTGTTTGTATGAGATATATGCGGCCCACCCTGAACTTGGTCACATTGCTGGGGTTATATTCTCGTTCTCTCTCTCTCTTTCTCTCTCTCTCAGGCTGGTATAACCGGCTATACATAAACTTCCTCCTCAGAAGACACATCTTCTTCTTCATGCTGCAGACATATTTTCCCACCATGCTTATGGTGGTGCTCTCCTGGGTGTCCTTCTGGATTGACAGAAGGGCTGTCCCTGCCAGAGTCTCACTGGGTACTATTCCCCCTCCTCATCTCTGCCCAGCTCAGACCAGGCTGAAGGCTTGTACAGTGTGTATAGTTTGGATTGTAACTGTAACTTGTAAGGAAGTTTCTGTGAATTAGGCATATTGGGATATCCAACTAATCAGATACAGTGTGAAAATCCTTCACATGGCAGTTGGTTGATTTGGTTTCTGTTTATTTTTTTGAGGATTTTATGAAAGTAGTGGTGTTGATATTGATATAGTTCCCTGATATTAGTAGAGGTTTCAGGCTTCAGTGGATCCTCCAACAATTAATCCTGCGTAAAAGCATTTGTACTTTTAAGGAAAGACCTTGCTTTTAGAGGCCAACTCAGCTTACAATATTCTGTTCCGTTGTTGTCCCGGTTTCATTCTTGTGGGTGGTGTCTCCACAATTTTATTACATCTTGAAGGTGACACAACAGGAAACTGAGCACTACGATTCAGCTGAGAGCATGTCAAAGCCACACCTACTCAGAGGTCTACCTCAAAAAGGCAGCTCTGCCTTTCTCTCTGTGAACAGTTTCCTTTGAAAAGTGGCATGTTCTCTCACAAAGAAAATGAAAAGAGAGAAATATGAAAGAATTGTCTGTTTTAGGAAGAGGTGCTTCAGAGGGCAATCGTACAATGACAGGAGTAGAATATTCTACTCTTCAGTGAATGAGTAAATCGGTACTGGTTCCACGCCTGTCCTGATGGCAGTATTACAATGCACAGGACTTCATTGTGATTCATCTGTTTGCACAATAATGTCAGCTTAGGGAAGTGTTGTACTGATTGAGTTGAAAGTGTTACTCATGTTTTACAATACAAGTGAAATGAATAGTTTGCAGTTATGCATATTTAAGTACAGTTATTTAGAGGAATATCCATTGGGCAGTTCCGTAATTAAATATAATGGAAATCTAAGAGAAATGTAAAGGTAAACAGTGGTCAATTACAGTAATTCATTGTACTTCATGCTTCAGTTGAAATTATACTGGAACCTCATGAATAGTTTAATGCATCCTGAAGCAGCCTAATATTTTAAAGACAAGCTATATTAGTTGCTGACCTTTTCCCCAGATCAGTTTTAAAACCAACTAGCACTTTGGTTTCATTTAAACTGATGTCAGTGCTTTGACCTTTGGCCTGGGTGTGTAACTCCACTTATTTTGCAAGTAAGGAAATAAATTATGAAATGTGTGTGTGCGTATGTTTTGTGTATCTATGTGTTTCTGTGAATGTGGTGTGTATGTGTGTGTGAGAGTGCCTCTGTTCTTCTTGCATCTCTGCAGGCATCACCACTGTGCTTACCATGTCCACTATAATCACGGGTGTGTCAGCCTCCATGCCCCAAGTGTCATATGTTAAGGCTGTGGACATCTATCTGTGGGCCAGCTTCCTCTTCGTTTTCCTCTCAGTCATTGAATATGCTGCAGTCAACTACTTCACTACCGTCGAGGAGATGAAGAAACTGAAGGGGGGAAAGGTCAATATCCTCAGCCACTGTGACACAAGAGGTCAAACTTCAGGTGTACAGGAAACTTAAATGTGTGAGAGGCTTGTTTCACAACACTTGATAACACCATGTCATTGAGTTGAATTTATAAAAAATAATTTAATTTTAATTTAAATACTCAGAGAGGTACATAATAGTTTAGTTGATGTTAATTTTTGTTAATATTCATGAACAAATACAATATTTAACAGAAAGCTTTTAGAGATTAATTAGTATTACATATTTGCTGGCCAGTTAGCTATTAGCAACATATCATTGACATTTAAAACATTTTAAATAAGTTTTAATGACTAGAGCTGTTTTGAGTGTAGATACTCTCATCAGTTTATGATATACCCCGTTATATGAGGTTTATTTTGTCAGAAAACTGGTCATACGTGTATGAGAAAAAAAAAACAAAACTCAGGGCCTGTTTCTCCCTGCAGGTCCCAACCACCTTTGATGCCACCCAGGCCATGGCCTTTGATGGATGTTTCCATGATGATGAGATTGACCTCAGTCCATTTCCTGAGATCTCCGCCCCCCCTTCAGACCAACAGACGCCCTCGCGGAACTCCACCGAGCCTCCACCAACAGAGGGGACCAGGCTGCGGCGCAGACGTTCCATCAGGCACAATATCAGATTCATCATGAGCAACAGCTACATGATCGACTCCTATTCTCGCATCCTCTTCCCCCTCGCTTACCTCCTCTTCAATATCATCTACTGGTGTATGTACTCATGAGCACCACTGCTCTTAATTGAGGAAACAGGGCAACCAATGGCAGAACTGCTAAACAGAGCGCCAGCACTCTTGAACACAATGGAAGTTAAAAAGAACATGCTAGCAATACTCCTACCACAATGGTTAACACCTCTAAAAACAACTGTGGTGCCATTAGAAATGTGTATCACAACCAAACATAGCAATATTCACCACACCACAGTTTCAGTAGTTCTCAACAGGGTACTGCACTGCTGAATACCGCACAATACCATGGGGCTATTTGTCCACATGCCTTTGTATCCCCCCAAACCAGCTGGTAACTTGTATACCTTTGCTGCATTTAATGACAACATTGGACTAGATGGAGTCAATTTGAACATGACTGTGGGGTGAATGTTGCTCTGAACTTGCACTGAACCCCAGACAAAGAACACCAGCACCCTGGGTCCAGTCCTTGGGCTATGACAACCACGATGTAGCCTGGAACAGCAGCTCTACTCATCTCCATCGAACTGTTCCAATCCATGTGAGAATATGTCTAAGAGTACAGCTCATTCTGTACAGCGCAAATGCATTTGTTGTTATTAACATTATTAATCCACAGTATTGAATTAGTTCATAAACAAACATTTTTACAATGATTTTGCCTGAATGATTAAATAACTTTAAACTGTACATTGATTAATATAGGACAGCAATATAAACAGAATAAACATGTGCATGTGACAAAAATACAATATTCAGACTATTCTAGTCGATAGTTCACTCTATACATCTAGGATTTTAGAACTTTATCAGAAAGCAGTAATATAATAAAATCAAAAATAAGTGCAAATAAGGATATTAATGTTATTGATGAGGGCTTTAAAATATATATCTTCACTATAAATACATAATGTATTTTGTCCTTTAGCACTTTTTTATCAGTGTATGCAGATCAGTGCACTGTACTGTCTATTCAGAGAGATGATATACATGGTGTTTTCTCCTTGCCATTATTTTGGGACTATTTCTGTGGGTGCATGTCTAGTTAGAGTCCAAGTGTAAAAGTTCCCCAGTTTGTGTTTTTGTGTAACTCCTTGTAAGAGGGAGACCAGAGATGCAGCAGTGCTGTGCTTGTATCCAGGTTCCCATTCCTTCCATAGTATTTCAGTTGTAATGTGACCAAACCAATTATATTCAGTAAGAATGCAGAAACAGCAGCAGGCTGCATCACAGTCACAGGAATTGTATGTCTAAGTGTCAGCTAATACATAGCAACAGCGATAATGAAGACCTTTTCTACATACAGTATACATGAAATATTTTGTATAACATAATAGATTTTGTATTTGCTTGTATATGCTGTGCTGTATTGTTAAAATATGTCTGTGGGCCTACAACGGAATGCGTTTGTTTTCCTGGATTTCACTGCCCTCTTGGCGTCCTGTGTCGGCTATGGATCTCATTCAGAACCACATCTCCATTCGGCTCCTCCAGTGATGTGATCTGCCTGTCATCATACATGCTGCCTGTAGAGGGAGACAATGATTTACATACTTTTCTATTTAAAAACAAGACAGACCTGAAATACGTGACTCATGTTCTGAAGTACCAGCGTCCTTCAAGATTTAAACTGACCTTTCAATGGAGTACTAATTTAAATACGGGACCCCAGGCAAAGTGGGCACCTATGCTAAAATAGACCCAAATACTCAACATTACTGTTTATTATATCAATCGTACAAGTATGAAAGGCCTTTTGGTTGGTTGTTCAATTGTTCATGTGGCTCACAAAAGCAGTGCAATACTTGTATTATCAGAAGCACAGTATATGTACATATTTAATTTAGAGCAGGTGTGTGTCATGTAGGATGCAACACAGAACACACCGTTAATGCATTCATAATTTTCATGGTCTGCTACATTCTCAAATGCAACACCAGCTCCTGTTGTTTCAATATTTCTACTTGAACATAACTATCACTTTCTTATAATTTGAAAGTAAGTACTCTCACATACACAGGACTGAAATATGACTTTTTATAGCAAATACTAATCAGGACATATACATATATATATATATGTTGTTAATCAGGGCTCACCGACACCATTTTGTCTTTCGGTGCTATCGCTAGCCAGGAAGGAGCTGCTGGAAGTATTACTGGAGTGCAGGGAGTTGGATGACCCATAGGAGGTTCCCCTGTTTGCTCTCCGTAAGTTGACTGTCTTGCGTGTAGCAGTGCGGCTCCATTCTGAGGGGACACACAAGAGGAATCAAATCACTGACTTTAATCAGCTAATTGGTTGTCAGGTTTAGCTTGATTTGTCTCGGAAAGAGGCATCTTTCTGACTAGATGTTGTACGGTACAGGGGAGAGAGGTCAAAGGTCAAACCTGTGTTCTCAGGTAGCCTCAATTTCCCGCAGCACAAATAAGTTCTCCATTGCTTGCGCACATTTTCCTTGAGGGCACAGTGGAAGATGAAGATGAAAAGGCCTGTAAAAGACAGTCATTGTCAATATTTCTTAGATCAATTCAGACATTCAGCATTTGAATTCCATCATAATTGTGAAAAATGTGCAATGACCGTATTCTGTATTTCAACAGAGAAGTTTGGAGTATGAATGTTTTAAGAATGAATGTTGATAAGCATATTTCATTAGGTATCATGACAAAGTAACTGCATGGGGACCTTACCCTGTAGGGAGTTAAAGATGGAAAAAAGGTACATGAAGGCCAGGTTGACGGGGCCCCAGGCGAAGAAAGCGAATCCCCAAGTAAGCCCCAATAGAACAGTCAGACCAGCCACACTGCGCAGCTCGTGCACCCCGTTGCGCTGCTGGGCATTTTGGGGGTTCTGCCTCTTTATCCGGCATAGCTGCACTAGCACCACCACAAACATGATGAGATTCACCAGGAAGATCACGCAGAAGTAGGCCACTACTGCCACATAGAAAGCTACATTGTTCTTGAGCCAGCAGCTGAAAAGAGATATGGAATAAAATCATTGCTCACACACTCATACTCTATAAATACAATACATTCTATATTCACTTTTATGACAACCATTGCTTCTGTATAAATGGGAATGCTCACTCCAACCTCAACTTAATATAGTGTTTTGGTTGCATAATTTTCTCCCATTATTTCTGGTGTTTCTGGGCAGGTGATATCCACAAACCCCAGTGGCCATTCATTCTTTTTATTCATGGTTTCAGAGGCTACTGATATTTCAGTGCCCTTCATTTTTTGCTTAGGTGAGCAATTTACAGTGTCTGTTTACATATTTATGTATTTTGCACTAAAATAATATGTACCTGAGTATCTCATACATTTTTTTCTACAATGGTCATTGTAAATTATACTGATGTTGGTAAGTTATTAAGACTGGCAAATGCCAACTCACAATTCATCTGTGGAGCCATCCTCAAACTGTCCATAGGAAATAAGGCCGTAGTTGTTTTTGTCAATTGCAATGACGATGATGACCACGATAAGAGGGATGCCTGAAATATGACAACAAAGAAGGGGAATTTTGATGAAAAAATTAGGATTACGAAAATGTATACGTCTATTTAATCACATTATTGACTCCTCTAGTAAGAAGTCTGCTTGTACATCTCAGTCATTCTACAGCTGCATTTTGATGAATTGCAGATACATTTTCTAGAAACCTAAACTAAGGGAAAGGGGTTTAATTTCCAGCAACTGAATCTATGTATACTTGAACTGGGGAACAAATATTTAATGGAAACAATATGTGGCGACTCACCCCAGCCAACAAGTGAGAACTTGAGCATGTATCTGGATACGTAGGTGTTGAAGACCTTTACGATGGCCAGGTACATGTGAAGGGCTTCCAGGCCCATCCAGGTGAAGGACACGAGCAAAAAGTAGTGCAGGAAGAATGCAGTGGAGATGCAGAGGCCCACAGCGTCTGGATACAGTGCCAGCCAGGAGTCCAGCAGAAAGGTGAGGTTCAACAGCAGCAGTGCTGTACACAGCTGGATCAGAATCTTAGAGGGGATGTCCTTCCGCAGTTTCCTAAAACAACAACCGTGTCAGACGTTTGTTTTATATAACAGAGCTTTTTACTGAATTTATGTCATTGATTTATATAGGACATCTAGATATACTTTTGGGATTCTCACACAGATTACTTGAATTAGTATTGACCTGAAAAAATGGAAAGCTGATGTACTCAGAGCTCGGAACATAAGTTGCTTTAATGAACAGGGAATTTTGGGAAGTTTGTCTGGCAAAATTTTAAATACTTTTAGCAAATTATGTTATATATTTGACTGTGCTACTGTGAGTAAGTGTTGTAGAAATGAGCATATAAGGTGGATTGAAAGGTTAAAGGTCACATTACTAACCCAAAGGCCAGGTAGGTGAGCAGAGTGATGGACAGAAAAATGGCAGAGATCCCACAGCCAATGTAGGTGATGTAGGTGAGAATGATAGACTGCAGACGATTTTTTATTCCCTCTCTTGAAATGTCCTGCAATGAAAAAAAAACACTCAAATCAATCACCACTTTGAGCATCAGAATATATCAAGATTCTTCATTAATAGGTTGTAAGGAAAAGAGGACTAAAAGTACCTAGGGCATCAATCTTGGAATACATTTAATTCCCATATTAACCATATTTTAATGGCCCATATTTATGCATATGCATAGAAATAAGTATTTACTGAAGTTTTGTCCACCACAGTTAAGACATGCAATCATGCCAAAACACACTTTCATCATGAGTAGAAGTTGAGTAGAAGTGCTCAAGTACTAGTGCAGCCATGTTGTGAACATCACAGCATGGAACTAGCCTACTGATGGAACAGCAATGGAAAAATGATTTATTGATTAGACTGATGCAGTAAAATATATTTATTGAGCAATAAGCAATGCAGAACCCACAGGGATCGAATGGATAGTTTCACCAGAATTTTTTTTTGGTCTAAATCACTGTCTTCACTTTCAATCCACCTTGGGTTTAAGTGATTCATGAGAAAATATTGGTTATATCCTAAAAAGTGGATGGATTGTATAGACCTACACAGCCTTTGTTAGGCATTTAGTGGAGAAGTATAAGCCTGGCACCAAAGCTAAGCTACTAGCACTTATTAGTTTCTAGTGCTATCACCTGGATGATATTTGCTGTGTTAGATGCATCAATGCTTAAACTAACTATATTATTACATTATGGTTATCATCTTGTGCTAATGCATTTATTGTATGACACATGGTAGACATTTTATATTCTTTAATCATACCACAAAGGTTTTATTAGTGTTATAAGTAATAAGTTACAACTTAATAACTGTGTGACATTAAGAACCTTTTTTTGATTGATTGTCTTGATTCTTTTCTCAGCAATACTGCATTTTGGATAACTCCTGCACATACACCCTATCTTGTATCTACTTTAACAAAAGAAAAATACATGTCATAGGTTTGTGATTTTCATTCACTAGTTCTGCACATTTTTTGATGTTTTCATAAATGTACTCACTTGTCAGGTCAAAATTGGATTAATCAAAAAGTTGGCATGCATTTTATTAGAGGTACAGTTTACAAACAACTGGAATACACATGAATACACACCGTTGATAAATGAGGCCCCAAGTGAGTTGTGGCTCAATTGCAGCACATCTGAAATTTAGTTAAAGGCCAGTTTCACTTACCAAAAGCACTGCAAAGCTGGTGAGATGGTTACAGCTGCAGACTGTCTCTTCATCTGTTGAGTTTTGAACAGAGCAGCCATGTTGGTTCCAGCCTCCCAGTCCATCTGTCAGTCAATACCAATTCAAAAACTGATCAGAGCAAATACACATTAATCAAACCTCCAAGTTATCTCTTGTTTCAGTCCATTCAGTTTCAACTTATTTTAAGTACAAACAACTGAATCTCACTCTGGAAATGAAATTGTAATATATGAAGATGTGGTCTTTTTGCCCTCTTGTGGC
This sequence comes from Albula goreensis, assembly GCA_022829145.1. NCBI lineage: Eukaryota > Metazoa > Chordata > Actinopteri > Albuliformes > Albulidae > Albula > Albula goreensis. The sequence continues at coordinate 23,572,115 of CM040742.1, forward strand.
AAATGTGTAAGCACTCACTGTTTTTACTGAAATCCCAGAACACACAGGAGGCTACAAAGTTTGCCTGTGGGATCACAGAAGGAGGGATGTTAGGTTTGGTTTGATAATGCATACAAATATACAGGTAAGTAAAATCTAGCAGCGTGATTCACAATTCTCAATATTGAATAACAACCTCCAAATTTGTGGTCCAAAGGCAGCAATTATAAGACGGGAAAAACACTGACTCACAGGGACAGGTTCATTATTCCTCAGTGTAATGACCACATTGTCTGTAAGGTCACTAATTGATAGATTGGCCACAGTTGTTCCCAAGATGCCACTATTCAGCCTGCGCCCTCGTAAGTCTCTGTCCTGGAATGGAAACGAAGAAGAGGTGAGGGAATATCAGAAGTAAGCATGTTACATATAGACTTACTACATGGGCTAAATAAATGTTCTGCCAAAAGCTTCACAATGTGATGTTACTACCATGTATTTGTGCACTAAAAAGCTGAGTTCACTAATTCGCTTATATACTTGCCTGAAAAGTTATAATAATTATACTTATGTGTTTTAGAGCATAGGTGGAACAGATACATGGTAGAACTTTTACTTTCTGAAGCTGGGGTTTTCCACCTTTGGTTTCTTCAGAACTGGCCTGCACAACCTTTGTCCTAGAGGGTCATAGTCCAGCACATTTCCTGTTTCTACTTACACTATCACTCGCGGAACTTGGGAGGTTTGCAATTCTTATCATTAAATTATCATTTGTTAAACAACATAAAAAGGTCTGCCTGCTTTAGACAACAATGAATCATAAATGCTCTTCCAGTAAAGCGGAACAATGAAGAGAAAAGGAGGGGGAAGAGGTACTAAGATTGTGCTGGAGCAGATAAGATACCTGGAACACAGTGCCCTTCTGGTAGAAGTTGAACTGTACCCTGGAGGCCAGCAGCTGCTGTTCGGGGGTTAGGCCATTGGTCAGGGAGGCGGGCAGGGTAATGGAGCCCTGGGGGGCGCTAGATGTCTGAGCTCTGAGGACATTGTTGATCTGCATAACATTGATAACATATAAGTGTACACACCAGACATGCAGTGACATACTACTCACCAAACATATTGAAACATACAACAAACACATTATGGAATACATCAAACAACAAACAACATCTGCATTGGCACAGTGACAGGAAGCATGGCTACCTTATACTGCTGTCAGTGTGGTGTGAGTAGGCTAGGGAAAAAGCTATAATGCATTACCTCCTGTGGTGTGGGACCACTGTTTATTTTGATCATTTAATTACTCATATAACTTCAGGATAAATAGGACAATTCAGTAGCAGCAACACCTGTTATTAAAGTCATTCATCTCTGGCCCATAAGGGGTGTCTCCGGTATAGGAGAAAAAAACCTATTGGATTCCTGCTGTTGATTGGCTTCTGGTAGCAGGGGAGGGGTCTGCATGTTTGAATGACGGGATCACGAGAGGGGTCATAGTGTGGAATTGATGATTTTGAAAGAGAGATCTGTGTGTGTTTGGTTGAGGAGATAGAGGGATGGATCTGTGTGTGTGTTGGGTGATGAAATCAGAGGAGGGCTGTGTGTATGTTGGTTGATGGAATTGGAAGACAAGTACTTTGACACTAAGCTTCCAGGTTTTGAATTCTAGTGCTGGCTTTGAAGGTGGTCATACCTGCACACTGGAAGGGTTTGTGATAGAGAAGGATGTCTCCTCAAAGTTGGCCCCATCCACTTTCTTCACAGCAAGAGCAACTGAATCAGACAATATGGTCTCTGTCTCGTCCTTCACAACAAGTTTTAGACCCACTGTATCCACCAGTCCTATTATCCTAAGGGATATAAGGTATAATATATCCATATTTTTTGTGTATGACATGCATAAAACAGGAAATAGATGTAATATCATAGTAAATGGGTGTTTGTTGCTATCTATTATCCAAACCAGTACCAGCAGTGGTACATCTTTATGCTAGTTTAAAACATTTAACAGAGCAAAAATTCATTTGTGGTTGTGTTTCAACAGGATTTCATTTCAATTCAATCCTTCCAGTACAATCTCTTTGTTTAAACATATTTTGGACAATAGTTTGCTTTTGTGATATTCAATTATATTGAATGCTCAATGTTTTTGTTTAAAGCGAAACAATGAAAAAACATGTGAGTATTACTATAAATGTAGAGCCGGTTGCCATATACATTGTTTTCATGTGGATGAGAGACAAAGACTGCTTGGATGACGCACTTGTTAGAGGAGGGGGCTAGGGCATCCACAGAGGCATTTAGCAGATTGCTGACGATGGTGACAGTGGTGCGTCCAAGGTCCAGGCTGACATTGGGCCCTGACAACAGGGCTGCCAGCTGGTTTACGAGCTGCGCCACCTGGGAAGAGTTGAGCGATGATACATCCCTTGTGAGGTTCAGCAGCTGTTCTGCTTGCCCTTCTGCGTCCACTGTCGTCGTAGGAACTGTAGAAGAGGGAGAGAGCATCAAGCCATTCACTAGGGAGAGGGAATGGGACTCTGGGTATGGGATTTTAGGATCATCACATGGCTCACAGGGTAGAAACAAATGAGTATTTTAAGCATATGCTGTATTTCTGTGTTTTGCCAATGGATTTTGTTTTTTAACAATCATTTTTTATGTAATTGGCTTGTTTTACTCTGTTGAATTGTCCATTTATGTTCTTACTGTTTTATTTTTTAAAAGGTGCTATTACCAATAATTTTCATTGTTGCATGTTTCAGTGCGCCAGTGTTACCTGTCGTAGGGCTGACTGTAGCCGTGATGGTGGGCTTTATTGGAATGACAGGATTCGTGGAGTTGCCAGCTGCAGTTGCAGTCTTATTGGACGTTGTAGTGTTTGGAGATGACACTGTTGCTTTGGTTGGCCGATCCCCTTTGGTGGCGTTTACTGTGTTTGGTGATGGGGTTGTTACGTTCTGTAGAGACCCAGTCGTGTATAGTGGAGCCCTTGTCATGTTTAATGGAGGAGTATTTGGCTGGCGCGGTAGTGTTGGAGATGAGGAGATGAATGTGGTGTTGTGCTGCGCTGTGGAGGTTGGGGGCATGGTGCTTGTGTCCACTGTGGTGGTGGCATTGAGAGTGGTATGAGCAGGAGGGGCTGTGCCAAATACAGGAGGAATGGGCCATGGCAAACATATATCATCAAGAGGCACGCCAAGAGTTTCACCTGTTTTGCTAAAGGAAGGAGATAAAACATCTCAATTATAAACTTAACCAACAGCATTATTTGATAATATAAAAAAATGTCCTGAAGTCCTAGGACAATACATGTATATTGTACACATATGTAAAAAGCAATAATGTTTACATACATAATATATCCAAAGATTTCTGGATAATACCCTCCAGTTATACACCCTAATGAGTCTACACTGTATAAATACGCATGATTACAAACATAATATAATCTTACAGTTTCACAACTCATTCATATTATACAATAATACAGTACATGTTATTTTATTCTTGAAATGCTTTTATAATAATGCTATCTGTACATACACAGTACTGTGTGTGATAATAACTTTGGTATTTCAGACCTTTCTATTTTTGATACAATGAGTGATTCTTTACATCAGGGCCTGCAGAGTGCCTTTATAATTAGTATGCATTATACAGATACTGACAGCAGACATTAGTGCCATTAAATCAGAGGTGAATGTAAGCAATGCTGCACTGACCAGGTTAGGTTAATGGAGCTTTGGTTCGCACAGATCTCAGAATACTGTAAACTAAATTCTGTGGAAACCCAGGTTAAGTTGACTTGTGACATGTTGACCCTGGATCCTGAGGGCCAGTCACATATAACTGACAAGGACAGAGAACACACAGTATTAGTATCAATAAGAGCAAAATACACACTAGCACACACACACAGAGTGACCACGGCTCCTGTGTACTTACCCACTCGTGTGAGGGGGTTAGTGTAATAGATTCCCTCGCTGGTCTGAAAGAGAGAAACGAGGGTGGCTCGGAGAGCACAGATGGATACAGCACGGCTCATCTTCAGGACCACAGTGCAACTGTTAAGCCTGGGTTTCAAAGGAGTGGGGAGAAGGAAGGCAGAGAGGGTGGGATGTGCAAGGAGGACAGGGAAAGGTGAGAAAACAGAACATAAAAAGGCAGAAAAACACATTGGAGGGGAGTGAGCAATGAATAGGTGAAGAGACAAGAATACAGGCCAATAAGAGACAGGGAAAGGTAAGAGGGAGGGGTTGAGACGCTGGTCAGAAGTTACAAAAAGCATTCCATCACTTTCAAGTATGTCCTCAAGTGGACAGCAAGTACAGTGGCATTTCAAGGCAATTGCTCTGTTCCACAGAGGGCAATGAAACCAGGAGAGAACCAAAAGTTCTAGAGTGATATATTGTCATATTTGTATATAAAACAATTGCATAACTGGTCAGAGAGAAAGTCTTTTTTATTTCAGAGAAAGAGTTTTTTTAACTGGCAAAGCTGGTAGAAGAGACTTACTGGGACCCCATGCCAAGGCATTCCAGGTGAGCTTCCTGCCAAAAAATAAGTAAATAAACTAAAAATCTGGTTTTACCTCATCAGCCCTCAACCAGCACAACTGTATGTATTGACTATTAACACATTTCAGATAAAATTACCTGATAGAGTTTTGAAATTTTGGGAATCTTTGTGCACAAATCACTGTGAAAAAAAAAACAATGATTAATATTTTAACAAGGGCGATTCAGGAAACACATAAAATAAAATCTCACCTGTTATATGTATGACACTGATGTAAAGGTTGCTTCATTAGATACTCTATGGATGTGCCTGATGTTGATGTAAATGTATACATATTGTATACATGTTAATGATGTATGTATTGATTATGGATATTAGGATGGGGGAGGAAGGTAGATAGAAACATACTGTATGTTTGAAAAAGAGCTGTTGCAGGATGGAGGATCTGAGCCAAGCTTGTCGATCTGGGAGAACAGATGATATCAACAAAGTCACTCCTTGCTTTAAAACACACACACACACACAGGACACACATATCTATCTATGCTCCCACAGACACAGAACACACAAAGGCCAGAGACCACTCAAAAATTATAAAAGGTTTAAGTGGGAATTTCCTTAAGCTCTACAGTTTCCTTACCTCCAGAGTGTCTTGAACATATTTAGAATTATTAAAATTATATATATATATATGTATGAACAACGGTCTCGAGTTACGTCGTTTTGTGGTTACGACACTCTCCCATAAATTACCTAAAAAAACCTAGTTTAGACCTAAGCGGTTTGGTTCGTAAATACGACCACAGAAATAAAGAAAAGAAATTATTCTCTCTTTTTTTATCAATGTTTCATTTAATTACTGTATTTTATATGTCCTTCATGTGTTGTGTGTAAAGAGTGAGTGACTTAAGGTGTTATTTAGATATAATCTAGGTATAAATTCTGACTTATGTCGAAAATCGACTTACGACAAGTCGTAGGTACGGAACTCGTTCGTAAGTCAAGGACCCCCTGTGTGTATATATATATATATATATATATATAAATAAATATATATATATATATGAGAACCCTAGAACTTAATAGACATGAAAAGGAACATTTGCCTTAATTACTGAGTATTTTAAATAAGATCCAGACTTTAGTCACATCTACAGGTGATATGTCTATTTGCAGTGTGTTCCGAGGCCTGTGAAATGTTGCTAAATCGGTCCACCAATGTTATGAGAGTTTGATACTGAGATCATACTTGATACTGAGTTCTGATACTAAGAAGTGTGGCTAGCCAATCCAGTGGCAAAGATACAATAGAGCTCACCTAAGTGAAATGCCCCTTTAAGTAATGTAATGCTTGTGGACTCTGTCATTATAATGTTATAAGGTGTAAAACCCAAAGGTATGAATCTCTTCAAACTCTTTTGATAGATTTTTTACTGAAAAAAATCATTGTGGAGTGAGACCTTTGGATTAGGCCTGGTTCCTATAATGGTATTGGGAGTATCAGAAGGTAAAAAATAGACCATATCCAAAGTCAACAGGCAAACATGATCAGTAAAATAGATTAAACATTGATAATATTGCATGGGAACTTACCAAGGACCGGATGTCTGTAAAGGTGATTTGAGGACCAGTGACCCCTATAGTCAGCATGTAGTAAGCAGCTGAGAGAGAGGGAGGAAGAGAGAGTGAGGGGGAGGAGGGAGAGGGGGAATGAGTCACTGCTTCTTGGAGAGTTAATCAGTATGCTGCTCATCCTTTGACTTTAACTGTCTGGGGTGCGTAGCGTTGAGCTACCTACCTTGCTCTTTGCAGACAGTAGAGCAGTTACAGAGATGCTCTGGGTCTGGTTCTAAAAGCCAAACAAGGAGAAGGTATTTTCAGTCAATATTGAGTGCACAGAGTTGAATGGCTGAAAGTGTTTCCTAAAGCAGCTACGGTTGGGAGGAAAATCACTGATTAAATGAACTGATGTGAATTCTAATGAAGCTGTAATCTGAACTCACGGATGACTTCAGTGCAGTTTTGTTCCACTGGCGAGTGAGGATCCACGGGAATGACCACAGTGTTTGAACTCCTATTACTGAAATACAATATACCCATACAATATTACATACATTTCACCATATCAACTACTGAGAAAGATAAAACTACAGGTCAAACTATTCATTAACTACGTACATCTGTGCACTCACATGATTTTGTACAATAATTTATTTAGGTGATGTAACTTACAGTTGGTTCCTGTAACACATTAGGGTAATTAGTTTACACTCATTTCAGACTATCTGTAAAGCCTTACCATGAAACCATTATTCCACCTTCACTGTTACAGTCATCAGAGAGTGGGTAGGGAGAGCTGCATTTCTCATAGAAACCACCAGGAGGCACATCTCCACTGTGACACAGTCCTATGCCTGTATCAAACCAAACAGTCCAAAGCATTTGCAAAACATTCTACCAATAACACCATGGTGAGTATCCAATGTCAGAAAATCCTATTCTGACTTAATTCTCATCTATGCTCACAAAATATCAATACTTCTGCACTTTCAACAGCTGCATCATAATACAATATTAACCTGCTACCCTGCCCACCCTCAAAATAAAAAAGCGAAATGCACTTTATGGTTGATTGAGGACAATGATGAAATAATCACATAACAACAAGAGGTAAGATCATTGACAGTGAAAATAAGCAGAGATGCTTATAGTTAAATTCCAGGTGTTACTCACCCACGTTCTCCACCTTCCCCAGTATCTGGGCTTGCATGGTGAAACCCTCCACTTTGACCTGCAGGGCCCTGTGCAGCACACATGGGTCTGTGCCACTGGTCAGATTGAGCAGCACTGTGCAGTTAGTCTGTCTGGGAGAGGAGTCCAAACAGCTGAGTTACAGGTTGGAAACCATTTTGTAGTGGGCTGCTTCCTACCAAAATGACCAAATATCGCGATTTGATATCGCAAAGACTGACCTTATTTTCTCTTTCTCATCACATGATACCTCAATTCCCTAAACGAGAGAGGGATTTAGTGATTGCTACAAATACACATATTGTGTACTCACTCATACACACTCATCCATCTCTTCCACAATAAATACACACACATAAACACATACAAGAACACACTGTTAGCAAAGATTTTTTTGGAATAAGCAGCTCAAAGTATCAAAATATCAGCATTAATATTGTATTTACCTGGAACAGGGAAACAGGTGTTTCATTTCCATTCTGGCATTTTTTCTCTTTCCTGTAGAACAGAGACATTTTTACCAATAGAATCAATGATTCTCAGGATAGCACACAAATAAAGATATTAATAGTTTTGTCTTTTAAATGGTAGGGACATTTAAAAATGTAGGAAAATGTCCAAAACTCTAAATAATTTTGATTTACGTCTTCATTTTGATTTAAAATTTTCCCAAACCACATAATTACAAGTACCTGCAGTACCACATTGTTTTTAATCATATTATATGGTCAAATAGTAAAAATGTCTCCATATATAAAAAATCTTCACTGGTGAAAAATAGTAATCTTAATGTATATAGGTGGGTTTATAATTGCCCAAATGTCAGCAACAAATTACTGGCAAAACATTAATGTGAAGGAGGCATGCTTGTACACCTCCTATGTCTGCTGCACCATTGAAATTTAACTATCAGCACAGACCATACACTTACTTCCATGATAAAATACAAGATGACCAATATTACAAGCATTAGATCGGTTTATACTGCTGTGGTAAAAAGACCCTTTTGCTCAGGTATATACAAATGTATCTGGAGGAAAACCCCTCATTTAACATAGCTTTGTTTAAGTAAAAAATGTTTTTTCACTATTGACTGGACAGTAGGTTTGATTTAACAAACTCTCTGACCAAATATACAACCAAATTAACATGGTAAAGTAACTTCAAATCGATTGGCTGTTGTATATTGAGTGAATGTTACTCTTATAAGTTTTAGAAAATGTACACAACAATCCCTCATTCATAGATACAAGAGCATAATACAATAATATATTTAGCAATTATGATTGCTTATACAGTTCACAAACTCCGTTCTGGTGATAAGGTTTCATTTGCAATCTACTCACTAGTGCTGTGGTCTTTTAGATAAGAGTCCCAACTAACACTCTCCAGGTGAGTACTGACAAATGACCTACTTGCCAGAAGAGGCGCTGCTGTGTGAGGGTGCCATTTTGAGAATGCCACTGTCTAAAGGGCTGACTGTAGAGCTCATAGGTGTGCTGGTTGTGTTGGCCGCTGTGTTTGTTTCTAGAGACTGCTCGGATTGTTCACAGATATGTATGTTGAAGACATTCGAGAGCTGAAACAGAGAATCAGTACAATGTCAGAACACACCAGTAATCATTCACACACAACTAAAGTCAGTCAGGAATGACCCCTTGAAAGTAGTCACAGAGGCCCTGACCATAAAAGTCACGTGAAAATGCTACCCAGGTAGAGACTTCTGACTCATTCACACCGTGAGTCGACTCCACATCCAGGACCATCCAATAGAATGAAGCTGTAACCCAAACGCACCGAAACAGACTCACACAGAGAACAAGGAAAATCACTTATGCTGAAAGTCACTCTACTGTTGGTGCCATCTCTGCTCATTTATAGTGGGTACTCTGGCAAAAATGGCAGCTGTCATTCCCCCATGTTGACAGTACATACTGATGATGAATCAACTCTAAAGTACTATGAATTCCTTGAAAAAATATTATATAGGTCAACTGCATTCATTCTGTTACATATACAAATACGAATACAAACTGGGCTCACTCACAGTTACTGGCGCAGTAGGCTGAGAAGCTGCACAATGATGCCAGGGAACCTGAAACAAAGGGAGAAGGAGAGGAGAGATGAGATTATTGAAATGAAAATTCTTACAATTAGACTTATATATATATCTTTGTGATATATATAATGCTACTTAGCCTCTCATATATCTTTGTGAACTTTAAAATTACTGCCACTAATTTTAAATATGGCTACAACCAATCAGTATTGTGAAGAAAACAAACCTGACCAAATCTCATTTTGACTTTTAGAAGCAAATCCACCTATTTTTTTTACATGTGAAAAAAGCTATTACTAACTGCTTTGAGTGAATACCACTCAAAATCAAATTATATTACTGTGCTGCTGGGTGACTCAGTTTAAGTACAGGAAAGGTACATGAAAGGAACCTGGCCTCTCCCTTACTTGGTATGTTCAATCCATAATTCACTTGATGAAAGGAATGCAACAACAACTAGCTATTGCAAAATCACTGCCATTTACTGACCTTATCATATTTCTCAAGTCCAAATGAGAAAGTATGATATATTGTTTCTTCAACTTCACTTAGGAGGAGAATTGAAAGCGAGAACCATTAATTTAATGATGTATTGGTTATTTTGGTCGGTACCACAAAGATGGAGCCATAAGGGAAATACAATTGAGAAAGGATGCTTTTTTGAGTGTAATATTTTTGTCCTGTTATAACTGCATCTGTGATTTTCTAACTCAGTTACAATGGCTCTTCATTAGTACACAGCAATCAAATACAGCACAGTGAAGTAGATGCATTAACATAACAATTATCGTAACTAAACTTAGCCACTGGGCAATGTGGCATGAATGATGTGTCTGAGGAACTACGCAGGTTCGTAGTTCACATATTTTTATTTCTGAGCTCAAAAGGAATAATACCACAAAAAAGTAATAATAATGAAGGGAGGACTTCACTCAGAACCTCTCTAGTTATCACTCATCAGATAATAGGCTAAATATTTGGAAAAAGGCTAACCCAGATGAAGGCCACGAAAGGTTGCACTGCAACATTTGAGTTTTCTCTTCTTGGTATGTTAAAGGCTTTTAACTTGCATCAAACTACCATCAAATGTGCATTAAGCTCCTTTGTTATTTTTACATGTGTTTGTTTGGAAAACTAAACCTGTTTTTAATAAAATACCATTAGGCTATGTCACAGTACTTTCAATTCCAACGACCAGCATGTTTACCTAGTGGGACAGAGTGGTCCCCATTGTTCTATGATTAAACTCTAAAATCCACCTTAGCAGAACCCTGATTTAAACTAATGGTATACACATATGTTGTGGTACTTGCCTGTTGTTGGGTTAGGGGAAGTAGCAGTAGTGAGTGTGAAATTTGAAGTCGAGGATGCTAAAACAGAAATATTTGGACATAATATTAGTCTCATGTCTCCATCATCAAAACGGAATCTGTGTGATCTTGCAACAATAGTATTAGAATAATATTATGATGTTAGGAAACATATCATAGGCTTACCATTTTCAAAATTCTCCATTGTTATGGTTGAGAGTGACATGCTGGGTGTGGTCAAAGATGGAGATGAGGATGTGGGTGCAGATTCTGTTGAGAATGTGGGTGGAGGAGATGTGCTGAGTGTGGTTGAAGAAAATGCCAAGGATGTGGGCAGAACAAATGAGGTGAATGTGTTTGGAGAGAGGGTGGAGGATGTAGATTGTGACACTTCAGTTAGTGTATTGGGTGTGACAGGCGCTAATATGGTGGGTGAAGCTGTATTGGTGGAAGTTGTTGGAGAGGATGTGGTGGACAATACTGAAAGGAATACGGTAAGTGGAGAATTTGACATGGGAGAGAGTTGAGAGGGTGTGGTGGTTGGACGTTGAGATGAAAGATGTTCTGTGGTTGAAGCTGAATGAATGGTTGTCAATAGAGGATGAGTTGGTCCGGTTTTTATAAGCAGAAGCGAAGGATCTGCTGTGTATGGAGTTGGAGCTTGTGTTGTTGGTTGAGGAGGATCTTGAGTTGAAGGTGGAAGTGGAACTCCTGTAGTTGATAGGGGAGGATCTTGTGTTGTGGGTGGAGATGGAGGTGGAGCTTGTGCTGTTGGAGAGGGAGGACCTTGTGTTGTGGGTGAAGATGGAAGTGGAGCTTGAGATGTTGGTGGGGGAGGATCTTGCGTTGTGGGCTGAGGTGGAGGCGGAGCTTGTGTTGTGGGTGAAGATGGAGGTGGAGCTTGTGATGTTGGTTTGGGAGAACCTTGCATTGAGGGTGGAAATGGTGGTGGAGCTTGCGATGTTGGTGGGGAGGGATCTTGTGTTGTGGGCTGAGGTGGAAGCGGGGCTTTTGTTGTGGGTGGAGATGGAGGCAAAACTTGTGATGTTGGTTGGGGAGGATCTTGTGTTGTGGGCCGAAGAGGAGGGATTGTGGCAGTGGATGGATCATGTGTTGTAGACATTGGAACAGCTGAAACAGAAGCACAGGGGTCAATGCAAGAGTGATCTGGGTGTTCACAAACAAACATATCCTCTGCCACAAACAGTAGGAATACTCAAACACCATGTCCACCAAAACTTATTTACTTGGACCCTTTTATTTTGTCCCCCATCAACTGAGACAATATTAACAAAGGGAGAGAATACAATGAAAATAAAGTTAGAGTTTTGAAGGCTGTAATCCTTGCCAGGCACAAGTGAGTGTACAGTCGACATTAAAGTACAACCTTATGCCACAGAGCCAGGAAAACACCAGTATTTCACGAATGTATTTTCTACCCTGAATGAGTAGATTAACTTACTCACATACAAGCACTGTAAGCACTTGTATGTAAGGAACACTGAGGCTGTGTAAGTTGATGGTGGCATATAGCAAACACACCCTGGACTGGCGGTGATTAGAACACTGCCAAAATGTGACTAAATCGTTGCAAGAAATGTGAGTCCAAACTAGTTTTGTGTCAAGATGATACGTTTGATGGGAAGAGAGAACAGCAACGACAGACATAGCAACAGATAATTGAAGGCAAGTTGTGAAAACATCCAAAGCATCTTCTGCTGTGATGACAGGTGGAATAATTCAACAAGAGTATGTTGAAAACAAAAAATACTTTATTGTGAGTACAGTCAGCTCCATTTAACTGTATATAAGACATATAATGAACACAAATGGACCCATCTTTATTCCACAAAGTTTACAGAAAGAAACTGTCTTCAGATGACAGAATATTTGGCTTGGGGTATCCTGTTTAGAATGGCAAGTGTTCCTTTTGGGGCCTTCAAAACAAACACTTAAAAAGTGTCAAGGGGATGTTGAATTCAGAAGTTTTTCTATATTGTGATGCTCAGCCTCAAGAATGTGCTTGAGGGTTTTATGAAATGTCAGTGTGTTTGTTACATGACTAGCCATGCCTGCAGCATGCAAGGTTTTGTGTAATTCAAAACTCAGGAAAGGTAAGAAGAGGAGGCAGAACAGTAAAGACCCTCCACACCACTAGATAGAAGTACCCATTCTACATTCTGCAATGTGTCTTACCTTCACGCTTCACCCGTCTATGGCCTAGAAGATTAAATGTGACACCAATATAAAATTCATGAATTGGAGACCATTTGTAAAGAAACTGAGGAACAGTTTTCTTCTGTTTCTACAGTACTACCCTAAAACAATGCTAATCCAATGCAAATGACAACCTTTCCAATATATCTCCAATGTGTTTTTTTTATAGTAATTTAAGCAAAATATTTAGCAAGCATCAGGATTTCATCAACATCAGGCCCCACTGGAGTGTTAAATTACCATGGTGACATTTGAGGTCATCGTAGTGACACAAAGTTCTTACCGCAAAGCAGCCTTTCATCTCGCAACGGATGTAGATTTCCCATAGCCCACTGCTCGGACCTCCACGCTACGACACCACCGTCTTCGCAGATACCATGGTGACCGACGTCATCCCAGACACGGAACAGGTACAACTCCACCTCTCCAGCCCCAGAGGGGGGTTCTCCCCGGTCCCTGCACCCCAGCACCAGCTCGCCTACAGATGGGACGGGCTCCGCAATGACTGTGCGCATGGAGGGGGAGCCATCCACGTCCAGGCTGATGCTGCTCCTGCTGGTGTTGCGCTTCAGGCACACGTGGTACCATCTCCAAGGGACCAGGCGGACAGGAAAGCGGTGCTTCTTGCCAAGAAGCCAAACGTACAGGCTCTTCCTGTCCCCCTGCAGGCCCAGCTCATACTCCTGGGCGCCGGGCCGGCCGTACGTGTAGGCCGTCCATTCGCCAGGTGCCAGCACACGCAAGTGCACACACACCGTCAGCTGCTGCAGCTCTGGCACCTGGTCTCTGTCCAGCAGAGTCCAGTGATCCCCGCTGCCCTGTGTGAAGGTCACCTTGGAATCATGCATGAAGGTGGCCTCCACTAAAAGAAGAAGGGACAGAGGGGAGAAGATGGATGGGGAAGGGAGGAGAGGGCAGTGGAAGAGAAGAAGGGGAGAGGATTGAAGAAGAGAGAGAGAAGGCAGAGAATGGTCAGAAGTGACTTGACATTATTACTCCTTAATGAGTGAGCAACACTATGCTACCTATGCCAGAGTGGGAGTTTGCACTGAAAAGCATTGTCTTCTTTCAGCATTGATACAGCCCTACTTCTGCATAGGCTGAGAATGAATGTATTATTTGTTCGGTAAGTACTGTAACTTTGCTTCCTGCATAGATCCTGATGCTACAGCTAAAGCAGGGCCATAGCTCTGCAGACAAACTGCTTGCAGGACAGGAATGTGAAATACTTAACAGATATGGGGAACTCAGTAAAAATCTGAGGTGGCTGAGTACGTAGTCTCATATGCAATGCGTTATTACATCACTAAGAGGTACAGTGGAAGGAGTTGCAGTCGCTTGCTAAATTTAGACAGTGGCACTAGGTTTAGATCAGTGAGAAAAGACAATAGACAATGAGTGGAAGAGCTGTAAGATCCTTTATCCTATTATACTGTGACAGCATGACTACATAACAGAATTCCAGCTCTTTTCACATATGTCCTCCATGCAGCTAATTACTGAGTTCAAGGAAGCCATAACTCTGCGCCAAGCTTTAGCAAGTTCCCTGTAAATCAGGACCATCAGGTTTTCTATTAATGGTGCTGAATTCAGCAGTGGGTGTGGTGGCGATGGCAGACCTTGATACTGATATTGCTATGGAAACGGCGTAATTATGTATTCTCAAACAGCCTAATGACTGACATTTCAGATACAGAGCTTTTGTTTTTTTGACTCTTTAGAAATGTTCTCCCGCATGTTGACATTCTCCAGCATAGCAATGGCAAGCAGCTAGTCCATGCTTTTAGGTTTATCTAGAGGAATGAAAGCCCGCACTCCAAGACTCTAAATTTAAACAAGTCAGTTTCTTATTCATGGGAAATACACACAGCTGTATGTGCTTTGGCACAATTATCAGTGCTCTTAGAAAGTGCTCAACTACTAGCTAAGGCATGGTGAAACACATACCCTGGAAAAAGTGCTTCTCAAAGAGAACAAAAGAAAATTTAATTGATACCTTTTGTCTGGGACCTGGTAAAAATCTGGCTCAGATAAGCACCCTTTAAAACAAATATTTTGGTCTTATTTTTTTACCAGTCTTCCTAAGATTTATTCCCCTTATTATTTTGCAAAATGCCAAAAGAGATCAGCAGAGTTTCAGAAAAAAATAGTTAGGTAATTTATTTTATTAAATTGTGTTAGGACTGCCAAGACCGATGGATTGTTCGTCCATGACAGAATTGAAGAGTGTATGAGATTTTAGGTGGGTCTGCTACAGAAGGATTCCTAATCACACAGTGACACATACATGACATCAGCAGGGGTGACATAAAAGGGAAACACCTACAAAGGAATGTGACTGCAACTAACTATAAAAGAATGTGATTATATTTCTCTGGAAAGAAAAATCCCATTGCCATGAAAGATATGAAACACACCATGTTGTGACTGTGGTTTTGGCCATCCCCTTCATCAACTGAGATTATGAAGTACCACGGGTTATAAAATGCAAATACTGATAGGCAAGCCATTTACCAGTTAATGAGTTCAGATGACTACATAAAAAAGTAACACAAATGGGTAAAAGGCTCACATTTCTAGGAGTGTCTTTTTCATAAAGTACATTTAAAAATTTAACATGTAACCCAACCTTTTTATTTCCTGATTTCAGGACAAAAACAAAACCATTATCAGAGAGTGGTGATCTGATAATTGGAAAAGTAATTGCCCCCTAATTTTCTCAATAACCTTTCAAACGGGATAGCTACGTACGTCAAATCCATAAACAATATACCAGAAAATTGTTTCTGTTGTAAGGAAACTAGGAAGGGAAACTGAATTTGCCAACCACAATATTTTCACTTGAATGTCCATGTTTGGACTTGAATTACAGTGCAAACCCATTGTTTAACTGGAGGATGTGGCATATGAGGTGAAAAACATCAAAATGTGTAATGTGGGCCTGGTCTAACTTCTGGTCATGGAAAAAGCAAGCCCCATTCACACTGAATTATCAGTTCCTCTTTTGTTAAATGACCACTTTCATAAGTAGTATGGGTGTAAATCAGAAATAGACCGATGCACTGAAGAACATATTGGATGTATTTGAAGTGAATAAATGCAAAAACCAATGCATGGAAAAACTTCAGTCAATTCAACTACAATTGCCCAATCAATAAATAGCATCAAGAACATCATAAAAAGTGTGAGGTGATATAAATTCTAGTTATCTTGAATGCAAGTGAATTCTCTTCCTTGTGTATATGGGTATTACCCTTGTTCCAGCCATGCACCTCCACTGGCATTAAATTAATTTATATATGCATTTTGACCTTGACCATTGAATATGCCACTGAATCTCCACAGGGACACTCTGTAACATGTTTTCTTCATAATTTTTTTTTTTAAATAAATCGATTGAAACACTGCACACAGGTAATATATACGCGTGTCTGCACTTAATAATAATTCCCTTAATAATACATATTAAGGGAATTCAAGCAAAAATATCTTTGGCCATTTGCCTGGACAACTAATAACAAACTACAGAGCAGGCTGAAAAGAACAAACCTTTATCAAATCCTGTCAGCAAGCAGGCAACAAGTTCTCCAAAATCAGCATTTTCAAACAAAGATTTTGCAGTGACCTTGAAAGCATAGCTGAAATAAATATTTTAAGTGTGTGTAATACTTATTTGAAAGAACCTTCTGAAATCTCCCTGTTAGTATTGCACATTATTATTACCATGAACCAATGGAGATTTTGTAGTGAGTGCAGCAAATTATAAACCACTCCATTCAATCAAATCCACCTTCGGTAATCGGAAAGCCAGATTTATAAACATTTTCCAGAACCTTCATCATATATTAAGCATTTACTCATAAAACTACTACAAAATCAGTTATATCCAGCCCTGAACAAACCACATGGTTACACTGTATTAAATTAAGTATGTAATACATAATGTAATACAGTAAGTAAATCTCATTAAAAGTAAACCTTTTAATGAGGTTTACTTACACATTACTTGGTCCATTTTGATGTCTGTTGCATTTTGATAAAAAAAACAGATTTTCTATTTTTATATCAGATTTCATATAATGCAATCTTCTGAGTGATGATTGTTTGTTCCACCATCCTAGGAGTCCACCCTCAGAGATACTAGGCTAAGGTGACTTCGGTGTATACCAGTGTTACCAGCCTGAATCTATAATGTATAAAACACCAGCCTAATGTGACCTCAGTCTATCAAACATGTTCTGATGTGACTTAAGTCTCTTAGATACACAAACGTTGATTACACATAGTGTCCTTACCTGGGGCCATGTGACACAGGAGCAGAAGCAGAGTGGGGAGGACATAGCAACTTATTTCCCTGTTTGCTCTTTTCCAAAGTTTCAGTTCTATGCAGGGCATCCCTCTGTAAGACAATGGCCAGGACAGGTTGTCAAACCGTCTCCTTGGTATCATGCCGCACACGACAAAGTGTGGCATCACATAATAAACTAAACCTGTGTTGGGTATATGAATGACTACCAAGCACTCATAAAAAACAATATATTACAGATAAGTATACAGTATATTATCTGTATAAGAACAATATATAGAGATAAGTTTCAAGGAACAATAATTTTGAATTGTCATAGTTCTGAAGTACTATAGATTAGGGATGTAATGGTTCCCTTGCAAAAAGGCAAATTTTGAAATTCATCCTTTTACATGTGTAAATTACAAGTACCTCATGTTTTTGAACAAAAACCACATCTGCAGATTTCTAATATTGCTTTTCCCATGTGTGAGCAGATGTTTCACAAGAGAAAACAAAAAATGGCACATGAGAGGTCACCTGTTCACATATGAAACTGTTTGCTCCCTTGTGTCAAACACAGGTTTACATTATATCACCATGCCTTTACAACTGGAAATGTCCTAAAGTCAAACATGTGAGACAAAAAACACCGGCCTACAATTGCGTGCTGTGTTGTCTCTCAATCCATTGCCAGATATTTGAGCCAATTTTACTTCTTAAAACAAGATATATGTTGTCAAAGCATATAATCTTATCTGGGGCTAGGGCAGCCTACAGCCTAGTGGTTAAGGTACATGACTGGGACCCCTCAGGTTGGTGGTTCAAGCCCCAGTCCAGACACAGCAAGAACACCATTGCTGTTGGGTCCTTGAGCAAGGCCCTTAACCCCACATTGCTCCCAGGGGGGGTTGGCCCTTGCTTAATCTAATCAACTGTAAGTCACTTCAGATAAAAGCATCAGCTAAATGACAGTAATAATAATAATATAAACACACTTGTAGGCCAGTCAATGTATCTAACAGAAAGAAAAATATGATTCATTGTCCATTTTCAAGTTTAAGATGGGCCTGGGTGGTAGGAGAGGGCACTTTTTAAAAAGCCATTTTTAATATGAACAACTGCCTCATGAATGTACAAACTGTTAATATACAAAAAATAAGTTTCATTAGGATTTAAGTATCACTGAAACCATCAATTCTTACCCCCCCATACTGATTTTACAATGGAATTATATCACTTTTTTGATATCGCTGTCTATTCGCCTTGCTTTCAGCAAATCTTGCACCTTGGCCCCATCATGAACTTGTCTCCTTATTGAGCAAATAACTTGGGAACTTCCCTCTTGAAACCACTACTTTAAATCAGTTAAACCCCGACACGAAGCCGAGTGGTCTTGTATCACCCTAAAGGGATTTAAATCCTGATTACGACCTGACTGCTGGCTATAACCTACGCTATCCCGCTTATTGCACCGCTTATTGATTAAAAATGAATCAATAAACTGGCACGGAAAAAAAAAAACAAAAAAACATTTCGCCTGCATACAACTCATCAAAGAAAGGAAGAACTGACACATACCGTTTCGGTCATATATCACTTCCCCTCTGTTGTAAGTAGATTGTCATATTTTTTCTTTAGGGGAAGAGAATGAGGGAGAGCCCTTTCCCTTCAGTCTGTGTTTATAAGCATAGCTTCATGGAGTTCCTCTCATGCAACGGTTGAACATATCACTCAATTGCTGCCTTTGTCTTACATTTTTTTCAAAATCACCAGGCAAATGTCAGTAGCATAGACATTTTGCTCATCTTTATTAGTTTATTGATATTTACGAGATTTTGCACATCTTCTGTTCCAGATCAGATTAATTGATATGGCTAGTGATTTATTCTTATTTGTTACTTAATAAAACATGTGTTCGAATTGGCGGGACGTACTGTTCAGAATCAGGTGTTTTGAAATGTAGTGTAGTGGAGCAGCATATCTCCACTGAGATATTTACACAGCAACCAGTCGATACCGTTGTAAAAATGCGGTAAAGTAATAAAGTTTGCAATTATCATTTATGATCATAAGCTAAACATTTTTTGAAGATAGATAAATGGTAATTCAATGTAAAAACAAAACAAACACAAAAAAACCCTGCAAAACAACATAACTTTTCATACTGGCCAAACTCCAAGTTTGCTGTTAGCTATTTTCAAACCTGAAATCGTGAAACCTGAAATGATCAACTTCTGAATGACATATATAGTCATATACTGATGAATAATCTCAACTTCAGAGAGCAGTCATTTTCTAGCAGCCGATAAGTGCTTACCTAGTGAAGGTGAGCCGGGGGACACGGCGCGCTCCATAGCATCTTTCTAAGAAATGTACAGGATCGCGTAGACGCCAAAATGACATGCGTTTTCCATTGGAGTAGAAACTCTCCCACTCTCTACTAAGGTGCAACCGATTCAATGATCCGTTAGATGAAGCCAGCCTTTTTTCCGTAATTCCCCTTAAACTATGCTTGATGTGTGCGAAAAAGATGGTCCACCTGCTCCCACAGTATTAGAAATGTATGTTTACAATATGACTAAGGCTTTACTTAGCATAGAACAGACCTTTATGTATGACACTCCCATCATTGTGGCGACACAAAAAAGACACGCCTCGCTAACGTCAAACGCATAATAATTTCAAAGAGGTGAACCAGTCAGACAAACATTCACACGCACAGAACACAGATTTCATTTAGATATTGAATCTGAACGATACCGTTCAATTAAATATATTCTTTAGTCTGGTGCAGTTTTATTTGCCCTGTGCATTACAACTATTAGTCAAAATTGGTATTCACTGTTTTGTATTTGTGTCGATGTATGTTCATTTTTTTTCAGAGGCGTCTCTGGATCGTTCATCTAATTTAGATTATTTTGTTGTGTGTATTTGTGAATTTGTGTAGATTCTGCAAACAAAAAGAAGTTGTGCTTAGAGAAGATTTACTCATGAATTGTAATTTCATTCATTTTGTTTCCCACCCTTACAACTCCACCCCAGGGAATATCCTGGACACCACACTGCACAGATCCTGGACAGAGATAATAAAGGGCTCATTACCAAAATGCTGGGCCCACTGTCTCAGACCCCTCCCTTCCCCCAAACTCTACAACATCACTGCAGACAATGAGCAGCAGGGACCAGGATCAACTATTTTGCTGTTCCTGGACAGAGAGGTCATTCTGTGCCAGCTGAAAGGCTCAACCACATAGTGTTTTTTCTTGGAATTAAGAAAACTCAGCAGGAGTGACCATATTGGAATAAAATGCCATTTAGCTGTTTGCTCAATACAGGGGACACACCAGGGATTCAAAGCTAATACCTTTTTGTTAAAGTGTATGTTCTGACCTGAAGCAAGAAGTCATGCTGGGTTTTAGATATTGTACTGTCAGCCTCAGGACAGAGAGCTTACATTTTAAGACAAGGTTGAACTTGTGATGAGAAACTCAGTTATATGTGAGCCCAGTGTCTCTTCCAATTGCCTGGGGCCATTGTACAGTAAATTGTGCAATTTTACAGTCCTCCCCAAACCGGTCAAGTGTCTTTTCTCTTCCACATAAAGGATTGTTGTCAAAAAAAAAAAAAAAAAAAACAACAACAACAAGAGGATAGTTAGAACTGCATACAGGATGGGGTTTTGTTCAAGAGGGTGTGCTCCAATTGGTACATTGTTGTCTGCACTTGTGTTTCCACCTGAATGAATCATAGGTGAGCTAAGGCAGGTACACCTGTCCTAGTGCAGCAGCTTTGGTTTCCAGGCAACTGAATAATGAAGCTCAGCCCCCCATCTGTGACCAGCTATAACTCTTACTCTAACCTGTGGCCCCTGTGCCTACGCCACCACTTATATTATTCCTAGTACATTCTGTTGAGAAGAACACTGGCAGCCAAATATGTTAACATCTTAACTCAATGCTTTTAGCTCTTAGAATTCTAAGAATGCCTCACGTCATTTCAACTTTGTTGAAAGTGATGGGAAACATGAAACAATGGGGGGAAACTCTGGTCACATTTCTCAAAGCCAACACAGAGTGACTGTTTAAGTGTTGCCTGAATTAAAAAGAATGAGTGTCTGAGTCCAACAGTTTCAGGAATTGATACCATTTAATGTCTGGCAGTCTGCATACTAAACACAGGTAACACTATGTGCTAAAACCCTTCTCTTAATGTCCAGTATATAAAATTGATTTGATCTCATAATAACTATTAAAGATATTAATTGCCAATTAAATCATTTGATTAATTGTCACGAATTAGCTGACTGGTGGATAAACCCTAGTCAACATATACAAACAACATATTTGAGATTTATAGTATTTATACTAAGACACAGAATATAATGTGTAGACAGCAGATTTAGGTTCAACTACCTTAAAAATTCAAAAAATGATTGAATGAATTGTATGCATTCTAAATATAACTTATCAAAGACACATTTGATAATTACTAAAATGGTGGTGGTGTGCCCATATTAAGAGACTAGCTCAGGCACTAGCATAGATTCTGCTCACCTGTTAATGTGAGTAGGTAGGATCACTTCACGCAATGATATAATAGTCAGGTGAAGCTCTTGTGTCTATGTCCTTTCATGGTAGTAAAGGGAATTTTGTTGCTGAACTTTGATGACACTATTACTTAATTTCAATGCACCTAGTCATATTGTTGCTATAACATCCACATTAATGGGTCTTCATATTCTATCTTTATAGAACATAGAAACAAGACGCCATAGGCTATCTATTGTTTATTATTATATTATACTACATTACAGGTATTGTACAGTATACACTGGCTTAGATTGCAAAGTACATGAATCAGGGATGAGGGTACCAAGAATCCTAGTGGGACAGGGACAGGGACAGGAGCATCCTGAAGAGGTGACTCTGCGTCTGAAGGTGGTCAGAGACTTTACTGTTCTGACCTCCATGGGAAGGTCATTCTATCACTGGGGTACCAGAAAAGACAACAGGTATGATGTGCATACACAAAGAGGGGCAACACAAGGCATCCCAAGGAAGCAGAGAGGAGAGGTCTAGAAGACATGTAGGAGCTGATTAACTTGGAGGTATGCTGGAGCTGTCCCCTTGGCAGTCCCTTAGACTCCAAAAGTTCAAAATTTGATGCAAGCCATAACAAGTAGCCAGTGGAAGGTAGTGAGCAGGGTGTTACTTAAGAGTGTCTGGCAAGGTTGTAACCCAGATGGGCTGTAACATTCTGGATGAGCTGTAGAGGTCTGATAGTAAATGCTCAAAGAGCCAGTTGCAGTAGTCAAGGCAAGAAAGTACCATTGCTTGGACAAGAAGTTGGGTGGAACAGGTGGTGAGTAATGGGCAGATTCTCCTGATGTTGCTGAAATGGAGCCAGAGCAAGACTCAATGCAGACAAGGGCTGTGCCTCAGATCACCCCTGCTGCCAGGAAGGACAGGAGGATGAGGTGGTCAACCATATCAAAGGTATCAGAGGCTGCCTGTGCAGCATGAGACTCGCAGACAGAGAGGAGTGCAGTCTCAGTTGAGTGACCAGGTCTTAATTCAGACTTGTGGGGATCCTGCAAGCGACTGACTGAGGGAGAGATGAAGGAATTGTGTAAAGGGCACAGGTAGTAGCATAGTGAGAGAGCAGAAGCTGGGAAACAAAGCAGAGGAAAGAAAGCAGAAAAGTGGGAGAGAACATGAAGAGGGGAGGGTGGCAGTAGACATGGAGGAACTGTAGATATCTGTTAACCTGCAACTGAAGTAAGACGCAACTAAAAAGAAGGGGTAAGGTGGGGGAGAAGGATTGCTGAGGAGAGAGGAAAAAATGGAGTACATTTGATGAGGGACTAAAGAGTACTTCTGAATTTTTGCTTGATAATAATCAACTTTAGCAGAAGAGACAGAGGAAGAGGAAGCTGCCGGGAGAGAGAGGTAGGTCCACAGGTCAGTTAGGGACCTAGATGTACTCCACTTCCTCATGGCTGCATGTTAGCTGGCACTGCTGGTGCAGAGAATTCCTGAACTGGGACATCTACAAGGGGAACATGCTGGATACAAGTGGAAAGACAGAATCAAGTGCTGAGGAGTGAGAGGAAAACAGATAGGAAGATGCATGATTGATGGGAAGACTGGGGAAAGACTGAGGGAAATGATGTGGTGGTTGGACTGATGCAGAAGGGATCACTGTAAGAGGATGAGCAGTTTGTCAGGATAACTAAGCTGAGGAAGTTGCTGGCTCAGTGAGTCAAAGGAGAGTGCAGCAGGGAGAGGTCAAAAGAGTGGAATAAGCATAGGAAAGCAGCAGAGGGAGGCTTCCAGCTAGATACTGAAGTGTCCCTAGAGGATCCGTGGAGTGCCACTCTCTGAGGAGGAGCTGAGCAAGGTGTCTAGCACATCAGCTTCCCAGGGGCCCTGAGGGATGATAGACAACAGTAATAAAGAACTTAGTGAGATAAGTGATTGTAACAGAGTGGTACAGCGAGGTGAGAGAAAGGAAGAGCAGAGAATTTCCAAGATGAAATCCACAAACCAGTTCCACCTCTTCAGCCAGATGGCTGTGGGGTGTTAGAGAAGGAGAAGGAAAAAGAGAGGGCTGTGAGAGTTGCTGTGTTGTTTGGTGTGGTCAATGTTTCGGTGAGGACAAGAAAGTGGAGAGAGAGGCTGGAGGCATAGGTTAAAATGAAGATTACCTTCCACGTGGCAGAATGGCAGTTCTATTTCCCACCAAGTGATCACACCATCAATAAAACCAATTTCAGTTAGTTAAATTAAACTGGTACCACAAAGCCTGCCTAATACATTCAATAAACATCAATAATAAATAAACTTGTCAAAACAAACTCAAAACTAACAACAGACTGTTAATAAATACAGTAAATACATCAGATTGTAGTGCAATAAAAAACTCACATGAAAGGGACAGTTTGGCCTTGAACAGAGGTTATCCATTAAATCAAGGAAAGTCCTGGACAACCCATCCATGGCTTGGAGCATTATTCTGCTGAAAAGCCCATTGATTTGCCCACATCATTATCAGTACCACCGATTTATTTTTATGGAGACAAAAAGTGACTTCATCTTGCTGTGTTTTAACTGGAAGAAATTTATTTGGACATATTCACATTACAGGAAACTGGAAAAAACAATTAAAAGGTGAAAATGACAGCTTTCTTGAGCGGACAAATTTTCCATTTCTTTATGTCAGAGCCCTTAAATCTGAGAATTTTCTGTAACTATATGTGAAACTAAAATATAAATTAAAAATGTTGTTAATTTTAATAAGAATTATAACATTTGTGAATATGGCAGGATAAAGCAGCTACAAACATAACTGGATCTTTCCCACTCTGACTCACTTAATGAGTAATTGGCACTCCTAGATTAACAACAGTAATGTGTCTCTATGTACAGCTGGCTGGTGTATTGGTCAACTAAGTACTCTCAGCCAAAGACCAGTGCCTCCTGATACAGAATTATACAAAGCTTTTTTATTCTGCATAGACCTTTAACTTAACTTCCCTATATTGACTTGATCTTTGTTAAAACAGATATTCGGGAGGAGAATTCTCAGACAACCCCTCAACCTATCACATCTCCCTTCCGGTTTCATACAGGTACATAAACACTATGCACCACTTTTCCCATCATGCCTAGCATTTCCAGCATCCCTCCTCCCCATCTCCACCATCACCCTCTCCTCTTTTCTGGACTGGTACCTGAAATTAAATGCTCTCCCAATCTCTTTCAGATACAAAAGGGGGGATTCCCTCACCTCAAGGCCAGATCAACTCCTCCTCCTTTAGACCCCAAGCCCAAGTTCATTCTCTACTACATTCCTCAACAATAAACTCCTTTCAAATGCACTACCGTTGTCTGAGAATTTGTACTACTGAAATGGTATTTGTGTGGCAATACCATCCGGAAAGGAAATGTAAGTGGACATATTACTGTGATCTATAATGGCCAACCCTATAGGCACTGGACAATGCCCTGAACAAACACTCACTGAAGTTTAAGTTGTGTGTCTGAATTCAGTGGTCTGATTTGGTCTGGTCCAAGCAATTGACTGGGAAGGAAACTAAGCTTCTGTGGCCACATCTCTGAAGCATGTATGTTTAGGCTGACTTAGATTTAAGAGGAGTGTTGGGTAATACAATGTTTACTTTTGTGTACACCGTTTGTGTGGCTGTGAATGTTATCAAAGCTCCTGGAATGTGCAGTGTCAAATGCCAATCATTTCCTTTACTGGATAAAGGTGTTACATTCTGGAACAGGTACTGTATGTTGACACCAATTTTTAAAACATCAATAACTGTGGTTCAAACACTGTGAGATTAAAGGATCACCTTAGTGGCAACTCAAGCCACAAGCATTTTTATTCTACTTTTCTCTGTTTTAAGTACAGTATAATAAAATCTGCTGCTCTTTGATTAAAGCATGACTGTGTGTGTGTGTGTGTGTGTGTGTATGTGTGAGTGCGCATGTGCATTTTTGTGTGCATGCACAGATATGTGTATGTGTACATCCATAATATTATTAATATGTATTAGTGGTTTAATTTCTGTAATTTACACCAACTATCATTTAGCTGTAGGTGTCTCTGTGGGTGTGCATGCATTTAAATGTGGGTGGAATATAATGGGAAAGAAAGCAAGAGAAAGAGACTGATGGCCTCTTATTATTTGTAAGGCAGGTTATGGGGGTTAAGCTCAGCCCCAGTGTTCTGGCTTTCCTTTATCAGTCTTATCAGCAGTGTCCCAGACACCTCCTGTGTGACAGAGATAGTGCGCTTTATCAGCAGCTCCTCCTCCTCTTCATACCTGCCCTCACTCACTGACGCAAATGTTACCCATGCAACAGCACCACGGACATCACACTGACACGTCTACCTGAGGGTGAGCACCAGAGGCTTCGCCGTAGTCTGCCTGTCTGTGTGGCTGGGGTTTCACCAGGGTACTTGCTATTGTAATGGAGATGGAGATGAAGAGATAAGAAAGGGGAGGCATAGGAGGACTGAGGGAACAGAGGGCAGTGAGAAATAGAGATAAAGGGGACCTTTGGGTGGTGAATGGAGTAAAGGCACATGTGTGGAGGAGCTAAGCACCCCACAGCAGGGAGCTTGAACCACACTACTACTGGCTATGACTAGAGGTCCACACTAGTTAGCAATAGGTTGAGGCTCACCAAAGAAAGAATGTCATTTAAACACCTTAGTCTCATTGTTCTTTAGCAACCTGCCCTGGCTTGTCAGATGCCTGAAAGTGAACTAAATTTATGTTTACTCAGTTTCCCTGTTCACAATGGGGTGCTAGAGAACCGAGCCTTTGAAATATTAGATTTAGTCGTCCTTTTGCGGTACATCAGAGGCGATTTCAACATCAGCATAACTGTTTTTTCTGTGTTGTATTTCCACTTTCTCTGAACTACCAGTTAGACATATACAATGCTTTAAGTTTACATTTCGAGGAGCAACCACTCATGGTTGTCTCGAATTTAATTGTATCGCTTCTCGATGATAATTGAATTATCATACGCTACCTAACTGCGTCTGCGCGGTTTACCGACCAGGACAAATTATAACCACTATTCTTTTCCTCTTCCTTATGGTCTATTTGTACGTGAAGACATTGGATGGTTAAGGTCGCTGTATTTTTTATGTTGCCTGGGACTGTTCTGGAATTTCATCTGAAGCCCAGGAAAGTTTTTGCCAATATTGTTTTTGCTCATGTTTGAAATATTTCAAACATGTGCACCTTGTTTTTAAATACACTCAATGAAGGAGGGTTAAAAAAATCTGGAGTTACTGGAAAGAAGTCCAGTGTCTCCAGTTAAGACCAATTAGGGAATAAAAAAGCTGAGTGCTTGTCAGCATGCGTTGTCATAATGCTTTACACAAAATGATAATTAACATAATTGTAGCATATTAGCATTGTTTCAACTGCCTTAGTGTGTGATGAGGTATTAGCATGTTAGTGCTATTATTTCCACTATGTAAAGGTGAGGTTGTGCATTATTACCTTTGGCATATTAGTATATCTCGCCTTCCCAGTGGAGATAAGGTACTAGCATATTAGTATTATTTTTCCTGATAACTGGAAGTGTGGTATTAGCATATTAGCATTTTATCCTATCCTAGAGGTGGAGTTGAGGTACATAACATATTAGCAATTTTTCTCCCTCTCAGTGGAGGTGAGGTATTAGCATATGGACATTATTTCTCCTGCCAGGTGGAGTTGAGGTACTGGCATATTATTTATATTGGCAGGTGAAGTTGAATTAGTCGCATATTTGCATTATTTCCCCTGCTAAGAGGAGGTGATGCATTCGTGTATGGTAAAATATTAGCATATGATTGCGCTTTCTCCTGTCAGGTGAAGATGAGGTAGCCCAATATTATTTTTTGGCATAACAGCATTTTTGCTACTTCCCAGTGTTAGTCCGGTATTAGCATATTAGCAGTTTTCACCTGCTAAGTTAAGGTGATGTATTAGTGAATGGTGAGATATTGGCAATTTAGGTATTGGCTGTTTCTACTACCATGTGAAGATCAGGTTGTGGTGAGGTATGCTGATACGAGCATAATTTCATCAAGTGGAGGTGATATATTAGTGTATGGTTAGGGATTAGCACACTTTTGCTGTTTCTCTTGTCAGATGCAGATGAGGTACATTACTATTTTTATCTTTATTTATATTTATTTTATTTTAGCATTTTTCTCCTTCCCAGTGGAGGTGAGGTTTTTGCATATTTGGGGGGTGAAGTATTACTACATTAGCTCTAGGTCTTCCACTAGATGGAGATGAGGTATTATATCCTCTACCAGCTGCACATTTTTTTTTTTTTTTTTTTAGCATTTTTTGCCCCTTTCCAGTGGAGGTGAGGTATTAGCATGTTAGCAGCTCTTTTCTCCTGATAAGTAGAGATAAGAACGAGCATCTTTGCATTATTTCTCCTCCAAGGTGGAGATGTATTTGCATATTATTGTTATCTCTCCTGTCTAGTCATCTGAGATAAATAAATAAAATTTGACTAATGAACTAAATGTACAGTATCAGGTTGCACCAGTTAAGGGTAAGTTTGTTTGTTTGTCAGGAAAATTAAGAAAGGCATTTTAATCTGTCATTGACAAATGTCCTGAATTGTAAATTCTATCCATTAGGAGTTATTGTACTTATTATATATGAATGATACAAGTATCACAAGAAAAGAATCAAACTTACTCATGGCCGTTGGAATATGAGATGGAATATGAGACAAAATGTTAAAGAATGAGACTTGAACCCGGAAATAGATTTACTACCAACATACTTCAGTGTGGATTGTTCCCATTTTGTCTTGATTAGATTTGGACAGTTATATTTCATTCAGCAATTCAACTTCATTTTATATTAGGGGGACAGAGAGCCGAGCCTTTAAAATATTAGATTTAGTGGTCCTTACAAAGGAAAGAGGCAAGTTCAACAGATACCATTAGTATCATTGTGCTCCTCTTTCATTGCTCTGATTCTCGTGATGACAAGCCCTCACTTCTTTCCACACTCCAGACACACCACCAATTGAATACTGCCTATGTTATCGGAGGATGAAGCAGCAAATTTACAGTCCATGCATCAGCAGATAACTAGCTGACCAGGAGAAGCTACTAGGGAGCAATGAGACTCACAAACCCCACCAGTGAGGGGGAACTAATGTCTTCCTAAGGTGGACCTCTGGCCATAGCTGGTAATGGTGCACCTGGGATTCAAACACATAGTCATAGGATTAACGCTCACTTTCCAAATGAGCATCTTAAGCCACTCAGACTGGGAAAAGCCAATTTTTAAAAATTATGTCTGCACAGATTTCAGGTTGACAGGATGGGGGCCTTGGCAGGAGTAGGAGAGGAGAAACAAAAAGTTTTCTAAATAGTCACCCTCTGTTCACAACTGTGTTCAGTCAGGATTCATCATGTCTTTGGGCATACAGTGCTGTTTTCCTGTCTGTCCAGGAGGCAATTTGGAGAAGTGATCAAGAAACAAGACCAATGTGCATCATGTATATAACCTAATTTGTTTCAATATTTATGCAGGTCTTTAAATACATATTATTGGAAAATACAATCCAGAAAAGTTTCCTTCGATAAGGATTGTGAGAAAGTATATTTTGGCCTGGCTGTTTATCTGTCTGTCTCATATTCAGCTTTTAAATGTGCAATATGTTATTATGCATAACATATTATGTTCCTAACATTTTTCTTTTCGGCTGTGTGACTAGTTGAATATATAAGTCTTTTCCGGAGAATGATATTATGTCTGTTTGGACGCTTTATGAAGAGAAAAGGACGTGTTTTATAATGGCAACCTTGATAAGAGTGTCAGTTAGTAAATGTGATATAACACTGCATAATGTCATGTGTGAACAAGGGACACTTGAGCAACTATGATAAAAACATCTTACTCAGAACTCTTTGTGTGATGTATTGTTTCCATGGTTATGATAAACAGATCAGAATGTTTTGAAACAACCAGGGTGAGCCTTTTTATATTTTGCTCATAAATATATCCACTCACACACACGTCAAAAGGATGATCTAATTTAAATGCATGGCAAACAAATGCTATGCTCCCAAGCTCAGCCCTTCAAGTACTCATGGTCAAGAATTTTTAACTCATCATATGTCATACCATGCACGGTGTGGTCATTTCTGGAATGTACTATCATACTAACATAGACAAATGTTCCTCCAGTCACAAAGGCATGATATACACTAAAGCTCATTTACCAAGCAACTCAATGAAGAATGAATACAACAGCAGATAAATACAAATGACAGTTCATAGCAACAGATTGCTGTGAAATAAAATGTGTGGGTTTAATGTTAAGTGCATTCACTGCTTTAGGAACATATTCACAAAACCACTGTTTAGTTTTGTTATTGGTATGAAAACAGTTATTGCAATGCTTCACTTTTGCTGAGGATATTGTGGCTTGGGACTTGTAGTTTTTGACTTAGGTCTCAATCATCAATGTTAAAGAAAACTGCTGAAACAATTTACTAAATGTCAAATGAGCATAGTATTGTCATGGCCAGTGCCAATGCTGTTACAGTAGTAAGCAGGGGTCTCTTCACGTTGAACAGCATGTAAAGGTACCACAGTATCTGCCCTATCTCTTCCAGTGTCTGTCTGCTTCCTTTACCTGAAACCAATTCCCATCCTCCTCACATTGCTTTGGCCAGATACAGATACAGAGTGACAGAGAGTGTATTTTTAGCTTTATCAACTGAAAAGAAAACACAAAACTGCCTCTGGGGCAGTGCACAGTGCAGCTCTGACAGAAAGAATGCTACCATCAGCTCCAGAACCCAGGCAGCACCACCCATCATTCCAGCTGGCTGTTGAAAAACAAGTAGGTGACGTCTCTGTGGTTGCTTTCATGTCTGTTAAGAGAGAGCATCCATCAGCACAGAGCCCAACAGCTGGTAATGAAATGTGAACAGTGACACAGCATCTCGATTTGAGCACACTTCCTGTAAACCCTCTACTTCCGTGTACTGTATATGCATTATTTTTCAGAGAGAGAAATTGTGAATTGTCCTCTATGCTAATGAGCTGGAGTTTATATGCTAAAAGTACATTCTTGTACTTGAGGATTAATGTGACACCATATGTATTACATGTCAAAATCTGCATTTCAATAACAGTTAATGGTTTAAATGTTTCATATGAAGACAGCCTTTGGTATATAATTATTTTATAGGAGTTAGAAATGAAAGACTTGCTCATTAGTCATACATTGGAGAAGGGGTAATGTCATTGTGCTGATAATAGTGCACAATGAACTTGTAGAGGGGTCCACTGTAAAACTGATCTGTTGAATTCTCATTTATACAAGTAGTTAGCCTGCATAGGTTTCGTGTATATTGTTATGTGATGACATAAAATGCCCCCAACAAATTAGAAAAGCCATGCAACAAAACAGAAATGCAATAAAATGAACATTTACATTTTATTGCATAAAATTAATAAACCAAGTCATAGTCAATTTTAAGAATAAGGTTACATCCATTTGATAAAATGTTTAATTTGGTATGATCTCCTCCTCAGCGACATCCATTATATTTTTATCTCCACAAAGAAATACAAAGATCCTGGGGCGTGGAACAGATTTTGTCATAATTTTCACACCTGGCAGATTATTAACCAGCAAAAATAGCATTTACTTTATGTGTTTTGTGTTTGTGTGTGTGTGTGTGTGTGTGTGTGTGTGTGTGTGTGTGTGTGTGTGTGTGCTAGTGAAGGGGAAGAAACAGAGATGGCAAGAGGGAAGGGAAAAACTAAAATGCTAGGAGAGAAATATTTTGAATTAGTATGGAATAGACATAGAACCTGTATGTGAAACAGAAACATGGAGAGGTGAAGCTGGTAGAATGGGTATTATTATATGATTCAGCTGTTTTTGAATGCTGAATGAATCGTGCATGATACATACACTTAAAATGTGAACAAGGAAAGGCTTTCAGGGACGTTTCTGGAGACAAAAGCTATATTTATGTCATTGAGGTGAGTTGGCAGTGAAATAAACCTGAAAACTTCATTTCACACAACATTCTGTTTGTAATTTTATAGATTCCAGAACAAAAAAACTTTAATCCCCCTGTAACCCCAAACTTTTTTTTCATGTTTCATGTAACTATTAAAGTGTCTCCTTTCATCCAGAAACACAACACTTTACTGGTGATAGCTGTCAATCTCCCATCACTGCAGCCTGGAATTGCATCTCCAGCCATAGTTTGACTTCCTGGCTTGTGAGCAGCTCATTTCCTGCTAGCATTCCACATGGCTTTTCCCTCTCCACAATGTGCATTCTGCTTGTGATGGGTAAACCAATTCCACCAATCTCTGTCAGACCATGGCAACCTGGCATTGTCTATCAGACTGTGGTGATCTGGTCAACCACACGTGTGCTGTCCACCATCTCCATGCACTCCATCTCATCCCTAGTCTCTGCTCCCTTCTTCTCTTTCCGCTTCTTCTTGGAGGGGGGCAGAAAGGTGAGGAGGACTGGCAGGATGGCCAAGCAGTGAAAGAGAGTGATGATGGTAGTGAGGAAGAGGCATCGGAACAAAGTGCCTGTGAGGTTGGAGGGCACGGCGGCCAGGGGCAGCAGGGCAACGCTGTAGCACAGGCAGCTCTGGAGGATGGGCACGCCGTGACGTTCCAGCGTCAGCTTCACCCACCGCGTGCGAGTGCAGTCCCGCCCCAGAGCAAAGGTGGACAGTAGCGGGGCGCAAGAGTCAATGGCATAGTTGACACAATGGATCAGACACAGCACCGAGACGCAGTCCAGCTCCACTTGCCACACAGTCATGAAGCCTATCACCCCGAACTCCACCGAGGCCGCCGTCACAGTCAGCCACACGTTGACCAGTGAGTCAGCCACCAGGAAGGCGGAGAAGAAGAGGAGGAAGAGGGCGGCAATGCAGGAGTTCTTGAGAGGGGCGCCTACAGAGGCAGCATAACGGTCCATGTAGACAAAAGAGGGGTTGAAGACAATGAACTTGATCCGGGAGGTGAGCGAGAGCTTGCGCAGCGTGTCCAGCAGGATATGCATTTCCTCCCGCTTGTTCTCTGTCGTCTTGGCCATCAGGAACATGCGTGAGGCCACCACGTCCACCTCGCCATCGGCCAGCCGGCCGAAGATGATATCGTCTGAGAAGTGCAGGAACTGTGGCTGTTTGAGGAAGCCGGAGCGGAGGCGCTCTGTAAAGTTGCGCCGTGGCAGACTGGTGCTCACATTGAGGCTGTTCAGGTAGCCCAGGTAACTTTCGAACCAGGAGATCCTCTCAAAGCCCTTAGTGTACTCACACATGTCCTCCTGAACACTAGCATTCCAGTACTCTATTGACTCGTAGATGTAGAACCCTATGAC
The DNA here is from genome assembly GCA_022829145.1 of Albula goreensis. Classification (NCBI taxonomy): domain Eukaryota; kingdom Metazoa; phylum Chordata; class Actinopteri; order Albuliformes; family Albulidae; genus Albula; species Albula goreensis. Next base: position 23,605,169 of record CM040742.1, read on the forward strand.
TGGGCTGTAGCTGCTGAAGTACCTCTGCTGGGCCCTGGTGTAAGCAATCGTGCTGGTCTCTGTGGCAACCACATTGCTGAGGTCTGAGCCCTCGCTGACCTGCAGGTACCCCATTAGCGCAAAGGATATGTATACCAGGTAGAAGAGGACTACAAAGGGCTTGACGTAAGTGTTAGTGATCCATTCGCAGTAGTAGCGCTTCATAAAAGCCACCAGTAGGTGGCTCTCATAGGCACGCAGGTCCCCCAGCTCTGATGCCTCTTCGTTGAACTGTGTGTACATGAGGAATCGGTACCAGGCAGGCTTCTGTAGCATCAGATCAGGCTTGGGCACTTTCTTACAGAACAGGCTGTGCTGGTAATTGTTCTCTAGGTAGCCGGTGAAGACCAGGTTGGAGCCGTAGAAGCTGAGGATGTAGAGGTAGTTGAAGAGCACGGAGATGCAGGTGTTCCGGCAGAAGAGACGCACAGCCTCTATGTTGGTGAAGGGACTGGCACCGATGCCAAAGGTGACCAAGTACAAGGCAGTGCTGGCAGTGAAAGGCAGCATGCAGTCCGAGAACACGGCCGCCACACGCTCCTTCACGTGCTGGTCCTCTCGTGTCCGTCGCCATGATGACAGCATCTCAAAGGTTCCAAGCAGTCCGTGGCCTGGTGAACAGAAAATATCCACCTTTTACATTCTGCTGTTGCAATGGAGGTGGCAACTGATAATGGACTTGACATGTACAGGTTTCCCTCATTTGACAAATATTCCATTTTAAAATTTTTATCAAGCAACATGGAAAATTAGTTACATTCTTGCATTAGTTTAATTTATAGTTATTGCAGAGCTTAATTAAATGACCAAAACCACAGGCAAAATATACATATGGGAGTAATGGAAAACATAAAATGTATTGCAGGTTACTGATGACATCAACAAGAGCTAGAATAATTTCACACCAGCAACTGTGAATGGTGAATGTTGCAGGATCAAACTATCAACCTAGTGAATGTCTTTAATTTAGTGTGGTATGAGAAAGTCCAGCCAGATGGCAGCTTGTTATAAGCCACCCTTTGAGAGGAAGACCACAGTCAAATCAGTGGCTTCCTTACGGATTACTGATGAATTACTCTGTATTACTCTTACACTGGAATATTTGCTGAATTAGATTTGCTTTTGGGTATGTTGATGGCAAGTAGTGGCCAGTGGGCGCTCTAGGGGGTGGTGTCTCATATTATTGGTAACAAAACAAGATTAAATTACATCATACATTACATTCATTTACCAGACAGTCCAGATCCAGAGCAGCAATACTAGAAATGCATGCTTGAAAAATATTTTCCTCTGAATATATTTATTGAGTTACCCTCATAATCAGCAGATCTGTTTTCTCATGAAGGCAAAATGTAATGCCTCATTTCGCTTCAGCACTATACTGTCTTTGCTGTTTTTTGGATTGGTGAGTCAGGTGTCTGTTACTAACTAACCAGACACATATTGACACCTAGTGGACATCAGAAGAACTGCCTTTATCGAGAACTCCATGGGTTATTCTGGAGCATTCAGCATATTGCTCCAAGCCTCCTGATGTAGCTCTGAAACTTGCACAGTAGATATGATCAGAAGATAACCACTAAGATCAAACATAGGATCAAGATAGCTCAATCCCCTACCTTACAAAACTATGAGTGTCATGGCATCAAAGAAGCTAGCTGTTTTTTTTTTCTTGACTCATGGATCTGTGTCATACTTAACAGGCCTGTTTCTCAGTAGTCACTTGCTTCTGTCAATTTGATTGGCTTGTTTATTTCATTAAATGAGGAGACAGTGTGATTTCACAAAATAATAAATAGTGAACCCAACTATTGGGTACCATATTAATGTTCATCCACCAGAACGGTGTTGCTTTTACTTTGATACTGAATGCTATAATGATGGTATTTGCTGCATGTCCCTGTGTCTGTCATTACACTCACTATGACATTTGTTGGTTAACCTCTGTACATCTGAAGATGGATGTTAGAAGTTTAATTTTAAGTGAACTACTGGGTGCTAGCAAGCTTAGGAGATGTGCTTGAATGAATGAAACAGGACAGATGTTGTTTTCTGGCTGGCTACACTACACTATTTTTTGGTTTGAAAGGGTTGGAAACTGAAAAGTTGCTGTTATCCAGAGCAGTTTTAGATTTCAGTACCTTTCTGACTAAAAATTATATGAATAACAAAAATAAATGGCAAAATAACAGCAGGGTTTGATATAGGCTCTGTAATTGGGCAAGTACACTATGCAGTGTTCATTTTACAGAGGTGAGCTTTTAGCAACGGGTAACAATTGTCAGTTGTCAATCAATTGGTCATATGCATATTCATGACAGTTGGGACCCACCCCAGTAGGGGTGAGATCAGTAGAACACCTTTGTAACATCTGACAAAATCATTAATGTAATTGTGAAGTAATTGGCATTGTTCAACATCCATTATTAAATAGAATCTGTAATACCAGTTTAAACCTATATAATAATATATAATAATATAACAATCCTGTTAGCCTTGTTACCTGAAACTCATGTTTTTTTTTCACAAAATGATACATGTTTTACCTGTGAAACGATGAATAAATATTGACCATTGGTGACACTCAATTAAGGAAGAATGAAAAGGAGAAGTCAAATCTGAGCTCTTCATTACAATCCCACAGTTTTGTTCTAAGTCCTTTAGGACTTAACAGAAATTCATATCATATCTAGTCTGAAAATAACTGTTTATGAAATATTGAAAAAGAAAATAATATGTGACCCAGTCTGTGCATGTAGTACTGGTAGGGCAGCAGCACTCAACAGTTTTTAAACCACACCCTTGTTTGCCCTTATTGTTTGATTTTGAGAAGGACTGTGGATTTGAACTTCCACTTCATTCATCACAGAAAGGATAGGAATTAAGTACAGTCACTTGCTTGTAAATGTTTTATTTTAATTTTGAAAATAGATTTTGAATTGAATTACCTCAGCCTCTAGAACCTACTGTACATGAAAGCACATACAGTATAAACTAAAAATCATACCTTGATCAAAATGGTAAATGTATAACTGGCAAAACTTTAGATGTAGGTCTTAGAATATTCAATGGAAACACTTTACAATTATAAAATTACAATTATGAAATTGTTTATTTCCATTGCCCTTGTCCATTGCCCATGGTCAGAGCGAGAGACCAGAAACAAGGACACTGCACAGGCTGAATGTGACAGAGGGCTCTGTCTCAGGCTGCAGCACCCAAACACCCCAAACCTGAGTGTCCAACACATTGTTTGTTTGTAGTATGTTTTCCCTTACATCTTTTCATCCCTTAAGCCACTAAAATAACACACTCGCTTTGGGGTGCATATAAAGTTAACTGCCTGTTACTCAGGCCAATCACACAAACATAACCACGCCAAATACAAATATAACCACAGCCTTGCTATTGAAACAGGCTGCCACAAAAAGACCTGGCCAGCTGAAGAAAACAAGCTGTGTGGTTCCTGCAACCTTTGGTGGTGAGGTGGTGACAGAGGCCCATTTTCTCCTTTCTAGCCCAAAGTACCATATAATTTGACAAATATTGTCACCTATGTCCTCTATTTTGAGCTATCAGTTCCATAACCTTTAATTTGTCCAAATGACAAATTGGACAAATGAAAACTACTTCTGATAACTACCAGTAATGTGCACTTTTTTGTGTATACTTTTTTTTTAAAAAAAAAAAAAAGAAATTTTTTTTTGGACTGTGTTTTTGTCTCTAGGGGTGAGGTTGGGAGTGTTTTTCATATGAATTGTCATTGTATCTTAAACCTTGAGAGAGAGACAGAGAAAGTGTGTTTGTATGTGTGTGTGTGTGTGTGTGTGTGTGTGAGAGAGAGAGAGAGAGAGACATGCAGTGGCTTCAAAGAGAAAGAAATCTGGACATATTTAGGTACTCTTGGTAAGCTTTGCAATATTCCTTGTAGTGTTTTTTGGTAGTAAAGTGAAACTATCACTTGAATAAGCTCTCCAATACTTCTTCAATGAAGCAGTATTAGTTTTTTAAGTACTCAAATATAATCAACAGTATCTTCATCCCCTGTCCCTGTCTACAAGCTTTTTCCCCTACCTATCAGACACTCGGCTGAGTACTGCATTGAATTGCACTGTCTGCTGATATACTTGGCTATAAATCAATTCAAAACTCGGAACTTGGATTCCACATCTTAAGACCTCCCTGAGTGAGCAACTTGATTTTTATATGGACCCATTCTCACAACAATTACAAACTTACTTTGGTTTGGGAGTCTTGGAGTGCTATTGAAAAAATATGTAACTTTTACCTATCAAAGGATATTGCTGGTCACACAATGTGAAGTAAGGAGGAAGCAGAAGCATTGATGAATGAATCACAGACTGGTATCAAAACCAAAAGGAAAGAATGGGTGACAGAGTGAATGAAAGATTGACCATGAATGACATAATGAGTAAATTTAAATAAAAAAAATCAGTTTGAGACTCACCCAACATAATGAATGGGATTCCTAAGAAGGTAGAATTGTACTTGCCACCTGTGAGGTTGATAATACCAGCAGAGGTAAGGGTAGCTAGGCCGACACTGACAAGAGCCAGGAGCCCCAGCCAGGGTTTGGTGCGCACACAGTCCCTCATGGAGCAGCAAAGCACCGCCAGTGAGACACACAAACAAAGACTGACTAGCAGGGGGCACTCTGACACCTTGGTGGTTTTCTGAAAGTCACGCTGGGGTGAGGAGGAGGTGAAAGGGTAGATGGTGATCTCAGGATGGGCTTCCTGGTAGTGCTCCAGGGCCTGGCAGAACTGCGCCTCCCAGCGCTTGGCTACCATGTCGTTCAGGGGGTTGACCGCCTGCAGGTGGTAGGTAAGCTGCAGGGCCTGGGCGTAGCGGACACTCTTGTGGCCCGCCGCCAACAGTACCCCACCCAGCTGGTGGCCGATGTAGGCCTCGCGTCCATCCTGCAGCGTGGTGATGGGATAGCGTAGAGGCAGGGCGGATCGGTTGTAGGCCCAGGCTGCTCTCAGCTCTTCCAATACATGCAGGATGTCGTCCACAATGCAGCTGCTGTTGTCATCCAGCAGACAGAGGTGTGCGAATGTGTAGTTAAAGCCCAGCATGCGGACCTGCATCTGAGTAACTGCACTGTGGAGCTGGAACACAGACACATCAATCAGATTACTCTCTATCAGTATCTGGACAAGTCTTTACTGAGGATCAGCCTGTCCCTTCTCCAAAGAGCTATGCTAAGATGAATGAGATAACACAGACTTAGTGAAGAAAGGGGGAAGGATGTAAAAGACAAGGGCTGGGATTCGATAAATTCAAATTCACTTAGTCTCTTTAAAGGGTCTTCAGTCAATTTTTGTTCCTGATTTTGCTTGAAAAAGCACATGGAATATTAAAGAAAAGCAATTTCTGCAGTTTCTCAGCCGGATTATCAAATGACTAACAAGCAAGCCATATGTCCTTGAGTAAAACCGTAGCCTGGAGGGGGATCAAATGAATGCAACTACAATGCACTCATTTCTGAAAGGTTAACTAGCTAACCAGCTTCAGAAGAAGCTTACTACTTCAGCTGTTTACTTAATAGCTAGATAAGAATACTCACTTGATTGTGAAGAAAAAAAAAAGAGCTTTATTCCACCAAAGTATTTTCATTTATAGATAGAGCTGGTTCCAGGTAGCATGTTAATAATGCATCTGTTGAAAGGTTTTCTTGATCAGTCACAAATGGGCAGATAATGGAGGCTCCATGTTTTATTTACTCTGGGCTATATCTGCAAAATATGCAAGGTTGTATGGAAAATTGGAAAACTGTAGGAAAATTGAATTTGCTTGACAAAAACTTCAGTAGCAGACAAGAATTTCAGTAGCTTTACCATTTTTTCTGAATTGCTCTGTGGATAGTTTATTGGATTTTTCAGGAGATGGTTCACAGCTACTGTTTAATCATTTAAATTTGAATTTTCCATATTATGAATTAATATTTTAGGCATGTGGTCACCTCCATATTGTACATTCATTTCATTTAAGGGGACACCTCAAAGTCCATTATCCCACTCACACCATGGCCACTTGCCAAAGATACTGTCAAATGACATTTTCAAAAGAACAAAAGGTATATTCACATAATTACTGATTTATTGTAAAAATGTAATTTTAACGATACCATGAATATAATCCCCTAGAATTTTGTGGCTTCCCAGTTGCCAATAAGAATAGTTCCTTTCCCACACAAATACAGTAGATTCTAATGTGCCATAGTAATGTTACAGACATGGATATATTCCCATAAACAGAGGTTGACAACTGAGGATTCCAGAATTTCAATAAACTACTGGACCCGATCAAATGAAACTCTTTATGGGCACATGCAACTCAATAAAAATTGACCTCATGCTTTTTCACAGCATATACTAATGTATTTTGAAATGAAAAATACACATTCAAAGGACATGTGTATATACTTAAGGAATTCTTAGGGTATTCTCTGTTGTAATGTAAAGTATCTCTTTTTGTAATGGTGTATGCCATTAAAACAAACAAGTGTATTAAATAAATTTTAACTAAATCCCAGACCGTTTATTGCTGTATCTTGTCATCTGCCACAATTTATGTTGCTGTTTATGATATACCACACATTACACAGATGTGAACATTTTTTATTTTAAATGCATTTTCACATTCCTCAAGAAAGTCTGAAGAGATACCCAATGTCTGAGTCATGTTTCCACATACAGTAGCTTTCCCTCTCACATCATGCACTTCTTGAGGGTCGAGTAATCATGTGTTTTTATTACAAAAATGACCATAGGCAATGTTTGTATTCCTGAGAATGGTTTCAACAGGCATGCTGTGGTCCATGAGCCATTCTTTGTTAGTGCTTTTCAAAGTAAACACAAGTCAAGTTTATTACTGGGATTTAGTTTTGGCACTGCACCAAAAACAGTGACCCCTAAACTTAGGTTTGTACCAAACCAAGGGTTTGGAGAAGAGCTGCATTCCAAGTAACAATCTATTTTCCCACACTTTTATATTTTCCAAATGCAGCATATCAGAGTGTTAGCATACAGAATATAGCCTGAGCTGTCATAAAGTCAAAGCAGCCATAGCGTTGAAAGGAAGGAAAATGCAATATTTGTACTGATGCCATACAAATCAGTTGCGATCTGTGGTGTCAAGCAGTATATGAGTACAAACTTGCATTGGCTATGTTTTACTTCTTCAGCCATATCAAGATTAAATCTCTTTAACATACAAGATATATTTGAAAGCCTACTTTGATTGAATAGCGTATTCCCTTAAAAGTTCTAAGTGCGTTTGATTGAATCCCAGCCACGGTCATTTCCCATGCTCAAGCTATACTACATTGATTGAAATGAGCCTTATTTACTGCACCAGTGGTAAATTGGATATCTGTCTCTCTCACTCTCTCTGTCATTCTCTTTCTCTACCACTCCACATAAATGCCTGTCTTATCATTTTTTGTCACAAAGAACTTTAATTTCACTATGTAAAAAAGTCCATTTGTGCATTCCCATTTCTTTGGGATACAGAGACTGTGAAATTAGACTACCAGAAAGGTGAAGGGACTCATCCAGTAGATATTTTAAAAAACTGTTGTTTCTGTTAACAATGGTCTCTACATCTACTACACTGAGAAGTGCTGGAAGGGCACCCAAATGCTTTTTCATGCTACCTTATAATTTTGACACATCTCTGTTGCTTCATCACATACATGAGCACTGCACAGTCTACTACTGTAAAAAAGAGACCAAGGGTTCTAATACACCCACATATGAGTTCTGCAAGTTATTTTGGCATGTAATTCCAGCAGACTGTTTTTAGATTATTGCTGAAAGTTGGCAAAAAGAAGAGCTGCAAATATGCCAATGTAGCTGCTGCCAGAAAGGGGGACCTCTGCTGTTTAACCGCCAATAAGGTTTACATTTTGGGAGTGCACAACATAATTTTGACGAGCCACCACAAACAGACATTGAAGGTTCAAGAATGTATTTACTCACAGTGCACAATGACCAGACTAATTGGTTTATGGAATTTTGTTTGTAAAGCACTTAAAGTATGAAAAGGTATACAAAAGGGAGGATCAACAGTTCTCATCAAACATTCCCAAGGCCGTTCATTTGTTTATGTTAAACCCTGGTGGATTTATTTGATACTATTATTGATTAGAGCCTGATATTTTTTTATCTATGTATGTTTGAGGCAGAGAAGGATTAGCTCATTTAAACTAATCCTTCTCTGTCTGTTGCTGGCCTTCAGGCTTACAATGACATAAAAGCTATTGCACTCTGAGTTTGTTTGGAGGTGGCTCCATCAGTTAGGACCAGGTTTGCCCGCACAAAATTGTACATGTCTTTGTGTGACTGGGGTCTGTGAAAATGTATGGAATGTAGTATGAAACAGCAAATGATTATGTGTGTTTTGAAGTGAGATCATGTATGTCATTGCTCTCCCAAACGGATAAGAGAGGTGTTAACAATGCCTGTGGCTTGTTGATATGATTGGACATTCAAAATTCAGGATAACAACAAAGGATGTTTGTGGTATGCCATATCTGTCCCCTTGGTTTTCTTTTGGTCTGCAATCATCATAATAGTGATGTAGAACTATTGTATACTGTGGGGTTAGGACCCAACAACACATAGATAAATCTAGTCTACACTAGTCTAGCTGAATACCCTCTTCCTCTTCTTCTTATTCTTCCAGTTAAAAGTTCTACAGAACTATTCTCTTTGGGGTTAGTTAAAAGCATAACGGTAGTGCGTGTATGTGTGCCTTCGTGGGTGGTGGCTCTGTGGCTAGGTGGCTACTGAAAAGCCTTTTTGCCAAGCCTTGTTTTGTTCTTTTCTGCTGAGTCATCAAGTTGTTGATTGATGATTTATCTGGTTTCACTGTGAGATTTTAAGGTGAGCTATGCAGACAGCTTATAATTCATTCAATAGTTGGGCTAAGGCTCTCTGTGAAGGCCCATAAAAATGTTATTTCCTCTAAGTATGCAAGATTTCTGGCTCTGGGGTTTCTTTTTCAGCAAAGCCACTTGCCTTTTCCCGCCATAACCAGTTGTCTGTAGGATATTATGGAGGGCACAGATCACATTTTGCTTTTGTTGTGGAGGAGACTAGGATATCTCTTTTAGTAAAATCACTCACAAAAATACATACATGCTCTAATTTACATCCCCTGTTTCATAATCTTAAAAAGCAGCATCGCAGTGGACCCACGCTGGAGGGCACGCCTAGGAGCTGCAATAAAGGTTCTGCTATTCTGGAGGTTACTTTATATTTTTAAAAGCTGCATTACTGATAGCGCTACGATACAAGCAACGCTGTAAGCAGCTTTAGGCTACACATACCCCATATGAAAGAGGACAATTTTCCTTTCCACTGGGAATATCTCGGGTTACTTCAACTATTTGTATGAATGGAACAGCTCTTACTTTCATGCTTGGAGTACAGTTTAAAAAAAGCAAAAAACATATGAGTTAATTAACATGTCATAATAAGTACCACTACTGTTTATGTCTTAGCCAGCCATACCAAACTGAATAGGGTGTCATTGATGCAGGTTTAGGAGTAGTTAGCACAGTCCAAACATATGCAGGTTAGGCAGATTGGACTTCCGAAATTGCCTGTAGATATGAGTGTGTATGAGAGTGAGTATTTTTGTCCAGGGTGTCTCCCTGCCTTTTCCCCAATGTATGCTAGGATACTCTCCAGCCACTGGCAAGTTTTGAGATTCATTTTTAAATAATTGGATTCTTTTTTAATCTATTTTCTATTGTGTACTTTTCACAAATTAATAAAGGAAAGATACGTACATGGATCACTTCAGGGAAAACACAACACTTGCCGCCCTATACTGGAAAAGCTCATATCAGGGTATGACCTCTGCCAATGGCCATGAACACATAGTGTGCATACACTGTGTGTATGAATTGTATACATCTTTTGTAGCAGAAAAAGTATATATCTGACTGGTGGTAATTTTGAGGAAACATTGCCTCCCCTCTAACCTAATCAAACTGAATCTACATCTCTGCTTACTAAAGACAAGACATACCAGGCATTATATGTAAATGCACCACAAACAACATATTTGATCCAAATGTCATTTAAGAGGACTCAACAGTTTGATTATTATATTACATTACACAAGTTTTAGTCACATGGTGTTTGGAATACACTATATTAATCCTTATGAAAGTACCAAGAACAATTTTAGACACTAACCATGTGTAAATAGAAAATCCACACTATTATGCGTTTGTGTGATTCAGCCCTAAAGGAAGACTCTGTTTTGCTATGTTCCTCGAAATCTCTGTGACAAATAAGGAAAATCAGGGCGGTGCCACATCTGTCATATTTACTTCCTGTCAAAATGTAGACGCAAAGACACCCCCTTCCCACCCCCAGGGCACACGCGCGCACACATACGCACGCACGCTTACACTCAATTGCTCATCCTCGCCTTCACCCGTACCTCTAGAATGAGGTCGACATGATGCTGGTCCAGTACGTTCCCTCGACCCGTGGTGACAATCACCTTGCCGTATCTCCCTGGAGTCTGTAGGTCCGAGTAAAGTGTGTGTTTGGATCTGTTGACAGGAAACAAGCTGTCCACCAAGTTGCCCTCTATCTTGGCCAGACTGTGTTTGGGTGCCAGTAGACGCTCTACGTTTTCCTCGACGCGGTAGCGGCTGAAGCTGGCTCCAAGAAGGATAGAGATGAGCACCGGAGCTGATAAGAAGAACACCGGGTGGTTGGCTACAAAGTGGCCGAGTTTGTTGAAAGACGTCCTCAGCCCTTCGCGCAAGACCTGCCGCAACATCCTAGACTGCAGCCAGAGCGGGAGGGAGAGGAAAGGCCTGCGGGATCCGAGCCTCTCCCACCGCCGAGACACCACCATCGGGGGTCTCTATCATAGGGAAACTCGATAACAAAGAGTAAAACCCAAGGCTAGGCGATGCCGTGAGATATGTTCCACCAAAGTTCCGTGGTCAGACGCTGCCACTTTTAGGTCACTGGCAGCATGCTTGTCCTCTTGCACATCCCCAAAAGAAAATATTGTTGACAACCAATCAAAATCGAGTGTTTCAATAATTTAAGGCAAACAATTCGATGTTACATACCTGTATGTATTTACCGCATCTGTTTTTGATCTGCAGAGCATATACATCATATTTGTCTCAGCTAAGAAATCCATCTTCTGTCGCTAAGATATTAATCTCACCTGTTCTCTTTCTGTAAAAAGAGTGCAAGGAAATAGACAAATACGTAAGAGACTCTCTTGAGAAGCGTTGCGAAGGCGTACAAAATCATTGTTATAAATCTCAGCTTCCACCCCAAAAAAAAAAAAAAAAAAAATCTGAAAAATGTACCAAAATGGTGAGCATTATAATTACGATTTGCGTATGTTTGTGGAATAATTCAATTATACAAAAGGTATTCATGCGAAAATAGCAGAGGTAAAACACATGCTAATCCACAATATCTGATGCGCTCTAACATCACCACGATTTTCTACACAAGTTTATAATGTTGATATATGAGTTCTCGTGTCGCTACATATTTCACGCTGTCATATCTCATTCTTTCACATACAGACGAAGGCGCAGTTACTTTAACCCTGTTGGCAAATCCATGTTTTTCCTCTGATAAAGACATAAAGACACCTGTTTCCTTTAAAAGATACAGCTTAAACAGTCAGTTCAACGGAATCAATCTTAGACAAAAAATAGAAAGAACACCTCGGCACACGACTGATTTGGTGCATCAACAGCTGCCTGCTGCCCGTATCACCTTCATTCATTTGAATCAATGTATTAATGGAACTTCGCGCAATTCATTTTTTTTTTCAATAATTAGTTGTATTGCTTGTAATGAGAATCATCGTCAATCTTAGCGCTTAAGTTGATTGAGTATTCAACACCTGAGAAAAAATCAACCAACTCAGTCACCAGCCGATCCTTACAGGTGCGTCCTTCTCCCTGGTGTGATTATCCGTCTGTCCCTCTTGTGTTTGTTAGCAGGCTATGAGCGGGTCGGCACGGCATCTCTTGTCCCATCGGTTCCTGTTTTTGTTTGAAAGTGACGGGAAATCCTTTTGTCTCGGTCCTCTGAACGATATGTTCTGATTTTTTATCTAAAAGTCAGTAACCAGACCTTTTTGTGGGAAACCACATCGCGCGACAGAATGTTTCTGATACGAAGATGTACCCCGCCTTACTTGTGGTCAGTGATGGGAATGCGCATTTTTTTGTATGTTTATGTTTTTGTCGATATAGTCCTTCCATAGTCGTCGGAGCTGTCAGACACGCCAAGTGCTGAATCACCGGTCTCGCAGAAACACTTGAGCCTTGCCTCCTGCAGCGTGTTGCATCGGCAGGAGGACAGGATCATTTATGTTCTTCCTTTCCTCGGTACATCTTTAGTGCGCTTCTTTACATAGATCCGGGTGGTGTAGATAAGTACAAAGCAAAATATGTAATTACTTACTGGATTCCCATCGAATCAATGGAGAGAGAGATTCGATTTTAAAAAGAAAAAAAATCTTTCCTATTTGTATGTTAGCGCAGACAGGTTTTTCATTGTCTTAAATGTGCAGTCTTATGAGGAAAATGGAAATGAACGGTCACATTTATTAAAGTGGAGAAAAATGCCCCTGATAACTACAGACATGATCAAACAGTTGAAAATTATGTGTGCACAACTGGTTCCAGTTTGAAGAATACATGACAAAAGTGTTTTGTCCACATTTTCTTTCTCAAATTGCATAACACAAGCCCTATTCCACTCAGAATCAGCACCATGGCCAACAGTCAAAAAAGTTGTCTCATACTAATTTAGGTGCAGCCTCTCCTAAACTAACATAGTCAGGATTAAGACTATGAGACTTTAAGATTAAGTTAGAAGTTCTTTCAGGCTTGTAGGTACAGTGTTGGAGCTTTATACCCCTGGGTATGGCTGATGAAACTTTGAGCAGTGTACTTTGCCAGAATGGCTTTATTTAGTGTCCAGCTACAATAATTTATGAGTAATGCAAGCCCAAAAAGAATACAATACCATCTAGTAAGCAAACTGAAAACCCTTTTCCAGAGCCTTATAATCGGTCTTATTATCAGCCATAGCAGCAGGTGCAATTTGAACATCAGGACTATTTTACCCGTCTTTGGAAAGGGGTAATTCATATTTCACACACAGAAACATTCTGCTGTGAGATGTGGTTTCCCGCCGATGGGAAAACGAAGGACAGGAAAGGAGCTCTATCAATAGTTTCCAAGGTAACCCAGGGCCAAAGCTGCAGCCAGGGGTTCACTTCCTTCTCCCCAGAACCTGGCAGTTCTAGCTGTTCCCATGGAGATGTGGAGCTAAATGTATGCTTGTGTGTGTATGTGTGTGTTTGTGGTGAATGTCTATGTATTTGCATGTGTTAAAACACAGATTTGTGCTGGACAAACATTGAGACACACATTTGTAGATAATAGGATCTTCAAAATAATGTTATGTACAACACCACTTTATAACAGAACCAATGTAAAAGAATGGTCTCTCTTACACAAACACTGAGGTGACAAATGCATTTATTCTCAATCTTCTCACTCTCTGATAACAAGTCGTCTGTTCATTTTGTCTACAAAAAGGCAAGAGCTGGGGACTTAAGGAGAGAGGGAGGAGAAGAAGGGGAGAGAAGCAGACCTACATGACATTTATGTCTCTTTCATCTGGTTTAGTGAAAGCACCAATCTATTTTTCAAGTTATTTAAGAATTCTGAAATACTAAAAATATAAAACTATTACAACAAACTGCTATGTCCCGTATCTACTCTTCCTGTACTCATGCACATGCACACCAACATGCAGTTTTCATGGCAGAAAAAAGTCCAGGTTTTTGGCATGTGGCCATATATATGGCTGCTTGTGAGGATGTGGCCCCTTAATCTAATATTATTGATTATTATACCTTATTGATCATGTTATTAAAGTAGGGGATTGTGGTACTTAAGGTTTTAAAGAATTTGTCTCTTTGACTGGAGCATTTATTGTAATATAGACTATGTTTCATGGATTCCCAGAATTGCAAACATTGGCTAAAATCATAATTCTACATGCAGGTATTCTGTAGGGTGTTTGACTTGGTGTTCTGGCTGATACTGAGACCCCAGAGGGTGTGGCTAATCATCTGACTTCCTCTGATTCATGCATTGTAACCCTTGCTACATTTCACTCTGCAGATGCATCAGCAATCACATGCAGCATATGTTGTCAGGGGAATAAAAAGCCAGCTTATGATTGGTTTGTGTGCCTGGGGGACCCAGCTGGCCAGTAGTGATGGTCAGAAAGCAAACTAGCAATCCTTAACCTGCTTGATGCCAAGCTTTCCCTCGATGAGGCTGAGCCAAGTCTTGTCATGCCAATGTGGTCCTCTAGCTGTATCAAGAAATGGTGTGGCTATGCCTCGACACCGAGACACAGGACTCACTGCACCACAAACAGGTGCCTTTTGGCATGAGCCACCCAGGGGCTCTTTTAATTCAAATATTTATGGAGAGGGTGGGAGTACAGCATCCTCTTTATGCTGTAAAAAGCTCTTCATGCCTTTTCCTTCACTTCTTTTACTGCCAGATTCAACCTGTAAAATAGATTTTAACACCCCTCTCCCTCTCTTTCAGAAAATATCATTTTCTTTCATCTCCTGTAAGGAGAACAAACAGTTCTGCTATATGTCATCTACCCCTCAGGGAGGACCTTGAGGACTGTGTGTGTGTGTATGTATGTGTGTATATATATATCACACACACACACGCACATTCCTTTTTATAAGCCATAGCATCTCATACTTCTATATCAGATTTGAAGAGAAACCTCTTTTAGTTGTGTGGTGTCACAGCACGAGCTTGGTAGTGCTCCTGTCTATGTTTGTGTATGTCTGCAAAACAGGTTTGTAGGCTGAAAGAGAAAGAGAAAGAGAGAGAGAAAGAGAGGGTGAAGTGGAGTGAGGGAGAAAGTAATTGGTAGGTTGACTGACTGAGTGGCATACATTTTCATTTTTAAAATTGCAATGGAATTGTCAGGTGGATTGTTATACCACATGAGATTTCAGGATTGCCATTTTGATGTTCCCCTCTCCTATCCTTGTAGCATTAGTTACCATCGATATTCCTGGTCATAATAAACAGATCACAGCCAAAACTCACAGAGATATGAAACTGGCACCCATTTTGGTCTGGTGCAAAAGCTGATGATAAGGGATTAAATCCTCAAGGGCTGACAAATGTTAAGTCTTATTCACAATAATTTATCATGGTTTTATCAGTCAGGCTGAAAAAGGACATACCCTCTCTAATACTTCTCTGCTTTCCATAATCGGAGGGATGATGGTAATGAATTTCAGCACCCCTCCACAGGTCCTCTTGAAACCAAAAGTCATCCCTTGCAGTTTACACAAACCTCACAAGAGAACAACCAGCAGATAAGTAATACAGATCAAAACACATACAATACATTTTAAAACGTCCACAAACCCCCCGCAAATTAATGATAAACCATTTGCACTAAGGATTGACCTATAGAAGGGAATCTGTTACAAGCATATATATTCCCATTGAATACGTTTATCCAGGCAGACAAGTACATTTTAGACTCAGTTCATTAAGTTTGTGGGAAAGATGGACAAAATTCTATATAAGATTAACACTGTAAATATCAATCAGAAAACAGCTATCACCTGTCAACTGACTGATGACCTCTTACCTAAAAGATATCATTTGTGGGCTGACTGTGTGTACATACTTGTCATTGGCAGAAAACTGTAGCTCTTTACACCATCAAGGCAATATACTAATAAGCAGTCAGACAAAGTGAGAGACACAGACAGACAATTAGAGAGAGATAGACAGTGAAAAATAGGACAGATGAATAATAAAAATGAATGAGTCCCCATATGACCTGATATTTTGAGTAGGAGGAAGCAGCTTGAGGTTTTCTATGGGTTTGACAGCAGAGGCAAAGCTGCTTGCATGTGTCAATGACAGGATTTCTGTCTGCTAGAGCTTCTTTATGTTTGAGGGCCATACAGTTTCAGTGTTATGTGTATTCATGCCTATCCTCTAAGCGTACTGCATACCTGAATTTCTATTGCCCTTGTATTCCAAGGGCTGATGTTGAATGTTTTCCACAATAAAGATTATTGTCAGTCCCACACACTGAATTGCCTGTTTCCACAGTTAAGCTACAGCAAAAGTTTGTTTGAGGTCTCTATCTCTTTCTCTCTCAGATCCCAGCTGGACAAAACACTCATGTATGCATTGGCAGTACTTCCCCACCATAGCAGTCCAGCATAGTCAGGGTAAACAACTCAGATTGGCTGAAGTTATCTACAAACAAGCAATACCAATAATTGTGCAAAGATGTAATTTTTCCAGCAGTTCTTTTTTGTTATGTTGAAAATAGATAACTAAGTCCAGGTTTGTTGAATCTGTATGTTGAGCTAAGGATAAGACATAGCAGTGTGTGTGTGTGTGTGTGTGTGTGTGTATGAATCAACCAACTTGATGTTTTAAATATCTGCTATATCTGCTGATGACATTTTCATTGATATTTTTGACACCTTGAGCACAGATGATGCATTTCTAAACTGGATCAGTGTTTTTTTTTCAGATGTGGCACCATACTTGTATCTTTGCTTAGGCCAACATTGCATAAGAGAGAATGCTGTAATTGCAGTCAGATGGATCTAGGATCAGTGTCTTTATTGCAGAGATGAGTCATCTTTTGAGGAGGCTGATGTTGGAATTTATGCCTGTGGGGTAAATCAAAGGCGAGACAGACCTCACACAGATTATGTCACACAAAGCAAACAACATAATTACATGGATTTAGCTGTGGGTGTCACTGTGAGGGTCTTTCTGTCTGATGAGGAAGCAATTTAAACTTCTGTGAAGAAAAGGCTTCTGGGTTAAGTCTTTAACTTGCAGCTTTATCCATTTACAAATGGGAAAATATGTTATTTTTTTCAGTTGCAGTGTCATAGTCATTTAATTAATTATGGTTTGTTGACTTTACTCAGAAAGGTTAGGGAGTCCCACTATGATAACATCATCCTGGATACAGACATCATGTGACATATGAGCTTGCAATTACAATTTTTGATTTTATTTCAAGGATAAGGCTTATCCTGTTCAGTTTTTATCTATTTACACCCCAGATTTTAAGTTTTTCCTATTTAAAAAATGTTAGTCATTTTTTAAGAGGTTACTGTGATATTTTGGTGAACCGTAACTGTGTTCCATTAACAGTCCCTATACTGATAAGCAATGTCAGTTTTTTAAATTAAAATAATATTTTCTCCAGGAAATGGGAATTGTTTTTGTCATCTATAATTTTCTCCATGTTCATCTACCATGATTTTCATAAGATTTTTATAGTACAATAAAGACAGCATATCCCATTGTCACTTAGGGTTACTTAGTAATTGCATTAAAAGCATAAGGGTTTTGAATAATGCTGAATAAGCCCTGTATGGTCAGAGGAGAATGCAGTGAAGCCATGGAAGCTCATACTGCATTAACAAGGTTGTACATATGATTAAACTGGCATTAAGGTCCTGTGGAGGGGTTTAGACGTCCAAGGCACATGAACAGAGCAGAGGCAGCAGATGAAAAGGAAATGAGGGAGGAAACTTCCAGAAGGTCGCAAGACAGTCCATGACAGGACAGTCGGGTCAGATCACCTCCACCGTCCTTGCACGAAAATCCCATTTGCTCTCACATCGCCGTGCCGCATCAGACCTAATTTAGTTTCGGGGTATGGGCTTTCACTTGCAATCTTTTTATTTCTCTTTCACATTCTGGTGAGGGTAAACCAACCTAAGGCCATGCTCCTGCCACAGCCTCATGGGCTGAGCCTGAATTTACCCTGAAATGATATATTCACTCTAGCCTTTCAGCTCCTGTTGAAGGATTCCAATAAAACTGCCCATTCACATGCAGTGTTTTCCCGCTTTCCTTTGCCACTACCAAAGAACAGTGTCACCAGACCAAGTGGAAAGAGTACAAAGAGGGTAAAAAACATCAGTACCATTGTCTCTATTGTGAGGTTTTCCTGGGTCATCAAAGTATTTACCTGTGGGCTTTAACTCGGTTTGTTGTTTATGTAATAGCTTTAAATCAATTCTAACTGCTCTTTTGGCTGGCAATAGGTATTGTAAATATTGCCAGAAGGTATAAAGTATATAAAAAGCAGAAAATATATGTGTAATTATTATGATCACTGTAATGTTATACAGGTAGATTGACTGACTCACTGTGTTTGCAACTAATTCTTTAGAGAAATGAAGAGAGTTTTTTGTTAGGGTTAAGAGGAAATTGATCTTTGTTAAATTGCATAAGGTTATAAAGATAATGTCAACAGAACCAAGAAATTAATTTCATTTTGAGTTAATTTTCTGAGAAATGCCACAAAAAGGTTATGTTTCATATCAAATTTCAAGGATTAAAAGCAACACATTTTGGTACCATGAAATATAACAAGGTTCTGTGTATTGCATGATATCCGTGATGATGATGTCATGGTGACAAACTATGGATCCAGATGGATTATGCGATTCTGTCACATGTCTCCTATTTCCTCTGCAGGTTATTTTTGTCCTCCATTTAAAGTTGCATGAGGCACAGTTGGCAGTGGGGCGTTAATGGGACAGAGAAGCGTTCGGGTCGCAGACTCGATTGCCTCCGCTTCGTCAGTGGTTCCGCTTTCAGGCCCCAGCAGAGAGGAGGACCATCTCCACTCACCTGAGCTGAAGTTGATTCACAGTTTACATACAGCATTCATCTGTCCATTATTTATGAGAAGATGACAGAAAATGTCCAGCCTCTCATAAAACATTCATATCAAGAGCTTTAAGCAATGGACAAGGCATGGGGTGAAGATTGAGTCAGGTGATTGCTGTGTGCCATTCCCTGCTGCCCTCCATTTGATATCTTTCAAATACATCATAAATACTCTAGTTCTCAACAAAGAACTTGACCACATACATACATACATACATACATACATACACACAGGCTGTATACACTAAAAAGAGGCCATTTCGCAGGGAAAAGTATAGCATCTTGATGAGGCCATACTTCCATACAGTATTTTTTGCTTCCTCTGGTAACCTCCACAGGGGCTTGCACTGTATATTATTCAGTTTAATGCTAAATGCAGATAACTCAATTGCATCCTCAGCTTGATGTGAAATATGACAGGACATGTACTGCAGATGCATGGAATGCTAACAAAGCCATGTGTGTCAGAGGCATGTGAGCTGTGGGGCCTGCACATATCCAAAGTGGATATGTGAGGGTACATGTGTGTCAGAGGCATGTGAGCTGTGGGGCCTGCACATATCCAGCATGGATGTGTGAGGGTACATGTGTGTCAGAGGCATGTGAGCTGTGGGGCCCGCACATATCCAGCATGGATGTGTGAGGGTATATGTGTGTCAGAGGCATGTGAGCTGTGGGGCCTGCACATATCCAGCGTGGATGTGTGAGGGTACATGTGTGTCAGAGGCATGTGAGCTGTGGGGCCTGCACATATTCAGCGTGGATATGTGAGGGTACATGTGTGTCAGAGGCATGTGAGCTGGGGTACATGTGTGTCAGAGGCATGTGAGCTGTGGGGCCTGCACATATCCAGATATGTGAGGGTACATGTGTGTCAGAGGCATGTGAGCTGTTGGGCCTGCACATATCGTGGAGAGGCATGTCAGAGGCATGTGAGCTGTTGGGCCTGCACATATCCAGCGTGGATGTGTGAGGGTACATGTGTGTCAGAGGCATGTGAGCTGGGGTACATGTGTGTCAGAGGCATGTGAGCCATGGGGCCTGCACATATCCAGATATGTGAGGGTACATGTGTGTCAGAGGCATGTGAGCTGTGGGGCCTGCACATATCCAGCGTGGATGTGTGAGGGTACATGTGTGTCAGAGGCATGTGAGCTGTGGGGCCTGCACATATCCAGCGTGGATATGTGAGGGTACATGTGTGTCAGAGGCATGTGAGCTGTGGGGCCTGCACATATCCAGCGTGGATCAGAGGCATGTGAGCTGTGGGGCCTGGTACATGTGTGTCAGAGGCATGTGAGCTGTGGGGCCTGCACATATCCAGCGTGGATATGTGAGGGTACATGTGTGTCAGAGGCATGTGAGCTGTGGGGCCTGCACATATCCAGCGTGGATGTGTGAGGGTACATGTGTGTCAGAGGCATGTGAGCTGTGAGGGGGCACATATCCAGCGTGGATATACATGTGTGTCCATGTGAGCGTGGATATGTGGATGTGGGTACATGTGTGTCAGAGGCATGTGAGCTGTGGGGCCTGCACATATCCAGCGTGGATATGTGAGGGTACATGTGTGTCAGAGGCATGTGAGCTGTGGGGCCTGCACATATCCAGCGTGGATGTGTGAGGGTACATGTGTGTCAGAGGCATGTGAGCTGTGGGGCCTGCACATTTCCAGCGTGGATGTGTGAGGGTACATGTGTGTCAGAGGCATGTGAGCTGTGGGGCCTGCACATATCCAGCGTGGATGTGTGGGTACATGTGTGTCAGAGGCATGTGAGCTGTGGGGCCTGCACATATCCAGCGTGGATGTGTGAGGGTACATGTGTGTCAGAGGCATGTGAGCTGTGGGGCCTGCACATATCCAGCGTGGATATGTGAGGGTACATGTGTGTCAGAGGCATGTGAGCTGTGGGGCCTGATATGTGGATGTGTGAGGGTACATGTGTGTCAGAGGCATGTGAGCTGTGGGGCCTGCACATATGAGGGCGTGGATGTGTGAGGGTGCACATATCCACATGTGTGTCAGAGGCATGTGAGCTGTGGGGCCTGCACATATCCAGCGTGGATGTGTGAGGGTACATGTGTCAGAGGCATGTGAGCTGTGGGGCCTGCACATATCCAGCGTGGATGTGTGAGGGTACATGTGTGTCAGAGGCATGTGAGCCATGGGGGCCTGCACATAGCCAGCATGGATATGTGAGGGTACATGTGTGTCAGAGGCATGTGAGCCATGGGGGCCTGCACATAGCCAGCGTGGATATGTGAGGGTACATGTGCGTGTATTTCAAACATAATCACAGCAATTATGATGTCCTGGCAGGAAAAGTACCTCAAAATTGCAACATGATAGTATGTATGGATCTGTACTTGCAGAGTCTCACAATTGGCAGAATGGGAATCATGGTAATGGAAAAATATGAATCTCTATTTCTTTGGGAACTTCAAAAACCCATCAAACCCACAAATCATTATCACCCAAGAGATTTTATGGGTAAAGCTCCTGTATAATTGACATATCACTTGCTCATCATCAAGCTACAAATTTCTAACCTAAGGAATTTTCCAGCTTAAGAGTTTATGTACACAGACAAAATTCTTTGCTATGGCTTTGATTGGACAGTGTTTCCTCTGTGTATATTCAAGCACCATTAATAACCATATCCATCCTCAAAATATTAAAAGCCTGAACTTTTGATAGCACACCTGCCCAGCCTTTCCAAAACTGTGCATGCTTTTGAAATAACTTACCTCAAATAATTGTTATTAAAAAAAGCAATTAGCAAAGAAAGCTGGTATTCCATAGAATGTGAAGTTATCTTAATGTGATTCATAGATCTTTTATTCTTATAGGAATCAATAAGAACAATATAAAATAACCCTTACATAAAGCAATACCCTTGCTTCTTTCAGAACTGGACCTTGTTTGAAGAAACTCTGATGAAATACACTGTTTAAGGGTGAGTCCCAAGTTAAAAGACTATTTCCCTATGCCACCATGCCACTCCGCAGAAGCAACTGTAATTTGAGCCTAACCAGGATAGATTAAAAGGATGTGTGAGAAGCAGATAAAAACAATGAGCAAATCTCTTTTAAGAGACCCATGGCAATTCAGTTAGGGAGGCTGTAGGATGCTGACCTCAAACACTGGTCCTGTCTGTGTGGGGTGAGATCTGGGGGACATCTGACACAGAGCGGTTCACAAGAAAAATGTGTGGATTGACACAGCATTTCCAACAACTTTCAAATAGAGAGAGGATAAAATTGTACCCAAGGGTAATGATGAGAAACTGGCTTGGCAGCACAACAACTTCCGTTTTCTGAGGCCTACAAAGTCTGAAAGTTTTCGTTAGAAAAGCCTGAACCACGTCATTCACTTGGGCTTATTTCTTTCATGTTGTGTTAGCTTTCCTTGTCTGTTCACATGCTGTTAGGTAACCTGCTGGAAGGTGTCTTTCTTAACCAAGTGCACATGGGTTTCTTAGGTGATTAATATTACCACCACCAGTCTCTGAGATATTGATAAACTGCAGCCATCACTGGCTCCTCTGGGGATGAAACATGCCACTAGTATCAACAGGTATTCAGGTAATGAGAAAATCAATCCCAGTCAACATCCTCATGTCACAACCATTCCCATAAGTCTTTGTTTCTGATAGCAGCCACTCCACTCAAAAGGAATAGAGTCTGGCATGAGTAGAAAAAAAATAAAAGTAAATCTTTCAGCACTCCTCAGCTCAAATTCTTACTGTTATTTATTTATTCTTACCTCTTATTGTGTAAACAGACACGTTTAGTCCCACCGTCTTGTTTCAGGCTCTAAGATTCTTTATCAGGCTTGACCTATCTTTTTCACACAATAAAGCCATCTTTAACCTTATGAGAGCTGCAAGATTTTATCACGGGCTTTCTCTGTGCTGCTTGCAGCTTATTTTGTTATGGCTGTGACATTATTATTTTTCCACAGTAACTGTCCATTAAAAAAAATTATGTTTAATCGTCATTGCAGTATTCAATCTTTTTATTAATTAAATTTATGGGGCTACCCCTCATTCACTGAATAGACTATAGGTTTAATACAATGATACACAAATGTTGAGAGGATTTGTAATTAAGTGGAAGTAGGTTGTGGAGCTAACCTCTTTTTTCACTAGTGTTTCCCTGTTTTTCACAAAAGTGCTGAATTCTTTAGTGACGGTTTGAGCTTTTGCATTGTTGTGGAGGTGTATCTGAGGCGTTCTTTTTTCTTTCCTGAGGGCAAAATGGCATCTCAGTCTGATGGCAAAGCATGCTCTGTCTTTCATGGGTGCAGGTGCATGCCTGACAGAGTCCTACATGTTAAAGGACATGTTATTGGCTATTGCAGTAAAGGTAAGGAAAAAACAATTGTGTTTGGTTTCAAGAATAAATGAAGCTCTGGTGGTTTTTTTTTTTTTTAAAGAAAGCTCTGGTAATTTTCCTGATAGAGACAAATGTTCCAGTAAAGGTAAATTTTGAAAAGAAAAAAAAAAACACCACTCTCCATGTCTTAAAAAAAAGTTGTGATTTCAGGAATAATGCTCTGCCTTTATTTACAAAGCAAGCCTCGTAAACCTGTGCGTATAGGAGGCAATCATTTATGATTATGAACTCAACCAAACCCTGGAAGTGATGTTTTGCTGCAAGCATGTGGAAAACCTGAACAGTGTTTCAGCAGGCTCTAGCTGCTTGAGTTATTTTGAATGTGGTAAAATAGGGTACAAAAAATGTGACAAGAGATATGTGGTGTGAGCAGGGCGAGGCTGTGGTCTGAGCTGTGTATGCCCTAGGCTCCCAAGGCCTGTGCGATCATGCTGCTGGGGTAGTAAAAAGAGCAGTTAAAATAGCATCTATGGGTAAGGGTTAGAACGTGGCTTGCTAAACAATAAAATATAAGAACATTAAAGGGAAAATCAGTAAGACTAGTGTTAGGTAACTCTTCCGATAAGGGAGAGTCTGTAGTGAAGGTAGTATTTCTGTAGACAGAGGTGAAAAGACATCAGCTTCCTAAATTGAAATCTGAACTTTCACCATCAATTCAACCAATCACAAAAATATTTGTCTTTTGACCAGTCAATTACAATTAGATTAAACTGATGAAAGATAGACCTACACACTCATAAAACAGAAGAGCACACAGCAACACATTTCCTTCATACCCTACTTCAGATACACCCCCATTGCCATGGAAACTGCAGAGCCAAATGTCCTGGTCCTTCTGAGACATAGTGTGCTAGGACTCAACAAAATGCATTCAATGTGCAGCTTTGCTTTCTGGAGGAGAGGAGCAGGGAGGAAAGAACAAAGACAGAAATGGAGATGCATCCCAAAATAGTATTACAACATTCAGTATGACTGAAAAGCTTAAACCCTGCAACACATTTCAACATAATTTAGTATCATTACCTTAAGAGCAAGATTACATTTTCAATAATATTTAACTAGAACTGGTATAATCCTGGATTCTGATATCTCATTCTGTGCTGCTTAATGACATCCTGATGCTCACACATCATGTTTAACAGGGGGTTAACAGGGGCACAGCTGTTTGGATGAGAACAGCAGGGAGGGTTTAGTCTGAGTCACTGCGTACAGGTATGAACATGGTTACACCAATTTGGGATGTTGTTGATGAGTGAAAATCCAGTAATGAGATGATAAAAAAAAAAAAAAAAAAAGCTGACATGGCCTTATTTTGTCATTATTTGGGGTGTGTATTATTTGCATGTGTGTATTCTTGTGTTTGTATTCTTTGCTTTTACCCAACCCTGGCATGACACAAACAATCCTGATGTGTGCCAGACAGATTAATAAGAGTAGTTAACAGCACCAAAACCCCAAGAGCCATATCATTCTTCTGATCATTAATTTCCAGCTTTTTAATGTGTGATTCCCCCCACCACCACCTGCAACCAGTGCGGTGCAACCAGTTCAAGGGAGACATTACTGCTGGGTTCCATACAAAGAAATAAACAGCCCAAAAAATGCAATGATGCGTGTCATTAGAGCATGCTGACTTGTCCACAGAGGCACCTATGTATCTGCTCCTGGCATTTACAGGCAACTGAGATGGGCCCACTTAGCTTTGAAATACTCGATAAAGCACGGGTCTATCTTCCGCTGAGAGGAAAAAAATCGACCCTGCTTACGACAGTGCTGCTGTCCTTCAGGGACATTATTGCAAAAAGCTTTTTAACTTGATTGTGAAGCTGCCTCCCTTAAGGCTGTTTACTGTTCGTTCCCTCCCGTCTAACAAGATTAAAGCAGAAAACAGCATTTCATGTCTGGAGTGAGGACATTATACTTGTTGCTCTGAACATTCAAGTTGGAACAGATGTCAAAAAATATCCAGATTTATTTTCCTCCTGGTCTCCACCTCAACTAAAATATGCTGTCGGCCCTGCTCATTATCACAAACCTTCCCCACAGATTTGAACAGAAGCAGTTTACTGGTGGCTCCTCCAAAGTGACAATTTTCCACAGTGCGGGTATGACACAAATTCCCTTATGTCATCAGAAAAGTGCAGTCAGGATGTTTTCCGTTCATGACCCCGTCGTGTCAGGGGATGCCAGTAAGACAGTAATAAGACTGATTTAACTGTTTAATTTAACAATGAGGCTGTATAAATAATAATGCCTACCTCTCCAGTGTGGACCTCTGGCCATAGCAGCTGGAGGAGGCCTGGGGCCACTCTTTGTCACAAGATGCAAAACAGTCCACTGGACTGATGAGCAAAATAACAGAGGAAATAATTGTCCTTACCCTGAAAACCCACCAAACTTTTTCAGTTCAGACTCTGCACACCAGACAAGGAAAGGAAGCATGTTCAATGTCACAGACCAGGTCCCATTTTTGTGATAGGTGAAGTAAAGTTCCCTTACTGTTAAGCTCTGTAACCACAGATGAGAAGTATGCCAATGATCATGTGTTAAGACCTTCCATTACTAAAAAAAACTCGTTTAACAAGAATGTTTGGACGTAAAGAACATTTTCATCTTTGTAATTGTCATTTCCATTTTGTAAAACTTAGCCTAAAAAACACATTTTAAAAGCCAATAAGTTAAGGTGTGGAATCAAAACTCAAACAAGTGTAACATTGGTCTGATTCAGAGACATGAATGCTATTGAAATGCAGCACCTTTAAATAGTCCTCACTTGATGACAGCTACATAAAGCGTTTAGCTGATGAGTTGGTCATATTTCAAAGGGAAGAAAGTACAGAAAGCCATCCAAATTGTCCCGACAATTGGTATTTGGTAAAATTTAATAAATAAACTTCAACAAATCACCTCATTAGGGGAAATATGCATAATGTGTATGTATGTGCATGCTACATACAGTAAAACCTTGCATTCTCAGCATGTGCCCCAAACAATTTCACAGAAATGCACTGAATTCAAATGAGAAAAACGCTATGGAAAAAACAAAAACCAGCATGGAACACTAAGGAAGGAGCTTGATTATATAAAAGTTTTCACAGTTCGGCAAAAAAGAAAACAAGCACAAAACTAAAGGCAAAAGAACCCATTTCCCTTTTAAACCACATGTAACACATCAACTTAAGTGGGCGGGTCAGTGCAGGTCCTGAATCCCTGGAATTCCCAGAATGCCTCACCACTGCCTCAGGAAGCACCATGAATCAAATCACATTCAATCCAAAGTTACAGAGAAGAAAAAAAAAACAGTTAAAACTACAAAAATCTATTAAAATGGAAAGGGGAGCAAACACATTTCTATGGGTGTATTCTTTAATCTAAAATGTGAACTATAAAGAAACCCACAGAAGCAGGATTTTGGCTGAGCCTGCTCTGTGCAAAATGCCGAGTCATTCTCCAGCCTTTCAGTGTATCAAGCAGCTTCCACTCCATGCTGCCAGCCAGCGCCCCCTGGAGGCACTCAAAAAACATTGCCCAAACCAAACTCACAAACAAAATAATACATTCTTTTTTTTGACTTTCAACACAATGTAATAACAGTAATTGCTAAAAAAAATATCTGCAAGTTCAACACAAAAGGGACAGTAAAAACAGCGGTATTTCTCTTCAGTGCCACAGAGAACCAGCTACACTCCAGTCTTCATTGCCATCACCCAGGTAGGAAGAAGGAAACTTCTACTTCTTCCAGATTGTGTAGAAAACCCATCTAAGTGAATTAGTTAAGGAACAACACACACACACACGCACACGCACACATACACCACTAGTCCTCAGTTCATATCCTTTCACACTTACCTCCATTCACACTTACTGTTGGAGTCACAGGGTGTATTTGTTTCAGTGTTATAAATCAATCAACTAATCAACAAAGTTAATTACACAGTGGACATTTCCAGTTCTCTTTGGCCTGTGAACACAAAAACCAGCCACACTGCAGCTCCCCACAAGCACAAGTTACTATCATTGCCTTTCAGAAAGGTTTTGTGATTTGCTTAGAGTGAAAGACATGTGTGAAGGACAGACTGTGACTTTTATTTCAGAATTGGCAGATTGGCAGCAGGTAGTGCATTGAGAAGGATACAGCTCCATGTACGATGGGACGCACACAACCTCCTTGGAGAAGTCTACGGGACAGCTGAGCTTCTCCAGCTGCTCCTCATACTGACTTAATGCCTCCGTCAGATTCGCGCAGTTTCCCTAGTAATGCCAAAGCACTGGGTTTAATTCAAACTAAACATTCTTTTATTCTGGGTGGCAGTGCAGTATAATGGTTAGCATTCTAGTTTTGTAATAGGTGTGATACCCAGGTAAAGCAGCGCCATTATAGCTGTAATGAGTGACCTTGTGTGAATTGCTTTAGTAAATATCTAGCTATATGGACAACCTGTAATTTGTAAATTGTAATTTGTTTGGGAACACAGTTTCCACATGCCACAACACCACTCTGGTATGTGACAGGTATGACAAGCACATATGCTGAGTGTTTTCTAAATTACAGTGCAACCCACATTCTTCCTCATGTTGACCAAACACCTGAAGGCTTCTATAGACACAGTGCACACCTTTAGGCCTTCACAGGCATGGCATACATCGGAACACTTGGACGAACAGTCATGGCATACACCCAAGCCTTTTCACAGCCATGATTCAGGTCTGTACTATGGGGTCAGTGCATGCGCTTTAGCAGGTAGAATCCTTGTAGTAGTACATCTTACTCACCTGTGTAAAATACTTCCCACTGGATCGCAAAACTTTGATTGACAGGTCCAGAATCAGATGGAGGAATTCCCAGGTGGAATCTGAAAGGAAGCAGAATAAAAAATTACATCACTTAACTTGATGTCTTTTACATGCATTTGGGTCAAATAAGATAGACAACTTCTCCACTTCTCTTTAGTGGAATTAAAAACATATCAATGAGCCATACTCAGTGATGTTTTTCTTTTTTTAACAAACACTTTTTGTCAAATGTTCAGGGATTACTGGCTGAGCCTAGAATCACAGGGCATATTCCTGGCTTATTTTTCACCACATAAATGCCTATTGAATCAGGTTCAAAATACCATAGTACCATTGATTTTCACTCCCATGCTTTAAAATCAAATCTCCATATCCCACCCCCCTCCTACACAAACGAATCATGCTAGCAGTCAGCACATCCATTGCATGCTCAATTCTACCAGCATTTCAATCGACTGCTCCTTGAACACTACAGGATAAAGCAGTTTTAAATGCATTTTGCATAACCAAATAACATGAGTTAGAATACATTATGTACAATGTTCAGAGAAAATAACATTTCCATTTAAACTGTCAAAACTGCCATTGGAATCAGAAGCAAATGAGTCATTGTACAGTGGTAATGATGCAACTATTTTAATTCATAAGTGCTTGTGCACTGTGGCATCCATCACTAGTCCACCTCCAAACCTGGAATTCAGGGATTCCATTTGGAGTATTTGCAGTCCCTGAGAAGAGAACAGTACAGGCTGTCAGATACCTTCCTCGGGTGCAGTGGAGATTGGAACTGCAGTGAGGTCATTGATGACATAATCAAATGTCTTCCCCTCTTCAACAAACTTTTTCAGCACGGGGACACAGTCCTCCACTAACACCTGGGAGTGAAAGAGGGAGGGTTAAGGTAAAAAAGGAGGGGAAAATGATGGGAGGGAAACAGAAGGATAGAAAAGAAAAAAACAACCTGATGAGACCTGGTGAAGTGAGAATCAGAAATCACATAAACCTTCTAATACTTTTACTATCTGTCCATCCCTCTGTACCCTCTTCAGTGCCTGTCCTCTTTCTCCCTTCCTCCCACAGTGCCATACCTCATATCGGTCTCCCTTCAGATTGTCCAGGACGTTTCCACAAGTCTTCCTCATGTGCTTTCGACACCCATCAATCACCAGCTGGTCGATGTGCAAGTTGAGTCAAGGATTAACTGAACAGAGAAGGAGGCTGTTGAGGAATTAAGCATTTCATTTCAAAAATAACAAATTATCTGAATCCAATAGTTTTAATGACCTTCTTCTTACAAAGTCTAGTACTTTGTATAACTAAAGAGTGTTCACACTAAATTTTACACATAAAATTAAGTTTAAAGTTTCCCTCTAAAACAGAACAGGAGAATTAGTATACACTACAGATGGGACTATAAAATACATACAAACTTCATACTGAGTTCTGTCAATAAGGCCCTGCACAGTACAGCATGCTGGATCGGAACCACAGTGTTAAAGGGAGCCTTGGAGACCACCGAAAGGATATCTCAACCATGGTGATCATCTTTGGCTTAAGCTTGACGGCCTCACAGAGGATACCCCCATCGCCGCCCCCCAGGATCAGCACCTCCTTCCCTGCATACTGCTCTCTCCCACTGCCCATGATAGCCTGCGTGTAGGCCAAGTCACTCTCTGCTAAATCTGTGGAGACAGAGCGGTGCACAAAAGGTCCACCTTCAGCTGTGTGCTTCAAAATTGTAACTCCTATGAAGCCGTGAATATACAAACAATTTCAAAACAACCTTTCAGTAAAGGATCCAGTGTAATGATGGGAGAATGGTGGTTTATGAAACAAAAAATAAACAGAGCCATCATATGTTATGGGTAACTCACTACATTGAATGAACCATCATGTTTTGATTGGTCACATCAAGTAAATGATTTTACACTTAACTGTGTGAAAAAGGGTGATTCTCAGATAGAACAGTGTAAGTGAGTCTGAGATTAACAGCTTCGATTGACTGTGAAAGAAGAGCACTCACAGACATTATTAACAGCGTGAAAAAGGGGGGTACACTCACTGACATCTCCATTGAGGATGAGGATGTTCCCAAACTGACGGGAGCGCAGAATCTTAATATTCTGATAGACCGAGTCCTCCTCGTATACAACCTCATCAATGTCATACTCCACAAGTCTGCCATCAGCTGTGGGCCAGTACCGGTCCACCTTCGCCCCCCTCTGCAGTGCTGGCAGCCTGGAGCCAAATGGAAAACACAGGCATCCGCAAGAGAAGGAAAGCTGGTTTAGACGCTATAAAAGCTTGTATATTATAACCGTATAACCAGAAATAACAGCGCTACCTTTCAGGCAAAGTGTGGCTTTGCCTGAGGATGAACTTCAGTGTGAGAAAATAGCCCACTTTACATCCTCACACATTCTCTCTCCCAGTGAGAGGGGCAGTGTCTCTCACCAGTGTTTACTGCACTGCTCTTTCAATCTACTCTGAGCATTAGGTTTATTTCAGCGTGTAAAGAAAATGGTGAGAGCGATGGAGAGGTGGAAGTTCAGCTCTGACCTTTTTATCCTCTTGATGTTCCCATGTAGAACAGCTTTTAACTTCTTTTCCAGTGCATTCAACAGCTGAAAGGAGAAACAGAACCTGACTGTGTGACATTGCTGGGTGTACACAGAACTGGTATGCCCATATTCACACTCAAGGTAAGGCAGCCATTACCACAACACCTACGTGATCTACTTGTGCAAGGTTGTCTGCCTCATAGCACTGCAGGTCAAGTGTCACCAGTCCATGCGTGTGGATCCGCAGAACAACAAACCTAAGTGAGGAGTTGTTGGGTTGAGGTAGGGCGACAGGGGAGATAAAAATTATGAAAATATGATAAATACAGTCAAAAATGAGCCCCATTGTTGATAAACTTTTAAATGCTTTAAAGAAAAAAGTATACTACATTCAAGCTAAGATACCCTCTGCTACTTAGTGATGTTCATTAATCTCAACAGTGCGAATTAATTTTCTTCCATCCAGTTCAGCTTCATCCAAAGATGTAAGGCCCGCTTCCCCATGCTTGGATGTATACCCAGCTGAATGCAGTGCCTGCTCAAAGCAAAATGTTTACTCCATAAAAGCCCAGTGCTGTGCAGCGGTGATTCACCCAGGCTTAGCCCCTAACAAAAGGCTGCGCAGCTGTGTTTACCGCACACAGCACAGAAAACAGGAAGTAAACCCCAAATCCCTTAAATCAGAGAGACAAAGCCCTTTATAATAGCAGGCCACTGAGCAGGCACTGCAGCTCAGCCTGAGCCTTTGTTGGGCCGAGGAAACACTTAACCAGGCAATCCAACGCCCTCCTGGTGGACATGTGACACCAGGAGAGTGCCAGGCAAAAGGCAGGAGGATGCTGGGCTTGATGGCACTGCTTTTAGAAAGGATCTCAAAGGGCATAGAGTGTCTCATCACTGATAGAGTGGACTCCCAGAGCCTTCATTAGAGTAATCAAGGGCTCTCCTGAGATGAACATGCTTCCCCTCAAAGGGTTTTCTGTGAGGGGTTGAATGTTTATGATGCCATCATTGGATATATATGGATTTTATAATAAATGGCAGGTTATATCCCAAAGTGATCAATATAGCACGGACAGTTAATGATGCTAGACAATTCAAATTCTAGCTGGATCAGCCCCTTCCTGAGGACCATTGATGGATGTATTGGTGTCTAGAACCTTTGGGGTAACAGAATTAAGTAAACAGAAAGTGATTATGGTGCCGACAGTAGAAATGGAACACACACCTGCCGTTTTTGCCGATGAAGGTTGCCAGATAGCCATGGCCCTCCGTGTTGTGTATGGTCTCTGTCATTTCTTGTTCCTGAAAAATTGACTGCAGTCCACGCACGGTTGTGGAGGAGTCAGCTGGCGGGGGAGAGGGTGGAGAAAATGGAGATTAGAGAGAAACCCCATGAGAACATTATCTGATTCATGCTCCACTCCAATCTAGTCTCCTTCACTCCAGTGTCTCAGTAATGGAGGGACGCAAGAGATGAGGTGATTTTGCGCGACAGGAGGATACATTTCTAAAACATTGGGACGCACCAAGGGGTGCAAACCCAGGGGCTTTAAACTGAAGAGCTGGGTTACAGCATGTAACTCATCACTAGAACAGAACACAAATGCACATGTTTCCTTGGTGCATTTTTGTCGCTCTTCTGAATTATATCCCAGAACATTAATATACACAGCAATGTTGACCACTAGCAAACTTGTGAGAGCCTAGGAGCTTTTATTTTAAAGTATCTGACTTTTTCCCCTTAGTAAGTTGTTAAGCAATGGAAGCTGGTTTCACTAGTTAAGCTACTGAAGCTGGCTTGCTTGTTAGTTTGCTTATTAGCTAGTTAGTTTGACAGTAGTCTTTTTCGCTCTTGTGGGGACAGATGAACAAATTTGAACCAGAAGTCACAAAGAGCATGAGAAGGTTGTTGCATTCACCGTTGAGACTGTTGAGTTCATGCCATCTCGTTAGGTTATGAGGTCAAATTACGATACCTTGTAAGAAGGAGCCTTCTAAGTAGATACCAAGGTAATAGGAAGCTTCCATGCAAATGATACACACTCAAATTGTGTGCCCTCCGAAAAATGACGATTCCTCTGACTTTGACAAAATTTGTATTATTGTTATGGTCCCCCCCAACAATGAAATGAGATTTTCACCCTTGGACACACCCATAAATATGCCACAATACAGTGCCAAAATGCTTTCATCATGGCTCTGCTTTCCTGGTATTCACTTAAACTCAAATTTGCTCAATGTATTTATCCATTGGAAGTCCAAATTATGGCAGACTGACCTATAACTGTCATCTAATATTAGTCAAAGTCAATTCATGTAAACACAAACACACATGCTGCATGGTTTATTTAAAAGAAAACAAACAAAAAAACACTGTAGTGGCTACCGATATACCCCGGAGATCAATATTTGATGTCTAGGTAGGGCATAACCCCTTAGTTAAATCAAAAATGTGTTGTCAGGAGAGCAACATGCATTTTATGGTTATTTACCCTGCTCTCTTCTTTTATAGTCCCTTGCCATGCACCCAGACACAGCCAGAGAGGGACAAATGGTCCCTCTCCCTCATAAACACTTCTGACCTGGTGATCAAAGGGGCAACAGGCTTTTCAAGCTTGGCAAGGAAAAGACGTTTATTCAGAAATCAAGACAAACCACTTATGATGCCGATATGGATCTACATTTGGGGTTACCAATTAACTGGAACTGGGCGTGGTACACCCCTCTTTGTTCTTGGAAAGCCCTAAGGTGCCCCCCACAAATGTAGAATTCTTCGTATTAATAAAGTCACATGACAACAGGAGTGAGTATCACTATAACCGCAAAGCCATTCATGAGCAGAACAGCCTGTTCCTCTCTGTGAACTCTCCTCCCTAAACTCGCATATGTTCATGTTTGGTGTCATTGTAATGCTCATAAAGAGTTAATCGCAGATATGTTAAGACTGAAGGGATGCCTCATGTTTCCCAGTTGTTTAAGTTTCAATATAAGATTAAGTCCTGGATAAAACTTCAGACACACCCCCACCATAAAATTAGGTATGCGAGGACCAGGGAGTAGGGGGGAAAGACCCTTCTTAAGCTGGGCTTGGAACAGGCTCAGTTTTGTCTGTCTGTTTACAGGCTCAGTGGCATTGCTTAGTCTTTTCTGCTTCATCTCTTGCCCAAGTCTATCTACCATCACCGCTGGAACTACTGCACATTTTGGATTTACTTTGCATTTTTGTTTGGCTGCAGTTGGGAGTATCTCTGTGGTACTCCTCAAGTAAACAAGCATTGGCTGGTTATTCTTCATTTCATTCATGCATCTCTGACCCTGAATATTCTTATATATAGTCCTTGTTTAGTGCTGTAATCATAGAATAAACATTTTAAACTATATAATTTGCAAGTGTATATTACATTTTTACTTATTACCTGTTATTTACAAGAGGAATTTTACTATTTAGTGTCACTTGTGTTAGGTATTCAGAGTGCTGGATGTTAAGTGAGGGCTTTAATTATTAGAACACCCTGGATTCAGAGAACCGTTATTTTTGTTACATTTTTCTGGTGTCTTAGAACATCAGCTCTGGTATTATGACACATCCGAAAACAGATACAATTCAATGTGACCAGACTCAATACCACAGAAACTTCAGCAAAACATTTAAGACACCTGAGAAGTAAGAGGTATTATTTGCAAATACACTTTATTCAATGACTAAACTGGCTTATTACAAATGAGGGTAAGATACAAAATGACAGTTACAGGGATTGTCATTGACTTGCTCAAATTGGCATGCAGAGACAATGTTTAACTTGCCCAAGGGTGACAGGTTAATTTCTCAAAAAATTAAATGAATACGTGCTGATATGATAGCAGCGGCATTGTTGTTCAGCAGTTCAGGCTTGCACAGAATAAGAAAACCTGTTAATAATTGCTTGTTTTTTTTCTTGCTCATAGTCAATACTTGTGCATGTTGTGCCTTGCCAACTCTTATGAACAACTATCTCAAAGCTTAAACAGAATACATGGACGCTCAGTGCATGTAATCAACTGAGGTGGAGGAACTGTGATTATTTAGCCAATTAAAAATTAAATGAGAGCAGTTGGGGAAGGTGCGCAAAGCAACAGAGAACAACAGGGGTCTCTGTGTTACCATATTCAGGGTTCTGATAGTTCCTGATTTTAGGTTGTCCTTCGCTTTTTATAAACGAAAGATAACCTTATGTCAATTAGCTATTTGACTGCAAATTGCCAATTCAAGGGGCTTTTAAACATGACAGCCTTTGTCTAATGTCCTAAAATTCAAATTTGAATGTGCTTTACAGGCATAACAAGAACAACCTGTTTTGCTTAAGGACAGCAAAACTCAAATAATCACCACACCTTCAACAGCCTATTTTCTTCAGCTAGCCAGGGGTGATTTTCCCCAAACCACTGTTGTGAGAACCATATTTAGCAGTGTTTGTGTTTCTGGAAACCGTAGTTCCACCGTTGTGAAGTTGCGTAGCTGGAACGACAGCTATGGAGGTGTAATTAGAAGCCTACTTTGTTGTTAGCTCCTCCCGACCGAGTCATACCGACACAACACAGGCGAGTTTCTCAGCTGTTGTTAGTAAAGCTGCATTAAATAGGATTATTTTTGTCAGCGAATCTGTTAGTTATAACAAGACCTTGTTGATGAAGAGGGTTTGTGCTTACAGGTGTCGTATATCTTGGTAGTAACCAACATATTTGTCCAAACAAATATAAGTCAATCGCAAGGGCTACAGGTGATGCAAAATTCCTAACTAAAGCTGAGAGAAGATGCAATTCATGATGCGCATGCGATAACCTTGAAATTTGCATAATTATTTTTATATGCAAAAAAATAAATAATAATGACAATGCATTTTACTTAAACCATCAAGGATGGTTTATATATATATATATATATATACAAACGTTGAATCTTATATATATATATACAAACGTTGAATCTTGTAATTAACAACGTACTTCGTACTACTGTGGTTCGTACAATCATTGTTCCCACTTGCAACGTATTATGGTTTTGGGAAAAAGTCATAACTAGGAAGTTTTCTCGAACAATCCATCTTACAACGGTTGTTATTCGGGACTACCGTTGTTGTTCCAGAAACGCACCCCTAGTCTTTTTGTAGCAATTTGTTTCAATAGCTAGACTGTGGTCAAGTCAGTACACCTTTACTGTGTACCTTCGTTTTAGGTCTTTTACTTTGACATGGTATTCTGCCATGGAGTAGTTTCTATTAAGAGCCTATTATGTTTCTGATTTGCAGTTTTATTTAATTTGAGTCAAGGATCGATGCACACATTTTTGTTCTGTCAAATGCAAACAATGACCTTTGATGGCAAGGAAAGTCTACCCAAGGAAGTCTTTCTCTGGGTACAGCAGGTTGGTTCTGGTTGTCTTTTGCCAGCAGTGTGGAGTAGCCTGATTTAAATGAACCTAGAACTAATGGCTGGCTCTTTTTTTACATTAGCTGTGTGAAACCACCAATGCGGCCAGGAACATTTTCATTTATATGGAATACTGCCTTTTAAAATTCTAGAAGGACTTTACATATTTGAGTTTGGAATAATGCACTACATTTTTTTCTTAACATTTTCTTAAGACAGTTAAATTTGGAGAATGTTTTAACAAATAGTATAGCTCACTATGACTAACATTTGAAAACCTTCCATGGAAAGAGGTAAGACCTGATGCCCAACACGGCAGTCATACCCCACCCAAAAGCCTTCAACAGAGTAGGCGATATCCATAATTTGACACTTTGAAATTATGCAGCATACCATTTTCATTATTGCAATACTGCTCAGTAACCAGGCTGTTTGAATACAAGAATTAACAAATAAATACCAGAAATGGGTAAAAACAGAGCTTGAATCACAGACTTTAAGCTATTACAGGGTCAAAATGATCCATTGAGTTGCTGATGATTCAACATTTCTCTAACCAAAAGTTGATTTGTAATAATTTATAATACAACTAATTTGACACAGGAGTAAGCTGAGGCAACATTAAGGAAATTATGGCATGTAAGTCTCAACACCGAAACAACTCCTTTTCTTTACTGAATGATATTTATTTAAAAGTTAAAATAAGCTCGTTATAACATAGTTATTTTAGGTTTACAGGCGTAAAGAATTGTTGCAGTAAAAATACAAGCTTAGGCAGCAATGAATAGCAAAATAACAAATTCAAATACAACACAAACATGTAAAAAAAAAAAGGGTGAAGCAATAGTCTCAGCCATTTTGACATAGAAACACCACAAGGTCCACATTCTGTGGTATTGGTAGTGACTGCTGGAGGCTTACAGCGCTGCCTGTTAAAATGAACACCCAGTCTGAAGGTGTGTTTGTAGCACAGATGCTCAGGGATTTTTTTTCCTATCCTTACCCACCTTGTGTAACATGCAGTATTGTCTGTCCGCCAAATTACCAAATCCTCCCTCCTTTAATCACTTCCTACTACAGATATGCAAAGGTACCTGCTGTAGCTTACACCTCAGTAGCAGCAGAGGTCATTATGGATGTTGACATCTTCTTTCGGAGAATAGTTCCAAAACATTTCTTTTTTCAGTTTAGCCTCCAGTCCCCCCCCTTTCTCCCCCTAGTCATCCATGACAAGTCAATGTTCCTTGCTCAAGGTTGATTGCTTCTTGTTCAATTTTGATCTCTGTTAATGTGTTACCATGTTCTCATGGTACTAATCATCCAGGTGGGTAGTGATGTGTATTTAGCATATTTAGCTAGATTAGAATGCTAACTTTTAGGTCAGACATCAACTTGGTTTTTTTTTTTTCCTTGACTAATATATCATTTTCTAAGTGGAGAAGCTCTGGCAAGGTGAGTAGTGACATAGTCTTTATCAGCATATCAGTGAAGTCAATGACCAGGTTGAGGGCTTTACTGCTGGGACCTAAGGACACATTGTGCCATGATGTTGACAGGTTGAGGGGTGGATGATATAGAACTAAGGTGTAGAGTTTTCCACTCGTGGCATCATGCCAGCACTCAAAAAGTTTTGCACTTTGGATTTCGGATTAGGGATGCTCAAACTGAAATGAAGTAATTTGCAAAAACAAACAAAAAAAAAAAAAAACCCAAAAAATGGCGATAACATACTACATATCGTGCTGTTGATGAGCTCCCCCAATCACTTCAGGGCAAATTCCTACCCCAGTGCATATGGTATTCCAAGTATACCACCAAAGCCTACAGGTATAGGCAAAACTGGTCCTACTGGGTGTCTGTTCTTGTCTGTTTCAAACCTAAACTCAGCCATGAGTTCAGACCCAACAAATTGTGATCAACTGCATTGTTTCCTGTTGTAAAGCATTAAAGACCAGCCATAAGCAAGCGACTGGTTTCATTACAAAAAGCCTGAGAAATTATTGATGATGAATCATGTTTCTATTATCCATTGAGGAGTAAAGCAAGATCAGACCCCATAAACAATGAAATCTCTTGGTTTAAACAACTCACTGTGCTGTGATTTCACAAGAGAAGAGTAACAACTTGGAAGTTCTCTTCCCAGTGAGTAAATTAGCCAAAAGTAATCAAAAACTAAGATAAAGGCTTTCACATGCTTCCAACAAACTAGTTTGTAGAACGCAGCACATGACAGTGTGTTTTTGCGGACTTGTTTTATTCTATTATATTTTTGTGACAAAAGCAAGACAATAAGAAAAAGATCATGGTTAGCCAAGTTTTTTTTTTTTTTTTTTTTTTTTTTGTTTAATGCATGACCATTGTGCTATCTGTGACAATATCTGATATGTGTAACCTCCCGGCCTTACCTTCTCTGAGTCATTCAACTGTGTTTTAGAATGACCAATATTTCCTTAATGCGCAATTAATTATATTTATTTCTGGGTATATAATCGTGGTATACCATAAATAAGTGCATATTAATAGCAAAAATATTTCTGTCTTCATGACTTCATGGGTGGATTTTGAAACCCATCAAAGTTTTCAAAAGCTCAGCAAATGACAGAAAACTCTGAAACTCTTGACCCTGCCAACAGTGTATTTACATTTCAAGGAAATTCATGGACCAGACACAAAAACGCACATTTATTGTTACTTTGATGGGGCTTAAGCAGAGCAGGCAAGTGTGATACACACAATTCTTTAAAAATCAGCCATGACGATGCAGGTTAAGAGTAACTTAAAATTCCTAACATGGGTATCTGGCTATATCAAGCTACAGAATGCAATCACGGTTGTGGATGACAGCTGACACATACATGTGCTATGGAGTTTTCTTTTGAAAATATCGTTTAACGACAGTAGTAAAACACTATCTAATCTAAGAGACACCTCAAACAAGACGCCACCGAGAAACTTTTTAACACGCTAATGACAATAATTAATTGCAAACTAATCCATATGAATGACAATACTAGTTAAAGAAAGGCAGGCCGGCCGTATTTCACGAGCAATGCACGTGTCAGTACAATAAGAAATGCGCCCAACTACGCTGGATAAATAGACCGTAATTTTGAGGAAGCTGCCGATCTTTTCTGATTACTATACTATAAATTCATCATAGCAAGCAAGGTAGCAGCTCTGGGTTACTAATTCTAAAACATTTCGAACAAATCGTGCCATGTTCCCCTCATGACATTACGACGGTGTTACCGAGATGGCGAACTTGGCTAACAGTGCAGTTATGAATTACCAATGCATTGCTAAAAATAAGTACTGACTACCAGGCAAGGAGACAAGTGGTTTAAACTAAGTTGCCCCATGGACTAGATTCCTGGTTAAATGACCCACCTCTTACACGTAAAATTCCTAAACGTACAAACAAGGCAAAACGTGTATCACCAAAAACTCATGCAAAAAGCACTTTTCGTTAACCAGCAGACACTGCATCATTTGGGCTGTTGGCTAAAGCGTAGTGCAGTTAACAATCTAGTTTAGACGACAGTTACAGTAGCAAGCTAGGTGGCTAACCAAGTGCATAAAATGAGACACTACAGCCAGCTATGTCACAGAGGACAAGCCTCCTCGAGATTAGCTTGCAATGGAAGGTCAAATGCTCGCTCCTCTCGTGAGCAATTGTCACACATGTAACTCCAGAGACAAAGGAGAGTAAATGGAAACGTATTATGCAGCCTTCCCTGCAGCGACACATAAAGGTTACAAAGAGCACACATTCGTTTGGACTTAAAATTTAGGAAATGAAGTAGCTGGCTAGCTTAATGCTAAAACCCGCCGCAATTCTGCAGCAGATGACGGAGGCCCGTGGTCTGCCACTGGACATGGCCCGCGTTTCCTCTTGCATGAACGAGTAAAATGTCGTGTTTACCTGGGGCAGAGAGACTGAAGTCGAGAGTATAATGTCGTACGGCCATGATGAGGTGCAGCCGTCAGCCATGCCTGGTGAAGGCAACCCGTGTGAAACCGACCGAGCCTGCGGGACAGCAAAAAGACACCGGGGGTGTGCTCGTGCTGCCTCTGGCTGACTCGGAGTGGGAGGGAGACAAGTAGAAAAGGGCGGAACTGACAGTGCTGCTCAGGCGCCGCTGCCCGTCATTGTGTAGTAGCATCTCAAAGCTAATTACAAGTCTAGTTTAAATAAATATTGTAGCACACGTTTCATGACCTTCACCATGTTCTGTGCTAACGTATTGCAATCTGGATGTCAAGACATCTGATGCTAACACTAGATTAATGACATAGTTTAAAATACATTAGACGAATGTAATCATTGTATCAAAACTCATAGCAATCAATGATCCTACTTGAGACAGAAACAGGTGCCTTTGAGAAAATAACGTTTGAGATTCTTACCGGAGCATGAGATGGTACGCATGGACCCCATGCGTTAACTATATATTTCGTCCTATAAATAATACCGATGATGTTGTACCCTCCTGTTTTTTCCTCTTTTTTTAATGTATCTCTTTTGAGTTGGTCTTCGTTCGTATTTTGTTCACAGAAGCCATGGGCCTAATCATGGCTCTATGTTTGCCTATACATTGTAACGGATAATGAGGACGGGGTCGACTGACAATCCCAGTTGAAAACCATGTGGATAGAGTTTGATATGACAGAAGATATGTTTTTATATGAATACATTAAATAAACACGTACTTATTGGACAAACGTAATCTTCTACAATAAAATGCAATTACACAAAGTCAGGTAATGTGGGACGCGTTTTGGTAGAGACTCTGTGAGACCATAAAAAAATTCTTAGTCACTCAAGTCAGTTATCTGTATATTATTTTAGGTCTTGTTGACCTGTCTGTGTTGGAATTGAGGTGGAATGTAAGCCTTGTTTGGATCTACACACCTTCAAACATGGCGAGACCCTCCTCAGAGCTGCAAGGACGAGTTTAAGTAAGGTAGGACACTTTGTTTGGTAAAGTGGGACAGGCATTTTTTTGCCAGAAACAAGCTTCTTTGCTATTATATAAAACATTTATAAAAGACTTTAAGATTTATTAGATTTTTGTTTATCAGTCAACAAGGTAAAACATGCCAATGTGATGACAAATTAATATATTCATGTTTTTTAGGTTCCATTCATGTATATTTTAAAATAATCCAACAAAAAACATTCCTGTAAGTGAAATAAAACATTCAGAATTCATATTTGTGATTTAAAATCTTCAAGGGCTGTCATTTTTCTGTTAAAGCAAGCTTTTAAAACATTGTAATTAATCAACAACCAAAATAAAACAATAACAATATAACATGTTAACATTTCTCTCTATTTAATTTAACTTCAGTAAACATGACAACTATTTCTAATATTGAGCAAAGTCAAAATGAATTCAGCCAAATCACTCCTAGCAGGTGAAAGCGTCACCATCCGAGATTCCATTTTCCTCTGCACAGGTCTCATGGAACCGTGCCCTGTGTGCTCTGCATGCAGTCCTTTCCTGCATTGTTTTGGTGTCATTTCATCTCCATAGCTTACCTGGCAGCCACTGCACCTGTTCTGTGAGATATTGTCCACTAATATTTTTTTCTTCCCTTTCCCCCTTGTTTTGTTTGATTTCACTATGTAGGAAAAATGCTCCTGGCTTGTCAAGTTGTAAGAGCTGGTGGCTGCAGTGCCCTCTTTGTTGTCAGACTTGGCAGAAACACTTCATCAGGAATGATGGTGCCATTAAGTGGGAATATCCCTGTAGCCCTGACCCCAGCTTGGGCATTTTCTACAGACACTGTCTTCCTCCAAACCTCCGAAAAAAAAATGAAAAGAACTTGGGCAGCTTCATGCCAGCGGTCTTCTGGTTCCATGTATGACCAAGCTCAGGCCTTTGAACAGCACTTTGTCAGCTGGCTACAGTGCGTGGGTTGTATGTGGTGGATAGTACATCACATGAACATTGTGCCCCTTTATTAGAGATAGGAACTCCATGTTCAAAACATGGCTGCTCTGGCCATCCAGGAGTGGAATATGTGGCTTGTTGCCTTTTGGCAGATGTTCCACAAACATTTTCTCACATTCTACGAGGAGTTCAGAATTAATCCAGCCATTTTCTGACATCTTCACAACGGCATTCACAGGACAACCGTAAGGCCACTAATTTCTCAGTCTTTTGCCCTTGAAAGTAATCATGAGTGGGTCATATGATCCAGTGGCATTCAAGGCTGCTAAAACTGTGGTGGTTTCCCCCTTCTCCCTGCAGCAATATCATAACAGGGTTTCCCTACTTCTCCCACAGCCCGAGAGGAACAGAAGTTGTCCTGTAGACCTGATTCATCTAAGTTCCATAAGTGGGAGGGAACATCTTTAATTTCAAGATGGCCATACTGCTTGAACCACCGCCCTACCGCCTCTCAATTCATCCCAGCTGCCCTTGCAGCCGAGAGAGACTCAGGCTTCATAATGGTTAGGTCTTGGTTCCTTCTCAAACATCCCTTAAACCAGTAATAACCAGCCTTCTTTTTGGACTGTGAGAAACCTTTGATACCATTCACCTTTGCAAAATCATAAGCGATTGTTTGTATATTATTTTTGGTTAGGGGAAAACCTCTCTGAGACAACAACTTTAGGAGACTTGCTAATTCTTTCTTAGATGACTCTGTCAGATAAGATTTTTTGCCAGAGGCATGGCAGGAGCCTCTCACAAGACCTTTTACTCGTCTTGTAAAGTAGATTTTGACACATTCCATGCCCTGGTCAAAAAAAAAAAAAAATGCAGCTTTGGTTGTTGACCTGCCTCTACTTTCCCCTGTACTCATTTATTGAACCCCTCACTTCCATCCTTCCTTCTGTTTTTAACTTGGTGCCATCTTGTCTGTAAGGATAAATTACAAAACTGTTTAATCTCGCATCTTGTAACTAATTAATGTAATTAATGATTATTAACCAAATATGTTCCAAAACTGACTGTATGTGGTGTTTGTTTTTTTTTTTTACACATGGCAGTCCATGTAATGTGGCGTTTGTGTTTGTGCGTGGCTATGTGTGTGGTGGGGGGTAACTTACGACACTTGATGCTTTGCCATTTATTTTCTCATTAAGATTCCAGATCTAAATGCTGAACCACACCAAACAATTTATAATAAGATGCTAGAGCAAAACAGGTGGTTTAATCATGGTTCTATAGCATTTATTACACTTAAACCTGTCCCAGTTTACCTGAAAAAGCTGTCCCATTTCACCATTACTATTCAGGTAAAGTGGGACAGTACCAAAAACATTTTTACATAAAAACAAAGAAGGATTTTAAAAACATTGCTACTGTATTTCAAACTGTGTGTAAATCAATGCATTATAATATAAAAAAGCAGATTGTTAGCTAACTTGTATTGGTCTAGTATGTTTATTAAGTTGAAGAGCAATCTCCTGTGTCGGCCAACTTACCATATTTTTGCGTTGATCAGCGTTCGTTCAAAGTTAGACCTCGCCCACCCTAGTTACTTCACATCAATCAAAACAATTTTTCAATGACAAGTACCACCATAGCAACAGTTCAAGAAAAGTTTCAGTGATTGGCTGACAGTGCTTATACATTAAGAGCCACAAAGCTTAAATGTCCCATTTAACCTGATGTCCCACATTACCTGACTTCACCCTATTCTAGCAAACAAAGGAAAAAATATAGGGGGCATTATACAAAATTTGATAGAACTTAATAGCTTAATTATGTCACACTCCTCTT
This sequence comes from Albula goreensis, assembly GCA_022829145.1. Lineage (NCBI taxonomy): Eukaryota > Metazoa > Chordata > Actinopteri > Albuliformes > Albulidae > Albula > Albula goreensis. The sequence continues at coordinate 23,648,938 of CM040742.1, forward strand.
ATACTTAAAGGTAGTTTGCTATACCCTGTGTATACTAGGATACACAAATAGTTTCACTTTTTTCGGTTTCATCAACAGCCATTATGTATGCTGTATATTAGTTAAACATCACCATTAGTACATCAACTGAACATTTTTGATGGCTAAAATCCAACATCAGAACAACATCAAGAGGGAGAAGCAAACTGTGTGCTCACAATGTGCTTTCATTTCAAAATTCCAAGCAACAAAATGTCCCAGAGTAAAGTGTTCTTAAACTTAGGAAGATTAAAATGACATGAATACATTTTGTAATATCTGTGAGTCACTGATATGCCCACATGCAGTAATGCAACCTCAGTTCATGTTGAAAATTTGTGTTAGGATTCATTTCACCATTAACAGTCAATTCACCACTTATAACATACTTTAAACAGATTCCTTTTGATTACAAATACTAATGTACACATGGTAGTGTATTTGACATTATGCGGGTTTTTCCCTCTGATGCAGAATGAAAAACTTGGTTGGGGGCTGGGAGGGGGGTTACTGTCCCCAAATGGGTACAACTGATTCATTAGCTGTAACTGTCCACTAAAAATAAATGGAAGTGTGTCCCAATAATAATGAGACAGGCATGGGACAATGCATCTCTGAGTGAGGTCAATAATAAGCCAGCCTTAGGCTCTTTACACTTGTGCATTTATGTGACATGTATCAGATTTTTAGACAAACCCAATACATGACACATATGGTGATTTATTAAGCAAAAAGGTGCACATTGATTCTAGTTTTATTTTCATGTGGCTCTGTATTTGTGTGAGGGTAATTCTCAGAAGAACAGAATACACTTTACAATGAATGATAATTTAGCAAATAAAATTACTAAACAAAATTAGGCATTGTCAAGTTGATAAACAGACTAATTTGCAACTGCTGATATATAGAATGTTTAGTGTGTGGTTCTTTAAGTACAGCATACAAATAATCTGTGAGCCAGTGGGCTGTTGTTCATGAATAATTAAGACATAACATGATATTTATCTAGTTTAAAATTTCTGTTTCAGTAAATAACAACAAAAAATGTAATTATGATTAATGTTGTGGGGTTATACGATCCAGAGGCTATCTTGTTTCATGTACTTCCATTGAAAAACACATTGCAGCCTTTCTTTGTATACAAGCAATCAATCAGTCAATAAACGTTTATTTATAAAGTGCATTTCACAAGCATTTGCCACAATATGCTTCACAGTAAGCCCTGGCCTGAACCCCCCACAAAAAGCAAGCCTGTGGCTGCAATGGCAAGGAAGAAACCTTGGGAGGACCCAGGCTTGAGAGCCCATCCTCCTCTGACTAGCCCAGTGAACCACTTCACAACATTCTGTGTGTGCATGCATGTTTGTGTGCATGTGCGTGCATAGACACGTGCATCCAGAGATTTTATATGCCCCCTTGATGTGTTTGTGTGTGTCTCTTTCAAAGAATTAAAATTAATCGTACTTTAGGTGGCTTTAAATATCAAACCTGGAACAATATTTGAGCCCAGCTCTAATTGGAAGCCATAAATCTGGTATAGATGATCATTGGGATAAATTGATCATATCTCATAAAGATGAATAAAAAAAGTGACTGGAATGCAATTTATGTTCACCATAAACTACCTGGTGCTTTTCATCTGCCATTATCTCATATTCTCAAGATCACAAAACTGTTTACCATGTTTTAGTCCCCTGGTCAGAAACAACAGTCTGTCCCACAAATTAAAGAATCTAAGCATTAAAGAATTTATTCATAAAACCAGGTTATTTTTGACACTGAGACAATAGATTTAAAACCACTTCAAATTCACATCATTTTTACAGAGAGGGAACAACATTTTCAAATATTTCATACAAAGTCTAATAATGTGCACAGACCAAGACAAGGAAAAGCCCCCTCGATGAGAAATCTGCCAGAAGCAAACTCTCCTTAAAATACAAAATGACTCAGAAGCATTCAGATAAATATCTCACATACAAAAATAGACCCTTTTTAAAGTTTAATTTAGTTTGATATCAGCTTCATATAACTCTTGTGCTATTATTGCCTGATATTCATCTCTGTACGTGCAAGAAGGAAGAACACCGAGTTTAGGAGAGAGCAGCACACATCACAAGAGCCAGCCGGAGAGTAGCAACACTGAATGTGGGTTCACTTGAATGTGACTCAATGTGGGTTCCCCCACGTACGGACACACACACAGCAAACAAAATACACACCTTTATTTTCCATATAAAACAATATATTAGTAAAAGGACTGTATACGCATATGCAGATTTAATCAGAAATGTCCAAAGCTGTGTTAAGTTATTGTAAATTCACTAATTCAGTTGGCTTAATTGTGGTAAGGTCATAGTGTTTCAGAGTTACTTAGCTGTCTCATTCCTCAGGAGGTATGACAGAGGAAGTTGACAGTAAAACCCACCCTTGGGTTTGTTTATCTGCAGTATTTGTTTCAGCAAGTGTGCTTCTCATTTTAGGCTTTGGGGGTGCCATCTCTTCTATTGAGAAATCTTACACTGTTCATGACAGAGACTGCTGAAAGCCTCTGTTACAAAAGAAAATAAGATAATGGTTAAGATGTTTAGAGTCACTAATTAGAGTGCGCATAGTACTTTAAAACATTACATCGATATTAGCAGCAGAGGGCTAGGGTACAGCAGGCATTTTTTTACCTGAAATCTGGACATGGAGCTCAGCCTCTGTCTGAACTAGTGCTACTGGCCACATTGCTCCAGCCATTGGGGAATGTGCACATATCTAAACCAATCAACAGTGACCACCTGCACACTGTGGAGTATACCATGTGCATAATTCACTGCTGTGGCTTTCCCCCAATCAGAGAGATTATGAATATGTTTCTGAATATCGTTGTGGAAACTGTTTTGTTCCTGTTGAGATCGTAATTTGAAGTCCCCCAGATATACATAATCAGATGTATGCATTTTGAGATATAGCTATTGTGTGTCTAAAAACAAAACAAGAAAACCACTTTGTGATTTGGACTGGTATTTCATATGAAGGCACTGCAGGGGTCAGGTTAAAAAAATATTTTAAAGATCGCAGGTGACCATGATGGCAACTTGCTGTTCAGGTGATAATTTGGCCTTTCGTGCAAGGAGTTAATCCATCATCAATTCTCCACCAAATTCCCCATCATTTACTTTTTTGTGGGGCAGAGAGGGCAGAGACTGCTGCAAGGTGCTTCTGGCAAAAGAATTTCACTCTGTCACTCTGTGCTACTCCATCAGGGTGTGTCTCTGTGTTGAAAGTGTGGAGGGCCAGGAGGACAAATTCCCTCTCTCCAGATCATGCAGCAAGGATATTTCCCACAAGAACCTTTCAATATCTTGATGGGGGTTTTGTGTCAGAGAGCTGTACATCCTATAAAAAATAAAGAAAGAATAATGAGTGAGCATGTTGGAGGTGATAGACCACATACCTGCACTCCCACACCAACACACATGCATAAATACACACAAATAGATATATACACACAAACGTGTTTAAGTAAAAGTGAATTGAGGCTTTTCGTAGCACCAGCGTGATAACTGCAGTTGGCCAAATGGTGTCAGCATTGCGCTTTAATTATATTCACCGAATTTAAGAACAAATATTGCCACAAGCGGCAATAACGGGGTTCAAGCAGCTCAGATGATATTTCAATGGGTGAGGGATGGCCATGTTTTCTCAACTTTTATGTTGTCCTTATAGGATTTAGTTGGATCTTTGACCAAGACAGTTTACAAAATGTGAACATAATCAAACAGTTGGTTTAGAAGTTTTACTCATTTGTTTGCTAAAGTTGTACACAAATTTACACCAAATTTTGTAGGCTCCAGCCTCTATAAAAAATAAAATTGAATAATGAACCCATAATTAACCACAAAACAAATACAGTTACAAAAATGTAATAAAAACCTTCAGGACCCTGAGGGACCTCTGCATCTTCAACTAGGGGTTTCCGACTGAGGAGGATTTCACTCCGGGAGATTTTTGGCCTGTTTAAAAAAGCAAAGGGCCAATTTAATCACTGAATAATTACATTAATTTGAATACTCAAAAACCCCCAGATTTATACTTTGGTTGGAGGCTAGTAGGTAGGAAGTAAATAATCAAAGTGTCCCAAAAACTGAGAAGGTTAGTAACTCTTCTACTTCTAGTACATCTTCAATGTGGATTTATTCAAGAACATTCTTGAAATATTCAAGCATGTACAGATAATCAGAACCTTCGGACCTCACAAAAAGTCTCAATCGAACCCTGCTGCAAACCTGGTCCCCCTCAAAAAATCACAGAGGGACACAAAGGCAATAGGATATACAGAGAAACTTAAAGACTCTCTCATACACACACTCACACACACACACACACACACACACACACACACACACACACACACACACACACACACACACACACACACACACACACACACACACACAAACACTGTTGAAGTCAAACCAAATTGAATTTAAGTAATGACAAACAACACACCCAAGTCCAAAACATTCCATTTCCAAAGCAATTACTGCAAATCCACAGTCCATTCCTGCTTAAAGTTACACCATGTACTTATTGAGTAAACATACAGGACAAAAGCAGGGATCTAGTAATGGTTAAAATGCAGTTTCCTGAAACCTGTAAGGGTGGTGCTACACTCAGCTATCAATCTGAAACAATCAAAACATTTTTTCTTCCCCGCCAGCGCAGTCATAGGTCCTATCATAGAACCAATGATCAGTTATTGATTGATGACACCATGTGGTAGCTCCTCCCATTTGTGGCAGAGTGAAACCTCACTCCCCCATCACTACCTGGAGGGACAGTACTTTTTACAACCAGGGTCAGTGTTAAATAAAGATAATAATAACCTCTGACCAGTATACCAATATAAGGTCATTCTACTCAACAGGGCCTCCCAAATGTACACGGATTTATCTGTACATCCTGTGATAGGTGTACAAGTAATGGGAAAGTCATATCAGATGTAAATACATTTAGCGAACAAATACAACTGTTTACTTATTTCTAGGGTGGTGAACTGTGGTCCTGCGTGTGTTGGTTTTTGTTTTCACCTTAAATTCAGACCAATCAACAAAATGCATCCTACCAGCTCATTAAATTTTTTCAAAGCAGAGTCTGCAACCTACATTATACAAGCACAACAAATCTGGCAAAACTGAAACTATAGCCTGAACCAACAGCCTCTGTAACCTAACACAACTGCATTAACATGACTACGCAAATAGAAAGCTATATCTAATAACATATAATAACAGGAGACAGTATAATCTTGGTAATACTATAATCAATGCCATACCACAACAAGAATTGTGACCCAACAACATCCACAATGCACACCATACCAAACAAATACATTCGGCGGCAGATGTCCTTCCTGGTCTTTATGGGTGGGGGTTTGGGCCTGTTATGTCCAAATTTAGAAAAGCTATCTCTGTAAATCATGGGAATATGGGAAAACTGTAAATGAGAGACCTGTGGCTTGGTGGAGTTGGGGTTTTATGGCGTATGTGGAGTACAGGCAAGGGAGGAGGCTACATGCTGTGGTCACATGGGAAAATACATCCAAAAATGACAGACAGAAAGATAGACAGAGTGATGGACCTTGAGAGTGCTCTGCAGGATTTGCAGACGGTGAAGCTTCTCACTGAGCTGTGGGTTGTTGCAGCGTCGGACAAACGAGCGTTTGTACTCCAGTCTGTGCTCACCCATCGGCGACAGGTTAGCCCGCTCCAGGGCTCTGTACAGGTCTTGCAGGGAGTCCGCATGCTGCCTGTCATCCTGGCTACTGCCTGAAGGGGGAGACAGAGAGGGTGGTTTAGAAAGGATTCTGTGATCACAGACCCCAGCCATCTATCTCACTGTTTTGCATAACATAACCACCATTACAAAAACATAGAGCTCATTCAAATTGTTAAAAGAATTGAAAATATTCCACTAGGGAATGATTAAGTATTTGCCAAGGAGGAGGGGCTTGCATATCAGACTGATAGCCATTCAAAAATAGCCCTTGTTTCCCTTATGTTAGCTCTTATCCTTCAGTTCCATGCAGAAGCCAATCATTTTTACATTACAATTTCATTAAAGTCTAAGAATTATTGAGATTATGTGCACAGTTAATTGTAATGCGGTGAAGTCTTTCACAGCAAAAATGTTTAGATTTCATTGTTATAATCTAAAATAATTAAGTCTGGTCTATTGTATCAGGAGAAAGAAGTCTTCATATCCCCCAAAGCAGAGTCATAATAATGAAAGTTAAATAAAGTTTAATAAAAATAAAACAGTATTTGCATTAGTTCCACTCCTGTATGAGTTAAAACAATGCAAAGGGGACTAAGACTAAAAGTCTGATGCAAGCACCAACAAAAAAATCACAAGTTAGTGAACTCAAAGCAGAGATAAATAACTATTCTGGAGGCTCCATCATACCAGGTTACTGTATGATAATGTGAATTCCATATGGATGCTATCATAAAATCATGTTCAGGGTGTGTTTTGTGTGAGACACTATGGCTATGTCAATGAGCTGTATGATACATTTAGTGTGCATATGTGAGAACTCAGAGAACTGTATGATGAACAGAACTGTATATTCACAGATAAGTATTTACTTTGGATGAGACTTAAATTTTCAGATGAAACATTCTGATGTGTCTTCCCTCAAGTTTGGTGTATACAGAGTCATTCATCTAAAACTGGGCATATGTCAGCCTATATTGTGATGCCATGTGTTTTGTTGCAGGTGATACAATGTCAAATCAGTCATGCTGCATATGTAGAGTCAGCTTTGGCCCTGACTTAAACCAGCACAGTTCCAGTTCTACCATGCATGAGGGAGAGTTTATATTAGCAAGGCTCCATTGGCAGCTCACCTCTGTCTCTGTCGCGGTTCTGGTACCTACGCAGGTCCTTGTGTACGGCGGAGCCGGCAGAGGGGGTGAGCAGGGCGTAGAGGTCACCGTCACGGGGAAGGGTGAAGCTGCGGGGTTTCTCCCCAGCCTCCACCAGCTCTCGCACTCTGTGGTCCTCAGGAACAGGGAGGGGGCCGTAGTGCTCCTGCAGGAGGTTGCGCTGGGCCGGGAGTGTAGACTGGCGCCGGACCTCTAAGGACAAAGCTGCTCCCGGCTGGCATTGCGTGGGGTCCTCCAGGGGCAGCGTCTGCAAGTAATGCAGACCTGAGCTGGTCAAGGGCGTCTCAATCAGGTCCTGCCATGAACGTCGCTGGGTGGTGGAGTTGCGCGCTGGGGAGCCACCGCAGCTGGCACTGCCCCCTGGAGGCTGAGAGAGGAAGTCTTCACGGGGCGAGTGGGGCGTTTCGGCAGAGGGGAGGTGTCCATGTTTGGGCTCCAGGTAGGGGCTGCTGCTGCTCATCTGGGGCACAGGAAGCACATCATCCACCAGTCACATCATCTGAGCAATACTGATATGGCGATACTAAGATGGGAGAAGGAGGTATCATGACACAAAAATGGGTGGGGATTATGGGTGTACAACAGTACACCAACCATTCGGTATGGGTAGCTTCGTTCAGGTCATAGAGTGGATGATCATGCAATAAAACATTAAAAATCAAACACATATACAGGAGATTGACAAATAACAGAAACACCACATGAAAAATAGCTTTAAATGTGAAGTAGCTAAATCTAAGTAGCTAAATTAAATGAGCAGCTACACAGGTTTGTCATCATCAACAGCATGTGCCATCCATTATTGAATCTTACAATCAGTACATGGATATTTGAGGTTCCAAAGCAACATGGGGCAACTAACAGTGGCCAAATAACACTGCCAAAATTGCAGTTGTATTGGCTGCAAAACCTGCAAAATTATGTGATGTGGCAAGAGTGCTGAACTCAAGCTACATCGGTAAAGAGGAACAGTGGTCAGATGTTTGTTGACAGGGACAAATGGACAGTTAACAGGCTAGTTGCTGAACACCCCAAAACTGTGGCTATAGAATCGAATCAACACCTCTGTAACCTAGTCCCTATGCTGTGAGTTTCACAAAGTTGCTATTTATGCTAGGACCAGCTTTCAGAATCCTCCCACATCCAAGGATAACATAAATAGATACATAAACTTATTGTAAAAGTGTTTCTATATGATAAACTATTTAATATAAATGTGTAAGGAGCACAAAACCTGGACCCCTGATCAATGGAAAAAAGTAGTATGGTCTGATAATTTGCATTTTACTGGGGACAGGTTTTGAAAGGAAACCTTCAATCCACATTGTCTGCAATGGTAAAGGCAAAGGATCTGCAAACTGTATGGGCAGCTATCTCATGGAACTCCTGAGTAATAATGATTGATCATTATGGTCAGATATTGGCAAAGGAACATGAAGCCATTTAACACTATACCCTATAATGCAACCACTGTTCCCTCAAGATGTTCCACTATTCCAAGATACAATGCCCCCCATACTAATCACCACTCCACACATCACCAAAACATCACTGAACCTTTATGGGAAGTTCTGGAGCATAGACTGCAAAATAGATTTCCACCTCCTTTAGCCCTCAATGGACTGATGGCTTTCCTTCTTGAAGAATGGGCCATGGTTACTTTTATGATAGTATCCACAGATGAACTGAAGCTGTGTTTTAGACAAAAGGTGGCGCTATTCCTTATTAGTTGCTTGATATTAATATTGTTAGGCATTTCCATTATTTTGTACATCATACAGTAGGAGGTTCAGCCCCAGCAATGTAGGAAATCTACACAAAATATTGTGTATATTTATGGTATTAAATGATAATATATATATATATGTAACGGGTGTGTATATATATATATATATATATATATATATATATATATATATATATATATCTACATACACATACACACCAAAAATATACATACATACATATATACTATATATATATGTATTAACCTTTTCACGTTTTCTTTACTTTTCATCTGCTATGCACGTTGTCTGCAGTGCTGCGTGGTTTGGAAAAGCTCCCAAAAAAAATTCTAATTTAATTGCTTGTTGCTGACACTTGAAAAATGGAAGTCGTGCTGTGGAAAGCCACAATGTGGAAGGGTCACCAGTATTAGCAGAGTGCGGGCAGCCAGTCTATGTCTCCACAGTGAGTGGTGGAGGTAAGCCTCAAATTTAGCAAGCCTCAAATTTTGCAAGCAACAAACTAAATTTCCAACTATTTTTCCTGAGACCTTGACAGCAACTGAAAGGGATAATGTTATGACCGGTTGAGAAGCAAATTGCTTAATTATTATTGTGTGTGATGTCTTCATCTGAGCTATGTTTGTTTGGAGCAGTGACACGTGCACACACTGTCTGAATGTTATCTTACTACTGTCTGCAACCAAAATCAAAAGAAAACATTGTATTCATTCATGCATATTTCATTAATTGGGTGACTGCTAGCCAAGTTTTCTTATTTGAATAGGCAACATGAAGTGCTCTTAAAATGTCATGGCTCCATATAGAGCCCCAGTTCAATGAAGGAGGAAGCGAGAGGTATTATGAGTATGGAAATAACCAAGTTACTCAGGGATTAGTTCAAGGCTATAATATAATCCTGACTCTAATATTACAGGCCGATAAAAGCATGAATGAGTTTGCAATGGTGGATGGATGTCACGCTTCAGTTCCTCCATATGGTACAGTGATTTTCTCTTTTAGTCCCAATCCAGGAGACACCCGTTACATAGCTTGGAGGGCCTCTTGAGCACCACCACAATGATGAACAGACTCTCTGCTCTGTCCACATGTTCCATTCCCTAATTGAAAACCACATAGAACAATGTATGTTTTGAAAAGAGGCAAAGACACCTAAGTCAAATCTCAGCCATGTCATATGCACTGGTCAAGGATGACGTCACCAAGTCCGCTGAGATGACTTTACCAGGAGATGAGATCTGCTTCCATATTGAGGCAGCTTAGCAGAGCTTCTGTCACACAGTGCACCTCAACCTCTCTTGGAGGCACTGAGGTGGACATTGATTAAACAATGGGAGAGAATCCTCCCTGTGAAAATCCCTGGTATCAGCAGCTCAGGGGTCCTGCCAGGGGCAAAGAGCTGCACCCCGCTGCTGGGGAATTGGCAGTTTTGCTTGGTATTTTCACAAGTATAAAGAAAATGGGATGATCACAAAACACAAGGAACTAAGTTTGCTGAATTGCATGTCTAGGCCATGAGGACCGGGAGCCTCATGCAGCTGACCACTTGTAACATTGTGCACAGGAAAGACACAGCTACACATCAATTCAACTGTTGCATCAACATTGGAGATGGCTGGGCTGTTATGATAAAAGAGTCAAACCCTGTTCTACCCCCAGGAATATTGTGCATTGCTAGGGGGTTAGGAGTCCTTTTAAGGTTCAACTGAGAGCCCAGATGAAAAAGAGTCTGGAGCATTTCAGAGGGACTAATTGCTAGAGATGAACATTTTGCACATACTAGACCGTCATCAATATCATTCAGCAACTGTATTTCCTGTGCCCTGGGGGGGAGCAGCACCAGCCATGAACACCTGGTGAATGCCTGTGGTGCAAACAAGATGCCACAAGGGAGAACCACAAGCAAATACAAGCAAAACAAAGCCATTTATGGTGCTGAGGGTGGACAGACACATGAAAATATTCATTCTGCAGGTCTACAGTAATGAACCATTTTTTCATATGTATGGATTGCAGTCGTGTAAAAGGACCACACAAAATAAAAAGCATTTCACCTTTCTGTTGAGTGATCTCAGATCAATCCGGAGCTACAAACCACAGTTTATGAACCAGAAAATATTTATCCTTTCCCTGCCTGCTGGGGGAATAACCCGAATGATGTCCTGTTGCACATTCTGGACACTTGCTGCAGGCACTACTGGCATCAGAACCCTCAGGAAGCATGGGTGCTGCTGAGGCCTGTAGCCTTAAGGTGCCCTGGCATACCACAGATTAATTCATAAGGATAACTGGCCAAGGGAGGGTAACCCATCTGCAACTGGGTTGACTATACCCTGTACACTGTGAGATGACAGCCTTCATGACAGCCTGCCTGTGAACACCGAAAAAGGTTTAGTTCACAGCATTGCTTCAGTGAAACTGTCTTAAGTGTATAAGGTGGCAAGCTGCCAGATGCAGAGAATAACTGCAGTAATGGCGTATCCCAGTCAGTGCAGGAGAGGCAGGGGAAATGCAAATAGAATGCTGAGACTGCCAAGCGCTACCAGGGTGAGAGAGAAATCAAGAGGGAACGGCACCACCTTCTCTAACTTTCCGCTCATAATCACACTCAGATGTGTGCATACTTAAAATGCATGGTTTCACGGAATCGTGACAAACTGCCTTTGAGTCAAGTGCATTCTACAGCAAGAGGAAAATCGCTCTGTGAAAGATAAAAGAGGAAACCTCTTGAGCTCCGTCATACTTAAACCCAGATGTGTGCATTTATAAAAGCATCTTCCGAAGATGCACAGCTAATAGCTGTAGAGTCATGTGTATCAGACTTGCAATAAAAATGCCCAACTGCAAGAGGCACTACAGGATCACACAGGTGGAAATCATTGACCTGCATATCCCCCCTCATGAGCTCAGTTCCTGCATGCAGCTCAATGTCTGCTGGAGTGGTGCTATTGGCCACCACCTCTGTTGTTGCAAAAAGCTAATTGAACCGTGATGCCAAAATGAAGGTAGGTATTGAACCCTAGTAGTGTATTGTTACTACCCTAGTCAGGATGCATTAGGTTTAACCTGTTTCAGTGAGTCAAAATATTTTGCTCCTTACAACAAAATGCAATGTTTGTTACAAATAAGTGAGCTACTCATAGCCCCACCCATCTTTGGCATCATGATGGGTGACCTCAATCTCTCATTACTCTGCCCACATGATCAGACCAGTCTCAAAATTCTGTTTTGAGAGTAGAAATAGGGGTATGTCAAAATGGATTTCACATCCTCTCCCAGCACATTCAGGTGTGTGGTATTGAGGTGTTGCACTATTCCACAGGATTAGCCCTGAAGAGGGAAGATGGAGCAACCACACACTTGTAGGTACTTTTGGAAGGAAAACTGTTTCAATTCAAGCCCTCCAGAAAAAAAGGCCTGGGGTTATGGTCTTTGTGTTGACTTCAAAGACCTGAGACAGGTGAATGAACACATTGTAAGAGAAATGTGACTTTGAAGACATCACCCTTGTCACCAAAGAAAACCTTTTAAAAATGCTTTGTTTTTTTTCAATAAGCTCTAGCTGCTCCAGCACCTCCCAGTCTACTGACAGATTCAGGGCCAAGCTGAGAAATTAAATTGCCTGAAGTGTAAGCTGTATTTCTGGCTGGAGCTGAATTTCTGGCTTGAATGCCAAATAACCTACCGCTGATTGAATGTGCCTGAGCCCGTGGTTGCAGTGTTTTCTCACCTCAGGGAACACTTACACAGTCACACTAGTAAATCCAAGCCATTAGCCTGATGATCTAAGAGTGAGGGCACACAGACACTGCATACATTTCTCTCAACCAAATGCTTAATAAAAGCAACCTTTTCATTCTGTTATCTACTTGCGCTGTGAGAGATGATGTGGATAAGGTATTTTGACTTAGTCTCAGCAGGGTGCTAGTGAATGCCTTGTAACTCTCTTCCAGTGGTCTTTAAAAGGTCCTTTCTCTGGCTGTCTTCCAAAGTTACAGAAATGGTTATGTCTCACTAACCCAATCTCTCTCTGCAAAGCTCTCAGCAAGACAGACAGAAGCAGAAGGGAGGGTAAGAGATAGACAGATAGAGAGGCAGATAAATAGTGAGAAAAAGGGAAAAAGACAGAGAGAAAGGGGAAAGAGAATGAGAAGGAAAAAATGAAAGCACTCATTCCACTTTGACATGACAAGTGCTGTCAAGTAGGATTACCCCTTGTAATTTTTTTCTTTTTTCATCTTTTCCTTACAAACTTCAACATTTCTCACAGATCAGCTCCATTCAGCCAGGTAGATATCAGTAAGCTGAGTGCACAGGGGAGAGTGTTTGCTGAGAGCAGCAAAGTGGAGTGTTTGCAGTCCACATTCATGCCACTAGAATTACAGGACTGTGCTGCTTGTATGATAACAGACTCCCCAGACCCAGCCTCCAGAGATGAGGTATATACAACACCTGGTGATACAAGCGGACTGGTTTAGTTTGTTCTGCAATATATAACAGCAAATATAAAATATTTTGGAAAATACATACATAGCCGCCGCCCCTTGCAACCTACCCAGAGAGAACCAGGCCTCAGTTACATAGTCACTATCAACCTCAGCTAATTGTTTTTACAATAATAAGCTCTTTCATCATCCACTGAGTTTAAACCCCCACTGATTGGCAGAGACTCACCAAGGATGCGTGGGGATAAGTGTCATAGGGGGGCGGGGGGCTGTCTTGTTTGGGTGAAGAAGGCGTGTCGGTGTCCTCGTGTTCACTCTCACTCCAGTAATCTGCAGGATGAAAGGGAGACACAAATGTTCAGACAGCTCAACATGAGCTTTCACCTGTTGGGGAATGAGAACTTCTTCTTCTGCTCACCTTGATCCTGTCTGATCATTTCTCGCTCTGCATACCCTCCTGCTGCCAAACTGAGGCGACTGAGCCACCTGCAGGAAACAAAAGGAAACAAAAAGTGCAGGAAAGACGACAAGGGGCAGGGAAGAACTTACAAAGTCCCATTTAATACATGTAATGGAGTAATAACAATGTTAAAATATTAACCATGTTAGCTAGATGATTATGAAAAAAATCTTGATTGCATTTGGACAAGAATATTTAATTAAATATGTCATAGAACATCACAGACTTGCTTTAATATGGTGTAGTTCCCATGAGGAAATAGCGAGCAATGTTCAAAGGGGCACTTTATACTAAGCAATTAAAATAAGAGCAATAAAACGAGTAATAAAGGCTTCATGCCCTAACTGAGTACAATGTGAACATACTCAATTTTGTTACTACAAGTTTTGAGTAATTTAAATGTGATTTAAAATTCAAAGAACTGAAACAGTATTTAATCATAAACAGGACAGTTGTTCATTACATTCTGTTATGTGCGTGACTCTCCACCCTGTTTCAGATGTAACTACTGATTTTCTGTTTAAGAAACTTTTCCCCAGTTTATCCCTTTCCACACTGGTTCATGGCAAGGTGTCAGAGATACGGGGTTTGCATCTAAGACCTCAGTGTTGCCCTCATTGTTGTACTTGACTTAAATATATAAATAGGTTTCAAACTGGCTTAGTATAAGGGGTTTCAGCACTTAGATATCACTGTTGTGCCACTACCACCCAATAATTATTTTTACCCTTTTAATATCACATATGAGCAATTCCTGCTGTAAGTAGTTCATTAAGAATAAGCACAGAAAGTGACATCATTAATCTTGCGAAGTAACTTTATATCACTGAGAGCTCAGGTGTCCACAGTACATAACTCTGCACCTCCCGGTTAAGAGCGTCGATGTGAAGACTGTACACACTGAAGCACAAAGGCCTCATTAGCATGGTAATTGGACACTTGAGTAATGAACACAATTCAGGAAGAAAACAGAACAGCACTGCATGACAATAAGGGCTTTCAATAGGGTTTAATTCATTCAACTTGAGAATTAAGGGAAAAAAGACAGCCACTAAGGTTCAAATGAAAATCTATGGTGCAGTTTTTTATTCTGACTCACTCAACCATCCATACTGGCTTCACCCTGAATGCTCTAACTGTCTCCTGTATCTGTGTTACCTGCTTCCATGTCTGAACCCTGCCTGACAGAGCCTCACCTGTTCATATCATCCATGCTATCTGCAGCAAAGTAGAAACTCTTGATCTTGGGATGGCAGGCCTTGAAAGCACTGGAACACATAGATAAAAAGAGTCCTGACCATAGGTGCACAGACACATGCACGCATACACACATACACACACACACACACACACACACACTCTCACTCATATACTCTTACATACAGAGAGAGCGAGAGAGAGAGAGAGAGAGACAGAGAGAGATGTAGACATGGGCAATGGTATGACATATTCATAGATACTTAGTCAGAGATGTACAAACACAGCAGCACATGAAGTTTCCATAAACAATAGAGATGGACAATGGGGTGAAATTCGACATTTACACATTAAAATTGAGGATTCATATTTAAAGTACAGCAAATTAAGTGTCTTCTGACATTAATTTTGTTTATACTTTGATCAGACAGCGGAGGTTTCCTTTAAAGGGACAGAGGACCCCTTTTCTGTGTAATATATTACACATTTGAGCATGCCCATCCCTGATGCAGGGCAGCCTGTAATCTAGTGGCTAAGGTACATGACTGCTCCTAGGGGGGATTGGCCCTTGGTTAGCCTAATCAACTGTAAGTCGCTTTGGATAAAAGTGTCAGCTAAATGACAGTAATGTAATGTACACTGAATGATAGGACTTAGTAGAAGACAGGGCTAAAGTATGTGTTTGGTGACACTGACATATGAATGTATCCCAACTGTTGAGGGTCTAAATTGTTCTGCATCTCCAGAGCACTATCCATGCCCCAGTGTATACTCACTACTTCTTCCGGCACTCACTGGCCCGATCAATGTTGAACTCTGGGAGACTCACAAAGCCCTCAGCCTTTTCATCCTGTAGAAGAGAAGCACACCAACTCTTACTTTCACATGACAATCCTCTTTCTCTCTCACACACACACACACATACACACACACAGCACAGATCTATCATCACACACAACCTTACCGTACAGCGCCTCATTAACCCGTCAACCAAACACTATTGAAAATCCATTCCTTCTCTTTGGCACATCTACATCTGAGTCCAGACAACATCACTCTGCATCTAACGCTCAATATGAGCACAAAGAGTACTGTTAATGAGGAGGTTCACTCTGAGGGAAAAGTATTTCATAATCACATTTGAATGAGATGTCATTTTCAAGCTTCATTAAAATTAAGAATTACAGACAGTCAAACACCAAGTGCTAAGAATGACAATCTGTGCGTGGTCATTATTCTAACAATGTGATACAATGGATGGTGATCCTGATAAGGCACTGTCCCAGTGTGTGGATGTGCCACACAGTCAGGTATCAAGTACAATCTGTGACAGCGCCACCTGTGGTCAAAAGCCTCATGTGGAAACACATAATTGGCCATAGCACCCCATAAGGACTGAAGGATGTGAAAAGGTACATTTGCAATAGCAGGCACAATTCATAACTGTTTTCAATGAGTGGCACATGCAGGTGTTCCCTTCTCTGCTCTGTCTGCTAAGGATGAATGAAAATGCAAAGTCCACTGACTTTTCCTTGCAAAAAATATTTTTCAAAATATACACTGATTCTGACCATATTCCCGAATAGGTCCCAGATGAATGCAAAATGGATGTACAGCTCATACACTCACATCTCACATGTTTCAGAGTGGTAACCATATTCTCCCTCCTCCTCCCTCATTGTTGTACCAACATACGCTGCTTTATAGTTCAACTGAGGAGTTTCTGTGAGATCACATATGTTACAGAATTAAACCTGTTACAACCAGCTGTGTATATGCATACTAATGTGACTACATAGTACTATACAGACTATATAGTACTATACTAGTACTATATAGACTATACAGCACAGAGAAGTTAGACAATGATGCAAAAACAGCAGTAAACCTAAAACCAGTCTAAACCTAAATAGTACACCATATAGTCAAACGTTTAGTCATTTTAACATCACAGGTTATTTGCATTTGAAATGCTTGTCTTAAAAGAGCCCAAAGCTAGTAATGCATCAAGCCTGCTGTTTTAGGAGATTGCTAATGGTGTCATTGGTGGCAAACAAACAGCCCTTTGTATTAATCTGGTAATGTAATAATAATATCTGTTTACGGGGTGGTAATCCATAAACAGTACACAGCCTACACTTACTATTTCATTGGCTCCAATACAGACCATGGCTACTGAATTCTCACATAGTAGGTAGTAGATAGGGAAGTATAAAAATTCAGATGCAGATTAAATTGTGGACAGAAAGAATAATAGCAAAGAGAAAGATACAGAGAGAAAAATACTATTAAGGCACAATACATACTGCATGCCTGTCAAAGCTTAGTTTCAGATTTTAACAATCCCTGAGTTTAATTTCCCGATTCAGTGTTTTAATAAGCACATTCAGGTGGACTAGACAAGACTGTAGGAGAGTTCAAACACTCCACTGGTGAATTCACAACATAGGACTACATCAAAGCTACTTTGCTGAAGCGCAAGGCTCTTTAAAAAGGAATGTCAGGTATAACACTGACTAAAGAAACCTGAATTCATTCACCTCCTCATTCATATACCAGTACAGGCAAGTGTCCTTCAGGACGAACCAGTACTTCTTCCATTTCTGGGAAAAGTAGCTCCTGGCATCCCTCTTCTTCCACAGCCAGCCTTCACAGTCACCCCGTCCCAGGTCCTTACAGGATATCCTGCGTTTACTGATGGAGGCCAAGGGCCCTGAAACCGGGAGAGGGTAGAATTGAGATCAGAGTAGAGAAAGAATAGAGAGCAGTGTGGAAAAAAAATACAGGAAAGTCAAAATGGAGGGAGACCAGGGAAGAACCCCATGAGGACAAGAACTGTGATAGTAATGGACATTTGTAACTGTTCAACTCTCACTCTAAATGATTGGTTCACCAAGAGACACACTAACTGATTTACTACCAGAACCAGCTGAAGCACATGACAGCCATTCTGATGCACTGATTGATATGGATCTCACCTTTGTTCTTCTTAGACCTGGACAGCAGCGAAGACCGATGAAATGTCTGCAACACAAAACATAAGTGACTTTTTACAAACTTCATGACTCCCAGTGAGAACACCCCCTGTACTGGTCATTCAGCAGTTATACTGATTGGTGGATTTCATGGATGCTCATGAAAAGGGAGGCGTTGTTCTCCCTGCATGAGAGGAGGACACAGTAAGAAACACATGTCCCTCAGTCTATTGCTCTGCGACTGCAGAGAGATCATGAAATGACCTCCTCTATTTAGTCACATTAGCTAATCAGTCACAGTTACTAAGAAGCACTTCTAACATAATTTGTTGAAAGTTCACAATAACTGGCACATATTACAGCTCCCTTAGGTTAGAGTTAGTTATTATAAACTGTGAAGCTTCATGTGTTAAACAATTCCATAATTTTTTTTCTTTTTTCACTGTTAAGGGAAAGTTTAATTAGACATTTGGTACTGTAGATTTATTGATAATGTAGGTTTGAACCACCGTTTATGATTAAACGAGTCTGTTGTTGTGAGTGATAGAAACCCCAATACTGGAGATCACTTGTATAACCGAGTAACTGAGTGACAAAAGTGAATGCACACTCGACAGAGCCTATGGATAAAATTCTTTATGCATGCACTGACGAGTTTCAGAGGAAGTGTGTGGAAATGCGTTGATGCATGAATAACAAATTGTATTCACGGGCTTTCTTGAGTGTGTGCCATTATGCTTATTTTTTCAACAGGAGTGTCTACGCTTGCAACTCAATAAACAATTGTGAATGGCAATTCTGCAAGGCTTAAATGCCTAATGCAGCCATTCAACCAAAACATTTTAAAATGCTGCAGTGAGTGCAAATGGCAGTAGCATTTATGCATCTTTTGTATCAACTTTGAGAACGGCTTTGTCTTCCTGACCTTGGGGTGACACCCACATGACACTTTACTACCTGCCTGCAGCACAAGTAACAAAATAAAACAAACCAGGTTTGTGTGCAGTATTTGTGATACTGTGATTGTGTGCCTGTATGTATATCTGTACATATGCAAAGTTTTTTTGTGCATTTGTGATTACATGCATGTGTAAATGTAATTGCACATACATATTTGCGTGTATGTGTGTGTGGGCGCTCGTGTATGTGTACAGTGCATATGGATATGAGAGAGAAGAATAGTTTTGCACCCTGCGAGATATGATCTAGTGACCTATACAACTTTCTGTCAGAGACGTTTAGTACTCTCGACACAAAACAGGCCACTGGCGCAAAAGTCTGACTGCATACATTTGAAATCAGCAAGACAGCTGACCCTGTGAAAGTCACCATTGCCCAGGTCTCTACACTGGCCCAGGCACGCTCAGTGGAGTCTCTCCCAGGCTGCCTATATATAGAGCTCTGTTTGGCAGGCCAAGCAGAGCCCGCTGTGCAGTGATGTAAAACACTGATCTGTCTCTACAGCAGGAAAGAGATGACATGCTGAGACCCAACTCTGAAGGAGCAGAGAGATGGAGTGAGGAAGGTGGAGGGAAGTGCCGACTTCAGCACTGCTTTCTTCCAGATGGTGGGTTAGCATGCCCCATTTCCTGTGTGGAGCTTGCTGCTTGCAATCAGTGGTTGTTGAAACCCATGATTGCTGCAACCCTTTGGGAGGCCTGTGGGAAGAGCCTGCAACTGGTTCTAATTCATATGCTCACCTTAAGATTCAAATGAATATTTCCTGTTTTCTAAATCATACACATAAGGAACAGCTACAGTACATTCCTGTTCAGTGAAAAGTCGTACCAGTGGACAACATGCTTATTGATAAGAGGTTACAGAGAGTTTTTGATTAGTAACAAGTGGTTCTACTGTACATTATTAGTGATGAACAGTTGTACTGTGTCTGTAGTTAAGGGACCAGTGGTTTCAATGTGTCTGTGATTATTGATCAGATGTTCCACTGTGCTGGTGTGTGTAATGACAGCATGTGGTGAGTGATAACAGCATGTGATTTTTGATGAGTGACAACAGCATGTGTGTAATGTGTGATTGTTGATGAGTGACAACAGCGTGTGTGTAATGTGTGATTGTTGATGAGTGACAACAGTGTGTGTGTAATGTGTGATCGTTGATGAGTGATAACAGCTTGTGTGTAATGTGTGATCGTTAATGAGAGACAATAGTGTGTGTGTAATGTGTGATCGTTGATGAGTGATAACAGCTTGTGTGTAATGTGTGATCGTTAATGAGAGACAATAGTGTGTGTGTAATGTGTGATTGTTAATGAGTGACAACAGTGTGTGTGTAATGTGTGATCGCTGATGAGTGATAACAGCATGCGTGCAATGTGTGATTGTTGATGAGTGATAACAGCATGCGTGCAATGTGTGATCGTTGATGAGTGATAACAGCATGTGTGTAATGTATGACTGGATTTGAGAAAGTGAAGTGGTAACATTATCTGTGATTAGTGAACAGTGTTTCCATTGTAGACTGGCCTCTGAAGGAGGCAGCTATAAGAGGTGTTGTGTTTCCTACGGTAGACACTCACATGGTACAGAGAGCTGGATTCAGAGCTTGGAGTGGACAAGGACTCCTGCCTCAGCAGTTCCATCTGTAAGGTGGAGGGCAGCTGGGCATAGTGGCTAGGACTGCCTCCCCTATCCCCCTTCCTCTTGGACCGCTTGCTACTGCGCCCTGTCAGATGCTCTTCAGACGGAGCCTTGTCCACACTCACATATCGTAGCAGGGAGTTCTCTAATAAGGAGACAGGAAGTGCAGTTACCCCAAAAAGAGAACACAGCTAGTACAAAACATACTTACAGAAATCACTCACAGTAGGACTTACAGACTGTAGGCACATGACAAGCCTAGATGGGCTTACTGTCCTGTTCTATCATGAGTTGGTACATTCTTATATTCTCCTCACAAGAACCACTCATCAAACACACATTCTTATCACAGGACGAACACCCACCACAAGAGACAGTTGGATCACAGTCTCTATATTTTTATTCTGGTGCAATTGCTAGTCTAAGAGAGGATAAGGGGACTGGCCAGCATCTAATATGGCCATTACACAAGTTTATCTTGGGCGCAATTGCAATAGTGTGTGATACTACCTTTGGCAGTACACCAAATTACAAAATATAAGGGTTGAAACCAGTTCTGTCAGGGAATAAAGAAAGGCCGCCCACTAGATTATGATCTTAATTGAGCAAAACTAAGCTGCAAAGACTCTAAAGTCACAGAGAATATTGGAATGCTCTCTCTGTAAATAAATAAAACCGCTGAAATTCTTCCTTGCTGTTCTCACCTCCGCACTTGCGCTGGGATGTGAAAAGCTTAGGAGAAAATCTCCATTACAACTCAGTGTCTCAAACCCTTAGATAATCATCTGTGATTTTTTTGTGTTTAAAGGGATGCAGAAGAGATACAGACATAGAGACTTCATGAAAATAAAATAATCCCAAACCACAAATCTGAGTCTCAAAGGTAGAGAAACTTCTATTCCTTTGGGGAGAGAGGAACAAATGAGTAGTTTTTCCAACACAGGATGCTGCCACTTAGGACAATGCATTACACAACTACAGAAATAAAGACAATTTATATGGCTAAATTAGCCATGGGTTAATCTAATACATGCATTTTAAGTATGAAATGTTCTTTCTTTAATATTTTACTACTATAAGCTTTTAGAGTATTTTTTTATTCTGCCAGTATATGCTTTGATAATGTAGAGATAGAATGAGAGAGAGAGAGAGAGAGAGAGAGAGAGAGAGAGAGAGAGAGAGAGAGAGAAAGAGAGAGAGAGAGAGAGAGAGAGAGAGAGAGAAAGAGAGAGAGAGAGAAACTTTGGCCAGGATCCAATCAACATTTGCTCTTAACTTTGGCTCATAATTAAATGCACATGTTTATTTTTATCTTCGGCAAAAATTTTTGGTGAGTTCAGCAATTATAAAAATTAACCCACCAAACTGCTTTCTACAGAAAGAGTATAGCACTCATTCATTTATAAGTTAAGACCAAGTTATATACTTAAGACCAAATGTTGACTCCCAGCCATTGATTTTTAGATCTCCTTTATTGCACACTACAAGGAAATTAAATTAACCAAACAAAGGACAAGAAACCACGGAAGACCTACACATGCACACTCACACAAGAAATAAACACAGAAAAAATAAAGTCATTGGGAGTTAAACAAAGACAAGTGCAGCTTAGCCATGATTCTGATTTTAGCCGTCATTCTGATCATTTGTAATCATCATCTCATCTGCTGTCCTCAGCTACTGTCAGGACATCACTGTTGACACAGTATGTCAGGGTCATCCGTACCCTGTCTATTGCTGATAAGTTAACAAGGAGGCATAATTTGAATTCCGACATGTCTGAAATGTATGTTTGGGTGTGTGTATAAATCTTGCTGTTTGAGGGTTGCTGTGAAGCAATTTGTTAACAACAGGAGCTCATAATAGCAGCTCATGACAACGGCAATGCAGAAGTGTGCTGGAATCCATATCAATAATCATGGCAAGGACAAAAGACTCAGCATGGCTCTCCATTTGGAAACAAATTATCAGTTTCATATTGATACAGGGCAAATGGTTGTGGGGAGTTCTTTTACGGGATTGATGGTAATATTACGTTGGTAAAAGCCAATTGCTGTAGTGAAATGATTAGCAAATTACATCAATTATGCATGTTTACACATGTAAATAAATGTGAAATTCACCTTTTACAATTTTCTAAAATTTGAAAAAGTAATGATTTGTTACCTATGAGAATAGAATATCTATTTATAATTCATTACAATGTAAGAGCTGCATAATATCATATTCACTACAACGATCTGCTAAGGACCCTGGGTGACTACTCAGCCAAATTCTTCTTTTGTGCCTTTTTTCTTTTTCTGTGGAAGATAATACCAGAGCCATCATAGCAACATCTTGCTCCTTTGTACTCAACACCATGTTCTGATACTTAGAACAATGTGTCATTTAATTTCCTATTGTGAGGGCTACTTTCTCCTGGCAAAGACAATTGGACGTTTTACAATGTATGGACAAGATGTGATTCTCTGGTCATTTTCTGTCACTTGGGATTGTTGAAATTGCAGACTTCACTCCGCTTTAGAGTGCAACACTGTGAGGTGTTGCACTCCATTTCCTGCCAGCACACAAAAAGGTGATATGGCTACCATGCAAATTAAAACCATCCATCCCCAATAACTGAGGGCCACTACCGCACTGTTATCAGATGTACTCTGTTTACAAAACTACAACCCTCGGCTGGATGACCTGCCAGTCAGACAAACTGCTGATCCCAGTCCAGATACAATGTACTGAGACACAGTGATCAGACTATTTCCACTGGCAGACACGGAACAATAGAGCTGACATGAAGAGACAGCAAGAGGGAAAGAGAGTGAAACTTCCAGGATCCAGCCAACATCATTTAGATGAGCACATAAGAAAATCCATAGTAAATAAAGCACATAGTAATGAGAGAGAGAGAGAGTGTGACAGAGAGAGAGAGAGAGAGAGAGAGAGAGAGAGAGAGAGAGAGAGAGAGAGAGAAAGCATGACAGAGTGAGGGGGCATGTTTTGAGAGAAGGCAGATGAAGGTGAAGTGTCCTGACAGCTTAAGGAGGCATGGGCTGTCAGCACTGTCAGTGATGACCAAAGAGCTGAAAAAGCTACAGGCAGCTGTACCATCAATAGCAGCTCTGGCAGTCTGGAGGCTGGGATGATGCAACTGAGTTCTGAGATATAAAATTACCAGAGGGGTTACACCACCCCGAGAGAAACAGTCAAATCAATATGGAAATAGTTTCTTCTACACAAAGTCAAATGAAATCCTATATGCAGAGGCTCCCTCAGCAGTTGCTGTGTTTTCTAACTTGCGACACAGAGTGGACAAAAAGTTACAGCAGCAATGCAAAGTCAATTAATGGGCTTTTGAGCCCACATGTTTGGCTGAATGTGCCATGACACAGACTGCTAAATCACCTGGAAGGAATGCAACACCAATCAACTCAACATCAGTCAATCAACTCATGCTCATT
Organism: Albula goreensis; assembly: GCA_022829145.1. Classification (NCBI taxonomy): domain Eukaryota; kingdom Metazoa; phylum Chordata; class Actinopteri; order Albuliformes; family Albulidae; genus Albula; species Albula goreensis. The sequence goes on from CM040742.1 coordinate 23,672,768, forward strand.
TGCTCGAAGCAGAAAATGTTGTCCAGAACTTTCTTCCTGCCCCATAAAATGCTTGATTAGATTCAGATCCGATGATGCGAAGGCGATATTATGTAAATAATATCGGTGTTCCACTACCCGTGCTCTGTGTGCGGGGGGTGTTGGTATTTTATGATACACACCTTGCTACTGCATATACACCTCTCTACAGAAACTATAAGCTTAAACATGAGATGAAGGTGCCTACTCAGAAGCAATGAAATACCATTAATAATACAGTTAATAATAAATACATTTGTGTCATTCAAACTAAAAGTATACTTATGTTAAAAAAAAACATTTTTCCTACTTCTCTATACCCCATGTCTTAGAGCAACCATTGCAACTAAAAACACACATGTCAACAATTCCACCTTGGGACATTCTTTTGATTCAGAATAAGAATAACACTGTCGTGAAATTACCGTAATATCCTCATATAACTATTTTGGTCCACATACCATCAGCAAATAGGAACAAACAGGGTTGTAATTGATTATAGAGTGTAATCTGATTTTGAGTGGATCCAGTCAGGATGCCGGGGGTAGAATTCTGATTTGATTTATATCACAGAGCTGGAGAGTTGTTCCACTACTGCATAATTAAAGACAGCCACAAAGCGAGAAACAGGAAAGAACACTATGCACCAATGATACTTCAACAGGGAAATGAGAGGATCTACAATGAAGAGGATGAGTTTATAACAGGCAAAGGGAGAAGTTCACAAGAAAGAGAAACTTACAGTGGAAATGAGGGAACGTATTTGGGGAGAAGTACAGTTTTACAAAGGAATGGGATACATTTCAGTAGTCAGTTTATAAGCCTTAATATTTTCCCTCGAAGTTCAGCTGACAGCAAGCACTGTGTGGAGCCATGTGTGAGTCACACTTCACCAGTGTGGGTGATAATTAGAGGACAAGGGAAGTGCAGACGATCATCTCCCTCTCCCTCCCCTCCTCTTCCCTCACTCTCTTTTTCCCTTCCCCATCACACTCACCTCTCCTGCCTTCTCTCCTCAACTTGACTGGCTCCTCATAGTCACCCACCCAATTGTATTCTACAGGCATGGAGATGGGCCTGAGTCTGCCTGAGGGAGAAGTACACCAACATACACACACTCAGAGCACACTCAACACGCACACACACAGGTGACACATGCGCTGCCACCATCATGTGATGTGTACTGAGAGGTATGGGAAAAGACTACGCCATGCACAGGTGCTATAAACGTACATAGATCCTAATTAATAACTACTTACATTTAGAAAATAATGCTTGCTATTTTACTGTTGTGGAATTTTTTGTTTATGTTTATTCATGGAACTCCAGGCAACAAGCATACTCA